>OZ024879.1:48754918-50028455 GCA_964017185.1 Rugalucina vietnamica | reverse complement strand
TAATATGTGTGTTTTACGTTTCATAACATACCCTATTTTATTAAAACCATACACCCTAGAACTGATTTGGAGAGCTCAGAAACGAAAACATCACCTACCCTACTTTCCAGCAATCTTGAAAACAATGAAAATGATAACTAAATAGATTAATAATAATAAAAATTTTAATCTTGATCAATGGGCAACAGTCGGCTACCTTTTTGGGAAAAATCTAGTCGTTTTCTTTTCATGCTTATTATTTTGTCTACAGAACGTCACGAAAGACTGACACATACAAGCCCCATAAACAATGGCTCAGCATTGATAGCTATATATGATGCCCTATATTTGGATCAGATTAAAGACTTATCTTTTAAGATTCATTTTCTTACCAATGTTTAATACATTTGGCGCATTTAGATAAAACTAGTCTTTGTATCGACTACCCTGTTGAAAGTTGCAAAAATCCAGTAATTCTCTTTGGCTCCATGTTGCCAAATCTAAAGGGTCACTGACGAGACTTAATTAGTCGAAACCGCGGTATGGCCCATCACCTTTCTCATTAATGTGTTCACTGCTCTTAAAGGATCTCAGATTTAATTTTATTTTCTACCCCGTGAAAGCCTCTCATAAACCAAAACAGCATTCAGCAACATGCAGATTAATTCCATTTGAGCAAATAGTCAAATCTATTTTATTGTACATGTACATGGGATATGGGATACTAGGGGACTATATTGAAACATGGAAAAAATCATAAAGAGGATTATTCCTTAATAGTCAGCACTGAATTTATTGTCAATTTCGTTGAAGAACTGGTGGATGATTATTGATACAAAGTGTGTGTATACATTACAACAGGGAGAATTTTGATTGAGGGCGATGCATTTGAATCATGGTGAGACACGGAATTCCTCAAATGTCGTAATATGGTAGATACAGGATGGTGTGGAACGACCAGTTGGAATTGGCTAAAAATGCAAAAGCCACAGACACGAATGATGGTGATTCATGTTTGTTAAACATAAACTTGGCATAGGAAGATAGTGATGAGACTGAATTGTTAAAAACTTATCCCCCATTCACGACACATACTTTTGTCCCACCTAGTACTGTGGTACTAGGTCATGATAAACAGAGTGATCATTTCTGAATTACATAGGATTTCTGTTAAAGCCTCATCTAAGCAAGTGGAGACAGACTTGGTAAAATCATTTGAAATGTCATTTTCACAGGTCAGCTACAGTATGGATGTCTTTGAAGATTCTGTTTTGAAGTTGTGTCCAACAGTTACCTCTTTCATAAATACTGTGACAAAGCCCTTTAAGAATAGGGATAAAGTGAGATTAAATGAAAAAATAATAATCTCGAACGGGAAAGTGAAAGCAATAAGTACCAAGATAGTGAATATCAAAGACGGGAAAGTGAAAATGAAAAAAACGGGAAAGTGAAAGCAATAAGAACCAAGATAGTGAATATCAAAGACGGGAAAGTGAAAATCAAAAAACGGGAAAGTGAAAGCAATAAGAACCAAGATAGTGAATATCAAAGACGGGAAAGTGAAAATCAAAAAACGGGAAAGTGAAAGCAATAAGAACCAAGATAGTGATATCAAAAGAGAATGTATCGTTAAAGAGATAGAATGAAGAACTTGAAAATAGAAGTAGTGAATGGGAACAGAAAAATAGAGAGCTGTTAAATGACCTAGAATCAACAAAATTCAATTCTAGAATTGCACGAGATGACATTTCTTCTAAGTTGAGAATTGCAGACAACCAGTTACAATGTAAAACATTATATAATGAAGAGAAAATTGATTCGCTACTTTAGAAGTTATCTGAACAAACATCTGAACCCAAACAATAAAGAGACATAATAAAGGATAAAAGCACAATGATTGATAAATTACAGACACAAAGATATGATAGTGAAGGGGGCGAATGGTGCCTTCAGCCAAGAGGAAGACCTGCATTGATTAATGTGGGCCCATCACCACTGTCTTCAATATCTGAAGTAGATGCTCAACCTGACAGGGACATTATTTTATTGTATGATTCCATGTGCAAACATGGTTATATGAGTCAGTTGGTTGCCGGGACTAACATGAAAGGCACAGAAATAAGATGTTCTAATATTTCAGTGGCGGATCCAGGTTTTCTCAAGAGGGGGTTCAGATGTAGAAATGGGGGGTTCGTTTGCCTAACTTCACACAAAATTTCTTGAAATTCCCCATGAAAATGAAATAATTTGGCTCAAGAGGCGGGTTCGAGCGAACCCCTTGAACCCCCTCTAAATCCGCCACTGTATTTAGGCATTTAGAGACGCTGTGAAAAGGTTTTCACCACACATTCTGGTCAACGTTGGAATAAATGACCTGCCTACACAAGATGTTGAAGTCGTGTTCACTAACAAAGTACTAGTAGGCAAAGATCAGGAAAAGGCGCAATCAGAAAAAGATTCCCACTCCAAAAACCGAGGTGGGAAAAAACAAACTAACAATCAGGTACTTATACCATGAAACATATCGTAAGCCGAATGAGCAGCTATTTTCCCAATAGGTGGCCACTCAGTTACCTTAACTTAACTAAAAATATGAAAACATACATAAGGCACCAACAGCACAAAACATTTTAACACCAAGACATAAAACAAAAAGAACCACCACAGAAGTATCGACTTGGAACGATCAGTAACACAAAGTTACTGGCGGGCTTAAACCGGTTTTACATGGCCATAACCTCACCCTCAGCTTCTGCAGTGGTTCATAACATTTAGTTAGTTCTTCGGTCCTCGTGGTGAATCTCTAACTAGTCAATGAATCATCAAGAACAAACAAATAAATCATGATAAACATCCTGATGAATCAAAAACCAGGACTCACAGACTGAGTAAGCTGCCCGACGATGGAGATCCCTGGGCGCCGAATAACCTACTAACTCCGAAGCAAAAGAAAAAACACCAGTTGGACCCCGGTGGGCCAAGCAACAGACAAGAAGCTCCGGCCCAAACCAACTAAAATGAATAGCTTTATGTCGGGGTCATCATATAGTCTGACGCCCGACCCACCGACGTGCAATAAAGAAGGCAGCATAGTTATCAACCATGATTGGGTTAAAAACTAAGCATGCAGACTGTCGCATAACATTCAAGTTATAACCTATACGTCTGTAACGTGTTATGATTTTTCTGAACTGAAAAGAAAAATCATTAATTCCTTTAAATATCTTAAATTTGTAAACCAAGTCACCATGAAATTCAGGTTCCGAAAGGCCCTCACTTAAAAGCGTCTTTAACCCAACATTATATTTGGAAATCAATTCATAGTGTCTACGATAAAATTTAGAAAAGGTTTTTCGAAGTTTATGATACCGAAAGCCCTGTTGGAGAAGTTTTGCCGTTAAACATTTATTTCGAACGTTGATAATAACAATAAGTTGCGAAATGTATACGCCATAAGAAGCACGGCGAGGAACGTCACCATCCAAAAACGGAAAGTATACTATATCAAAATTAAAGTCGTCGCGCTTATCATAAATTTTAGAAGAAACAAATCCATTTGCAACAGAAAGATGTAGATCTAAAAAGGGGGCTTCGGTATCCGAGATATTTATGTTTTATTAAGAGACAGTAATTACTGTGGGTGAGTATTTATGACCAGTTTTGGTATTGGATATGAAATTTCTTGTGTATAAATTTGACACAGTCATTTGTGATTCAGTTTCCATATAAACGGTCGGTTCGACAGAGTTCACAGTCACCAATCCAGCTCTTTCATAGCAAAAGGCATTGATAATAAATCATTATAATAAATTCATATCTGCGGTGTTTCGGAGAATGGTATGAGTCAGGTAGGCTAATTTATCTTGCTTCTTCAACCACCGGGTGCCAGTGGGATTCGTAACTACCCACGTCTCAAACTGAGGTACAACGCTCTAACCACTAGGTCATGGAAAAAGGTACAAGTAGGCAAAGATCAGGAAAAGGCGCAATCAGAAAAAGATTCCCACTCCAAAAACCGAGGTGGGAAAAAACCAAACTAACAATCAGGTACTTATACCATGAAACATATCGTAAGCCGAATGAGCAGCTATTTTCCCAATAGGTGGCCACTCAGTTACCTTAACTTAACTAAAAATATGAAAACATACATAAGGCGCCAACAGCACAAAAAATTTTTTAAACACCAAGACATAAAACAAAAAGAACCACTACAGAAGTATCGACTTGGAACGATCAGTAACACAAAGTTACTGGCGGGCTTAAACCGGTTTTACAGGTACCTAACCTCACCCTCAGCTTCTGCAGTGGTTCACAACATTTAGTTAGTTCTTCGGTCCTCGTGGTGAATCTCTAACTAGTCAATGAATCATCAAGAACAAACAAATAAATCATGATAAACATCCTGATGAATCAAAAACCAGGACTCACAGATTGAGTAAGCTGCCCGACGATGGAGATCCCTGGGCGCCGAATAACCTACTAACTCCGGAGCAAAAGAAAAACACCAGTTGGACCCCGGTGGGCCAAGCAACAGACAAGAAGCTCCGGCCCCAACCAACTAAAATGAATAGCTTTAAGTCGGGGCCATCATAGAGTCTGACGCCCGACCCACCGGCGTGCAATTAAAGAAGGCAGCATAGTTATCAACCATGATTGGGTTAAAAACTAAGCATGCAGACTGTCGCATAACATTCAAGTTATAACCTATACGTCTGTAACGTGATATGATTTTTCCGAACTGAAGAGAAAAATCATTTATTCCTTTAAGTTTCTTTAATTTGTAAACCAAGTCACCATAAAATTCAGGTTCCGAAAGGCCCTCACTTAAAAGTGTCTTTAACCCAACATTATATTTGGAAATCAATTCATAGTGTCTACGATAAAATTAAGAAAAGGTTTTTCGAAGTTTATGATACCGATAGCCCTGTTGGAGAAGTTTTGCCGTTAAACATTTATTTCGAGCGTTGAAGTCTGTAACATGATTGCAGACTCTAGCAAACCTAATAAGTTGCGAAATGTATACACCATAAGAAGCACGACGAGGAACGTCACCATCCAAAAAAGGAAAATTTACTATATCAAAATCAAAGTCATCGCGCTTATCATAAATTTTAGAAGAAACAAATCCATTTGCAACAGAAAGATGTAGATCTAAAAAGGGGGCTTCGGTATCTGAGATATTAGCTTTGTTCAACTGAAGTTCAGGTGGATAAATTTGATTGACCATACCTTCAAAATAAGGGTTGTCAATGTTCAAAAGGTCATCGAGGTACCTAGATGTGGAATTAAAAGCCTCGATAACATCAGCTTGATTATCATGGTTAAGAGAATCCATGAAATCTCTTTCGTAGCAGTATAAAAAAATAAATCAGCTACGAGAGGTGCGCAATTTGTACCCATCGGAATTCCAACAATTTGTCTGTATAACTTGGTCCCAAATCTAATATAAATATTATCAAGGAGATAGGATAAGGCGTCGCACACATTCTGACATGACCAAAGGGTATACCGACTTTGGTCAGAGGAAGAGAAAAAAGCCTTTCTGTCATTACATGCCAAATAAAGTGAACCATAGTTTTTTAATGCCCTTTTGAAGGTCCACTCTATCAAATCCAGAAGTTTTTCTTTAATTAGATTATGTGGTAATGTTGTATACAGAGTAGAAAAATCATATGTGGACAAGCTTGTCGCACGGAACCCTCTACACTTCAATTTACTGAGCACCTCACCAGAATTTTTTATTGACCAAAACCAATTTTTATTTGAAGTTTCATACACTGTCTCACAGTATCTTATAACATGAGATTTGATAGCAGTAAGACAAGAAGTTAATAATTTAGAAAGTTCAGTGGTAGTACAAGAGCTAGAATTTGCAATAAATCTAGCTTTGTATGGTCTTTTGTGAAGCTTAGGTAACCAATACATCGTAGGAAGTTTGTCTTGGCCTTCATTGATACAAACAGAAAACTTAACAGGTAAATCGTTTAAGTGGGCATTTACTACAGACACCTCATCAGTATCTGTCTCCAGATAAGCCCTGGTACCATCAAGCTCCTGTTTTAAGGTGTTAACGTAGTGAAGTCTACAAACGACAACAACATTGTTTGCGGCTTTATCTGCCGGAACCAAGACATACTTTCTATGAAATTCTTGGATACCCTGCTTCAAATGCCTAAATGACGATTTGGGTTTAGGAGGTAAAAGATTAGTATTTTGTGAATAAAACTTAATACGTTTATCCACGATAGTGAAGATACTTCTTTTCCATTCTTTAAGAGCATTATCCTCAACACCCTCTCGTTTACACCATCGATTACCGAAATCATTTAATGCAGATGCAATCTCCTCTCTACATTTCTCGAAATTAATGTAGGAAGGGAATCTATATTTCGGACCTTTAGAAACAATTTTGCGAATTCTAGAATCCGAAATTATTTTTAAATTTCCAGTAACTATATGTCCAGCTGGTTGATAAACATATTTTGAATCTTTACAATCTCAAGACTTAGGAGTATTAGCATGGATATCAAGATCAGAAACAAGTTTATTGAAATTAAAAATAGTATTTCTGATTGGTTTGTTATATTTGTAACAAATAATAGGAGGTTCTGAATTTTGGAAGTAGGTAGGTATAGACTGTATCACTGATTTATCCTGGAATATGCTTGGTAAATCAATAAAGTCAATTCCTTTATTGATGAAAGGAATTTTAATAAAACTTCTAATGTGATTAGATTCGGAATCGATAAATGGACGAAGAGCATGCTGAGTATAACATCTTGTTAACAGTGCAGCGTCATACATTTGATGATTTCTATCGTAAAATCTATTAGCCTCTGTGTCCAGGGAACGTAATGCAGCAATAGGTAGAGAACCAATAATGCAGCAATAGGTAGAAGACTTTATCACACGTGTATCTGGCAAATAATATAGGCCAGGGGAATTGGGTATCCAATATTTGGCTATCACGTAAGAAATTTAAAGGCCAATAACTCCATTATTTCTGTACAAAAATCGGTGAATATCAAATATCTAAATTTTCGTTCGTGCTCCACGCTCGTGAAAATTCTGATGGAAATGTAAATTGTATTTAATTTAAAAAAGTTATTATTCTCTTGTAACACACTGATGCCACTTCATGTACTTTCCTGATTTTTGGCACGCCAGAGGTCAAAATCGAGGTACTGGTATACCGAACTTCGACTATAATATTGACTAATAGATGTCATGTGACCGTGAAATGCAGGCAAAGAGCAATGATGATAATCACCACTCAAGTTTAGTCAAACAGAAATATATGAACACACACATAAGCACCATTTGTATTACAAAATGATCAGCATAAAGAATGAAGCTGATTGCGGGACTACTACACAACCACATCCTAACGAAACCGTGCTTCGAAAACTGTAAAGATGCGTGAAATATCGCATTGAGGAAATGTGGCAGTGTAGCAATTGTACCTTTGATGAATGAGCCGCTGCATCAGAAAACCAACAATTTGCATATGAGCCGCGCATTGAGAAAACAAAATTTTGGCCTGTGCGAAAACAAAGCCACAGATCAGCCTCGAAATACCTGCGAAGCTTATCAGCGCCTTTGTTTTCGCTACATGAATAGTACAATCCCTCTTCTTCCTCAATCCGACATTTCAAGCTTTTAGCCTTGAATGTCGGATGTTCAGAGACAGTACAGACCGGATTGTGTCGGACCTGGTAGGAAACTCCGAAGACCGGTTTTCATACGTCATAGCTCAAATGCGAAAACAAAGGCACAGATCAGCTGTGCAGTAACTGCACAGCTGATCAGCGCTTTCCTTTTCGTTAGACGGATAGTGCCATTCCTCTGTCACTAACATCCAAACGTTTCAGGCTTCTAGCGTTTTTCTGTGACAGTACAGGCCGGTCTGTGTCGGACCTGGTCGGAAACCCAAATTGTAAGTTTTTTCATGCGAAGGCTCATGTCAGTAGAGCACGAAGAAAAAAGTCAAAACTGGTATGTACATACTTTGTGCTTTGGTATAGGCTTCATATTTACACAACTAACTATTTCTGTCAAACTCAAAATATGTTTTGATAATGTCATAGTAGATCAGCTGGCTAACTGTCACTCCGCTCCACTTCGGTACCTCGTTCTACTTCCCTGACAGGTATGGAGAGGTTTAACGGAATACCGATGGAAATATTCCGTCTAATGTCATAGCAAATAAAATAACTGGATCGAAGGTCGCCGCTTGACATCTACGTGAAATATAATCAGATTGTTGTCTATCAACTTTCGAGGACGAGAATTTCCCAAATCCATATCCCCCAGGTAATCACCACTCAAGCTCAGTCGTCGTACTTTGTTATCATTACCTTGCCTGACACCTATAAACAAGTAGTTTCTACCAACTGCAAGTCCACTATAGTGCTTCGCTTTCTGATCCTGGTACTGAAACACAACATTACCGTCCATTGTCAGTCCAATACAACCATTATCCACATCTACAACATACACGGTCTTCTGGTCAATACTGAGTCCTATGTACCATGGCTTGCTGAAGAGAGAACCATTGTCCTGGTATATTGTTCTCCTCACAGTTCCATGATTGTCTATCATAGCTACTTTCCAAATCCTGTCAGGTACTGTAGCTAGAATGTCGTCATCATATTTCACCATTGCCGCGGGTTCAAAATTAACCTTCTTCGTATCTGACAGAGCAATGTCAGCGCCAATGGCGATGTATTGCAGTGATCGTATATCAGATAATGATACTACTGCTTCATGATCATTGAGTAATACAACATGCCATGGCATGCCTGGCAGGGTAATTTCAGATATAAACTGGTTGTTAGAATCATACAATTTCAGCTTTTGGTGTTTTTGGTCGGTAACAAGTTGTCTCCCATCAGGCAACAACTCGTATGATGTGATCACCGGCATCACAGTGTCAGTAGTGGTTCTCGCCTTCATTTCACCAGTGTATATGGCGACGGTTTCAGGGTCAGTCTGTGAGTCCTGTGATTTGGTCACAGACACTGCTCCAAGATTGGGGAAAATCTTATTCATTTTGCCGATATCACCACTCACTTTGAATTCAATGTCAATATGACCAATATCTTCGACGACCTCTTTCAGCAAAGTACACTTTCGTTTGATTTCTTCTGCAAGGCTGTTTATTGTCACTAACATGGATTCTTTATCCTATCTCCTTGATAATATTTATATTAGATTTGGGACCAAGTTATACAGACAAATTGTTGGAATTCCGATGGGTACAAATTGCGCACCTCTCGTAGCTGATTTATTTCTATACTGCTACGAAAGAGATTTCATGGATTCTCTTAACCATGATAATCAAGCTGATGTTATCGAGGCTTTTAATTCCACATCTAGGTACCTCGATGACCTTTTGAACATTGACAACCCTTATTTTGAAGGTATGGTCAATCAAATTTATCCACCTGAACTTCAGTTGAACAAAGCCAATATCTCAGATACTGAAGCCCCCTTTTTAGATCTACATCTTTCTGTTGCAAATGGATTTGTTTCTTCTAAAATTTATGACAAGCGCGATGACTTTGATTTTGATATAGTAAATTTTCCTTTTTTGGATGGTGACGTTCCTCGTCGTGCTTCTTATGGTGTATACATTTCGCAACTTATTAGGTTTGCTAGAGTCTGCAATCATGTTACAGACTTCAACGCTCGAAATAAATGTTTAACGGCAAAACTTCTCCAACAGGGCTATCGGTATCATAAACTTCGAAAAACATTTTCTAAATTTTATCGTAGACACTATGAATTGATTTCCAAATATAATGTTGGGTTAAAGACGCTTTTAAGTGAGGGCCTTTCGGAACCTGAATTTTATGGTGACTTGGTTTACAAATTTAAGAAACTTAAAGGAATTAATGATTTTTCTTTTCAGTTCAGAAAAATAATAACACGTTACAAACGTATAGGTTATAACTTGAATGTTATGCGACAGTCTGCATGCTTAGTTTTTAACCCAATCATGGTTGATAACTATGCTGCCTTCTTTAATTGCACGCCGGTGGGTCGGGCGTCAGACTCTATGATGGCCCCGACATAAAGCTATTCATTTTAGTTGGTTGGGACCGGAGCTTCTTGTCTGTTGCTTGGCCCAGCGGGGTCCAACTAGTGTTTTTCTTTTGCTCCGGAGTTAGTAGGTTATTCGGCGCCCAGGGATCTCCATCGTCGGGCAGCTTACTCAGTCTGTGAGTCCTGGTTTTTGATTCATCAGGATGTTTATCATGATTTATTTGTTTGTTCTTGATGATTCATTGACTAGTTAGAGATTCACCACGAGGACCGAATAACTAACTAAATGTTATGAACCACTGCAGAAGCTGAGGGTGAGGTTATGACCATGTAAAACCGGTTTAAGCCCGCCAGTAACTTTGTGTTACTGGTCGATACTTCTGTGGTGGTTCTTTTCGTTTTATGTCTTGGTGTTTGGAATTTTTTTTGTGCTGTTGGCGCCTTATGTATGTTTTCATATTTTTAGTTAAGTTAAGGTAACTAAGTGGCCACCTATTGGGAAAATAGCTGCTCATTCGGCTTACGATATGTTTCATGGTATAAGTACCTGATTGTTGGTTTGGTTTTTTCCCACCTCGGTTTTTGGAGTGGGAATCTTTTTCTGATTGCGCCTTTTCCTGATCTTTGCCTACTTGTAACTTTTTATCATCCAGTTCCATGGCTCTTTCTAGCTTAATTTTGCGTTCCTTAAGTTGACAACAGGTAATATCACACACATGAAGCCGATCTTCGAACCTTTTCAGTTCTTCCGCGAAAATGGCGCCTATTTCTTCATAAGCCACATATCCTAATTTATCAAAATAGTTCTTAACAGACGTTATTGCTGTGTTCACTTTATCTGTTTCTGTTTCTTTACATTTGTACAACTCATCCTTGCTATTTTGGGCCTTTTTCTTGCATTTGCTGAAACCATCTAGTAATTCTTCAATGCTCTTCAGAATACCCCGGATGTGTCCATCTGAATAAACATCACAAGCAGCTTTTGTCAACTCTATTATGTTTGTACACGCTTTATGTTCTATCAATTTGCATGTTTGGCATACAATAGTCATATGGTTTACACAGAAATGTTCAAATTGTTTCCATGCTCCGTACAAATAGGAGTTTCCATGGCTTCTGAGCCCAATGTCAGGGAGGACAAACTTGGTATTTCATCCGTTCCTATGACCTGATGAGATTTGGTGGCGTTGACTCGAGAATGGTATTGTTTACATTCCACACACAAATATTGTTCACAAGAAACACAAAAGTAGTCAGCAGTAACACTCAAGTCTCCCTTCTCACAGATATTACAAATATTCTTCCGTCCAGAATCTACAGAGTCTCCTCCTGTCGCCATTTTACTATAATGTATTTTGTTGTTAGTAACACAACTTTGAGATACGATAAATATGTTATTTTTTTGTTTGCTGAAAAGACTTTTGAAATTCTAAACCGACTTATAAATCAAATCAAACAAATGAAGTGACAATGACATTTATTGTAAGATCTTTTGTTAAAACTTTTTTTTCATCTGGCCATCGCATCAGAAAACCAACAATCTGCACATACGAAAACAAAGGTGCAGATCAGCAGTGTTGTGACTGCAAAGCCGACCAGCGCCTTTGGTTCGCTATACGGATAGTACATTCCCTCATCTTATAAAATCCGAAATGTCAAGCTCCTAGGTTTTGTGACTGTACAGCCTGATTTGTGTTGGACCTGGTGGGAAACCCAAATTATTTTCATATGTGTTATTATAGATAGTGAAAAAAATGCGATAGTTTTGCATTTGGACTTGAAACCATCACTCCTGTGTGTTATTCTAGTGATATAATTCGGGTTTATTGGAACTTTAATAATAAGCAATATCACCAAATCTGTAGATGATTTGGCTCAAAAACTTTAAAATTGTCCATTCACAAAACTACAGTAACACATCAAAGGTGATGCGATTTCGATACAGTTTATTTTGACCGCTTGAATTCTTTTATAGGGATATGTGGCTGCATTTTTGTCATTATTATGCTGAACATTTCCCAAATATCGGACTTTACCAGATATCAAATTTTTTTATAAATGAGCCGCCTCATGAGAAAACCAACAACCTCATATGCGAAAACAAAGGCGCAGATCAGCTTCGCGGTAACCGGTTGGAATAGTTTATTTTCCTTCACACCTACGTCTTTTCTGTACTCATACAAGCTCCTACCACTATTGGACAAGTCCACCTTCTCTGCCATTTTTTCATACAAGACGTTTTTGCTGCTGTCTTTATGTCCACTGCCGTTACAACTCTTGTCTCTTGTCTCATCCATGTCCTCTGCTTCCTTCGCTGCCTCCTTAGCTAATCTATCTGCTGTTTCATTTCCTGCTATGTCAGCATGTCTGGGTGTACAAGAGATGTCAATTTTGACTCCTTCTTGCTCAATTTGTTCTATTTTTCTCTTAGTCTGTCTAATGGTTCATTGAATAAAATTATGGTTTCCAACCTAATGTGAGGAGGCCAATTGCTGACTGGCTGTCACAGAATATTTTAACCCATTTTATTGTTTTCTTTTTCATTTCACTCTGGATAAAGTTCAAGGATATCTCAATTGCTACTAATTCTCCTAGCAGTATAGAAACAAGTCTTGACATTGGTTTTTTTCAGTTCCACACATTCCTCCTGACCAGGTAGGTATACACAGGCTCCTGCTCCACACGGTCCTGGATTCTCTCTGCATGAGCCATCCGTGAAGATAAAAACAGTGTCCACCTCACAACTGTCTATCTGCTCTTCAATAAGACGCCGGCTTTCTTCTTCTTGGGTTTTTGTTCTGTTTTTGGAAGATCCGAGGTTATTCCAGTATTCTGGTCGTTTCAAGGTAGGTTGAAGAGAGTCTACATAGTCTGGCTCTGGCTCTAAGCAGTTGCATGATATATCTGTCTGGGCACACATATCTGCCATCTGTATAGCCATCCGGCCAAAAGGTGAGATGTACCTCTCTGTTGTTTCTTCTTGTGTTTCTTCCCATTCTTTCAGTGCCTTCTTCACTTGTTGGGTGTCTCGCTTTGCGCAGATTTTCCCAAACTCTATGACTGCCAGCTCGTCTTGAAGTTATACTAATTAGAGTCCAGTTTGACAAAGCCATAAGTAGTCGAGCTGCTGATATTTTCATTGGTTTCGTTTTAAAGAAGTCAACTTGTTAACATACAATCTGCTCACGCGAATGACGAATTTTTATACTATTACTTACTTGTGACTTGGTTTAACTATACTCTAAGCCGGTTTCTGATCCAGGTCATGACATTGTTTTCTATTTGTTATGTCCTCTATGTTTTATAAGGGAAATTAATGGGTGTTTATGTTAGAGGAAAAGTACCTTATAGACAAAACTGTTTTTACTTCTTTTTATGGTGTCTTCTGGTTTGACACCATACAACATACGACAGTTTAACAAACAGTAGCTTGCAATAATAAATGGTTTGTAAAACGAGGCGTTCTATTCTAGGCCATGTATCCGTTGCTAGATTAACATGTATCATGGCTTTATGCACACTTAACGTAAATAATTCACCATTTCTGCACTGCCTAAAACGCCAAATAGATGTAGACATATTGTCATCACCAGATCTTCATGGCCGATATGTTCGGCTTGAGTTTGACCACTACCTGTCTCTGACTATGCCTTCAGTTAGGCACGTTTATCGAAATTGGCTGGGCATAGTTTTCAACCTTAAGACCACTTCAATACGAAACATGAAGTCTAAATATTTAATTGGAATAATTTACGTTGTGTACCTGTCTGTTTTCAGTACAGCTTGAGTTTGACCACTGCCTGTCCTTGACTATGTCCTTCAGTTAGGCACGTTTATCGAAATTGGCTGGGCATAGTTTTCAACCTAAAGACTACTTGGTTGGGGCCGGAGCTTCTTGTCTGTTGCTTGGCCCACCGGGGTCCAACTGATGTTTTTCTTTAGCTCCGGAGCTAGTAAGTTATTTGGCGCCCAGGGATCTCCATCGTCGGGCAGCTTACTGAATCTGTGAGTCCTGGTTTTTGATTCATCAGGATGTTTATCATGATTTATTTGTTTGTTCTTGATGATTCATTTACTAGTTAGAGATTCACCACGAGGACCGAATAACTAACTAAATGTTATGAACCACTGCAGAAGCTGAGGGTGAGGTTACGGCCGTGTAAAATCGATTTAAACCCGTCAGTAACTTTGTGTTACTGATCGTTCCAAGTCGATACTTCTGTGGTGGTTCTTTTTGTTTTATGTCTTGGTGTTTAAAATATTTTTTGTGCTGTTGGCGCCTTATGTATGTTTTCATATTTTTAGTTAAGTTAAGGTAACTGAGTGGCCACCTATTGGGAAAATAACTGCTCATTCGGCTTACGAAATGTTTTCATGGTATAAGTACCTGATTGTTAGTTTGGTTTTTTCCCACCTTGGTTTTTGGTGTGGGAGTCTTTTTCTGATTGCGCCTTTTCCTGATCTTTGCCTACTTGTACTTTTTTTTTCAATACGAAACATCAAGCCTTAACATTCAATTGGAATTATTTATATTTAGTCTGTCTTCGGTATACAGGGTTATAGTGGGCATCCCTGTTTTGTCGTAAGTATTACAAAATATCACGTTTCGATTTAAGATCAAGGAACATATACATTAGTGCATAAAACTTAAGTGGGCGGATATTAACATGAGAAAGACGTCAGAGAATGTAACGGTTTTTTGACATTGCATATCTAGTTTCGTTAGTATTGTCCACTTCGTACATTTCCCTAATGCGTTCGTCGTTAACGACTTAGCACAGTGGCATAATGGTAGATTGACAATAGATGTACGTGTAATGCTTCAGTTAAGTGTCTGTGTTGCAAGATCAGATCATGTGACCAGGCACAATGTGACTTTCAAGATGGCGGAAGTGTCGGAGATGACTTATGAGGTTATTGCGGCCGTGACGGCGGATGACTGGATGCCATGTAGTAGAAAGTTACGCCATGTGGGTAGACATGTTAGCCATACTGGGGAGAGTTACTGGAAATCTTACATTGTTATTGACGGGGAAATAGAGAAGATATAGAGAATCTGAATCTTACACGAGTGGTCATTTCATATGAAATTCATTAAACGAGCCTTCGGCGAGTGTAAGATTCGTTTGATCTATGACTTTTAAAACTAGGATTTTTCACCTTCGAAGTGGACACATTTATAATGAGAATTTACATTGTTGTTACGGACGTCGTCAATGACGTTACGTATTCCCGCAAAAGTGTTAATACACGTGTGGTCATACGATTTTTATGACATGACGTTATCCACTGGAAAACAGCGACGTCATATGATAAAAGAAAATAAAATTATTTTACAATTTATAACAAAATATGCACTTCTCCAACGGTAAAATTGCAGTGTACATAACAATAGTCTCATAAATGCAGGTACTCAAGTAGTCTTATAAATAATATGAACATGATTTGAACTACGTTTTCGATCAAGTTTTTGGATGTGAATCAGACAGTCATAATAGCCGACTCCGATCACCTAGTTTTCGAGAAAAACACAAATGTTTTGTGCAGCGTTTTTAACCTCGTTAGTACATCAGGAAAACATGTCCGTGACAAGAATGTCCCTTTGAACCCATTTTTATATAGAAAAAGGGGGTTTGCAGGGGTATACCTATTTTTCGTATTATTGCCTCAAAACATTGATTGTGGCTACTCGTTACAACCGCCTCTCCGAGGCCGTTCTAGAGTGTATCTAAAATCTATGTTTTGAGCAAAAATAAGAAAAAATATCGAAAGGTACAAGTAGGCAAAGATCAATGACTTAATCAGAAAGAAATTCCCACTCCACAAACCGAGTGGTGGGGAAAAACTAAAATGACATTTATTATATAATAAGTACTTATACCAAGAAAACATATAGTAAGTTGAGTGAGCAGCTACTCTCCAATAGGCGGCCACATCAGTTACCCGAACTGAAACAAAAATATGAAACGAATATAAGGCTCAAACAGCACAAAAATCTACTCCAAAACAAAAACGATTACATTAAATTACAATTATGTTTAACTTTAAAAATCTCTGTATATTGTATGGGCATGCTTTCGTAATGATATATACGATGAAAGTACAAGTCAGTGAAATTGGTCCAGCAATTAATTTACTAGCTTGAGCGATATGATATAAATCCGTAAGTAACGGCTCCCAGAAGGCAAATAAATAACAGAAGCATACGTTTTTATATTTTCAGTTAATTAGACGTTCAGCTATATTTCATCTGGCCATGTCTTAATGTATCATCTTACTTAACGGGGCACTTTTTCTGCCGGGTGGCGAGAGTTTTATTACCAGGGATTATCTGTTGAGATTGAAGTGGGTGTGTCTTGACTACTGGTCCATATAACTTTAAGGATATTGGAATACATGTTATACTTAATCTGCTGATAAGAGCTGTCAGTACTTCCACAGGTAACTTTCCTCCCTGAAGCACTATTCAATCAGAATTGACTATTGCTAGTTATGTTAATTCAGTCTTTTATACTCCAGATGCAATAATAACTGATCACTAAGTGGATTATATGAGCCGCATCATGAGAAAATCGGTTTTTGCATATGCGAAAATAAAAACTGCACAGCTGATCAGGCCTTTGTTTTCGCTACTCAGATAGCACAATTCCTCTTCTACTTATAGCCAAAATTTCAAGCCTCTAGCCTGCTTCTATGACTGTACAGATCGGTTTGTGTCAGAACTGGTCGGAAACACCGAAGACCGATTTTCTCGCGTCGCGGCTCATATCTTAACAACATCAAGCTCTGTGCCTGTTAGTTTTACTTCTGTACCTTTGGCGCTATGATTATTATTTACGACAACTCTGCGACCACTATGTGAAAGTATTATTTCCTGGTTATCGGTGTGCCCTCGTTTTAGTAGGCCTACAGAATATGTTATGCGACATGCAGAAAACGAATGATGGTAGACTGAATGATTTCGCCACAGGCGCTTGATGACTGGACCGTTTTTTCTTTTTTTTTTTTTTTTTTTTTTTTTTTTTTCATTTCCACCCGTTTGAAGACCCTTATTAGCTAGCAAAACGTTCATGCCATTTGTTTTATTAGAATCACATTTATCAATCACACACGCTCTGTTAAGTGGTATCTAAATAGACAAGGCTGGCTTGAAATGCGCTGTACTAGTTTCAATAGGAGGACGGGTTTCTCCGGGGCTCAAATTTATACCTGAACATGTATCGTTATTTCAACGCTGGCTATTTACTCAAAGGTACAAGTAGGCAAAGATCAGGAAAAGGTGCAATCAGAAAGAGATTCCCACTCCAAAAACCGAGGTGGGAAAAAACCAAACTAACAATCAGGCACTTATACCATGAAACATATCGTAAGCAGAATGAGCAGCTATTTTCCCAATAGATGGCCACTCAGTAATCTTAACTTAATTAAAGATATGAAAACATACATAAGCCGCCAACAGCACGAAAAAAATTTAAACACCAAGACATAAAACAAAAAGAACCACCACAGAAGTATCGCCTTGGAACGATCAGTAACACAAAGTTACTGGTGGGCTTAAACCGGTTTTACAGGATCCTAACCTCACCCTCAGCTTCTGCAGTGGTTCATAACATTTAGTAAGTAAACACCAAGGCATAAAACAAAAAAAAAAACCACCACAGAAGTATCGCCTTGGAACGATCAGTAACACAAAGTTACTGGCGGGCTTAAACCGGTTTTACAGGATCCTAACCTCACCCAGAATGCTTTTGTAAAAGGTCTCACCCGTTCCCCTACTTGGGTGCCGCCCCATTTTGGATTATAACTGGTTAGCGGAATGCAAAAAGTCACAATAATGAATAATGACCAATAAACTTCATTTAAATAATTCTTCTGCTCATACACTACAGTATTTTTTGAACTGCTTAAACGACTCAAATTATAACCTGATTCTATCAACGAGTCACTAGCAGTTTTGGAAACAATAACATTTGTTTTGGTTCAAATTCGACTTGAAATGATCATGTTTCCAGGTGTGCTACTTTGAATCAGTGAGGATATGCACACGCCACCAAGCACACGCAACAGACATGGTGGCTTTATCTGATGTATTTTAACGTTAAGATACTTTTTTCATATAACAAGTATAAGCTTTGACAAAAAGCTTGGCATATATAAACTAGCATGTCAAAGAATCTGACCGTAGTCTCCCATTCATTTCGTCGTGGTTCATTTGACTGAACAGAAATAAAACGCTGCGCGGTCAAAGCATTCATACCTGACAATCGACCGTCACAATACTGTCGGTTCATTTCATTCCGTTGTGGCTTGGATAGAATGTAATTGACTACACGGCAGGTGGGGAACGGTCAAAACTTTCATACCTGACCATATAGCGTCACAATACCGTCGGTTCATTTCATTCCGTTGTTGCTTAGATAGAATGCAATCATGCACCAGTTCCACGAATTTAACAATTTGCCCAATTTTTGGTACCTACTGCACCATTGGTACAAATGTTACCAACCAAAGGGAGGTTTGCATGGGTGTTTTTGGTTGTTTACACGGTCCTTGGCGAAACGACCCGGAATCTTACTAACACGATGGTCAAGCCACTAGACTCAAACGTGCCGTTGCAGTTCTAGAAAGGTGTATGAGTTGTCTTGTAATTTAATTATGTAAGTAGGTCAGTCGCAAACTTTAGAGTAGTCTACGCGCTGGCGCGTAGACAATAAGATCAGTTACAATACATGTTTGCATTACAAACCGAGCCTACATGACCCAAAGCGTTTGTTGCGTCTTTATACTTTAGGTTTATATTCGAATACCTATCGGCAGTATACACAAGACAAGCCATAAAATTACCAATCTTAGGAACTTCATTTTTGTCAATCCATTTTCTGCAAATTTTCTGAAAAACGTAATACATTTGCAAGTTAAACTTGAATGCTACACATATACAAATTAAATGCTCTGTTTCGTGACTAGTTATAACAGCAGTAGAGTCATATAAAGTCTCTTCTGTCAGTCATTGATATTTAAGTATGACTATTTTAATTCTTAGGTGGTTTAAAATTTCTGAAATGAAGTCTAAGAAATAAAACAACAGATCAAAGGTTTTAAAAGGATGGTAGCTGTTTCTCTCTTATATGCACACTACCCTATATCATTTTCATTTTTCTACCCTGACTTTTCAAATTTGAGGGAAGGGTTGTTAAATGATATGTGGTTTTTGTCATCTGTTTCAAAATGTAAGTTTCTTTTTTTCTTTGGATTCAGTTTTACGTCCCTTTCAAGCTTTTTCACTCATATCGAGACGAATCAATCGGTAGGTGGGGCGAAAACCGGAGTACCCGGGGAAAAACCACCTGACACACCCGCAAGCAGAACATGGCTTGTCTCACATATGAATTCGTGCCCCATGCGAGGCGCGAACCCACATTCCCTCATCTTATAAAATCCGAAATGTCAAGCTCCTAGGTTTTGTGACTGTACAGCCTGATTTGTGTTGGACCTGGTGGGAAACCCAAATTATTTTCATGTGTGTTATTATAGATAGTGAAAAAATGCGATAGTTTTGCATTTGGACTTGAAACCATCACTCCTGTGTGTTATTCTAGTGATATAATTCGGGTTTATTGGAACTTTAATAATAAGCAATATCACCAAATCTGTAGATGATTTGGCTCAAAAACTTTAAAATTGTCCTTTCACAAAACTACAGTAACACATCAAAGGTGATGCGATTTCGATACAGTTTATTTTGACCGCTTGAATTCTTTTATAGGGATATGTGGCTGCATTTTTGTCATTATTATGCTGAACATTTCCCAAATATCGGACTTTACCAGATATCAAATTTTTTTATAAATGAGCCGCCTCATGAGAAAACCAACAACCTCATATGCGAAAACAAAGGCGCAGATCAGCTTCGCGGTAACCGGTTGGAATAGTTTATTTTCCTTCACACCTACGTCTTTTCTGTACTCATACAAGCTCCTACCACTACTAGACAAGTCCACCTTCTCTGCCATTTTTTCATACAAGACGTTTTTGCTGCTGTCTTTATGTCCACTGCCGTTACAACTCTTGTCTCTTGTCTCATCCATGTCCTCTGCTTCCTTCGCTGCCTCCTTAGCTAATCTATCTGCTGTTTCATTTCCTGCTATGTCAGCATGTCTGGGTGTACAAGAGATGTCAATTTTGACTCCTTCTTGCTCAATTTGTTCTATTTTTCTCTTAGTCTGTCTAATGGTTCCTTGAATAAAATTATGGTTTCCAACCTAATGTGAGGAGGCCAATTGCTGACTGGCTGTCACAGAATATTTTAACCCATTTTATTGTTTTCTTTTTCATTTCACTCTGGATAAAGTTCAAGGATATCTCAATTGCTACTAATTCTCCTAGCAGTATAGAAACAAGTCTTGACATTGGTTTTTTTCAGTTCCACACATTCCTCCTGACCAGGTAGGTATACACAGGCTCCTGCTCCACACGGTCCTGGATTCTCTCTGCATGAGCCATCCGTGAAGATAAAAACAGTGTCCACCTCACAACTGTCTATCTGCTCTTCAATAAGACGCCGGCTTTCTTCTTCTTGGGTTTTTGTTCTGTTTTTGGAAGATCCGAGTTTATTCCAGTATTCTGGTCGTTTCAAGGTAGGTTGAAGAGAGTCTACATAGTCTGGCGCTGGCTCTAAGCAGTTGCATGATATATCTGTCTGGGCACACATATCTGCCATCTGTATAGCCATCCGGCCAAAAGGTGAGATGTACCTCTCTGTTGTTTCTTCTTGTGTTTCTTCCCATTCTTTCAGTGCCTTCTTCACTTGTTGGGTGTCTCGCTTTGCGCAGATTTTCCCAAACTCTATGACTGCCAGCTCGTCTTGAAGTTATACTAATTAGAGTCCAGTTTGACAAAGCCATAAGTAGTCGAGCTGCTGATATTTTCATTGGTTTCGTTTTAAAGAAGTCAACTTGTTAACATACAATCTGCTCACGCGAATGACGAATTTTTATACTATTACTTACTTGTGACTTGGTTTAACTATACTCTAAGCCGGTTTCTGATCCAGGTCATGACATTGTTTTCTATTTGTTATGTCCTCTATGTTTTATAAGGGAAATTAATGGGTGTTTATGTTAGAGGAAAAGTACCTTATAGACAAAACTGTTTTTACTTCTTTTTATGGTGTCTTCTGGTTTGACACCATACAACATACGACAGTTTAACAAACAGTAGCTTGCAATAATAAATGGTTTGTAAAACGAGGCGTTCTATTCTAGGCCATGTATCCGTTGCTAGATTAACATGTATCATGGCTTTATGTACACTTAACGTAAATAATTCACCATTTCTGCACTGCCTAAAACGCCAAATAGATGTAGACATATTGTCATCACCAGATCTTCATGGCCGATATGTTCGGCTTGAGTTTGACCACTACCTGTCTCTGACTATGCCTTCAGTTAGGCACGTTTATCGAAATTGGCTGGGCATAGTTTTCAACCTTAAGACCACTTCAATACGAAACATGAAGTCTAAATATTTAATTGGAATAATTTACGTTGTGTACCTGTCTGTTTTCAGTACAGCTTGAGTTTGACCACTACCTGTCCTTGACTATGTCCTTCAGTTAGGCACGTTTATCGAAATTGGCTGGGCATAGTTTTCAACCTAAAGACTACTTTCAACCTAAAGACTACTGGTTCATTACCCGAAATTGTACAATATGGCCCATCTTCTCGCTTTAAATGTTTTACTGCTTCCAAAGGATCTAACAATTATTTTTGTTTGCTATTACTGCAGCTGGTGTTATGCCGTGTGGCGGCCCTAAAAAGTCTCCCCGTACATCATCCATAGTGCAGATTATATTTTTCTTTGATCCTTTGGGATCAGTGAATATATTTGGAGTAGTTCAAATATATTGTACGTTAAGAAGCATCTTATTATTTGGCCCCTTTGGGAATATGAGTCTTTGATTTAGACTACTCAGATGGAAATTCTTGAAATTGCAGCAAAAATGTCTGGCTTTCGCTGCCGGTTTTGTAAAGGGTCACTGATGAAGGTTCATTACCCGAAATTGTACAATATGGCCCATCTTCTCGCTTTAAATGTTTTACTGCTTCCAAAGGATCTAACAATTATTTTTGTTCAATACGAAACATCAAGCCTTAACATTCAATTGGAATTATTTATATTTAGTCTGTCTTCGGTATACAGGGTTATAGTGGGCATCCCTGTTTTGTCGTAAGTATTACAAAATATCACGTTTCGATTTAAGATCAAGGAACATATACATTAGTGCATAAAACTTAAGTGGGCGGATATTAACATGAGAAAGACGTCAGAGAATGTAACGGTTTTTTGACATTGCATATCTAGTTTCGTTAGTATTGTCCACTTCGTACATTTCCCTAATGCGTTCGTCGTTAACGACTTAGCACAGTGGCATAATGGTAGATTGACAATACATGTATGTGTAATGCTTCAGTTAAGTATCTGTGTTGCAAGATCAGATCATGTGACCAGGCACAATGTGACTTTCAAGATGGCGGAAGTGTCGGAGATGACTTATGAGGTTATTGCGGCCGTGACGGCGGATGACTGGATGTCATGTAGTAGAAAGTTACGCCATGTGGGTAGACATGTTAGCCATACTGGGGAGAGTTACTGGAAATCTTACATTGTTATTGACGGGGAAATAGAGAAGATATAGAGAATCTGAATCTTACACGAGTGGTCATTTCATATGAAATTCATTAAACGAGCCTTCGGCGAGTGCAAGATTCGTTTGATCTATGACTTTTAAAACTAGGATTTTTCACCTTCGAAGTGGACACATTTATAATGAGAATTTACATTGTTGTTACGGACGTCGTCAATGACGTTACGTATTCCCGCAAAAGTGTTAATACACGTGTGGTCATACGATTTTTATGACATGACGTTATCCACTGGAAAACAGCGACGTCATATGATAAAAGAAAATAAAATTATTTTACAATTTATAACAAAATATTCACTTCTCCAACGGTAAAATTGCAGTGTACATAACAATAGTCTCATAAATGCAGGTACTCAAGTAGTCTTATAAATAATATGAACATGATTTGAACTACGTTTTCGATCAAGCTCGGTAACCCGTAGAACTGATCGCGCGGATAAACAAAAGGCCTCAATAAAAATATTTTAAAAACATATCTAGGACGCTCAGATTACATGAAATTCGATTTCTGGAACTAATTGGGATCAAAATAAACATTGTTTCATTCATGACTTCGACGAAAAGTGTATATTTTAGTGGATTTTATCGTTTTTAAATATTGGAGGGAAGTCACGAGACGCTTGTTACTTGAATTACAGACGTGGGCGTGATCCAGATCGGTGCATCAGTAGAATTTTTCCATTGAAATTTCATCCACTGTAAACAAAAAATGTACTTTTCTCTGACAATCGTTTTACTCTTTTGTCAGCTGCTGACTGTCTGGGACTTTGAAACAGTCACAGAAGTTGAGCTACAGAACCACAACAGAAACATTTATGATCGTATAAGCCCGTTGTATCATAGTACATCGCCGGGTTTGAAGTGTCAATTTCTCGAGCATAAACCTGTCAACTCCAGTCCGTTTGAGTGCCCTACCCCCCAACCTACCATCGACTTCACAGATAAATGGACACAACTATTCTACTGTATCAAACACGCTAGGACTGTTCCTTTATCAATACCTCTCGAGTTCAACAAACGTACACATGTATACCTTCTCCTATTTTTGTGCGGTGATATCTCTCTCAACCCTGGACCAGTTAAAAACCCCTGTGGTATATGTTCTAAACCAGTAGCCCGTAATCACAGAGCCATATTATGTGAAGCCTGCTATGACTGGCAACATATCAAATGTGCCAGTATTGCTCCGGACGAGTATGTACGCTTGGGTAGTACAGACGACCCTTGGTATTGTAAACAGTGCTTGAATTTCCAATTCAGCGATTCATTTTTCCTGGACATTGATTGCAGTCCCCTTAACCAGACTGAATCACTCATCGACGTCTCCACTCACGAGACCGACTCAGGTGAAACAAAATGGTCAGCGTTTGAAGAACTAAGAGAATTGAGAAAGCTACATCCTAGGAAATTTTTAGTGACCCATTTGAACATAAATAGTCTAAAATCAAAGTTTGATGAGATATATGAACTGTTAAATGAAAAACTAGTAGACCTCCTATTTATTTCAGAAACTAAAATTGACTCGTCTTTTCGTGACAGTATCTTTGACGTGCAAGGTTATAAATTGGAGAGACGTGACCGAGATATTCACGGCGGCGGCGTTGCTGCTTTCATTCGATCAGATATCCCAGCGCGAAGAATGAAGGACTTAGAATCCGATCGCTTAGAGAACATAACATATGAAGTAACTCTTAGCAAACTTAAATGGTCTATATTATGTGTCTATCGCCCGCCTAGTATGAACGACTCTGAATTTTGTAGGGAAATGACAAATACATTGGACAAATGTAGCTCTAAATATGATAGATTTTTAGTGTTAGGTGACCTAAATTATGATATGTTATCTGAAACCAAAAGCAAACCACTATGTAGTGTTATGGAACTTTTTGATTTATCAAATCTTATTGAGAAACCAACTTGTTTTAAGAAAAATTGTACACCTTCATTGCTTGATGTTATCTTGACAAATGCTAAAACAAATTGTATCAGGCCCCAAAATTTTCCTACTGGGGTAAGTGACTGTCACAATATGATAGGTACTTTGATAAACATTAATATTCCAAAACTTGAGAAACAGAAAATTCAATACAGAAGCTTTAGAACCCTTGATGTACATGCTCTTAACAATGATCTGCAAAATATTGATTTACTTAACAATGAAGATTACAGTGAAAATACTAGCATTGATAATATTTATGAGAATTTTGAGTCCGATATAGTCTCCATTTTTGACAAACATGCTCCAATTAAATATGCATATGTAAGAGAAAAACAGTTACCATATATGAATAGAAAATTAAGAAAAGCAATTTATGATAAGAAGAGACTACATAATAGATACCTTAAATGTAAGAATAGTAAAACTTGGGAAAGCTATAGGAAAAGTAGAAATCTTGTCAACAAACTTAAAAAACAATCTATTAATACATATTTTCAAGAACGATGTATTGGTGGCTGCAAATCTGCAAATTTTTGGTCTACAATTAAGCCTTATCTATCTAAACGTTCTAATCAAGGTCAATCAAAGATAATTTTAACTGAAGAAAACAAAGCAATATCGGATGACTCAGAAGTGGCTGAAACTTTTAATACATATTTTGTTAATGTAGCAGAAGACATTGGCAAAGATTACACCTTTAATCCCCAAAATCACCCTAGTTTAACGAAAATTGAAGAACTCAACCTACAAAAAGATGCTTTTGAGTTTAAGTTAACAGACGAAAATACTGTCTCAAAAATAATTGATAAATTTAATCCTAAAAAAGCAACAGGCGCAGACAAAATATCCGTAAAACTATTAAAATTGGGCAAGCCGTCATTGGTTAAACCTTTAACAAACTTAATAAATATTTCTATAAATGCAAATTCATTTCCTAGTAAACTTAAGCAAGCCCAGGTTACACCACTACATAAGAAAAATGACCCAATGTTAAAATCAAACTATAGGCCCGTCAGTATTCTCCCAATACCTTCCAAAATTTATGAAAAAGTTTTATCTGAACAGTTGACCAGCTACTTTGACTCTATTTTTGATGATTTCTTGTGTGCGTTTAGGAAAGGCCACGGTTGTCAAACTACTCTTTTACGACTTCTAGAAGACTGGAAATTTGCCCTTGATTCAAATGAATATGTAGCAGCTATACTTATGGACTTGTCGAAAGCATTCGATTGTCTACCCCATGACATACTTCTTTCCAAACTATCAGCTTATGGCCTGTCTGATAACTCAGTACTATTACTTAAATCTTACCTTTCTGACCGCAAACAGCGAATCAAAATCGGTAGTGTTGTAAGTAGCTGGGCAAATATCAATAAAGGCGTCCCGCAAGGTTCAATTTTAGGCCCTCTACTTTTTAATGTTTTTATCAATGATATATTTTATTTTATCAAAACATGTACTCTTTATAATTATGCAGATGACAATACTTTATCATTCCATTCTCCAGACTTTAGTGAGCTCATTAAGTTTTTACAGCAAGAAGGAAAAATCCTTATAGACTGGTTTTCTTTTAACTGTATGCAGGCAAATCCCGGTAAGTTTCAAGCAATTGCTGTTGGTAAGAAAACTTTTGAAAAATCTCCAGTTTTTCGTTTTGAGTCTGTGAACATTACATGCGAAGAAGTTGTCAAATTATTAGGAGTAGATATTGATTTTAATTTAAGTTTTGACCAGCACATAAGTAATATATGCAAAAAGGCAGCACAGCAATTGAATGTTATGAGACGAATCGGACATAATCTCAGCTTACTTAACAGATTAACAATTTTCCATACATTTGTCTTGTCCAATTTCAATTTCTGTCCTTTGGCTTGGCATTTTTGTACTGAAAGCAATACCAAAAAGATGGAGAAATTACAAGAAAGAGGACTTAGGTTTGTCTATAATGATTTTTTCACCTCGTATGAAGATCTTCTTACCAAAGCAAAACTTTCAACTCTACATATAAGACGAATGAGAACTATGGCCATTGAAACGTTTAAAATTTTGAATAATTTAGCACCGCCAGTTCTTACAAATATTCTCCAAAAACGTGAAAATCGTTATAATTTTCGTTATTCAAACATTTTACAGATCCCAACTGTTAGAACCAGTAAGTTTGGTAAGAACTCCTTCAGATATGCTGCACCTGTACTGTGGAACTCACTTCCAGAAGAATTTAGAAAGAGTTCTAATTTCAACCAGTTTCGGCAGATGATTTTATCTTGGAATGGAAAAGAATGCAAATGTGTAGCTTGCAACTATACTTAAAAGTAATCACGGCACAGGTGTAGCAATATGTTTAAATTATAATTGTTTTATGTGTTTTCTTTGTATTTTAGTTACATGTTCTATGATCATTTTTATAATTTTGTTCTTGTTTTTAAACCTTTAAGGTCCTTTGGACTAACCGTCTGCTCTGGACACAAACGTTTCTGGAGAGTCGGTCTGGCTCGTGGAGAAGCTTCGGTGACGCTCTGGTGCCAGGTCCATCGGATCCACGGGTTTCATTATTATAAAGTTTAGCTAGATTATCTAATGTGCTAATTTACTATTTTAAACATATAAAATAACTATTAGTATAATAATTTATTAAGTCATATTTTAAAAATAACTATATAATAAGATTTACTAAATACATATACATAAACATATAAACTGTTTTAGGAGAAATTGACTATTAGCATTATAATTAATATAAGTCTTATTTAAAACAAAATTTAAACATAAATATATTATATTCAATCTTAACACGTGTATTTAAAATTGTCAATGTTTTTCATAATTGATGTTTTTCAGCTGTTTTACTTTTGTTGATTATATACAATTGTTGTTAATTAGTCGGTTAAAAAGCTCATCAGAGCTTATGTTGTACTGTTGTGATACTTGCCGACTCAAAATAAATCTTATCTTATCAAGTTTTTGGATGTGAATCAGACAGTCATAATAGCCGACTCCGATCACCTAGTTTTCGAGAAAAACACAAATGTTTTGTGCAGCGTTTTTAACCTCGTTAGTACATCAGGAAAACATGTCCGTGACAAGAATGTCCCTTTGAACCCATTTTTATATAGAAAAAGGGGGTTTGCAGGGGTATACCTATTTTTCGTATTATTGCCTCAAAACATTGATTGTGGCTACTCGTTACAACCGCCTCTCCGAGGCCGTTCTAGAGTGTATCTAAAATCTATGTTTTGAGCAAAAATAAGAAAAAATATCGAAAGGTACAAGTTGGCAAAGATCAATGACTCAATCAGAAAGAAATTCCCACTCCACAAACCGAGTGGTGGGGAAAAACTAAAATGACATTTATTATATAATAAGTACTTATACCAAGAAAACATATTGTAAGTTGAGTGAGCAGCTACTCCCCAATAGGCGGCCACATCAGTTACCCGAACTGAACCAAAAATATGAAACGAATATAAGGCTCAAACAGCACAAAAATCTACTCCAAAACAAAAACGATTACATTAAATTACAATTATGTTTAACTTTAAAAACCTCTGTATATTGTATGGGCATGCTTTCGTAATGATATATACGATGAAAGTACAAGTCAGTGAAATTGGTCCAGCAATTAATTTTCTAGCTTGAGCGATATGATATAAATCCGTAAGTAACGGCTCCCAGAAGGCAAATAAATAACAGAAGCATACGTTTTTATATTTTCAGTTAATTAGACGTTCAGCTATATTTCATCTGGCCATGTCTTAATGTATCATCTTACTTAACGGGGCACTTTTTCTGCCGGGTGGCGAGAGTTTTATTACCAGGGATTACCTGTTGAGATTGAAGTGGGTGTGTCTTGACTATTGTCCAAAAATATTCACCTGGTGTTGGATGAACTCTATTAGTATATAATTATAGTTCGTTGCAATTCTAAATATATCTTCGGACCGCTACGTGATTGCTCGTACATCATCGTGACTTTTCGTGATTGTAAGCAAGGTAAATGTATCGGTATATAAGGTTGCCATGCCAAGAAATTGTTCAGGACTGCATAGCTCAAATGGTAGAGCAGGCAGATAAAGACTATATTACTTTTCATTTTACAGATAGCGGTTCGAGTCCCACGTTTTATCGAATTTTTTTTTGTTATTATTTCTTATGTACCCTAATCATTCTCTATCATATTTAATAATTTGATTTTTTGGGTCAATTTTTATACATTTACATATATATATTTCATACTCTAATTAATTTCAATTTCAAATACAATATTTCATTCGTTGTCGTTGCTGCTGTCGTCGGAAGTTGAAAATAATTTCTTTGGCTTTAGAAGAAAAGAAATGGTTTGACTTCTGCTTAGACATATTGTCGATATGGTTGAGTTTGAAAACCCTTATGTTGCACGATATGACACATGAAAAGTGCAATAAAGCAAGAATAACATGTTCTCCGTGCGATTGTTTTTGATAAAACGTGATATGCATTTTATTTAACAAAATAAAAAGAAAAATATATTTTTCATCTGCTATGGGATTCGAACCAGGGATCCCCTTGTTACAATTCCGGTGTCCTAACCACTGAGCTATGGTCCTTGTAATACATGATGTAGCTAACTGCTTATATATTGGATACACATTCTTCGCGTACTTTATCGAGTCTTACCGACGGTGCACGAATCAATTACGGTAATATCGATATTTTATTATACAGCGTCATAGCGATTTAATTTATGCAATGCATAAAGGTCAACGTCTGGTGAATATTTTTGGACAATACTGGTCCATATAACTTTAAGGATATTGGAATACATGTTATACTTAATCTGCTGATAAGAGCTGTCAGTACTTCCACAGGTAACTTTCCTCCCTGAAGCACTATTCAATCAGAATTGACTATTGCTAGTTATGTTAATTCAGTCTTTTATACTCCAGATGCAATAATAACTGATCACTAAGTGGATTATATGAGCCGCATCATGAGAAAATCGGTTTTTGCATATGCGAAAATAAAAACTGCACAGCTGATCAGGCCTTTGTTTTCGCTACTCAGATAGCACAATTCCTCTTCTACTTATAGCCAAAACTTCAAGCCTCTAGCCTGCTTCTATGACTGTACAGATCGGTTTGTGTCAGAACTGGTCGGAAACACCGAAGACGGGTTTTCTCGCGTCGCGGCTCATATCTTAACAACATCAAGCTCTGTGCCTGTTAGTTTTACTTCTGTACCGTTGGCGCTATGATTATTATTTACGACAACTCTGCGACCACTATGTGAAAGTATTATTTCCTGGTTATCGGTGTGCCCTCGTTTTAGTAGGCCTACAGAATATGTTATGCGACATGCAGAAAACGAATGATGGTAGACTGAATGATTTCGCCACAGGCGCTTGATGACTGGACCGTTTTTTTTTTTTTTTTTTTTTTTTCATTTCCACCCGTTTGAAGACCCTTATTAGCTAGCAAAACGTTCATGCCATTTGTTTTATTAGAATCACATTTATCAATCACACACGCTCTGTTAAGTGGTATCTAAATAGACAAGGCTGGCTTGAAATGCGCTGTACTAGTTTCAATAGGAGGACGGGTTTCTCCGGGGCTCAAATTTATACCTGAACATGTATCGTTATTTCAACGCTGGCTATTTACTCAAAGGTACAAGTAGGCAAAGATCAGGAAAAGGTGCAATCAGAAAGAGATTCCCACTCCAAAAACCGATGTGGGAAAAAACCAAACTAACAATCAGGCACTTATACCATGAAACATATCGTAAGCCGAATGAGCAGCTATTTTCCCAATAGGTGGCCACTCAGTTACCTTAACTTAATTAAAAATATGAAAACATACATAAGGCGCCAACTGCACGAAAAAAATTTAAACACCAAGACATAAAACAAAAAGAACCACCACAGAAGTATCGCCTTGGAACGATCAGTAACACAAAGTTACTGGTGGGCTTAAACCGGTTTTACAGGATCCTAACCTCACCCTCAGCTTCTGCAGTGGTTCATAACATTTAGTAAGTAAACACCAAGGCATAAAACAAAAAAAAACACCACAGAAGTATCGCCTTGGAACGATCAGTAACACAAAGTTACTGGCGGGCTTAAACCGGTTTTACAGGATCCTAACCTCACCCAGAATGCTTTTGTAAAAGGTCTCACCCGTTCCCCTACTTGGGTGCCGCCCCATTTTGGATTATAACTGGTTAGCGGAATGCAAAAAGTCACAATAATGAATAATGACCAATAAACTTCATTTAAATTATTCTTCTGCTCATACACTACAGTATTTTTTGAACTGCTTAAACGACTCAAATTATAACCTGATTCTATCAACAAAAAGGTACAAGTAGGCAAAGATCAGGAAAAGGCGCAATCAGAAAAAGATTCCCACTCCAAAAACCGAGGTGGGAAAAAACCAAACTAACAATCAGGTACTTATACTATGAAACATATCGTAAGCCGAATGAGCAGCTACTTTCCCAATAGGTGGCCACTCAGTTACCTTAACTTAACTAAAAATATGAAAACAAACATAAGGCGCCAACAGCACAAAACATTTTAAACACCAAGACATAAAACAAAAAGAACCACTACAGAAGTATCGACTTGGAACGATCAGTAACACAAAGTTACTGGCGGGCTTAAACCGGTTTTACAGGTACCTAACCTCACCCTCAGCTTCTGCAGTGGTTCACAACATTTAGTTAGTTCTTCGGTCCTCGTGGTGAATCTCTAACTAGTCAATGAATCATCAAGAACAAACAAATAAATCATGATAAACATCCTGATGAATCAAAAACCAGGACTCACAGATTGAGTAAGCTGCCCGACGATGGAGATCCCTGGGCGCCGAATAACCTACTAACTCCGGAGCAAAAGAAAAACACCAGTTGGACCCCAAGTCACTAGCAGTTTTGGAAACAATAACATTTGTTTTGGTTCAAATTCGACTTGAAATGATCATGTTTCCAGGTGTGCTACTTTGAATCAGTGAGGATATGCACACGCCACCAAGCACACGCAACAGACATGGTGGCTTTACCTGATGTATTTTAACGTTAAGATACTTTTTTCATATAACAAGTATAAGCTTTGACAAAAAGCTTGGCATATATAAACTAGCATGTCAAAGAATCTGACCGTAGTCTCCCATTTCGTCGTGGTTCATTTGACTGAACAGAAATAAAATGCTGCGCGGTCAAAGCATTCATACCTGACAATCGACCGTCACAATACTGTCGGTTCATTTCATTCCGTTGTGGCTTGGATAGAATGTAATTGACTACACGGCAGGTGGGGAGCGGTCAAAACTTTCATACCTGACCATATAGCGTCACAATACCGTCGGTTCATTTCATTCCGTTGTTGCTTAGATAGAATGCAATCATGCACCAGTTCCACGAATTTAACAATTTGCCCAATTTTTGGTACCTACTGCACCATTGGTACAAATGTTACCAACCAAAGGGAGGTTTGCATGGGTGTTTTTGGTTGTTTACACGGTCCTTGGCGAAACGACCCGGAATCTTACTAACACGATGGTCAAGCCACTAGACTCAAACGTGCCGTTGCAGTTCTAGAAAGGTGTATGAGTTGTCTTGTAATTTAATTATGTAAGTAGGTCAGTCGCAAACTTTAGAGTAGTCTACGCGCTGGCGCGTAGACAATAAGATCAGTTACAATACATGTTTGCATTACAAACCGAGCCTACATGACCCAAAGCGTTTGTTGCGTCTTTATACTTTAGGTTTATATTCGAATACCTATCGGCAGTATACACAAGACAAGCCATAAAATTACCAATCTTAGGAACTTCATTTTTGTCAATCCATTTTCTGCAAATTTTCTGAAAAACGTAATACATTTGCAAGTTAAACTTGAATGCTACACATATACAAATTAAATGCTCTGTTTCGTGACTAGTTATAACAGCAGTAGAGTCATATAAAGACTCTTCTGTCAGTCATTGATATTTAAGTATGACTATTTTAATTCTTAGGTGGTTTAAAATTTCTGAAATGAAGTCTAAGAAATAAAACAACAGATCAAAGGTTTTAAAAGGATGGTAGCTGTTTCTCTCTTATATGCACACTACCCTATATCATTTTCATTTTTCTACCCTGACTTTTCAAATTTGAGGGAAGGGTTGTTAAATGATATGTGATTTTTGTCATCTGTTTCAAAATGTAAGTTTCTTTTTTTCTTTGGATTCAGTTTTACGTCCCTTTCAAGCTTTTTCACTCATATCGAGACGAATCAATCGGTAGGTGGGGCGAAAACCGGAGTACCCGGGGAAAAACCACCTGACACACCCGCAAGCAGAACATGGCTTGTCTCACATATGAATTCGTGCCCCGTGCGAGGCGCGAACCCACATTCCCTCATCTTATAAAATCCGAAATGTCAAGCTCCTAGGTTTTGTGACTGTACAGCCTGATTTGTGTTGGACCTGGTGGGAAACCCAAATTATTTTCATGTGTGTTATTATAGATAGTGAAAAAATGCGATAGTTTTGCATTTGGACTTGAAACCATCACTCCTGTGTGTTATTCTAGTGATATAATTCGGGTTTATTGGAACTTTAATAATAAGCAATATCACCAAATCTGTAGATGATTTGGCTCAAAAACTTTAAAATTGTCCATTCACAAAACTACAGTAACACATCAAAGGTGATGCGATTTCGATACAGTTTATTTTGACCGCTTGAATTCTTTTATAGGGATATGTGGCTGCATTTTTGTCATTATTATGCTGAACATTTCCCAAATATCGGACTTTACCAGATATCAATTTCTTTTATAAATGAGCCGCCTCATGAGAAAACCAACAACCTCATATGCGAAAACAAAGGCGCAGATCAGCTTCGCGGTAACCGGTTGGAATAGTTTATTTTCCTTCACACCTACGTCTTTTCTGTACTCATACAAGCTCCTACCACTATTAGACAAGTCCACCTTCTCTGCCATTTTTTCATACAAGACGTTTTTGCTGCTGTCTTTATGTCCACTGCCGTTACAACTCTTGTCTCTTGTCTCATCCATGTCCTCTGCTTCCTTCGCTGCCTCCTTAGCTAATCTATCTGCTGTTTCATTTCCTGCTATGTCAGCATGTCTGGGTGTACAAGAGATGTCAATTTTGACTCCTTCTTGCTCAATTTGTTCAATTTTTCTCTTAGTCTGTCTAATGGTTCCTTGAATAAAATTATGGTTTCCAACCTAATGTGAGGAGGCCAATTGCTGACTGGCTGTCACAGAATATTGTAACCCATTTTATTGTTTTCTTTTTCATTTTACTCTGGAGAAAGTTCAAGGATATCTCAATTGCTACTAATTCTCCTAGCAGTATAGAAACAAGTCTTGACATTGGTTTTTTTCAGTTCCACACATTCCTCCTGACCAGGTAGGTATACACAGGCTCCTGCTCCACACGGTCCTGGATTCTCTCTGCATGAGCCATCCGTGAAGATAAAAACAGTGTCCACCTCACAACTGTCTATCTGCTCTTCAATAAGACGCCGGCTTTCTTCTTCTTGGGTTTTTGTTCTGTTTTTGGAAGATCCGAGGTTATTCCAGTATTCTGGTCGTTTCAAGGTAGGTTGAAGAGAGTCTACATAGTCTGGCTCTGGCTCTAAGCAGTTGCATGATATATCTGTCTGGGCACACATATCTGCCATCTGTATAGCCATCCGGCCAAAAGGTGAGATGTACCTCTCTGTTGTTTCTTCTTGTGTTTCTTCCCATTCTTTCAGTGCCTTCTTCACTTGTTGGGTGTCTCGCTTTGCGCAGATTTTCCCAAACTCTATGACTGCCAGCTCGTCTTGAAGTTATACTAATTAGAGTCCAGTTTGACAAAGCCATAAGTAGTCGAGCTGCTGATATTTTCATTGGTTTCGTTTTAAAGAAGTCAACTTGTTAACATACAATCTGCTCACGCGAATGACGAATTTTTATACTATTACTTACTTGTGACTTGGTTTAACTATACTCTAAGCCGGTTTCTGATCCAGGTCATGACATTGTTTTCTATTTGTTATGTCCTTTTATGTTTTATAAGGGAAATTAATGGGTGTTTATGTTAGAGGAAAAGTACCTTATAGACAAAACTGTTTTTACTTCTTTTTATGGTGTCTTCTGGTTTGACACCATACAACATACGACAGTTTAACAAACAGTAGCTTGCAATAATAAATGGTTTGTAAAACGAGGCGTTCTATTCTAGGCCATGTATCCGTTGCTAGATTAACATGTATCATGGCTTTATGCACACTTAACGTATATAATTCACCATTTCTGCACTGCCTAAAACGCCAAATAGATGTAGACATATTGTCATCACCAGATCTTCATGGCCGATATGTTCGGCTTGAGTTTGACCACTACCTGTCTCTGACTATGCCTTCAGTTAGGCACGTTTATCGAAATTGGCTGGGCATAGTTTTCAACCTTAAGACCACTTCAATACGAAACATGAAGTCTAAATATTTAATTGGAATAATTTACGTTGTGTACCTGTCTGTTTTCAGTACAGCTTGAGTTTGACCACTGCCTGTCCTTGACTATGTCCTTCAGTTAGGCACGTTTATCGAAATTGGCTGGGCATAGTTTTCAACCTAAAGACTACTTGGTTGGGGCCGGAGCTTCTTGTCTGTTGCTTGGCCCACCGGGGTCCAACTGATGTTTTTCTTTAGCTCCGGAGCTAGTAAGTTATTTGGCGCCCAGGGATCTCCATCGTCGGGCAGCTTACTGAATCTGTGAGTCCTGGTTTTTGATTCATCAGGATGTTTATCATGATTTATTTGTTTGTTCTTGATGATTCATTTACTAGTTAGAGATTCACCACGAGGACCGAATAACTAACTAAATGTTATGAACCACTGCAGAAGCTGAGGGTGAGGTTACGGCCGTGTAAAATCGATTTAAACCCGTCAGTAACTTTGTGTTACTGATCGTTCCAAGTCGATACTTCTGTGGTGGTTCTTTTTGTTTTATGTCTTGGTGTTTAAAATATTTTTTGTGCTGTTGGCGCCTTATGTATGTTTTCATATTTTTAGTTAAGTTAAGGTAACTGAGTGGCCACCTATTGGGAAAATAACTGCTCATTCGGCTTACGAAATGTTTTCATGGTATAAGTACCTGATTGTTAGTTTGGTTTTTTCCCACCTTGGTTTTTGGTGTGGGAGTCTTTTTCTGATTGCGCCTTTTCCTGATCTTTGCCTACTTGTACTTTTTTTTTCAATACGAAACATCAAGCCTTAACATTCAATTGGAATTATTTATATTTAGTCTGTCTTCGGTATACAGGGTTATAGTGGGCATCCCTGTTTTGTCGTAAGTATTACAAAATATCACGTTTCGATTTAAGATCAAGGAACATATACATTAGTGCATAAAACTTAAGTGGGCGGATATTAACATGAGAAAGACGTCAGAGAATGTAACGGTTTTTTGACATTGCATATCTAGTTTCGTTAGTATTGTCCACTTCGTACATTTCCCTAATGCGTTCGTCGTTAACGACTTAGCACAGTGGCATAATGGTAGATTGACAATACATGTATGTGTAATGCTTCAGCTAAGTGTCTGTGTTGCAAGATCAGATCATGTGACCAGGCACAATGTGACTTTCAAGATGGCGGAAGTGTCGGAGATGACTTATGAGGTTATTGCGGCCGTGACGGCGGATGACTGGATGTCATGTAGTAGAAAGTTACGCCATGTGGGTAGACATGTTAGCCATACTGGGGAGAGTTACTGGAAATCTTACATTGTTATTGACGGGGAAATAGAGAAGATATAGAGAATCTGAATCTTACACGAGTGGTCATTTCATATGAAATTCATTAAACGAGCCTTCGGCGAGTGTAAGATTCGTTTGATCTATGACTTTTAAAACTAGGATTTTTCACCTTCGAAGTGGACACATTTATAATGAGAATTTACATTGTTGTTACGGACGTCGTCAATGACGTTACGTATTCCCGCAAAAGTGTTAATACACGTGTGGTCATACGATTTTTATGACATGACGTTATCCACTGGAAAACAGCGACGTCATATGATAAAAGAAAATAAAATTATTTTACAATTTATAACAAAATATTCACTTCTCCAACGGTAAAATTGCAGTGTACATAACAATAGTCTCATAAATGCAGGTACTCAAGTAGTCTTATAAATAATATGAACATGATTTGAACTACGTTTTCGATCAAGTTTTTGGATGTGAATCAGACCGTCATAATAGCCGACTCCGATCACCTAGTTTTCGAGAAAAACACAAATGTTTTGTGCAGCGTTTTTAACCTCGTTAGTACATCAGGAAAACATGTCCGTGACAAGAATGTCCCTTTGAACCCATTTTTATATAGAAAAAGGGGGTTTGCAGGGGTATACCTATTTTTCGTATTATTGCCTCAAAACATTGATTGTGGCTACTCGTTACAACCGCCTCTCCGAGGCCGTTCTAGAGTGTATCTAAAATCTATGTTTTGAGCAAAAATAAGAAAAAATATCGAAAGGTACAAGTAGGCAAAGATCAATGACTCAATCAGAAAGAAATTCCCACTCCACAAACCGAGTGGTGGGGAAAAACTAAAATGACATTTATTATATAATAAGTACTTATACCAAGAAAACATATTGTAAGTTGAGTGAGCAGCTACTCCCCAATAGGCGGCCACATCAGTTACCCGAACTGAACCAAAAATATGAAACGAATATAAGGCTCAAACAGCACAAAAATCTACTCCAAAACAAAAACAATTACATTAAATTACAATTATGTTTAACTTTAAAAATCTCTGTATATTGTATGGGCATGCTTTCGTAATGATATATACGATGAAAGTACAAGTCAGTGAAATTGGTCCAGCAATTAATTTTCTAGCTTGAGCGATATGATATAAATCCGTAAGTAACGGCTCCCAGAATACGTTTTTATATTTTCAGTTAATTAGACGTTCAGCTATATTTCATCTGGCCATGTCTTAATGTATCATCTTACTTAACGGGGCACTTTTTCTGCCGGGTGGCGAGAGTTTTATTACCAGGGATTACCTGTTGAGATTGAAGTGGGTGTGTCTTGACTACTGGTCCTTATAACTTTAAGGATATTGGAATACATGTTATACTTAATCTGCTGATAAGAGCTGTCAGTACTTCCACAGGTAACTTTCCTCCCTGAAGCACTATTCAATCAGAATTGACTATTGCTAGTTATGTTAATTCAGTCTTTTATACTCCAGATGCAATAATAACTGATCACTAAGTGGATTATATGAGCCGCATCATGAGAAAATCGGTTTTTGCATATGCGAAAATAAAAACTGCACAGCTGATCAGGCCTTTGTTTTCGCTACTCAGATAGCACAATTCCTCTTCTACTTATAGCCAAAATTTCAAGCCTCTAGCCTGCTTCTATGACTGTACAGATCGGTTTGTGTCAGAACTGGTCGGAAACACCGAAGACGGGTTTTGTCGCGTCGCGGCTCATATCTTAACAACATCAAGCTCTGTGCCTGTTAGTTTTACTTCTGTACCGTTGGCGCTATGATTATTATTTACGACAACTCTGCGACCACTATGTGAAAGTATTATTTCCTGGTTATCGGTGTGCCCTCGTTTTAGTAGGCCTACAGAATATGTTATGCGACATGCAGAAAACGAATGATGGTAGACTGAATGATTTCGCCACAGGCGCTTGATGACTGGACCGTTTTTTTTTTTTTTTTTTTTTTTTTTTTGTTTTTTTTTTCATTTCCACCCGTTTGAAGACCCTTATTAGCTAGCAAAACGTTCATGCCATTTGTTTTATTAGAATCACATTTATCAATCACACACGCTCTGTTAAGTGGTATCTAAATAGACAAGGCTGGCTTGAAATGCGCTGTACTAGTTTCAATAGGAGGACGGGTTTCTCCGGGGCTCAAATTTATACCTGAACATGTATCGTTATTTCAACGCTGGCTATTTACTCAAAGGTACAAGTAGGCAAAGATCAGGAAAAGGTGCAATCAGAAAGAGATTCCCACTCCAAAAACCGAGGTGGGAAAAAACAAACTAACAATCAGGCACTTATACCATGAAACATATCGTAAGCCGAATGAGCAGCTATTTTCCCAATAGGTGGCCACTCAGTTACCTTAACTTAATTAAAAATATGAAAACATACATAAGGCGCCAACAGCACGAAAAAAATCTAAACACCAAGACATAAAACAAAAAGAACCACCACAGAAGTATCGCCTTGGAACGATCAGTAACACAAAGTTACTGGTGGGCTTAAACCGGTTTTACAGGATCCTAACCTCACCCTCAGCTTCTGCAGTGGTTCATAACATTTAGTAAGTAAACACCAAGGCATAAAAAAAAAAACACCACAGAAGTATCGCCTTGGAACGATCAGTAACACAAAGTTACTGGCGGGCTTAAACCGGTTTTACAGGATCCTAACCTCACCCAGAATGCTTTTGTAAAAGGTCTCACCCGTTCCCCTACTTGGGTGCCGCCCCATTTTGGATTATAACTGGTTAGCGGAATGCAAAATGTCACAATAATGAATAATGACCAATAAACTTCATTTAAATTATTCTTCTGCTCATACACTACAGTATTTTTGAACTGCTTAAACGACTCAAATTATAACCTGATTCTATCAACGAGTCACTAGCAGTTTTGGAAACAATAACATTTGTTTTGGTTCAAATTCGACTTGAAATGATCATGTTTCCAGGTGTGCTACTTTGAATCAGTGAGGATATGCACACGCCACCAAGCACACGCAACATACATGGTGGCTTTACCTGATGTATTTTAACGTTAAGATACTTTTTTCATATAACAAGTATAAGCTTTGACAAAAAGCTTGGCATATATAAACTAGCATGTCAAAGAATCTGACCGTAGTCTCCCATTTCGTCGTGGTTCATTTGACTGAACAGAAATAAAACGCTGCGCGGTCAAAGCATTCATACCTGACAATCGACCGTCACAATACTGTCGGTTCATTTCATTCCGTTGTGGCTTGGATAGAATGTAATTGACTACACGGCAGGTGGGGAGCGGTCAAAACTTTTATACCTGACCATATAGCGTCACAATACCGTCGGTTCATTTCATTCCGTTGTTGCTTAGATAGAATGCAATCATGCACCAGTTCCACGAATTTAACAATTTGCCCAATTTTTGGTACCTACTGCACCATTGGTACAAATGTTACCAACCAAAGGGAGGTTTGCATGGGTGTTTTTGGTTGTTTACACGGTCCTTGGCGAAACGACCCGGAATCTTACTAACACGATGGTCAAGCCACTAGACTCAAACGTGCCGTTGCAGTTCTAGAAAGGTGTATGAGTTGTCTTGTAATTTAATTATGTAAGTAGGTCAGTCGCAAACTTTAGAGTAGTCTACGCGCTGGCGCGTAGACAATAAGATCAGTTACAATACATGTTTGCATTACAAACCGAGCCTACATGACCCAAAGCGTGTGTTGCGTCTTTATACTTTAGGTTTATATTCGAATACCTATCGGCAGTATACACAAGACAAGCCATAAAATTACCAATCTTAGGAACTTCATTTTTGTCAATCCATTTTCTGCAAATTTTCTGAAAAACGTAATACATTTGCAAGTTAAACTTGAATGCTACACATATACAAATTAAATGCTCTGTTTCGTGACTAGTTATAACAGCAGTAGAGTCATATAAAGTCTCTTCTGTCAGTCATTGATATTTAAGTATGACTATTTTAATTCTTAGGTGGTTTAAAATTTCTGAAATGAAGTCTAAGAAATAAAACAACAGATCAAAGGTTTTAAAAGGATGGTAGCTGTTTCTCTCTTATATGCACACTACCCTATATCATTTTCATTTTTCTACCCTGACTTTTCAAATTTGAGGGAAGGGTTGTTAAATGATATGTGATTTTTGTCATCTGTTTCAAAATGTAAGTTTCTTTTTTTCTTTGGATTCAGTTTTACGTCCCTTTCAAGCTTTTTCACTCATATCGAGACGAATCAATCGGTAGGTGGGGCGAAAACCGGAGTACCCGGGGAAAAACCACCTGACACACCCGCAAGCAGAACATGGCTTGTCTCACATATGAATTCGTGCCCCGTGCGAGGCGCGAACCCACATCGGTGAGATGATCGAATGATCAAGAACACTGAAGTCAGCGACCTTAACCACTCGGCCACGGGGGCCGCCAAAATGCAAGTTTCTGTTTGCTACTGGCCCAAATAGTTTGTTATAGTGAAATGAAACGACATGTTTGATGTATATGTGTACATGACAAATATTTATGAAAGAAATAAAGTTTTAAAACTTGTTGTTTAGAGGTCTCATTTAAAGGCATATAGCTTGGTCATTTTTTTGGTTTACGTTGTGTTTCGTAAGCCCGTTATTATTTTATAGAAACGGAACAATGACAACACGTGACATTTCTAAAAGTTCACCTACAAAACAGGCTTACATGTATGAAATGAACAGTATGCTTTTAAGCTGTAAATAATAAGCTGTAAATAATGGTTATTTAAGTTAAAAATACAAATGTACTTTTGTGTCTCAATACGTTGATTGTGGGTACAATGTATCAGTGTTTTGGCAATTATTACAAAAAGGTACAAGTAGGCAAAGATCAGGAAAAGGCGCAATCAGAAAAAGATTCCCACTCCAAAAACCGAGGTGGGAAAAAACCAAACTAACAATCAGGTACTTATACCATGAAACATATCGTAAGCCGAATGAGCAGCTATTTTCCCAATAGGTGGCCACTCAGTTACCTTAACTTAACTAAAAATATAAAAACATACATAAGGCGCCAACAGCACAAAAAATTTTAAACACCAAGACATAAAACAAAAAGAACCACTACAGAAGTATCGACTTGGAACGATCAGTAACACAAAGTTACTGGCGGGCTTAAACCGGTTTTACAGGTACCTAACCTCACCCTAACCTGTACATTGCATTATAAAACTAGGGTTAATGGATTCTACATTTCACAGACATGTTACCCTGATGGTTTCTAAAAGTTCAACCCCGCTTTTTTCAAGGGCATACCAATGACCTTGATGCCTCACGAATTGATAGCATTGCAATACTCGATAATATCGTATAATTACTCAATGATTATCTTAGACACGGGTATCACAAATGATTAACAACTTATCAAGCATTTATCAAATATTTGTCGAGTTTATTTTAGCACTGGTCCTAAGAGCGTTAACATGTGACGCGTGCAAGGGATTCTCACGTGTTGACCGATATTGTTCGAAGGGTTTACATGTCTGTTGACGTACATGCATCGATATATACCAAAACAATTTACAAGACTTTGTTGTGCTACGTATCGTGTTTTTATTTCAAGGTTGTTTTCTTTGAAATATTAATATATGACCATATATGAGGTTTGTACAGTGTTGTGTGAATGTTTTATAATAATACATGTACCTACAGGTCGCGGACATAAACATGTTAGTGACGTCAGAAATTTACCGTTAGAAATATGAATGAAATAAATACATTTGACCAATAGGAACAGACATGTCATTCAGATTTCTAACGGTAAATTTCTGACGTCACTGTCATGTTTATGCCCGCGACCTGTAAGAAGAAAGTTCGAAATGCCTTACTTATACTACTTATAAACTCAATAATCAATATGAACACTGAGTTATAATATCAAGACACGGGTCAGCACACAGACATGCAACCACTCAAAACCCTACCAAAAGTGAAAACAAAACGAAATGACATAAAAAATAAGCATTACATTCTCACTAAAGTGTGTTACATGCCTATAAAAGTGAAGACGAGTCTTGACCGGTGACGTTACTGGTGTCGGGAAACAAAGTCCGTATTTGCTATCGTTTGTGCATACGTCATGGCGTACAAACGATATGCACAAACGATAGCAAATACGGATTTTGTTTCTACATTCACGAAAGTGCTCGAAGTGTTCTCAGCGACCCGTTAAATGCTATTAAAATTTTATAATTATAAAATCGTACAATGGATGTTGCAAATGATAAGATAAGTCTATAAAAACTATGTCTCATACGCGGCATCACGCATGTTCCGAACTAAGGTACAGTCAGAACTGTTAAATTGCCCTGTGACGTCACTGCCGTGTAATAACTTACACGGAGTTTGTTTTCCGACAGTGTTACACTTCCCATAAAAAAACCAACCTAAAATAAATTCATCTGATACGAAATTCGAACTTGTAATCTTAAGAACTATACTGAGCCAAACATATAACGCAACAAGGTTATTGCATGTTTTTCGCATTTTAATGTAACGTATGACGTTCTACCCGACATATGATGGTCAGCAATCACCAATGAATAAATTGGTTACAAAAGTTTTAGATTTCTGGGCATGGGTCACCGAGCTCAAATCTGATTGGTCAAAGCGGTTATTTTGCTGGCATGCGCCCCCTGAGAGATTCTGGAAATCAATTTGCACACAGATTGCTTCTTTATGGATCGCCCAGTAAGGTTCGATGAGAAAATTGCAATATGGACTCCATTTGTACCCAAAATTTAAATCAAAGTTTGCATCACTGAAAATTGGACGTTTAATACTGCGCATTCCATTGAACACAATAGAAAATGGAGTTAGTGTAAAATTCTAACGGCGAATGTTTTTAACGAAACCTTTGTGAAAACATGTTCATTCCTTCATTCAGCATTGTTAGAAAACACAACAGCGTCCAATTGTTGGGACAGGAACGTCTGTAACAAATGTTAAATGTGAGTAAACTTGAATGGTTGGGAGTAAAAATGAGTCTTCAACTCTGTTTAAAATTGAGCAAAATTGACCATTATTCATTGTCTAAAATAGGGCAGGGGTAACCCTGAAAACCGACAGTAATTTTAGGGTACGAATACACGTCACATGTCGCATTCTGGAAAATCACAATGCATTTGATTTTTTGCCAAGACCTCTGAAAAATGATTAATTTCTTGAGACGCATAACACAGAATGTTAAAAACAAGATCTTATGAGATGGTTCGATCGTCTGGCAATCTTATTCAGTGGAGGAAAAGTTTATTTGATACTGCTCTTGTGTATTACAATAAAAATAAAACCGATGTTACGTTATAAGTTTGGCTCAGTATATTATACTCATATAAATACCGCACAATCGTAGTAGACTTTCGTCAGAGTTCTACCGTTAAACGTATCAATGTAATGAATGTAATTTGACCAATAGGAACAGGTGTGTCATTTATATTGATAACGGTTAATCTGTGACGTGAGTCTGCTACTATCGTGAATGATTGATAGCTCGATTTTGACCTCAGATGCGTCAAATGGTCGACGAGTCAACTAAGTAGCACGCGAAAGGATATTCAGATTTTAACAGTACAAACACTTACTGTGCGGGCAACCGAAGTGTATCGGAAAACTTAAGCTATTCTTACTGGTTTACCTTTCACGTGCTACTTCATGGACTCGTCGATCTTTTGGCGCACCTGAGGTCAATATCGAGCTAAACCAACAGCCTATTATATAATTATCTATTCACATGCACTGATTAACATGAGCATTGTCAATGTCAACTTTAATCATGCTATTGTTACGAAAGCATCGCTGATGCAATTACGCTTTTTGCAAAACCTCTGCACTTTTACCTCATTGACATCATGAAAACATGTCCATGAAAAGTATACCCCCTTGCATCCCAATTTTATATACTGAAACTGGGTGTGAAGGGGTATATACATGTATTTTCTCCTCATTTTTGCTCCAAAACATATATTGTTTGTAGTCGTTAAAACAGCCTTGCCGAGGCGGTTCAAATATGTACCCACAGTCAATGTATTGAGCAAAAATATAAAAAATAAAATATCTTTCTGATGATTTTTCTTTTCAATTTTTACCGATAAAAAATCTCTGTATATTGCACGGGCAAGGTTTCGTAATGTGCAAAACATGTGCACTTTTACCTCCATAATGTTTTAACATGTAACAGAGAAAGTGTCACTAACCTTTTCAAGAACCATCATGAAAACATGTCCGTGTAATGTTTACCCCCTTTGAACCCCACTTTTATGTAGTAAAACTGGGGTTTGCAGGGGTATACCTATTTCTCTTATTTTTGCTCCAAAACATAGATTGTGGGTACTCGTTAGAACCGCCTCGGCGAAGCGGTTCTAACGTGTACCCACAATCTATGTTTTGAGCAAAAATAAATAAATAAAAAAAAAATCAGCTAAGAAATTTCAATTTTTAAAACTCAAAATTTATTGTATATTGCATGGGCATGTTTTCTTAATGAAATACAAGCAAACGAATGATAGCGAAAGGTCTTTGAAGTACCGATAAGCATCAAATTAGCTTGATTAAACATCGAATCCGAATGCTATAAATTGTAACGTTTAGTTGATGGCCTTAACCGAAAAAAAAGAATGAACGAGATTCGTTTCTCTAGATAATTTGTTCAGTTACTGGTCTTTCTATCTATTCTTACTTTGATTTAGATTACCTAAGGTTTAGAAATGAGGTTTTTGTTTTACTTTCATTTTCAAAATATTTTGTTTTCAATTTACATGTGTGTGGCTAGTCTATAGATGTGGCTCATTTTCTAAAACTCATCCAAGTCCACTGGTTTCAAGAGTATGGAAAATAATAAACATGACAGAAAAGGGCAAAATTATGCTGCTCATAAAGCATGGCATAGAATTATCTTCACTATTGTGGATAAACGTAAAAAAGTTTTATTCACAAAATACTAATCTTTTACTTCTTAAACCCAAATCGTCCTTTAGGCATTTGAAGCAGGGTATTCAAGAATTTCATGGAAAGTATGTCTTGGTTCCGAGCAGGCAAGGTCGCAAACAAGTCATACGAAACTATGAGACGGTCTATGAAACTTCAAATAAAAATGTTTTTGGTAAATAAAAAATCTGGCGAGGTGCTCAGTACTTGTAAATTGAAGTGTAGAGGGTTTTTGCAACGAGATGGTCCACATAAGATTTTTCTGCCCTATATACCACGTTGCCACATAATTTGTTTCAAGAAAAAAAAAATAATAATAATCGATTTGATAGAGTGGACATTCAAAAGAACATTAAAACTTAAAACTATGGCTCACTTTATTTGGCCTGTAATGACATAAAAGCTTTTTTCACTTCCTCATTCCCACTCCAAAAACCGAGGTGGGAGACACTCAGTTAACAATTAGGTACTTATACTTAGAAAACAAATCGTAAGCCGAGTGAGCAGCTATTTCCCAATATGCTGCCACTCAGTTACCCGAACTTACATAAAAGTATATGTAAAGCCAACACCACAGATACGAAGCCCCCTTTTTCAGATTCACATATTTCTATTGCAAACGAATTTGTTTCTTCTATAAGTTATGATGAACGCGATGACTTTGATTTTGATAACTTAAGGTAAAATTTCCGTTTTTGGATGGTGACCTTTCGCGCCGTGCTACTTATGGTGTATACATTTCGCAACCTATTAGGTTTGCTAGAGTTTGCAATCATGTTGTGGTCTTCAACGCGCGAAACAAATGTTTGACGGCCAAACTTCTCCAGCAGGGATATCGGTATCATAAACATCGAAAAACATTTTCTAAAATTTATTGCAAACACTATGAACTGATTTCCAAATTTAACGTTGGGCTAAAGACGTTTTTACATGAGGGTCTTTCGGAGCCAGAACTTTATGATGACTTGGTTTACAAATTTAAGAAACTTATAGGAAGGAATGATTTTTCGTTTCATTTCATAAAATTCTTTACACGTTACAGACGTAAATGTTATGCGACAGTCTACATGCGTAGTTTTAACCCAGTCATGGTTGTTAACTATGCTGCCTTCATTAATTGCACGCGTTTCGGTCGGGCATCAGACTCTTTGATGGTCCCGACTTAAAGCTTTTCATTCTAGGTTGGACCCAGAGCATCTTGTCTGTTGCTTGGCCCACCGGGGTTCAACTGGTGTTTTTCTTTTGCTCCGGATTTTCAGTAAGTTATTTGCCCCCAGGGAGCTCCATTGGCGGGCAGCTTACTGAATTTTTGAGTCCTCCTTTAGATTCATACTGGTGGTAATATTCATTTGTCCTTGATGATTCGAGATTCACCACGAGGACCGAACAACTAACTAAATGTTGTGAACCACTGCAGAAGATGAGGGTGAGTTAGGGCCCTGTAAAACCGGTTTAAGTCCCCAGTAATTTTATATTACTGATCGTTTCAAGGCGATAAGTATGTTGTGCCTCTATTTGTGTTTATGTTTTGGGGTCGAGTTTTGTGCTGTTTGAACCTTATGTACGTTTTCTTTTTTTTTTTGATAAGTTCGGGTTACTGAGTGGCCGCCTATTAAGAAATAACTGCTCACTCAGTTTTCTTGGTATAAGTACCTAATTTCAATTTAGTTTTTTCCCACCTCGGTTTTTAGAGTGAAACTTTCTTTGGTTTAAACAATATCTATTTCAATCAAGTCATACATACAATCATATGGTACAGGATTTGATAAAAAGCAAATGCTTACAAACATCATCTCCCGCATGCAATTATGCCTGTGATGTATGCAGATAATAAGTGAAAAAATGTCTATTTGCAAAGAAATGTGAAATAAAAAGAGTGAGGCACATAATAATAATAATAATAATAATAATAATAATAATAATAATTTACGTGAGGGTTCTTTCTGATTGCGCCTTTTCCCGATCGTGGCCTACTGATACCTTTTTATTCTACTTGTGCCTTTTTATAGACTAGTAGCTAGCCCAACTTAGAATATACTGAAGATATTCCGTCGTCAGAAAAATAGTGCTTATGATAAGAATACAAATAAAACTGATAAAAAGTGCCTGCTCAGTCTAATCGAATACGCAGGTAACCCTCTGTAACTAGGAAGCCATCCAGCAGCAGCGTTTATGTATACTTAAAAGCAAAAGAAAAGCACTCACTTTTTCTCATCTTGCCATATTTGTGGACTGAGAGAATAAATTGCTTTATATTGTACAGCTCCGTTTCATTAATAACATACCCCTGCAATGTCGCAAAATAAATTGACCCCGCACCCTACATTGCATGGCTCATTGCTGGGTGGTTATTAGTCTGGCCTGGATGAAACTTCTACAATTTGTGTATATATTTATGTGTGTTAAACTGGTAGTTTGTTTATATTGATCGTGAGCAGTCCGACTGGACAGGATGCTGCTTTCGGCGTGTACCAAAATTCTGGTAGATTTAATGTCAAGTTTTCAACTTTCGGCGATTGGTATTATGTAAGTACTGTTAATATTGCCAGTTTGAATGTTGTTAATTGGCATCTATTGTAGATACCTTAAAACTTACATCACATTCGCTAAAGTACTGAAGTAGAAATGGAATATCTAACTATACCTACTACCCTGTATAATGCTACCATGCAAATGCATGTTTTCAGCACATAAATTGTCTGAAAGTTTATCAAATTTAAAAACTGGACATCTGAGAATATCATTAACAGTTACGATAGCCTTGTATCTAATGCAATGTGTACCTGCCTATGACAATGTTTTAAGTTATGTAATGACATTCTTAAACATATATTTATTAAGGACATTTGATGGTTTTTGAATAAAATTGATTGAAATAGTGTGACTGGCGATTCTAACAAGACGGCTTATATTAGTAATCATCCAAGAGAAACTTTAACGAATCAAATATTAAACGCGCGAGAGCACACTAAGATGGAAGTAGACATTAAGAGCAGTTTTGCTTCCTTGAAATATGTCTGTAATGAAGGAAATAGCGTCTATTTAATCAATATTTCTGAACTTTATATGTATTGCGAATGCGGTGCAAGTTTTAATGTATATCAAATCGATGTCAATGAATAACATTCAGGTCAGAAAGTGGCAGTATTCACAGTACTTACATAATACCAATCGCCGAAAGTTGAAAACTTGACATTAATTCTGTCGGAATTTTAGTACATGCCGAAAACAGTTTCCTGTCCAATCGGACTGCTCACGATCAATATAAACAAACTACCAGTTTAACACACATAAATGTATACACAAATCGTAGAAGTTTCATCCAAGCCAGACTAATAACCATCCTGCAATGAGCCATGCAATGCAGGGTGCGGGGTCAATTTATTTTGCGACATTGCAAGGGTATGTTATTAATGAAACGGAGCTGTACATTGTGAAACATTACAGACATCGAGTAGTAGACAAAATGAGCGTCGATCGATGCATACAAATTGCAAATTACATTTTGACTTCAGTTTATAGTTTCTGAAAACAAATATCAGTTTGAAACTTTTCGTTGGATGAAAATGTAAGTATGTAACTTTGAAAGTGGGGTTTCCTTAGAATAATATTGGCATGACGGCAATGGTATGACGGCAACCATTTTCCAGAGCAATCTGATTTGCACATTGAAGGAAAGACATATGACGGCACTATCGATGTTAAATTATATATGAGCCGCCGCATTGGAAAACCAACAATCTGCATATGCGAAAAACAAAGACGCCGATCGCAATAACCGGATAGTACGATTCTTCTACTTTCTAAATTCAAAATTTCCAGCCTGCAACCATCTGTGACTGTACAGCCCGGTTTGTGTCGGACCTGGTCGGGACCCTAATTGTTTGTTTTCTCACGCACATGCTCAAACAAAATCTACAGTTTGCATTGATTACTATAGAAAGCAAAATGCTTGGATTTTTGCAAATAAAGCTGTAAAAGAATAGTTCTGCTATGACCAGAACGAGCATGTTTAAATTCCTAAAGGGAAATATCGAATATCTGGCCCAACGTTTACAACCTGCACCTGCAAAATGTAAAGCCGAAGAACAAAACTTGATCATGAAACCTACCCCTGGAAAATAATGGCTCTACTGTTGACAGCCGATCAGAAAATAAAGAATTAATGATCAAACTTTCACAAGCCATGTCTCAGCTTGATGCTTACGAATAATTACGACAATGCGAGTTCACAGAATGAAGTTATTGCAAAGAATAGCAGGGCGCTACGTAAATCTAGCAACACATTTCTCAATCAAAGATGGCTGCTGATCACCGCAGTTTATGTTTGATCCGTACCATTTTCACATAGAAGCAACTTTGGATACTACAGACTCTGTCAAGTTGTCAAAACATTCTTCATAATTTTTACAAAGAAGGATACACAGTCCAAAGTTGGTAGTCACATTATTATAGGTGTTCCCTAACTTATTTCCATGTGTATATTATTTTGCCTATGCGAAAACAAAGGCGCAGCAGTTACTGTACAGCTGATCAACGCCTTTTTTTCGCTACACGGATTGAACAAACCTTCTTCTTCCTAAATCCGAAATGCCAAGCTTCTATCCATCTTCTGTGACTCTGCAGTCGAGTTGTGTCAGAAACCTTGTGACCGTTTATTGAGTATTATTATGTAACATCGTTATACCATCACAAGTTAATGTTTCAATGATATTTGAGCCGCCTCATGGGAAAACCAACAATCTGCATAGGCGAAAACAAAGACGCAGATCAGCTTCGCGGTAACCGCGAAGCTGATCAGCGCCTTTGTTTTCGCTACTCGGATAGTACAGTTCCTCTTCTACTTAAATCCGAAGCTTCAAGCTTCTAGCTCTTTTCTGTGCTTGTACAGCCCGGTTTGTGTCGGAGCTGTTCGGAAACCACATTGTTGGTTTTCCCACGAGGCGGCTCATTTCTTTCCTAATCTGGTTTTCTCAAGGTAAGGCTGATTTAGAATAGCAGATCGTGACTATTACTAGATGATGAAGAAAAAGTGACAGTCATTCGTTGTCGCGAATCACACTGGAGCGGAGTGATCTATAACAAGGCGGAGTGATCTATAACAAGAAAAAAGTGATGCGCCTCAATGTCTGAATGGATTACAGACTTGGTGGATTATTGGATTAGAAAGGTATTGTATATAAAATATCAATTAAAAAGATATACAAAAATATATTAAAGGGATATTAGAAATGATATTTATTTTTTTTTTTTTAAATTCAGTTTTGCAAACGCATTGGGTAACTTATTTGATATAACTGATAATTTAAAATGAGACAAAATGAACTTCGTCTGATGAAAATTTTAAATGTTAGTAAAACTTTTTCTCCCCCTCCTTAAAGAAAAATGTAAGACTTTCTCTGTCTTACGAATGTACATGAATTATCCAAGAATATTATAACGGATTATTTACATTGTACAATACACCAAGAAATAACATACTGTTTAATAGCTTAAACGAAGATGTTTTAGAATTTTTGTAATTCCATAAAATAAAGTACATTTTGCATTCTACAGAATAACAGACATGAATGAAATAATAATTCTATCAAAACTTACCCAATTTGCAAACATACAAATTTGATGGAAAATTACAAAACATACATACACAGTGACTGAGTATATTCGGTGTTAGAGCTTTGAAACCCGTAACAAAGGTAGGGTATTTGAATTTCGCCTTTGCCAAAAATTGGTTAATATTACAAATTTGGATAAACATGGGTTTTGCAAGGATCGTTTTCAAAGAATTTAAAACACATCATAGGAAATATTGTCTTGTATTTAGAAACTTCGACGAGATATATTAACGTACTGCTTTTAAAAAGGGGTCATAGTTTGTGTACTTTGCGACATTGTTCAAATTGTTCTTTTTAACATTTTGAGTATTTTTAATACCGGCAATACTGGTTATATATACCCACTGGCAGGAAACGAAGGCGTTATAATTACTATTCACAATAAAATTCTGTTGGTTGGACTTACGTGTAGCAAAAAAAACTTTTTATTTTGTAACGTATGTACTTGACGCTGTTTTTAAAATTTCTTTAACATATGTCTTGCCGACTACGTGTGGCATTTTATGAAATGAGACGTGTGGCATTTTATGAAATGAGAAAACGTCATTTTATTGACAAAATTGACGTCATAACGTCAAAAACCATGATGCTTTAACATTAGTACACGGAATGCAGAAGTGCACAATAATGAATAATGAGCAATTAACGTCATTTACATTATTCAATGTGGGCATTTTGTGCGCATACGCTAATAATCGAACCGAGAGACGATACGACATGCTTTTCAAGCAACAGTGACGTCACAGGTACCGTAAAAATGGAGATCCTAGCGTTTGCTTTGTCATTGACGTTGGTGACGTTAAACGTCATAAACATAATCTAATGTCACCAACGGGTCAACAAATACATCAACGATCACTTTTAACAGTTTTGGAATCAATAAAATTGTTTTAAGGTCAAATTTGACTTAAATTGATCATGTTTTCAGCGTGTACGTTGGTGGGTCAGTGAGATTATGCGCACGCCACCAAGCAAACGTAACCGAAATAGTGACTTAACCTGCTGATTTTTGACGTTTAGATACTGCTTTCATGTAATAAGATCGGATACATGACATGCTTGCATGACAAAACCAGCCTACAATGCGCCAAAGTGTTTGTTGCGTTTCTTTATTCCTTAAGTATATTTTCCCTATAAACGTTTAATAACGCAATTATTAAATTCGGCAGCTCTGAAGGGCTCATCTGGAGTGATATTTTAAGTGTTGCCTTAGTGTCTTCGCATTTCGGGACGAGAACTCTGTTTAATCGATTTATCTTGACAGAGCCAAAACATGATTTGCTCCAGTTCGAGAATTCCTTAATAAATGAGCCACCTCGTGAGAAAACCAACAATCTGCATAAGCGAAAACAAAGACGCAGATCAGCTTCGCGGTAACCGCGAAGCTGATCAGCGCCTTTGTTTTCGCTACTCGGATAGTACAATTCCTTCTCTACTTAACTCCATAATTTCAAGCTTCTAGCCATCTTCTGTAGCTGTACAGGCCGGTTTGTGTCGGACCTGTTCGGAAACCACATTGTTGGTTTTCCCACGAGGCGGCTCAAATCATAATAATCTCACAGTCTAGTTATTGTAAGCCGTCTTACACAACATGCTATTTGTCTAACTACATTCATTCAATAGATACTTACACTGCTTTGTTTGTTTGTCACTTTGACATTACGAAAACTTGCCCGTGCAAAATACAGAGATTTTTTAACTTGTAAAAAATGAAAATTTTCAGTAGCAAATTTTTTATATTTTTCTTATTTTTGCTCAAAACATAGATTGTGGGTACACGTTAGAACCGCCTCGCCGAGGCGGTTCTAACGAGTACCCACAATCTATGTTTTGGAGCAAAAATAAGAAAAATAGGTATACTCCTGCAAACCCCAGTTTTACTATATAAAAGTGGGGTTCAAGGGGGTATACATGTCACGGACATGTTTTCGTGATGAGTTGTGGCATAGCGTCCCAAGCAATGGCCAAGGTGATGTCGGAACATTGCCTCCGTATGATGAGCTTTCTATCCAACATTAGGACGCAATGACACCCTAAATGGGCTTGAAAAACAAAGCACAAACAGTCCAACTATTTCTTCAGGCCCCATTAACATTGCATTCCCTGACATGATATACCTTTTTTAAATGTTTTATTTTCAAAACATATTTAATTTCATGACATAGACCATTCTTTCTAACGCATGATATTTTGTTGCTATTTCCATCTATGCGTGTGCAGCATAATGTATAAAATCTGTGATTCTTTTAACTGAAACCTTACAAGGATTCCCTTATGGTTATCGAATTATTTGGTCTTGAGACATTGCACTATATTTCTAATAATGAATGGGTTCAAACACAGTTGTACATCGTAGGCAGATTTAGTCTTTTGAAGGAGTGTAGGCGCATCTGTTTTCTTAGAGACAGGGAGTTGTATTGTATTGTTGTTGTTGTTGCTATAGTTTATATCAGCTCAGAATGTTTTCTTCTTTGTTTGGAATTGCTGCTTCGAATTACACTGTAGTATTTAAAGGGGTTTCCATGATATTGATACATTTTTATAATAGTCCAGTTGCCAAACATGGATTTGGCCTGTGACCTGGAAATGTGTGCCGCATAAAATGTTTTTATGGATTTCACTTCTTGATACCTGTTAGATGAAGAATCCGAGTGATGCCACCTTGGCATCATTGAGCATTTTGAAATATTCAAAAATTCAAAATGGCCGACAAATGGCGGAAAATATTTCAAAAATCAACATAATACATTTATGTGAAGCAAAAAGCTGACTTCTCTTGTTGTCCTTACTGTCTTCTTCTGGATCATCAGACCATGCCAGTTCAAAAACTGCATCATGAATTGTTTGAAAAATCAAAAATCAAGATGGCGTCCAATATGGTTGGCATCAACAAGAAAACAGCATCCTAGAGTTGCATTTATTCAATGTTTTGTGATTAAAATGCTCTTTTTATGTTCTTATAGATCAAAAACACCATAATTTAGTTTTGTGTATGTTTTGACGCACCAATCATAACAAAAGGGCAAGATGGTGACCAAGATGGCCGCCGAAAAAATGATATAGAGAACTTGGTCTCTAATAAACTGTCTTAACTGTCTTATTTTTGACTTTACTTTATTTTGTTAACAGTTCAAGTGTGAGATTAGTTCTGACCCAACATCATAACAATGATGCAAGATGGTGGTCAAAATGGCCGCCTTAATCTTAGTATAAGGGAAATTGGCCTCTGATTCAAAAAGCTTATCTAAATTTATATTTGTTAAGTTTTAAGTACGTAGAATAAACAGAGGGATGCAAATCTACATCATATAATGAAAGATAGAATAGACACTTTATTCTAAAACCGAGATTAGGTATTCGTCTGTGTCATTACCATTGTAATACTTAGCAAAGTCATCAGCTATATTGTTGAACTATTGCAACAATTGTTTCTTCAATTCAATTGCATTTGCAAAATACTGTACAGGCTAATTGATTTATGAAACGCCTCTATTTCGATGATGAGCATGGTTGTTCAGAAGCATACCCACAGCAAATCATTCTACTTGAAGTATACTATCTGTTGCTGGAGCCAGACTGTCTACTGTTGTAATTGGCATAAGCACTCAGAACCCTTCACCATTATTTCGACCACCTTACTTAAGTTGGATATAAGATCATGCACCCTTGACAAAGCGTGGATTGTCAAATGGAATTGGTTTCTCATTATTTTGCGTATATGGTGATTATATGCATTAAGCTTGGGAGTGTTTATTAGCCTTTGCTTACCATTTTTACATTAAACCATATATCTTACAGAAATAATTCTACGTTGCTGCCATAACATCCCCCAAAAGCGATAATATCTGGTAAAGGCTTACTCATTTTAAGCTTGTCAGGTATGAAACCCTTTGACATTAATTTCAAACTGGACTGCAAGAAGACTACGATATGACGTTTTACCACAACCCAATATTTACGGTCCTTCAAATATCCCTTTTATAGGGCCCATTCCCTTTCGCATTAATGTTTTCTCTGCTCTTAAAGGGACTTGGTTTTACTTTTTTTTCGGTTTACATTTATTGTAGATATTTAATCTTGAGCAATACGTAGACGTTTGTGTATGACGCTTACATATTTTCCATAATGGTTCGCAACCATCTCACTTCTTGCCACTGTTATACTATGTCTACACTATGTCTCACCTGAACTGCGTAAGCGTTAGGTCCGAACACGATCGGCGTGTGTGCTTTTGATCAGTCTGTGATATCACAGCCCTTCTTCAATGTGAGATGGCCACAGTTGCATGCACAATCATGAAATATCTAAATCATCGTAATTATTTCCAACATTGGTTTTTGAGATGTCATCTGCTGAGAAGTACGAATAGTGTTGATAGAATGCTAGTGCTTTTTGTCAAACCTCTTTTCTTGCTGAAGAAGTTTTAGTTATGCTTTTAATGCTACAGTCAAAGTGACAATGGGTCGTCCACAGAATAGCACAGCCCATCGGTGACGACTGTATCAGGCCAGCGCAGTGTATGTGGATTTCTCAAATTGTACATTTTGCTTCCAAACATGTTATGTGTTCGTAATCCTCTTGTCCCCGCTGTCCCCCAACATTAAAGAATGTTGTGAGCCAACTCCTGAGGGTATACCATGGCAAGGTAAATCTACTGGAAGTGTCTTGAATAAATAATATTTGCTTCAAATGCTTTTGTGGCTTTTACTTAAATGAGTTTGCGTACCGCCATTGTAATAGCCATAGAAGTGATCAAGTGATCATCGTTTTGAAACTTACCAGCCAACTTTTTCAAGTTCATCCATCAATTTAAATCCATGCGCTAAGAAGTTTACACGTGTATTTATTTAAAATGTGACAACAGCACATTATATATAAAGCTGTGATGTTGTATTTCCCAATATTCAGAGTTTCTATGCACGTTTTAAACTTTTTCTGTTCTTAGCATTAGCGTCAGTTCGACTCTTCCTTTCATCTTTGTGAACCAGCTTTATATGCGTTTCTCAGTATGTTACATCCTTTCCGAATATGCTTCAGATTAAGCGCCTAGCGTTTTAGGGCTCTGCTGAAGGATTCAATAAATTATCTTTTCTTTAAAAATGCAGTCCTCTTTTCTTCTTTATTATATTTAAACTGTAAATGTTACGAGTACTTTTATTTAGTGGTGTAGACTGATTTGCTTCCCACCCTTTATTGTGCTAAATCTATATGCAACACATTAAACTAAGGTTTTGTTCAGTAAAGAAGATCTCAGTCGTATTAAAATTTCGCAAGACGCATACGCCCCAGCATCATTTTGCAGTGTCAAAACAAAACACGAACATTAAATTGTGATGTTTACACCATAAAATGATCATTTCAAATACAAGTCATTCAGTATTAGCAGCACTGGAATGCTGCTGTAGCAAAAGAACATTAAAGCATGAACATGATGATCCTCTTGGTCACCATCTTGTTTTATTGTTATCAAGTTGGGTCAAATAATCAAAAACAGTTCATTTGTCAACATAATTTGAACATTTGAAGTACAAAACATTGAGCAAAAAATGCAGCAATGGAATGCTAATTCAATTAGAAATTATATACTCATATATTATGATTATGGCTGCCGTCTTGGCCACCATCTTGGCTCATTTTATAATGTGGGAATAAACAATAAACCATGCTGCTCACAACATTATATGAGCATTGCAAACGCGTTACATTTAGTATATTCTGCACAGGAATGGTGTTTTAATCTGAGAACACAACCTTTTAAGTTATAACTATGGCGGCCATTTTGATCGCCATCTTTTTTGCTGTGATGATGTGGGATCATAATCGAAAACCAAACACTTACGTATTATGTGTACAACAAAAATGGACTTCGAAGCACAATACACTGTTTTATGTAACACTTGAATGCCGTTTTATTAAGAAAATAGTGTTTCAGTATGATTGTGGCAGCCATCTTGTCCGCCATCTTGCCTCATAATAATGACATGGGGGTCAAATCTTAGAGTTATCTTTTTAATATTGTTTACAGCGTAAATTGAGCTTTTTAAACACAGATAAATGAGTTTATTAAACCCTGGGTTGCCGTTTTCTTGTTTATGGCGACCATCTTGGACGCCATCTTGATTTTTTCAAAACGCTCAATGATGCCAAGGTGGCATCATGCAGTTTCTGAACTAGCATGGCCCAGTGAACTGGAAACCACAATAAAATTTCATGCGGCACCATCTTCCAGGTTATGGTGATGGCTACTGGACTATAACAAAATAACAAAATATGTCACATGCGATATTATCAATTTCCTTAACGACAACCTTACTTCCTTTGCAAAATATGAGCATAGTCATATTGACGTTTAACTCGTTTAAGCCTGGTGTCACTTGTCGGACAAAGGCAAACAGTATAACATCAGATGTGACACCGCGTTCTGCGGCGTCCCATCTGGGGCTTTTCTGTTTGCTTAAGAGAAAATTCATCAAAAACTGAGATAAAAAATAAAGATCACTCCTAAAACCAGTGAAAATGAAAGTGGACTCAACCAGTTGATAATGATGGGAAATTCCATTCGACAAATATGGGTCAAAGTTGATTCGTCAATATATTAAAATGTATGATATCGACATCTGCTAAACAGGTAATGGTCTCCATTATCTAGTCCTGTTTGATGTTGAGAATACCTCTTTCGGCGACGGAAAGATATTACAGTCGTACCCTTTCTCTCTCTCTCTCTCTCTCTCTCTCTCTCTCTCTCTCTCTCTCTCTCTCTCTCTCTCTCTTTGCTGCGACGTGTTTTTGTTCTTTACAATCCAATGCGATATAATGTCGCAGTTATGTGTTGTGCAGTAATGTTTTGTGAGAAGCTACCTTGCCATGACAGTTATCTGTCTATATATAATCGGAATTGTAACATTCTAGCACTTTCATCGACGGCATTATGACAATAAATATTCATATTACAGAGAACAATATCGTAATGCATCTTAATGATAATGGCCACAAAGCACTCAATCTTAATTGGTTATTGTTTTCTCGCGTTTTTCTCTCCGGAATCACGAGACGATTTCATTGGTTAAACACAGTTGAGCCACTCGATGGTAAGGCACTCACTAACACGTTTGAGCAGGGAAGACTTCTATCATCCTGAACCTTCGTAATTTGCTCGAAGTCTAAACTTCCTGCATGCAGAACACTAGAATGCTAAAATGTTAAGTGAATGCATCCATTAAAAGGTCTCTACGTATAAAAAGTAAAGAGTAATGTTCCTGCATATATACATGTACCAAACATCAGAGATTTTAATGGCGCGGCCAATATGTTCAATTTATTTTTTCTGTATGGACAGCTAAGTTGATAGAAGACAAGCATTAAACGACTGGTATGATAAAGTCCCATTATCTTTCACATTACGAAAACACGCCCATGCAATATATAGAATTTTCTTAAGTTGTAAAAATTAAAAAAAAAAAAAATCAGAAAAAGTTTGATATTTTCTTATTTTTTGCTTAAAACATAAATTGTGGATACCGAGTACCCACAATCTATGTTTTGGAGCAAAAAAAAGAAAACAGGTATATCCCTGCATACCCCAGTTTTTCTATATAAAAGTAAGGTTTAAAGGGGTATTCGGTACACGGACATGTTATCCTGATCTTTAAATTAAATTCATGACAAATATACTCCTCGAAAGCCTCATGAGGTTAGAGGCAAGAGCAATTTGACAAAATTATTCATTAATGTCTAAATATGTTTCTGGTCTTGATTCATGATAGACGGTACTCTTATATACAGCTGCTTTCAGTTATTCATATACCCCTGTAATATTTAGAAATAAATTGACAACTTGTCACTGGCAATAAATGGATAACTTGAGGAAATTGTTTATATATATTGCAAAGTATGAGCCTCAGGGTAAATATTTACTTCATATATAAAACTTTCTGATCTTGTGATGCTTTATGCCTGGTTTGATTACATGATATATGAAGCCAATTGTTTTCACACAAAACTAGCTGAGTTCTATTTATTTCTACATATTGCAAGGGTATATTAATGACTGAACGTAGCTGTACATAACGACGACTAATCTAGATATAGGTGACCCTACCTTAAAACGTCACTCATAGGCAGAGAAATGTGGAAACATTTACCTTAACATAAAAACAATCCTTCTTCTTCAAGTTAATACATAGATATTCATGCCTGGGCTTAAACAATTGTCATTCATTTAAATACGCTGAATGACATAAGGATACAGATTAATAGGACAGTCTGCAGTGTAATACCACATGTATTATATTATTCCACCTATACGGGACGTTTCCACACAGGACCATCCATATCTAGATTAGTCTACACATAAATGAAGGAATGGAAACGGAGTGCAATAATCATATTACTCTGCATTTTTGGTAACAAAAAGATGAGGAAATACGCCAGAGAGAAATCAAGTTACCGATATCAAATCAATAAGCTCTCCTATTTCAAAGCAAATGAAAAAAAAGAAAACACATCATTTAACAGTAGTGAACATATTAATAAGGAAAGGGATTGACCATACATTGTTTCCGCTTCTAAAGCTTCGTCAGATACCCTTTACGTTTGGCAACATGAAACCATAAAGAATTACTGTAATTTTTCAACTTTCATCGGGGAAGTCGATACAAAGACTAGTATTGTCCAAATGGGACCAAATATATTAAATCTTGGTGAGAAAATGTATCTTAACCGACAACAATTTTCTAATTTCTGAGAATAATCTCACTGTTTCCCGAAGGACCAAACAGGAAAATATAATCTGCACTATGGATGATGTACGGGGAGACGTTAAGGGCCGCCATACGATACAATTTTAGCTGCAGTAATAACAAATAAAAATTAAAACATCTTTTAAGAGCAGTGAACATGTTAATTAGAAAGGGGATAGGCCATACCCATGGTTTCGGCTACTTAAGCCTCATCAGTGACCCTTCATGGAGCCAAAGAGCATTACTGTAATTTTGCAACTTTCAACAGGGTAGTCGATACAAAGACTAGAATTATCCAAAATGGTGTCAAATATATTAAATCTTTGTTAGAAAATGTATCTAAACCGAAGATAATTTTCTAATTTCTCAGAATATCACCGCTGGTTTCAAAGGACCAAAACTTAAATAAAATATGGATGATGTAAGGGGAGACATACATGTGATTAATCTACTAAAGCTTACACTGTCATTTAGTTACAGCAAAGTAATCAATGCAATATTCAACATGACACTGAAGCACAAAATTAATGTAAAGCTAGTGCTGAGTAGAAACCAGAGCAATAATAACCAATGCCCCGCCGTAAAGTCCGTGAAATGACTTCCACTTAAACAATTTACAATGATAAAACAGGGATGTACACTTATTTTCCTTTCAAACTATTGATCGTCGATGCATATATATTGGTACCCACTACAATTTTAGCAAAACTTTAAATAAAATATAACAAATATCAAACTTTTTAAAAATATTTTCCACTGAAAAGTATTATTGATAAAAATATATGAGCCACCTCATGAGAAAACCAACAATCTGCTTATGCGAAAACAAAGGCGCAGATCAGCTTCGCAGTAACTGCGAAGCTGATCAGCGCCTTTGTTTTCGCTACTCGGATAGTACAGTTCCTCTTCTACTTAAATCCGAAATTTCAAGCTTCTAGCCTGATTCTGTGACTGTACAGCCTGATTTGTATCGGACCTGTTCGGAAACCACATTGTTGGTTTTCCCACGAGGCGGCTCATATATTTACTATTTTACTAATGTACTCTGGTAATTGGGAAGTCAATGTCTTTTCCCCATTCAGTGCCTCTGTGGTACAGTGGTTATGTCACTCGCCTTTCATACCAGGAGTTAAAGGTTTGGACCCGGGTTTTTCCAGTCTATTGGGTAAGACTATAAACCAAGGCCCTGGGGTTTCCATATTGCCATAGCTGTTGGTGGAATATTAAACCCTTAATCAGCCAACCTACTTTCATTAAAATAAGGTTATTAATGTCTTGGGGGTACATTTTGTGTCAGTGAAAATATAAAAGGTCATCAAGGTCACAACCAAGAACGTTGAGTCAACTTCATTTTGCTGCAAAAGGACTCAGCCTATTCAAACATTTGTAAAACGTGCAGTTACTTCCTGACCAGATTTTAAAATTGGTTTTCAATATGCACATAAAAGCTTCTTGAGATCTTATGAAAACAGGCAAAGTCTTTCATAATATTTTGAAGCCCATAAGGAATTCAACAGTTGATTGAAATGTAATTGCGCGTTATTTTTAATTATTCAAAAGAATCTTCCTTCGAAAATTCCAAGTAAGGTGCGTCAAAATAAGTCTGTTTTGTAAAATGCGAAAGCAAAGCCGTCTATCATTTGTGCGGTCGCTCAGCGACAAATATGCGCCTTAGGTTTCAGTACTTTCATAAGTGCAATATATCTGCACATCTTCCAGATCTTTGCCTACTTGTACCTTTCTGTATCTTAAATTCAAAAGCACTTGCCATTGCAATCTGCAATTTGGGGCTTTGCAGTCCGCTCCGTGGTAAATACCACTCCAGAACTTTTTGTAGCTTGTTTCACGTAGGAGGTTTTTGTTTCATGATGTCATTTATTTGTGCCTATACACTGTTGGTAAGCATTACGAAAACATTCCCATGTAATATACTGAATTTTCCTAATATAGGCTACTATAGGCTATACCTCAAACTGAAAATTTTCACTAGATTTTTTTTAACATTTTTCTTATTTTTGCTCAAAACATAGATTGTGGGTACACGTTAGAACCGCCTCGCGGAGGCGGTTCTAACGAGTACCCACACTCTACGTTTTAGAGCAAAAATAAGAAAAATAGGTATACCCCTGCATACCCCAGTTTTGCTATATAAAAGTGGGGTTTGAGAGGGTACACATTTCACGGACATGTTTTCCTGATGGTAAGTGAAGTAAGATAGTTACTTTTTAAGTATTAATGTACAACATGTCATTTTTTTAATCCGTTTCATTATTCAGTTTATTGTCAGAGGTGCCCTTTGGAATCAAGAATATTAAATAAAACAGGGCCTTTAACAGCAGTGAAAATAATGAGAAAAAGGATGGGCCATACCGCCGTTTTGGCCACTTAAGCCTCTTCAGTGACCCTATAGATTTGGTAACATGTAGCCAAAGAGAATTATTGTTATTTTGTATCTTTCAACAGGGTAGTCAAAACAAAAACTAGTATAATCCAATTGGGGCAAAATATGAATATAAAAGCTGTGGCCTTAGAATTTCAGGCGTCAATACAACGTCCATAAAAACTTCAAAATTCAATATCCTTATTATTGTCATCACCTTTTTTCGATTTAAAATTGACCAACTTACAAACTTACAGTACGCAAATTGAGTGTTTACACAACGCATATTGTCTGTCATTTTCTCTTTCATTACGTCATACACTGTATAACAAACGTCAAAACAAACACACCGGCGACTCATGTCTATAGTAACCGCGGCGTCCATGTTGTTTAGAAACATGTTATTCTTCATATTGTTCACCTTTGCATCCCGTTTACCAGTTGTAACGCAACATGGGATGGTACTCTAAAGCCAATGACACCTATCTTTTTTGCACATTATTAAGTCGGCGTCAGACAACCCAGCATGCAAACGTTTTGGCTTTAATACATTTGCCCGACGGTTATGTCACTTACTGCGCTTTTTATGATTTTTTACGTTTTGTCCTTAATTTTATCAGTTAAATGTCGTTTTTTATTTCATCACATGCAACGAAGAGTAAGCAAGAGATGTTATCAGGTTATCAAAATGCCAAACAAGTACGTTACAAATGAGTATTCTGGCATTGCGTATTGCAATTCCAAAAGTATATGTCTGAATAAAGCAATCATCGGCATCTCATAATGTGTTTACGACAATATGTCTTTCGTTAGTGGTAGGTAGGCACGGGTACACAAATCCGTTCGCCGGTTCACATTTAAATATGATTCGACGAATAAAAATAAAACAGATCCTTTAAGACTACTTACGCCGTTTCCGTGACCCTATAGATTTGGCAACACGGAGTAAGAGAATTATTGTCATATTGCATCTTTCAACAGAGATATTGGGCCGAATATATTAAACGTTGTTTAGAAAATGAATCTAAACCGATAATTGTTTTCTGTTTTCCCAGAATACCCTAGCTGATCTCAAAGGACCAAATAGAAAATATAATCTGCACAATGGATGATGTATGGAGACACTTTTTAGGACCGCCACACGGCACAACACCAGCTGCAGTAATAGCAAATAAAATAAAACTGAGAAGCCTCATGTAGCTTAACTTCAACCCTCAGAACAGCTACTTATATTCCAATAGTTCTACAATCTCATGACAGATTTTATATTCTAATCAGATGCTCAGTGCATCTTCATGTCTTGTTAATTTTGTATCTAAAGAGGTTAGAGTGTTATCATATTGAACAAGATGTTATTGTTCGTAACGAAATCGGCAATATGCAAATGCAATAATACTTCAAGTACGAGAGCAAAAAAATTGTAGCTTTCGATTACTGTTTTGAGAGAAATTAAATTTCAAAATGGGGTGCAGTATGACAAAGAATCAGATAGGCGATATACCCGTAACATAAAATGGTAGGATGCGCATCCCAAAGAGTTTAATTCATGAGCGTTACAATGATTACTATTACAATGGTTGTGTGAACAATTTTGTACTAGGTGGCGTTTTATCGTTTGTCGAGTCAGTCAGTTCGTTCGGCAGTTTTATTGTTTAGCGCATGAGTTTATTATCATGTACATTCATTCATACCTGGGTACAAAGATATATCCAAATTAATGATTATGACGTATGGCGAGTAGAACATCTATTATTAAGCTGTTGTGCATGGGAAAAAAAGATACACAATTCATCAGGAAAACATGTCCGTGCAATGAATACCCCCTTAAACCCCACGTTTATGTAGTAAAACTAGGGTATGCAGGGGAATGCCTATTTTTCTTATTTTTGCTTCAAAAAATTAGAAAAACATCAAAATGTTTCAACTGAAAATTTTCAATGTTTAAAGCTCAAAAAATCTCTGTTTATTGCATGGGCAAGTTTTCGTACTGATCATAGTAATTCTTTGTTACTGAAGGCCAGACCGATATAGCCACTGGCAAAATTCTAGATACATACCAAACAACTTATGGATATACTTACTTTTATTTAATCTTCATTTGACGTCAAAACATTTGGCTGAATAATGAATATTCAAGTCATATTGTGTCAAAACATAATCACGCGACCATGGCATAATGAACAATTCACACATAACAATAATCAGTATACATTCGTATTGTTATTCTCTATTTGGAATCAATACAACATTTCACGCAACGCTTAATAATTTAAAAAAAAAAAAACAAACAAAACAAAACAAAAAAACATCGATTTAGTTAAAAAACATTTTAACGTGTGATTTCAACAATAATTTTAGATAATTTAGATACAGAGACACCAACTTATGAAGTCCGATGTATACTTCCTTACATATGTACATACCACTTTTTATAAAATAAAAACTGGGGTATAAGTGATTTATTTGTTTATTTTTTCTTATTTTTGCAACAAAACAGAGATCGTGGGTACTCGTCAGAACGGCCTCATGATAAAATTACGGATTATTTTTTATTTGAATTTGTAAATTATGTTGCTTTTTATAAACACTTATACAGCATACAAGTGTTTTCGTAATGCCATGATGATATCGTAGCAGGTTTGCAGTATAAAGTATTTAACTTATTATTCCAGAAACAAATCGTGAACTAGAATATGAAATGTAGCAATATCCCATTTACCTGGCACGTGTAAGCTGTCTATGAAGCCTAAATTTTATTTCTGAATTAAAATGCTATTTCTGAACTATTCTATAATTAGTTTTATTATCCATAGTGCAGATTATATTTTCCTTAGGTCGAGGATGTTTTGAGAAATCAGAAATTTATTTTCGGTTCAAAATCATTTCTCACCAACATATAATATATTTGGCCCTGTTTGTATATTATAAATCTTTGTATCGAATACCTTGTTGAAAGTTACATTGATTCTCATCATATTGTCAGTTGTACGGGGCTAATGATGAGGCTTAAGTAGCCGAAACCGCAGGATGGCGCATTCCCTTTCTCATAAATATATTCAATGCTCTTAAAGCATCTCAGTTTTATTTTTACTTCTTAATAAATGCTAGGGTACCTTTGACAGAATGCTGTATATTCTTCGGAAAATATCAGGGTGCATTTGACAGAAGTTTGGATTGAATTGTGGCATTAACTGATTCTGCTATCCAGTTCGCTATATTTTAATTAACAAATTGATGACTTTTGCAGACATTTTATGGAGGCATTATTATTTTTAAACATAATCGTGTCCCAATATACACAGAACATCATAAACATGATAAAATGAGAGCAAAATGTATTTGCTTAATAAGGAGGTTACGTGTTTTCAGACGGCGTGACTATGTTGACATTTACAAATATAGAAATGAGTCTTTGACAATGCATTTCGCTGAGGCATCTCTCTAGCACAGAGACAACGTGCTGTCTATTCATTACCTTTCTATTCTTACGTCACAAACGTTATGTTAAGGATACAGGAACCACTTGGGGTAAGGCCTGTAAAACTGATAAAGCCCACCAGTAATTTTATATTCCTTGTCGTTCCAATGCGATACTTCTGCCAGTAACTTTGTGTTACTGATCGTTCCAAGGCGATACTTCTGTGGTGGTTCTTTTTGTTTTATGTCTTGGTGTTTAAACTGTTTTTTTGCTGTTTGCGCCTTATGTATGTTTTCATATTTTTAATTTAGTTAAGGTAACTGAGTGGCCATCTATTGGGAAAATAGCTGCTCATTCGGCTTACGATATGTTTCATGGTATAAGTGCCTGACTGTTAGTTTGGTTTTTTCCCACCTCGGTTTTTGGAGTGGGAATCTCTTTCTGATTGCGCCTTTTCCTGATCTTTGTCTACTTGTACCTTTCTGTGATGGTTCTGATTGTTTTATGTCTTGGTGTTGAATTTTTGTGCTGTTAGCACCTTATGTACGTTTTCATATTTTTTAGTTAAAGACAGGGTTTCTGTGCCGGGGGGTCAAAATACAGGTAATCAATTATTGATGTTTTGGTGACAGGAATAAGCCAATCACATTACTGTATTTAGGACTATATATCATCTATTGGCTGAAGTTTGGTGTGAATGGTCTGAAGTCTAGTGAGAAAATGACAACTGAATGCTAATCCCCTTTATATAGTCCAGCCCTGTCTTTAAGTTTGGGCAACTGTGTTGCCACCTATTTGGAAAATATCTGCTCACTCGGATTACGATATGTTTTCTAAGTATAAGTACCTAATTGTTGATTTATATTTTTTCCCACCTCGGTTTTTGGAGTGGGAATTTCTTTCTGATTGCGTCTTTTCCTGATCATTGCCTACTTGTACCTTTCTATATGAAACTGGCGAACATCCAGCTTAAACTGCTCAGGGCTGCGACTGTCCTTGATACTGAATATTCATTTCAGTTAAGCATTTATTTCCAATTAATTTAGTACTTTGCTGTAAAGTACACATACAGTATACCATAAGTAGTAGGTTTCTCATATGCAAATGCAATATAATCTCAACAACAGAAGCAAAGACATTGTACATGTAGCTGTTGATTTATCGTTAGAATCATTAGATTGTAAAAACATCTGCTGAAGTACTGCTGAAGTACAGCTAAGACACAGATATAACACATAACTACACACATACACACAAAAACTTATGCGTATCCCAAATGCGTATCTTCTGCGAGAAGAGGCCGAACTGCGGTATGGCCCATCCCCCCTTCTCTTTATTACTGCTCTTAAAGGATCTCAGTTTTATTTTTATTTATGAGCGTTACTATGATAACTGTTCTATTTATTACAATGGTTGTGTGAACAGGAGTTTATTAGATTAAATTAGTACCTGTTATGTAAATGATAGGGCTTTTCATCGTATGCCAAGTTCATTAACGCTGTCAGTCAGTGCTCTCAGACATTTTATTGTTTGGCGCGTGAGTTTATCATGAACATTCATTCATACCAAGATACAAAAATATAACCAAATAGATAATTATGACGTACGGAGGGTAGCGCTTTTTAAAAGCTGTTGTGTGTGGAAAATGTAATGAATATGTATTAGCCATGTGTTTTTCATGTAGAAGGTCAGATCAAAATAGACACTGACAAAATGTAAAATAAACACGAAACAGTTTATGCATATACTTACTTATATTTAGTTTTCCTTTGACGTCAAAACATTTGGCTCAGTATTAAAGTCGTACGATGCCAAAACATAAACACGTGACAGTGGCATACTGAACAGTTCGCACAAAACAACAATCAGTGTTAAGTCGTATAACATTCTATTACTAAAATAGTTACATCTAATTTGGTACAGTGTTTATAAGGCAATGTGACGTTGAAAGTTCGAAATTATACATCATTTCACGCAACAATTTGCAACAAGGATCAGTTAATAATGCTACAATACGTTTGACGTGTGACTTCGACGTTAATTACAGTTATTTTAGCAACAAATATGTAACACCAATCACAGGCGCTCGACGACTGGACTCTTTTTTTTTTTTTTTTTTTTGCATTTCACCCGTTTGGAGACCCTTACGATATGTTCATGCAATTATTTTACCTTTAAAACCTTTTCTATCAATCCTCATCAACCCTCGTCTATGGGCTACTATATAGACAAGGTCGGAAACGCGGTGTCCTAGTTTAATTGGGGTCATGGGATTCCCCGCATCTCAAACTAGTACTTCACCCTTTACCGTTATTTCAATGCTGAGTGTCTACTTATGAGCGACTTTGTAAAAGGTCTCACCTATTGCCTTCGTCAAAAATAAGCATAGTCGCCCGTAAACTTATAATTTATACCACCACCTGTCTACTTGGATGGGACCCCGAATGTTTTTGTACGGTGACCTGTCGTTTCTAGAAATCAGTGGAAGGTCACTGTAAATATCGTATGAAAGAATCAATCCTACTGGATAATTGCATTGCATTGTTGCCATGACACTAGATCACAAAGTGTTTTGACTGGATATAAATCAAGCAACCTATGAAAACCAACGTAACATATATCACGCGCTGGCGTAACACGTCGTGTGACCAGTGTATTTATAGTAATGTCACGGCGAGATTGCCGATTTCATTCGGGATGTCCTCCAATTCTGTAGAATGCTTTAATTGTTAGTTTTTATAGGCGGTTGTGCTTATTTTGAATGAAGGCAATGGGCGAGACCTTTTACAAAGACACTCATGTGTTGACAGCCAGCATTGAAATAACGGTAAAGGGTGAAGTATGAGTTTAAGATGCGGGAAATCCCATGACCCCAATTAAACTAGGACACCGCGTTTCCGACCTTGTCTATATAGTAGCCCATAGACGAGGGTTGATTGAGGATTGATAGAAAAGATTTTAAAGGTAAAATAATTGCATGAACATATCGTAAGGGTCTCCAAACGGGTGAAAATGCAAAAAAAAAAAAAAAAAAAAAAAAAAAAAAAAATGCAAAAAAAAAAAAAAAAAAAAAAAAAAAAAAATGAGTCCAGTCGTCGAGCGCCTGTGCACCAATTTCCGCCCAACATGTCCAATGTATACCTCCTTCAATACCACATTTGTACAATAAAACTGGAGTGTACAGGGATTTATCTATTTCTTTTTTGTATTGTTAATATCACCATATACAGGATAGGCGTGCCTTTTGTATATTAATGATGATTGAATTATTCAAATAAAATGTAAAATTTTGATCCGTTGGAAGCAGTGAAAACGCCCAAAGGGAGATAGTATGGGCCATATTGCGTAACTTCATTAGTGACCCTTTATAAACTGGCGACGGTAACCTGATAATGTACTGCATTTTTTTTCAAAATTAATTATAAAACATTTTATTCCACATGCAAATCTTGAACTGGAATTAGAAACTTAGCAATGAGCCATCTACCTGGAAAGTGTACGCTGTACGCTAAGGTTTACTTCTAAATTTAAAAATTCTGGAATTAGACTTAAAAAAATGTAAGGATACCTTTGACAAAAGTTTGGATTAACTTATTTAAGCCTGGCGTCCCTTTTATGGGACATTGGCAAACAGAATAGCCCCCAGATGTAAGGCCCAAAACGCGGCGTCCCATCTGGGGCTATTCTGTTTGCTTAAAGGATTTTCATCGAAAATTAATAAAACAAATCTTAAATCCCTCCCGACGCCCCTAACATGAAAGTGGACTCTCCTAAATGATAATGATGGGCGAATTCATTTGCCAAATATGGGTTAAATAACTAACGTGGCGTTCAATGATTCTGATCCAGTAATATGAGCAATGATAATGACATAGTTCATATTTCATGACAGCTTTAGTTATTTTTTAAACGTCAAAAAAAAAGCAGGATAACTTTAAGTACAACAGCAAAGACATTTTAGCTGTTGATTTGTGTTACGAGAAATTACATGCTGTGTGGCTAAGGACAAGACAGAAAGGTATAACCGCAAAACCAAAACAGAAAACCTTTGGAAGAATGCGCGTGTTCCACAGAGTGATAGTTACATTCATGAATGTTTCAATGACTCCCACTCCATATATAACAATAGATGTGTGAACAAGATTGCACTAGATTAAACATAATAATAAGCTTGTTATCGTTTGTCATATTTATCGGCACTGCCATTCGGTACATTCGCACATTTTATTGTTCAGCGCATGGGCTTATCATGAATATTCATTTATACTTTGAAATAAAAATAAATCCAAATAATTAATTATGACGTATGGCCAATAGTGCATCAAATGGCATGTTGAGTTTGGAAATTGTAATAAAAGTACTAACCGTATTTATTTGAGCCGCCTCATGGGAAAACCAACAATCTGCATAGGCGAAAACAAAGACGCAGATCAGCTTCGCGGTAACCGCGAAGCTGATCAGCGCCTTTGTTTTCGCTACTCGGATAGTACAATTCCTCTTCTACTTAAATCCGAAATTTCAAGCTTCTAGCTCTTTTCTGTGGTTGTACAGGCCGGTTTGTGTCGGACCTGTTCGGAAACCACATTGTTGGTTTTCCCACGAGGCGGCTCATTTGTTGTGGAAGGCCAGATCGATATAGCAATAGAAAACACCAAACGACAAACGGATACCATTAATAAGTCTTCTTTCATGACGAAATTGCACCCATTTTTTTTCTACATAATAAATCAAAATAAAATTGATATATGGTCACGTGAGACAAGCCCAGTTCTGCTTGCGAGTGTGCCAGGTGGTTTTTCTCGGGGTTCTCCCGTTTTCGCCCCACCTACTGATTGGCCCGTCTCATATGAGCTGAAATAATCTTGAAAGGGACGTAAAACTTAATTAAAAGAAAAAAAAAGAAGATATATGGTCACACAGTTTTCAGAGGGTACATCAGTTTGCGTTTTATTAAAGTCGTACGTCGTCGAAACACTAACACGTGGTCTTGACATACTCATACTTATTACCCCGGCAAAACATCAATTTTGTGTTAATATGCTAATACTACAACAATTGAAGCTGCTTAAATACATCGTTTAAAGCAATATGACGTCATCACTCTAAATCATTTGAATATTTCGCACAAAACATCATGCAAGGATAAATACAGCTAACGTGATGTAGACGATAATTACAGATATTTTGACTACAGAGATTCAAAGCAAAATATTTAAGAGATAATATATTAAACTTGTTAACCTCAGTGATATTGTCGAAACCTTTGATATTGAAGCACCATCAAACACGTGACAGCGGCGCTTATGCAAAATTAGGTATGTTTGAGTTGACCGTCTTTTTTGTATTTCATGAGGATTTTATAACTCGTAGTAGTTTTAAAGAATTAAGCGTATAAATTATCATTTTACATGCAATACCTTAAGTAGAATTGGAAACAAAGCAGTGACCCATTTGTCTGAAACGAGTAAGCTGTCCATTTAGCCTGATTTTTTTTTAAAATTAAAATGTGATCTCTAAACTATTCTGAAACTAGACTTAAGAAAAAAGCATAGATACCTCTGACAGAAAATAAATCCTTTACGAGCAGTGAACATATTAATGAGAAAGGGGCTAGGCCATATCCTGGTTTCGGCTACTTAAGCCTCGCCCGTGACCTTTTAGATGTGGCAACATGCAGCCAAAGAGAACTACTGTAATTTTGCACCTGTTGACAGGGAAGTCGACACAACGCTAAGTATTATCCAAATGGGTCCAAATACATTAAATGTGATACTGTGTTTACACTATGTTCCTGTCGGTCACGGCAGCCACGTTTCAGACAACCGTGATCAAAAAGGGATAAACGTGAGACAACGCAGGGGAACGGGATTGGCGAACGTAGCACGCCGGGAGAACCGAGGACACCGTGGCAAATCTTTTGACAGTTAAAAAATCTGCCACGGCAGTCACGGCGGAAATGAGAAAAGTAATGGGCCGTGAAAAAACGGACTGAACGTAACACACCGTGACAGAACGTAACAATACGTAGCGAAACTTGGAGGCGGTCTGTAGTGCAACGGGAAGGTAGTGAATAGCCCGACAAGCTACGAATCTTCCACGTTCAGCTGCGATTGATCACGGTCGTCTCACGTCTCGTCCCGTTTCCTACGGAATATTCAACACGTTTTGTTGCGTTAAGTTACGGTGCGTTACGGTCTTTGACGGTGTTGACCCCGTTCCACTGCGAATGTCACGTTATGTTACGGTTATCACGGCGCGTGGGGTTTAAAGATATGAGCCGCCGCATGGGAAAACAAGCAATCTGCATAGGCGAAAACAAAGGCGCAGATCAGCTTCGCAGTAACTGCGAAGCTGGTCAGCGCCTTTGTTTTCGCTACACAGATAGTACTATTCCTCTACTTTGTAAATCCAAAATGTCCAGCCTCTAAGCATCTTCTGTGACTGTGCAGCCCGGATTGTGTTTGACCTGGTCGAAACCCAAATTGTTGATTTTCTCACGCACAGGCTCATATAAGATGACATATCATTGGGGAAAGTTCCTTCATATTGGAGCAGTCACTGTAGTGAACAATAGAGACAATGCGCTGCACGATGCCATTGAAGGAGAAATAAAATACCAAACTTTCTTCATCAACTCTGCAGTCGGTTGTTGATGAGCGCGGTTGTTAGTATTTCAAATGGCTTATTGTTATATAAAAGGCACATAAAACTCTTTAAATTGCATGGTGTCTACGTTTCGTCCGTAGCTGACATTGACAGAACGAAAAAACGTGTTACGCCTTGGTCAAAAAGCAACTGACCGCAACAGAACGTATCAGGCCATAATATAACATGATAATATTCGTGATAGATCGTGGACAACCGTAACGTACCTAAGCGCCTCCGTGACACACCGGAATAACACTACCGCAGCATGTTACGGATATCTAAATGCAACGTAAGAAAATAAAAGATCTTGAAAACAGAGAAATATTTGACCAAAATTCCACGGCACGCTACGCTTCTAGCAAACGGGGCTATCGGGGTCGCCGGGAACATAGTGTAAACGCAGTATTAGAAGTATGGCATGAACTGATTTTCATCACGTTTGCATTATCTGAGCTAGCAATGACTTTTTAAGAAATTTTATGGATGCTTTATTATTTTTGAACCTAATCGTGTTCTAGTATTCATGGAACATCATAAAATGAGAAAATCAGATATTTGCTTATTAAGCCAATGTCATCTTTGCAAACGGCGTGACTACTTTGACATTTACGAGTGCGGAAAGTAAAAACGATAATTATTCAATATACTCACAGTTTAAAGATATTGCGGATATTTACACACATTGTTACACTTGATACGCACTGATACAGCGTTATGACGCCTAATGTCAAGATTATGATGCTTGATGTGATAGTTGATGTCACTAGAAATCAAAACGACGTCGAAAGGACGCACAGTTACGTCAAGCTAATTCGCCGACGTTATGTCGAGGAAAGGAAAATTGGTCCAGTTTGTGGGAATTCAATATATTTTCCAGCCCATTTTGTGGGAATTTGTACCGTCACCGGGAATTCAAAATATTTCAGCCAAGTTTGTTGGAATCGGTCCCGTTTGTGGGACTAATCCAACTTGTGAGTCTAACATAAATGTACATTCATTCAATCGTGTTTATCCATCAGGAAAACATGCCCGTGTAATGCATACCCCCTTATACCCAACTTTTATATAGAAAAAACTGGTCTTTGCAGGGGTATACCTAATTTTCTTATTTTTTGCTCCAAAACAAAGATTGTGGGTACTCGTTAGAACCGCCTCGGCGAGGCGGTTCTAACGGGTACCAACAATAAATGTTTTGAGCAAAAATTAAAAAAAAATGTCATATTTTTTTCTACTGAAAATTTTCAATTTTTAAAGTTTAAGAAGAATGCATAATATATATTACATGGGCAAAATTTTGTAATGTGTTTACTGTCTCGTTTCAGATAGATCTACAAGTAACAGTATGACAACAATAACACTCATCTGGGCGACTTCTATATTCATCCTAAACTGTGGTGTACTGGGTTACTATACTTCAGACATCGAATCTTACACGGACGCTCAGATACAGAAGTCAAATGACCATATCGATACTGATTCTCTGGATTTAGATTTTAATATTCCTGATAAGTTCTCACCGTTCAAAATAAAAAGTGAAATAAGTGACAATGGTAATAAACTGACTAAAGAAGAGACTGATGTTTCAGATAAATCAGAATCACGGGTAAAATCAAATTTGCTGAAAAGAAGCTGGAGGGTTCCATTCTTTTTACGGAGTTTTAAGCCCAGACAAAGGCCAGATCCCTCCGTGAATCGACGGAGGACACAAACTTTATCGGTTTCCGGACCCCTCTCGTCGTTGGTTAGCATGCTTGCTGCGGAGGGTCGGCGGCGACAGCAGAGCGAATCAATGAATAACAGAATGAGACTTTTAGAACTTGGCAAACGAGATACCACGAAGATACAAGATAGTACTAGACGTGATAACATTGACAGCATTAAATCAGTAATAAATGATTCAGAATATGATCTCAAACACATTTCACATCATATTTATCGATGACTGACACTCATTATGTAACAAGAACACTAATAAATATAAAAATATGATATTGGGAACATAAGACAAAAGGTTCAATACCCACACCCCGGATGATATTTTAGCAAGTTTATTGTGTATCAAGTTTCTTTCCGTTGTGTAAACCTTTCCTACTGAAATGTATGTAAAGTACTATAGTTTATAAATCTGTCTCTGATAATGTTTTTTCGCAGAAATGTTTTGAATGGCGGATGATAGGAAAGTAATTTTCATGTCAAAGCCTTGACCTTAGTTTGTCCTAAAATACGGTCAACAGATAAAGCTGTAATGCCAAAAATGAATTTGAATAGGGATTTTGCATTGACAAGGGAGATAATCCATGATCATGAAAATGGACCCCTTTCAAACATGTGTCATTTTATAATGATTTTGAACAATGATAATGAAAAAACAAGAATTCACATTTTTTGCGGGAAATATTTATCTCCATTTCATGAGATTTTTATACACACATCCCTTTTCAAAAATGTTTTAACCAGAACTTTTTTTTATTTGTTGACCGATTTTCAAATAGGCTGCTAGCCAGAGGGTCGATTGCTCCCCCCCCCCTAGGGAATTTTGCAGACATACCCTATCTTAAAGAACAATTCAAGCTGAGTAGAATAAGAGATGTTTGCACCCTAAGCGTTGGGGCGTTATCCTGTAACAGCCTGTTACATATGTTACCTAAACAAAATTAAGAAATTATGATATGTTGTTTTAAGCTACAGAAAAATGACAATAATTTATCATTTTACTCAACTTTTTCATACTGTCTGCTTGCTGTATGTCTATACTACATATTAAAATCGTTTGGACAAAAATTTCACCCACACTTACTGTAACATACGTAACGTAATTTAAGATACCCTTTGAAAATACCACTTTTGAGTGGTATCATTTACTTATACTGTTGCACTATTCATTTTTTCCAAAGATATGAGAATTATTTCCATCAGAATGTTCAATTGGCAGATAGAAAAAGCAAGATTTGTTTTCCTATCATGTATATATTGCCTTTAATGAAGTATTTAGTAGCCCTACCCCAAGTTTCAAATGCGAAATATTCTATTGCAACGAATGTGAAGTATGTAAAATACTTAAAACTGTTGGATATGTATCATAGTTTCTTGCTTATTTTACCATGAACCATGGCTCTGAGGATCTGTAACCAAGTATCTTGGATCAAAGATTTTGATCCAGAATGTAATATATGTAACATACATGTAATGAATAACGAAGGGCATTGTTCATAGCAGGAATGCCAGTACAGGTCAGTCTAATTCTCTATTCCATTAGATATTTTGCAAATCTATATCTTAAATGACAATTCAAGTTTGCTCCAATAAGAGATGTTTGCTTTATGTACATTGGAGCATGTGTCTGTTACAGTATGTTACATATGTTACCATAATATGTTTTGAAAATAATGATATGGCAATTTTAGCGTCAGAAAAATAAGATTTTTATTATTCCATTCACCCAATTCATATAGTCTACAAGAAACATGTCCATTCTCAACACTAAAGTTGCTTGAGCAATAATATGACACCTACAGTGTAATGTCTGTAACATATATTAAAATAACCCTTTCAAAATTAGCATTGTGAGTGACATTGTTTGTTTTTTTTTTTAGTTACACATTCCAGCTTTTTTTTCAAATATATGTGATTTTTTACATTACCATGTTCAATGGAGGAGACGGAAAATCCTATACTGTATTATACTAAATGGGTTATTTAGCAACCCTACCCGCAGTTTCATAAGCCAAATTGTATTGCTAATTACGTAAAACATGTAAATAATTGTTTCTAATGGCTGTATCTAATGTTGATAATTATTAGCTTATATTTCATGCCTATGGAGAACTATAGTTCTGAGTGGGTGTCACCAAGTATCTAGGCTCAGACATCTTAATGGGGAATGTAACGTATGTAACACATATGTATGAATAAAGAATGACGTGGTTTACAATAGATATATATGATGCTATTTCAAAAATAGTGTCAACACTTCACGTTTCCCTATGAATGATTTAAATTTTGGTGTAAAACAAAACTAGAAATCTAATTCAATTCTGATAATCATGTCTTTGGACCCCATAAATACTATTTTTAAACGTTTAGAAATCTCTTAAAAATGCAGAAAAATTAGGGTATTACTACAAAATCGTTTGTACTTGAACTGTTAATAGACCTAGAATGCTGAAAGTGGTATCAAATAAATGGGACGGCAATGGACTAATGCCCTCAGTCCTCTAAATACATCATTTGAATTTCAGTTTTATGAATATTAATGAAATAATGAAAACTTTAGAAATTAGAGAAAATACATAACAAATAAGCAGGTATACCTACTGTACAAAATGATTATGGTTTTTCAGCAAGCTAAAGTCTGAATGTGCTGTAAATGGCAAGGGCAATTTTCTATCATCCTTCTATAATAAAATGTCATTTGATGAGCATTAATAAATATAATGGATAAATTAGATGTTGGCGATTAACCGCCGAAGAATTGAGGCGGGGTGCCTATTATACCAGATTAATCTTGGCTACTGGAAGTCCTAGACAGCTGAAATTGGTATCGACCGGTTGCTAAGACAATGTTCTTTAATCATATGATGTTATGAATAAATCATATGAATGTTTGTTTCATGAATTGCAACAAGAACTTCAGAAATAGAGAAAATTTGCAGAAACGCGGAGGGGTATACCAACAAAATCACTTATATCTCCACTATCAATAGCTGTTGAGTAGTCAAAATGGCATCAAATGTTACTATTTGGTCACTTCAATTATGAATTGTTGTCATGTTATCACAAAATATATGAATCGTCATGTTGTCATGTATACATACCACAAAACATATGAGGCTAAAGCAAAGATACACGCGTCCCTGTTGCTGGACACCCTTAATTGTTTGCTATATACCATTTTTATCAACGTTTTATGAATACCCATGAAAGTAAATCTGATATGATTTGTATATAAGAGCTCTGGGAAATGGTGCATTGTCCAAGCAAATATCTGATACCAATTAAACCCTCTAAGGCAATGAGCAGCCGGGATATAAGTGATTTTGTTGGTTTATCTCTTCATTTTTCTCTTATTTTCTCTTATTTATGAAGTTTAATTCTAATATTAGTGACCTTTATCAGATAAGAAGGTTTATATATCAGGTTACAGTGTTACAATTCATTGTCATAGCAATCATTTGATACCAGATTCAGCACAGTAGTGCTATTAGTAACCTAGACACAAGCCATTTTGTAAGGTATACCCTCTTATTTTCCGTGATTCTTCTCCAGTCTGTAAAAAATTTCATTAATACGAGGTATTCATTAAACTTAAAATAAGTTTGTTCATTTATCAGACTAGAAGACTAATTGCATAGCCCAAAGCATCAAGCTGCTACCACTTTTATCATTCTAGGCCTATTGACATGCCAGACACTAGTAATATGTAAGTATAAATGCTATTTTTCCGTGATTTTCCAAACTTTTTTTTATATCAATATTGATAAATATGCAACTGAGATAATTTTCAAATAGACCCAAAACATCTGTAAAATTGTCAAATGGTATCACTGGTGTATAAACTATGTGCAACGATGATAGCTTGGGCCTGAAAGACGTTTTTTATGGGTTTTTAATGATTTTTTGGCCATTTTAATGTTTAAATTAAAATTCACAAATATGCAAATAAGATGATATGCATAACTTACCTTAAGATGAAACGGCTATAGTGAAGAAGCTTTAAAATGAAATCAAGTTCAGTGGTCTACGACAAGTCATAACGTATATATGATCAGTTTTGTAGGCCAAATTAACCCCGTGGGGTATTGGTAGCACTGTAACATTACATGAAATCTAAATATAAACAACTTGGCGTTACACCGTTACAACTGAGGCACATCTAGCAAATGAAAATAACACAAGCATGTCATTCTTACCTTGCACATTGGTGTTTGCAGCTTTGAAATCCACAGAAACTATTACAAAAACCCTTATTTGTTTATAAATATTAATTCACATATTTTTGTTACATACATTACACAAATTGAGAACCATCTATGTCAACCTGATAAAATTATCTATCCCATATTGCCCTTGGAGAATCTTGTAGACAAATGGTAGAATTATGGTAAAACAACATATTGTTCAATCCCAATCAAAGAATACTGCAAATATAATAAGCTGGTAACAGTTGTTTTTTTAAATGGCCGTTACACCGTTAAGCCCCGGCGTACAAAGTGCAAACATCTCTCATTTGAATGCAAATAACACCAGCATGACATACTTACCTTGCACATTGGTGTTTGCAGATTTGTACACCACAGAAACTATTACTGAAAACCTTATTGGTTTATAAATGTAAATTCGCATATTTTTGTTACATACGTTACATACGTTATACAGATAGAGACCCATATATGTCAACATGATAAAATTATGCATCCCACATATTTTCCTCGAAGAATCTTGCAGACAAATGGTAGAATTATGGTAAAACAATCTATTATTCATTCCCAATCAAAGAATACTGCAAATATAATAAGCAGGTAACAGTTGTTATTTTTAAATAGCTGTTACACCGTTACGCCCCGGCGTACAAAGTGCAAACATCTCTCATTTGAATTAGAAAAGACTGCTCTTTAAGATAGACTATGTCTGCAAAATTCCCTAGGGGGGGGAGCAGGACCTTTTTCAGCCAGCAGTCTAAAAATGATTGCTACACATTTTGCGACAAACTAAATGCTCAATTGTGTCGAGAAAATATTTCATCTTGATAAAAACAGTCGCAAAATATCTGCGACACCCCATTATCAGACACTACGAAATACACTTTAAATAGTATTGCTCTGAAGCTTTTGCATTATCATGTCAAAGCGAACAATTACGTGTTTGTTGAATGACAAAAAATCACAGTAAAAAGATACCTTCTATTTACAAACTGTTAAATATGAAAATTAATTTTAGCTGCTCGATGTATTTGGAATCACAAATTTGTGTATGACGTGAAACATCTTCAAATTTCAAATCACAACATCGATGTTTCTACTGTATCTATATTGAAGGCATCTATCAATAAAGTATACAGTTACGCACATGTCATAATAAATCTTTGAAGGCCATTTCCTTTTGACGTGGTTTAATTATATTTTTCCCTTGATGAAACCTTAGATGCAAAATCATGTGAATTGATTAAAACTACAGTTTTGCTTTAAAGGAATAGGTTTACAAACATTATCCTTCAATTCAAAAGAAAGAGGTCAGCGAAACAAACATTTTGACACCACATTTATTAAAATCGATAAATGAAAGTTTTAAGATTCAACAATAGCCGCCTATGGTGGCCGCCATTTTGTTTAGCTAGTCAAGTGACCAAAAAGAAAAAAATGCATATTTACAGTAGTAGACTTACTTTTTACATTCGAAAACAGATCAGTATGATTCTATTAATAAGTGAATAGAAAGTATTTCAACAATTTTCAAACTTTGATATGCATGGAAATGGCAGATATTTATAATTCCATGATTGTGAGGGAGGGACGTCATACCCTCACAGCCTCATTCTGGATTTGGGCCATCAAAATTTTCCAACCGCTATAATTTTCTTATACTTTGGTTGATTTTCAAGAAATTGTTGCAAACTGTTAAGCTACATGAAGGCTTTCGTAAAACGCACACACAATAGTTTGTGGGCCTATTCCTTTTAAGCCCTAGTTTCCTATCACACTACGAAAACGCGCCCATGCAATATACACAGAATTTTTTCAGCCGTAAATATTGAAAACTTCAGTGGATATTTTTTTGCTATTTTTAACATTTTTGCTCAAAACATAGATTGTGGGTACACGTTAGGACCACTTAATCGATGCTAGTAGATTTTAGCTGTTTCAAAATGGCAATCATTTCTGTATTTGGCTAATATAAATGTACATCTTTATATGTACTACCATATAAGGAAGTGATTAGCTGGGTGTCAACTGTCAGTGACAAAAATTAACTTCTAGGTGTTAATGTCATTAAATTTGCAGGAGTAACTGTAATCTGCTGCTTTGATAAAAATCTAAAAAACTTAATTTTGCTGAAACAATTATGCATAAAACAAAATGCTGATTAAATATTTTGTGAGGTTAGTACATATACAAAATTATACTTTTCTTCACTGATAAATTTGCACATTGTTTCATGTAAAAACAAATTGGCTGCTTAAATAGCACTTGAAGCCTTTCAGAATCAAAATGGTTTAAGTTATGGGCGAGAAAAATAATCAATGATGGTGTTGAGGCCTCAACAAGGAAATCTCAGGCTCGTTTTCAGATTATTCGAGTCTCATCCGAGGCTCTGCTGATAACTTGCCTGATGTTTCCTTGGCTTGGCCTCAACATGTCTGTGTAATGTATACCCCACTTTTAAATAGTAAAACTGGGGTTTACATGGGTATACATAATTTCTTAATCCTGATCCAAAACATAGATTGTGGGTACTCAACAGAACTGCCTCAGCGAGGCGGTTCTTACATGTACCCACGATCTATGCTCTGAGCAAAATTGAGAAAAATATCACAAATTTTCTAATGAAAATTTTTATTTTTTTTTGCAACTTTAAAAATCTCTGCATATTGCATGGGCATGTTTTCGTAATGGATTTTGAATGAAATTCAAGATTTAGTGAATGGCCTTTTGCAGGATGTCTAGTCACCAAATGATTTAAACACGGAGGAAATCTCGGTGGTGTCATACTAGAAAATTAATTTTCCAGCCTTTGAATGCATGAACATGTGCGTCTCTATTGTGTTTTAAATGTAACGTTCCTCAACATGACTACCGTTATTACTCTTTTTGACAACCACAAATGCTTTAAGAACAACCTTGAGCCGCGGCTTCCGATCTGGTCAGACACAAACTTGCCTGTACGGGCTCAGGATAAAGCTAGAATATTGAAAGTCCAGACTAGTAGAAGAGGAATTGTGACATCCGTGTAGTGAAAACAAGTCAATAGTTCTCGCATTTGCGTCTTTGTTTTCGCATAGGCAAACCACCGGCTCATAGTTTAACCTCATCAATATGTACTCTGAGAACCATACGGAAATGCACGTGTTTCATCGCCGGTTTATGTAAGCGAAATTGGATTATATAAAGGGTTTAATTTCATAGCATCGTGATTATGAATAATTGGACTCTCATAAACACCACGCGCGTGAAGACTACGTAATTACGTGCAAAGTTAATTTTCAATAACGTGTTAAAGTTGAACTAAAAGGCAGACGATGCCAAATGTTTATGATCTATATTTCATCACATCATGAATTTGCGCTATATTACCTTGTGACAAAGATGAATAAATATACGACGTTGATATGTGTGTTAATATTCATAGATACCAATCCCTAATATGTGTTTCAACCACAGTACACAATTCGTTACAAATGACATAACAAACAAGTACGGAATGTCTAGGACTTCATACAGATTAATTTGAAATCCAAACCTAAGGACAATAGGTGTGGAAGTAAGAACAATTATTACATAAGACATAAGACATATTTAAATTTAGATAAATTGATAAAGAGCGAGATGACTAGCTCTTTCCCAAAAAGGTAAGTATCACCAAAACCAAATCCTGTTGGCATCAAGCACATCAAAGATGGCAAATACGTCAGAGAGGCAAACGGAATAATAAAAAAACATGAAAATAAATCAAGGTACGTAGAACCGTTTCGGGACGAAGTTGGAAATTATCCGTTTCAATATTCTTTCCGTCCTGAATTCCATATGTAAAGAATTGGCATTGCTTTAATTGAGTCGAACCATTCACATGACATATGTCCAACTTGTTTGAAACATCCGGCAGCGTGCAACAAACGATCGTGATAACATACCCGTGCAATGCATTACCCCTTTGATCCCACTTTACACAGTAAAACGGGTATGCAGGGGTATAATTCTTTCTCATTTTTGATCCGAAACATAGATTGTGGGTACTCGTTTGAACCGCCTCGACTAACGTGTACCCACAATTTATGTTTTAAGCATATATATGAAAGGTATCATTTTTTTAAATGAAATATTTCATTTTTTTACAGCTAAAAGTTATTTGTATATTGCATGGGCTTGTTTTCGTAATGTATATGGAAACAGTTCGCCTTCCAAATCGTAAACTATTATACGCTCGTACAAACCAGATGTCTTATGGGAATAGAAAAAAATAACGTCCGGCTTGATGTGATCAGGTTTTATATGAGCCAGTGCGTGAGAAAACTTACAACTTGGGTTTCCGACCAGGTCCAGCACAAACCGGCCTGTACAGTCATAGAAGCAGACTAGAAACTTGCCATTTCGGATTTAAGAAGAAGAGAGATTGTACTTTCTGTGTAGCGAAAACAAAGGCGCTGATCAGCTTCGTGGTTACCGCGAAGCTGATCTGCGTCTTTATTTTCGCATATGCAAATTGTTGGTTTTCTCATGCGGCGGCTCATATTTCAATCAAAGCGACGGAGCAATAAAAAGCAATATCGTTAAGAGCGCAAGTGCAGTAATCAACTATTGTTTTATATTGCGTGTGTCCGAGGTCCTCCCAAAGGTACCATTGGTTTGGTAACATTTGTACCATTGCAACCAACGGCATTACCACTTTTACCATCTGCACCGATATCTTTACAAATGGTACAATTGGTAATTAAATTAGTACAAATAGTAAAAATGTTACCAACCAATGGTACCATTGGAGAACCCCGACCACCGCACTGAAACATAAAATGGAAACAAATTCATATTAAACAATTATTGACTTCAATAAGGTAGATATACGAATTCATCTACTCGAAAAAAGTATACTCACCGAGACCATAAGGTAAAAATGTATGTCTCATTTTTAAAACATAAACACATTTAAATTAGTCTAAATGACAAGACAATGGGCTGTAAAAGTATTAATGACTCCACCTAGGGGGCTGGATATGGTTGTGGTTAACACACTCGTTGCCGTCTAATGTCGATTGTTCTCCCCGGGATCTCCGGTGTCTCCCAACACGTATGATCACATGACACCAAGGGGCCTTTAGCATCCATACCATCATGATTCAAGTGTTTGCAAGTTAAGTGATGTGGCTGTGTAATTAATCCTTTTAAATTAAACATTACCCACATTCTTGATTCTAAATGAAAATAATTACGAATAATTAAATGCGACAAAATGAATCGCCAACGGCATAGCATGCCACCTTCAATGACATTGACTAAGGCCAAATCATGGTGATTATATTATTCCAAATGTTGTCAACTGTGTCTGCACAACAAACAAAGCAAACTATGCATAAGGATGGACAATGCACATACAAAAGTGTATAGTGTGTAAGGCCTGGTTTAGGCATCAGTTTTGTAAAGAAATGGGATACAGATGAAAAAAAAAATATTCCTAAGGACATACTAAGGTTACGGTTCTTCGTTTTAAATCCAGAACAGCTTCTGTAGTGGTTCTAATTGTTTCATGTTTTAGCGTTGAATTTTTTGTGTTGTTTGCACCTTATGTGCGGTTTCATCTTTGGTAACTTAGTGGAAGCCTATTGGGAAATAGTTGCTTGTGTTTTCTAAGTACCTGACCTTGGTGTTTGGATTGGAAATTTCTTTCTCATTTAGCCATTTCCTGAACAGGGCCTACGTTTACCTCTTCAATTGAAACACTATGCTGTCTTAATCGTTTTACGATAATAAAATACAGGTCCGATGCCGGTCCTATGTATAAATTATATGTTTTTCTTAGCCTTTACATAGCAGCCATTATTATTATAATGAATGTGACTGCCAACATGGTTTGCTGTCGCCTTTTTCTTTCCGCAAGACTCATACAAAGAGGCAGAATAAAGCCTGAAGCTATTTATTTTAATCTAACAATAATTGGATTTTGAGATAACAAAGCTTGTACCAGCAACTGCATAACACTTTCAATAGCAATTTAGCAACAAAGGCATTTATCTGGAAAATTAAAAGAGAAGAATCATGGTAATTGTGAAAACATGCCTTTGCAATGAACAGTAATTTTTCAGCTATGAAAAACGATAATTTCAATATAAGTAATACATGCTACTTTTTTATGTTTGTTTAAAGGGGCACATTTGCCGCCGGCTGGCAAGAGTTTTATAACCTGGGATTCCCTGGGATCTTAGTGGAAGTGGCTTGACTACTGGCCCAGGTAACTACGAGGGTTGGGATTTAAGTTCGTAGACTTTGGCTACTGACTGAATATTACAGCATTTATCCGATATTTGATGCATTATTATAAAGAAACAACGTCTTCTTGTTTCGTGTTTACAATATGTTTCAAGACACTTTGCGCAGTGCTCATAAAATGGTCTCCATAGCAACCTAGGTTTCGCTACCCGGGGCACGTCGAATTTTTAACAATTCTGAAGTTATGTGGCGTTGAAGAACACACCAGTAATTATCATATTGTAAACCAAAACTTGAGCTCAATCAGTTTCAGTCATTGCAGTATCATGTTGTTATCTCAGTTTAAATTTTTAAGCATTATGTCGACGACTTGATTTGTTATTGGAGAAAATGTATTGCCAGTCGCGCTGCTTGGAAAAGAAAAATGGCGTTAACAGGCAACGTCGAAACAACAGCATTGATCAAATCTTATGTTTGATTAGCCAAAATACCCACAGAAACATTCAAAACGATAGGAATGTGTTGTACAGTTGTGGAACAGACCGTGCAGTGGTATTTTAAAATGAGATGGATCGAGGTACTTGAATTTTAACGATGAGAAATGCACTCGTCTACAATTAGTCTTCAAATGCTACGGCCAACATTCTTGATTTAAAACACGTATATGCATGATACGCGTAGAAAATTATGAATAAGAACTATATCTGATGATCGCAGTATTTCCAAAATAATAATTTCGAAATCCCTGAAGGAAATCTCACAAATAAGTACAGGCATGGCTTTTTGTTTGGTTACAAACAAGGCGTTTTAATGCTGACACTTATTGAAATTTGACGTAGTTTTGACGTCAGAATTTCCACGACGTGCCCCGGGTGATGAAAGGTCATTGTGTTTAATTCAGTGTTGTGCGAATACCATTTTGAGTAGAACAATGCTTTATATCTTATATGATAGGTAAAAGAATGTATTTTCAGTTTATACCATTTTTATTTCTGTGTGACAGACATCTGATCTTTTACAAAGAAAGTCTACGAACTTAAATCCCAACCCACGTATATGCCAATTGGAATACCCGTAATACTTAATCCGCAGATAAGAGCTATCTAAAATTCCAAAGGAACCTTTCCTCCCTGAAGCACTATCCAGTCAGCATTGACTATTGCTAGCAATGTTTATTGGAGAGCTCTGAGAGATGTTGACAGGTTGGTAAGACCTATTTTCATGTCTATTGAGGGTCACTAGATAAGGGGCAGGGCAATAGAAAACCTAGTGCCTTGACAATGACTCAGAATACAGGTAGGGGCCAAAACAGGAAAAATCAATATTGATTGCAGAGGGAGGCAGTTTTATTGCACAGGTTATAAGGAACCATAAAATCAATAAACAGTGGAACTACAGGTATTATCCTTTAGGGGCCTCTTTATGACCCCTGCAGAGTGGTGATAATCACCTCATTATGACATTCATTTGATCTAAGGATTATATTGCACCACTAGGGGTCATTAACCGAAGAAACAGTGGTACCAATATAGCCCTTTCGGGAACTAAGCCTTTAAGCAAAATCTGAGACAAGAACGAAAGAACGTCCCGACATGACCATATATGTTGACTAGGGCGTTGATAAGATAAAACAACTAGCTTTATTTTGTAAACTACAGCAGAATCTGCATATGTCATCAAGGTAACGTATACTCACTTAAACCCCACTTTTATATAGACAACCTCGGGTTTGCAGGGGTATACCTAATTTTCTTATTTCTGATCCAAAACATACTTTGTAGGTACACGTTAGAACCACCTCGCCGTGCAAAAATATTGAAAATATCATTTTTTCTGGTGAATGTTTATTTTTTTAAAGCGGAAAAAATCTCTGTATATTGCATGGACATGTTTTCGTAATGTTGAATTTGGCTCAAGTTCCACCCAGTAATTTGACATTATTTACCGTTCTAAGGTGGTACATCTGTTGCAGTTCTATTGGTGTTATGTTTGTTGTCGAATTGTGAACTGGCCCCTAGGTTATAAAACTTTTTTCATACTCAGCTCAGCTGAGGCTAAATTTTATCCGGCTAATAAATTGTTGGCATTTTAACATTCATTCGCAGCCCTGGGCGTACACATGTCTTATTGTTTTGGACCCCGAGATACCTTTCACTCTGCTTGAGATGAAAGGTATCTCGGGTACAGATGGTGCAAATTACAAAGTAATAAAATAATTAACTCCCCCAGTGCTACTGCGGTCATTTTGGAAATTTTGCTATAGTATCTTGTGATTAATTATCTGTTGATAATTAATATATCTATATAAAAATCAGAATATTTAATTCTACATTTTAGATGAATCATAATTATCAGAATCTTTTGAATAAAATTGCATTTTCAACCCGTTTTCTACATGAAATATTAACGATTTTGCATATTGATAAAAATGTTTTTTATCTGACATGATCAACTAATTACACACCCCCTGCAGTGAGCTGCGGCATCAGCAGCACTTTATTGCCCAGTTTTATAGTTGAAACCATATGCCAACTTCATGGTTCAGGGAAGAAAAAATGCACAGAAATTTTATAAGAGATGTGTACGCAATATAGACAGGATAAATTACAGGCTTTGGAGTTCCAATATATTTTGGCTATTTCATGGAAATTTCAAGCTCAGCTGAGTTGGGCATGAAAAAAAAGTTTTATAACCTCGGGGCATGTTTGCGCATATGAACCGATTCCTGATCATTGCTTTCTTTTAACTTTGTTTTTGGTCAAAAATGTGTTATGTTTGTTGTCGAATTGTGAACTGGCCCCGAGGTTATAAAACGTTTCATGCTCAGCTCAGCTGAGGCTTTCTTTTAACTTTGTCTATCAAACTTGTGGTTATCATTTGACATTGACCTAGTAGACATTGCGTGTCAGTTGAACTTAGCATGCCGCCTACTCTACCAAGATGCCAATAAAATAGCATAGAGAGATAGCATACTTCTTTATAGCATATTGACACGCATGTGCGTTTAGTAAGGCGTTACATTATTGAGAATTATCACATTTCGAAGCAAACTTCTTTTACTTCAGTACTACTGCGATCTCTTTAACTCATTTAAGCCTGGCGTCCCTTTTGTGGGACATAGGCAAACAGCATAGCCCCAGATGAGACCCCGCATTCTGCGGCGTCCCATCTGGGGCTATTCTGTTTGCTTAGACATTTTTCATCAAAAATTGAGATAAAAATTAAAAATCACTCCTAACACCCCTCAAAGTGAAAGTGGACTCATCCAATTGATAATGATGGGAAAATCCATTCGTCAAATGTGGGTTAATTAGCGTAAGACTTCATTTCAGGTTTACATTTTAAGAAGTAACATCAATTACCGTCAGAGTCGAAACAAAAGAAAAGAGGCATAATTAATTCGTTGGTACCGTTTATCATGGCGTGTCGGGTTCAATGCGAGATCAGAATAGGTTATCTAACTTCCATAGACATATTAATCTTTCTGATTACCATACTTGCCCATGCAATATACAGGAATTTTTTTTCAGCTGTAAAACTGTCTTGGGACTTGATGCATTTTGCTTAAGCACACTACACGTGCCGCCGTTTGGATCGAAACAATTACCTCTCAATTCGGTGTCCGAGGCTCGACCATTGCGCCACTGCGTTCAACTGAGTCATAACATAATAACAATATAAACATAACAAATGACTGACACAATTTTTATACAAGGAATTCAAATCCAAATACCTGATAAATGTCAAAGTGAGAATAAAGATCAATTCAGCTAGACTCAACAAATGATACTAAGATGCGGATGACTGAGTCCAAACAATTCCGCATTGGGGCAGTCAATTGGGAAATGGTTAGAGAATAAAATATAAAATAAATGTTAGCGAAAGCGGTGCAATGTGAAACCAATTCTCATCCAAAAACAGAGGTGGGAAAACTAAATTGACATTCAGGTACTGAAACTAAGAGAACATGCCGTGATTTTGGAAATCATACGGGCCCCAATACTCGTCCTTAGTCTGTTGAATGAAGAACAAAGCATTTTTGGACATTCATTTAGAAAACATGCCCTTGCGTTAAACAGTTTTTCTTTTTCAGCTACAAAAAATGAAAGTTTTATTGTAAAGATTTTTTTACAAGTTTTGCTCAAAACATTTAATGTGGGTACACATCGAGAGGAGGTTCTAACGACTTCCCACAATCTATACTTTGGAGCAAAATAGGAAGAAAATGTATACCCCTGTATACCCCAGTTTTACTGTATAAAAGTGGGGTATACATTTCACGGACATGTTGACATGATGTTAGAAACTTTCTGATGCCTTTACTGCCCAGACCATTCACATTTATTGTGAAATTATGCAGAAGGGACGAATTATCGGCTATCTGACAATTGTTGCCTGCTGCTATATGTCGAACGTGTTGATTTAGACAATTAATTTGTCTCTGACTTAATGTAATAGGGTCTTTCAATTTCTGATTATTTCAAAACAATCTCAACTATTTCGACCGAATAACTAACTAAATGTTATGAACCACTGCAGAAGCTGAGGGTGAGGTTATGGCCATGTAAAACCGGTTTAAGCCCGCCAGTAACTTTGTGTTACTGATCGTTCCAAGTCGATACTTCTGTGGTGGTTCTTTTCGTTTTATGTCTTGGTGTTTGAAAAATTTTTTGTGCTGTTGGCGCCTTATGTATGTTTTCATATTTTTAGTTAAGTTAAGGTAACTGAGTGGCCACCTATTGGGAAAATAGCTGCTCATTCGGCTTACGATATGTTTCATGGTATAAGTACCTGATTGTTGGTTTGGTTTTTTTTCCCACCTCGGTTTTTGGAGTGGGAATCTTTTTCTGATTGCGCCTTTTCCTGATCTTTGCCTACTTGTACCTTTCCATATTTATGGATAGAAAGGCCATGTTAAAAGGAATTCTCAGCTGATCTTACCGTCCGTATTGAATGTTTCTTTTCAGTATTGAGTTTGATTAAATCGAGCCAAAGCAAGATCTGAAATGTTCTGTTTCTTTGATTTATTCAATTCCTAGGAATTGCTTTTGTAATGTGCTTTATATACAGGGTCACTGAAGAGGCTTAAGTAGCCGAAACCGCGATTTGGCCCATCCCCTTTCTCATTAGTACGTTCACTGCTCTTAAAGGATCTCAGTTTTATTTTTATTTGCTATTACTGCAACTGGTGTTGTGCCATGTGGCGGCCCTAAAAGGTCTCTCCGTACATCATCCATAGTGCAGATTATATTTTCCTTTTGGTCCTTTGAGATCAGCGTGGGTATTCTGAGAAATCATAAAATAATTATTGGTTTAGATACCTTTTCTATCCAACGTTTGATATGTTTGGCCCCGTTTGGATTATTATAGTCTTATTATCGACTATCCTGTTGAAAGTTGCAAAATTACAGTAATTCTCTTTGGCTCCATGTTGCCAATCTACAGGGTCACTGAAGAGGCTTAAGTAGCCGAAACCTCGATATGGCCCATCCCCTTTCTCATTAGTACGTTCACTGCTCTTAAAGGATCTCAGTTTTCTTTTATTTATCCCTTTTATACCATGGTATTTTAGGGCCAGTGTTACTGTTGTGTCCTTGTTTTGCAGCGATTATATACTCACCGAAAGACACTTTGCACCACTTACTTTTTTCATATTTTACGTCCGCAGCTATGGTCATGTCGGGACGTTGCCTCCATTGTATGGGAGGTCTATCCAACATTAGGATGTCATGAATAATCAAGGACAAACAAATAAATCATGATAAATCATGATAACCACCCTGATGAATCAAAAACGAGGACTCAACAGATTCAATAAGCTGCCCGACGATGGCGATCCCTGGGCGCCGGATAACTTACTGAAACCCGGAGCAAAAGAAAAATACCAGTTGAACCCCGGTGATGTTTGTTTACTTCCGTAACGTTTCCTTATCATAGCTTCGTGTACTATAATTAAATGACGTGTTAAATAAAGCAAGACTATTTCTTCCTGAATAAATTCAATATTTCGGGCGCAGGTAGTTTTAAGTGTATGACATTCTTTGAAATTAAATCTGAGACAACGTCATACTGTCTGTATTAGTATTCAATACATTTTCGTTCATATTTTAACTTTATTATCGCCAAGGGATCCTAAGTTTTGCAAGCAATAATGAAGTTTTGATTATATTACGTATAGACGCAACAGATTTTGAAATTAAATTCTCACTTACTATAATTTAAACGGTTGCACAGTGTACTTATAATTAGTGTTCAAAACAAAAAAAAAATATTGCAAAAAAGGCCTTGTAGTTTATGTAGTTTAAGAAGTAATGTCTGAAAACCATGTTTATATTGTAAACGTTTTATTTAGCAGTTTTGTGCTGAGGCATCCGACATTCCAACTGTTTCTCATAGCCCTGATGGGCGTGGGCGAAAAGCGATTTTTTCTGGACTACATTTATTCTGATAAGGGAATCATAATTATTCTTCAAAGAATTATCCACAATGAATAGTGTCCTACTTGCTTTTTCCAATCCGTTACTGGCCAACTACATACGTACCCTATACGCAATTTGCTGCAATACAGTGATAAACATTAATACCATGAAAAATTAAATCAAGCAGTACTCGAGACAGCTAACGTTTCTACTAAATGTCAGATTGTTGAATTTTCTTTCTTTATGGCTAGCTTTAATGACAGTTGGTGTCTCTCATGAAGCAATTATTAAATTTTCCTACTGATACATTTGCGACTGCTGTCGTTTAAAGCCCATCTCGTCACTCAAGTCAAATGTCTAAGAATCATTAGTGTTGGCAAAAGAAAAATATAATAACACAGCTGGTCAATGGCTGAGGAAGCAGTTGTATTAAAGAGCATCAAAAGATGTAATTATTGACGCAGGAAACATTTCATCGATGCTTTGTCATCTTAAAATGTACAAGATTCATTTGTATCTAAAGAGGTACGTAGGTTCATTTTTATGATTGGCATAGTGTGTTTGGTGGTAATTCAGGCTAATATTCCTTTCAAGCCCAGGCTAATATTTCTTTCAAGCCAAAGTGGAGCATGGAAAAATCAGATAGTACTGTTTGTATTTTTGTTCAACAAGTTAAATGCAAGCAAAAATGTACAAGTAGGCAATGATCAGGAAAAGGCGAAATCAGAAAGAAATTCCCATTCCAAAAACCAAGATGGGAAAAACTACATTGAAAATTAGGTACTTTTACTTAGAAAACATATCGTCAGCGGAGCGAGCAGCTATTTCCGAATAGGCGCCCACTCAGTTGCCTGAACTTATTTTAAAATATGAAAATGGACATAAGGTTCAAACAGCACAAAACTTTGACTCCAATATATAGAACAAATGGAACCACAACAGAAGTATCGCCTTGGAACGATCAGTAATATAAAATAATGGTTCAAAGTTTAAAATTTCGTTTGTGTAAACCAGTCAAATGCAAGCAAAGTTAATAATGTTGTAGCAAAAAGAAGTGTAATTTTGTATTTTATGCAGGAACACCCAGATACATGTATGGATCATTTATTACTATAGTTCACTTCTCTATTTAAGATGAATCATCATTTCGTGGATTCATTGCTTGCTATCTCAAGGAAAATCTAATATTGCCAAACAAAGAAATGCGGCCTTGAAACATTTAGTCAATCACGGTGACCGCTTTGTTTGTTGTCACCTCCCCCTGGATAGCTGACCGTTTAGTTAACGGAACACGGAACCAAAATTAGTTTTGCCACGACAAATGTTTACAAAATAGCATTTTAACGATTTTTTTTCAGTTCCCCGAAAATGTCTTTATTGTCCGTTTTTTTTCTGAACGTCTGTTTGAACAGTTCCAATCTTGCAGGAAATTCAACAAAGATATGTTTGTTACCAAGATTAAAATGCATGTTTGCTCATTACACCACCATTTGCTATCAACTTGAAACAATTTAAAGCGATGTAAAATCTTTTGGAACAGAATTAAATTCTATGTTCGTGTGTTAAGGCTTATCGATCTGAACGTTTTAGAAATTCGATCAGAACTAGCCACATTCTTCAAAGAACTATTATTTTGGAGATATAACATGACAAGAGGACCAATAGTCCTGAGAACGCTCACCTGACATTTAGTCTTTGAGAAATGGTCTTTGGCCACTGAATGATCGCGACTTCATTACCTAAGTAAATGTCTGCATCTACCAATTTCAAGTCGTATTCCAAAACATTCAGAAGAATCCATTGCATACACCGGGTCATATATATGTATATAAAACAGATGTTTCTCAAGACGCCTACCAAATTGACTTTTATTGGCCAAGCAGTTTTTCCAAAAATTAAGTGTATTTTTAAATGCAAATAAAGGAATGACCTTGGCCTCGAATACCCACATAACTTCACTTACCCAATAAGTTGTCTGTATCTACCAACTTTCAGACTTCAAGCTAAACATGCATAAAACGCTCAGTGTGTATACTATTCCAATTTAAAAACCTATGCGTCCAACTTTGCCAAGGTCAACCAAGGCAACGATTTATATAAACTATATATAATGGACAAGTTCCCAACGAGATCGGTCCATTGGTGCCGGAGATGACCATTTTTGAAGGGTTTTTTAAAACAAACGGGCGTGGCCACCATCTTTGCTCTGATCATTTATTTAGATTTTGGATCACCTTTCCCATGGAGGCTCCACATAAAATTCGGATTCAGTCGTCTTAGCGGTTTCAAGACAGCAGATCCTTGAAAATGTAAACGGCAAGCGGACGAGGGACAGACGCTAAACCTGGGGTATTCAATAAGCTCAACTAATAAGGCAACGGTTCTCATGAGCTAATCCGAGGGTATATTCAAGAAAATGTTGTTTGATTTCTAAACAAGACTGTATATTTGGTTTTATTTTTTCTTTTGACGATCGTTATATAAAAAATTGGTCTCCCGTGCAGTAAGTGTTATTGTTAGTGTAAGTAAAGATATAAGGTATTTATGTGTATGAACAATATGTACCATTCTGTGTTAACAAGCAAAGAACATGCCGTAGGTTTGTATAATTTTGGACAGGTTTAGCGATATAACCCTTTTAGAGCTGCGAAGCAAACACGCGGCAAAGTATACATTGGTTGAAAGTGGTTATATGACTGTATTTAAAATTGAAGTACTGTGTTAAACAATCTGCAGGTTATTGTCCAGTGCTATAGGTAAAACACTTTGAACTCACGTGACTGGATCGAGCGCATGTTGTTATTAGTTAGATCAGTTATCCTAATTCAGACACGTGAGTATGTGATGGCCATAAACTGTTTGTGTTGTCGGGCAATACGCATTAAAAATAAACACGTGTGTGTTGACTCTTCACATGAATATGTATAGCGTGGTATCAAGCGGCAGCACGGTCAAACTATTTTACCTATGAACTGAAGGATTCGTAAATGTGAACGGACTCGACGCTCCGGATTATTTTCAAGTTACTAGGACGCAATGTTAACCGGATAAAGAACCACATAGTCTAAAAAGAAATAAGATGCCTCGATCGTGTACGTCACAGAACTCCTTTATCTGTTGTCGTTCACCGCTTTTATTACTGCGTCACTCCCGGTTCCGATATTCAACTTAATGCTGAGTGTTAGATGCTAATTTCACACGTTCACGGGATAGCCGTTTGAATTGACATTTAATGTCGCCTTCATCATTGAAAACACTGAAAAAGTACAAGTAGGCAAAGATCAGGAAAAGGCGCAATCAGAAAAAGACTCCCACTCCAAAAACCAAGGTGGGAAAAACCAAACTAACAATCAGGTACTTATACCATGAAAACATTTCGTAAGCCGAATGAGCAGCTATTTCCCAATAGGTGGCCACTCAGTTACCTTAACTTAACTAAAAATATGCAAACATACATAAGGCGCCAACAGCACAAAAATATTTTAAACACCAAGACATAAAACAAAAAGAACCACCACAGAAGTATCGACTTGGAACGATCAGTAACACAAAGTTACTGGCGGGTTTAAATCGATTTTACACGGCCGTAACCTCACCCTCAGCTTCTGCAGTGGTTCATAACATTTAGTTAGTTCTTCGGTCCTCGTGGTGAATCTCTAACTAGTAAATGAATCACCAAGAACAAACAAATAAATCATGATAAACATCCTGATGAATCAAAAACCAGGACTCACAGATTCAGTAAGCTGCCCGACGATGGAGATCCCTGGGCGCCAAATAACTTACTAACTCCGGAGCTAAAGAAAAACATAAGTTGGACACCGGTGGGCCAAGCAACAGACAAGAAGCTCCGGCCCCAACCAACTAAAATGAATAGCTTTAAGTCGGGGCCATCATAGAGTCTGACGCCCGAGCCACCGGCGTGCAATTAAAGAAAGCAGCATAGTTATCAACCGTGATTGGGTTAAAAACTAAGCATGCAGACTGTCGCATAACATTCAAGTTATAACCTATACGTCTGTAACGTGTTATGATTTTTCTAAACTGAAAAGAAAAATCATTACTTCCTATAAGTTTCTTAGATTTGTAAACCAAGTCACCATAAAACTCTGGTTCCGAAAGACCTTCACTTAAAAGCGTCTTTAACCCAACATTATATTTGGAAATCAATTCATAGTGTCTACGATAAAATTTAGAAAAGGTTTTTCGAAGTTTATGATACCGATAGCCCTGTTGGAGAAGTTTGGCCGTTAAAGATTTATTTCGAGCGTTGAAGTCTGTAACATGATTGCAGACTCTAGCAAACCTAATAAATTGCGAAATGTATACACCATAAGAAGCACGACGAGGAACGTCACCATCCAAAAACGGAAAATTTACTATATCAAAATCAAAGTCATCGCGCTTATCATAAATTTTAGAAGAAACAAATCCATTTGCTAAAGAAAGATGTAGATCTAAAAAGGGGGCTTCGGTATCCGAGATATTGGCTTTGTTCAACTGTAGTTCAGATGGATAAATTTGATTGACCATACCTTCAAAATAAGGGTTGTCAATGTTCAAAAGGTCATCGAGGTACCTAGAAGTGGAATTAAAAGCCTCGATAACATCAGCTTGATTATCATGGTTAAGAGAATCCATGAAATCTCTTTCGTAGCAGTATAAAAATAAATCAGCTACGAGAGGTACGCAATTTGTACCCATAGGAATTCCAACAATTTGTCTGTATAACTTGGTCCCAAATCTAAAATAAATATTATCCAGGAGATAGGATAAGGCGTCGCACACATTCTGACATGACCAAAGTGTATACCGACTTTGGTCAGAGGATGTGAAAAAAGCCTTTCTGTCATTACATGCCAAATAAAGTGAACCATAGTTTTGTAATGCCCTTTTGAAGGTCCACTCTATCAAATCCAGAAGTTTTTCTTTAATTAGATTATGTGGTAAAGTTGTATACAGAGTAGAAAAATCATATGTGGACAAGCTCGTCGCACGGAACCCTCTACACTTCAATTTATTGAGCACCTCACCAGATTTTTTATAGACCAAAACCAATTTTTATTTGAAGTTTCATACACTGTCTCACAGTATCTAATAACATGAGATTTGATAGCAGTAAGACAGGAAGTTAATAATTTAGAAAGTTCAGTAGTAGTACAAGAGCTAGAATTTGCAATAAATCTTGCTTTGTATGGTCTTTTTTGAAGCTTAGGTAACCAATACATCGTAGGAAGTTTGTCTTGGCCTTCATTGACACAAACAGAAAAACTTAACAGGTAATTCGTTTAAGTGGGCATTTACTACAGACACCTCATCAGTATCTGTCTCCAGATAAGCCCTGATACCATCCAGCTCCTGTTTTAAGGTGTTAACGTAGTGAAGCCTACCTACAAACAACAACAACATTGTTTGCGGCTTTGTCTGCCGGAACCAAGACATACTTTCTGTGAAAATCTTGGATACCCTGCTTCAAATGCCTAAATGACGATTTAGGTTTAGGAGGTAAAAGATTAGTATTTTGTGAATTAAACTGTATACGTTTATCCACGATAGTGAAGATACTTCTTTTCCATTCTTTAAGAGCATTTTCCTCAACACCCTCTCGTTTACACCATCGATTACGGAAATCATTCAATGCAGATGCAATCTCCTCTCTTCATTTATCGAAACTGATGTAGGAGGGGAATCTATATTTCGGACCTTTAGAAACAATTTTGCGAATTCTAGAATCCGAAATTATTTTTAAATTTCCAGTAACTATATGTCCGGCTGGTTGATAAACAAATTTTGAATCTTTACAATCTCAAGACTTAGGAGTATTAGCATGGATATCAAGATCAGAAACAAGTTTATTGAAATTAAAAATAGTATTTCTGATTGGTTTATTATATTTGTAACAAATAATAGGAGGTTCTGAATTTTGGAAGTACGTAGGTATAGACTGTATCACTGATTTATCCTGGAATATGCTTGGTAAATCAATAAAGTCAATTCCTTTATTAATGAAAGGAATTTTAATAAAACTTCTAATGTGATTAGATTCGGAATCGATGAATGGACGACGAGCATGCTGAGTATAACATCTTGTTAACAGTGCAGCGTCATACATTTGATGATTTCTATCGTAAAATCTATTAGCCTCTGTGTCCAAGGAACGTAATACAGCAATAGGTAGAGAACTAAGATAAGACAGCATTGGATGTCGACCGTGAAAGTATTTACGACTGATTTGTTGAATCACTCTGATGCAAAATTGACAACCAATGTAACTGGCTTCCTAATGCGAGACGTCAATGCTCTCTTGAACAATTTCGTTAATTAGTAATTAGCACAGAATAATATTTAGCACATTATCTGATGCACTGATGATCGGAAATAATGCCGTTGGATATTATTGAGGCTAATGGTGTCTACAGGAAGCCATTTTGGGAATGGTTACATTTCTGAAGCTTCGTTGAGCATTTTCAGTGAAAGCAATGCATTATCTCTCACACAGGAGACAACCTTAAATAAATACCAGAGGACCAACGTTCCTGTAAACGCTCACCTGAGATCTGCTATATTAACCAAATATTTATTTAAAACATTTGCCCTTAATGGGGCCCCACCAACCAATCAAAATAAAGGATTAGGACAAAAGTCAACCAAACTGTAGAGGACTACTCTATAAACATTTCTGCAAAAATAGAATTCAAATATCTGCGATTGGACCAGAAAAAATAGCCGATTTCCACTTTTCCCGTTTTAAGTCTATCGAAACTTTAAGTTGCCATAGCAACAAGATTTCTTATCCGACAGAAATAAAAAACACAAATTATGTAGAGACTACTGTCAGGAACATGTATACAAAGTACAGGCTTCATGCCGTGGATAATTTCTGAGGAAAAGATTTTTAAATGTTTTTAGAAATTTTCCCCTTTATGTGGCCCCAGCAACCAATCAAAATAAAGGATTAGGAAAAAAGTCACATGAAACATACAGATATACTCAATAAATATTTCTGCAAAGACAAAATTCAAATACCTTCAAGTGGTCCAGAAAAAGTAGCTAATTTCCACTTTTCCCATTATAAGTCTATGGAAACCATAGCGACCAGAGTTCTTCTCCGACTGGAATAAAACATAAATTATGTAGAGGCTACTGTCAGGAACATGTATACAAAGTACAGGATTCATTCACTTGACAGTTTCTGATGAGAAGATTTTTGAATATTTTTTTCTCAAACTTTTGCCCTTTATGGGGCCCAGCAACCAATCAAAATAAAGGATTAGGACAAAACTCACAAGAAACATCAAACACTACTCAATAAACATTTCTGCAAAAACAAAATTCAAATGTCTGCAATTTTAGCGGAAAAATAGCCGATTTCCACTTTTCCCTTTATAAGTCTATGAAAACTTTAAGTTGCCATAGCAATCAGAGTTCTTATCCGGCTGGAATAAAAAATAAAAATTATGTAGAGGCCACTGTCAGGAACATGTATACAAAGTACAGGCTTAATCCCCTAGACAGTTTCTGAGAAGAAGATTTTTGAATATTTTTCGAAATTTTGCCCTGTATGGGGCCCCTGCAACCAATCAAAATAAAGGATTAGGACAAAAGTCACATGAAACGTAGAGGACTACTCAATAAACATTTCTGCAAAAACAAAATTCAAATAATTCCAACAAGACAGCAAAAACTGGAAACTTTCACTTTTTTCCATTATAAGTCTATGGGAAGCATAAGTTACCATAGTAACCAGAGTCCTTATCCGATCAAAACAAAAAACACAATTATTCTTTCCCCCTACCCGTAGATGGTGTATGTGTAATATGAGAACAATCGGCCCAGCAGTTTCAGAGAAGAAGATCTTTGAAATTGTGGACGACGACGGACGGACAACGGACGGACGGACGACGGACAGACGCCGGAGCATGGGTATACTATAAGCTCACCTATGAGCCTTCGGCTCAGGTGAGCTGATAAAGACGAGGTATCTACTGTACGGGGTTAACATTTAAGAAATAATTTTACTTTACGGGCGAATTATCAAGATTAACTTGATCAACGCGGGATGTTTTGAGGGCAGATTGCGATGTGTAAGTAGACTAGTACAAGTAACACTGAAACTATTATAGTGTAGTAACTAAAAGTTACTGTACGGAATGATGTACGGTTTGTGTGACTTTTACACAAATGTGTATCGAATATATATTTGTCTTAGGTTATGACGACAAAGAAAAGAATCTCCATAGTGTGATGGTTAGAACACTCTCTTCGTAATCCTCAGGTTGTGGGTTCAATCCGAATGTTGGACGATTTTTTTTTTTGTTGTTGTTATTCAGTTACGTTATTCATTCTCTTAACTAAAAGGAATTTAGTCGGAAAATGAAATAAAACCTCGCGCCTTAAAATTAACAAGAACGCCGCGGAGGTCGATATCTCACCTGCATTGGGCAAAATAACTAAAACCGTGGACTATAGGTCAGGTCAAGCTGTGTTTTGAAAGGGTATGTCAAGGACATTTACCATGCAAGGTTTCACACTCACAGGTATCACAGGTGCAGAGACGTTAAAATTAACACAGTCAATGGACCATGAAATATAGGTCAAGGGCACAGGGTCAAGGAGCATGCTTGAAGGACATGTCAAGGACAATTATCATGCAAGATTTCACACTCGCAGCTATGATTGATGCAGAAAAAAAAAACTTCGACGTAAAAATTAACAAAGTCAATGGACCGTGAAATATAGGTCAAGGTCAGCGGGTCAAGCTGCATGCTTGAAGGACATGTCAAAAAAAAATATGCAAGGTTTCACACTCGCAGCCATGACTGATGCAGAAAAAAATACTTCGACGTAAAAATGAAATTTAGGTCAATGTCAGCGGGTCAAGGTGCATGCTTGAAGGGTATGTCAAGGACAATTACTATGCAAGGTTTCACACTCGTAGCTAAGACTGATGCAGAAAAAAACTTCGACGTAAAAATGAACAAAGTCAATGGACCGTGAAATATAGGTCAAGGGCACTGGGTCAAGCCGTGCTTGAAGGGTATGTCAAGGACAATAACTATACAAGGTTTCACACTCGCAGCTATCACTGATGTAGAGATAGCCAAACTTCGACGTAAATGTTGACGGACGGACGGACGTACGGACGACCCTGCTCTGAGCAGGTGCGATAAAAATTAAAATGGATTCACCTAAATGTCAGTAATGCACATTCAAAGGCCCAAACTGAAAAGAGAATCAGTATTGTCAGTTTTCATCTTACCTGTTTTAAATTTTGGTATATAATAAAAATTAAAACCGAGAACCTTTAAGAGCAGTGAACATATTAATGAGAAAGGGAATGGGCCATACCGCGGTTTTAGCTACTAAAAAGCCTCTTCAGTGACTCTAAAATTTTGGCAACGTGGAGCCAAAGAAAATAACTGTAAATTTTATAATCATTTTCGCGATTTCATCTATAGAAGTGAAAACACTACACATAGTATTTACCCCTTGTTTCATCTGATTGCAAAACATGCATAACAGGTGGTATTTTTTTAGTTGTGTAGTCCCTATATTTTGAATTAAAGTTAAGTTGTGTTAAGCATCTAAAATCTAAGGGGTCTTATAAACAGTCATGGTTATTCCACCTATCTTTGTGGAAAATCAGACCGTCACAACAAAATTTGTTATGCGTAATGTTTTCGACTTTTTACGTATGCGTCGCATTAACATGTGTAACAGGTGTAAATAAAAAATACCGTTGATTTTTAAACCTCCACACGATGTCAATGTACAACTTGAAACAAAACAAACGTGGCGTTTTCAATTTTGTTCAGTATATATGTCGCATTTAACGTATGTGTTGCAGACGGAGAAAGTGCCATCATCCCGTACGATTTACGCAGATTGTATTAGTGAAACGCGACAGTTCAGTACATAAACGCTTAGAATTCGGTTGGGACCCCCGCCCATTGAGGCCTAGGAGAAATAGATTGACTGCTTGTGCCTCCAGGCAGAGCTTCTAATCTAGTTCAAATACGTTTTGAAATGCCTATGCTATTTACCCCCCCCCCAATGACTTGAATTGTTATACCATATGCGTTGTTTGCCGGTATTACGTCAGGATGATAAGACAAACTTGAACTAGTCGGGTATCGAACCCACAACTCCTGGTTCCTAAACAAACACGCTTTCTGTAAGACTAACGCGGCTGTAGAGGGTCCAACTCCTACTGATGGTAAAAGACGATCGAGAGTGCAAACACGTTGTTGAAAACAGAAGTACTAAACATGCTTGTAATTATAACCTGAACCTGGGTGATCGAGGAAGTTCGAATGGAATGGTTAGTTGCACCATTGTCACCGACAGGCAGCGCTTTGCGTTTGGCGACTTTTATCTGGCTAATTCATGCGGGATGCTATTGTGTTCCGTGCACAAAACGAATGCGATATAAGAATATTATGCACAATATACTGCGTTCCACAGCCAAAATATTCAACATGATAACTTTATATTCTCATTTCATTTCATTGTAAAACTTTTCATTGCACATTAGAATTTCATTTTCACGAAAGTTTGGGATAACTTATACTTTTATTTGATTCTACAAAAGCAAACATACCCCGTGCTACCTGATTTTTTGACGTGTAAGGGGTAAGAAAAAAACCATGTCGTTTCTAATCGTATAAACAAACTTGACAAATGAACGCTCGACACAGACATAGACATTGCATAGAGCCAACCACAGCCGGTTCAAAACACTTCTTTTGGCGACTTCTGTTACTTCTGTTACACCTGCTATTGAACTGACATGGTGTTTTTTCTGACCTCTAACTTCTTAAAATACACGAAGCACGGTTTATCATGCTTGAACACAAACGAATCAAAGTGCAGCTTACATCCCATGAAATTCTTATATGCACAAACAAACATGCTTAAAGATTGAAAAGTACGTTTGTTTTATACAGGTGCGTTTATATATACACAGTGAATGCATTCGGTGCAAGCTTTAGGCATGTCAGTGTAAGCTACATGTATGCGCGTTCCCAGTTTCTGAGACAATGGTTTGGACGTTTCAAAGACGTAACAGAAATGTACTCCTAAATTTTCAGCGTTTTGACATTCATTTTTACTTCCGGCACATGCCTGACTCACACGCCATACGTCCGGAACCCCGGTCCGGAACACGCCTGACTCAAGCGACAGAGTGTGAGTGTGATTTTAAGGAAAAGAAAGACTTTTTGACTTTTGTCACCTGCAATAAATAAGAGATGCCGCAGGACAGCGTAGCTCGCCTGTCTTGTGCTTTGCCACTATATCAATTAAAATCTATGATCCATGACCATGAGGTCACTCATGCCGGTCTTGATGGTACAGCATTAAACTTCAAACAAACATCTACCAACATGCAAAGAATCAACTTGATTCATTATACATATTCAAAAGACAGGCGAGCTAAAAAGGAAGGCATGTGCAATAAAATAAGAAATAGCGGATTCATTATTAAAACTTGCCCATGCAATAAACAGATAATTTTTAGCTTTAAAATTGAAATTGTTTATCTGAAAATTTAAATATTTTTCTCACTTTTGCTCAAAACATAAATTGTGGGCACACGTTAGAATCGCCTCGCCGAGGCGGTTCTAACGAGTACCCACAATCTATGTGTTGGAGCAAAAATAAGAAAATTATGTATACCCCTGCTACCCCCAGTTTTGTTAAAAAAAATGGATATAAGGGGGTATACATTACACGGATATATTCTCGTGATGTTAAATATACTTGTTTAACGAAACGATTTGCTAGAAAAAAAAGTGACAGAGTGGAGACTCGAACCGAGGTTGCCCGGGTGGCAGTCAAGTGCATTAACCACCAGGCTATGGAATTTGTTCAAGGTATTCTGTATTTAAAACGAACACACTGTCAGTTTTAGCACATACAAATATGCGATAAAGTACATAGTTCATAACAGTGGAAATGACGTCAATGTTTCGCTTGACTGCCCGACTAAGCTGGGTGGATCTAGCTTCAAAACCGTTAGTGTGCAGCAAATTTTCGTGATATAATAGTCTTAAAAGTATAATTTGTGTCCGCCACCGTTAGTTTACTAATTTAGTTAGTAAGCCAATCCTTACTTGTACCGTTAGTTTACTAATTTAGTTAGTAAGCCAATCCTTACTTGTACTAGACTAGTACAAGTAAGGATTGGCTTACTAACTAAATTAGTAAACTAACGGTGGCGGACACAAATTATACTTTTAATACCTATAATATCACGAAAATTTGCTGCACAGTAGCAGTTTTGAAGCTAGATCCACCCAGCTTAGTCGGGCAGTCAAGCAAAACATTGACGTCATTTCCACTGTTATGAACTATGTACTTTTTCGTACGTTTGTGTATGTGCTAAAACTGACAGTGTGTTCGTTTTAAATACAACACGTCTTTAACAAATTCCATGGCCTGGTGGTTAATGCACTTGACTACCACCCGGGCGACTTCGGTTCGAGTCTCCACTCTGTCACATTTTTTTTTTCTTTTAGCACAGCTTTTCGTTAAACAAGTGTATTTAAACATCACGGAAACATGTCCGTGTAATGTTAAACCCCTTATATACCAATTTTACATGGCAAAACTGGGATTTGCAGGGGTATACCTAATTTTCTTATTTTTACCCCGGGTACTCGTTAGAGGCGGTTCTAACGTGTACCCACAATCTACATGTATGCTTTGAACAAAATGAAGAAAAATATATTTAAAAAATCAGCTAAAAAATTTCAATTTTTAAGGCTCAAAAATTATCTGTTTATTGCATGGGCAAGTTTTCATAATGAATCCGCTATTTCTTGTTTTATTATATATTGTACATGCCTTCCTTTTTAGCTCGCCTGTCTTTTGAATATGTATATGAATCAAGTTGATCCTTTGCATGTTGGTAGATGTTTGTGTGAAGTTTAATGCTGTACCATCACGACCTGCATAAGTGACCTCCAGGTCATGGTCATGGTTCATAGATTAAAATAATGGCAAAGCAGAAGTCAGGCGAGCTACGCTGTGCTGCGGCATCTCTTATTTCTTATAGGTGACAAAAGTCCAAAAGTTTTTTTTTTTATTTTCCTTAAAACAACAATCACACTCTTACGTTTGAGGCAGGCGTGCACCGGACGTATGGCGTGTGAGTCAGGCGAGTGCCGGATGTAAAAATGAATGTCAACACGCTGAAAATTTAGGAGTACATTTCTGTTACGTCTCAGAAACGCCCAAACCATTATCTCCGAAACTGGGAACGCGCATACATGAAGCATACACTGAAGTGCCTAATGCTTGCACCGAATGCGTTCAATGTGTGTTTAACGCACCTGTTTAAGACAAACGTTTGAGATACGCAGGGTTTTTCAATTTTTAAGTATGCTTGTTTTAGGCATATAAGAATTTCATGGAATGTAAGCTGCACTTTGATTCGTTTCTGTTCAAGCATGATAAACCGTGGTAAATGTATGTTAAGAAGTTAGAGGTCAGTCAGAAAAAATACCATGTCGGTGTAAAACAGAAGTTGCCAAAAGAAGTGTATTAAGCTCTATGCAATGTCTCTGTCTGTGTCGCGCGTTCAATTTGTCAAGTTTGTTTATACGATCTACAGAAACGACATGTTATTTTTCTTACCCCTTACATGGCAAAAAAGCATGTAGCACGGGGTTGTTTGCTTTTATAGAATCAAATAAAAGTATAAGTTATCCCAAATTTTCATGAGAATGAAATTCTAATGTGTAATGAAAGGTTTGCAATGAAATGAACTTGATGATGAGAGACAGAATTTCAAATCAGCAGATGGTTATAGCTTTTTCACTTTTCCTTAAGTATATAAAGTTATCATGTTGAATATTCGAGTATATTGTGCATAATATTCTCACATCGTGCTCGTTGTGTGCTCGGAACATACAGTGACGAAAACAATAGCAGCCAGACAAATTCGCCAAATGTCGTTGACAATGGAGCGACTGATCAGTTCATTCGAACTTCCTCGATCAGTTAAGGAATACGGCATACAGTTATGTACGAAATTACAACATTATTAGAGACAGATGGAAACGAAGAAAAGCAGTGAATAAAAAAACAGTTGGCTTTGATGCTTTTGTTTCATAAAGTGTAACATAGGGTGTATAAAAATGTAAATTTTTATTTTTTGACAGTCCAACGGTTTTTTTGGGAATGTCCCTAGTTCCAATAACGTCAGCGTCAGGTCACATTGGGCGTAACTTTTTTGCCTGACGCAGTAAAATTCAGACAATCAGGGGCCTAATAAGTCTGTTTTCAGATCGAGGAGATACGACAAATACATGTACACAAATGTATCTCTGATAATAATATACGAAACATCAATTTTTCAAATAGATGTTTTTTGTTGTTGTTTTTTTTTTCTTCTTCTTCTTCTTTGTCGTTTTTGTATTTATGTCTAACGCCCCATTAAACAATTGTTCAGTTATGTCGAGACGGAAGACCGCTTCCTGGGTATTAACCAATACTATAGAGAATTGACACGCTGCCCCTAGTACGTTAAGTACGACATATATACTGAACAAAATTGAAAACGCTACGTTTATTTTGTTTCAAGTTGTACATTGACATCGTGTGGAGGTTTAAAAATCAATGGTAATTTTTATAATACACCTGTTACACATCATTGGTAATGCGACGCATACATGTACGTAAAAACTCGAGAACATTACGCTTAACAAATTTTGTTGTGACGGTCTGATTTGCCACAAAGATTGGTGGAATAACCATGACTGTTTATAAGACCACTTAGATTTAAGATGCTTGACACAACTTAACCTTAATTCAAAATATAGGGACTGCCAAAGAAAATACCACCTGTTATGGATGTTTTGCAATCAAATGAAACAAGGGGCAAATACTATGTGTAGTGTTTTCACATTTGTCAGTACTGATAAAATCGCGAAAATAATTATAAAATTTACAGTTATTCTCTTTGGCTTCACGGCCAAAATTGTAGAGTCACTGAAGAGGCTTAAGTAGCCGAAACCGCGGTATGGCCCATCCCCTTTCTCATTAATATGTTCAGTGCTCTTTAAGGATCTCGGTTTTATATTTTATTATATACCAAAATTCTAAAACAGGTAAGATTTGCTGACAATACGGATTCGCTTTCCAGTTTGGGCCTTTGAATGTGTATTATTATCATTTGGGTGAATCCATCTTAATTTTTAAAATTTTAAGGCGCGAATTTTTTTTCTATTTTCCGACTAAATTTCTTTTTTGAAAAGAGAATGAATAAAAGAGTGAATAACAAAAAAGAAAAAAAAAAAAACATTCGTCTGACATTGGGATTGAACCCACAACCTGAGGATTGCGAAGAGAGTGTGCTAACCATTAGACTAGAGAGACTGTTTTCTTTATTGTCATAACCTAAGACAAATGTATATTCGATACACATTTGTGTAAAGTCACACAAACCGTACATTATTCCGTGCAGTAAGTTTTAGTTACTACACTATAATAGTTTCAGTGTTACTTGTACTAGTCTACTAGTCTACTAGTCGACTAATAAAGTAATGCTTTCATTTTAAAATGTTTTCAAGTGGACTAACTCTTTGCGGGCGCGAATGGTAACGTGCCACGTCACAAAAACGCCACATTTCGCACGAAATGTCGTTGGTTTACAGTGAATTATTGCTTATTTTCACATGGTGACGTTTCCATTAGGTTCAATCGGGATAACGCCGTGTAAGAAAATGGATTGATGTAAATATACTTAATTTAGGGGGTGAAATATATTCGTCAACGTTGATATTGTCTAATGTGAAGGAATTTACATGTATTTACAAAATCAACACCCTCTTGAAATCTGGTTTGAAAAAACGTCACCTTTTTTATTAGAGTTTGAAATACTTCTGTTCCTATTTCAGTTTTAAAATCGTGAATTCTATTTTGCAAACAATATAACGAACGATCGATTACATTAGGTATAGGATGAACAGATTTTAAATTTAATATCTCACTTTCAACTTTCAACGTATACGCAGTGTGCTTTAATGGTCTACATAAAAGGTTTATATGAAACAAGCTTGAAAAGGTATCTGGACAACTTGGCCCATACCAAACACGGCCCATGACAAACTGTTTTGTTGCTCATCGTCCAAATCAGCAGATATGTACTCTTAGCGCATCGTGCTAAAATAAAGTGTCATATATGTACAAATGTATATGAATGTCTGAAACAATACTATCAAGCAGCGCTCATAACGAATAAAGTTCTTACTAACTTTCTGATTCTTGAACTTTCGTTCTTTATGACTACCTTTAATGACATTCGGTGTCTCGCATGTAGTACTTGTTAAATTTCCCTACTGGTACATTAGTAAATGGCGTCGTTATCAGCCTGTTTCGTCAGTAATGCACCATATCTTAGAAATCGTAGGCGTTGACATGAAGAGATATAGCATCGCAGCGGGCAATTTAGTTATTGAAGTACTTAATAGGGCCCGTGCCTATCATCATTCTACAGCACGAAACTGTTAGTTCATGTTAGAAACTTTCTGGTGCCTTTTTTCCTCATCCATTCACTGATATTGTGAAATTATGCAGAACACGGGGGTGATTCAAATGATGTTACCTGTGCTGTCGTCCAAGTGCTTTGTATACCATTACATGCAAAAACTTGCTGTCGTCCGAATATATCGACAGTCGTATCATATCTCGGACGACAGCAAAATCACTAGTATCATATTTACGGGCGTCGACCATAAATTCGGACGACAGCAGTGCTTTGCATGTGATGGTATACAAAGTACTCGGACGACAGCACAGGTAGCATCATTTGAATCACCCCCGTGCAGAAGGGACAAATTATCGGCTATCTGACAATAGTCGTCTGCTGCTGTATATCGAACATGTTGATTTGGACAAATAAGTTGTCCCTGACTTAATATAATAGATTATTTCAATTTCTGATTAAACAATCACGATAATTTTGGCCTCTTCCATATTTATGGAAACAAAGGCCATGTTAAAAGGATTTCTAAGCTGATCTTACCGACCGGTATTGGATGTTTCATTTCAGTACTGAGTTTGACTAAATCGAGCCAAAGCAAGATCTGGAACGTACTGTTTCTTTGATTTATTCAATTCCTAGGTATTGCTTTTGTAATGTGCTTTATCCTTTTTATATGGTATTTAAGGAACAGTGTTACTGTTGTGTCCTTGTTTTGCAGCGATTTTATACTCATCGAAAGACACTTACTTTTTCATATTTACGTCAAAGTCCGCAGCTACAGTCATGTCGGGACGTTGCCTCCATTTTATGGGACGTCTACCCAAAATTAGGATGTCATAAATAATCAAGGACAAACAAGAAAATCATGATAACCACCCTGATGAATAAAAACGAGGACTCAACAGATTCAATAAGCTGCCCGACGATGGCGATTACTGGGTGCCGGATAACTTACTGAAAAAAGGTACAAGTAGGCAAAGATCAGGAAAAGGCGCAATCAGAAAAAGAAACCCAGAGCAAAAAAATATACTAGTTGAACCCCGGTGATGTTTGTTTACTTCCGTGGCGTTTCCTTATTATAGCTTCGTGCATACCCCATTAAAAGGTACAAGTAGGCAAAGATCAGGAAAAGGTGCAATCAGAAAAAGATTCCCACTCCAAAAACCGAGGTGGGAAAAAACCAAACTAACAATCAGGTACTTATACCATGAAACATATCGTAAGCCGAATGAGCAGCTATTTTCCCAATAGGTGGCCACTCAGTTACCTTAACATAACTAAAAATATGAAAACATACATAAGGCGCCAACAGCACAAAAAATTTTAAACACCAAGACATAAAACAAAAAGAACCACTACAGAAGTATCGACTTGGAACGATCAGTAACACAAAGTTACTGGTTAATCCCACTTTCACACAGTAAGTATGAAAAGTATACACAATCTTTATAATGAGATTGTTCATTTTTTTACTGCCTAAAGTCATTTGTACATTGCATGGGCTTGTTTTCGTAATGTGTAAAAGACATATTTCGCCTTCCAAATCGTAAACCATTATACGCTCGTACAAACCAGATGTCTTATGGGAATAGAAAAAATAACGTCCGGCTTCATGTGATCATGTTTTATATGAGCCAGTGTGTGAGAAAACCAACAACTTGGGGTTCCGACCAGGTTTAACACAAACCGGCCCCTACAGTCATAGTAGCAGGCTTGAAACTTGCAATTTCGGATTTAAGAAGAAGAGAGATTGTACTATCTGTGTAGCGAAAACAAAGGCGCTGATCAGCTTAGCGTTTACCGCGAAGCTGATCTGCGCCTTTGTTTTCACATATGCAATTTGTTGATTTTCTCATGTGGCGGCTCATATTTCAGTCAAAGCGACGGAGTAATAAAAACAATATCGTTAAAAGCGCAAGTGCAGCAATCAACTATTGTTTTATATTGCATGTGTCTGGGGTTCATTGGTTTGGTAACATTTGTTCCATTGGTACCAACGGCATTACCAATTTACCATTTGCACCAATTTCTTTACCAATGGTACCATTGGTAATTAAATTGGTACAAATGGTAAAAATGTTACCAACCAATGATACCATCGGAGAACTCCGAACACACGCATTGAAATATAAAATGAAAAATCAAATTCATATTATACAATTATATTGTATTGACTTATTAACTTCAATGAGGTAGATATACGGATTTATCTACCCGAAAAAATTACATTCACCGACTCCGTAAGGTAAAAATGTATGTCTCATTTTTAAAACAAAAACACATTTGAATTAGTCTAAATGACAAGACAATGGGCTGTAAAAGTCTTAATGACACCATCTAGGGGACTGGATCTAGTTGTGGTTAACACTTTGTGGGTCAGGGTCCAACTCTTGACTTAGGCATGGTGTCGCCTGTCCAATGTCGATGATTCTCCCTGGTTTCTTCCTAGTATGGCCACATAACGCCAAAGCACCTTTATCACCCGTACCTTCGTGAATGCGTTTATATGTTATGTGAGTGTAGTTAAGGTAAACATAATCATTTTAAATTAAGCATTCTTGATTCTAAATGAAAATAAAGACAAAGGATTAAATCTGACAAAATGAATTGCCAACGGCATATCATGCTACCTTAAATGACATTAAATCAGGAGACCAAATCATTGTGATTAAATTTTCCCAAATTTTGTCAACTGTGTCTGCACACCAAATAAAGCAAACAAACCCCTTGGGAGGGACACTGAACGTTTGTTTGAATTGATGCTTTACGTCCCAGTCAACAGCAAAGGTCATGTCGGGACGTTGTCTCCATTTTATGGGACTTTTACCAAACATTAGGATGTCATGATATAATTCGGGCGTTACCTCATGAACACGTTATTGGGTAAGGACTACTTTTGACCTAGGTAAAAGCTAAAGGTATCGAGTTGAAAGATTCAACTTACATGTTTTCCGTTAGAAAATACGAATGAAATACGACTTTGTTTAATTCACTGGATTGGACAAAATACAGGTAGCTGATCTCTAACCAGACAGGCGACTTTCTCCAATTTGACTTATCTAGAGCTCTACACTTCTCTGCAAGAGTGTTTTGATAAACTGGTCATATATCATGAAATCCGCAGTGATTTGTGTATATGTAACTACATGATAGTAAAAGAGTGATGTTAAAAGCAGCAGACTGGCTGTAATACTACCTGTCTTATAAGTAGATTTAAACTGAAGGTAATTAAACTGCAAGAGCTGTTGTGATAAAACAAAATCAGAGAGATTTGAGAACCCCAAAATTGGGGGAGATTGGTGGAGAAAGTCGCCAGTGTGTAACGGTAAATATGTGACAACACTCTAGGCTGATTGAGTTCGACTTTTCTATAATCACCCTACTTGAACAGATGAACTAGCCGACCACGCCCAGATACGAACATTAAAGTTACCGCATATACAGTGTCCTATTTGCCCAATCATACTCAAAATGTGCTTCATAAATATAACCACCCAACTAAGCCAATAAGGCTTACGTGTATGGATGGTTTGAGTAAAAACCATTTTTCCTGGGCAGGCTCAGACATGAGCGGTTAACCAGTAATCAGATGGTCGGTCAGTAAATTAGAAGCTTTGCCTGGAGGCACAAGTAGCCCATCTATATCTCCTTAGCCCACATGGGCGGGGGCCCATATTCCCACCCGACCAACGTACAATGGCGTATGGTGTTTAAGACCTGATTTAGGTCTCAGATTTGTAAAAATAGAATACAGGTGAGTAAAACTAAGGACATGCTCAGGTTACGACTCTTCTTTTCGAATCAAGAACAACTAATTGTTTTGTGATTTAGCCTTGATTTTTGTGCTATTTACACCTTATGTTCGTTTTCATGTTTTAGCTAAGTTTGGGTAACCGAATGGCCACCTATTGGGAAATAGGTGCTTACTCGGATTATGATGTGTTTTCTTAGTATAAGTACCTGATTGTTTATTTGTTTTTTTTCATCTTGGTGTTTGGAATGGGAATTTCTTTCTGATTGTATCATTTCCTGATCATTGCCTACTCGAAACACTACATGCTGTATGCTGTATGTCTGGGTGATACTTAATCGTTTTATAATAATAAAACACTGGTCCAATGCCGGTCCTATGTATAAATTATATGCCTTTTCTTAGCCTTTACAAAGCAGCCATTATTATTTTAATGAATGTTACCGCCAACATGGTTTGCTGTCGCCTTATTCTTTCCACAAGACTCATACAAAAAGGCAAAATGAAGCCTGAAGCTATTTATTTTAATCTAACAATAATTGGATTTTGAGATAACAAAGCTTGTACCAGCAACTGCATAACACTTTCAATAGCAATTTAGCAACAAAGGCATTTATCTGGAAAATTAAAAGAGAAGAATCATGCTAGTAGTACATTACGAAATCATGGCTTTGCAATGAACAGTAAGTTTTCAGCTGTGAGAAACGACGATTTTATGTAATATATGGCATTGTTTATCTTTTGCTTAAACATTGATTGTGGATACACGTTTCGTGAAGGAGGTTCTAACGGGTATCCACAATATAATGTATTTGTTTAAAACAATCAATTAACATACCGGTTTTACAATTTTACTATATCAAATTGGGATGTATGAGGATATGTATATATATTTCAAAGACTGGGTTGTCATTTTTAAAACGAACGAAAGTCTTTAATTCCTTATGTTTAGTATCATGCAAAATGACTATTGTTTTGCCTAAAATATAGATAGTAAATTTTAGTAACACTAGAATGGCCAGGAATCGGTATACTTAAGTTAAACATTCCAACACAGACACCTGTCGAGAAGGAATTGTCAGCACAATATATAGCAGAAAATATAACGACACGAAAGAGGAGAGCGAGATGGTTAGCTCTTTCCAAATAAAGAAGTCATCCGACTAGCATCAATAAAACACAAACACGGCGAATACAACAATGGAACAGATGCCATAATCGACACAATGTGGGGTAAAAGTCCCATAAATTGAGGGAACGTCCCGACATGACCGTATATGTTGACTAGGGCGTCGATGAGGAAAAAAAATCGTACGTTATGTTGTAAACTACAGCAGTATCCGCATATGTAAAATTTGGGTCATGTTCCACCCAGTAATTTATCATTACTTACCATTCAGAGGTAAATCTGATGCAGTTTTACTGGTATTAGTTATGTTTGTTGTCAAATTGTGAACCGTTTACGCCTTTGGGCCAGTTCTTGATAACTGCTTTCTCTTAATGTCGCCTACTTTGCCATGATGCCAATAAAATAGCATAGAGAGATAGCATACTTCTTTATAGCATATTGACACGCATGTGCGTTTAGTAAGGCGTTACATTATTGAGAATTATCAAATTTCGATGATCATCATTTACTTCAGTACTACTGCGATCTCTTTAACTCATTTAAGCCTGGCGTCACTTTCGTATGACATAGGCAAACAGCATAGCCCCAGATGTGACGCCGCAGAATGCGGCGTCCCATCTTGGGCTATTCTGTTTGCTTAGACAATTTTCATCAAAAATTGAGATAAAAATCACTCCTAACACCCCTCAAATTGAAAGTGGACTCATCCAATTGATAATGATGGACGAATCCATTCGTCAAATGTGGGTTAATTAGCGTAAGACTTCATTTTAGGTTTACATTTTAAGAAGTAACATCAATTACCGTCAGAGTCGAAACAAAAGAAAAGAGGCATAATTAATTCGTTGGTACCGTTTATCATGGGATGCCTGGTTCATTGCGGGATCAGAATAGGTTATCTAACTTCCAAAGACGTTAATCTTTCTGATTACCATACTTGCCCATGCAATATACAGAGATTTTTTTTCAGCTGTAAAAATTGAAAACTTTCAGCGGCGAGGCGGTATTAACCGGCGTGTACCCACAATATATGTTTTCGAGCAAAAATAAGAAAAATTAGGTATACCCCTGCATACCCCAGTTTTGCTAAAATAATATAAAAGTGGGGTTCAGGCGGGGGGGGGGCATCTTTATGTAACAGGGAGTGTTACTTAGGGTTCTCAAGGCCATTATAGATGGAACAACACCAGAGAAGCTTCAAGATGATTTTAATGAGTGATGATCAATTCTGGTCAATCTATAAGATATAGAAAATATATATCTCAGTCAACAATAATGAGATACAGTAAAGAAAAACTTTACTATAAACTACAAACAAAGATGGCGAAGTGCAATGAAGCGATTACTATCTAATTAATGAAAAACTATCAAATACATTTCCAATACACATCGTTAAAATACACAATGTGACGTCATGAGCACTTACACAGGTGAATATTTGAACAATGAAAATACATTCTAACGGACAAAATACCACTTATCTCATCATTTTCAAGAAGAAAACTATACAAACGTACATATACTATAAGAAGCGTTTCACCTACCTATAAGATATAGAAAATATATATCTCAGTCAACAATAATGAGATACAGTAAAGAAAAACTTTACTATAAACTACAAACAAATATGGCGAAGTGCAATGAAGCGATTACTATGGTTTTTGGGATTACAATAGAAATCGAACACTGGATACAGTCACCTAATTTTAAAAACATTAGTTGACCAAAGGGACCATACAAAATTGTTTGTTGACGCCTCTACCTGCTACACATTTCCCCACTTCGCGAAATATCGTCCCGATATTTAAAAATAAAAACATTAGTTGACCAAAGGGACCATACAAAATTGTTTGTTACGCCTCTACCTGCTACATTTACACGGACATGTTTTCCTGATGAATCTTTCTGATTACAAACGCCAACCTTCACTATCAAAATCATAATCATGGTGAATAATATTATAATATGGCTATACTTGGTATCCAGAATCCACAATTGTTCCAGAGTCATATATTGAGTTATTTTGTATGTTTTGGGGCTTTAACATCCAGTTAAACATTTGGACTAAGCCATCGGCTCCATGGTATTATAGAGTACTCTTGGGACTTAGTGTATTTTGCTTAAGCACACAACACGGTGCCACCGGTTAGGAGCGAACCCATTACCTCTCGATTTGGTGTCCGAGGCTTTACCACTGCGCCAGCGCGTTCACCTGCTAGAGTCATAACATAATGACAATATGAACACAACAAATGACTGACACACTTTTTACATAAGAAATTCAAATCCAAATACAAGGCGAAACTAAAAAAAAAATAAATGTCAAAGTGAGAATAAAGATCAATTCAGCTAGACTCAACCAATGGTAATAAAATGCTGATGACTGAGTCCAAACAATTCGGCATTGGAGCAGTCAATTTGGAAATGGCTAGAGAAATAAATGATAAGGAAGCGGTGCAATGTGAAACCATTTCTCATCCAAAAACAGAGTAGGGAAAACTAAATTGACAATCAGGTACTGAAACTTAGAGAACATGCCGTGATTTTGGAAATTATACGGGCCCAATACTTCGTCCTTAGTCTGTCGTGATTCAAAAACAAAGCATTTGTGGACATTCATTTAGGAAACATGACCTTGCGTTAAAGACCTACTTCTGAAGAAGCTAAAAGTGGTACCTCTGTTTATTCGGTTAATGCCCCCTAATGGTGCAATATGGTCCTTAGACTGTCATAATAAGGCGATTATCACATCTCTGCAGGGGGCCATAAAGAGGTCCCTAAAGGATAATACCTGTAGGTCCACTGTTTATTGATTTATGGTCCCTGATAACCTGTGCAATAAAACTGCCTCCCTCTGTAATCAATATTGATTTTTCCTGTTTTGGCCCCCACCTGTATTCTGAGTTATTGTCAGGGCACTAGGTTTTCTAATGCCCTGTCCCTTATCTCAATAGACATGGAAATAGGTCTTTAAACAATTTTTTTGCTTGGCCCACCGGGGTCCAACTGGTGTTTTTCTTTTGCTCCGGAGTTAGTAGGTTATTCGGCGCCCAGGGATCTCCATCGTCGGGCGGCTTACTCAGTCTGTGAGTCCTGGTTTTTTGATTCATCAGGATGTTTATCATGATTTATTTGTTTGTTCTTGATGATTCATTTACTAGTTAGAGATTCACCACGAGGACCAAATAACTAACTAAATGTTATGAACCACTGCAGAAGCTGAGGGTGAGGTTATGGCCATGTAAAACCGGTTTAAGCCCGCCAGTAACTTTGTGTTACTGATCGTTCCAAGTCGATACTTCTGTGGTGGTTCTTTTTGTTTTATGTTTTGGTGTATAAAAATTTTTTGTGCTGTTGGCGCCTTATGTATGTTTTCATATTTTTAGTTAAGTTAAGGTAACTGAGTGGCCACCTATTGGGAAAATAGCTGCTCATTCGGCTTACGATATGTTTCATGGTATAAGTACCTGATTGTTAGTTTGGTTTTTTCCCACCTCGGTTTTTGGAGTGGGAATCTTTTTCTGATTGCGCCTTTTCCTGATCTTTGCCTACTTATACCTTTTTCTTTTTCAGCTACAAAAAAATGAAAGTTTTATCGTAAAGATTTTATTTTGTAATTTTTGCTCAAAACATTTAATGTGGGTACACGTCGAGAGGAGGTTATAACGACTTCCCACAACCTATACTTTGGAGCAAAACAGAAAGAAAATGTATACCCCTGTATACCACAGTTTTACTGTATAAAAGCCCCAGTTTTACTGTATAAAAGTGGGGTATACATTTCACGGACATGTTGACATGATGTTAGAAACTTTCTGATGCCTTTATTGCCCAGACCATTCACTTTTATTGTGAAATTATGCAGAAGGGACGAATTATCGGCTATCTGACAATTGTTGCCTGCTGCTATATGTCGAACGTGTTGATTTAGACAAATAAGTTGTCTCTGACTTAATATAATAGGTTCTTTCAATTTCTGATTAATTCAAAACAATCCCGATTATTGCGACCTATTCTATATTTATGGAAAGGAAGGCCGTTCTAAGCTGATCTTTCCGTCCGTATTGAATGTTTCTTTTGACTAAATCGAGCCAAAGCAAGATCTAAAACTTACTGTTTCTTTGATTTATTCAATTCCTAGGAATTGCTTTTGTAATATGCTTTATCCTTTTTATATGGTATTTTAGGGCCAGTGTTACTGTTGTGTCCTTGTTTTGCAGCGATTATATACTCATCGAAAGACACTTTGCACCGCTTACCTTTTTCATATTTTACGTCAAAGTCCGCAGCTATGGTCATGTCGGAACGTTGCCTCCATTTTATGGGACGCCTACCCAACATTAGGATGTCATGAATAATCAAGGACAAACAAATAAATCATGATAACCACCCTGATGAATAAAAAACGAGGACTCAACAGATTCAATATGCTGCCCGATGATGGCGATCCCTGGGCGCCGGATATCTTACTGAAACCCGGAGCAAAAGAAAAATACCAGTTGAACCCCGGTGATGTTTGTTTACTTCCGTGGCGTTTCCTTATCATAGCTTCGTGTACTATAATTAAATGACGTGTTAAATAAAGCAAGACTATTTCTTCCTAAATAAAATCAATATTTCGGGCGCAGGTAGTTTTAATTGTATGGCATTCTTTGAAATTAAAGCTGAGACAACGTCATAGTGTCCGCATTAGTATTCAATACATTTTCGTTCATATTTTAACTTTATTATCGTCAAGGGATCCTAAGTTTTGCAAGCAATAATGAAGTTTTGATTATGTGACGTATAGACGCAACGGATTTTGAAATTAAATTCTCACTTACTATAATTTTAAACGGTTGCACAGTGTACTTATAATTAGTGTTCAAAAAAAATATATTGCAATAAAGGCCTCTAATATTTTATGTCGTTTAAGAAGTAATGTTTTGTGCTGATGCATCCGACATTCCAACTGTTTCTCATAGCCCTGATGGGCTTGGGCGAAAAGCAATTTTTACTGGACTACATTTATTCTGATAAGGGATTCATATTTTTCAAAGCATTATCCCCCATGTATAGTGTTCTATTTGCTTTCTCAAATCCGTTACTGGCCAACTATATAGTAATTACGTACGCTATACGTAATTTGCTGCAATACAGTGATAAACATAAATACCCTGAACAATTAAATCAAGCAGTACTCGAGACAGCTAACGTTTCTACTAAATGTCAGGTTGTTGAATTTTCGTTCTTTATGGCTAGCTTAAATGACAGTTGGTGTCTCTCATGAGTGAATAATTAAATTTTCCTACTGGTACATTTGTAACTGCTGTCGTTATAATCCTGTCTCGTCACTTATGTCAAATGTCTAAGAATCGTTAGTGTTGGCAAAAAGAGAAAATAATAGCACAGCTGGTCAATGGCTGAGGAAGCAGGTGTATTAAAGAGCATCGAAAGATGTAATTATTGACGCAGGAAATATTTCATCGATGTTTTGTCATCTTAAAGAATACATGATTCATTTGTATCTAGAGAGACACGTAGGTTCATTTTTATGATTGGCATAGAGTGTTTGGTGGTAATTCAGGCTAATATTCCTTTCAAACCCAAGCAATTATTCCTTTCAACCCCATTTAATATTCCTTTCAAGCCAAAGTTGAGCATTGAAAATGAGTACTGTTTCTATTTTTGTTCAACCAGTAAATTTGCAAGCAACAATGTACAAGTAGGCAATGCCCAGGAAAAGGCGAAATCAGAAAGAAATTCCCACTCCAAAAACCGAGGTGGGAAAAACTACATTGAAAATTAGGAACTTATACTTAGGAAACATATCGTCAGCCGAGTGAGCAGCTATTTCCCAATAGGCGGCCACTCAGTTACCCGAACTTATTTTAAAAATATGAAAACGTATTAAAGGTTCAAACAGCACAAAACTTCGACTCCAATATATAGAACAAATGGAACCACAACAGATGTATCGCCTTGGAACGATCAGTTATATAAAATAACTGGTTAGAGGTTTTTAATGTTGTTGCTAAAAGAAGTGGCATTGTGTTTTTTATGCAGGAACACCCAGATAAATGTATGGATCATTAATTAGTTAAATTCTCTATATAAGGTTAATCATCATTTCGTGGATTCAATGCTTGCTGTCTCAAAGAAAACATAATATTGCCAAACAAAGAAATGCGGGACAAAATCATGTGCTTTGGAACATTGTGTCAGTTATGGTAGCCGCATTGTTCCCCGTGACCAACATTGTCCTGTTGTAACCGTTTAGTTAACGAAACACGGAACCAAAATGACTTTTGCCACGACATGTTTACAAAATGACATTATAACGATTTTTTAATTCCCCGGAAGTATGTCTTTATTGTCTGTTTTTGTTTTTTTTTTCTCTGAAATATTGTTTGAACAGTTCCTATCTTGCAGGAAATTCGACATAGAGATGTTTGTTTTCAAGATTAAAATGCATGTTTGCTCATTACACCACCATTCTCCATCAATTTGAAACCATTTAAAGCGATGTATATCTTTTGGAACAGAATTAAATTCTATGGTGGTGTGTTAAGGCTTATTCGCTTTAAATTAACAAGTCTCTGAAATCGATCTAAACGTTTTCGAAATTCATTCAGAACTAGCCACATTATTCAACAAATATTTTTGGAGGGTAACACGACAAGAGGACCAATGGTCATGAGAACGCTCACCTGAGATTTAGTCTTTGAGAAATGGTCTTTGGCCATTAAATGAGTACGACTTCATTAACTCAGTAAATGTCTGCATCTACCAATTTCAAGTCATATTCTAAAACATTCTGACGAATCCACTCCAAAAACTAAGTTGATATATATAAAACCGTATGTCTGTCAAGACGGCTACCAACTTCACCTTTATTGGCCAAGCAGCTTGTCAGAAAATTAAGTGTATTTTTTAAATACAAATAAAGGAATGACCTTGACTTTGAATAACCATATAACTTCACTTACCCAATAAGTTGTCTGTATCTACTAGCTTTCAGACTTCAAGCTAAAATATGCAAAAACCTCCAGTGTGTATACTATTCCAAAAAACATATGTGAACAAATTCCCCCATGTCAACCAAGGCCACGATTTATATAAACTATAATGGACGAGTTCCCTACGATATGGGTCCATTGTTTCCGGAGATGACTATTTTTGACGGGTCTTAAAATATACGGGCGTGGCAGACATCTTGGCTATGTGACCTTGATTTTTATTTAGATTTTGGTTCACCCTTCCCATGGAGTCTCAACATAAAATTCGGATTCAGTCCTCTAAGCGGTTTCAAGGGAGAAGATCTTTGAAAATGTAAACGGCAGACGGACGAGGGACAGACGCCAAACCTTAGGTATTCAAAAGGCATCAACTAATAAGCCTACGGTTCTCATGAGCTAAACCGAGAGATATTCAAGAAAATGTTCTACGATTTGTATTACATGACTGTATATTTGGTTTTATTGTTTTCTTTAATATGACGATCATTATATAAAACATCTGGTCTCCCGAGCAGTAAGTGTTACTGTAAGTTTATTTACAGTACAAGTTATTTTATGTGTTTGAATAATATATACCCATCTATGTTGACAAGCATATAACATGTCGTAGATTTGTTCTGATTTGACGATGACACGTTTACCGATATAAAGGTACAAGTAGGCAAAGATCAAGAAGAAAAGGCGCAATCAGAAAGAGATTCCCACCCCAAAAACCGAGGTGGGAAAAAACCAAACTAACAATCAGGCACTTATACCATGAAACATATCGTAAGCCGAATGAGCAGCTATTTTCCCAATAGGTGGCCACTCAGTTACCTTAACTTAATTAAAAATATGAAAACATACATAAGGCGCCAACAGCACAAAAAAAAATTTAAACACCAAGACATAGAACAAAAAGAACCTCCAAAGAAGTATCGCCTTGGAACGATCAGTAAAACAAAGTTACTGGCGGGCTTAAACCGATTTTACAGGATCCTAACCTCGCCCTTAGCTTCTGCAGTGGTTCATTTATACACAGATATAAACAAGAAATAAGGTAAATCATGATACGAAAATATATAGTATAGGTACCAACATGTAACATGTATAACCCTTTTATAACATGTGTAACATGTATAACATGTATAACCCTTTTAAGATCTGTGAAGCAAACATTTGGCAAAGTATACATTGGTTTAAAGTGGTTACTACATGTGAATGACTATGAAGGACTGCAGGATATTGTCATATTCGTAAAATAGTGTAAACGGACTCGTGGATTCGATCCGGATTAATTACTGGGCCGCCATTTTAACCGAATAAATAACCGAATAGTCTAAAAAGGATATTAAATGTCTCGATTTTGGACTTCAACGTAATGCAGAATGAAATATGCTAATTCCACATGTACATGGGATAGACGTTTGAATTGACATCTGATGTCGCCTACATCATTGAAAACACTGAAAGTATTTACGACTGATATGTTGAATCACTCTGATGCAAAATTGACCACCAATGTAACTGGCTTCCAAATGCGAGACATCAATGCTCTTTTGAACAATTTCGTTAATGAGTGTTACCGCAGAATAATATTTAAGTCATTATCTGATGCATTGATGATCGGAAATAATGCCGCTGGATATTGTTGAGGCTAATGGTGTCTACAGGAAGTCATTTTGGGAATGGTAACATTTCTGAAGCTTCATTGAGCATTTTCAGTGAAACAAGACATTATCTCTCACACAGGAGACAACATTAAATAAAAATAAAGACAAGGTATCTATTGTAGTGGGTTAACATTTAAGATTTTTTTTCTAATTCAAATTTACGTCTACGGCCTTTCAAGATTATTTCAGCTCATATGAGACGGGCCAATCAATAGGTGGGGCGAAAACGGGAGAACCCCGAGAAAACCACATGGCACACCCGCAAGCAGAACTTGGCTTGTCTCACATGAGGCCAGAGCGGGGCTCGCCCACACCAGACACATCGGTGACATTTAAGAAATAATTTTACTTTACGGACGAATAATCGTGATTAACTTGATTAACGCTGGATGTTGGAGGACAGATTGCGATGTGTAACTAGTCGACTAATAAAGAAATGCTTACATTTTAAAAAGGTACAAGTAGGCAAAGATCAGGAAAAGGCGCAATCAGAGAAAGATTCCCACTCCAAAAACCGAGGTGGGAAAAAACCAAAGTAACAATCAGGTACTTATACCATAAAAACATTTCGTAAGCCGAATGAACAGCTATTTTCCCAATAGGTGGCCACTCAGTTACCTTAACTTAACTAAAAACATGAAAACATACATAAGGCGCCAACAGCACAAAATAATTTAAACCCCAAGACATGAAACAGAAAGAACCACCACAGAAGTATCGACTTGGAACGATCAGTAACACAAAGTTACTGGCGGGTTTAAATCGATTTTACATGGCCAAAACCTCACCCTCAGCTTCTGCAATGGTTCATAACATTTAGTTAGTTCTTCGGTCCTCGTGGTGACTCTCTAACTAGTCAATGAATCATCAAGAACAAACAAATAAATCATGATAAACATCCTGATGAATCAAAAACCAGGACTCACAGATTCAGTAAGCTGCCAGACGATGGAGATCCCTGGGCGCCGAATAACTTACTAACTCCGGAGCAAAAGAAAAACATCAGTTGGATTCCGGTGGGCCAAGCAACAGACAAGAAGCTCCGGCCCCAACCAACTAAAATGAATAGCTTTAAATCGGGGCCATCATAGAGTCTGACGCCCGACCCACCGGCGTGCAATTGAAGAAGGCAGCATAGTTATCAACCGTGATTGGGTTAAAAACTAAGCATGCAGACTGTCGCATAACATTCAAGTTATAACCTATACGTCTGTAACGTGTTATGATTTTTCTAAACGGAAAAGAAAAATCATTACTTCCTATAAGTTTCTTAAATTTGTAAACCAAGTCACCAAAAATTCTGGTTCCGAAAGGCCCTCACTTAAAAGCGTCTTTAACCCAACATTATATTTGGAAATCAATTCATAGTGTCTACGATAAAATTTAGAAAGGGTTTTGCGAAGTTTATGATACCTATAGCCCTGTTGGAGAAGTTTGGCCGTTTAACATTTATTTCGAGCGTTGAAGTCTGTAACATGATTGCAGACTCTAGCAAACCTAATAAGTTGCGAAATGTATACACCATAAGAAGCACGACGAGGAACGTCACCATCCAAAAACGGAAAATTAACTATATCAAAATCAAAGTCATCGCGCTTATCATAAATTTTAGAAGAAACAAATCCATTTGCAACAGAAAGATGTAGATCTAAAAAGGGGGCTTCGGTATCCGAGATATTGGCTTTGTTCAACTGTAGTTCAGATGGATAAATTTGATTGACCATACCTTCAAAATAAGGGTTGTCAATGTTCAAAAGGTCATCGAGGTACCTAGAAGTGGAATTGAAAGCCTCGATAACATCAGCTTGATTATCATGGTTAAGAGAATCCATGAAATCTCTTTCGTAGCAGTATAAAAAATAAATCAGCTACGAAAGGTGCGCAATTTGTAGCCATCGGAATTCCAACAATTTGTCTGTATAACTTGGTCCCAAATCTAATATAAATATTATCAAGGAGATATGACAAGGCATCGCACACATTCTGACATGACCAAAGTGTATATCGACTTTGGTCAGAGGAAGTGAAACAAGCCTTTCTGTCATTACTTCCAAATAAAGTGAACCATAGTTTTTTAATGCACTTTTTTTCTTTAATTAGATTATGTGGTAAAGTTGTATATAGAGTAGAAAAATCATGTGGACAAGCTCGTCGCACGGAACCCTCTACACTTCAATTTATTGAGCACTTCACCAGAATTTTTTATTGACCAAAACCAATTTTTATTTGAAGTTTCATACTCTGTCTCACAGTATCTTATAACATGAGATTTGATAGCAGTAAGACAGGAAGTTAATAATTTAGAAAGTTCAGTAGTAGTACAAGAGCTAGAATTTGCAATAAATCTAGATTTGTATGGTCTTTTGTGAAGCTTAGGTAACCAATACATTGTAGGATGTTTGTCTTGGCCTTCATTGACATAAACAGAAAACTTAACAGGTAAATCGTTTAAATGGGCATTAACTACAGACATTTCATCAGTATCTGTCTCCAGATAAGCCCTGGTACAATCAAGCTCCTGTTTTAAGGTGTTAACGTAGTGAAAATGTTTTGAAATGTTTCTAGTGAACTTATTCTTGGCGGTCGTGAATGGTTACGCGCGAAGTCACAGAAACGCCATCTTTCGCACAAAATGCCGTTCGTTTACAGTGTATTATTACTTATTTTCACATGGTGACGTTTCCATTAGGTTCCATGTGGATAACGACAACGCCTTGTAAGAAAATGAATTTATGTAAATATACTTAATTTAGGTAGGGTGAAATATATTCGTCAACGTTGATATTGTCTAATATGAAGGATTTTACATGTATGATTTTACAAAATCAACACCCCCTTGAAATCAGGTTTGAAATAACGTCGTCTTTGTAAGATTTTGAAATACTTCTGTTCCTATTTTAGCTTTAAAAATCGTGAATGGATATTCTATTTACGAACGTTCGATTACATTTGAACAGATTTTAAAATTAATGTCTCACTTTCAACCCCTTCAACGTATAAGCAGTGTGCTTTTATGGTCTACATATAAGGTTTATATGAAACAAGCTTCAAAAGGTTTAAGCAGAAATATCTGAAAACCACTTTTGTATGTGTTTATTTAGTTGTGTTGTTGCTCATCGTCCAAATCAGCAGATATGTACTCTTAGCGCATCATGCTACAATAAAGTGTCATACGTATATGAATGTCTGAAACAATACTATCAAGCAGCGCTCATAACAGATAAAGTTCCTACTAACTGTCTGATCCTTGATGTTTCGTTCTTTATGGCTAGCTTTAATGACAATCGGTGTCTCTCATGTAGTAATTATTAAATTTCCCTACTGGTACATTTGTAAATGGTGTCTTTATCAGCCTGTTTCGTCACTTATGCACAATGTCTTAGAAATCGTAGGCGTTGACATGAAGAGATATAGCATCGCAGCCGGCAATTTAGTTATTGAAGTACTTAATAGGGCCCCGTGCCAATCACCATTCTACAGCACGAAAATGTTAGGTCATGTTAGACCCTTTTTGGCGCCTTTATTGTCCAGACCATTCACTTTTATTGTGAAATTATGCAGAAGGGACGAATTATCGGCTATCTGACAATTGTTGCCTGCTGCTATATGTCGAACGTGTTGATTTAGACAAATAAGTTGTCTCTGACTTAATATAATAGGTTCTTTCAATTTCTGATTAATTCAAAACATTCCCGATTATTGCGACCTATTCCATATTTATGGAAAGAAAGGCCATGTTTAAAGGAATTCTAAGCTGGTCTTACCGTCCGTATTGAATGTTTCATTTCAGTATTGAGTTTGACTAAATCGAGCTAAAAAAAGATCTGAAACGTACTGTTTCTTTGATTTATTCAATTCCTAGGAAAAGGTACAAGTAGGCAAAGATCAGGAAAAGGCGCAATCAGAAAGAGATTCCCACTCCAAAAACCGAGGTGGGAAAAAAACAAACTAACAATCAGGCACTTATACCATGAAACATATCGTAAGCCGAATGAGCAGCTATTTTCCCAATAGGTGGCCACTCAGTTACTTTTGCAATTTGCTTAATCCTTTTCATATGGTATTTTAGGGCCAGTGTTACTGTTGTGTCCTTGTTTTGCAGCGATTATATACTCATCGAAAGACACTTTGCACCACTTACATTTTTCATATTTTACGTCAAAGTCAGCAACTATGGTCATGTCTGGACGTTGCCTCCATTTTATGGGACGTCTACCCAACATTAGGATGTTATGAATAATCAAGGACAGACAAATAAATCATGATAACCACCCTGATGAATAAAAATCGAGGACTCAACAGATTCAATAAGCTGCCCGACGATGGCGACCCCTGGGCGCCGGATAGTTTACTGAAACCCGGAGCAAGAGAAAAATACTAGTTGAACCCCGGTGATGTTTGTTTACTTCCGTGCCGTTTCCTTATCATAGCTTAGTGTACTATAATTAAATGACGTGTTAATAAAGCAAGACTAATTCTGTCTGAATAAATTCAATATTTCGGGCGCAGGTAGTTTAAATTGTATGGCATTCTTTGAAATTAAATCTGAGACAACGTCAGTGTGTCTGTATTAGTATTCAATACATTTTCGTTCATATTTTAACTTTATTATCGTCTAGGGATCCTAAGTTTTGCAAGCAATAATGAGGTTTTGATTATGTTACGTATAGAAGCAACCGATTTTGAAATTAAATTCTCACTTACTATAATTTTAAACGGTTGCACAGTGTACTTAAAGCTAGTGTTCAAAACAAAAATATATTGCAAAAAAGGCCTCGTAGTTTATGTCGTTTAAGAAGTAATGTCTGAAAACCACGTCTATATTGCTAACGTTTTATTTTTAGCAGTTTTGTGCTGAGGCATCCGACATTCCAACTGTTTCTCATAGCCCTGATGGGCGTGGGCGAAAAGCGATTTTTCCTGGACTTCATTTATTCTAATAAGGGATGTATATTTCTTCAAAGAATTATCACCCATGTACAGTGTCCTATTTGCTTTCTCCAATCCGTTACTTGCCAACTATATACGTACCCTATACGAAATTCGCTGCAATACAGTGTTAAACATAAATACCCTGAACAATTAAATCAAGCAGTACTCGAGACAGCTAACGTTTCTACTAAATGTCAGATTGTTGAATTTCCGTTCTTTATGGCTAGCTTTAATGACACCTATGTCGCTCGTGTGGTAATTCTTTATTTTTCCTACTGGTACATTTGTAACTGCTGTCGTTATAAGCCCATCTCGTCACTTAAAGCAAATGTCTAAGAATCAATAGTGTTGGCAAAAAGAGAAAATAATAGCACAGCTGGTCAATGGCTGTAGAAGCAGATGTAAAGAGTATCGAAAGATGTAATCATTGACACAGGAAACAATTCATCGATGCTTTGTTATCTTAAAGTGTACAAGATGTGTTTGTATCTAAAGCGATGCGTAGGTTCATTTCCATGTTTGGCATAGAGTGTTTAATGATGATCCAGGCATTTATTCCTTTCAAGTCAAAGTTGAGCATAGAAAAATCGGATAGTACTGTTTGTAGTTTTATGCAAACCAGTTAAATGCAAGCAAAGTTTATAATGTTGTAGCAAAAATAAGCGGCATTGTTTTACCCAGATAAATGTATGGATCATTAATTAGTTTACTTCTCTATATTAGGTGAATCATCATTTCGTGGATTCATTGCATGCTGTCTCAAAGAAAACCTAATATTGCCAAACAAGGAAATGCGTGACAAAATCATGTGCTTTGAAATATTTAGTCAATTACGGTGACCGCTTTGTTTGTTGTCACCTCCCCATGGCCAGCTTTGTCCCGTTGTAACCGTTTAATTAACGGAACACGAAACCAAAATGAGTTTTGCCACGACATGTTTACAAAACGGTATTATAGCGATTTATTAGTTCCCCGAAAGTATGTCTTTTTGTCCGTTTTTTTTTTCTAAACTACTGTTTGAATAGTTCTTATCTTGCAGGAAATTCGGCAAAGACGTTTTTGTTTCCAAGCTTAAAATGCATGTTTGCTCATTACACCATAACTTTCCATCAACTTGAAGCAATTATACGCGATGTATATCTACTGGAACAGAATTAAAATTTCTGTTTGTGTGCTAAGGCTTATTCGCTTTAAATTAACAAGTCTTTGAAATTATTATTAATGTTTGAGAAAATCATTCAAAACTAGCCACATTCTTCAAGAACTGTATTTTGGAGGGTAACACGACAAGAAGGCCAATGGTCCTGAGAACGCTCACCTGAGATTCAATCTTTGAGAAATGGTCTTTGGCCATTGGACGATCACGACTTCATAAACTCAGCAAATGTCTGATCCTATTCTAAAACATTCTGAAGACCCATTACATACACTGGGTCAAATATAAAACCTTATGTTTGTCGAGACGGCTACCAAGTTGACCTTTATTAGTCAAAAGGTTAAAGAAGGCACTGATCAGTAAATGGTGCAATCAGAAAGAAACCCCCACTCCACAAACCGAGGGGTGGGAAAAAACCAATGACACTTAGGTACTATAACCAAGAAAACATATCGTAAGCCGAGTGAGTAGCTATTCCCCAACAGGCGGCCACCCAGTTACCCGAACCTAACTAAAATATGAAAACCTACATAAAGCTCAAACAGCACAAAAATTCGACAAGCAGCTTTTCAGAAAATTAAGTGTATTTTGATTGATTGATTGATTGATTGATTGATTGATTAATTGGTGTTTAAAGACGCGTCATTAGCGTATAACAATTGAAAGATACATTATTTAGTTTAAAGAAATGTGATATGGTAACATTAATTCAAAGTTATTAACAATTATTCTGCAAGCAGAATGATAATGTAATTAAGTTGAAGTGTATTTTGAAATACGGATAAAGGAATGACCTTGACATTGAATACCAATATGACTTCACTTACCCAATAAGTTGTCTGTATCTACCAACTTTCAGACTTCAAGCTAAAACATGCAGAAACCTCCAGTGTGTATACTATTCCAATTAAAAAAAAACTATGCGACCAACTTTGCCAAGGTCAACCAAGGCCACGATTTATGCCACGATTTATATAAACTATAATGGACCAGTTCCCAACGAGATCGGTCCATTGGTTCCGGAGATGACTATTTTGACGGGGTCTTAACGTAACGTATACGGACGTGGCGGCCATCTTGGCTATATGAACTTGATAATTTATTCAGATTTTGGTTCACCCTTCCCATGGAGCCTCCACATAAAATTCGGATTCAGTCCTCTAAGCGGTTTTAAGGGTGCAGATCTTATAAAATGTAAACGACAGACGGACGAGGAACAGACGCCAAACCTGGGGTATTCAATAAGCCCAACTAATAATCCTACGGTTCTCATGAGCTAGACCGAGGGTTAATTCAAGAAAATGTTATTTGATTTGTATACATGACTGTATATTTGGTTTTATTTGTTTCTTATAATGACCATTAAAAAATAATGGTCTCCCGAGCAGTAAGTGTTATTGTAAGTGTAAGTACAGATATAAGTTATTTTATGTGTCTGAATACTGTAGATCCGGAAATATTCGCGAAAACTGATGATTTTCGCTTATATTCGCGAATTGGTTGCCTTGCGAATTCAAAGTTCTCGCTAAAAAGAGTCACTGTATTATTTATAGAATACACGAACACTCACTCCTGCATTCAAAAACTCGCTAATAGAAAATTGAATAAATCTAGCGAAATAAAAATCACGCAAAATATCCGAATTTACAGTAACATGTACCCTTCTGTGTTAACAAGCATAGAGACTGAACATGTAGATTTGTTCTGATTTTGAGTAGACAGGTTTACCGATATAACCCTTTTTAGAGCTTTGAAGCAAGCATACAGCAAATTAAGTGGTTATATGACTGTATTTAAAAATGAAAGACTGTGTAAAACAAGGGGTTATTGTTCAGTGGTAGGTTGAGGATTTGTAAATGTAGACGGACTCGTGGATTCGCTCAGGATTATTTCTAGAGGTTACTGGGACGCAATGTTAAACGAATAAAGATCCGAATAGTTTAAACAGGATATATGATGCCTCGATCGTGGACGATACAGAACTCCTTTATCTGTTGTCGTTCACTGCTTTCTCCGGGTTTCGTTTTTTCCACTTAATAACTTAAAGTGTTATATGCTAATTTCACGCGTACACTGGATAGACGTACACGTACACGGGATAAACGTTTGAATTGACATCTAATGTCGCCTACATCACTGAAAACACTGAAGGTATTTACGACTGATTTGTTGAATCACTCTGATGCAAAATTGACCACCAATGTAACTGGCTTCCTAATGCGAGACGTCAGTGCTCTCCTGAACAATTAAGTTAATGAGTGGTATCGCAGAATAATATTGGACCAATTATCTGATGCACTGAAGATCGGAAATAATGCCGCTGGATATTGTTGATGCTAATGTCGTCTACAGGAAGCCATTTTGGGTATTTCTACACTTCTGAAGCTTCGTTGAGATAGCCTTTTGATTTCAGATATGAAAAAAACGTCGCATGTGTTAGGTTTTGAAATATTTCTGTTCATATTTTAATTTTATTTTAAAATCGTCAGTGGATTTTCTGTTTGCAGACAATATAACAAACGTCCGATTATATAGGATAATCATATTTCTCACTTTCTATTCTTTCAACGTATACTCAGTGTTAAATAATCTTAATGTTTAGAATATAAACTATATGGGCTAAAAGCAAAAAAGATTCATAGTGTAGGTTAAAGAAGAAATATCTGAAAAAACACCTTTGTATGTGCTTATTTGGTATTGTTTCTCATCGTCCAAGTCTGATATGCTCATGTCGAGACGTCGCTACAATGGAGTAATATGGCAACCAATGTGCTGCAATGATATAAATAGGCAATATGCGATACAGCAATGAAAACAACTATCTCATGGCTTATATATATAGATAGATTGTATGAACCACTTTTCGTGTGCATGAAACGCTCTTCTAAGCGGTTAAACAGTAGTCAGGTGGTTGTCTTTGTATGGCGGCATCATTTAGACAGCCCATCTGTTTTGCATAGCCTCGATGGTTTTGGCGAAAAGTCAAAATGTACTTGATCTGAACTTGATTTGTTCTGTAAAGATATTGTCCTCAATGCGTAGTTGGTATACTTATTTTCGGTTTCTCCCAGCCTCACAAAATGGCTATTCCTGTTCTTAAAAATGCACTTAGCAGAACGTGCTACAATACAGTGTCATGTACGTATATGAATGTCTTGTACAATTTTATCAAGCAGCACTCATGACAGCTTTAGTTTCTACTTAACCTATATTTGACGAATGGATTTTCCCATCAATATCATTTGGGTGAGTCCATTTTCATGTTAAGGGGCGTTAGGAGTGATTTGGAATTTGTAATCCATTTTTCGATGAACTTTCCTTAAGCAAACAGACTAGCCCCAGATGGGACGCCGCGTTTAGCGGCGTCACATCTGGGGCTATGCTGTTTGCCTATGTCCCACAAAAAGGACGCCAGACTTATATGAGTTAATGTCAGATTGTTGAATTTTCGTTCTTTATGGCTGGCGTTAATGACGTTCGGTGTCTCTCATGTGGTAATTATTAAATTTTCCTGCTGGTACATTTGTGAATTGTGTCGTTGTAAGTCTGTCTCGTCGATGATGTTGAATACCTAAGAATCGTAAGAGTTGACAGGAAGAATGATAGCATAGCACTTTGATGTGGGAGTTGCAGATGGTTAAAGAGTATCGATAGATGTAATTCTTTTTCGATATTTTGTTGTCATAAAGCATACTATACATGTTTGATTTGTAACTACAGAGATGTGTGAGTTTCTTTCAATGACTGGCATATCGTAGGTTTAGTGTTTGATCAGATATATTTATCGTTCAACCAAAATTAAACAATGACATATCAGATTGTATTGTTTCTAGTTTTGTGCAAACCAAGTATTTAGTGCGAACCAAGTATTTGCCGCCTCGGTTTTTGGAGTGGGAATTTCTTTCTCATTGCGCCTTTTCATGATCATTGCCCACATGTAACTTTTTTCAAACAGATACAAGTAGGCAATGATCAGGAAATGGCGCAATCAGAAAGAAAATTCCACTCCTAAAACCGAGGTTGGAAAAACCAAAATTGACAAATAGGTGTTTAGTATACTAAGAAAACATATCGTAAGCCGAGTGAGCAGCTATTTCCCAATAGGTTGCCACTCAGTTACCCAAACCTAACTAAACTATAAGGTGCAGAGAGCACACAAATTCAATACCAAGATATAAGACAATAAGAACCACAACAGAACTATTGCCCTGGAACGATCAGTAATATAAAATTACTGATGGGCTCCATCGTCGGGCAGCTTACTCAATCTGTGAGTCCTGGTTTTTGATTCATCAGGATGTTTATCATGATTTATTTGTTTGTTCTTGATGATTCATTGACTAGTTAGAGATTCACCACGAGGACCGAAGAACTAACTAAATGTTGTGAACCACTGCAGAAGCTGAGGGTGAGGTTAGGTACCTGTAAAACCGGTTTAAGCCCGCCAGTAACTTTGTGTTACTGATCGTTCCAAGTCGATACTTCTGTAGTGGTTCTTTTTGTTTTATGTCTTGGTGTTTAAAATTTTTTGTGCTGTTGGCGCCTTATGTATGTTTTCATATTTTAGTTAAGTTAAGGTAACTGAGTGGCCACCTATTGGGAAAATAGCTGCTCATTCGGCTTACGATATGTTTCATGGTATAAGTACCTGATTGTTAGTTTGGTTTTTTCCCACCTCGGTTTTTGGAGTGGGAATCTTTTTCTGATTGCGCCTTTTCCTGATCTTTGCCTACTTGTACCTTTTTAAACTAGTTTTACATGGCCATGACCTCACCCTCGGCTTCTGCAGTGGTTCACAGCATTTAGTTAGTTGTTCGCTCCTCGTAGGGAATCTCTAGTTAGTCAAAGAATCACCAAGGACAAACAAAACATCACGATAACCACCATTATGAATAAAAAACGAGGACTCACTGATTCAGTTATCTGCCCGACGATGGAGATCCCTAGGCGCCCAATAACGTACTAAAATCTAGAGCAAAAGAGAAACACCAGTTGAACCGAGGTGGGCAAAGCAAAAGACATGAAGCTCCGGTCCCAACCAACAAAAATGAACAGCTTCAAGTCGGGGCCTGCAATTAAAGAAGGCAGCATAGGTATCAACCATGATTTGGTTAAAAACTAGGCATATAAAATTTACAATTTTGCAGCAAGCATAAATTATAGTTTTTATCGATGCAGGAACACTCATATGTGAAAAATAAATTTCTATACATTTTGTAATTGAAACATCGTTAATTCATTAATTCAGTGCTCGTTGTCACAATGAACACCTAAAATTGCTTAATAAGGAAATACCGAACAAAACTGTATGCTTTTTCACATTTAGTCAATTACTGATTGTCCAATTAGTGATACTTCCAAAGGATCTGGTTTTATATTTTATTTATTAGTTCCTATGAAGTCAATTTTTATGGCCATTTTTGAAACAATACTTGAACAATTCCTGTTGAACAGGTTATCCAGCAAGCAGATGATATTGTATGATTCAAAATTTAAAATGTATATCTGCTCATTACCTCTCCACTTTTCACAACGTGCAACAATTTAAAGCGATCTTTTGAAACAGAATTAAATCTCATCTCGATATGTATTAAGACTTGCTCGCAGTTTGATCAAAAACGTTTTTTCTTTATTTCATAAATGTTCTTTTGCGGGTAAAAATATTACGCACACACAGGGCCTTTGCCGGGCAACCACCATCGGCCAAGGCCATTCCGGCCAAAGTCATAACATAATTTTGACCTTGAGTACGCACAAAATTATGACTAGGTTACATTTGTCACAATCATCGTACGATTTTTCGGTCTGGGATTTTCCTATGAATTTTTAAAACATCGTAGGTGATCGTGAGCTACGACGTACGTGTTTACAATTCATACGGGCATCGCACAATTTGTTGCTTTGGCTTTCGTCGACGTTCTGAGTCAGAACCGTACGGAGATTGTAGGGAAATCCTACGAAAATCGTAGGGTATCCGAACAATTTAAATGGAAATCGTACGGAGCCCGAGCGATGTCCGTGTGGAGTCCCGACGATTTCAGACTAAGCCCTTGCGGTCTCCCTGCGATCGCCGTACGATTTTTGTCCCTATCATTTTCATGAAAAATTCGTGTTTTCACCGCACGATAACCGCAGGTTCTCCGTACGGTGCCTGCACGACATGTCTACGGACTATGTTCTTACGCTTTTTAAAAATTTGTTAAAGTGCTGAGTTTAACAAAAGAGTCTACGAAGATCGCAGGAAGCCGTAGAACCGTAGGAACATCCAATGGTCACCCTGCAAAGACCGTACGAAAATGCAAAAAATGGCATCGTACGATCATCGCAAGCTAATCGTAGACCAAATATAACCTAGGCAATAATTATCTCTAATAAAATGTCTGCATGTATCAATTTTCAGATCGTATGCTCAGTCTTTCTGAAAAATGCATTGCTTATACTGGGCCATTAATTAAATATGTTTGCCGAGAAGGTTCCGCACAAAATTTGGCTTTGGCTTGCCAAGCTGTTTTAGCAAAAAATTAAGTTCTGATTTTTAAAATATAAATAACCTTTGTTATTGCTTCGATCGTGAACGACCAAAAACTGCCTTTTCTGTTGACGTCCACCTTTTCCTATAACTGCGTCCATCCCGGTTCCGTTATTCAACTTAATGTTGTGTGGTATATGCTAATTTCTCACGTTTGCGAGATAAACCTTTCAATCGACATCTGATGTCGCCTACATTATTGAAAACACTGGAAGTATTTACGACTGGTTTGTTGAATAACAAAATAATGCATTTATCTCTCTCACAGTTGACAGTCAAACGAAAATGTTAACAAAATATCTATAGTGGTGGGTTTGGGTTATGAATTAACGTCAGCATACTAAATACAAGTAGGATGAAGTATTTTTGCAAAACGTTGGCATTGTCAAACGTTGAAGGATATGTTAATGTATTTTTGAAAAAAAAGAAAGCACCAGCCCTTTGAAATCTGATCTGAAATAACGTCGTCTGTATTGGTTTTTAAAATATTTCTATTCATATTTTATATAATCGTGTAGGGAACCCCCGTTTTGCAAACAATATAACGAAGTGATTATGTTAGGTACAGAATTAACAGATACATGTAATTAAATTAAATTCTCACTTCCTATTCTTTCAACGTATACACAGTGTGCTTTAAACGTAATTTTCCATATACATGTATAAGCACTATGCAAAAAAATTTTCATAGTGTACATGGTTTAAACATAAATACAGAAACATCTGTAAACCACTTTTTTCGGTTTGTTTTGTTGCTCAGCGCCCCAGTCAGCAGATACAGTGATGATAGAACCACAATTTGCTACAATACATTTCTACCAATGAAAACATCAAACGTATGATTTATATGCATGGATAAATTGTATACGCCGCTTTTCCTGTGCAAGCTCCGACCTCAGCGGTAAAACAGTTCACATGTGGAAAGTCTTGAGACAGCTCTGTGTGGACGCATCGGACAGTCCATCAATTTCAAAGTCTCGATGGGTTTGAGGAAAAGTGAGGACGAAAACTGTTTATCCTAGACTACATGTATTCTGATAAGGAAGTGTCCAATGCATTGTTGGTAAACTGGTTGTCCACATAAGTATTGTAGACGTATTGTAGACGTACTCATCAGGAAAACATATCCATGTAATGTATACCCCCGTAAACCCCAATTTTATATAGTAAAACTGGGATATGGAGGGTTATCCCTATTTTTCTACTTTAAGATCCAAAACATAGAATGTGGGTACTAGTTAGAACCGCTTTGGCGAGGCGGTTCTGACGTGTACCCACAATCAATGTTTTGACCAATAATATTAAATATCGATTTTTTTTTACTGAAAATTTTCCTTCTTTTTTTCTTCATAAAAATCGCTGTATATTGCATGGGCAACTTTTCGAAATGGTACTGTGTGCAGCAGAGCAATGCCATACACGCATAATAATATGAATATCCAGTAAAATCATCGAAACACCTTGAACAATTCTAACAAGCAGTGCTCATGACAGCTTTAGTTTCTACTTAATGTCAGATATTTGTTCCTCATATGATAATTATTAAATTTTCCTACTGGTATATTTACAACTGGTGTCGTTAAAATAAAATAAAACTGAGACCCTTTATTAATGAGGAAAGGGATGGGCCATACCGCGGTTTCGTCTACTTAAGCCCCTTCAGTGGCAAAATGGAGCCAAAGATAAATACTGTAATTTTGCAACTTTCAGCAGGATAGGCGACACAAAGACTAGTAAATGTATTATCCAAACAGAGCTAAATACATAAAACATTGGTTAGAAAATGAATCTAAGCCTATAATGAATTTCTGATTTCTCAGAATACCTTCGCTGATCTCAAAGGACCAAAAGGAAAATATAATCTGCACTATCTGCGTCTCGTCACTTATGTCAAATGTCTAAGAGTCGTTAGTCCTGGCAAGAAGAAAAATGAGAAAACCCGATTTTGCCTTTGAGAAAACAAGGGCGCAGATCAGTTGTGAAGTTACTATGCGTTTACGGATAGTATTTGTCCTCGTCTTCTTAGGTACATATATATACTTTCAAGCTTCTAGCCCTCTTCTGTGACTGTACAGGTCGGAAGCCACAAAGCCCGGTTTTCTCGCGTCGCGGCGCAAATAGCACAGCTGGTCAATGGCTGAAGAATCAGGTGTATTAAAGAGTATCGAAAGATGTAATTATTGACGCAGGAAACAGTTCATCGATGCTTTGTTATCTTAAAGTGTAAAAGATTTATTTGTATCTAAAGAGATGCGTAGGTTCATTTCCATGATTGGCATAGAGTGTTTAATGTTGATCCAGGCTCATATTCATTTCAAGCAAAAGTGGAGCATGAAAAGATCAGATAGTACTGTTTCTATTTTGTGAAAACCAGTCAAATGCAAGCAAGGTTACAAATGTTGTTGCAAAAAGAAGTGGCATTTTGTATTTTATGCAGGAACATCCAGATACATGTATAGATCATCAATTACTTTAGTTAGCTTCTCTTTATAAGGTGAATCATCATATCGTGGATTCATTGCTTGTTGTCTCAAAGAAAAGCTAATATTGCCAAACAAAGAAATGCGGAAGAAAATCACGTGCTTTGAAACACTGAGTTAATTAGGGTGGCCGTATTGTTTATTGTGATCTCACCGTGGCCAGCATTGTCCCGTTCTGACCGTTCAGTTATCGAAACACGGAACCAAAATGACCTTTGCCACGACATATTTACAAAATGGCATCATAACCAATTTTGTTAAATCGCCGGAAGTATGTCTTTATTGTCCGTTTTTAACTACTATTTGAACAGTTCCTATCTTGCAGAAAATGCGACAAAGAGATGTTTCTTTCCAAGATTAAAATGTATGTTTTTGGAGTGGGAATCTTTTTCTGATTGCGCCTTTTCCTGATCTTTGCCTACTTGTACCTTTTTGCTCATTACACCACCATTTGCCATCAACTTGAAACAATTAAAAGCGATGTATATCTATTGGAACAAAATTAAAACCTCTGCTTGTGTGTTGAGGCTCATTCGATTAAAATTAACAAAGTTTTGAAATCGATCTGAACGTTTTAGAAATTCGTTCAGAAGTATCCACATTTTCCAGATCCATTATTTTGGAGGGTAACTTATGATACGACAAGAGGATCAATGGTCTGAGAACGCACACCTGAGGTTTAGTGTTTAAGAAATTACATTCGGCCTTTGAATGACCACAACTTCATTAACTCAGTAAATGTCTGCATCTCATATTCTAAAACATTCTGAACCAGAGGACCAATGGCCCTGTCAATGCTCACCTGAGATCTGGGATAAAATCAATAAACTTGGCAGACAACACCCATGGGGTTAACTATTTTCCATAAACATAAATCTTCTGTCCATTGACTCATTCCCAGCAGGTTTTTCCCCATTTAATTGCATTTTACTATTCCCCATTCAAATGCAACCTAAGTTGGCCTTGCCGTAAAACAGGTCATGGTCATCCCAGGTTCATGATTTTAACATACTTTGTAAAGCTCCAATGCCTGATGCTTCATGCCAAGTTTAAAAATCATAGGCCATCTGGTTCTGGAAAAGATTTTTAAAGGTTCTGGCTATATATAGCCAAGGCGGCCATCTTGGTCATGTGACCTTGACCATTTATACAAACTTTCATTCCCTGTTCCTAACGATGCTCCACATAAAGTTTCACTTTGATTGGCCAATCGGTTTCAGAGAAGATGTTTGAATATTATGGCCATATACATGTATATAGCCCCGGGACAGGGGCAGACAACCCCCTGGGTACAATTCTTTTTTTTTCATAAACAAAAATATTCTGTCCAATTGCCCATTTCCTGCAAGTGTTGCCCTTCGAATCACGTTCTAACAATTTTCGCCATCCAAATGCTTGGGCGACCTATGTTGATCTTGCCGTAAAATAGATCAAGGTCATCACGGGGTTATGATTTATACAAACTTTATAGAACTTCTCTTCCAGATGCTTCATGTCAAATTTCAAGATCATAGGCCCCTTGGTTCTGGAGAATAAGATTTTTTATTTTTTTTTTATATTAATAGCCATGGCGGCCATCTTGGTCATGTGATCTGAACCATTTATATAAACTTTTGTTCCCTCTTCCCAGTGGGAATCTTTTTCTGATTGCGTCTTTTCCTGATCTTTGCCTACTTGTACCTTTCCACAAGAAGTTTGGCTTTGATTGGCCCAGCAGTTTCAGAGAAGACGTTTGAACATTGTGGACAACGTCGATGACGACAACGACAACGGAGCATGGGTATACTATAAGCTCACATGTGAGCCTTTTGCTCAGGTGAGCTGAAATCCATTGCATGCCCTGGGTCATATATAAACCATATGTTTGTCAAGACGGCTAACAATTCGACTTTTATTGGCTATGCAGTTTCTCAGAAAATTAAGTTATTTTCAATATAAATCAAGAGATGATATTGACCTTGAATAGCCATATAAATACACTAACTCAATAAGTTGTCTATATCTACCAACTTTCAACTGTCGAGCTAAACATGCAGAAACATCCAATGTGTAAACTACCACATTAAAACCTATGCAACCATCTTTGCCAAGGTCAACAGAAGGCCAAGATTTATATAAACTATAAAGGGCCAGAGTTTCCATTGGTTCCTGGGATGACTATTTTTAACGGGGTTTTAAAATATATTGGCTTGGCGGCCTTCTTGAATATGTGACCTGGATTATTTGTATAGATTTTGGTTCACCCTTCCCACGGAGTCTCAACATAAAATTCTAATTCAATCCGCCAAGCGGATTCAAGGGAGCAAATCTTTGAAAATGTTAACGGCAGACTAACGACGGACGGACACCAAACGTGGGGTATGCAACAAACTCAACTAATAAGGCAACGGTTCTCATGTGACACTGAAGAGAAACTCAATAATATGCTCTGAGATGTGTATATATTTGGTGTTATATTTTCTTATGGCGATCTTTTTATCAAATTTGGACTTCTAAGTAGTAAGTGTTATTGTAAGTGTAAGTACAGATATAAATTATTTTATGTGTTTGAATAAAATGTACCCTTTTATGTTAACAAACATAGAACATGTCGTAGATTTGTTCTGATTTGGAGAAGACAGGTTTACCGATATAACCCTTTTTAGAGCTCTGACGCAAACATGCGCAAAGTATACACTGGTTTAAAGTGGTTATATGATTGTATTTTAAATTGAAGGACTGTATTAAACACTCTGCAGGCTATTGTCCAGTGGTAAGTTGAGGATTCGTAAATGTAAACAGACTCGTGGATTCGTTCCAGATTAATTTTAAGTTACTGCGGCGCAATGTTAACATAATAAAGAACCGAATAGTCTAAAACGGATATTTGATACCTCGATTGTGGACTTCTTCGTAATGCTGAATGTAATATGCTAATTTCACACGTACACGGGATAGACGTTTGAATTGACATCTGATGTCGCCTACATCATTGAAAACACTGAAAGACTGATTTGTTGAATAACTCTCATGCAAAATTGACCACCAATGAAACTGCCTTCCTAATGCGAGACATCAATGCTCTCTTGAACAATTTCGTTAAGGAGTATTACCGCGGAATAATATTTAAACCATTATCTGATGCACTGGTGGTCGGAAATAACGCCGCTGGATATTGTTGTTGCTAATGGCGTCTACAGGAATCCATTTTAGGAATGTCTACATTTTTGAAGCTTCGTTGAGACTTTGCAGTAAACAGAAGTTAAACAGGGCATTATCACTCACAGGTGACAGCATTAAATAAAAAAAAAAACAAATACAGTATCTATAGTAGTGGGTTTTGAGTTATGAATTAACGTCAACATACTTATTATAAGTTTGATCAAATAATTATTATATTTATCAAACGTTAACATTGTCATTGCCTACGTGTACATTTTAATAGTAGTGGGTTTTGAGTTATGAATTAATGTCAACATACTTATTATAAGTTGGATGAAATATATTTATCTAACGTTAACATTGTCAAATGTTGAAGGATGTGTTACATGTATTAAACAAAATAAATAAGAAAGTCACCAGCCTTTTGATATGTGGTCTGAAATAACAGTCGCATGTGTTAGTTTTCGAAATATTTCTGTTCATGTTTTACTTTTATCTTAAAATCGTCAATGGACTTTCTGTTTGCAGACAATATACCAAACGTCCGATTAAATAGGATGACCATAGTTCTCACTTCCTATTCTCTAAACGTATACACAGTGCTCATTAATCTTAATGTTTAGTATATAAACTATACGCGAAAAAAAAATAAGATTCACAGTGTATAGGTTAAAGAAGAAATATCTGAAAAATACTTTTGTACGGGCCTATTTGGTATTGTTTCTCATCGTCCAAGCCAGCTGTAATGCTCATGTCGAGACTTCGCCACAATGGAGTAATATTACATCCAATGTGTCTGCAGTACATTAATAAATGATATAAATAGGCAATATGCAATACAGCAATGAAACCAACTATCTCGTGGCTTATATGATTTTATATTCCTGTGCATGGAATGCCCGTCTAAGCGGTTCAACAGTAGTCAGGCGGCATGTGTTATAGCAGCTCTGTATGGCGGCATCAATTGGATAGCCCATCTATTTTGCATAGCCTCGATGGGTTTGGCGAAAAGTCAAAATACAAATTGATTTTTCTGAACTTGATTTGTTCTATAAAGATATTGCCCTTAATGCGTAGTTGGTATACTTCTTTTCGGTTTCTCCCAGCCTCACAAAATGGCTATTCCTTTTCTTATAAGTGCACTTAGCAGAACGTGCTACAATACAGTGTCATGTACGTATATGAATGCCTTGCACAATTTTATCAAGCAGCACCCATGACAGCTTCAGTTTCTACTTGATGTCAGATTGTTGAATTTTCGTTCTTTATGGCTGGCGTTAATGACGTTCGGTGTCTCTCATGTGGTAATTATTAAATTTTCCTGCTGGTACATTTGTAAATTGTGCCGTTGTAAGTCTGTCTCGTCGATAATGTTTAATATCTAAGAATCGTAAGTGTTGACAGGAAGAATGATAGCATAGCACTTTGATATTGAAGTAGCAGATATTTAAAGAGTATCAGATGTAATCCTTTTTCGATATTTTGTTGTCATAAAGCATACTATACATGTTTGATTTGTAACTACAGAGATGTGTGAGTTTCTTTCAATGACTGGCATATCATCGTAGGTTTAGTGTTTTATCAAAATGAAACAATGACATATCAGATTGTATTGTTTCTAGTTTTGTGCAAACCAAGTATTTAGTGCGAACCAAGTATTTGCCACCTCGAGTTTTGGAGTGGGAATTTCTTTCTCATTGCGCCTTTTCATGATCATTGCCCACATGTAACTTTTTTCAAACAGATACAAGTAGGCAATGATCAGGAAATGGCGCAATTAGAAAGAAAATTCCACTCCTAAAACCGAGGTTGGAAAAACGAAATTGACAAATAGGTGTATAGTATACTAAGAAAACATATCGTAAGCCGAGTGAGCAGCTATTTCCCAATAGGTTGCCACTCAGTTACCCAAACATAACTAAACTATAAGGTGCAAAGAGCACACAAATTCAATACCAAGATATAAAACAAATGAATAAGAACCACAACAGAACTATTGCCCTGGAACGATCAGTAATATAAAATTACTGATGGGCTTAAACTAGTTTCACATGGCCATGACCTCACCCTCGGCTTCTGCAGTGGTTCACAGCATTTAGTTTGTTGTTCGGTCCTCGAAGGGAATCTCTAATTAGTCAAAGAATCAACAAGGACAAACAAAACATCACGATAACCACCATTATGAATAAAAAACGAGGACTCACTGATTCAGTTTTCTGCCCGACGACGGAGATCCCTGGGCGCCCAATAACGTACTAAAAATCCGGAGCAAAAGAGAAACACGAGTTGAACCGACGTGGGCAAAGCAAAAGACATGAATCTCCGGTCCCAACCAACAAAAATGAACAGCTTTAAGTCGGAGCCTGCAATTAAAGAAGGCATCATAGGTATCAACCATGATTTGGTTAAAAACTAGGCATGTACAATTTACAATTTTGCAGCAAGCATAAATCATAGTTTCGAGGTTAGGTACCTGTAAAACCGGTTTAAGCCCGCCAGTAACTTTGTGTTACTGATCGTTCCAAGTCGATACTTCTGTAGTGGTTCTTTTTGTTTTATGTCTTGGTGTTTAAAATTTTTTGTGCTGTTGGCGCCTTATGTATGTTTTCATATTTTTAGTTAAGTTAAGGTAACTGAGTGGCCACCTATTGGGAAAATAGCTGCTCATTCGGCTTACGATATGTTTCATGGTATAAGTACCTGATTGTTAGTTTGGTTTTTTCCCACCTCGGTTTTTGGAGTGGGAATCTTTTTCTGATTGCGCCTTTTCCTGATCTTTGCCTACTTGTACCTTTTTATCGATGCAGGAACACTCATATGTGGAAAATAAATAAATTACATTTTGCAATTGAAAAATCGTTAATTCATTAATTCAATGCTCGTTGTCACAATGAACACCTAATATTGCTTACCAAGGAAATACCGAACATTTAGTCAATTACTGATTGTCCAATTAGTGATACTTCCAAAGGATCTGGTTTTATATTTTATTTATTAGTTCCTATGAAGTCAATTTTTATGGCCATTTTTGAAACAATACTTGAACAATTCCTGTTGAACAGGTTATCCAGCAAGCAGATGATATTGTATGATTCAAAATTTAAAATGTATATCTGCTCATTACCTCTCCAGTTTTCACAACGTGCAACAATTTAAAGCGATCTATTGAAACAGAATTAAATCACCTCGATATGCATTAAGACTTGCTCGCAGTTTGATCAAAAAAGGTACAAGTAGGCAAAGATCAGGAAAAGGCGCAATCAGAAAAAGATTCCCACTCCAAAAACCGAGGTGGGAAAAAACCAAACTAACAATCAGGTACTTATACCATGAAACATATCGTAAGCCGAATGAGCAGCTATTTTCCCTTTTCAAAAACTTTTTTTTTATTTCATAAAAATTCTTTTGCGGGTAAAACGATCAAAGGTCCAGTGTTCTTGATTACGCACACACAGGGCCTTTGCCGGGCAACCACCATCGGCCAAGGGCATTCCGGCTAAATTCATAACATAATTTTGACCTTGAGTACGCACAAAATTATGACTAGGTTACATTTTCCCAATTATCGTACGATTTTTCGGTCTGCGTTTTTTTTCCTATGAATTTTTAAAATATCGTAGGTGATCGTGAGCTACGACGTATGTGTTTACAATTCATACGGGCATCGCACAATTTGTTGCTCTGGCTTTCGTCGACGTTCTGAGTCAGAACCGTACGGAGATTGTAGGGAAATCCTACGAAAATCGTAGAGTATCCGAACAATTTAAATGGAAGTCGTACGGAGCCCGTGCGATGTCCGTGTGAAGTCCCTACGATTTCATACTGAGCCCTTGTGGTCTCCCTACGATCGCCGTACGATTTTTGTCCCTATCATTTTCATGAAAAATTCGTGTTTTCACCGCACGATCATCGCAGGTTCTCCGTACGGTGCCTGCACGACGAGTCTACGGACTACGTTCTTACGCTTTTTAATTTTTTTTTAAAGTGCTGAGTTTAACAAAAGAGTCTACGAAGATCGCAGGAAGCCGTAGAACCGTAGGGACATCCAATGGTCACCCTGCAAAGACCGTACGAAAACATCGTACGATCATCGCAAGCTAATCGTAGGCCAAATATAACCTAGGCAATAATTATCTCTAATAAAATGTCTGCATGTATCAATTTTCAGGTCATACCGTGGTTTCGGCTGCTTAAGCCTCTTCACTGACCCTTTGGATTTGGCAAAATAAAGCTAAAGATAAATAGTGTAATTTTGCAACTTTCAGCAGGATAGGCGACACAAAGACTAGTTAGTATTATCCAGACAGAGCCAAATACATAAAACATTGGTTAGAAAATGAATCTAAAACGATAATGAATTTCTGATTTCTCACAATACCCTCGCTGATCTCAAAGGAGCAAAAGGAAAATATAATGTGCACTATCTGCGTCTCGCCACTTATGTCAAATGTCTATGAGTCGTTAGTCCTGGCAAGAAGAAAAATGAGCCGCGTCATGAGAAACTGGATTTTTGCCTATGAGAAAACCAGAGCGCAGATCAGTTGTGAAGCTACTATACGTTTACGGATAGTATATGTCCTCGTCTTCTTCGGTACATTATCATATATATACTTTTAAGCTTCTAGCCCTCTTCTTCTGTGTCTGTACAGATCGGAAGCCACGATGGCCGGTTTTCTCACGTCGTGTCGCAAATAGCATACGTCGTAGCTGTCAATGACTGAAGAAGCAGGTGTATTAAAGAGTGTCGAAAGATGTAATTATTGATGAAGGAAACATTTCATCGATGCTTTGTTATCTTAAAGTGTACAAGATTTATTTGTTTCTAAAGAGATGCGTGGGTTCAATTCAATGATTGGCATAGCGTGTTTGGTGTTGATTCAGGCTCATATTCCTTTCAAGCCAAAGAGGAGCAAGGACAAATCAAATAGTACTGGTCAAAAAAGTTGGGGATCAAACTTTTAAGGATGCATTTTTCGATCGTTCGATAATTAATCAGGTTTTGAATTACATGGTAGATTAGCAGTGTTATTGCACTTTCATATGCCACCAATTTCGAAATGATGCATCATCTGACTTAAACACAGCTGTTCTTTAAACCACACTACCCTAAAAACCAAAGTGATAAAAAGTCCATATGAACTGATTCCACAAAAAATATCAGTTTTGCCAATTTATGAAAATTTTGCAAAATTTTACGATAGTCATCAAGTTTAACCATTTTAAGTGAATCCGGGTCGTTTCGCCCGTGGGTCGTTTCGCCGGGTCGTTTCGCCCTGAGTCGTTTCGCCCTGGTTTTATGGGTGGGTCGTTTCGCCCTTATTAGGTGGGTCGTTTCGCCCGTGAGTTGTTTCGCCCGTGAGTTGTTTCGCCCATTATTATTATTATTATAAGGAACGAACGAACGAACGAACGAGGATAGTTAGAAGGAAGAAAGGAAGGAAGGATAGATAGATAGATAGATAGATAGATAGATAGATAGATAGATAGATAGATAGATAGATAGATAGATAGATAGATAGATAGATAGATAGATAGATAGATGTATTTCTGGTATTTCGACAGTCAGCTAAACTAATTAAATAATTAGCAGAAGTGTGATATTTGTCCAAGTCAATTGATTAATTCGATAATCCATTAATTTGTTCACGTCTTTAATCACACGTAATGTGACAATAATCGTGTTTGTTAATTAAAGGCGATGTGTGAATGCTTTGTCTTTGGCGATAACCGACAGCCGACATTCTTGAAATGTTAAATGGTAAAAGAATAAAACATGACTCCGATGATAGCGTGCAACACAAGAAAAAAAATTAAAAATGACTTTCGTTCATTGCCGTTTAAGGAGTTATCGTTTTTCGCTGACGTCAAGCGTAAAGTGCCAAAACTTAGGGTAAATTTTACACAAGTCCGTGCCTATTTAATGTGTTTGAAAACTTTCGATTTCGTTTCATTTTAGTTTTCTTCATAAGCATTCAAGAGACGTAATTACCACAGTTTTAGTACAATTGAAATTGAAAGTCAACTAGCAGCATTTGCTGGCTTTTGGTGTTTCTTTCCAGAAATCATGTTGGACCTGGTGAATATTTTTCGTCCTCAAAGTTTGTTTTTGTTGAATTTTTGGTAACGATTGAAATAATACTGTATGACGTAAGGCACTAGCGTTGACGTTCCTGTTTAGGTATGAAATTTAAGCAGGCTGACTGTATTTTCTGTTTCTGTAATTATTTTCCGAAATAATCATCATCGCAACAAAATTATAGTGAGACATTTTCAAAGTCCTTTTAGTATATATACAGTTATGAATGATCAGCCCAAGACATATCTTTATGTTATAAATAACAAATAATACGCCAGATTACACACTTTGGCATGGTAGAAAAATATGGGCGAAACGACTCACCAAATAGGGGCGAAACGACTTACGGGCGAAACGACCCAGGGCGAAACGACCCAGGGCGAAACGACTCACGGGCGAAACGACTCACGGGCGAAACAACTCACGGGCGAAACGACCCGGGACCATTTTAAGGTCAGCCTGCACAAAACAATTGGAAATTTCTTGTCATTTTAAAAGTTTTGCACGAGCAAATTTACGCACCACCAATTCTCTATGGGAATTTCATACCACTTTCATTTTAAGGGAAGTCGGGCTTAAAGCCTGGTAATGTTGAAGGCAAACACTATTTTTTCAATCTTTAAGCGCACAAAGCTTACAAAACCAATTACCTTGATGGTAGGAATGTTTCATTTTACTAGAAGTTCGTTATCTTCTAGAAATTATATGGTAAATTTTTTATCCCTAACTTTATTTGTCAAGTATATATTATATATTTTAACCGTTTAGTTAACGGAACACGGAACCAAAATGACCTTTGCCACAAGATGTTTAAAGAATGGTAGTATAGCGATAATTTTGTTAGTTCCCCAGACGAGTGTCTTTATTGTCAGTTTTGTTCTGAACTACTATTTGAACAGTTCCTATCTTGCAGGAAATGTGACGAAGAGATGTTTGTTTCCAAGATTAACATGCATGTTTGCTCATTACACCACCATTTTCCATCAACTTGAAACCATTAAAAGCGATGTATATCTATTTGAACATAATCAAATTTTTGTGTTTGGACTTATTCTCTTTACATCAATAAGTCTTTGAAATCGATCTAAATGTTTTAGAAATTCATTCAGACCTGTCAAAATTCTTCCAAAATTATTGTTGGAGGGTAATACGACAAGAGGATCAATGGTCCTGAGAACGCTGAGAAATGGTCTTCGGTCTATGAGTGATCACGACTTCATTTACTTAAAATTCCGTTGTGTACACTGGGTCAAATATAAAACCATATACCGTATGTTTGTCAAGACGGTTCACAAGTTGATTTTTATAGACCAAGCAATTTCTGAAAAAAAAATAGAAATAAAGAATTAACCTTGCCCTTTAAAACCCATATACCTTCACTAACTGAATAAATTATCTGTATCTAACAGTTTTCTGACTTCGACCTAAAACATGCAGGAACCTTAAATGTGTACACTCTCCAATTAAAAAAACCTATGTGGCCTACTTTTCAAAGGTCAACCCAAGGCCAAGGTAAACTATAATAGGCTAGTGTTCTCAATGGGGTCGGTCCACTGAATCCGGATATGACTATTTTGGAAGGGAGTTGAAATTATGGGCGTGGTTGCCACCATGGCTATGTGACCAGAATCATTTATATATCATTTATATAGATTTTGGTTCACCCTTCTAATGGAGGCTCCCCGTACATCATCCATAGTGCAGATAATATATTCCTTTTGGTCCTTTAAGATCAACATGGGTATTCTGAGAAATCCGAAAATTCATTTTCGGTTTATTCTTTTTCTAACCAGTGTTTTATATATTTGGCTATGTTTGGACAATACAAGTCTTTGTACCGTGTATACATTGGTTTAAAGTGGACACATGACTGCATTTACATTTGATGGAATGTGTTAAATAATCTGCAGATTATTGTTCAGTGATAAACTGAAGAATTCGTAAATGTAAATGGACTCGTGGATTCACTCCGGATTGTTTTAGTAACTGGGGTGCAATGTTAACCTAGTAAATATACGCATAGTCTAAATAGGATATTAGATGCCTCCATCGTGGTCTTTATCTGTTCCGTGGTCTTAATCTGTTCATCGCTTTTATTACTGCGTCACTCCCGGTTCCGATATTCAACTTAAAGACGATATTCCACGTACTATTTCGATTAAAAATCAAAATAAATCATATTAATATATCGATCCTTGTCCAAAAAACAAAATTTCATATGCGAGTATACAAATTAATGACTTTTTTAAATATTGCAGTACGAAACCAAATTATCGGTTGTTTCCGGGTTTTTCCGCTGTCTTACCTGTGTGGGCGTGGCTTAGTATCTGTGACGTCATCTCGTACAAGTCCGATAAAGTCAGACCATTGGATAACGTAATAACAAGGTCATTCGTGTCATGATTATGTTCATTTTGACCATAAATTATATAGTTTTGTTTTATTACGAAATGATTTTACATGCTGTTAAAAATTAACACACTTTCTACATTCAGACACATGTGGCCTTTAGCACTTTACCAAAGTTTGAATCCAATGGCAGTTATTACAGATCCGATCAAAGTAATAAGGAATACATGCCGTTTTTACCCGTTTTTATAAAATTAAAATCTCGGGAAAATAATAATTTAATTTTCATTGTTTCACATGTGACATGAAGGATAAAACATCCGTTTTTTTATCATATTTTTTCATTACTTGCGCGATCACAAACTTGTTTTGACACCATTGTTCGTGTTATGCTTATTATGTTGCGTAAGAATACACGAAATAATATTCTTATTGGCGGCATGCGCGTGTGCGAGAGAGATCAACGTCTGAACGAAAGTATTCAGCGTGAGCGACATTACTCGCAAATTAGAGATTATCTCATGGCATGCATTTGCCAATGTGACGACTAAGTTTTGCAAATCGAAAATAAACTCTCTCTCTCTCTCTCTCTCTCTCTCTCTCTCTCTCTCTCTCTCTAGTGTACAAATCACTTACATCATTTTACATTCCGGCGAATAAAAAGATGTTCAAGTACATTCATTCTTTAAGGACACATTTGCAAAAGTTAATGTTAATCAACAAATACGAATCATGTGCAATCAACACTGTTAACCAATAAAACACAAGCCCCGAGGGACTTGATTTAATCTGTACTTTATTTTGGGGGTTACACACAATAATACGTAAAGATACATGTAGTTGTTAAAACAATCATCATTTTATACAGACTGAAGTTCATTTAACAATTACACGTATCGACGTTTTGATCAAGAAGCAAAACCGCAAATATGGGTATATGAGCGCGCATCATGATTCCATAAGAAAACATTACGATATACTTGTTCATGTAAGTCATATGCCGTATTTTCCAAACCACATCTCTCTCTCTCTCTCTCTCTCTCTCTCTCTCTCTCTCTCTCTCTGTTAATATTTTAATGCAGCCGCGTAAAGTCCCGGTCCTACTGCGCTTAAGATTGCTCTACGGTTGTCTTAATATTAATCTTTGACACCGATGTGCAAATTAAGAAGGCAGAATCACGTTGGAAAAGAAAATACATATTTTGCAAACGCAATCTTATCAATAAACTTATAATTAGACAATCGTACGGTTCCTTACAATTCAGTGGGACTGGCACTTAACATCAAGCCGGTCATCGTCTCTATCTCTTTTTAAAAATATAAATAAAAGTCAGGAAGGGCGGGATGAATGAATTACGTGGTGTCTGCGCTTGAACGTCTCATGCGCATATGCGTCGTGACTGTATGGGGTTACTACCATTTTGAATACAACTTATACATTCGTCACATAAAATCATAGGAATTCCACCTTGGTTTATGCAATTCTTCTCATTACGTCACTTACTTAAAAAATGCGTGTACATTTTATTAAATGTAGAAAGAAAGATCAAAATAATAGTAGTATGTTCTTAATTCAAGCATTAGGATATCTAGAACAAAAGTCAATGTCGGTAGACTCGTTTACTCAATGAGATTGGAATGTCTTTGAGTATCTGCCACGTGCCGCCGAGTGATATATGCCGCAATCTAGCGGCGTGTGTCGGCGTGTGTCACATAAAAAAACATCATAGATCACCGACATACACACCGTGTAAGGTAAGGTAATAAAAGTGTCCGGTATTCAAATTTGTTGTTTTAGCGACCGTAAAGCTTAACAAAAGAAAGATTATGAACTGCAAGAAGTTGTCAGTGATAAAAACTGGTTCAAATGCGGGACTTTATGCGAAATGCTATTTTCACATGCAAGTAATGTACCATAATTTATTTTCCTTTTATGTTTTGTTTATAAAATGTTTCCGATAATGTTAATTATTATCAAAGAACAAGAAAAAGTAAAACGTCGGCGTTGCATGGTGTAAAATTTGTGATAAATTTTTTGTGTAAGCATTTACATTGTGTGTCCTTCATTTAAATGGCTGATATTTTGTACGACTAAACGTCACTTCCGGTTTGGTCTCGCTAGAGTTTTTCCCCTTTGATTTTTTCGGCCCTTTTCCGACACCGCGTAAAGCGCATTTTTGTTTTTGATAAAAAAGTGTTCAAAATGTAAAACATTAGAAAATTTGACTTTCTAGCCTAATAAGAAACATGTTGTTGATATATTAACGACACGAGAATCGTCAAATGCGACTATTCGGTATGGGTCTTTTAATGCTGAGTGTTATATGCTAATTTCACACGTTCACGGGATAGACGTTTGAATTGACATCTGATGTCGCCTACATCACTGAAAACACTGAAAGTATTTACGACTGATTTGTTGAATCACTCTGATGCAAAATTGACCACCAATGTAACTGGCTTCCTTATATGAGACGTCAAAGCTCTCTTGAACAATTTCATTAATGAGTATTACCGCAGAATAATATGTTACCCATTATCTGATGCACTGATGATCGGAAATAATGCCGCTGGATATTGTTGAGGCTAATGGCGTCTACAGGAAGCCATTTTGGGAATGTCTACATTTCTGAAGCTTCGTTGAGCATTTTCAGTGAAACAAGACATTATCTCTCACACTTGAGACAACCTTGAATAAAATAAAGACTAGGTATCTATTGTAGTGGGTTAACATTTAAGAAATAATTTTACATTACGGACGAATTATCGTGATTAACTTGATTAACGCGGGATGTTTGAGGGCAGATTGCGATGTACAAATAGTCGACTAATAAAGAAATGCTTACATTTTAAATGATTTCTAGTGCACTAATTTTGGCGGGCGTGAATGGTTACGTGCGACGTCACAAAAACGAAATATTTCGCACAAAATGTTGTTCGTTTACAGTGCTTATTTTCACACGGTGACGTTTCCATTAGGTTCCATGGGGATAACGATAACGCCGTGTAAGAAAATGGATTGATGTAAATATAGTACTTAATTTAGGTAGGGTGAAATATATTCGTCAACGTTGATATTGTCTAATATGAAGGATTTTACATGTATTTACAAAATCAACACCCTTTGAAATCTGATTAGAAATAATGTCGTCTTTATAAAATTTTGAAATACTTCTGTTCCTAATTAAGTTTTAAAATCGTAATTTGATATTCTAGTTTGCAGACAATATAACGAACGTTCGATTACATTAGGGTGATGGGTGGACATGTGCCCCCTCGGACATTTGCCACCTGCCCAAAAATGGCAAATTTGCCCCCTAATCTAAGGGCGTGGACATTTGCCCCCGCATCAAATGTATAAAGGTGGACATTTGCTCCCCTCTCTCCAGCCAGTATCATTCTCTCAGAGCTTTTGTCACAGAATTGCAAGATCAATTACAAAGTTTGAGACCCAATCTTATTCACTAACCTTATCAGGCTTAACATTGCCTATTGCCGTTTTTAGAATTGTAATAATGTTTATACATGTAATTATTATTTTACAATGAAGTTTAGTACTATACATGCTGATTAAATTTGTTTTGTAATTACAGAATACTATATTATTAGGACTCACTATTATTAACATCATTCATTTAATTATATGATTTTAATTTAACAACTTGTTAGTGAAATGATTGTAAATCAAGCTTTAGATTCATTGATTAGGTGTAAACATTGAAGGGGCAGCACATTGATGAGGAGGCAAATGTCCAACACTGTCAATCAGTTAAGGGGCAAATGTCCTCACATGCCATTTCTGGGCAGGGGGGCATATGTGCGGGGGGGGGACCAAGTCTTACACTCTACATTAGGCATATGATGAACAGACTTTAAAATTAATGTCTCACTTTCAACACTTTCAACGTATACGCAGTGTGTTTTAATGGTCTATATACGGTTAATATGAAACAAGCTTCCAAAGCTAACTGGACAACTCGGCCCTTAACAAACTCGGCCTATGACAAGCTTGGCTCATATCCAACTCGGCCTCAATTTATAATACTGATACAAATTCACGCACATTCCGTTGACATATTTTAGATCTATTCCGTGAAAAATGAAATTTAAAATGTTTCGAAAAGCCGATTTTTTCTCATTTTAAAAAAAGCATGGATACCCCCACATATAAATATGGTACATGTAGACTGAAATGTGATAATTATATTGTTTTTTAGTAATTGTTTAGTATAATTGCCTGAGTTATTCATACTGCCAGCCAGGTGTGACAAAACATTGGCGATGATCATTTTTAATTGACTGACTTTTACATATAATACTCACGTCCATTTCTTTCCTTCTTTCAACTGTCCCCATCATCGATAATAAACACAACGTAATGATAAACTCTGAAATGTGATAATTATATCTAAATAATGATCTAAATAATGTCGCCTACATCATTGGAAACACTGAAAGTATTTACGACTGATTTGTTGAATCACTCTGATGCAAAATTGACCACCAATGTAACTGGTTTTTTCCCACCTCGGTTTTTGGAGTGGGAATCTTTTTCTGATTGCGCCTTTTCCTGATCTTTGCCTACTTGTACCTTTTCCTTATATGAGACGTCAAAGCTCTCTTGAACAATTTCATTAATGAGTATTACCGCAGAATTATATGTTATTATTCTGTAAAACCGGTTTAAGCCCGCCAGTAACTTTGTGTTACTGATCGTTCCAAGTCGATACTTCTGTGGTGGTTCTTTTTGGGTTTTTTTTTTGTGCTGTTGGCGCCTTATGTATGTTTTCATATTTTTAGTTAAGTTAAGGTAACTGAGTGGCCACCTATTGGGAAAATAGCTGCTCATTCGGCTTGCGATGTGTTTCGTGGGGTGGGTGCCTGATTGTTGGTTTGGTTTTTTCCCACCTCGGTTTTTGGAGTGGGAATCTTTTTCTGATTGCGCCTTTTCCTGATCTTTGCCTACTTGTACCTTTTTCTGCATTACATGTACTTGAAATTGTTTGTCAAGGCTACAAATCTTAATACCAATCATAATTCATTGAAAATATGGATTGTAAAGCAGTCTGGAGTTGCCAATATGTGTCATCTTCAAAAATGCACTTTTAAATTGCACTGTGTCTATAATTTTGTATCTTCATAGATCCTGTTTTCTTGAACTGCATGCTTATTATTATGGAATCACCATTTTTTACGCCAACGTCATTGCCATTTTTTGACGTCATTGTCACTGACGTCGTGTGACGTTGATGTCATCATTCGCCATTGTTGTTTATTGATGTCCATTAACAAAGGTAATGCACCGAAACTAGTCGGGAAATAATTCAGTGTTGGAGTTTGATCTGTTTTACCATATATCTCTTCAAAAACTTTAATGCAAAAAAATTATATTTTCAATCAAATCAATTTTTAGAACTTCTTATAATAATTGGCAATGAGAATGTCATAGTATCTAGTAGATAGTGGCCGAGTTTGTATGGTGGTATGATCGTAGATTAGGTGGCCGAGTTTGTCATGGACCGCGTTTGTCAAGGGCCGAGTTTGTCATGGGCCGAGTTTGTTATGGGCCGAGATTTACAGGAATCCTTCAAAATGTACGTGGTTTAAGCAGAAATATCTGAAAACCACTTTTGTATGTGTTTATTTATTTGTTTTGTTTTTCACCTTCCAAATCAGCAGACATGTACTTTTAGCGCATCGTGCTACAATTTGTCTTGCACAATACTATCAAGCAGCGCTCGTAACAGATAAAGTTCCTACTAACTGTCTGATTCTTGAATTTTCGTTCTTTATGACTAGCTTTTATGATAATCGGTGTCTCGCATGTGGTACTTATTAAATTTCCCTACTGGTACATTGAGAAATGGTGTCGTTATCAGTCTGTTTCGTCAGTTATGCACCATTTCTTAAAAATCGTAGGTGTTGACATGAAGACATATAGCATCGGAGCGGGCTATTCAGATATTGAAGTACTGAACAAGGCCCCGTGCCTATCATCATTCTACAGCACAGAAATGTTAGGTCATGTTAGAAACTTTCTGGTGCATTTTTTCCTCATTCATTCACTGATATTGTGAAATTAAGCAGAATGGATGAATTATCGGCTATCTGACATTTGTCGTCTGCTGCTGTATATCGAACATGTTGATTTAGACAAATAAGTTGTCCATGACTTAATATAATAGGTTCTTTCAATTTCTGATTAATTCGAAACAATCACGATTATTTCGGCCTCTTCCATATTTATGGAAAGAAAGGCAATGTTAAAAAGATTTCTAAGCTGATCTTACCGTCCGGTATTGAATGTTTCATTTCAGTATTGAGTTTGATTAAATCGAGCCAAAGCAAGATCCGAAACGTACCGTTCTTTGATTCATTCAATTTTTTGGAATTGCTTTTGCAATGTGCTTTATCCTTTTTATATGGTATTTTAGAGCCAGTGTTACTGTTGTGTCTTTGTTTTGCAGCGATTATATACTCATCGAAAGACCTTTTGCACCACTTACTTTTTTCATATTTTACGTCAAAGTCCGCAGCTATGGTCATGTCGGGACGTTGCCTCCATTTTATGGGACGTTAATCAACATTAGGATGTCATGAATAATCAAGAACAAACAAATAAATCATGATAACCACCCTGATGAATAAAAAACGAGGACTCAACAGATTCAATAAGCTGCTCGACGATGGAGATCCCTGGCCTCCGGATAACTTACTGAAACCCGGAGCAAAAGAAAATACTAGTTGAACCCCAGTGATGTTTGTTTACTTCCGTGGCGTTTCCTTATCATAGATTCGTGTACTATAATCTAATGACGTGTTAAATAAAGCAAGACTATTTCTTCCTGAATAAATTCAACATTTCGGGCGCAGGTACTTTAAATTGTATGGCATTCTTTGAAATTAAATCTGACACAACGTCAGTGTGTCTGTATTAGTATTCAATACATTTTCGTTCATATTTAAACTTTATTATCGTCAAGGGATCCTAAGTTTTGCAAGCAAAAATGAAGTTTTGATTATGTTACGTATAGACGAAATAGATTTTAAAATTAATTTCTCACTTACTATAATTTTAAACGGTTTCACAGTGTACTTATACATGTAGCTAGTGTTCAATGCAAAAAAGGCCTTGAAGTTTATGTCGTTTAAGCAGTAATGTCTGAAAACCACGTCTATATTGTTAACGTTTTGTTTTTAGCAGTTTTGTGCTGAGGCATCCGATATTCCAATTGTTTCTCATAGCCCTGATGGGCGTGGGCGAAAAGCGATTTTTCCTGGACTACATTTAATCTGATGAGGGATTCATAATTCGTCAAAGAATTATCCCCCATGTATAGAGTCCTACTTGCTTTCTCCAATCCGTTACTGGCCAACTATATACGTACCCTATACGCAATTTGTTTCAATACAGTAATAAATACCCTGAACAATTAAATCAAGCAGTACTCGAGACAGCTAACGTTTCTACTTAATGTCAGATTGTTGAGTTTTCGTTCTTTATGGCTAGCTTTAATGACATCTATGTCGCTCGTGTGGTAATTATTAAATTTTATAACCGGTACATTTGTAACTGCTGTCGTTTAAAGCCCATCTCGTCACTTTAGTCAAAGGTCTAAGAATCGTTAGTGTTGGCACAAAGAGAAAATAAAGCACAGATGGTCAATGGCTGAAGAAGCAGGTGTATTAAAGAGCATCGAAAAATGTAATTATTGACGCAGGAAACATTTCATCGATGCTTTGTATTCTTAAAGTGGACAAGATTTATTTGTATCTAAAGAGATGCGTGGGTTCATTTCCATGATTGGCATATAGTTCCTTAGTGTTGATTCAGGTGCATTTGTCTTTCAAACCAAAAGGAGTGAGGACAAATCAGATAGTACTGTTTCTATTTTTGTGCAAACCAGTTGTGCAATTTGAAACACGGTTTATAATGTTAATGAACTATGATAATATAAGAATCTTACATGAGTGTCAGGTATGGATAGACAAATCTGTCCCGAGGGTCAAATTTTGGCATCACGAGGCTCGCCGAGTGATGCCAAACTGTGACCCGAGGGACATATTTGTCTATCCATACCTTACACGAATGATGGATTCTTTTTCTTGCACGCCTTAATGCGACGAAGCTTGATTTTTATACTTTCCAGCAACTTGGAACAATTGAAAGGTACAAGTAGGCAAAGATCAGGAAAAGGCGCAATCAGAAAAAGATTCCCACTCCAAAAACCGAGGCGGGAAAAACCAAACCAACAATCAGGTACTTATACCATGAAAACATTTCGTAAGCCGAATGAGCAGCTATTTTCCCAATAGGTGGCCACTCAGTTACCTCAACCAAAAACATGAAAACACACACAAGGCGCCAACAGCACAAAAATATTTTAAACACCAAGACATAAAACAAAAAGAACCACCACAGAAGTATCGACTTGGAACGATCAGTAACACAAAGTTACCGGCTAGAGATAGGAAAATACAAACTGATTGCAAGCAATCCCTGAGGATTGGAAAAATAAGAGCATTAAATGGATGTACGGGGAGACTTTTTTAGCCATGTATATCTATCAGGCTTGGGCAGCATTAGTTAGCAAAGTAATGCATTGTCATTAGCATTAAAACTGATTTGGAGCATTGTCATTAGCTAGTTTAAACAAACAACGCATTGGCATTATCTGACAAAATAATGCATTGACATTAACATTAGTTTTCAGGTTATTCTGCGATAGATAATACATCAGTGCAATGATGGGTTGTACATGTATTAAACATTTAATCATCTATCATACGTTGCCGATTCTGGTACTTCAAAGGCTGTGGAACGTACATTAATGATAAAGATTATCAACTCAGTATAAGATCAAGAACTGATGTATCAAATTATGAATACGTCACTGTTCAACTTCAAACCTAGCTTCCATACTGAAACATTATAAATCTTATGGATGTACAGTTATAATCTTAAATTCTAATATTATGAAATGGTGCTGTTCAATAGCATGCCTCAATGGATGTATTCACCTGATAAAAATCTCCATAAAAGGACACAGGTAACTGCAGATTAAGTGACATGTTTGTATCACACACAATACTGCTATGTAATAGCCAAAGGCAAACAGACAACTTCTCAAGTAACAACATGTATTAAACTGGCAATTTATCACACCTTTGGAAATAGTTTGTAAACAGGATCCTAATTAATGAATTTTGACAAATTATGTAAATCATAGACAAAAGTTTTGCAGCTAATGCCCAATCAAATGCTAATGCATTGGCAAAATTTGCAAAAGTAATGCATTAGAATTAGCATTAATCTAATGCCAAAATTAATATTAGCATTGGCATTAGCATTAGTTGAGAAATAGCTAATACATTGCTAATGCATTGGCATTAGTTTAATGCATTGTCCAAGCCTGATATCTATCGAAAACACATTATTTTTTCAATCTGCATTATGCCGTCAATCTGCAGTTGTGACTAAGAGCCTAAACCAAGGCCAATCCGGAACGAGGCAGGGCCAAATCGGAACAAGGGTGGGCCAAATCGGAACAGGGGAGGGCCAAATCGGAACAGGGGAGGGCCAGTTGGAAATTGCAGATAGAGTACTAGAACCGTGGTTTTCTAGGAAAAATGAGATATCAATATAGTAGAATATGATAAAGAAAGCATGTATTTATTATATTTATATCCACATTTGAATATATTATTCAAATATTTGAGGAAATATACATGCCCTTAATTTGCTAATACTAAAGAAGACCTTGATACATTCTTCAAATATTTGAGAAAACATATATTCATCAAATGTTTTTCCAAACCAGAAGGACTTGATATATTCTTCAAATATTTGAGAAAACATATATTCATCAAATGTTTTTCCAAATCAAAAGGACTTGATATATTCTTCAAATATTTGAGAAAACATATATTCATCAAATCTTTTCGAAATCAGAAGGACTTGATATATTCTTCAAATATTTGAGAAAACATATATTCATCAAATCTTTTCCAAATCAGGAGGACTTGATATATTCTCCAAATATTTGAGAAAACATATATTCATCAAATCTTTTCGAAATCAGGAGGACTTGATATATTCTTCAAATATTTGAGAAAACATATATTCATCAAATCTTTTCGAAATCAGAAGGACTAGGTGTATTCTTCAAATATTTGAGAAAACATATATTCATCAAATGTTTTTCGAAATCAGAAGGACTCTATATATTCTTCAAATATTTGAGAAAACATATATTCTTGCATAGATATCTATGCGCATAGCTGTTTGAAGCCGTTTTCGATTGGTCGAAAGCCGTGTTCAAACAGCAAAACCCATGTTCAAATCATGAAATTCACGTGCCGTTTGAACATGGGTTTTGGCCGACGTCATTGGTCAATGCGACGTGACGTCATGTGTTTTGTAGAAACAAAATGGCCGACGTTGAAGAAGCTCCACGGTTTTCGGTGAGTTTTTACGTTGTTAATGTTATTTTCGTGAGATTTTAAGTGGATAAGAGTGAAAATGCAAGAATAGCGATCAACCATGGTTTGTTTCAGTGTTCAAACATTCGCTGGATCACTCGGAAGGTGTTTGAACACGCGGCCTGCGGCCTTGTGTTCAAACACCTTCCTCGTGATCCATCGAATGTTTGAACACTGAAAACCATGGTTGATCCCTATATTCATCAATTGTTTTTCGATTTGTAGTTACACTTGAATCGTTAAAGAGTAATATACATGTATTTTTCAAATATATGATAATATATATGCGTTTTACAACAAAAGATACAAGTAGTAAGTACATTACCCGTGTTTAAGCCATATAAGTATATGTAGTTATCAAATATTTTAAAACCATCTACATTTTATCTAGCTTCTGATTGCGAAACATTCTTTAATATTTGGAAAAATAAGTCAGTTGCATGTAAGCCTTGCCCAGGGCTTAGAAATTGAAAAAAAACAATATTTCTGACTGTTTTTTTTTTTTTGTTTTTTTTTTTGTTTTTATTTCAAAATTACTATTTTCAACCTTTGTGGCTAGTCTATAGACCATGGCTCGATTTCTAATTCTCAGCCAATTCAACACGATAAACGTACAGAAATAGACTTGCCAAGGGGTGAAACAAAGATGAATTAAAATATAGATACTGTTATATTGTTTTCATAGAAAAGGCAGTAATTAGCTGACTAGTAGCTAGTCTATTGCAGGTGTATTTAATCTTGTGCTCTTTTACTCCCACAAATCTCGTTTGTATGTACAAATATTAAACTCCGTTATCAAACATCAAATGAGCCTGTGCCTGAGAAAACAAACAATTTTGGTTTCCGAACAGATCCGGCATAAACCAGGCTGTACAGACACAGAAGATGGCTGGAGGCTGGAAATTTTGGATTTAGAAAGTCGATTAATTGTCCTATCAATGTAGGGAAAACAAATGCGCTGATCAGCTTCGCAGTTACAGTTCTTTGTTTTCGCCATTACAGATTGTATGGTTTCTCATGTGGCGGTTCAAAATGTCTAGTCTGTTAGTGCAAACAGTAATGCACTAGTAACCACGGCCGCCAGCCCCGGGGAATAGCGGGGACTTTGACTTTTGGTCCATCAAATCCGCGCTAAAAGGCCCACCCGGCGGGGACTGCTCTTTGGTAAAACACTGCTGTCTTCCCCCGCCTGCTATCTTTTCAATTCACGGCTCTTTTTATCTATATAAAGCAAACCCAGGGTATCCCCCCCCGCTCTGCCGTGGCATCGCATTCAGAATATTTTGTTTATGATTTATGAATTTAAGCAAATAAATAAATAAATAAATAAATTAATTAATAAATAAATAAATATAACTAAGCCGAGTCCATAGGAGAAAAAACGCGCCAGCTTGTTTCTGAATTTAAATGTCAATACAGGAAAAATAGTAAAACGTGAAAGCAATGACCATGTCACAACAATATCTTTTAAAGACTAGTAGCATCGCAGGTTCCACCCGCACAGGTCGTGGAACGAGAAACAAGCGTAGCCTCTGGTACCGTGTTTAGGTGAACACCAAAGTCACTGACAAGGATTTGTCGATGCAACACGTTTCTGTACGCAAACACATGAATGCCCATTTGACATGTTTAAGAGCAAAGCCAAAATGCAAAAAACAGTTGATTATGTTTGTTTGACTTGGTGCTAAATGAGTTATGGTCGTTTCTAGATGTTGCCTCCATTTAGTTGGCATTCAGTGTCAAAAATTGCAAATGTTTTTAAAATATACCCGACAAAAAAAAAAAAAAACATTGATGAGATTTCCCTTTAAATTCTTCATTGGTTAATGGACAAAATTCAAAATTTTCTTATTTTGTATCGAATTTTGATAAAATTCACGTTTCGAGTACTCGAATATCTGTTCTTAACCAGTCTATAAAGGAAAGACATCAACGCAGCCGGCAAACATGCTTTGAATATACGGAACCAATGCTGTTGTCTTTATTAACACCAATTTGATCGGCCATGATCGTATCAGATCATAAAAAATATGCTTTAACGTTTTGCGGTTTATAAGGTTTATCTCCGGTATGCAATTGTTGTTGAAAAACGCGTCAAATGACATGAGATGCCAAGCCCGTAGAGCCTGTGTTTGAAAAAAAGAAAAAAAGTAAAAGATGAAACGAATATCTGTCTCGGTATCTTACGGTGTACTCAAAAGATTCCAAACATCATGAACTTTCCGATCAAAACGAAGTCCTAAAGTCACGTCGACATCATCTATTTAGATATGCAACGTCACGTTTCTCGCGTAAACGTTGTGTACATGTAGTATTATGGTGATAAGTCAATAGAAATTATACTTTTACATAAATTGTGACCAAATGCAATGTCTGTCAGGCATTGAGATGCCAGGAATAAGCATTTACAAACCTTCCTTTGCGTATTTAAGGGTATATAATAAAAACGTTATTAAATGAATATCGTAAATTCTAACACGACGTTATCGTTATCTCCAATGAATCTAATGGAAACGTCACCGTGTGCAAATTTGTGGAAATTTTCTAGAAACAAAATCACGCACGTAAGTTGGCGTATTTTTGACGTCGCACATAGACATTTATGTCCGCCGAGAAGGAGTCCACCGGAAAACATTTTAAAATGAAAGCATTTATTTATTAGTCGTGTTATAATCGAAATAATATTACGGTGAATTATCTTTTATCAACACGTGATGTTGTCGGGCAGGTGCGATAATTAATTCACTCCGAGCAATTCACTCCGAGCTGCAACGTCGTGAACTAATCGCAATCTGCCCTCCAACATTCCGCGTTAATCACGGAAATTCACCGTAAAGTAAAAGTATTTCTTAAATATTCATTTAATAACCTATTAATATTCAATAGACCAGAATGTTTTCCATGGAAACTTATGTCATATTCAATAGTTTAGAACGTTATGTCTATGGAATGTTCTATCACTTGTCACGGGTCCAAGGAAGCACGTTCCCGGCGGGACTACTTTCGCTGATAGGTCGCCATTGCAGCCATTTTCCTTTTCCACTTCAACTGAACAAACGGCGAAACTAGAATACTTAAGTGACCGTCTCACTGAATCGTAAACCATTTTACGACTGTGCAATCATAAGTGTTATGATAAAACTGCGTATGTAAATTCTGTAAAATGTTTTCAAACGTGTGCTTTCCTAAATTGCATATTGGGGTCAAAGAAATGACCCCGAAATTAATATTTAGACAATCTTATAGTTATCTTAAGCGCAGAATTCGTCGCATAGTCAATACATAAAATTTCATCTTACTTGAAGACAAATTCCTGTAATTTCGGACAAAAATAAAGTGTTTGCACTCCAATTTTCTAACATTTTCATGAAATTTGCGACCGCAACATTGTCAAAAAGTCACATCGATTTTGATGCAACGTCAAACTTCTCGCGTTAACGTTGATAAATATTTCCCGCCAGAGCGTTGCAGATAGTTGCCAACTTTTTTATCATAGTACGTCGCTGTTTTCCAACGTCATGTAATAAAAGTGTTTTTGACCAAACGTGTATTACTTGAATACTTTTGCGGGAATACGTAACGTCATTGACGACGTCCGTAACAACAATATTAATTTTCATTGGAAGTATGTCCACTTTAAAGGCGATAAAATCGTGTTTAAGAAGTCAGATGATAAAACGAATCTTAAACTCGTCATTTCATTGAAATGCGAAAACATGGCATAATCGTGTTGCGTTGTGTTTGGCTGAGTATAACTACCAAAGTAAGGATGGTTTGACTTGAACCAGTTTTCTAGGCAGGCTCAGACATTAGCCTAATCAGATGAACAGTCAGCACCCAGTAACTGAATTTGAAACGGCACAGGTTGATGCAATATTTCACGAAGGTAGGGGGCAATGGAGAACGGTAATTTGACGATTATGTCAATTTTACAGGCATTAATGCGAGAATGTCTGGGTCGTGATTATGTGGGAAAACAAAGTAAGGATGCCTTCAGTTTTTGCCACAAACCCTTACCTTGTGTCAGAAATTATATATTTCATTGAAAAATGATATTTCTTACGGTGGACACTTTTGTAGACTAGGAAATCCTGTGACCGTTAAAGCTTAAGTGAGAGGGGCTAAGTGATTTTTGCATACTTTTGCACCTGTTTCTTGTATACGTCTTCCACACGCTTCCAAAACGTTTTGTTTCGTTTGTCAATGACTGCAAACGTCCCAGTCAAAATTTTAGCAATGTCGGACAGAGCTAACGTTTCCTAGTTGTTTATCGGCACTTTAGGGAACTCAAGTGTTTTTAAGCAATCTACACGGTGAAGGTAGATATCGAATCCTGGTACCCTATTCTACCATTACGCCACCGCGCTCCCCACTTCCCAAAAACCAAGGCAACTTATTAGGTTTTCCATCAAATGTCATTGACATTATAAACTTGTAACGGTTTATACACAACGCAGACACTCGACAATGTGTTGTGTGCAATGTTACATGTGTCACTGTCAGCATCTTGGCATTTAATGTGTGTGTGTGTGTGTGTGTGTGTGTGTGTGTGTGTGTGTGTGTGTGTGTGTGTGTGTACTCGCTCGTCAAAATTGTCTGTTGCCATGCAATAAGGTTGTGTATCTTAGTTTTACTCGGTACTCATTAAAATTTCTCGTAATGCATTTTTCTTGATAGCACAGGTAAATGTACGTCTGAAATAGGTTAACATATTAAATTAGTTCTTGCTCATAGTGAACTAGCGCATGATATAAAGACTACAGAAGGTCCCTGCATGGGGACTCTCTGCACCTGAACGTAATGGATTGACTTCCCCGGCCATTGCTTACCCCATCTCCCTAAAAAGTACTTTGTACATGCTCCGAACTCCCCACCCCCACATATAAAGTGTTTGCTCTGTAACTCCCCAAAAATGATCACTAATGCACTCTCTAGCTCATAAACTAGCCATTGTCTCCGCCTACCTGGTAGGGACACAACTATGTTTGTTGCAATATTGCTATAAGACACGATCATCTTTTCTGAAACGTGAGGGGAGTAACAAACTGCAGTGTGCAGGACAACTAGTATCAGTCACATTGCAGAAAAGATTCCCAGGTCAAAAGCAAGGTGAAACAACATTCACATTGTGCAATAGATCGATCACCCATAACAACGGACAAGGATATCAGAAGCTTTACTTGCTGCATTATGGAGAATTATAGGGTTATACACTTTTGACCATGTTTGCATACACATGTAGATTAATTTAAAAAATCAAATATGTTTATCCAAATTAATACTTAAGCTGTCAATTCACAGCAAAAAAAAAATGTTAAAAATTAAACATTTTCATTCTGCGAAAGTGTCCGCCGTAAGGAAAAACATATTTGGCCTAAAGATCCGCCGTAGTTAGCATCATTTTTCAAAAACACCTCTTGGACGTAGGTAGCATCCAGGCAATGAACTAATTGGTGTACGTTGCTTCCCAAACGATCCAACCTAGGTGTGTTAACACCGTATTGTGCAAAAGTCGGCTCGAATACATGATTGCTGTTTGGTAGTATGAAACAAGGAATGATTCCGGTATACATGTATATTGAAACTTTGATAATGACAAACGATGATGAAGGATTTGAGCAATTAACAAACTTAATCAATTTTCCTGTTTATGTTGGCATATTTCTTCTATAAAATTTATAATTTCTGTCACAATTTAAGGTTTTTTAACAAACTATTTATGGCAAAAAATGAAGGCATCCTTACTTTGTTTTCCCACAAAGTCACGACCCAGACATCCTAACATTAATACCTGTAAAAATTGAAATGATCGTCAACTTACCGTTCTCCATTTCTATCTACCTTCGTGAAATGTTGCATCAATCTGTGCCGTAACAAATTTGGTTGCATCAACGGTATACAGGGTGTATAAGGTCAGCACTGGTGTTTACGAGATCTGGTTTCCATTTGCATGCGAAATGGTCTAAAGCAATACGGTGAAATAGTTGGTAGATCTAAGTATTTGTATTTATATTAAAACAGAAAGAACAAAAAGAAGAAAAAAAGAGGGAAAAATGGATTCGATCTCGGATCGCCTGGTTCATATTCTGGCAACCAGTGAGCTATCACCAATATTGAATCAATACTATGAGTTAACATACTTGAAAATAACTGTTTGGTGTATTTGACCTTGACATGAGACAAATCTTAAGAGCAAGTCACGCCCTCAAACATTAGACAAGTCTTACCGATAAGATAGATCATAAGTCACTACTAAGATCAGACTTGATCATAATATAAGATATGTCCTAAGAGAGCGCTTAGGATCGTCTTACGACCAACTTGAGTATCTCTTAGGGATTATGGAGCATATTTGAAAAGAACCTTAAGTTACGGTGACAACTTAACAGCATCGTACATTGTAACTTAACGGTCAACTCAAGCCCACCTTAGCGTCGTCTTATCTTGCGAAGTGGCACCTTTCATTTCAAAAAGTTACGATAGCTTTAATAGAGTAACTGGAATATCAAGAGCGTTAATCTTTAGGTGGTCATCTTGAGGCCATCGTTAAGTATGTCGTAAGTAGGGGAACTTAAGATACCTTCATGTTACAAACCCCAGCTCCTGATCATTGTCTCATTTTAACTTTTCGGATGTCAATACTGGGATTTCTGACTTTCCTTAAATTAAATCAAAATGTATACATAGTTGAATATGTTATTTTAAAAACATTCGACAAGGCGTTGTCGCTGACAATATACCGGACAAATTGGCTTCTAACAACCCGAAGGAGAAATAGTGAGTCGCTGTTTTAGTGAATTCATATCCGACCCTTTTGTTCAGTCTGGGCAGACAGGACACTTTCCTAGTCCTTTTTAGCATTACTTTGGTGTCACTGCATTTTGCTCAACAATATACGAAGGGCGTTCAAAAAGTTCGCGGAAAAGTGTCATCATATTCTTATTTTGTAAATCAGCTGAATTAAACTATTACAGTTATATAGACAAACATGATTTGTACATATACAGCAAATTTTGCTTCTCTGGCATGAATACAATGTTAACAGTGGTTGCTATGGAAACCGTACATCACGATTACCGGCCCACTTTTGTTCATGTTTGCAAAAAGTCGATGTTTAATGATGACGTTGCATTTGATAGTTTACCGTGCTTTTTTCAAACTTTTTATGAGCAAAGTTCAATAATGTTTGCGGTGAGCAAATGACGTTATATAAGTGTGTGACGTCACTTGTTGGCGTAAAGCGGCCATATTGTTTAGTGCGTATGCTTAAAATGCGAAAGGAACAACGGTATTCGATAAATTGTGTGTTTGGAACGGACTATAAAAGAAAGACAGAAAGCGCATATGGCAACAAGGAAATTAAGAAAACGGCAATCAAAAAGTAGTATGCATTATTTCGACACGACCAGAAAAGCGTCCATGTTGACTCGCGTAGCGTAACGTCAAATAACGTCATACTGTCGAAAAGAGTAGAATTCGTGAGATTCACAACATATCGAATTGTAGTTTCGGCACAATTCGCCGCATTATACACACAGAACCGACAACTAGACGCCCATATGCCAGGTAGATTCCAAAATGTTTAAAAGCTAGCCGACTGTGGCATGAATGCGTACAGCATGACGTTGTTATGACGTTTGGCCGGTTTTACTGTTGTTACCTTAGAAACGCACGTGATTTAATGCCTAAATTTCATTTTATTCAAATTTTGTGCATATGTTAACTATATGTTAATTTACAACATGCACAGAGAACATAAATTTCCAATGACAATTACAAATTTGGCAACACTTTTCCTCGAACTTTCTGAATCCCCCTCGTATGTCACGTTTCAGGTGAGCGTTCTCGTGACCATTGATTCTCTTTTATAAAGCTAATTTGCGTTGGACACCGTAGCCAAGAGGTTAAGAGCTCTGATTTCATAGCTTCGCTAAATTATTCATCACCTAACCGCAGTGTCTTGTTCGGGTTCGAACCACACACAGAGCATATATGAGAAATGAAATTATCTTGAAACGAAGATTTAAAATCTACTCTTAAAGTTTAAGCTCGGGATTCGAACTCTACAGTCTTATGATTATATGAGAATAAAAAATATAATTGTCTTATAGACTACTCAACTCAGTTGAGACTGAAAATTATCATGCTCATAAATGTCGACCGTATTGTTGGCATATTAACATTTATTAGCAGGATAATTAACTGGCTTTAGTAATCAACATCTGAAATTTCAATCAGTTTTATAGACTGTTTCGTTTCAGTATCTATGAGATATTGAAATTTCATTCTCAGCTCCACTGAGCATGAAAAAAGTTCAATAGCCTCGGAGCATGAGGTTAAACACTCAATACCCGAAGTAAAGTTTCTAACTCGAAACTCGGTAGTCGAATGCAAAGATGCGGGCCACCGAGGAATAAATTACAAAGCCCAAACCCTGGTCTGATACACTGCGTCGAACAAGAATGTGTTCAGAATATGCACAAGAGTAATTAAGCGAAGAAAATATCGAATTAGCAACAACCTGCAGGTAGACAAGAAACACTTCGCTGTAGGTTGTCGCCTAGTCGATTAGGCTTCCCATCACCACTCTCCGCGTTGCAACATGTGTGATGTTGCATCAATCGGCGCTGTTAGAAACTTGGTTGCATCAAGGGCATACAGGGAGAAGATATTTGGAAGAATTCATTCACACTGGCTTGTCTGGCAACTCAACGTTGGACATTAAAACTTATCACTCACTGATCGACCACCTGATTAGTGGTGGGCTGAGCCTGCCTATTTCGGATGCCATAATATATTTATGCAGGTAGAAGTCCCATTTAATGCAGACAGCGTTTCGACATGATAAAAGCTGTTGAGTTGGACATATAGAATCAAATGAAATAAAAACTTAGGACATCCCAGACGCATGCCAACTTTGAATTGAGTCGTGGAAGTAAATATCATCATCATCATCATCATCATCATCATCATCATCATCATCATCATCATATCCGTATTATTGCCCTTTGTCCTCATCTTACGGTTGGACTTGTTTGACAAGTCGCCTTCTAAGACAACCTCTTCACTCTGGTCGATTCTGCGGATCAGTCTGCGTTTCAGCAATGTCCATTCCGAGCTATTTCTGTAATTTTTCATGTGAATATGAAAATAAGTTTACAAAGACAGACACTGCTGAGGTCATGTCATAGTCAAAGAGAAAGGCATATGGATCATATGGTTATGACAATACTGTGAAATCCGACAGATGCTATTTACAATAACAAATGCTCATTTTTTCGTGGGTCAACCGTAAATTGCTTCTGTTCCTGAGATAGGATACATTTATATAACATGAATGCATAATACTAGGTAATATCAGTTGCCGCATTCGTGTTTCTCTGATGGAAATCAATTTGTCTCGGGTGAGTATAAATGTATTCAAAAGAAAGTGTACATTGTCAGTTTGAAAAATTGTTATCTCATTTCCTTTCGGCGGTGACTTAGTCAAGGGAATTAGTATTTCCTTCCAGATGGTTCAACTTTTTAACAAAAAAGCCGTACGTAGCGAATTGACGTTTCTACAGGTGCGTTCTCAATCTAAGCTATAAAATAGTCTGCGTCGTGAGAAAACTGCCTCAATGCAGTGCTGTCTGGACCATGGACATATATATTAAGAAATCTATTTAATGGCATATATTTTAGTTTGCATTATGAGTTGTCTTTTAGATATACAATGCTTTTAGTTTTAGCACAAGTTATGTAACGGTACTATCATTTGGCGTGTTGTCTACAATAACAACAATCAATGAATGGGCACAGTTGAGTTTGACATCGTCATAATCACCAGTTGGTCATTGTCGATCTCTTTCTTGGTCACAAATGTTATGTTTGTTTTTCGCTATTGTCTTATGTATCCTTATAGTCAGACCTTGTGTTCGTTCTGTATTATATACTAGAAAAGAAAGAAAGAAAAGATTCCTTTGATTGTAATATTTAGTTATAATTATGCAGAAAATAAGAAAATAAACCAACGTGGGATTATTTTCACTCAGCGTCGCTTTCAGTCTAAGCTTATGGGTTGTTTTCGTTCTTTTTCTTTTTTTTTTATTTTTTCTTCATTCAAATGCTGCCAGAGATACACAAGTAATATTCTTGTGTGTGTGTGTGTGTGTGTGTGTGTGTGTGTGTGTGTGTGTGAGAGAGAGAGAGAGAGAGACAGAGAGAGAGAGAGAGAGAGAGAGAGAGAGAGAGAGATTATTTCGCATCGAAATGGTTAAATATTTTGATGACAGTAGTTTAACATCACTAACGGCATTCAACTTTTAAATACATCTACTAATTTGTCAGTTTTTAGACAAAATTTGGTCTGTAAAATCAAATATTGCGCAGATGACGTTGTGCTTAATTCCAATAAATCTATTACAACAGACCGTTCGAAAGCATATAAATAAGTTTTGCCCAACTAATGAGCATGGGTTACATTTGCCCCGATCATCGCACTATTTTTCGGTATGTGATTTTCATACGATTTTTAGACATAGTAGGTGATCGTGGGCTACGACGTAAGTGTTTACGATTCATACTGACATCGTGCGATTTCGTCGACGTTTTGAGTCAGAACTGTACGGAGATCGTACGGAAATCGTAGCTCTGTCACACTTTAAGTGAAAATCTTAAGGAGCCCGTGCGATGTCCGTGAGCAGTCCCTACGAGCCCTCGTGGCCTTCTTACAATCGCCACGTACTATTGTTGTCCCCAATTTATCATAACAAATCGTGCGGTGACCGCACGATCACCGCAGGGTCTCCGTACGACGTCCGCTCGACGGGTCTACGGGCTACGGTCTTACGATTTTTTAAACATTTGTAAAAGTGCAGACAACTACAAAATCGTAGAGGCTACGGAGATCGCAGGAAGCCGTAGAATCGTAGAGACATCGTCATGGGGTCACCCTGCGGTGACCTTACTACAATGTCAAAAAAATGGTATCGTACGATTATCGCAAGCTAATCGTGGGCCGTATGTAACCTAGGCATTAGATACGATTAACACTTTCACTGCCACCGACGACTGTAGTCGTTCTACGGGTATATATGCACGTTACATTACAGTCTGTTACTTTCTTTTGACTGTAAGTTTCGTTCTGATCAAGGCCTGTTTTGTGTAGGATTGCTACGGACACCGTGCAATTTTAAAGCACATTTGCGTCAGCGGCATAAGAATATGTCCACTGAAATAATAACAAAATAATAAACTAAAATATAATACCTGTCACTTACATTTTATCGATTTTTCTTAAAAACTAAAAATATTTTGAAAATTCTATTGAAATCTCAAAATAGACCTAAGGGCAGTGAAAATTTTACAGAATTGTCCTCATAGCATGCAGGGCGCCCCATTAAAACCCGTACCCCCATTTTCTAAATTCGCAAATCCCATTACTTTTTTTAAAATGCGACATTTTGAAACCCCCATTTTGGGCATTCAAACCTTTTCATTTCAAAAGGTAAACCCATATTGAACATGGTCGTGCAAAAATCTGGATTTCCCTAGCATCACTTTTGTCAATTATGGACAAAATGTGAAAAATTACCCCACCAAGCAATGCAAATTCTTGTTATTTTTTTTTAAATTGAGGGTATATGTGTTTGGCAGTGAATTATGCCAACCTGTTTAGTTGACATCTCCCCCCCCCCTCCCAGACCCAGCTTCTAGCTAACGTATATTGTGTAAATATACATTAGGTGTCTCCAGTAAAAATGACTTGTTGGGCCTACGGGGGACATTGTTCAAAAATAAGAATAGTAAATTGATTTACGATCGGAAACAAAATGACCTAAGAGCAGGTTCCAATGAAGCACATGCGCAACAACAAGAAAACCAAAACTCGTTTATGTTGACAACATCTATTTTGCTTCGATTTATAGCAAGGAATTTGCAGTAAACTACATAGAAAACTTTATTATATACTAAGTCATAAAATAAAGAGAAATATTTTTCGAATATAAGTTATATTTGAAATGTTATATTTTCATGTGACAAAATGTTTTATTGTGAAAATATAACTTTTTTTCGATTGTCTCTGCCTTTTCAATTTGCTTACTGCATGTCACCTCAGAATTTCAAATGCCTATACTGTTTTATTTGTGAACGAAAACATAAAGCGTGGGTATTCATTTTCGTAATGAGACCATAAACATTTTGGTACCAAAATTAATATTGCTATTTTTTCATATTTCACACCTCCTCACTTCTATGGTTTCTTTAACAGTTTAAGTTAGTAATACCATCTAATCCATCTTCTTCTATTGAACGTTTTGTATTATAAAGAAATAAAAAGGCAGGACCGCGTCGCGAATGAAAAAAATATCCAGGCCCGAAAACATCTTCCAGCCCCTCCTACCCCCCCCCCCCCAAAAACAAAAAAAAAAAAAAAAAAGAAAAAATCAATTGGCCACCCCCTTATGAACCGGTCTATCAGGCATCGCTTCTTTTGTGCACAGAAATTCTCATTCACAATTCCAGCCGTAAGTCATAGAGTGGGAGATGCTTACGTGGCATTTTACAGCGCCAATGGCTTTCACGAAGTTTCACGGCGAAAGCATTTGTATTTTGACGTCAGGGTGCAGTTTTTTAAAATGGTGCACCCACACAAGTTTTGAGAAAAGAACAAATCTAACCAATTTTGATTTATGCTATACAATGAGAGAGAACATTAAAAGAAGGAAATGTAATTTTCGTTCATATTTTGTATCTAATGGCCAAGTTATGCAACATTTTCGATGAGGCGTTTTATTGACGTTATTATTATAGGAATGAATTTCATTTTTGTTGATTTTATCGATGTGTAAACTCAGGCGAATCACTCACAAACTAAATAAAGCCCGAAGGGCTTTATGAAAAAGTTTGTGAGTGATTCGCCTGAGTTTACACATCGATAAAATCAACAAAAATAATAATTCATTCCTTATAATTCCAATTTTGTCTCATTACACTGCATTTGTCGACATTGATTTCAATTTTTATAGCCAGCGGAAGGAAAATAGAGCAAAACGGATCTTTATGAGGCAGCCATCTTGAAAATTTCCAAAGCATAGTACTTACTTTTCACAATTAATAGAAGCTATAACTGGCTTGCTATGGGCAGGCTGTAAAAGCGGGAGCTTTAAAACATCTCCCCTTCGTTCAAAATTTTTCTTTTGCTAGAAAATATCGCCGTCTGGACCGAAAGAAAGACATGTCTATTTTTGAACTGGGGCTCGGAACATTAGAAATTCAAACGTCAAATTTCACAACACGCCAAGAAGATTAAAACACTTACCGTAAGAAGTTCTGTTAAAAGAGAAAGGGTCCATGTTATTAAAAATTCCAAATATTCATTTCGACGCCTTCAAAACGCGTTCATCCATTGTTTAGATTTGGTGACGTCAACGTTTCTTCGAAGAAACGTCACGCTATCACGTAACGTCGCGCCGTTTTTAAGGCCAAAACCGAGTATTCTTACGCATTGCTTTTATCGAAGTATAAAGTCGTCTAAACAACCAATCAGAATGTAGGAAATTAGTAAAGTTGGAATTATACATAATAAAAGGGCTATTGCACTGATATCGAATTGCGTTTATCTACATTATAAGTGCACATTTGGTGGCCAGTCACTTTTTGTTTAGTTAGGACAGCTATCAGGGGGTGAAAGGAAAAAAATATAAAGACCACACTGATGTGTTTGTCAGCATTATAAATGCTTAATGCTATTTGCTAAATACTTTTTTGGCGTCCTATCTGACAAAAAAAAAAATTTGTCCTAAATTTTGTACATGTACTAGAAATTGATTATTTTGGTGTTGTTCGTCCCAATCTCAAAAGCTAAGGTCATATGGAGACGTGAGGTCGGTTTAAAGTCTCATCCGAAAGACGGGTGTGCAAAGGCTGCTGCCTTTCAATTGGTATTGGAGGCTGAAGAAGATGCTGACCTACCCGTGTCCTACATGCAGAAATTAATCTAGGTAACGTATTTGTTTAGAGAGGGACGCTCGTTTGTCATGACCAATCTTCCACAAAGCCCTCAAAATTCATGACATAATGTATAGTTAGGTCTACTACCCGTCGCTGCTGCTTTTAAAGAGACGTTAATTGGAGGCCGGTGATTATGTACATGCTCAGTTAATCTTTGTGAGGTGGCACCGACGTCGGAAAACACACACAGATGAATGGACGACAGACAGAAGGACAGAATTAACCCAATCCTGAATTGGAAACCCTCTATTCATATATACAAGTACAATGCATCCTCATAAGTTTGAAGGATCGTTGATCTTAAACATATTTATATCGATATTTTGAAATTGACTGTTGAACAACGCTAAAATTTCACAAAAAGAATTTTATTAAGTTGACTGTGTCAGAAATATCAAAAACATATCCGGTCGACGCTTAGACAACTTAAGCGTTAAGATAGCAACCACGTTTCAAACCCTACTAGAATTAAAATGCAAAAAAATGCTTTTTGTCAAACACGCATACGTACAACCCCAAATACGGTTTTGTCCCAAAACAAATTTAAGAATTTTCTTGAATGTTTATTTATTCGAAAATGTACCCTTCTAAGTCACCACGACAACCTATCAAAAATCAGTGCTATAAGAAATGAAGTCAGTAAATATCAAATATCATCAATTAAACTGCTGAAATCATACACTTTCCACGTTTCACTCCAACAGTTAAAATGACGTTGGTATCAAGAATTTCAAGAGAGGCGGTTAAAACTTTGAAAGAGGGTTCTTTTTCATACGTATTATTTGTATAAATTTTGTCATTTTTTTTTTTTTTTTTTTTTTTTTTTTTTTTTTTTTTTTTTTTCAATGAAAACGAAATAATTTGGTCAAAAAGAGGGGTTCACTTGAGCCCTAGTCGGGCACCTATCCCCGAACCCTCGCCACTGCGATACATGTTGCAACTTATCCGACTGGCATTATGGGAATAATGCAGCTTACATGAACATGATGTAGACGATTTGGCTGATCGATTATGAGCACGACAAGTAAATTAAATTCAAAATATCCACAATAAACATCAAAAGCTGTCCAGAGTTATTTTATACCACCGACCGTTCCAAGGCGGTAATTTTGTTGAAGTTTTATTTGTTTTATAGTATGGTGTTAAATGTTCTGCTGTTTGCACATTTTATGTACGTTATGAACAGTTTGTTAACATATATGTGACAATATCTGACATTTTTGGTCTTGTGAAGTCGAAAGTCGGAAATTCAGATGTTAATATTTTTTACATTTTTAAACGGATATTGAAAAGCTTAAATGAACAGCACTTTAGATAAATGCGAAATTGACAAATTATGCAACGTCCTCGGTTTGCTTCTTGTGCCTTCCCCTTAAGTGATAAAAAGCATGAAAAATCGTTTGTTACACTGAGTTAAAGTTTCATGATATTGTCCTCACAACTATGGATTACATTACAGAATTTGATTCTTAAAGCTCTTGAAAGAAAGGTTTCTTATAAAACTACGTTTTGAAACTAGTATGGACAAAAATCCAATAAATGTTGCGTGTGATTTCATGACGTCACATTCAATCATATTTTGTGACGTCGACATCGTACCTCCAAAAGATCGCAGAGTTCGTCACATATGAGCGTGTTTTCGAAAGAGCAGTCACACATTAGGCGAGTAAGACAAATGCGCGCCTTGCGCTGAAGATTTTGGACGTATTACAATTAATTTGCTTCTGAAACTTCAATTAGTCACACAGTCGCATGCGACTCGGGCACGCTGACAATTGTGGAGTACGTTTGGGTTACGCCCCAGACACATTAAACAAACGCTAGAAGAGCGTATCAAATTTTTATCGCACGTCTCGTACCCGCCTGGGGCACATTACTGTTCAAAGCGTTTGGCAAGCGCCCAAACCAGTGTCTCGTAAAATTGGAACGCCCATGTTACGTACATTGACGTGCCTGCATTCAGCGCACCTTTAACGCGTGTTGAACTTATATGTTCGCGACGCGCTGAGCCCAGACTTGACGTAAACGAAGACAAACGCACACTGGACGTGTTGACAAAGTGCAAAATTCATCAAACGTCACTTCGGAGAAACGTTACAAAAGCGCTACAGGCGCGTCATGTACGCTTGGTTTTCGTTGTTGTACATCCTTATACATGTACGTCGGTGCGCGTTCCGAGCGCGTTTGGGATCAAGACTGGGCTCGGCGCGTCGCGAACGTTTAATTTCACACCCGTTATAGGTGCGCTGAATGCAGACATGTCAATGTACGCAATATGGGCGTTCCAATTTTACGAGCCACTGGTTTGGGCGCTTTCCGAATGCTTTGAACAGTAATGTGCCCTAAGCGGGTACGAGACGAGCGATAAATATTTGATACGCCTCTTGTGGCGTATGTTTAATGTGTCTGCGGGGGCGTAACCCAAACGTACTCCACAATTGTCAGCGTGCCTGAGTCGCATGCGACTGTTTGACTATATCAATTGAAGTTTAAGAAGCAAATTAATTGTTATACGTCCAAAATCTTCAGCGCAAGGCTCGCGTTTGTCTTACTCGCTAATTAAGCTCATTAGAGCTTATGTTTATTGTTATGTACTGTCATGTCGTCTTAAAATAAATTTTCTTATCTTATCTTATCTCTTTATGTCACATGCTCTGCCTAACTAATGTTTTTTTGTGTTGTATTTCAAAATGTTTTCCAGCGGACCCATTTTCGGCGGACATGAATGCTTATGTGCGGCGTCACAAAACGCTACCTTAAGCCCCTATCTCACTGGAATGCGACAACTGGAGACTAGTTCGCGAATAGTTCGCGACTATTTCGCGACAAAGATAAACAATATAAACACAACTTTCACGTTGCAGTCTCATTGAATATACATTTTTGCGACAAATTCGCGAATTTCGGTCTAATTTTGAAAATATATCGCGCGACTGTCGCGCGATAGTCGCGCGACTGTCGCACGACAGTCGCGCGACATTCGTGAGAGTGTCTCACGACTTTCCCGCGAATGTAACTTATTTTCATTTAAATTCGTACGACAGTCGCGCGACATTCGTGCGAGTGTCGCGCGACATTCGTACGAATGTCGCTTAGTTTTATTTTCTCGCCAGATAGTCGCGAGGTTTTCGCAAGACTGTCGCGCGACCGTCGTGCGACACTCGCGCGACATTCATACGAGTGTCGCGAAAATTTCGCATTGTAAATTCGCCAAAATTTCGCGGCGACAAGTTCGCGACACTGGCACGAACGTCGCGCGACCGTCGCACGACAGTCTTGCGAAATATTTTGGAGAAAAAAATCGCATAAAATTTTTCAACATGTTGAAAAACTTCGCGACCAGTTCGCGACTAGTTCGCGACACAAGAAATTCTCACGACACTCGCGCGACACTCGCACGAATGTCGTGCGAAAGTCCCGCGACAAAATTCGCAAAACAGTCGCGAGAAATTCGCATGCCAGTGAGATACTAGCTTAACGCGCGTTATTTTATTTACGGTGAATCATTGTCAGTGTTTATTTGCAAACGGTGACGTTTCCATTAGGTTCAATGGGAAAGACGATAACGTCGTGTTAGAATCATTCAATAACCTATAAATATATTATATTAACAAACTGTTAATTACGTACATAAAATGTGCAAACAGCAGAATATTTAACACTGTATATAAAACAAATAGAACGACAACAAAAGTACCGCCTTGGTACGGTCGGTGATATAAAATATATCAAGCTTTTGATGTTTATTGTGGATATTTTGTACTTAATTCAGTTGTCTTGCTCATAATCGATCAGCCAAATCGTATACTTCATGCACATGTGTAAGTTGCATAATTCCCATAATGCCAGTCGGATAAGTTGCAACATGTATCACAGTGGCGAGGGTTCGGGGATGGGTGCCCGAGTAGGGCTCATGTGAACCCCACTTTTTGACCAAATTATTTCGTTTTCATTGAAAAAATATGACAAAATTTAGGCGAAAATACGTATGAAAAAGAACCCTCTTTGAAAGTTTTAACCGCCTCTCTTGAAATTCGTGATGCCAACGTCATTTTAACTGTTGGGGTGTAACGTGCAAAGTGTGTGATTTCAGCAGTTTAATTGAGGATATTTGATATTTACAGACTTCGTTTCTTATAGCACTGATTCTTAATAGGTTGTCGTGGTGATTTAAAAGAGTACATTTTCGAATAAATAAACATTCAAAAAATTCTTAAATTTGTTTTGGGACAAAGCAGTTTTTTGGACTGTACGTATGCGTGTCTGACAAAAAGCATTTTTAGCATTTTAATTCTAGTAGGGTTTGAAACGTGGTTGCTATATAATATGAATAGCGGGTTTCCAAGTCAGGGTTGGGTTAATTTTGTCCTTCTGTCTGTTCGTCCATTCATCTGTGTGTGTTTTATGACGTCGGTGCCACCTCTTAAAGATAAACTGAGCATGTACATTATCACCGGCCTCCAATTAACGTCTGTTTTAAAAGCAGCAGCGACGGGTAGTAGACCTAACTATACATAATGTCATGACTTTTGGGGGGCTTCTTGGAATAATGGTCATGACAAACGAGCGTCCCTCTCTAAACAAATACGTTATCTAGATTAATTTCTGCATGTAAGACACGGGTAGGTCAGCATCTTCTTCAGCCTCCAATACCATTTGAAATGCAGCAGCCATTTCTAGCACACCAGTCTTTTCGGATGAGACTTTAAACCGAGCTCGCGTCTCCATATGACCTTAGCTGTTGAGTGGGACGAAAAACACCAAATCAACCAATTTCTAGTACATGTACAAAATTTAGGACAAAAATTGTCAGATAGGACGCCGAGCTCGCGTCTCCATATGACCTTAGCTGTTGAGTGGGACGAAAAACACCAAATCAACCAATTTCTAGTACATGTACAAAATTTAGGACAAAAATTGTCAGGTAGGACGCCGAAATAGTTTTCCTACGTTTAAGACAAAATCTGAGAACTTCCTAAATTTCTCGAGTTTGATGAAACACGACTTTTGTCTTTAAAACGTCCTGGGACATTTTCAAGGACAAAATTTTGTCTTAAACACTTTGATGAAACTGGCCCCAGATCAAACAGGGTCTAACAACATGTCTTCGCAAAAGTCATTGTATTTGTATTTCGTCTATGATCAGATGATAGCGATAGTAGTACAGAAACTTTATGTGTAATACCAGATGGGCCTTCTGGCCTTATTCGAAGTGATTGACATTTGAGCCGCCTCATGGGAAAACAAACAATCTGCATAGGCGAAAACAAAGACGCAGATCAGTTTCGCGGTAACCGCGAAGCTGATCAGCGCCTTTGTTTTCGCTACTTGGATAGTACAATGCTTCTACTTTCTAAAACCAAAATTTCCATTCTCTAGCCATCTTCTGTGCTTGTACAGCCTGATTTGTGTTGGATCTGTTCAGAAACCACATTGTCGGTTTTCCCATGAGGCGGCTCATTTATTGGTTGTTATTGAACCATATCTAATCACGAATCTTGTTAAATTGTGTATCAACTAGTGAATTGTTTATAAATTAGGCCATTGAAATCTTTCTTGCGTAATAATGTCTGTGAATGAATGATTATGAAATCTGTCTGAATTCCGAATATGTAAACGTGTGAAAGATTTTTTTTAAATTAAGTTTTACGTCCCTTTCAAGATTATTTCAGCTCATATGAGACGGGCCAATCAGTAGGTGGGGAAAAAACGGGAGAACCCCGAGAAAAAACATCTGACACACCCATTATTTATGTTTTGATATTATCAAAATTAATATAATAATAACGATAATTAATTAGTTTATTTTAGTGGCACGTATCAAAAGCATAGGTATACATACTATTTTGAAACTAACATATTCGACACCCAGCCGAGTGTGGCTTATGTGGCACTTATTTACATATAAGTCATATGGGAGCGCGGTGGCGTAGTGGTAGAGCGTCGGACCCCGAATCGAGAGGTCCTGGGTTCGATCCCCACAAGCGGCACCGTGTTGTGTCCCTGAGCAAGACACATTAACTCCCAGAACGCATTTGCTCCGGCCGACATGACTGAAAAATTGTTAACTGGGACGTTAAGCCTCAATACAAAAAATATATACGTATATACAGGGTGATCCAGAATATCTGATACCATTACAACCTTTAATAATTTTGTTTCAGCAGCACATAAATTATAAAAATCTATATCAAAATGATCTACAAAGATTCAAATTTTGTTTGGTATACAACATTAGATATATACACCACTAACATGTAAAATAGAACTGTTCAAACAATTTCATAAAATTTACATATAAGCCTTTTATGACGTCCATATTGGATTACATGGCGTCAAGCTTGTTTTGATAGCTCGACTTTTTCTTGTGAGGACACTTAAATGAAAAGGCATATTCACCTCAATCAAACACTTTTTGAAAGCTAAAATGCTCTAATTAATAAATGTTATGAAAATTAACGCCACACATTCCTGCATTAGTAGTAGCAAACATTCACACGCGGATTGACGAGACATCGTTATAACATTGATTTGACGTAAAATAATGAATTATGCAAAAAATTTCAAATTGTTTGATCTCTTTTATTCAAAATATCATTACTTAAATCGCATATTATTATATACCAAACAAAATTTGAATTACCACAGCCCATTGTGATTAAAGGTTTATTATGATACGTGCTTGTGGAACAAAATTATGTAAGCTTAAAATGGTATCAGATATTCTGGATCACCCTGTACACATATAAAACAGGCGGTATGGAATGGGTGACGCACAATGAAAAGTACACAATAACAAGAATAATAAATCGCTGTAGGAGAAAACTCCAAAATTCTTTAAGCCCCTATCTCATTGGAATGCGACAACTGGAGACTAGTTCGCAAGTTCTTCGCGACTATTTCGCGACAAAGATTAACGATACAAACACAACTTTGCAGTCTCATTGAATAGACATTTATGCGACAAATTCGCGAATTTCGGTCTAATTTTGAAAATATATCTCGCGACTTTTCGTACGACAGTCGCGCGACATTCGTGCGAGTGTCGCACGCCATTCGTACGAATGTCGCTTAAGCCCCTATCTCACTGGAATGCGACAACAAGAGACTAGTTCGCGAATAGTTCGCGACTATTTCGCGACAAAGATAAACGATATAAACGCAACTTTCACGTTGCAGTCTCATTGAATAGACATTTATGCGACAAATTCGCGAATTTCGGTCTAATATTGAAAATATATCGCGCGACTGTCGCGCTATGGTCGCGCGACTGTCGCACGACAGTCGCGCGACATTCGTGAGAGTGTCTCACGACTTTCCCGCGAATGTAACTTATTTTCATTTAAATTCGTACGACAGTCGCGCGATATTCGTGCGAGTGTCGCGCGACATTCGTACGAATGTCGCTTAGTTTTATTATCTCGCCAGATAGTCGGTAGGTTTTCGCAAGACTGTCGCGCGACCGTCGTGCGACACTCGCGCGACATTCGTACGAGTGTCGCAAAAATTTCGCATTGTAAATTCGCCAAAATTTCGCGGCGACAAGTTCGCGACACTCGCACGAACGTCGCGCGACCGTCGCACGACAGTCGCGCGACAGTCTTGCAAAATATTTTGGAGAAAAAATTCGCATAAAATTTTTCAACATGTTGAAAAACTTCGCGACCAGTTCGCGACTAGTTCGCGACACAAGAAAATTCTCACGACACTCGCACGAATGTCGTGCGAAAGTCCGCGACAAAATTCGCAAAACAGTCGCGAGAAATTCGCATGCCAGTGAGATACTAGCTTTAGTTTTTTTTTCTCGCCAGATAGTCGCGAGGTTTTCGCAAGACGGTCGCGCGACCGTCTTGCGACACTCGCACGACATTCGTACGAGTGTCGCGAAAATTTTGCATTGTAAATTCGCCATAATTTCGCGGCGACAAGTTTGCGACACTCGCGCGAACGTCGCACGACCGTCGCACGACCGTCGCACGACAGTCGCGCGACAGTCTTGCGAAATGTTTTGGCGAATTAATTCCTATAAAATTTTAAAACATGTTTAAAAACTTCGCGACCAGTTCGCGACTAGTTCGCGATACAAGAAAATTCTCACGACACTCACGCGACACTCGCGCGAATGTCGTGCGAAAGTCCGCGACAAAATTCGCAAAACAGTCGCGAGAAATTCGCATTCCAGTAAGATACTAGCTTAACCTCAACTTCGTTGTCAATTGCAGCGTGTGTCACCGATCATTTATCAGTTTGCATGTCTACAATACCACGTGATTCTCAGTAGTGATTTAGTGAATGCACATTATTTACAGGTAATGACATAAAAATGACAAAGACGCCATATAAAGGTATAAAAGATTTAGAATATCAATTAATTATTTTTATTATTGTACACAAATAGACACGACCCTGAATGGACCAGATTTACTGGCTTACCACAAGGCTGGTACCGGGTCGTCAAATAATTCTTCCGCACATACATGTAACCACAGAACCTCGAGGTACATTTGTGCCAAGAGCATACGGGGTCTAAATGTGCGGAGCAATGATGCACACATGCATAAACTGTGGCGGGTCTTTGTCGAAAGCAAACGATCGAGATGTTTGTGACAGAATGGCTAGAGTTCGTACATGTAACCCTAATTTGTACTATAAAGCCTTTGATATAATTTGTCATAACCTGTAAGTAATGTTTATTCACTAAATCACTACTGAGAATCGCGTGGTATTGTAGAATTTCAAAGATCGGTGCGCGTTTCGTGAAAAGTTTAAACATTTTTTTATTTTATTTATTTATTTATTTATTTATTTTCTAAAAGCTCGGCGTGTCTCGGGTGTGTGTTTTATACGATTCGAATAAGTTCCACGTGCGCTACAGTGCGTTGAATACGCTTTCAACGCGTTTGGCACAGATTTTAGGCACACCAGTGTACGCGAGGTTACGAGATGTTGCCCAAAGCGTGTATGAAACGAGCGTTTAACGTTTGTTAATAAACGTTGTGCAATATGACATGGCTCAAAAACTCAAGTCATTTCACGAGGAAACTTATTACGTAAATTGTGTGATTTGCACGGGGTTTAATGTCCCAGTCAACAATATTCCAGTCATGTGTGAATGGCTGACGAGGCATGGCCCATCACCATTCTCGAAAATATGCTCACTGCTCTTAAAGGATCTGTTTTATTTTTATTTGCTATTACTGCAGCTGGTGTTGTGCCGTGTGGCGGCCCTAAAATGTCTCCCCGTACATCATCCATAGTGCAGATTATATTTTCCTTTTGGTCTGAGATCAAAGAGGATATTTTGAGAAATCAGAAAATTATTATCGGTTTAGATTCATATTCTAACCAACGTTCAATATAAATGGCCACATTTTGATTATACTAGTCTTTGTATTGACTAGCCTGCTGATAGTTGAATAATTACTGTAACTCTCTTTGGCTCCATGTTGCCAAATCTAAAGGGTCATTGACGAGGCTTGAATAGCCGAAACGGTGGCACGGCCCCTCACCATTCTCGAAAATATGCTCACTGCTCTTAAAGAATCTCAGTTTTATTTTTATTTGAACTGTAAGTATCATCTGAGACTAGTTAAGACTATCCCTCCTTGTAAATATATCAACTAACTTTATGATAAAGTTGCTTCATGCCATGCCAGGTTCCACCGGCGCATGTCGTGAGAGAAACCACGGTAGCCACTGGTACCTTTTAACGCCTTTGTTATGGCGTGACCCGGGATTGAACCCGCGACCTCCCGAATCCGAAGCGCACATCTCACCAATTGAGTAGCCTACTACTTGAGCTACGGGAAGAAATGTCTCAGGTGAACAGCAAAGACAGTTACCATTTTGTGCATAATTCATCATTGTTTTGCCTCTTTATGCACAAGTCATTTGTAACCACGGCCCCAGCCCCGGGGGAGGGCGTGGGATAGTCGTGGAAATGAGTGGGGTTTTGACCAAAGTTTTGCCACGGCAGTGCGGGAGGAATACCCTGGGTTTGCTTTATATAGGCAAAAAGGGCCGTGAAATGAAAGGATAGCAGGCGGGGCAAAACAGCAACGAGCAGTTCCCTCAAGGTGTGGCTTTTAGCGGGGATTTGCTGGACCAAAAGTCAGTCGCCAGGGCTTGGGGCCGTGGTTACAAATGACTAGTGCATTACTGTTTGCACAAACAGACATATTTTAACCGTCGCATGAGAAACCAAACAATCTGCATTGGAGAAAACAAAGACGCAGATCAGCTTCGCAGTAACTGTGAAGCTGATCAGCGCCTTTGTTTTCGCTACATGGATAGTAGATTTCATCTAATTTCTAAATTCAAAATTTCCAGCCTCTAGCCATCTGCTGTGTCTGTACAACCTGGTTTGTGTCGGACCTGTTAAGAAACCAAAATTGTGGTTTTCCCATGCACAGGCTCATTCGAGTTGAATACGAGATTTGAGGGAGTAAAGGGGCAAAAGTTTAAATACACATGCAATTGACTTATGTATCCAAATATTAAAAAAATGTTTCGCAATCAGACGATAGATAATATATATATATGGTTTTAAAATATTTGATAATGACATATACTTGTAGGGCTTTAACAAAGGTAATTTACTTTCTACTAATGTACAAGTAATGTACTTACTACTTGTATCTTTTGTTGTAAAACGAATATATATTCTCATATATTTGAGAAATATATTACTCTTTAACGATTTAAGTGTAACTGCAAATCATAAAAACATTTGATGAATATATGTTTTCTCAAATATTTGAAGAATATATCAAGTCCTTCTGATTTCGAAAAGACTTGATGAACTTATATGTTTTCTCAAATATTTGAAGAATACACCAAGTCCTTCTGATTTCGAAAAGAATTGATGAATATATGTTTTCTCAAATATTTGAAGAATATATCAAGTCCTTCTGATTTCGAAAAGATTTGATGAATATATGTTTTCTCAAATATTTGAAGAATATATCAAGTCCTCCTGATTTGGAAAAGATTTGATGAATATATGTTTTCTCAAATATTTGAAGAATATATCAAGTCCTTCTGATTTCGAAAAGATTTGATGAATATATGTTTTCTCAAATATTTGAAGAATATATCAAGTCCTTCTGGTTTGGAAAAACATTTGATGAATATATGTTTTCTCAAATATTTGAAGAATGTACCAAGGTCTTCTTTAGTATTAGCAAATTAAGGGCATGTATATTTCCTCAAATATTTGAATAATATATTCAAATGTGGATATAAATATAATGAATACATGCTTTCTTTATCATATTCTACTATATTGATATCTCAATTTTCCTAGAAAACCACGGTTGTAGTACTCTATCTGCAATTTCCAACTGGCCCTCCCCTGTTCCGATTTGGCCCTCCCCTGTTCCGATTTGGCCCACCCTAGTTCCGATTTGGCCCTGCCTCGTTCCGGATTGGCCTTGGTTTTGGCTCTTAGTCTCAACTGCAGATTGACGGCATAATGCAGATTGAAAAAATAACGTGTTCGAAAAAGAATTAACTTTTTTTTTGCTTTTGTGTTAAGATTTATTCGCTTTAACAAGGATTTGAAATCGATCTAAACGATCTAAAGTCCATTCAAAACTATCAACATTCTTTCAGAACTATTATTTTAGAGGGTTACACCACCATTGACATTGATTACTCACAACTTCTCTGTTTTATTTTTATTCTTATATTCAGGAAAATGTTTGTACCTACCTATTTTCAGTTCATGTAAAAATATTCGGAAAACTCCAATGCATACACAGGGTCATTTCGTTGGCTCGGTTACAAAGCCTCTCATGTGCACATAAGTAAATCTTTCAGGAGAAGCAGAACTGAAATTCCAAAATGTTACATGTATATAAAACAAACATTCATGTAGGGTTACAGAATGTCTTATCTGCAGAGTACTCGATTGCGAGTAACAGGTTCTAATGATGAATTTTAGCATGCATTCGTTCATTGGCACCTCTTGCATAACTTGCAGAAGAAGAAAATATTCCAGTTTCTTTTCATTTGTTTCATTGCATATGAGAAGTTTTGACACCGACGATTTGAGCCAACATTTATTGTTAATTATACGAAAAAAAAAATCCATTGCCTATAGCATTGCAAGGTTTTGTCACCAGCTGCATTAGGATGCCCGCAATGGTGCCAGATCAAAATACGATTTTGTGAAAAAGTGAAGCTACGGGGTTTTGAAACCGGACCAAAGAATTTTTTGTAAAACACGTTTGCAAATAACACTCCACATAAAATGTGGCTTTGATTGGTCAAGCATTTTTTGACAAAATTAATTTTAAATTTTAGAATGTAAATTAACAAGGCCAAGGTCAAGAAATGACCTTTATATTCATATACTTCCAATAACTCAATAACTACAATCTTTCATAGGCTCTAAAGCAATCCGTAAAATATAAAATTTTCACTTCTCAGAATATGTAACCTATGCGACCATTAAGACATAGCCGAAAATCATCAAGGTCAATCCATCGTTATGATTTATATAAGCAAGATGGAACATATTTCCCAATTCTACATACATGTACCAAGTTTCATGGTGATCGTTTCATCGGTTCCATGGAGGAAAATGATTGAAGGATACAAGTAGGCAAAGATCAGGAAAAGGCGCAATCAGAAAAAAGATTCCTACTCCAAAAACCGAGGTGGGAAAACCCCAAACTAACAATCAGGTACTTATACCATGAAAACATATCGTAAGCCGAATGAGCAGCTATTTTCCAAATAGGTGGCTACTCAGTTACCTTAACTAAAAATATGAAAACGTACATAAGGCGCCAACAGCACAAAAATATTTTAAACACCAAGACATGTAGATGTGTTCTGATGTCGAGTAGGCAGGGTGGACGGAAACTTAAAAGCGGTGGGTTAGAATCTTACTGCTATCTTTAGTTTTCACTTTGCGACAAACTTTGCGACAAAAACACTGCCCTTTCTGTTGTCGTTCGCCTCTTTCGATATATGCAACACTCCCGGTTCCTTCACTTCAACTTAACGCTGTGCGTTGTATGCTTATTTAACACGTATGCTGGATAGACCTTTGGACTGACATCTAATCATTTTGCCTACTTCTTTGAGCACACTGAACATATTAACAACTGATTTGTTGAATAACTCTGACCAGTGTGACTGGTATCTTAATGCGAGACGTCAATACTCTCTTGAACAATTTCGTTAATGAGTATTACCGCTGAATAATGCACACCCATTAAATGCTCGGAAACACCGCCGCTAGATATTGTTGAGGCTTATGGTGTCTACAGGAAACCTCTTTGTTTACCGAGACACTTCTAAAGCTTCGTCGAGATATTGTTTAGGAATAGAAAGAAAAATCCAGCATCACCCGCATACATGGTTGTCGGTACATTATATGTATTCTAAACTGAAAATGCAGATAACATAGGTAGGTTGAACCCTTGGCAGAGCGTTATAATATAGGGATCAACCATGGTTTTCAGTGTTCAAACATTCGATGGATCACGAGGAAGGTGTTTGAACACAAGGCCGCAGGCCGCGTGTTCAAACACCTTCCGAGTGATCCAGCGAATGTTTGTACACTGAAACAAACCATGGTTGATCGCTATTCTTGCATTTTCACTCTAATCCACTTAAAATCGCTTGAAAATAACATTAACAACGTAAAAACGCACCAAAAACCGCGGAGCTTCTTCAACGTCGGTCATTTTGTTTCTATGAAATATATGACGTCACGTCACTTTGACCAATGACGTCGGCCAAAACCCATGTTCAAACGGCACGTGAATTTCATGATTTGAACATGGGTTTTGCGGTTTGAACACGGCAAACGGCTTCAAACAGCTATGTGCATAGATATCTATGCAAGAAATATACATCAGACACGGATACTGTCAACTATGGCAGTAACAATTCCTTACTCTAGCAAAAGGCATTCGACAAAGTAAGTTCCATAAAATGTAGGCAGCGTCTCGACCAATACTGCAACAAATCAAACATATCAAGAAAGTAGAGTCACACCTATATTTCAAAGGTTGCATAGTGTAATCAGTCATTGTTACTATACAGCAGGGAATATTTATAGTGAAAATGATCCTAGCAGGAATATCTGAAAATCAATTATGTTTGCTAACACTGCATTTGTGTGATTTACAACTATAAAAGATTACTCTTCTTCATAATATATTTGACTGTTGACCAATTTTTGAGATTTTTGCTGGTATTTTTGTGACAATATAAGGTCACTGTCCTGACATTAAAAACTTCCACTGTCCTACATGTAAACATTATTGGCAAAAATTGATAATCAAAAGAGATATTTTACACTTTAGAATAATTAACCAAATATCTCGAAAAGTGTATAAAGTTGTGTCAATTTGCCGGCTTCAGTTTCTAAACGCCACATTGTTGAATTTGCTAAATGTATGGCTTGTTAAAATGACAATCACAATCTCTAATGAGTTAATAATTAAATTTTCCTTCTGGTAAATGATGTCATACTTAGTATGTCTGGACACTTATGTCAAATATCGTCAGTGTTGATAAGAAGGGAAATGGCACTTTGATAGCTGATGTAGCAGGTACGTTATAGAGAATCACAACTATAGGTTGTATAACCGATTAAAGTAATTGAGGGTGAGGTTAGGCGCCTGTACAACTAGTTTAAGCCCCCACCCCCAGTAATTTTATATTACTGACCGAACCTTGGCGATACTTCTGTAGAGGTTCTAAGTGTTTTATGTTTTGATTTTAAACTTTTGTGCTGTTTGCACCTTATGTACGTTTTCATATTTCAATTCAGTTTGGGTAGTAACTAACTGAGTGGCCGCCTATTGTGAAATTACTGCTAAGATATGTTTTCGTAGTATAAATACCTGATTGTTAATTTAATCATCTCGGAGTTTGGAGTGGGAATTTCTTTCTGATTGCGCCATTTCTTGATCATTGCCTACTTTTTACATATAAACTCCAGAAATATCTTATATAACTGATCGTTCCAAGGCGATACCTCTGTTGTGGTTCTAATTGTTTTATATTGTGGTGCTGAATTATGTGCTGGTTTGTACATGATTGTCAATTTAGTTTTTTTCCCTCGGTTTTTGGAGGGAGATTTGTTTCTGATTGCGCCGTTTCCTGATCATTGCCATAAATGTAAAAGTTCAAAAGATGCAATGTCATAGCCAATCGTTTAGATGTTAAGCTTCTTCGTCTACTTAATTTCTTAAAGCTTTGAAACATTCACCCAATTAGGACTAATCTAATTTGTATCTCGGAAAAATGCCATTACGGCTTGAACCAATATTTGAACAAGTCCTAATCTGCGGGAAATGCGACAAAGAGATGATTGTTATAAAGATATACAATGCATGTTTTCTCATTAGACCACTATTTTTCCAGCTGCTCGTAATCACTATGAGAGATCTTTATCGTTTCGAACGGAAAACGGAAATAAATGGCATTTATGTGTGCTAAGGCGTTTCTAACAGTCATAGTCCACAAAGAGTACAATCTGTTTATAAACACTTTCAGAACTATTAAAACCGTAGCGACAAGCTAGAGAAGATTATTTTTGTTGGTGTACGGGGGTTGTTCTTATCGGCACCAAAAAGTGCAACACGAGCTACACTGGAAACATATAAAATAAATTAGATCCTTAAAATCAATGACAGTATTATGTAAAAAGAGTTTTATGATGTTGATAAAATATTTACGTGTTGTCTCCAGTGACTGCAAAAGCATTTGGTGACTTTCCAAACTTGTTAGCAGATCATGTGTGCAAAACTCAAATATGTTAACTAACTTATCGACTAAGTTAACAAGTCTGACTTATTTCAGCAATAAAATCCATACTGTTATTTTTGCAAATGAATCAGTGTCGACTTACGTAGCTTGACCACGACTAGTTATTTCGTTGATTTGTATGTATATTTGGTTTTAGTTTGGCATCCCTGTCAACAGCTATGGTCATGTCGGGACGTTGCCTCAATGTATTGGACTTACACCCAACATTAGGATTAATGACATCCAAATGTGCTTGCAATGAAAATATAACCTCCCATGAAATAAACTATAATGTTAAATGTTTGTTCGACTTGAAATACGAACGCGGGGGCAGACTTAGACCTTCTGAGCAGTTCACCAGTACTCAGATGACCGAATGAGCAAAAACAGGTATTACTTAATTGCCATCGGTTAATCTGTGACGTTAATCTATAGCGTTGAACGACTTTTACTAGTAAAACACAATATGATGTCATAATAAGATTACTCAAACAAGACATCCATTTCGTGTTATTTTTGTCCGAAATGATGCTGTGCTAGCTTTCAATTAATTACACCATGACAGTTATGGATATGACCATTTTGTAACGAAATTATACATAGAGGAGTTCCAGATTATTTATACATCATTACGAAAACATGCCCATGCAATAAATAGATTTTCTTACGAAGTAAAAATTGAAAAATTTCAGATTTTGTTTTTATATTTTTCTTATTTTTGCTTAAAACATAGATTGCGGGTACACATTAAAACCGCCTCGCCGAGGCGGTTCTAACGAGCACCCTCAATCTATGTTTTGGAGCAAACATAAGAAAAATAGATTCACCCCTGCATACCCCAGTTTTACTATATGAAAGTGGGGTTCAAGGAGGTATATATTTCACGGACATGTTTTCGTTAACGCATCTACTTTACGTAGGCAATGTTTTAGACATAGAAAATGGCAACTTACATATAATAAAAGGCAATCAAAAGGGAGAGTGGTTTAATAAAAATTAATACAAATTCACAGAAGCTCTTTTAAAACCCAAAAGCAGCAAAACATGGCATAAAGTACGAATGTACGTGATCGTGAACTTCAAAACGTGAAGATGACTGTGTTGACACTGATGAAAATAAAATACACGAAAAATACTGCATTTGAACCACCACACACTCTTTTGTGGCCAACTTATTCAAACAGATACGTAGTAGCGTTGGTTATTCACTTAAACCTTCAAACGCGGCTCGTTTTGTATATTGATGAAATGAACGCAAAATCATCTATGAAGTATTGCGGAAAACAAAACTCCTGTAAAGCGGCCTCTATTACATGAACAATCACGAGAATGGTGAATTAATCGAAACTTTTATGACATATTAAGTTGAACACTGGACAATTCATTTGTCTGAAACAACATTTTCAAACGCTATAGCAGGCGACGAATGTCATATAACTGATTGATTGCTGTTACTGCATAATTTCATCATCATGAACATAGACTTATCTTACAGCATACGAGATCAGATTAAACTATTTGAAGAAAAGGCAATGAATTTCGTCTCAAGCGAGGCAATTTTCCAAAGTCCTGGCGAAAAACCCGATGTATTCGGACGGTCTGCGATGGTCGTCTGTTCGTCATAATGAACCAACAAATGACATTAGGAACCCCAGTGGGTCCGTACCTTGACTGCGAGCAACAGAGATATTGCCATTGAAGTATACATATAAATAAGCAAGCGCCTTTTGTTGCCGCCTCACAGGATGTCTGATATCTCTGTAGTCGCAATGAATGTACGACCATATAGGACCATAAAGGATAGTGTTCTAGTAACTGGTTTGCCCTCATGCTGATGATCTCAACTTGTGCAGTAGTCAGGAAAGGGGAAGCAAATTAGATTCTTTGGGGTATTCGTTCCGAACAAGACTGTATAAAGTTGAAAAATTTTAGTAATTCTCTTTGGCTCCATGTTGCCAAATCTAAAGGGTCACTGACGAGACTTTAATAGTCGAAACCGCGGTATGGCCCATCCCCTTTCTCATAAATGTGTTCGCTGCTCTTAAGGGATTCCAGTTTTAATTTTTATTTTATAGGTTTTGTTATATGCGTGTCGAAATTGAAAATGTTAAAGTAAGCAATGATTAGGATATTGTGCAGCCCGAACGATTGTCCCACTGTAAAGTTGAGGTGTGAAAACTTAAATGACTATCAGGTACTAATACAAAGAGAACGTACCGTAGGTCGAGGCATCGGCTATTTCTCATAGTGCAAGAAAATCAAAATTTGTCCAATCATACCCTGATCGAAGTTGCCTAAATATATGATAACGTACATAAAAAAAAAAAAAAACAAAAAAAAAACACGTGCCACTAATAAAGTAAAACTATTGGCAGGCCTTTAACAAATCATCTGAATCCATATCCATTCACGTTCAGTAATTCGGGCGAATATGTTATATAATTCGGACACAACTCTTCTTAAACAGGTCATTCTTCAATTGTTATTTTGATCACGGATACATAGTGTCTGTATGGAATGGGATAACCATGTCAGACATGTCTGCCGTTCGCAGCTTCCATTAGGAAAACACGCCCATGCAATATACAGAAAATTTTTCGGTTGAAAAAAATGAACATTTTCGCTGGAAAAAATGACAATTTTCTTAATATTTACTAAAAACATAAATTGTGGGTACCCGTTAGAACCGCCTCGCCGAGGCGGTTCTTACGATTACCAACAACCTATGTTTTGGAGTAAAAATAAGAAAAAAATAGATATACTCCTGCATACCCCAATTTTGCTATATAAAGGTGGGGTTCAAGGGGGTATACATGTCATGGACACATGACATGTTTTCCTGATGCATAGGCAATGTGCCCATTGATAGGAATCTGTTCAAGTTGAATATGTGTTTGTCCAATATTTAATTGCAAGCCTACCAAAAATTACATTGACCCTATAACACTTTGATTCAGAACTCACTCTTTTCTGTTTCCAATGCTCAGAAAGCACCCAAACGTCCATCCATTACGAACCGCCCTGAAGCCCCATTATTGTTTTACACAGCACATAGGCTCTATAAATACTAGTTCTATGGAAGTTTTTACAGCCTTCGGGCATCACGAATATATACTATATAGGATGTTATAGTTTCCGTTGATAAACTAAGCCCTTACGCTGGCCGCTTGATGGGAAGCGCTATTAGATACATGTGCTGCGAAACCGGTGTTTAAATGATAGTGGCTTTCCTTTGTAATCAGCCATGACTTTCTGTTTGTTCGAATTGATGCTTAACGTCTCAGTCAACAGCTACGGTCATGTCGGGACGTTGCCTCATTTTTATGAGACTTTCACCCAAAATTAAGATGTCAAAACATTCAAAAAGTGCTTCAAATATAACCACCCATCAAATCAAAAAAAGCTTATACAGCTGTATGTATGAATGTTTTGAATTGAACCAGACCTGAGCTGTTAACAAGTTATCAGATGGTCTAAACTTTGCCAGGAAGCACAAGCAGCCAATTTGTTTCATATTCCCAACCGACCACCCGTAGTAATCACAGATGGCACTGTCATATTTACTAGACCAGTCGTCGATCAAACATCGATCGATCAGCTTTAAGCTGAAGCATACTTATGCTGGCGTCAGACCTCGCCGATTTTGACACACGAGGGCCACACGAATATGAAATTTTGAATTTTGCGCGATTTCCGTCACGAATATGGTAAAAAGCCAATGTTGAGCCGAAGCATGTACGAAGCCTACCGATGGACACACGATGGACACACGGTTATACCAGATGCAGTCACGAAAGATACACGAAGTGGTAGTTTTGCATATGATGTTGATGCGAATGGTATGCGAAGGCTTGACGATGTCGTGAAGCTATCGTGAAGCCATCGTGAGGTGTAAAATGTATTCCCGAAAGTGTCCCGAAGGCATAACGACACTTCCCGATATTATGTAGAAATCAATTAATGAGGCTAAAAAGTGATGTTGAGAAAACATCAGCTTTGTCAGTTTCTTTCTTTACAAAATAAAATTGGAAATGCCACCGAAACCAGGAAGAGGGCGTGGGAAGAAGATTGCGCCTGTCAGCTCCACTCCGAAACTTCCCTCTAAGATTCCACTCAAATACTGCAGTCCATGATTCCACTCAAAAACTCCAATCCATAAAATACACGGTGTCTATATTGTAGGCGGGAGATTGAACGAGACCAAATTTCATTCGCGTGCAAACATGGTCTCTTTTGAGAAGGTATTTCATTTGTATGATTGCGTTGTTGACGTCCACGGTTAAAATTACTACCATGACTGTATTGTCAGTTACTTTACAATACTGTTCAAACTTCTCGGTGACAGTTTGGTTGTATTTCAATCTATCTTTCGCATTAAACTGACACAAAACTGTTCTTGAGTTTATAGCAGATGTAGATAAAAGACACGTTGGTCGAAAACTGAAGCGGGTACTGCTCTACTAGAAAGAAAACAGAGTGCTGCTTGAAATACAACAACATAATAAACAAACCAAATACATGTAAGAGATGACGTTGCTCCTGCAAGATGAATTTATCATGTTCCAGTTGCGTGTAAAGAAGCAGTGCTGCAGGCTTCTTCTTCCTGTTTGTCTTGTCTTCGAAATAAAATATGATTTTTTTTTTCAGAATAGAATCAACAATACTGAACGTAAAATTTTCTGAGAAAAAGGCTGCGTGTGTGTGGATGCTGATTATTGTATGTCCACGTTACCTTGGGGTATATTGGAACGCAGAAAATACCGTATTGGTAAATATCGTGTTTCCATCGGGATGCCATCGTGTTCTAATTATTAGCTCGACTGCACGAAGTGCAAAGAGCTATTGTAGTCACCTCGGTCGTCCGCGTTCCCACACTGCGTCAACGTTTTCTAGACGTGCACAGCTTGGCAACTACTTATGATAGAGGGTTCAAACTTGGACCATAGGTACCTTGGAGGGTTGGCTTTAATTACATGTTATCGGACCCCTGGGTCCATGCCCGGGGGTGGAGCTGGGGGTTAATATCTAGAAAACTGTAAAAAAATGTCTGTACTGCATCAAAGTTTTCTAGCTGTCCAGATCTTGGCAACTACTTATCAAAGAGAGTTTAAACTTGGACCATAGGTACCTTAGAGGGTTGGCTTTCATTCAATTGCATCGGATCCCCGGGTTCATGCCAGTGGGTGGGGCTACAGGTTAAAATCTAGAACATTATTAATAATGGCTTTTCTGTGGTATAGTATTCTAGAAGTCTATATCTTTAAAAACTTTTATCTGAGAGCTTTCGTACTTGGACCATAGGTATCCTATAGGGTTGAGTTTCTTTTCATTTCTTAGCATCGGATTCCTCGGTCCATGCCTGGGGGTGGGGCTAGAGGTTAAAAACTAGAACAGTGTAAAATAAAATGGATGTACATGTACTACTGTGTAACTTTTACAAAGAGTCCATATCTGGACAACAACTTATCATAAAGCATTCATACTGCATACACTTTTGGTTCCATGACATCCGACCTCTGGGTCCGAGTCAAAGGGGTGGGGCTAGGAGTCAAAATCTAGAACTCTCTGAAAATATTTTTTCTTTTTATTTCTAAATAGAAACAACTTAAGAAGATGCTTGGTCATTCATCTTTTTACTTAGTGACACTAATTTAGTGTCATGACGGTTACTGTTGGTTGACCTACTTTCCATGGTCCAGTGATTTTGCCTTATATCTTGACACTCAGTTAGTATATTTTCATACTTCTTTCAGATAATGAGTATGACCTTTGACCCCAATAAACTTATAGGGTCACTGTGACCTAATTTCACGGTTCAGTGATTTTGCCTTATATCTTGACACTCAATTAGTATATTTTCATACTTTTTTCAGATTATGAGTGAGCATGACCAGAGCTTTGACCCCTGATATACTTATAGGTCACTGTGACCTAATTTCTCGGTTCATTGATTTTGCCTTATATCTTGACACTCAGTTAGTATATTTCCATACTACTTTCAGATTGTGGTGAGTATGACCTGACCTTTGACCCCAATAAACTTATAGGTCACTGTGACCTTATTTCACGGTTCAGTGATTTTGCATTATATCTTGACACTCAATTAGTTTATTTTCATACTTCATGAGTGAGTATGACCAGAGCTTTGACCCCAATATACTTATAGGTCACTGTGACCTAATTTCACGGTTCAGTGATTTTACCTTATATCTTGACACTCAATAAGTATATTTTCGTATTTCTTTCAGATTATGAGTTAGTATGACTAGACCTTTGACCTCACTATACTTATAGGTCAGTGTGACCTAATTTCATGCTTCAGTGATTTTGCCTTACATCTTGACACTCAATTATTATATTTTCATGCTTCCTTCAGATTATGAGTGTGTATGAACAGACCCTTGACCGCAATATACTTATAGGTCAATGTGACCTAATTTCATGGTTCAGTGATTTTGCCTTATATCTTTGCACTCAATTGGTTTATGAACATAATTCTTTCAGACTATGTTTGTGTAGGACAATACCTTTGGCCCTAAAGTTGTCCTAGGTCATTGTGACCTGATTACATGGTTTAGTGATTTTGCCTTTTATCTCGGTTTTCTTTTGGTATATGAACATATTTCTTTCACATTATGTTTGCGTATGACAAGACCCTTGACCCTAAAATATTCCTGGGTCACTGTGACCTAATTTCATGCTTCAGTGACTTTGCTTTTATCCTGACACTCGGTATATTTTCGTACGTCTTTATTATTATGAGTAAGTATAATGAGACCTTTGACCCTAAAGTACTTATAGGTCAGTGTGAGCTTATTTCACGGTTCAGTGATTTTGCATTGTATCTCGGCACTCAGTTGGTGCATTAATATACTTCATGTACAATATGATTGAGACGTTTAAACCTTCAGTAGTTATAAGTTATAGTTAACTGTCATGGTTAAGTGATTTTGTTCTGTATTACATCAAGGCAAAAAGATATATGAGCATATTGCTTTGGGTTACAGGTCGAGTTTGGCCCTATGTTTGACAAAGGTCAGAAGCAGTCGAACATGCTGACTTGCGGCAGCTCTTATTGTTAGATACGATGCTTATACGATGGCGTTGCGAGGGCTATACGATGTCGTCGTGTTGTCTTCGTAACACAATCGGGCAGCATCGCGTCTCCATCGTATTGCCTTCGTGTAGCCGATGGTGCCGATGACCACACGACGTAGTACGATGTAGTCCCGATGTCATATGATGGCCTCACGATGTCTTTGCGAAGGCCCCGATGCACTCGCGATTTCAACACGAAATTGAATCATCGTGTGTCCTTCCTGAATTTATTGACTTGTCAAAGATTTTGGTGCCGCTCGCGACGGGGATGCCGATGGCTTCAAAAATCTCCCGATGGACATACGATGGGTAACGATGCACTAACGAATGGCCCGATGTCTTAACGATCCCCGCCGAAATTGAAACTTTTCATGATCGTGTGTCAATCGCGTGTTAAAATCGGCTAGGTATGACGCCTGAATTAATACATCTTCCGTGACTAGACTATGGCTTGAGATCGAGGTCGCTCATGATCGAACGCCCATAAAAAGCTTTCGGCTTTTGAAACGCTGTGTTTACAAAATTTATAAGTATAGTCATGTCTAATGGAAATCCCGTGCGATTATATCTATGGGGTATATGTATAGCATTAAACCTGTTCGTCGCGCTTACATCCGCGTCAGAGTCGATTTATGACGTCATCAAGATGGCGGCTTGGTTTAAACACTAGTTTATTAATAAATTCACATATAGCAATAATGACAATCAATAAATCAAAGGATCAGAAAACAAGCTTCAAGGAAGCTTATATGAATCTTCTCCTAACGTGAAAAAATACACAATTGAACGAGTATCAAGAAATAATACTAACTAGATGTTTATACGTAGTGAAAAGAAAAAAAATGAAAGAAAAAGTCTAATACGGACTGCAAAACTGAGATTAGAATCAAGTAGAGAGGCGAGACAGTGAAGAGTAAGGAGGACATGGAAGCAGATAGATAAATGAATGAATGAATGAATGAATGAATGAATGAATGAATGAATGAATGAATGTTCCCAGTTTCAAACCACCCGAAACGAACCCCCGCGGATTCGGAGATCGCAATAGAGCAGCAACAAATGCCTGTGCGAAATTAATTGTCAAAGCGCCCTGTCTGAGTAATGAATTTATGAACAGCTTCAAAAATGTTTGTATTTTCTTCCTCTGTGAGTCTGGGGTCTCCGAAGAGCAGGGATTTAGTTGGAAGGTGGAGAAAATCAGACAGAGTTCGGTTACGGATTTGGTGATAGTTTTGGCAATCGAGTAGGAAGTGTTTCGACGTTTCTGAGATACCACAAGTGCACAGAGGACTTTCAACAAGGCTTTTCTTAAACAGATGCTGTTGTAGAGCACTACACTCCATACGTAATCGTGCATGCTGTATTTGTGGTACTCTTCTGCCGTAATAGAAATGGTTTGGAGGTTTTGACCTTTGTTCTGATAGCTTGCGTTTGAATTGGTTAAGAGAAGTGCTATTTCTAATTGTATTGGGTAGATCATTCCAAGCTCGTATTGCGGATGGAAGGAATGACTCGTAATATAATACAGAATTTGTACGAATAGTGGATATATTGTCAGCATTTCTTAGAGGATATCGTGCACGGTTTTGCACTGTTTCGGGTACGAGTTCGTTCAGATAGTCGGGACAAAGGCCGTGAATCATTTTGAAGAAAATTATCAACTTTTGTTTACGTCTACGCGCCTCTAAAGTTTCCCAGCCGGTATCCTGATAAAGTTTACTTATACTGCATAATTTAGTGGCACCAGTTATTATGCGCATAGCTTCGATTTGAATATTTTCGAGAAGTTTTTTGTCTTGGTCGTTACAATTATCCCATACGACGCCGCTGTATTCCAGTGTAGGCCTAATAAAGGACACATACATACGTTCGAGCGATCTTCTGTCGAATTTAAATTTAAATGCTCTTAGTATATTTAGGCGCTGCCATGCTTTAGTTTTAATTTCAGTGATATGGTTTTGCCAGTTAAGATCTGAAGAAAACGTAATACCAAGGTGGCGATGTCTGTCTACTTCCGTTATAACAACATTATCCATGATTAGCGGTGGGTGATAGGGTTTAATTCTTTTTCTTGTTATAACCATAGCGTCAGTTTTAGGGGCACTAAAATCAACTAGCCAGTCTTCAGCCCACGAGTGAATGGTGCTGATACTCGAATTTAGTAGAATAGCTGATGTATTTGGATTCTCTACAACTATATATAAGCTAGTGTCATCAGCGAATAATCTTATGCAACAGTCTAATTCTAAAACAATATCGTTAATATAAATCAGAAAGAGTAATGGCCCTAGGATCGAGCCCTGGGGGACCCCAGCTGGTATCTTGAGATAACTCGATGCTTTGCCATTTATTACAACTCGCTGCACCCTATCAGATAAATAATTTTCAAACCATTTCAACATGTGGCCGGAAATTCCAATCGAATGAAGTTTGTGCAGTAGGCCCCTGTGCCACACTCTGTCGAAAGCTTTCGAAATATCTAAAAACACTACACGGACTTCTTTTCCATTGTCTACCGCTTCACAAAATGTGTCGTATAAATTTATTAATTGATATGTCGTCGAATCGCCTTGGATAAACCCAGATTGAAAAGGAGTAAATACGCGATGCTGGGCACAGTAGTTGTAAACGTACTTATGAACAGCTCGTTCCATCGTTTTGCCTACTACACTTAAAAGCGAGATCGGTCTATAATTATTCGGTATTTGCTTATCACCCTTTTTATAAACTGGTGTCACGTCAGCATATTTCCATGCTTTAGGATATTGGCCAGAGATTAAAAGCCGATTGAAGAAGGTACTAAGTGGAGTACATAAGATGGCGGCTTTCTGACTATATATGAATTTTATGTATTTGTAACCAGCAAAACATTGCGTAATTGATTTTTTTTGCAAAGAAAATGTATGAAATGCATCTGAATATACTTACGATAGAAGAATTAAGTCGATGGGTTGAATAACAGTGCTTTATCCGGTCGTACGTCCGTTCGTGCATACGTTGGGCATACGTTTTTCTTCTAAAACCGCCCACAACCTAAAAGTACACCAGGAGCTAATTTGACCTACCTTGCACTCCCCAGGACAATTTCTCATGGGTGCTAAATCCAGAATAGCAAATAATCTTTATCCTCACCTGCCTAAAATGTCCGCGAGGGTGTATGGCAGTATATAGATAGATAGATAGATAGATAGATAGATAGATAGATAGATAGATAGATAGATAGATAGACTCAATTGCACTATGAAAAACTGCATGGTTTCCATGACAACCGTTAGCACGATTTTTAGAGCTTGGGGTGTGTGAATAGAGAATGGATCATATCTGCAATGTTGCCTCTCCTAGAATACTCAACATGGTCTAATTTTAAAGCTTAGGCGTGTCCCTTTTTTCTATATTAAGTAATGCAAATTATCTAATTTTCATATTCATTAATTTTAATGAAAACATGAACAAGAGGACCAATGGTCCTATAAACGCTCACCTGAGACATGAGATATATACTAATAAACTTGTTTGACTGCAATGATAATATACATGTATATAACCCCAGGGCAGGTTCAGAATAACACCTGGTGTCAATGTCTTCAAATCATGAAAATTCAGTCCATTTGCCAATTTACTGCAAGTTTTGCCCTTCAAATGACATTTTAACAAGTTTCCCCATTCAAATGCATGGGCGACCAAAGTTGATCTTGCCGTAAAATAGGTCAAGGTCATCCCAGGGTCATGATTTCTATAAATTTTATAGACCTCTATTCCTTGATGCTTCATGCCCAGTTTCAAAATCATAGGCCCCCAGAAGATTTTTTCAAGATTTTTGTTATTTATAGCCATGTTGGCAATCTTGGTCATGTGAACATGACTATTTATGCAAACTTTCATTCACTCTTCCAGAGGATGCTCCACATAAAGTTTGGCTTTGATTGGCCAAGCGGTTTTAGAGATGTTTTAATATTTTGGTCATATACATGTATATAGCCCCCGGGGCAGGGGCAGACAACCACCTGGGCCCAAAATATTTTCATAAACATAAATATTCTGTCCATTTGCTCATTCCTAGCAAGTTTTCTGCCATCAAATGACATTTTCCTATTTTTTCCCATTCAAATGCATGGGCGACCAAAGTTGACATTGCCGTAAAAAGGTAAAGGTCATCCCAGGATCATGATTTATATAATTTTTGTAGCGCTCCATTGCCTGATGCTTCATGTCAAGTTTCAAAATCATAGGCCTTCTGGTTCTAGAGAAGAAGATTTTTAAAGGTTTTTGCTATTTATAGCCCTAGTGGCCATCTTGGTCATGTGACCTGGACCATTTATATAACTTTCGTTCCCCCTTCCTAAGGATGCTCCACATGAAATTTGAATTTGACTGGTCAAGCGGTTTCAGAGAAGAAGATGTTTTAATATTTTGGTCATATACATGTATATAGCCCCCGGGGCAGGGGCAGACAACCCCCTGGGCCCAAAATATTTTCATAAACATAAATTTTCTGTCCATTTGCTTATTCCTAGCAAGTTGTCTGCCATTAAATGACATTTTCTAATTTTTCCCATTCAAATGCATGGGCGACCTAAGTTGACCTTGCCATAAAACGGTCAGGGTCATCCCAGGGTCATGATTTATACAAACGTTGTAGAGCTCCATTGCCTGATGCTTCATGCCAAGTTTCAAAATCGTAGGCCTTCTGGTTCTGGAGAAGATTTTTAAAGGTTTTTACTATTTATAGCCCTGGTGGCCATCTTGGTCATGTGACCTGGACCATTTATACAAACTTTCGTTCCCCCTTCCAAGGGATGCTCTACATGAACTGCAGAAGTTGAGGGTGAGGTTAGGTACCTGTAAAACCGGTTTAAGCCCGCCAGTAACATTGTGTTACTGATCGTTCCAAGTCGATACTTCTGTGGTGGTTCTTTTTGTTTTATGTCTTGGTGTTTAAAATTTTTTTGTGCTGTTGGCGCCTTATGTATGTTTTCATAATTTTAGTTAAGGTAACTGAGTGGCTACCTATTGGGAAAATAGCTGCTCATTCGGCTTACGATATGTTTCATGGTATAAGTACCTGATTGTTAGTTTGGTTTTTTCCCACCTCGGTTTTTGGAGTGGGAATCTTTTTCTGATTGCGCCTTTTCCTGATCTTTGCCTACTTGTACCTTTCTACATGAAATTTGAATTTGATTGGCCAAGCGGTTTCAGATAAGACGATGATTGATAAGTGTGAACGACGACGATGGACGACGTAGCATGGGTATACTATAAGCTCACCTGTAAGCCTTCGGCTCAGGTGAGCTAAAATAGCAGATCAATCTTTAACAATCCATAAGTGAACTAATTTCAGGCCCAAATTGTCATTATGATACATTGTTATTGAACCAGTAATATCATATGTCAGACAACTTTATTGATAACCTGGGCCTATATAAAATTATCCCATTTGCATATTCGTGAAAATTAATAAAAATGTAAACAAATGGAGGAAAAAAGGGGAAAAACTATATCAATTGCATGGTATTGGATAGGTTATAAGATCTATCTTGCATCCGGGGGACAAATTCTCAAGGCTGCCATGGTGCCAGTGGGACAACCTAAATGCCATAAATTATTGTCCGCGGCAATAAAACATTTGCATGATGTAACATTACATAGTTTCCATAGCCACCCCTCATGAAATTCTAGATAATAGGGTGTACTTACAAAAATACTTATATAACACCAATATAATGATCTAGAATACTACAATTGGGCTGATAGTGATGCATGAACCTTACAATTTAACCTTGATACCAATTATTTAAATCATTGAAATTACTTATTCATGAAAGTTATTAAAACATAAAATATGAAGACAAATTATAGAAACAATAGGGGTATACTTACAAAATCGCTTGTACTAGAGCTGTTAATCAACTCAGGATGCTGAATGAGGTATCGAATGAATGGTATTGCATTGTCATATGGCCCTGAATAATCTAATTGGGTAAAAATATGAATCCAAATTACAACATGGACGAAGACATATTTCAGTGATGGTGTAACACTTATTTGATGTGTATTGCTTTACTGTCTTTCCTGCCTGTAGGGTCGGTCGGAATTTTAAATTAGATTGCGGCGGTCCCCGGGACAGAGGGGTAAAGAGCGCTGAATCATCTCACCGCTGTGCCTGGTGTGGGTTCGAGCCCCACACGGGGCACATACAAGACAAACACAATTCTGCTTGCGAGTGGGTTCTCGGGGGCCCTCCCGTTTTCGCTCACCTACATATTGTCCCTTCTCGTATGAGCTGAATTAAAATAAATTGTATCATGTTTTCTTATTTTGGATTATACGTATGCAACTATTGTTGCAAAGTGTAGGCTGATATAATTCATCATGAAATACTCCACTTTTGGGTCTGTATCTGTTGTGTCAAGCTACGATTAAGTGTGATTAAATGCAACGTGCCTTTATTGTTGCGTTCCAAATCGGGATGTGCGGAAAACAATTCAAGTTCCAGTATAAAAGCATGTTTTGACCTGAAGCTATTTATTCAATTCTTGTAATGATTAGATTTTACAACAAGAAAGGGTGATTATTCAAGCAATAAACTATAGCATCGCGAGATGATTATTTATCGGAAGAAAATAAATAATACAAACATTGAATCGTGAGCATGTTAAGGCACAAGGACTTCAGTTTGTATATCAGATGAGGGCGACTTCCATCAATTCACACGGTATACCATGATTCCCAGCCCTCATGATCACTTATTTCAGTGATACTGATGTGGCATTATTTCACGATAATTTTTCTTATCAATGTCTTAAATGTGATAAAATGTTGTTGATTTTTGCTTTTTGTTATAATGTAAGTAATGTAAGTAAGTAATAATGTCGCGTGGGAGTAAGAGCTCCCGCACATTGGGGCCTAAAGAACTAGATGACCTGCGTGTGCCTCAAGGCAATGCGTATTCGCCACTGACTGATTCTGACTCTGAGCCTGCCAAGGAAAAGTGGATCAAGTCGAAGCATCCATACATAAGCCTTAATGGCTTACTTAGGCGGTTATATTTGAAGCACTGTTTGGAAGTCATCTTAATTTTGGGCAAAAAATCCATAAAATGGAGGCACCATCCCGGCATGACCATTATTGATGACTGGGACGTTAAGCATCATTTCTTTTAAGCAAACAAGATTGATGTTAAGTTTTGTAAAATTTGATGTGTAAATAAAAGATTTAACGTTGAAACATAACGTTGACATCACAAGAGATAGATCCTGCTAGGAGAGATCGAAATGTGTCTTAAGTATTTTTGGTAATACTTATAATAATTTCTGTATTTTAGGACGATAACGTATTTATGCCAGTCTGCCATACGGCCCGCCAGTGAATACAGGCATTGATTATCGGTCTTTTTTATATTTTGCTTAACGTGCTATGTTAGTGATGTTTTTTTTTTTTTGTTTTTTTTTTTGTTTTTTTTTTTTGTTTTTTTTTGTTTTGTTTGTTTGAGAAGAGACGTACTTGCCTTATAATGCTGAGCGCAAAGCAAAGTAGCCACTAGTACTATCTTAACGTCTTGAGTATCACGCGGCCCAGGTTAGAACCACCGATTTCCCGCTCTAAAAGCGGTCGCTCGTACCATAACGCTTACGTATGTTATGATTTATTTCCTTGAAAGAAAAAAGTTTAATGTAATTTAATGATTCTAAAAACAACCTCTCGTTTGCTTCGCGGTTCTCAAGAAAGGAATAGTTTTTATTTAGAAAACGTTGATTATGAATTCAGTAAGAAAAGAAACAAAAAATAACCATAAGGGTACAAGAAGGCAACGGTCAGGAAATGACGCAATCAGAAAGGAATCCCACTCCAAAAACCGAGGTGGGAAAAATAAGTTGACAACTAGGTACTTATACTTACAAAACATATCCTAAGCCGACTGAGCAGCTATTTCCCAATAGGCACCACTCAGTTATCTATCCGAACTTACGAACTTAATTAAAACTTTGAAAACGTGCATAAGGTTCAAACAGCACAAAAATCGACACAAAAACAAAAAAACTAATAGAACCACAACAGAAGTATCGCCTTGGAACGATCAGTAATATAAAATTACTTTGGGGATTAAATCGATTATACAGGGCCCTAACCTCACAAAACATAAAACTAATAGAACCACAACAGAAGTATCGCCTTGGAACGATCAGTAGTACAAAATTACTTGGGGGATTATCGATTTTACAGGGCCCTAACCTCATAACTTTTTGTTAGTTTTTTCGGTCCTCTTGGCGAATCTGTATTTAGTCATTGAATCATCAGGCATAAATAAATGAGCAGCGAAGACGGGTACATGTACAGCTTAATGAGACTGTGTCTTTATTTGACTTATATTTGTGTTATTTTTCATCATTTTGCTACAGAACCATGATACTGTTGACATTTTTTTATTGTTTTGTAATTGGACGGCCCGGGCAACTGTTTTAGTCATGCCGAGACGAAGCATCGCTTCCTGAGTATTGGCCTGCACTAAGAGGATTTAGTTTGTCTCCATTAAAGAAACAGAGGGGTTTGAAGCACCGACTTGAGCGCGTCAGGCTAAGCCAATGCCTTTACAGAGTCACAAGTAATAACCACGACATATGATGTAACTTAAACTACCTGTACGCTTTGTCTTAGATAAAAAGTAAAAAGTTTCCTTAGACAATATTTCATTAAAAGGGACAACTCTGCTACCTTATACAAATATGGTTTATGATTCACCTTTGTGGTTATCATAATTTATTTTGTGTCCGTGATGATTCATTGACTAGAGATTCACCACGATTACCGAACAACTAACTAAATATTGTGGACCACTGCTGAACCTGAGGGTGAGGTTAGGCGCCTGTAAAACCCTACATTATTTCTATTACTGATCGTTCTAAGGCGATGCTTCTGTTGTGGTTCTAATCGTTTTGGTGATGAATTATGCTGTTTGCATCTTCAGTACCGTTTCATTTTAGTTACGTTTGGGTAACTGAGAGGCCGCCTTTTGGAGAATAGCTGCTCAATCGGCTTACGATATGTTTTATCAGTATAAGTACCATAGTGTTTATTCAAATATTTTTGGAGTGGTAATTCCTTTCTGATTGAGCCATCTCCTGATCATTGTCTACTTTTACTTTTATACATAATAAAATGACAACGAGACACATCGCAAAGTGCAACGTAACTTGTGTCTTAGAACTGTTAGTTAAATTTTCGCGTTTAACGTTAACGGACCTACATTTTTGCTCGGCTTCTGCATACGTAGTTCCCAACATTAAAATGGAAACATGTAAAAAGCGTTTGAAGATATAAAAATAAATCAAAGTTCAATGAACATGACAAGGGTGGTCGGGTGGGAATATGGGACCCCATTGGGGCCTAAAGAAATAGGTGACGGTGTTGCTTGTGCCTTCAGGCAAAGCTTCTTTGCTACTGACTGACCATCTGATTACTGGCCAACCGCTCAGGTCTGAGCCTGCCCAGGAAACATGGTTCATGTCAAACTATCCATACATATAAGCCTTGTTGGTTTAGTTGAGTGGTTATATTCGAAGCACTTTTTGGATGTCATGACGTCTTAATTTTGGTTAAAAGTCCCCCCAAATTGGAGGCAACGTCCCAACATGACCATAAGCTGTTGGCTGGGACGTTAAGCATCAATTCAAACAAACAAACAATTGAACATGACAAAAAACTCGCTGACATTGACCTGAAATTGTTAGTGTCGCCCGCAGACAGTTTGCAAGCAATTAAAAGTTAAAGTTACAAGTTTCGTCACATTTAATTAGTTTCATGCACCTGCTTCCCTTATTAAAATGTCACATAAGTTCATTGCATTCTATTTTTTCCACCTTCGGACATGTCCAATGTCTTGTAGTATGATCTGGTTAAAGAAAACGGTAAGTGATGTCTAGGAACTGACAAGATCATATATAAACACGTCTTTGAAATTCAGACAGGAATATAACTTATTATACAACAAGAATATATACTTAGAAAAACAATTTTATTTCGGTTTCATTGCAAAAGGTGTATTTTTCTATAATTTAAAATAGATGTTTAGCAGAACCATCACTATGCAAACATTCCATCAATTTTTCGCGTTGCCTGGGAGCGCTTCTCGCAGACTTGAAGAAACAATGGAACACCCCTGAAATTGAGGTTTTCAGTTGCCTACCGTATCCAAGTCTGTCATTCCTCCCCTCTTACTGGTTCATTCCACAGCAAAACTGTTTTGATAATCGAAATGTCAGTACTTTTATGTCTAAAATGCACCTTAAGAAAACTTCAGGTAAAATTGAACCAGTGATGGTTCTGCTACATGTTTATTAATTATTTGGATAGAAAAAATATACCTTTTGCAATGAAATTGAAATAAAATCCGTATTCCTCAATTGTTTTTCTAAGTATATATGTATTTAATCGGCTTTCGATAAGTAAAGGAACAGCTTGTTCATTTGTACGGCTGCTTTTTTCAAGCATATTGTGGGTGTTATGGCTTCCTATAAAATGGAGGCAACGCCTCGACATGACCATGGCTGTCGACTAGGATGCTAAGCCATGATTCAAGCAAACAAACAAACAAACAACCAAACATAAGGCTGGCATGCTACCCAAAGCCTGCTTGAAAATACAAATGCCCGTCTAAATTATTAAGGCTGAAATGTAAGGATGGCATGACGTGAACCACTTTTCCTCTTCGGACTCAGACCTTCCAAGCGGTTGACCGGTTATCAGATGGTCAGTCTGTGGTTTATAATATATATATATATGTATATATATATTTGAAGCTAAGATTACAACCATTGCTTTATAAGACGAATGCTATCGTTCGTTTCCTTTTTCTTGAAATGTTGTCTCATGCTTTAAAGGTGTCTCTATAACTAAAATGGCTTCCTGTAGACGCCATTAGCCTCAACAATATCCAGCGGCGTTATTTCCGTCAACGGTGCATCAGATAATGGGTGCTGTATTATTCAGCGGTAACAATCATTAACGAAATTGTTCAAGAGAGTATTGATGTCTCGCATTATGATACCCAATGCATTGGCTGTCTATTTTACGTCAGAGTGAGCCATCAAATCAGTCGTTAATACTTTTAGGCTTTTCAATGAAGTAGGCGACACAAAATGTCAATAGGCACTTCTATATAACATACAACACATTCGGTAATTGGAAAGTTCAATGGAAACCATGAAAAAGTGGCATCCTATGGTGGTCGGGTGGAAATATTGGCCCGCGCCCACTGGGACCTAAAGAAGTAGATGGACTGCATGTGCCTCCAGACAAACTTTGTGCGCTATTGACGATTGCTTGTTAATCGCGCAGGTCTGAGTCTGCCCAGGAGAAGTGGTTCAAATGAAACCAACCATACAAATAGGCCTTTATAGCTTAGTTGGGTGGTTATATTGAAAAAAGAGGTACAAGTAGGCAAAAATCAGTAAAAGGGGCAATCAGAAAAAGATTCCTACTCCAAAACCGAGGTGGGAAAAAAACTAAATCAACAATCAGGTACGTATACAATGAAAACGTATCGAAACCCTTGTTATCCAGCTTTTGGGTTCACGTCCAATATAATAGAGGCAGCTTCCCGATTTGACCATTGCTGTTGCCTTGGACGTTTAGAATCTTTTTTTTTTACATACATACACTTCGCCACCAGAAATCACGAGACTGTGTTCTCTATGTGAAAGCAACGGAAAGAAAATGAACTGAACGTATTACTCTGTTGTGGCGACGAATTGCGTTATACACTATGTTTGCGTTGAACACTAGGTTTGTTTTTATATAATTTTCTTTCTTCATGGAATCGAGAAAGTTTTCTGCGTTGTCCTCAGTAAAAACGATAATCGGTGTCCCAGGAAAAGTGGTTTATCTTCATTATACGTGTCCCCTTTAATTTACGATAATCGGTATCCCAGGAAAAGTGGTTTATCTTCATTGAACTACTGTTTATTTTGCCTGCCTCTCTGTCGTGCTCGTTGCCTTTCGTTCCGGTTGAAACTTAGCCGGATGGCTACCTTGTTGGAAAAGAGCTAGCCACTCTGCTCTTTGTGTGTGTTGTCGGAAAAAATGCTTTGTACTGCTTTATGTATTTTCTTTCCCACTTGGTGTCTACAGCTGTATGCTGGGACTTTAAATCTAATTGCAATTGCATCGATTCCCGGTCCCTCTATTCTTATTTTACATTCAGAGTTATTAGATGCATATCTCTAACAGTTAATACTGTTTGCTTGGAAATAAAGTTTCAAAGGGTTATATATTTCACAATTTTAACCGTTTTTATTGACACCATTCATCAGTTTGTGGTTTATCTAGCAAGATACTAACTGTTCAAATATTGAATCTGTGGAATGCAGACACATCTCAATCGTTTAGGGACACTAATTGCATACTCGCTAGTTGATTGTTTATTTAGCTGATTGTTTATTTCAAAGGTTCAATTAATGAGTTTACGTCTGATGGTGACAACGCAATTTTAAATTCGAGCGAGTCAAACTCAACCTTTGACACAACACAAGATAACATTAGACTAGTATGCAAAACGTTTATTATTATCAACATTTGTATGATGCTGTAGGAGTCTTTGGATGATTTCGTGATTGATTGTTTGTTTATTTGCTTGTTTGTGCTGTTGTCTTACGACCCATCAAACACCTACTGTCTTGTCGAGACGTTGGCTGAATTTTATGGGATTTCTACCCAGCATCGGAGACGTTATGACATCCGAAGTGTGCTTTGGTTATAACTATCGAAGATAACCAGTAAGGTTTATATGTATGGGCGGGTTGACTTAACCACTTTTCCATTGACAGGCTCAGACTTTCTAAGCGGTTAAGCAGTAATTAAGTTGTCGGTCAGAATGTAATAAGCGTTGCCTGTATAAGAGGTTCTTAAAGTTAAAGTTAAATGCATCAAAGCCTTCTGCTTTGCGACCATAAATATTTTAGAATGGTGGTCGGTGGGATTATATATGGCTGCTTATGTCTCTAGGCAACGCTTACAAACTACTGGCTGGCCATCTTATTACTTGCTAACCGCTCAGTAGGTTTGAGTCTGTCCAGGAAAAGTAAACCAATTGTACATACACTTGTATTAGCTTTAGTGGCTTAGTTGGCTTGTTATATTGGAAGCTCTTTTTGATGTCAAGACATCATTGTTGTGTGTAAAAGTCCCATAAACTGGAGTCAACGTCCTAACGTCCCGATATGATCATAGCTGTTGACTGGGGCCATAAGCCACAAACAAAACAGAATAAAGACAGGAACAAAATCTTTGCATTCCATCATTTGAAGGCAAATGTTATTAGTTCAATGATCCTATTGCTACGATACACTGAAGGCATATTTTGCCCTGAGTCAGCGCCCACATCTTAACATTTATATTAGGTAGTGCACCTGCTCCTTCAAACATCGAAATGTTATTTCGTATTCAATCACACCAGGAAAACGTGTCCTTATAATATATATTTCACATACACCAATTTAAAGCAGTAGTTCTGGGGTGTAAAGGTTTGTACCTATTGTTCGTATGTTTGATCCAAACCATAGGCTGTGGGTACTCGTTTGAAAAAATATATGAACAGTCTTCAACTGAAAAATTTTAAGTTTTCAGCTCTAAAAATCTCTATATCTCGTTATGAAAACTAACAATTCCACGACATTTGACGCTAAAAACGAGATAGACATATAACGACATAATGCACCATTAGAAAACAACAGCAACAACAACAACCTATCTTAACGCAAGGGAGATTCTGAATGTCAATTATTCTAACCATCAAGAACGAAATTTCAACAATCTGACTTTAAGTAAAAATTGTAGTAATAAATGGGCGCTGTTTGATTCAATTTTTTGAGATGTTTGGGTGATTTACTAGACATTGAAAAAATGTTAAGCATTATACGTACATTATATTTCAGTGTACAGCTGCAAATGTTCATGTAAGGAGAAACATCTGGCTCCAGTGGCCTTCTCTGGGCTCTGTTAACCATTTCTATCTGTTTTGAACATTGAATAATGGTTAGAGAAGGCAATGATCAGGAAATGGCGCAAGCAGAAAGAAATTCCCTCTCCAAAACCCGAGGTGAAAAAAAAACTTAATTAATAACCAGCTACTTACACTAAGAGATCATATCGTAAGAGAAAATACCGTAAACCGAGTGAGCAGCCATTTCCCAATAGACGGCCACTCAATTGTAATAGATCACAAAGCCATGCAGCATGAAACTCATAATTGGAATAACTTGTTTGTCATACATATCTAATGAAAGAAACATTTGCCGCTATAAATCTAAAGTATGTTGTTGCTAAATATAGAAGGATCAGCTAAGAATCGGACTTCCAACGAATTTCGCCCAGCCTGATTAGATATCCCATTATTCCCGGTCAAAGATCTTACAATCATCTGGACTGTGAGTCCTCGTTTTTGATTCATCGGGATGTTTATCATGATTTATTTGTTCCTTTTTGATGATTTATTGACTAGTTAGAGATTCACCACGAGGACCGAAGAACTAACTGCAGAAGCTGAGGGTGAGGTTATGGCCGTTTTATTTTATATTAATGATCGTTCCAAGGCAATACGTCTGTTGTGGCTCTTTTTGTTCTATGTCTTGATTTTTAAAGTTTTTGTGCTGTTGGCGCCTTATGTATGTTTTCATATTTTAAATCAAGTTTTGGTATCTGAGTGGCCACCTATTAGGAAAAAAGCTGCTTATTCGGCTTACGGTATGTTTTCATGGTATAGGTATCTGATTGTTAATGTAGTTTTTTCCCACCTCGGTTTTTGGAGTGGGAATCTTTTTCTGATTGCGCCTTTTCCTGATCTTCGCCTAAGTGTACCTTTTTTGGTAGTTGTCCACAGATACGTTATGTTACACCATGTGTTTTATTCACTCAGTGTAATGTTTACTCAGTTCCATTTCCCTTAACCTTGGTTTGCTCAAACGGAGGAAGTTTCTTTCCGGATTTTTCAACAAAGAGTTGATAGTAAGCAATGGACCAGCGTCTTTGATCGAACGTTAGTAAATACACACAAAACGACGCAAACTGTTTAAATATTGACACTAAAAACTTATATGACCATAATGGAGTACCGCCCGAGAGAGGACGATACTTCTTAACCACTCGCAACTCTTGTATTGTCCGGATGAACTAGCTGTAACCTTAATCTGCTGCTATATTAACTTCTCAAAAAATCCAGCCTTGTTATAGTTCATTTTCGGGGAATTGTGTATTTTTGTAATCGTAGCGTTTGTCATGTGTCAAGATAACACCACTTCGGGTTAAATTCACAGTGTCGCACCGATGTTCGTAGAATATATTTCATCGAGATGATAGCCGCCTTACGAATAGAAATTAGAATGGAATAGAATAGAATATTTTTATTTTCCAAAATCAAGGACTCTTTCGGGTAGTTAAAAATGTACATGTAATATGGTGTATGGGGTTGGAAATTGGTGTATGGGGTTCTATTGTCTTATGCAACTGAGTTTAAGAATCAAGCGGAGAGAAAGGAATATACATTTTTCTCAGTCATTCATATAGCTTTTGTTTTCTGTTATTCGTTGTTAGACCAAACGTTTATCGGATCGAACATTACGGTTACTGGTTAAGCCTTTAAACGTTTGAACCTCGCATTTTCAAAGACTACAACGACTGGTTTACGATAAATTCCAAACACCGTTGAGTTCATTCCGTAATTGTAGTCGGCGTTGTTAGATGGGGCTTCAAGACGAGGTCAAAGCTTTCAATGAGACATTCCTTGAGTCTGCCTATGCGCCGACTTATTAAATGCCGAAGCTTTCCATCTGTAATTTTTGATACATGCGCAATATTAGAATGAAAAATGTTTCATGTTTCTTATACAATTTTATTCGAAGTTTAGGTATACAAAGTACCTAAATCCTAAATGTCAATTTACTTTTTTTAAACTTTGGTTTACGGAGTGGGCCTTTTTTCTGATTGCTCCTTTTCCTGATCATTGCATATTGGTACCTTTTGATATTACGGCACTTCAGACATAGAAGTGCTCATTCTTATCTATCATCACTAACAATTCTACGATACTTGACAGTACCGGCAAGACAGACATATAACGACACAATGTACCATTAAAAACTAATAATAGTGAACACACGCGAGACTCCGAATGTCAATTAAGCTAGCCATTAAGAATGAAATTTCAACAATTTGACATTTAGTGGAAATTGTAGTGGTAAATGGGCGCTCTTTAATAGAATTGTTTAGGATATTTGGATTGTCATTCAAGACATGGGACTAAAGTTAGAGCAGTATGCACACTGCGGTTGTCAACAGCAAATGTACAGCAGTACTACATTAAAAAAATACAAACCTGCAATATAGCTTTTGAACGGTGGTCGGGTGGAAATATGGACCCCCGCCCATTGAGAACCTATGAAATAGATGGTCTGCTTGTGCCTCAAAACAAAGGTCATAAACTACTGTCTGACCATCTGAGTGATCCTGCCCAGAAAACGTGGTTCAAGTAAAGTCATACATACATATAAGAGTTTTGGTTTACTTGGGTGGAATTCCAGCACTGACACGTTATCTCGAATGACATACGGTTTACTAGTCCCTAATTGGCATCCCCACTGTTTTGATTGTGATGGTAAGCGCCGTAAACATCGTGTCAAAGGGTGTTGTCCTTTTTGTGTCTGTCGTTGTATGTTTTCTCGAATCAACTAAAATTAAATGACCTGTATTCGCTGCATGCCCATCTGTTTCCTGTACACGTCCCCATTCATCATCTTAACTAAGTCTGCGATGACGGATGACACCATATATCACATGTATTCCACTAGGTACATTGATCTCCTTCATTGTAAATATCATTGCATATTATTATTATTCTCACCGCTGTGTCTGGTGTGGGTTCGAGCCCCGCACTGGCCACATGCGAGATAAGCCAAGTTCTACTTGCGGTTGCGCACGGTGGTTTTTCTCGGGGTTCTCCCGTTTACGCCCACCTACTGATCGGCCCGTCTCATATGAGCTGAAATAATCTTGAAAGGGACGTAAAAGTGTATTGAAAATATTATTATTATTATTATTATTATTATCATTATTATTATCATATAGACATAGTACAGAGCCTATGGAGACAAAACTTTAGTTAAATGAGTTAACGAAAATTAAACAATATATATATGAGTTATTTTTTTGTATACTTTTGTTTAAACACTACTCTTTAGGCCAGTCAATGAGCATCTCATTTAAATATTAAAATGGGCTGGTTTCCAGCCTACATATATAATCAATATTAGATAATATTATACTGGTAATCAAAACCATCCTGACCTTCAGGTCTTTAGTACACTTGTTCTATTTATATGTGCCATGGCAAAACAAAGTCTATCTTTAGTGGCTGTACTTCCCATATCATCATAATGAAGACATTGATAAGCTGCTCTGTTTATCAAACAGCTGATCTAAATCTTTATTTTGTACTAAAAGGTCACATTCCTGCTAGTTGATTTGCACTGGCTGATCACATGTAGATTTACAAAGGTACCTTTTTTCATTACTAATACAGGAAGTGTCACAGTGTCACAAGAGTACAAAGCTGTGTCACAATAAAACTTATCTTAATGAACAATACTTTTTGTACAGCTACAATAAGACAAAGACACTGATCACCTGCTCATTTGTAACAATATGGTCTGGATCTTTCAGTCTATAAGATAAAACGGATAATCAACTGATTTTTTCGTCAAGTGCTGTGTTTTGGAGTTTGAGTAGTCTTTCATCAGGACCCTTTTACTCACCTTTGGCACGTAAAAAGATCCTGATGAAAGGTCATTGAACAATGAATTAATTTCCAAAACACAGCACTTGAAGAAAAAATCAGTTGATTATCAATAACTTATTATTTTAGCTCACCTGAGCCGAAGGCTCACGGGTGAGCTTCTAGGATAGGCAGGCACCCGGCGTCGTCTATCCGTCGTCGTCCTTCGTCCACCATTTTCAAAGATCTCTGAAACCGCTTGGCCAATGAAAGCCAAATTATGTATGAAGCATCTATAGGAAGAGGCAACTAATATGTATATAAATAATCCAGGTCACATGACCAAGATGGTCGCCATGCCCATATGTGGTAAAAAACCTTCAAAAATCTCCGGAACCGGTGGACCGGTTTCAACGAAACTCGGCATGAAATATTGATGACTCAAGTACTACAATGTGTAAATCATGACCCTGTGATGACCTTGACCTATTTTACGGCAATGCCAACATAGATCCCCTATGCATTTGAATGAGGAAAGCTATTAAAATATCATTTAAAGGGAAAACACTTGCTGGAAATGGGAAGTAGGACTGAATATCAATGAATCTGAAAAAAAATGGACCCCAGGGGCTCATTTGCCCCCACACCGGAGCAATAAATATGTATGTTACTATAATCTTCAAAAATCTTCTCGCTTGGCCAATCAAAACCAAATTCTATATGAAGCATCTATAGAAAGGGGGACTCAATGTGTATATAACTAATCCAGGTCACGTGACACAGATGGCCCCATGCCCATATATGGTAGAAATCCTTTCAAAAATCCCATTTTCTGATACGGGTTGACTGATTTCAACATATATGGGCATTAAGCATCGATAACTCAAGTACTACATCGCGAGTATATAAATCATGACCCTGTGATGACATTGATCTATATATCGGCAAGCTTAACATAGGTCGCCTATGCATTTGAATAGGGAATAAATTTAAAGGTTTGATCCCTAGGAAGCAGTAAACTTTCAAAGAGAGATAGTGTGGACTATACAGCTGTATTGCGCAATTTTGGGAAATGAACCCTCATCAATAGCCCTTTTAAAACTAATAAAATGTCATTCAAAGGGAAAATTTTGCAGGAAATGGGCATAGGACTGAATGTCAATGATTCTGAAAAGAAATGGACACGTCTTTAGGAAGGGTGAACCAATGTGTATATAAATCATCCAGGTCACATTACCAAGATGGCCGTCATGCCCATTCATGGTAAAAACCTTTCAAAAATCTCCGGAACTGGATTACCGATTTCAACGAAACTTAGCATAAAGCATCGATGACTTAAATCGCTTGAAAATTGCATTTTGTTAATTGCTTTCCATTTCCAGGATTGCAAGTTGCAGCAGACAACAGGAAGTGACATCACAAATTTGTCACGACGCTACTTCCTGTTGAAGAATCGCCTAGCAAAACAGATGTCAGATTAAATATTAAGTATAATAGAACTACTATTGTGTTAAATATCTCACTTATATCTGTATTATAAAAAAAAAGTTATGCACGGTTTAGTAGCGGTTGCTTTTTTCGGGACACTCTGTATAACAAGATATTCTTACTTTTGAACTTTTGACAATATCTCGAAATCTCTTTAAATATATTGCATCATCTGTGTAACGTTAGCGCTGTTGAATTGTTTTTGAGTCTTAAGAGTTCGTTTGATTTTTCTTGAAATGAATTTAGCGTTTATTCCTCTGCTTTTTTGTTAGTTTGATTTCGTCCGAATCAACAGATGTATTTGCCATCGTCAATGGTCATGTCGGGTGTTGCCTCAATTTCATGGAACTTATACGTCTACTCGTTCAATAATAATCAACTAGACGTCCTTGAACCCCATACAGAAAATAACTTACAAGTATTATGCTACAGACAATAAAATCATATGGTTATCGAAGGGAAAAGTCGTGTCTAAAAAGATGGCCACCTATCCGTGCAAAATATAAACATTATTTATTGACCTTTCTGAAATAGGCATTAATAAAAATACGAGTCACAACATAATGGCCCCGTTTTGGAACGGCCAAATAACTACTTAGTTTGTCAGGAAAGTTCGTAGACACCATTGATGTTTCCGAGAGGAAAAGACATGCAGTCCAAATGAATATATTTGGGTTTGCAAAAATATTTCGTGAGCAAATAGATAAAATTTTATGACCAACACGACATCTTCTACAGCCTTTTCTGTGCACCTCCCTGACCGGGAGCAGGTCAAGGGTCAACGTCTCAGTCTATTGAAGTTTATTGCTATCAGTGCTTTATATATTTGTAACAAGTTCAACCGATGTCTCAGAGTTTTCCACATAGGGTCCTTGGATATCGGTATATTTTTATTTTGTGTATCCAGCTGTCAAATGCAGATCTGTGCCTACAGTCGCTAAAGCCTAGGTTACATTTGCCCTACGATTAACTTGCGATGATCGTACGATGCCATTTTTTGCTTTTTTTGTGCGGTCTCCGCAGGGCGACCCTGCGATGCCCCTACGATTCTACGGCTTTGTACGATATCCGTAGCCTCTACGATTTTGTAGTAATCTGCACTTTTACAAATTTTAAAAATCGTAAGACCGTAGCCCGTAGACACGTGGTAGGTAGCATCATCGTACGGGCGCCTTACGGAAACCCTGCGATGATCGTGCGGTCACCGCACAGTTTTATGATAATTTTGGGACTAAAATGGTAAGATAATCGTAGACCTTAAGGGTGATCGTACGGCATCCGTACGGTTATTTCGCAAGTTTAATAAAATCGTACGGAAATCGTGCGGTCATCATACGGACATAGCCTGTGATTGCTGTGCATTTTTATGGGATATGGTTGCATTTCACCATTAGGTTTCTATAGGCGCCACAAGCCTCATTGAAAACGATCGTCTGAGCAGATTAAAAATAAAACTATCTGCGTGTTTCCTATGTAAATTCAAAAGTATGTCCCGCTAAACGGAAACACCATCAGCAACAATATTTCGTGATCCGAGTGTGTCATTAAAGGGGCACATGAAGAAAAATCAGTCCCGTTCCCAACCGATACCGGAATTTTTCGACTTAACAAACATATGTCGTAGACGTAAGGCCGGTCTTCGAAAAACTGCATGATTCTGTCGTTCAAGGCATGCGGCTTGTTTCTCTCGAGGTTCGTCTTCCTCATCTGTATAATGATGTGGTGTTTTCTTTTTTGAACGCTTGCCTTTTCCTTTCGGGGGAGCCATGATGTACTGTGAGGTTGTACACGTTTGGTAGTACACAAAAGACGGACGGACACCTAACATCGTACGGCTATCGTAGGGAGACCGCAAGAAATCGTAAGGACTCCTAACGAACATCGCACGGGCTCCGTACGATTTTAACTTAAAGTGTGCGGAGACCCTTTGATTTCCCTACGATCTCCAAACGGTTCCGACTCAGAACATCGAAAAAAGCTAGAATAAGAAATCGAACGATGCACGTATGAATTGTAAACACATACGTCGTACCCCATGATCACTTTCGATGTCTAAAGAATCGTAGGGCAAATGTAACCTACTAGGCATGACCCTTGCGGCCTCCCTACGATCGTTGTACGATTTGTGTTCATAAAAAAATCGTGCGGTGACCGCTCGATTATCGCAGGGTATCCGTACGGTACCCGTATGATGCCCTACGACGTATCTACGGGCTATGGTCTTTAGATTTTAAAATTTGTAATAGTGCAGACTATTACAAGATCGTAGAGGCTACGGAGATCGTAGAATGTCGTAGAATCATAGGGACATCGTAAGGTCACCCTGCGGAGGCCGCACGGAAATGCAACAAAATGGCAACGTACGATCATCGCAAGCTAATCGTAGGCCAAATGCAACCGAGGCATCAGACATTAGTCCAAGGGACTCCGTACGATATCCACTAACAGTCTGCGTAGACCCTACGACAACAGTGCGGCCTCTTTGCGTTTTGTAACAAAACGTATTGATACTATCTGCGGAGACATATGACTACCGTACGATCGCCTTGCGTTTTTGTATGAGAACGTCGACAAATGGCAGATCAAAAAATCGCACGATGCCCGTATGAATTGTAAACACATACGTCGTAGCCCACGATCTCCTACGATGTCTAAAAATCGTAGAGAAAATCGCAGACCGAAAAATCGTACGATGATCGGGGCAAATGTAACCTAGGCTTAAGTGCTTTGATGACCTGTTGAACATATGAAACATTTTCATGCGCTGAGCATGTAAGACGAGTGCCCTTCTGCCGCCGTTTATCATCTAAGATGATATATCGAGCATCCAAAAATCATTTATGCCACTTGTAAACTAGTGACTGACAAGCATATAGTTTTATGTTGTTGTTTGTATCGTTTGTGTCATTTCCATCATCTTTGTTAGCGATTTCCATAACAAAAATACACAATTTTTAATTATCGGCTGCTCTCCGACGTCAAATAACGCCATTTTTTAAACATTTTTTCGGACTGCATCTGAAATTTTATTCATAGATGTCTAACTATACTGCCGCCAAGGTCCAAACATTCAGAAAATGTCGTTGATTGAACGGTCTTTCAGGATCAAAAGATTTTAACTACACACTGCACTGCCGTTTCACAAGCAAACACAGAATGTGAAAATCGTCACATTTTATCACGTTTTGACACCTGCCCCGTGCGGCCCTACCCTCGTGCAGAAAACTGGTCATATCATGCGTGTTATTATTTCAAATTGCACCAAATTTCTAAAATATACTCATAAGATATTGCTGCTTCCACAACGCGTTACTTTGTTTGATAGATCAAGTGTCTACGAACTTTCCTGCCAAACCTCTGTACAAAGAGAGTATCAATCTATTTTTATTTTCTAAAGTGACCCAAAACATTACTTTGGGTGTACAGATATAGCATAACATTTACATTTTTCTAAAATCTCCTTAGATGAACCATTTGATGTTCATCTGTGTTCATACTTCCATGAACAACATTGTGTCGCGCGACGTGACGTAATCAAAACTTGACGTCAAAAACATGAATCTCGCCAATCTGATTGGACGTTGTAAACGTCACGCCGTTCCGCTGTTTGAACACACACTGTGTGTAGATTCTCTGTTTGCTGGTAAATGTGACCGCCTTGGTGATTTTTCAACAAGCGATAGAGAGAAATGAATGTAAATATAAGCAATGAGTTTAATTTTTCTGTTGTTCATGGAGCTATGAACCGCAGTGGGTCGCTGGCAAAGCTTACATGAACCCCTTCGGGGTTCATTCACTTTGCACGCGACCCACTGCGGTTCATAGCTCCATGAACACCAGAAAAATGAAATTCATTTCTTAAGTAGACGCTAAACATAATTTTTAGGCTACATATAACGGAAAAACGACAGCTGGACATGAGGCGCAAGCTGGAAACGCCTCAGCCGCTCAGTTAGGACACGTGTTTTAGTTACAATATTGGCGTTACATGTACATCATTACCTAATTATAATGAGTGGCTGAACAAGTTCATGATGCTTCAACGTAAAAGTAAATAAAATTAAAATTGAGACCCTTTAAGAGCAGTGAACACATTAATGAGAAAGGGGATGGGCATATAAAGTCCATGTTTGAGAATAATAAGCAATGGTTCGTGAGTAGTTTCCGATGTAAGTAGGACTCGGCGAAGCTTTAGGAGTGTCTGTGATTCTTAAATGGCTTCCTGTAGACACCATTAGCCTCAACAATATCCAGCGGCGTTGTTTCCGAGCATCAGTGCATCGTATAATGGGTGCTGTATTATTCAGTGGTTAAACTCATTAACGGAATTGTTCAATAATGTGTTGACGTCTCGCATTTAGGAAGCCTGTTGCATTGATGGTCAATTATGTATCAGAGTTATTCGACCAATCAACAGTTAACTCATTTAAGCCTGGCGTCCCTTTTATGGGACATGAGCAAACAGAATAGCCCCAGATGTGACGCCGCAGAATGCGGCGTCCCATCTGGGGCTTTTCTGTTTGTTTGGAGGAATTTCATCGAAAAATCACTCCTAACACCCCTAATTAGGTTAATTGAGGTAGACGACATCAAGCTTATATACCTTGCTAACAAGAATACAAGAATACAAGATCTTTATTACGAATTTTCGGCCCACATAGGAGCAACAAAGCAAGGGTATAACATATAAAACATAATATAAGCAAGGAAAGAATTTCAAATGACAGATATTACAGAAACTAAGGAAATGTGTGTGTGTGTGTGTGTGTGTGTGTGTGTGTGTGTGTGTGTGTGTGTGAAGTATGATCCATATGAAATATGGTCCATGTGAAATACTAATAAACTACAATTGTGTATGTATGTGAGCATCTTAGGGCTGAGCCACACAATACATGTGAAACATGATCCAATGTGAATTTATGCATATATGACCACATGTATGGTAATAACTAATATCAAACAAGGAATAATACAGCAATGGACGGTTCAAGTAGAGCCATGATAAGAGCCGCCTCGTGGGAAAACCAATAATGTGGTTTCCGAACGGGTCCGACACAAACCGGACTGTACAAGCGCAGAAAAGAACTAAAAGCTTGAAATTTCGGATTTAAGTGGAAGAGGAATTGTACTATCCGAGTAAAGAAAACAAAGGCGCTGATCAGCTTCGCGGTTACCGCGAAGCTGATCTGCGTCTTTGTTTTCACCTATGCAGATTGTTGGTTTTCCCATGAGGCGGCTCAATTAAGGCTCAGTGATTAAAACATTTGACTTATGTCCATTGGGGTCCTAGGTTCGAATCGGTCGTTCACTTGCGCATAGAGACTTTCGCTATAGTGTCGACACTTACTGCTTTAAGTCAAAGTACTGTCACAATAGTACATACGGGTGCCTGTGGATAGTTCTTTCATATCTGTACGTCTAACTCGTATACATGCAATACTGCCAACAAAACAGTTTGATCAGTACAAAGTAAGATTCACGTGAAATTCTTAAATCATTAGTCACGACTTTTTCTAAAGTTCTCTTCAAATTCCTTAAGCTTCGTTTTATGGTTACAAGCTAATACTCTCTTAATTAAAATCAGTTCCTATTTCTCAGCTACCGCAAAAGTTTACCTTATGTAATTTAAGCACTTGTGTTGGATGATTTTGGGTTTAGCCTTCCACCAGCTGCTAAGGTCGTTTGTAGACGGGACCTCGATTTAACGTCTCATCCGATAGACTGGAGAAGCCCGGCTTCGAACCCGCGACCCTTGGGTTACAATGCGAGTGACTTGACTACTGCTTTTAAGCACATTTGTGCGTATTATGTTTCATAGCAGGAGCGTTTGAATGCGTTCATCTACTTGGGTTTGAGGGGAAATTATTCGTATCTTATTCTTATCTTATTTGTTTTCTATCATTTAACACGCGTATGTAGATAATTGAAACTGCATTTCTTTTTATTGCTAAAATTGACAATTACTTTAGCATCGATGCTCTTAAACAACTACGTTACATTGCTGAAAAAATCATACGTGCGGTTTCACATATATATATATATAGGTATGCCGCCTTAGATCTGCGGAGACTGTTACGGCTAGTTTACCCCTTGCACTTGGTTTGACGAATAAAGACGAGAGGTGGATTAACTTCAACTTTAATTCTGTCAGTCGTATGTGCAAATCAGATGATGATATAAGCTGATGAGTGAGGTAAAGACTGAAAATACAGCAAATAAGAAAATACAGGTTTACAACAAAAATGACAGACATGACTATCAAACGGACTGAGCGACTGCAAGACTTACTTAAAAAGATTGCCAGAAAGTAATCATAAAATAATTCTACAACACCTAAATTGTAGACAGAAATACTGGAAAAACGTTTATAACAACTTTCATGAGGTACGAAACATCTAGAGGCGAAAACTGTTTTAGGTACGAATCAGAAAAACATCGAAAAATACCTTAAATTTTGTAAAAATGATATGTCAATAGCATACAATGATGGATAGAACACTACAAAATTACAGTACTTACACCTAGGTGGATATACAAAGGATTTTAGACCAGAAAACAGCTTCAAAAATGAGTTGATAACTTTGACAACTTTGGCGCGTGCAAAGAAGGAAAATGGTATAACGACAACCCGAAAACTAAGTTTTGATAACTGGCGAACTCGCACACCCGGTACAAAATAGGACAACTCGCTCTGACATACAAACTCACAAACTCGTGACACCACACTCCCCACCTGACATTAAAAATGTCACAATTATAACACAAAAAATCCAATTGCTAACTTGCACTTGAAAACATAATATGTACACATGTAAATGTCTGAAACCCTTATCAAAACTTTAGATAAGAAGCTTAATGCAATGTCAAAATAAACATATATTCTTCTCTGAGACATCTCTATTCACTGTAAAAAGACAATTACAATCACCTCTAATCATCATATGAACTTGAAACATGAAAAACTTGCAAAAAATGAAATGGCAGGGCGCGACGCCCTAAAAAACTAGCGGAAGCACTATTAAATCTGACATTCAGGTTTCTGATACCAGCAAAATCAATTGAGATATCGAACGAACAAATAAAGAGCATCCACTCTCACGACTCACTACCCTGACTTCAGCCTTTCTTACTCTACCATCCTCACTTGGAAACACTCTGGTAATCACACCCATAGGCCAATTGTTACGATGAACAGAACAGTCTTTAAGTAGTACAACATCCCCATGTTTAAGATTGGGTACATCAGCCTGCCATTTACGCCTATTTTGGAGAGTTTGCAAGTACTCTGTACGCCAACGTTTCCAAAATGTGTCAGATAGGGCTTGAACATATTTCCACTGAACTTTAGGACTTACAGGTTGATAGTTGTACTGAACAGGGGTAGAACATTTCTGAGTTAATAACATGGCTGGGGTAAGAATTTCTGGACAGTCAGGATCACTTGAAATGGGTACTAGTGGTCTAGCATTTATTATGGCACTAACTTCAGCCATGAATGTGGTTAATACTTCATGGGTCAAATGCGTAGTGTTCAAATCACCCAACATAGAATCCAAGATTCTTCTTGTCACACCAATCATTCGCTCCCACACTCCGCCCATGTGTGAGGAATGGGGAGGATTGAAAGTCCACAAAATTCCTTTGTCATGCAAGAAAGTCTGTACAGGATCCACTCCAACTTTCACAACATCAATGCCTAGATCAGTGGTTGCACCCACAAAGTTAGTTCCTTGGTCTGATCGGATCTCCTTGACATCACCTCGTATTGCCAGGAAACGACGAAAAGCATTGATAAATGCTGATGAGCTAAGTTCTTCAGTAACCTCTATGTGTACGGCTCTGGAGGTGAGGCATGTAAAGAGGATAGCCCATCTTTTACTGTTCGCATAGCCCCCTCTGGTACGTCTAGCTGTAACTTCCCATGGTCCAAATGTGTCGACTCCGACAAATGTGAATGGGGGTGCTGGCTGGACACGGTCAGCGGGAAGTTCAGACATCTTTTGACTTGATACATCCTGTCGCAGTTTCCTGCACTTAACACATTTTTGAATAATGGAACACACCAGACGCTTACAGCCTATGATCCAGTATCCTGCTAACCTCACTGCGCCCTCTGTAAAATGACGACCCTGATGCCGTACTTTTTCATGATAATAACGAATAAGCAAAACTGCTAAGTGACTGTTCTTTGGGATTATCACAGGATGTTTTTCGTTCGTGGGAACCTGTGCATGTTTCAAACGCCCACCAACTCGGAGCAATCCACTGTCATCTAGAATAGGATTCAACTTTAACAGAGAACTCTTCTTTGAAACTTGCTTGGATTGAAGCAAAGCACACATTTCCTCTTCGTACACTTCTGACTGTACAGTACGGATAACAAGCTGCTCAGCCTGCATCTTATTCCTGATATCCTTAGCACCTTTGCACATATGCCAACCTCTGCAATCCGAATCACTTTCACGTTTGAATGACAAACAAATATGTAACAGATTTTCCAGTGCACGGACAAGATGTTGCCATGAGGAGAATCTCTCAAACCGGTGAGAACCTAAGGAGGGTTTCAATACAGAAGTGTCAAGAGTGTTGATCACTGGGCGTATTTCCTTGTCCTCGTCGGGATCAATGAGAGAGAAAGACTTTATCTGATCCTTGTCGTGTACCTGTATGTTACTTGGCCCATGTATCCACTTACTGTCCATTAGGTTTGTAACTCTACCTGGCCGAGTAGCACAGTCTGCTGGGTTGTCAGCAGTATTGATATAAAGCCACTGTTCTGGCTTAGTAAGCCTCAAAATCTTGTCCACTCTGTTACTTACATACGTATAAAATCTACGAGTCTTATTTTGTATGTAACCAAGCACAACTTTGCTGTCAGAGTAAAAGAAAGTTTCATGAAAACTCAAACCACTTTCCGTTAACACAGTGTCATAAATCTCTGTGGCAAGAACTGCCGCACATAACTCTAATCTAGGAATGGTGTGTCCATTCTTTGGAGCAACTTTAGCTTTTCCCATGACCAAGCTCTTAGAAAGAATCATTTCACCTCTATATCCAACACAGTAGGCAGCTGCGGCAATAGCTTTCTCTGAAGCATCAGAATATATATGTAACTCAAGTCTAGATATATCACTTAGTGCTACACCGAAATACGACCTTGGAATCTTCATCTTCTCTAAAAGGATGAGAGAATCTCTCCAAGACTCCCAATCATTCCTACGGTCTTCAGGCAAAGGGGCGTCCCAGTCAATAGTTCCTGTAACAAGTTCTCGTAGAAAAAGCTTCCCTGTAACACTCACTGGAGCCACAAATCCTATTGGGTCATATATACTATTTACCGTAGAAAGCACACCATGGCGAGTATACGGTTTCATTTCATCAGAGACACAAAATGTAAAGACATCCGTCTGTAGGTTCCAATTCAATCCTAAAGAGCGCTGCAAAGGTAAAATGTCTTTGTTCAGGTCTAGAACAGCAAGATCTTTTGCCAAGTCTTCAGATGGAAAGGAACTCATGACTTCCTTGCTGTTAGAAGCTATCTTGTGAAGTCTGATATTGCCATTTTCTTGGAAAGCCTGTTGTGTCCTTTTCATTAGACTGACTGCAGTGTCGACGGTGGGTGTTGACGTCAAACCATCGTCTACGTAAAAGTCATTGGAAATGAATTCCTGAACATCAATACCAAAATCCTCTTTGCTTCTATCCGCTATCTTGCGTAAGCCATAAGACGCAACTGCGGGGGACGGGCTATTCCCGAAAACATGCACCCGCATACGGTATTCCACAAGTTCACTGTCAGGGTCATTATCTAGGTACCAGAAGAACCTTAAGAAATTCCTATGGTTTTCACTGACTAAGAAACAGTAAAACATCTTCTTTATATCAGCTGTCATAGCGACAGGCTCCTTTCTGAAACGAATCAGAACTCCTAGCAGACTGTTTGTTAGATCCGGTCCAGATAATAACACATCATTTAATGAAACACCTTGATATTTCGCAGACGCATCAAACACACCTCTGATTTGGTCCGGCTTCTTCGGATGATAGACTCCAAACAATGGAAGATACCAACACTCCTCTGTACTACTTAAAGGTGGAGCTCTCTCCGCATGGCCACTATCCAAGATTTCCTTCATGAAAGTAACAAAATGACTTCTCTTCAGAGAATTTGACTTTAAGCTTGAATCAAGAATTTTGGCCCTATGCAAGGCTTGTGGCCTGTTATTGGGTAATCTTTGCCTAGACTGTCTAAATGGAAGGGGGGCAACCCAGTGCCCACTTGAATGCATACAGAAATCACTGTCCATGATGCTTAAAAACTCACGGTCCTCAGCAGAAAGGCCAACTTTATCATCTTGCTCAGTCTTAATGAATATATTGTTGTCATCATTATGTTGAAAGGGAGGTAACTCTTTAACCTTAATTTTGTTTGGACAGGGAGGGCAGACAGATGCACGGTTTTCCCCAATTAGAAATGTTTTGTTGCAAGTAACTAGGTCAGGCTGATGCACCCTTCCTAAACAAACTTCCCCGATGACCACCCATCCCAACCCAAGGCGCTGGGCAAATGGGGAACCCACTGGGCCAGTTCTCTGCTCAATAATGTGATGAGCATCTATCATGTCCCTGCCAATTAATAGGAGTATATCAGCTTCCTCGTCAATTTCAGGAATACTAGAGGCAATGTCTTGCAAATGAGGGTGATGCATTGCAACACTAGGGGAGGGAATCTCATCTCTAATATTGGGAATTTGAGAACACTCAATTAACGTAGGAAGCCGATAACTCACACTACCATCCAAACTCTCAACAACACAATTTTGAGCTCTACGACCACTCTTTACCACAGTATCAGAACATGTTTTCAGTGTGTACTCAAATAATTCACTTTTAATGTGTAGCTTTGAGAACAATTCTGGTTTTGCAAGAGACCTGTTGCTTTGTTCATCTAAAATAGCATAGGCTTTTAGTTTGTGGTCTGACCTGGTATCTGTACTTTGATAGATATTGACCAAAACTAATTTGGCACAAGATTTACCATCAAGATATTGCTTATTTCCACAAATTTGGGTACATTTAGAAGTTACAGTTTTCCTTGGTGTCTCCTCCTCCCCACCATGCACAGACTGATCCGACTTATTCTTATAAATGTGCATGGCTGTGCAGTGGCTTTCACTGCCACAGTCACCACATTTAATTTTCTGTTTACATTCTCGCGCACCATGATCTGTTGATGCACAACATTTAAAACAGAGGTGATTATTTTTGAGAAATGCTCGTCTTTCTTCAAAAGACAGAGACTTAAAGCCTCTACAGTTATGAATAGAATGTTTAGTCTTGTGCATAGGACAACGAGGAGCATCACCATTGGTTTCTGATTTATTCTCCTTCTTAACATCAGTTTTCTTGGCTGAAATAAAAGTTTTCTTTTGACTATGAATCTGTGGCTTCTCTGAGGGTATCTGTGTATATATAAACCCTGGGTCATTCCTAATTTTGGCCTGATCATGAACAAACTCTGTGAAAACCCAAAACCTTGGATAGGTTACATTGTGATCCTTCTTGAAGTTATTAGCTCTGGTAGTCCATTTTTCTTGTAAATTGAAAGGTAACTTTGACACTATCGGGGAGATACCCACAGAGGAATCAAAGTATGACAGCATCATGTCATACTTGGGGTCCCCTTTTAAGGCTTCAACCTCTCCGAGAATGTCAGAAAGTTGGAACAATTTCTCATTTTCTCTAGGCCCAATTTTAGGGAATTCGTTCAGCTTTTTCAACACTGTCGAATAAACCATTTCTGGAGCACCATACCGGTCTTCGAGGCGTTCCCACACTTTCTCTAAGGCTTTCTGAGGATTGTAACTATTACATGACCTTATGCTTAATGCCTGCTTTTTTGATTCAGGACCTAACCACTTGATGAGAAGATCAACTTCTTCAGACGGTGTGACACCTAACTCTTTCACCACTTCATTGAAACTGCATTTCCACACCCTAAACGACTCGGGCTTGTCATTAAACTGATATAGCCTAGATAATGTGAGATCTTTTCTCAATAGAAATTTGGTGAAATCTGCAGCACAAGACTCAGAAAACTCATTTCTAGGTTTCACAACTTGATTTTCACTTTTAACTACCGGGGTAGGAACATCTTTATAATTCTCTTCCTTCACTGTTATATAGGACGTGGAGCTTTCTGTGGAGGTTATTTCAATGACTTCGTTTTTCAGAGCATTCTGTTTCTCAACGAACTGTTCTACTCTTTCAAGAGGGTCATCTACGGGTAGACTTTTGATTCCCTGCGAAACTGATTTATTAGATCTGGTCTCCAAAGCTTGTGTCTCAGCAGCACAAGCCGCTAACTCTTTTTCCTGATTAAGAAAGTCGATATCGGCTTCTAACTCCTCCTTTCTACGAACACGAGCAGCTTCAGCGATTGCTTGCTGTTCTATAATTTGAGCTTTTTCTTTCTTAAGGACGTTTTCACGAGCAGCATACTCAGTTCGTACCTTGGCTGCCTCTAATGCTGCCTGTTTAACAGCTAAAACACTGCTTATTCTAGATGAAGTAGTATGGGAACCGGATGAAGCATGAGAAGTTTCTTTATGCATGCCTTTCAATCTATTGTTAAAGTCTGTGTACACCTTCAATGAATTAATGAACTGTGATTGAAACTTTTGACTGACTAACAAACTGTCTTGAGTTGACACTCTTAATAAATAAGCTATATAATCTTGTATGAGTTTCTTATATGTTGAGAACAGCTTATTTAATTCTTTTTCAAGTTCATTTAGGGTTTCAAGGCTACTTGGGGAAGGAAAGACTAAATTGTCACTCAAAAATTGTGCAACAGGATCCCAAGCCTTTTGGATTTTCAATTCATATTCAGATTTCCTGGCCTCGTAAATCTCAGCACCCTTTTCTGTCAATGTTCGAGTTCTTTTCTCTGTTTCAGTCTCAGTCTGAGAGTTTGTGTCACCTGCTTTACTCATGATGATGATTGTTTTTTGACAGTCAAGTTCTGTGAGGGGATGGGTGCATGTCAAAGCCCCAGGACAATAAACACAACAACATATAAAAGTTTATTCATCACATAGTCTGGTATATCAATTGTAGGAGAAAATTTATTTGGGGTGTTTCGAAGGACCTGTTTGGGGTGTTTCGATGGACCTGTTCCACAAAATGTTATTTGGGGTGTTGTGATGGACCCCCACACTGATGTGATGCCGTTAACACGGGGTGTTTAGCTCGAACCAGCTGTAGCGAAACCACGGGGTGGTGACAACGTTGTCGACAAAACCGGCCTCCAATCCAGGAATTCTATCGTCTAGGTTCTTTACTATGCCGCCTTAGATCTGCGGAGACTGTTACGGCTAGTTTACCCCTTGCACTTGGTTTGACGAATAAAGACGAGAGGTGGATTAACTTCAACTTTAATTCTGTCAGTCGTATGTGCAAATCAGATGATGATATAAGCTGATGAGTGAGGTAAAGACTGAAAATACAGCAAATAAGAAAATACAGGTTTACAACAAAAATGACAGACATGACTATCAAACGGACTGAGCGACTGCAAGACTTACTTAAAAAGATTGCCAGAAAGTAATCATAAAATAATTCTACAACACCTAAATTGTAGACAGAAATACTGGAAAAACGTTTATAACAACTTTCATGAGGTACGAAACATCTAGAGGCGAAAACTGTTTTAGGTACGAATCAGAAAAACATCGAAAAATACCTTAAATTTTGTAAAAATGATATGTCAATAGCATACAATGATGGATAGAACACTACAAAATTACAGTACTTACACCTAGGTGGATATACAAAGGATTTTAGACCAGAAAACAGCTTCAAAAATGAGTTGATAACTTTGACAACTTTGGCGCGTGCAAAGAAGGAAAATGGTATAACGACAACCCGAAAACTAAGTTTTGATAACTGGCGAACTCGCACACCCGGTACAAAATAGGACAACTCGCTCTGACATACAAACTCACAAACTCGTGACACCACAATAGGATTTTTTGTAATTATTCTAAAACGCTTGTCTGATAGTACGTTTTTAGCACCATTTTACAAGGTCAATCTAGGTTTACTGAAATAATTAAATTAGAATTAGTAAGATAAAAATGTGATTGCAATAAAATATAAGAGCACACGCGTTTGTCTGTTCAGCACAAGATACGTCTTTGCTGGATGTCGCTATTGTGCTTACTAGACTTCAGAGTTTGCATAGATAGATGGCGCCGGACTCCTTGTATATTTAACGTTAATAGCCTCATCTCATAGTGACACCCTTTCTACAGCGAAATTACAAAGGATGACAGACCACATAATTACTGGTAAATCTCATAGAATATACATACAAAACATGTCCAGGTAAAGTGGTTTAGTCAAACCATCCACTCAAATATACTACTCAAACTTTGAGAAGCATCAAAACTTCGTCGTTTCTGCTTCTGCAAGTCAGTGAGAAGCGTTGGCAGGCAAAACGAAAAAAAAAAAAAGATGGCATGTTTGCACGGTGATTGGTCTTGTATAAATCTATAGCAATGTTTTGGGTGTTAGATTGCCAGTCTGTACTGTAAACAAAATAATGTTTTGATGCTTATCAAAGTTTGAGTTGCATATCTTGTTGTTATTTACTAGGGCGGTTATACTTTATAGCGTATTTCGCAGGACATCCCGAAGTTGGTTAGAAGTCCTAAAAAAAGGCGGTACAACCGCATATGGCCTTGGTAAAACAACAAATCAGACAGAGTATTTTCTCAACCTAAACATTTCAATACATGCTCTCTCGGCTAACCATATATTTTTTATCCTCTGGTTTTCAGAGTGGGACTTTATAGTAGTGTACTAGTTAGTTCCTGATTATATCTTAAATTATCTGATTTTAACCTTTATCATAAAGGAAATGCAGAGATGTACATAGATAAATTCTGTTGTCTAAGCATGGAATTACGACCGTCACACCTACAACGGACGCCCCTTTGTTTCTCGCTTTACTATTTTATGACACGGTATTGTATGCGCCCTTGTCCGTGTCGCTTTACCTTTGCTGACAACTGTTTTGTAGTCGTTAGCAGAGGGGTTCTCGCTTTCAACATGTTTCAAGTGTCACAGGAAGTGTATGGGCAGGTTTTATAGACCTTATCAGAACGGCATTACCTTTAATTGCATCACCTAAAATGTTTATTTGAGCGCCACATGGGAAAACCAACAATCTGCATAGGCGAAAACAAAGGCGCAGATCAGCTTCGCAGTAACTTCGTAGCTGATCAGCGCCTTTGTTTTCGCTACTCGGATAGTACAATTCCTCTTCTACTTAAATCCGAAATTTCAAGCTTCTAGCTCTTTTCTATGACTGTACAGGTCGGTTTGTGTCGGACCTGGTCGGAAACCACATTGTTGGTTTTCCCACGAGGCCGCTCATTTAAAATGCCTATTGGATGTCTGATCAACGATTTCATACCCGTAAGGCAACGGTCAACCGGCATGGTGAAACTTGACTATATACCACAATAATGCATAACTGTTTTTTGTTTTGATCTCATGAAATGGACATCTCAATTATTGCCAAAGCCTGATAAATTGCAGTCTATGGCGTCTCTGGACAAAGTAATAAATGTTGTATCAATCGTACGTTCCAGGTCGAGTCTTCTCACGGAAAAATCTATCATGACCTAAGGTTTATACAATGAATATTTAGTCCATTGTATAACTTGCTTATACGCGCTTGTAGCGGTTGTTCACACAGAAAATGTGCCTATGTCATTGATAACAAAATAACTCAGTCTTGTATGGTATAGCTCGGGCTTATATAATGTCTAGTGAATGGTCATAAAACATTTCCATTCGCTGACAGCTCTTGTCCAATTAAAGCCGATATTCCTGTGACGCTTTCTACTGAAAGGCGATCATATCACCGGGTTGCCTTGCTCGGTGATTTTGGAATGGTTGTATGGCGGAATGGATCGTGGCTGAATGCAAAAATGGTTGAATGACTGAATGAATGGTGGCTGAATATATGGATAGCTGGAAAAGTGAATGAATCTGTGAATGGCTGTGTGAGCGATTTGATGCGTAGTTGACACCTTATACAAAAGAGTGACTGAACATTTTGACATCTCTATCATGTTCTAAAATGTACACTTATTTATTAACATGCATAACAAAGTAAAACATTACTAACCTGCAAATGTATAATATAAACTATCATACAATATTACGTTTCATACTAAACATGAACATGTAATGGACTCAATATTTGTATTCATTACAAAGGCATTGAAATGTGTGAATAGCGCAGGTATTATTTGTGAGTGAGGTTTTACCGTTATGCATGTTCGTACTGAGTGTTCGTATAGGACACAGTATAGGACACAGTATAGGAGACGGTACAGTGATAATAGAATTTCAGAGAACTACCCTTACGGAAATATAAATATTGTAATACTGTCCGTAAATGGTAAAAAATAAAACCTCCTTCTGAACCCAACGCCATATGGTCGTTAAACTTGGCGTTAAGCATCAATGACCCAATCACGTAAAGTTTAACAAACTGTTACCATGTTATGATGCGTTACTGAATAAAATCCTAGTATGCTGCCATTAGTACTAATGCAGTTATTGCATTGAAATTGTTTTCTAAACTCATGTGCGTGCTGATATGCTATAACGTAGTGCGCTAACACATTGACTCCACTGACATCACGGCAGAGATAAGGCATTATATTTAAACCACTGCTCTCAATGACATAGTTTACTAGGTCAATAAAAAATGATAACTTGGCTTACTTAAATATCTGAGATTACCTAACACGTTGATGGCAACATATTCAACCTTAGAAGGTTGCAAGCCAAAACTAAGTTGCAGACCGATGTGCTAGATGAGCTCCTCTATGCAGATGATATAGATAAGAATGCCAGCTCACAGGCAAAAAATGCAAAGAGACATGGATCAAGTCTCACGGTCGTGTGATAACTATAATCTTACAATCAGCACAAAAAGACAGAGGTTGTACACCAACCAGCACCTGGAAAACCGTACAATGAACCAACCATCACTGTGAATGGACAAAAACTGAAAGTTGTTGCTAAATTCACCTACCTGGGAAGCACTCTCCTCAGAGCAGTGCATATTGATGATGAGGTCACTGCCAGAATTGCAAAAGCAAGTGTGGCATTCGGAGACGCTGTGCAAGTGTCTGAGAGCGAAATGGAATCAAGCTTGACACCAAGCTGAAAGTCTGCAAGGCGGTGGTACTGCCAACCCTCTTGTATGCATGTGAGACCTGGACAGTGTACCAGCGCCATGCAAAGAGGCTTAACCATTTCTACTTAAGCTGTTTGAGAAAGCTGTTAAAATCAAGTGGCAAGACAAGATTCCAGACACGGAGGTTCTGAAGAAAGCAGGGATGCAAAGCATGCATATTGTCTTAAAGCTAGCACAGCTAAGGTGGACTGGCCATGTTAATGGCCTAGAATTGGCCTAGTCATCCATCAAATAACTCACAAACACACACGAACCTATTCAAGAAATAATGATTGTCTGTCTCACTAGTGAGAGACGGACGACCACCTGTTTGTTACTATAGTTTTCCCATTTTGATTTTTGGAGTGGAGATTTCTTTTTTATTGCGCCATTTTACAATAACCGAAAACTCGTATCATTACCCTAACGATAATTCACATTAGCAGTTTAGTTGTCTTTGTGACGTAAGTATTCTCGTGCAAAGTTTGAAATTAATGTTACACCTTTTATCTTGAAATGAATGGAGCCTTTAAAAAATTGATCTAGTCACTGACAGGGCTTCAGTAGCCGAAACCATGGTTTGACCCATTTACTTTCTCATTGATATGTTTACTGCTCTTAGAGGATCTCAGTTTTATGTTTTTTATTCGTCTGCGTGTTTGTTAATTTGTCTTGTAGCTTAACATCAGATCAACATCTATGTCAACTTCTCTTATCATATCTGATGTTGCATCGAATGTCTTGAAACTTGTACGCCAACTGATGTGTTCTTAGTGTTTTCTGATTAAAGCAAAGGCGGTAAGCGATATTCAAGAAACCAAACAGATGTCCTTGAAATCCACCAATAAACTGCCTACTCGGGAAAGATGTGCTTCGACATCTTTTTATATTACTAAACGTTCCGAGGCGATACTTTTGTTGTGGTTCTAATTGTTTTGTGTTTTGGAGTCGAATTTTATGCTGTTTGAGCCTTATGTATGTTTTCATATTTTTTGTTAAGTTCGGGTAACTGAGTGGCCGCCTCACTCGGCTTACGATATGTTGTCTTGGTATTAGTACGTAAATGTCATTTTTTGTTTTTTTCCAACCCTTGTGTAGTGGGAATTTCTTTCTGATTGCGCCATTTTCTGATCATTGACTGCTTGTACCTCTCTGTATGATGATACATAATGACTCGAAAACGTGGTGGTTTCATGCACATGCTGACATTGCGTAAGATAAGCAGGTAATTTTTTCTTTGGCGATACTAGTGCAAAGCATCGTAAAAACATTTGTCTTAAGGCGCATGCATATACATAATATACTTTAATCTTTCATACATCTGCCCATTTAGCCACCGAAGTGCTCGTTCTCCACTTAACAGTACTAAAGATTCTAAGTCTAAGACATTTGACATAAACGGCGAGACATACGTAGTGCGACTCAGTTAACGAGTGAGAAAATTTAATAGTTAGCACATGAGAGACTCTAAATGTCCTTTAAGATAGCCATAAATAACTGAATATTCAACAATCTGACATTTAGTAGAACGCTAAGACGCAAATAAGCGCTGCTTGATACAATTGTTCAAGATAATTCATCGATTATGCAAGACATTGGTAGAAGTTTGGGTTACTATATTACAGAAAACCCTGTCAGGTGTACTTGTGGGGGTTGACCGTTTTGTGAAATACATTTTTTAGTTTTAAAATGTAAACACATGATACAGTTCCAACACACTTAACGATTTTGCATTAATGTTTGCATGTACTAGATTTCTTTTTTCACCCAATCATGGCTCAATTCTTTAAGGGGATCTCATAGTTACTCCTTCCTATGTAGTAACAATTTCATCAATGAATGTGGCGATCTATTTAGAAGTGGGACTTGATGGTGTACCGTTTAAGTGAACGTATCTGTGAACTGACTATTATTATCTTTTTTTTTTAATTTTTAAAGCTTACGTAGCGCAGTGGTTATGTCAATCACCTTATAAACAAGGGGTTGCAGGTTCGATCCCGGGTTTCTCCAGTCTGTCGGATGAAACTATAATCCGAGGTCCCGTCTCCATATGATCTTAGCTGTTGGTGGGACGTTCAATCCAAAATCTACCAAACTTTGTTTTCAAATGGAGAATGTCTTATCTTTCTTATGACTATCATTATACCTAGACACCCCTGGCATTAGTCTTGACATTCTTACATGAGTCACATGCAGGTCAGGCTAATACAATATGTGATATTTCCCAAAACAGATGAAACAATTTATGATTTGACATCTAATATATAGTCAAGCATATGCTTAAACTAAATGTAAAAACGCAGCTACCAGCCCATTTATGTCGTTGCTGAGATTAAGTTTTAAAGTAAGGGTGAACCAAATATGTAATCTATTTCATTTTCCTTTTACAGTCTTCCTCATTACGAATACATGCCCATGTAATATACAAATTTTGACCATTGTAAAAAATGAAAATTTTCAGTCGAAATATTTTCATATTTTTCTTATTGTTGTTCAAAACATAGATTGTGGGTACACGTTAGAACCGCCTCGCCGAGACGGATTTAACGAGTACCCACAATTTATGTTTTGGATCAAAAATAAGAAAATTAGTTATACCCCTGCAAACCCCAGTTTTTCCATATAAAAGTGGAGTTTAATGGGTACAAGTAGGCAAAGATCAGGAAAAGGCGCAATCAGAAAAAGATTCCCACTCCAAAAACTGAGGTTGGAAAAAACCAAACTAACAATCAGGTACTAATACCATGAAAACATTTCGTAAGCGGGGTATACATTTCACGGACATGTTTACCCGATGTTGTGTTTCTCTGTCAAGTATTATGCTTGCACCTTAATCTTCCTTTTCACTGGATTTGAAGATGTCAGTTCTAATTGATGTCAAAAGCAAATTGACTTTCAAGAAACAAATTAAACTACGATTGGTACTTGCAGCTGCCTAGTTGATTTATCAATACGATGATAAGTGTATTTTGTAAGTGTTCTAGCATTAATGCGTCTGCGTGTTCCTATACAATTCCATAATAAGAATAAGATTACCATACAAACCCTATACCGATGCAAACAATCTGTTTTTTGACAATGATCATTTTTAATTCAGTTTTATGTCCCTTTCAAGATTATTTCAGCTCATATGAGACGGGCCAATCAGTAGGTGGGCGAAAACGGGAGAATCCCGAGAAAAACCACCTGGCACACCCGCAAGGTGACATTCTTCTTTTCTCACATGTGGCCAGTGCGGGGCTCGAACTTGCACCAGCCACAGCGGTGAGATGATCAAGTGATTAAGAATCCACGGGGGCCGTAATTCTGTTTTAACTTGACCGGCGGTTTAATCGTTGATAATCTCGTGTTTGTATATGTATATTTCAAGCACATTTTGTGTCTGATAAAATGTATCCCTGTTATTTAGTCACGATACTATCACTAGGCAAATTGCTTTGATTAAATCATCATCATCATCATCATCATCATCATCATCATCACTTATATCATCATCATCATCATCATCATCTTCATCATCATCATAATCATCATCATCATCATCAAATTAATCATCAGGGTGGGAATATGGGACTCGCCCATTGGGGTCTAAGAGAAAAGATGAAAGATGGGCTGATTGAGCCTCCAGGCAAAGCTTCTTGTCTTTTGACCGACCATCTGATTACTGTCATGTCTGAACCTGCCTAGGAAAAGTGGTAGTCAAACCATCCATACATATAAGCCGTATTGGCTTAGTTATGAAGCGCATTTTGAGTGTCATGACATCCTAATGTAAGGTAAAAGTCTCATAAAATGTAGGCAACGTCCCGAAATGACCATTGCTGTTGCCTGGGACGTAAAACATCAGTTCAAACAAACAAACAATTATCATCATCGTCGTCTGCGTCTTCATCATCATCATCATCATCATCATTATCACCATCAATTTGAGAACCCGGTTCCATTGACTAGCTAGAGAAAGGTACAATTAGGCAATGATCAGGAAATGGCGCAATGAAAAAGAAAATCCCATTCGAAAAACCGAGGTGGGAAAAACTAAATTGACAATTAGATACTCATACTGAGAATATCTTTTCTCAGTATAAGTACCTAATTGTTAATTTAGTTTCTTTTACATGTACCTCGGGTTTTGGAGTGGGACTTTTCTTTTCTGATTGTGACATTTCCTGACCATTACCTACTTTTACCTGTACTTTCTTCTACATAAAATGCAATACCTCCAACAAAATAATAAGTGCAGTATGTTAGATTCACGTTTTGTTCTTTAATAATTAGTCACGACTGTTTTCGAGGTAATTTAGTTGCGTTCCAATTTCTCACCTTTGAAATTTATTCTGTTGTGGCATCTTAGAATATGAAAACGCTGTATAATTTCAAAGTTAAATTTGGAACTTGTCATCATAATATACTTTGTTATTTATTTAAATATTTATTTAAATAATTGAAATTGAATTTCTTGCTCTTAGTAAGATATTGTCCGTCACAATATCATGCCTGGTCTCTATAGAAGGGGTCAAGAAACTATGCATTGATTTTTCCAATAATCAAAAACTCAGGTATGTCAAGTACCATATATACGGACAGTGTAAGAAGTTGTTAAAACACTTACGCAAAAGTGAATTTATTACAGTAAAAATCGTGAAAAACCAATAAAAGATATGAAATACAATATAATAAGCAATGCATCATGTCAGCTCCACATTCATACAATTTTAAACAAAATAAATTGTGCAATGTTCAAGAAAATTGTGAAAATGCATGAAAAATGTGAAAATGGACACTGTGGTACATATTAAGTCAAAACAGATACAAATTCCAAACTATAGTACTATTATTAATGTAGACTGGATAATTTAGCATGTTCTGATATAGAAAAAAATAAAAGGATTAATAACAGGATTATGGTAAATTGACATTAATTATAATTTTGAATGTATGTTTTATAGGTGAGTAAATATGAAACTGACATACAAGAATTTTGAACATAGGACAAAGATTCTTGACCCCTTCTATAGAGTCCCTGCTACAACAAAAGTCATACGTGCTGTTTCACTGAAAAGATTTTTGTAATGATTCTAACGCACGAGTCTGATAATAAGCTTTTTTCGCACGATTTTACAAGGTCAATCTAGATTTACTGCAATAATTCAACTGGAATTAGTAAGATAAAAAATTGTGATGGCAACAAGAGATAAGCATGTTCAGAACGAGGATATTTATTTGCTATAGGTCGCACTTGTGTAAAGTAGACTTCTGAGTGGCCACCTATTGGGAAAATAGCTGCTCATTCGGCTTACGATATGTTTCATGGTATAAGTACCTGATTGTTAGTTTGGTTTTTTCCCACCTCGGTTTTTGGAGTGGGAATCTTTTTCTGATTGCGCCTTTTCCTGATCTTTGCCTACTTGTACCTTTTCAGAACGTGCATAGATAGACGGCGTATACATGCATATTTTATGTTAACATTTGATAGTCTCTCTGCATAGTGACACTGCATTATTAAACTAAAGTTTCCTCACAAAGGGTGACATACCACCTGATTACTGGTAAACCGCTTAGAATATATGTGCCTGTCCAGGTAAATTGATTTATTATAAGAATCCTTACAAATAAGTTTTAGTTGTTTACACGCTAAGGGTGGTTATACTTTGAAGCGCATTTTGAATGTCATGCCAGCCCAAAGTTGTTAGAAGTCCCATTTGCAAAATCTCAGAGAGTAACCTCGAAAACAATTTGTCCGTCTAAACTTTGCGATATCTGCTGTCGCGGCTTAACGTATGCTTATTTTGTAACTTTGGATATAATCGACTGTTTTTAGGGTGGGACTTTGCACTAGTTCCTGGTAATTCCTGGGAAGAACTAACTCAATGTTATGAATCACTGCAGAAGCTGAGGGTGAGGTTATGGCTGTGTCGATTAAAGCCCTCCAGTAATTTCATATTACTGATCGTTTCAAGGCGATACTTCTGTGGTGGTTCTTTTTGTTTTATGTCTTCTGTTTAAAATATTTTGTGCTGTTGGCGCCTTATGTATGTTTTCATATTTTATTTTAGTTAAGGTAACTGAGTGACCACCTATTGGGAAAATAGCTGCCCATTCGGCTTACGATATGTTTTCATGGTATAAGTACTTGATTGTTATTTTAGTATTTTTCCCGTCTCGGTTTTTGGAGTGGGAATCTTTTTCTGATTGCGCCTTTTCCTGATCTTTGCCTACTTGTACCTGTTTGTAAAGGCCCGGGGTGGTTTCTGAGGGTGAGGTTAGGATCCTGTAAAACCGGTTTAAGCCCGCCAGTAACTTTGTGTTACTGATCGTTCCAAGGCGATACTTCTGTAGTGGTTCTTTTTGTTTTATGTCTTGGTGTTTAAAATTTTTTGTGCTGTTGGCGCCCTATTATGTTTTCATATTTTTAATTAAGTTAAGGTAACTGAGTGGCCACCTATTGGGAAAATAGCTGCTCATTCGGCTTACGATATGTTTCATGCCTGATTGTTAGTTTGTTTTTTTCCCACCTCGGTTTTTGGAGTGGGAATCTCTTTCTGATTGCGCCTTTTCCTGATCTTTGCCTACTTGTACCTTTCTACTCGCTAGAGACATTAATTGTCGCCGAAAGTAAAGAGGGTGGACAGGTCTTGTCGATCTGATCAGAATGTCTTTACCTAAAAATGCCTATTTGAACTGGTTATTGGATCTCTGTCTGATCTACAATTCCATACATGTTAGCAGTGCTCAACTGGCATGGTAAAAGAAACATGACTATATACAGCTATATTGCAGAGCTGTTTTTGTTTTGATCTAATAAAATGGACAGCTCAATGATAAATTATAGTCTATTACGTGATAACACCGTTAAATCACAACAGCTCTGGACAAAGTGATAAATATCGTATCAATCATGCATGGACGTACATGTAACAGGTCGAGTCTCCTCGCAGACAAAACATCATGCCATTTATGATTATTTTATTATAGTGTGACGCATGGTATGCTACGTTACCCGCTTATTTCAATACCTAAAATTTTACTTCATAGAAGTGGCTTGATGCAACATTTATAGTACTACAGTTCGCAATTGAGTCCTCCGTCAAACCACCCATAATTAGTATTCATTTTTATATTGACCATTCAAATCAGCACATTAGCTGATGGTCAGTGACGGTTAAAACAACAAGGGGGTTAGACAAACAAACCAATACGTGCTTTTTACAGGTAAATATAGGTACAAAAACATAATGTTTGTCTAAGGAAATAGGGCTGGGCGTGGTTATACCTTGCTGGGGAGGAGTCAATTGACGTGTTTTGCTTAGATTTTATTAAATAAATGTAAAAACGTCCAGATCAATCTCCATTAGTCGACAATACTTCTTCCAAAATATCAAAGGAAGTGAAGAAATCTAGTTCTGTAACTCCCACAATAGCAATACGGAGTCCAAATTGTCCATTTGAGTTTCTAATTGATAGTACAGACATGATATATGCATACATGCGCGTCTTTCGTCTTGTTCAAATAGCAAATTGAGAAGTATAGTGTCGCGTAGGGAGTTTTATTTCTCATAGTTAAAGGCTGGACGGAAACCCACTCACCGAAGTATTATGTCCTTGTGCATTGCTGTCCTTGTGCATTGTTTGTTGTCAAACTTCAGCCAAAAACATAAAGCTGCTGTCCTTTTTTCCATTTTCTGAAATGTCTCCCCATTAACATGATTATTCCTACATTGTATTTTTCACATTTAAATGCATAGTCGATTTAAGTTGACCATACCATAAAATAAGACAAGGTCACCACAAGGTCATGAGTTATGTTATTTTTAGAGCTCTTTTTATTGATAGTTTGTGTAATTTTCAAAATCATTGGTCGTCTTGCTTTGGAGAAGAAGATTTTTAAAGTTTTTTTTTTCTTCTATTTATAGCTCTGATGGCCATCTTGGACATGCATGATTTTTCTTCACATCTGCTTATTCAAAGTAAGTTTTCTCCATTAGACGACATTTTGCGAGGGATTAACAAAATATACGTGGACTTTTCTTATAACTTACTGTATGATTATATAACTCCATTCTCCTCAAACTTTCACTTAACATGGACCCATGTTATATGCAGCAGTATGCAAAATTTTATTACAATCCCTTCATCTGTTACAAAATTATTGTGAAATGAAAACACCCACTGTCGCCATCATGGAGCAATCCGATGACGTCAGTGACGTCGACGCAAAAACACTGATTTTTAACCACAAAATGTGCTTTTTTGGGCTACTGATTTTTACATTTTTACTGCTCAAAGTATGTTAAAAAATTGTCCTCTATTGTAGCATGGTTTGAATTACCAATCTGTATAAAATTATCAAATTGAATGTATTGCTTTGATTTGAGAATAAATTTGGACTGGGCATATTGATGCTGACTTTTAACATTATGATTTAGACGTTAGAACATTTTAAATGACGGATATGAATTTCTAATATTTATTTGGGTTCCTTTGTTCAAACGTGCATGCAATGTTTCATTTGTAATGCTTTATCAAAGGACCTTGAAGTTTTACCTTCAAATAAGAAATAAGGATTTGTTTCAAATGGGAATTGTACAATATTGCCGATTGATCTGTGTTGCATGAAATTCAGACATCGCTCAAACATTCTGAAAAAGCAAATAAGTATGCCTAAGCAAAACAACGTAGGTGCACAACCAGTCCAGCGTAAATTTTGAGCAAGCATAAATTGTTTTGTTATGGATCCATTAAGACACATGACACGTTTGGCTGTGATCTGCGAAACCGTTTAGAAGAAAACGCAAAAGAAATGCGATACTGCAGTGCCAAGCTTAACGTCATTTTTGACGTGCTCCGTGATGGAGAGGGTGGGGTGAGTAAAACAATCACCAACTGCTAAAAATAACACTTGTGATTAATCAAGCTTTCAGATTCAAGTGGATTTTTAAGCAAGTTCATTGAATATGTTTGCCTGAACCGTTGTCAATTTATGGGAAAAGTCCACGTAATTTTTGATAACCCTCGTACAATACATAAGCGATCTTAGTTAGCCTTGCGATAAAATAGGTCAAGGTTATCTATCACAGGGTCATGGTTTATCTTTACTTTGTAGAGCTCCATTCCTAAATGCCACATGCCTAGTTTCAAAATCATAGGACTTCTGGTTCTGAAGAAAAAAGTTTTTGAACGTTTGTGTCATTTGTAATACTGGCGGTCATCTTGGTCATGTGATCTGGACCATTTATATAAACTTTCGTTACCCTTCCTAAGGATGTTAACCATAACGTTTTGCTTTGATTGGCACAGTAGTTTCAGAGATGTTTGTGAAGTGTGGACGACAGCGACGATGACAACGGACGCCAGAGCAAATAAAAATTGAAACTCAGATCCTTTAAGACCAATGGATATAGTGATAAGTATGGAGGCGGGTCATACCGCGGTTTCAGCTACTTTAACATTGTCAGTGACCCTTTAGATTTTGCAACATGGAGCCAAAGTGAGTAACTGTTACAGTAATTTATTTTCTCATAAGCTAATTCAATATACATTATACGGTCTTCTGGAACAAATGTTTGTTAGCGCCGTATACTATTAAGTTTACCAATTTAACTTGTCAAAAGACCAATTAATGACAAGACTTCGCACATTTAGATGCTTTTCGAAGCTACCAAATTTAGTGCAGTTAATATTCTTTCCGCCAACTTCATTTTTGGTCAAAAACACGTGTTTATTAATCATATCCTAAAGCTTTCACCTTCTCTGAAAGACTACGTGATATCTAAATGGCAATTCCCCGTCCGTTAAGTCAAACATTAGTAATTATCTGTTCCTTAATTAAAACAATCCTGTACTTTACTAGCAACAGAGTTGTCCTTAAGGATCGCTTGTGTGCGTGACAAACAACTATAAGCGCTTGCGAAAGCATTTTGCGGAACTTGCCTCAGGTAACCATATATAGATTTACTTTATTTACTGTATCGTTTCTATGTAGCCCGCATTGGCTTATTTATTTAGAACGTTAGCGGTTCACGAAAGTCCCACATAATCTGCCCGTTACTATCTATTACAGACGCATTCTATAAGTACTTACTTTCTGTTACTTTCTATTTTGGTTGTTTCCCAACTGGAATGTTCCGGACGAATTTTTAATTCTTAGAAATGCAAGTACGTATTAGGCCTCGGTCACACTAGCAAATTACCGATAGCTGCAGATGGATTTTTTTAAACTTTTTGGCAAGACGTAGATCATTTATGCATCAGCATTACCAATAAATATGGTCAGTTACGCGTACTAAAGGATGGAAACGAATAACTCTTAATATGTAATTTACAGGTATTTTCACGACAGGAACAGTTAACGGTATATACGGATAAAGTACGGATGTCGCCGTGTACTTTCGTATAGCGACGTTTGCTATGGTGTAAGCAATCAGTGCTTTTGTCAAAGTAAAGTCGCACTAGTACTACTTACGGATGCCAGCGGATAGATCTCGTGTATCTATCCGTAACGATAAGAATCTTATTAGTAAACATCCGTAGCTATACGTATCTTTTCCGCAGTAATCCGTAGCCGAATGTATCTTCTGCAGGGCCTGTTAGATGCACGTGCAATTTTTTGATAGTTCAAAATTCAGATACGGACGAAAACTCAAAGTCGATACGTAATAGCTCGTTACTTCGATACATAGTAAAACGTTACTGAAGGCCTTACGGACAAGACATGCACGGATACGGACAGATACGCACCGATACAAGCCATTATGGATGAGATACGATTCATTGCGGATATTACGGATAGATACGAAATAACTATCCGCAGGCACCCGTGTGTGATAGTGGGACTTTACTTTGACCACAAGCAGTAGTGTAACATCCGTATCATATACGTATATACCCGGAACAATCCCTATCATGTAAATTCATGAAAAATTATCTATCCGTGTCCATCATTTAGTATCCGTATATAACCGCATTCATAGGTAATAATTGAAGTCCCGCCCAAATAATTAGCAACAATACGTAATTGCTAGTGTGGCTGTGGCCTTATATAAAATTCTGTTGTCTAAGCATAAGTTTCAACCTGCAACTGATGTCCCTTTGCTTCTCTCGTAAATAAAAATAACGTTTTCGATAACACGTCTAAAATGTATACCACTACTACTATTATACAGAACTGATTTTGTTCTAATGCCATGAAATGGATATCTCGATTTCTGTCAAATCCTGATAAATGGTAGCCTTTGGCGTGATAACACCATAAAATCAAAACATTTCTAGACAAGGTAATAAAGGTATATTGTTTATTCTGAATGCTACTGATTCTGAATAACTTGAATGTTATGCGACAGTCTGCATGCTTAGTTTTTAACCCAATCATGGTTGATAACTATGCTGCCTTCTTTAATTGCACACCGGTGGGTCGGGCGTCAGACTCTATGATGGCCCCGACATAAAGCTATTCATTTTAGTTGGTTGGGGCCGGAGCTTCTTGTCTGTTGCTTGGCCCACCGGGGTCCAACTGGTGTTTTTCTTTTGCTCCGGAGTTAGTAGGTTATTCGGCGCCCAGGGATCTCCATCGTCGGGCAGCTTACTCACTCTGTGAGTCCTGGTTTTTGATTCATCAGGATGTTTATCATGATTTATTTGTTTGTTCTTGATGATTCATTGACTAGTTAGAGATTCACCACGAGGACCGAATAACTAACTAAATGTTATGAACCACTGCGGAAGCTGAGGGTGAGGTTATGGCCATGTAAATCCGGTTTAAGCCCGCCAGTAACTTTGTGTTACTGATCGTTCCAAGTCGATACTTCTGTGGTGGTTCTTTTTGTTTTATGTCTTGGTGTTTAAAAATTGTTTGTGCTGTTGGCGCCTTATGTATGTTTTCATATTTTTAGTTAAGGTAACTGAGTGGCCACCTATTGGGAAAATAGCGGCCCATTCGGCTTACGATTGTTTCATGGTATAAGTACCTGATTGTTAGTTTGGTTTTTTCCCACCTCGGTTTTTGGAGTGGGAATCTTTTTCTGATTGCGCCTTTTCCTGATCTTTGCCTACTTGTATCTTTTTAGCTAGTATCTCGAAATTTGTTTTTAACTTGACACAATAGAAATGGTGTGGGACTATCAGACTGACTTTTCGATATTCGGGTAGTGGTCAGCCATGTCTAGCTAGATTTGTTTTGTATAAAAGTTTTTTTTTTCTTCTTTAAGACGATTTCCTGACAAAGACTTGCATATTTGTTTCAAATAATGGAAGGAGTAGCATATGAGTTTAAGAACCCACAAATAGCAATGGAATGACAAATATTTGTTAACTTAGTTCTATACTGGCACTTTGGGAGCATTCACTCATGTTATAGGTCATAACAATAAACACTGAACGGTAACCGACTAACCGATTTATATTGCATGTATATATTTTGTTTACGAGCATCCACAAAACATTTTGCAGAATAAGTTATGGCCCAGTGAATTATGCGGCCTATCGATACATATCAGCCTTAGTTGTTTTATTTGGTTGGTTATATATTCAAGCATATTTCGAATGTCATGACAGTCCAAAACTGACATGCCCATGTTTGAATACAAGTTCCATAAAAAGCAAAGTCACGAAATGATCATAGCTGTTGACCGTCACGTAAAGCAGCAAATCAAATCAAACAAAAACTAAAAAATCTTAAGATAGAAAAATAGTATTGCGGCAGTCTAAACACGATGACCTGTAAATGAAACCTTACAACTGAATTTGCATGGATGATATCATTTCATGGTGAAGCTGTCCTTAGACTAAGCTTCCCCTATTATGTTAATTAAGCGAGGTAATTGCTCAAAACCAAACCAACGGAAGAGAGCATCTGACTTGTATATCGTAATTGCTCAAAACCAAACCAACGGAAGAGAGCATCTGACTTGTATATCTATCTTCTGATACTGAATCGATCAATTTGTGATCATCGCCTCATGTGTTTGACTAGAAATAAGAAGTAAGCATAGGCCAGGAACTTCACAATCTATCAATATCACATGTCATATAATGCTGAGCTAAAAATGGAAAATAAGAAGAAGCAAATCGTTCTCATGACATAACTTGTTTATTTTATGAGTAGGATCCTATTAGCCTGATCAAATTGACGTTCAATAGACAAATTGTATTATCAAACTGCACATTTGTTTATCTTGTGAAGACTGATTCCAGTTGCCGATTTAGAGAAATTCATCAGGAAATCATTTTCGCGAAATAAAAATCACCTTGCACATAATATCCATGTTGTAAATTAGGGATGTAAAGGGATATACATTTTTCTTTATTATAGCTCCATCACATAGATTGTGGGAACTCGCTGAAAGTTGATTACTTTTCAATATTTACACCTGAAAATTACTGTGTATTGCATGGTTGTGTTGTTGTAATACAATCATGTCAGTAGTGTTGGTATTCTTTCCGCCTAGTTCTAGTTCAGTTCTCAATAAACACGTGCTGTGTCATCAGGAAAACATTTCCGTGAAATGTATACCCCCTCGACCCCCACTTTTATATAGCAAAACTGGGGTATGCAGGGGTATACCTATTTTTTAGCTCACCTGAGCCGAAGGCTCACAAGGTGAGCTTATAGTACAGTAGTCGAGCCGGCGTCCGTCCGTGCGTCCGTCCGTTCACATTTTCAAACTCAAATATCTCTAAGACAAAATGGCCGATCGTAATCAAATTTTATCTAAAGCATCATTAAGAGGGGGAAAGGTTGCATTAGGTTTTGGGCCACGTCAGATCAGAACTCTGGTTTCCATGGCAACAGATAGCTCCCATAGACTTACAATGGGAAAAACATAAAACAATCTTCTTCTCCAAAACCACAAGGCCTAGAGCTTTCATATTTTGTGTGTAGCTACGTATAGTGGCCCTCTTTATAAATCCTACCAACCATGCCCCTGGGGTCCATACGGGCCCCGCCTCGGGGGCGTCATGGGAAAAACTTAAAAAAATCTTCTTCTCCAAAACCACAAGGCCAAAAGCTTTCATATTTTGTATGTAGCAATGTTTAGTGGTCCTCTATATAAATCCTGCCAATCATGCCCCTGGGGTCAAAAATGGCCCCGCCCCGGGGGTCATTAGATCCCATAGACTTACAATGGGAAAAACATAAAAAAAATCTTCTTCTCCAAAACCACATGGCCCAGAGCTTTCATATTTTGTGTGTAGCAATGTATAATGGTCCTCTTTATAAATCCTGCCTACCGTGCCCCTGGGTTCCATACGGGCCCTGGCCCGGGGGTGTCATGGGAAAAACATAAAAAAATCTTCTTCTCCAAAACCACAAGGCCCAAAGCTTTCATATTTTGTATGTAGCAATGTTTAGTGGTCCTCTATATAAATCCTGCCAATTATGCTCCTGGGGTCAAAAATGGCCCCGCCCCGGGGGTCATTAGATCCCATAGACTTACAATGGGAAAAACATAAAAAAATCTTCTTCTCCGAAACCACAAGGCCCAAAGCTTTCATACTTTGTATGTAGCAATGTATAGTGGTCCTCTTTATAAATCCTGCCAACCGTGCCCCTGGGGTCCATACAGGCCCGCCTCGGGGGGGGGGGGGGGGGGGTCATGGATAAAACATAAAAAATCTTCTTCTCCGAAAACACAAGGCCCACAGCTTTCATAATTTGCTTGTAGCAATGTATAGTGGTCCTCCTTATAAATCCTGCCAACCATGCCCCTGGGGTCCATACGGGCCCCGCCCCGGGGGTATCATGGGAAAAACTTTAAAAAATCTCCGAAACCACAAGGCCCAAAGCTTTCATATTTTGTGTGTAGCAATGTAAAGTGGTCCTCTTTATAAATCCTGCTATAAATTCTGCCAACCGGTCCCCTGGGGTCCATGAAAGCCCCACCCCGGGGGCGTCATGGGAAAAACATAACAAAAACTTCTTCTCTGAAACAATATGGCCCAGAGCTTTCATATGTTGTGTGGACCATTGTATAATACTCTCCTTTATAAATGCTGCCAACGGTACCCCTGGAGTCCATACAGGCCATGCCCCAGGCATGTCATTATCTACCATAGACTTATAATGGAAATATATGAAAAAATCTTCTCTGCAACAGCATGACACAAAGCTTGTATATTTGATATACAACATTGTCATGTGGAGCTCTACATAAATTCTGCCAATCTTGCCCCTGGGGTCAAATATGGCCCCACCCTGGGGGTCATTATAGGACCCTGGCCTTGTTAAATGATTTTTTCAAGTTAACCAAAATGGCAGAAAAGAGTATACACAATCTGGACAAGAGCTCTTCTGCTGATGTAAGTAGTGTTTCAAGGTCACATGACCAAGATGGCCACCATACCCATATATGGTAAAAAACCCAATTATTTGTCCAGTGACTGTACTTGTTGACTCTCAGGTAAGCGATCGTTGCCCTTGGGCTACTTGTCTTATTTTTGCTCTTAAACATAAATTGTGGGTACTCGTTAGAACTGCCTCGGTGAGGCGGTTCTATCGTGTACCAACAATCTATGTTTTGAGCAAAAATAAGAAAAATTCCTTTTTTTCTAATGAAATGTTCAAATTTCACAATTGAAAAAAAATCCTGTTTATTGCATGGACAAGTTTTCGTAATGCTATCGATCATTAAACTACTCTGTGCTACTTTCTGTCTGAATGGCTATATTTCGTTCGTTAAACCATAAATTAGTAATTGTCTGCACTTTAACCATGTCAAATAGAGCTGTCTTCATGTATCGGTCGCGCGCGCGTGTGTGTGTGTGTGTGTGTGTGTGTGTGTGTGTGTGTGTGTGTGTGTGACAAACAACTGTAAGCGATTGCGGAAGCATTTATTAGAGCTTGCTTCAGGTATCGATATTTCTTTTATTTGTAATCGTTTCTTCGACACAAGCTTGTAGCATTTAGAGAGCACTTAAAAATCTTGGACACTGCATGTTATAAATAGACAATATAATGTACTGCCATTCTAAAAATCAGAAGTATCATGGTTTGTAAACCGTAAGTCAATGTAAAACCTCCGTAGTTTAATATACGATATTCTACACTGTGACAGTAGTTTGTTTATATGACAATATTTGACCTTAGAAGCGTTTGACTCCCCTGAAGAAGTACATTCTGGAAATATTCTGTTGACTGTGAGGCTTTATCGCCACTGTAAAACTAGTTCATGACTCGTAATGACGCAATATGGCCCATCCGCTATCAAAACAGTAAAACATTTAACGAATACGTGTGAAAATGTTAGTTGTGAAGGTTCTGGTGATATGATGCATCTTAAGGGTTATTGCTAGGAAAAGGCTTTTTTCCATGCAGCAGTTATTAAACCGTGCATTAATTTAGATTCCTTCTTGCCTTGTCTTGCACAAATGAAAATTGTGAGACTTTTCACTATCTTTTAATGGTATTCTCGAAGTTAACTAAGCTATCACGACAGCTTGTAACTGATGATGCAAACGACCGATTATGCTACTATTTTGGAGTCTTAATTTACTATAGTATTTGCGTTTATTCTGAATAATATCTAACGTATTAAGAGTACCTGCATGGCTGAATGATTTATTGTTATTTTCTGCTAACCGCCCACAATTTTCCTACATCATCAGACAAATTAATGAATTGTCATTTTGCATGACACAAAATACAATATGTAACTAATTATAGTTTATTGTGCTTTGAGTCGCGAAAAAGAGTTAATGCTGCATGTTAAAGTGATCTACTTGTATGAATGTTGCTTTTTATTTACTTAATGAGAATGCTTAACCTCTAGGAAATCTTTCTCGTAACTTGTCATTACAAAACCACGCCTATGCAATACGAGTACAGAGAATTTTAGAGAATTAAAAAGTTAAAATTTTCACTTGGAAATTTTTTACCTTAGAAACATAGTTTATTGGTACTCGTAAGAACCGCTTCGTCGAGAATTCCGAGAATTTTCCCCATGTTTGTATAATATTAGAATTATAAAACATGTTTTATTTTACCATAACACTATATTGCCTATTTATGTTTCAAATTGTTTCAAACGTCTAGCCTGTGTACCGGATGGAACCAGTAGTTTCGAAGGCATGTTATATATATTTTGTTATCACCAACGTGACTCAAAGACACGCACAAGCATATATGCTGCGATCTGGTTCTTGTTAGATACTACGTAATAGCGTTTTTCCCATTGTATCACGATTATTTAATGTATAATTGCATGACATTTCCATGATATGTGCCTTTCGTTGAAGAAACAATATCGCTCAGCTGATTGGTTACGCCAGCAAGTTCAATACACCTTTTTTGCTCAGTTATTGTATTGATTTCTTCTGTTGTTTTCAATTCATCATAAGTCTTTCCTGGTCGAACAGGAACATGCTCAAACAGTGTATTTAAAAAAAAATAAAAATTAAAGTAAATTAAAAAAAAAAAAAAAAACATAGATAACCTTTTTACACATTCGCGAGTATCTCTTTGTTGATGGATAATTTACAATTACGGGTGCACTTAGTTTGTAACAAGATTTTTTCTTTAACAGTGACTCATTAATTGTTTTCCTCAATAAATTTAGTATTTATGCGCCGCTGTTTTGTATCAAGTGTTATGTTTGCACCTCAATCTTTCTTTTCACTGGATTTGAAGATGTCAGTTCTAATTGATGTCAAAAGCAAATTGAATATCAAGAAACAAATGAAAGTAGGATCGGAACTTGCAGCTGCCTGTTTGATTTATCCGTTTGATGATAAGTGTATTTTGTAAATGTTCTAGCATAAATGCCGCTGCGTATTCTTATGATAAGGTATAATATGAACCCTACCGGCCGCGGTAGTCAAATGTTCATCCTTACGTAATATTGGCAAACCGCCCATTGGGTCGCACCAGATTACCCTACAAAGGTAAAAGTAGGCAATGATCAGGAAATGGCGCAAACAGAAAGAAATTCACACTCCAAAAACCGAGGTGGGAAAAACCAATTTAAAAATCAGGTACTACGAAAATTACTGGCACTCTTTAACTAATTCAAAGGCGCCCAGCCTCACCCTCTGCTTTTGCAGTGGTAACAACATTTCGTTTGTGGTTCAGTCCTCGTGGTGAATCTCTAACTAGTCAATGAATCATCAAATAATGACACCATGATGAATAAAAAACGAGGACTCACAGATATAACAACCTGCCCGGCGATGGAGATCCCTAAGCACCAAAAACATCACTCAAAATCTGGAGCAAAAGAAAAATACAGTTCAACCCCGATGGGCCAAGCAACAGACAAGAAGCACCGTATAACTGAAAAGGAATATCATTCCTTCATAAAAGTTTCTTAAATTTGTAAACCATGTGATCATAAAATGCTGGTACCGAAAGGCAATAGCGTAATTTATCGTCTTTAACCCAACATTAAATTTGGACATCAATTCAAGATACCGATAGCCCTGTTGGAGAAGTTTTGTTGTAAAACATTTATTTTGCGCGATTAAGTTCGTTAGACTCTAGTAAACCTAATAATTTGCGAAATGTATACACCATAAGGAGCCGGGCGAGGAACGCCACCATCCAAAAACGGAAAAAATTACTATATCAAAATCAAAGTCATCGCGCATATCCTAAACTTTAGAAGAAACAAATGCATTTGCAATAGAAAGACGTAAAACTAAAAAAGGGGCTTCTGTATATGTGGTATTGGCTTTATTCAACTGTAGTTCAGAACTTAAGGTGGATAAATTTGATTGACAATACCTTCGAAATAAGGATTGTCAATGTTCAAAAGGTCATCATAAGGTCATCGAGGAAGTCGAATTAAAAGCCTCGATAATATAAGCTTGCTTTTCACGGTTAAGAGTATCCATGGAATTTGTTTCGTAGCAGTAAAGATAAATAAATACAATCATCAGGAAAACATGTCCGTGTAATGTATACCCCCCTATACCCCACTTTTATATAGTAAATCAGGGGTACGCAGGGGTGTACCTATTTTTCTTATTTTTGCTCCAAAACATAGATTGTGGGTACTCGTTAGAACCGCCTCGGCGAGGCGGTTCTAACGTGTACCCACAATCTATGTTTTTAGCAAAATTAAGAAAAATATCAATTTTTTTTCCGATGAAATTTTGATTTTTTTTTCTTACTGAAAACAAATCACTGTATATTGCATGGGCAAGTTTTCGTAATGATTGAAATATTAATGTTATCCAGGAGATAGAAAGAGACGTCGCATACATTTTGACATGACCAAAGTGTGTATCGACTTTGGTCAGAGGGAAGTGAAAAAAGCCTTTCTGTCATAGGCCACATGAAGTGATCCATAGATTATCATCCATAGTGCAGATTATATTTTCCTTTAGATCATTTTAGATCAGCGAAGATATTCTGAGAAATCAGAAATTTTTCGGTTTAGATTCATGTTCTAACCAACGTTTTAATGTTTTTGGTCCCATTTGGATAAAACTAGTCTTTGTGTTGACTACCCTCTTGAAAGTTGCAAATTTACAGTAATTCACTTAGGCTCCATGTTGCCAAATCTAAAGGGTCACTGATGAGACTTGAGTAGCCGAAACCGCGGTATGGCCTACCCCTTTCTCATTAACAGATTCACTGCTCTTAAAGGATTTCAGTTTTTTATTTAATGACCTTTTGAATGTCCACTCTATGAAACACAGATTATTTTCTTTAATCACAATATGTGTCAATGTGGTATACAGAGTGGAGACAAGCTGATTGCACGGACCTCTACACTTCAATTTACTGAGCACCTCATCAGAATTTGTTATGTAATTTCAAACTTATCTTGAATTCTTGCATGAATACTTAGTTGAGCATATTAATTTCGAGGTCAGGACTTCAGCTGAGCGTATACATTACGAAAACATTCCCATGCGATACAACGAGATTTTTAAGCTGTTAAAGTGAATATTTTAAGTGGAAAAACTGAATTTCGTTACATATTTTTGTCAAAACATTGATTTTGGGAAGAGTGGTCAGGTGAGAATATGTGCCCCGCCCAATGGGGTCTAAAGAAAAAGATGGGCTGCTTGTGCAAAGCTGATTAGCAAGGCAAAGCTGATAAGCTACTGACCACTTGATTACCCCAATAAAATAATCGGCTCAGTATGTTAGTGTCTCGTGATTTTCATAAATAATATGTCACGATTTTTTATTTCTCATTACAAGTTTTAATCTCTGTTTTATAGTTGCACGCATTTACTCCCTTAATTTAATTGCGTTCCTATATTGAAGCATATTGCTAACATTAAGATAAAGTTTAAACTTTTGTAATACTTAAATTCAGGTTTAAAGGGAAAGCACTGCTATTATAGACTAACCTTAAACATTCACGTTACGTGTTAAAATATCATACGTGCAGTTTCACATATAGGATTTATAGGAGATAGATTGGCTGCTTGTGCCTCCAGACAAAGTTTGTACGCTACTGACTGACAACCCGATTACTCGTAAATCGAGCCCCATTAAGCAGAGGCAACATCCCGACATGATATTGGCTGTTGTGATGACTGGGACGTTTAGCATCAATTCAAACAAAGGTTCATCACAAAGGGTGACATACCACCTGTCTACTGATAAACCGCTAGACTATATACGCATGTCCGGGTAAAGTGGTTTCGGTAAACCATCAATACAACTAAGTCTTATTTGTTAATCTAGGGTGGTAATATCTAAAGCGCATTTCGCATGCTATGCCACACAAAAGTTGGGTATGTCCCATAATGTTGAGATAACATCAAGATATGACCATAGCTGGTGGCCTGGACTTAAAGCAACAATCAAACAAAGCTTCATCTCAGAAACATTTTATCAGTCTAACCATAAATGCAATTTCTGCACTCTTGGCTTACCTGATATGTTCTTAGTACAGCTTACCAATTGGTTGATTGTGTAGGCGGCAAATTCAATATACCTGGTCGTGATCGGACAGTCCACCTATTCAAGATTGAGTGATCATAGAAAAAGTTAATCTCATTAAACGAAGACAATCGTCACAAGTTTACCGTTAGAAATTAGCCATAAGCGCGTTTTATCCAATGTAATGAATTAAATAGTGATGTATTTCATTCATAGTTCTAAAAGTAAATTTATGAGTTGCGTATTTTAACTGTATATGTTAAGTTTTTACCTATGTTTAACGTAGCCTAGTTCTATTTATGTATTCCAAACAGTAACCCATATGCGAAGCTATATCAGTGCTCATTTGTAATTTTCGTTGTTTCCCACCTGGGTGTTTATGATGGAACTTTGGGTCTAATTAAAATGGTTTCTAACTTTATCATTTTTACATTTAGGAAATGGGTATGTCCGAAAAATGAAGGTGACGTTCCGACATGACAATAGCTGTTTACTGGGGTGTTAAGCATAAATTCAAACAAACAATACATATAGGAAATGCATTTGCGAGTGTAGAAGTATTCCATTGTCTATATAGCAAGGAGTTTCAACCTACACTTGAAGTCCCTTGATAAAGTTTTGATGACACGGCATGATTTATAAAGCAAGAATCCAGAATTGTTTTTGTTGTGATTTAATGAAATGGCCATCTCAATAACTGTCACACTCTGATTAATTGTAGTCTATGACGTGATAACACAGCTAAATCAAAACATTTCTTAAAAAAAGTAATAAAGGCGCCTTATCATGGAAGAGCATGGATTTTTTATTGTTTATATTGTCTATATTTTTGAGCGATCTCAATATTTGTTTTTAATTTTACATCATAAAAACGTTTTGGTTAGACGTTTGAAATGGACATTCAGAGATTGCCCAGGCATGTTTTGATAGATTTATTCTATTGAAAAGTTAAGTTGTTTCATGTGTCGATCCAATGACGTTAGTTTGAAATAATGTAAGAAGTGACATATGGGTACTGGAAATCCCACAATAGCAATGGAATGACAAATGTGTCCATATTAGCTTAAACTTAATAGGTATAGGCATGATACATGTATATGTATGCCTGCAGTTGTATACAGGCACTTTGGGAGCATTCAATCATATTTAGATAATAATAATAACAATAAACGGAAACCAACTAACCGAATTACATGTATAGATTTTTGTTTAAGAATTTTGACATTTCGGAACTTCCGGTTTTTCTTTTGTTGAATATCTCGTAAACAGTTCCATATATTTTCGTAATATTTTATATTTCGATACATATTTATGATATGCATGGCATAAGCTATGACAATTGTCAGTCTAAGAAACTTCATTTTTTCACCCCATTTTCTGCAACTTTTCAGAAAATTTTACTTGTCAGTCAAATTTAGGGGGTAGGGTAGATTAAACTTGAATATTACACATCTTCAAATTAATTGCACTAGTTCGATGTTTATTTTAGCAGCAGTATATGTGTACATGGTCTTCAAAGTCAGTCTTTGTGTCGTTGGTGTGATGATTTTAAAATAACTTTAGGTGGTTTTATGAAACTGGCATAAGTTTAAGAAACAAAACAGTCGAAAAAATGTTGAACATGACGATCTTCAAGTTGTTGGGACTCTCTTAAATGCACACTACCCTATATATATATGGAGATTTTATCATCAACAGTGCAAAATCCTATTTGTGCCTGAGCGCGCTTTCGCCTTTCGGCTTCTTCAGAGGCTTACTAAATACTACATAATGTAACGTTTTTGCGAGCGGTATATATGAAGGTTCAAACTTGATTAACAAAGATATATAAATTTTGCGTGAGACTACTGGTCTGATGATTTGCAATGCATATAAAGATACAAAATATTAGACTGCTTTGTCTTTCAATCTTTGATTAGGATTTCATTGGACATACATTAATCAAACTATAATCACAATGGGACATATATGGGTTCAACCTGAGCCCGTTTGATTCTTCGGCTTCACTCTAAAAACTATTCCCTATAGCTCAACTTAACTCTCAGGTTCAGCCTACCCCTAGCTCAAACCCTATGGCTTGCAAGGCTGAACAATATCAGGCTATTCCTAAAGCCTATAGCTCTGGCTTCCCAGGAACCTGTGTCAGAAACCCCTATTCCAATTATCGCAATGATAATTTAGAACAAGGCCCAGCTATCGCAATGATCTCTGTGGCCAAAGATTCCTAACACTGGGTTCAGCACTAAGAGTTAAACACTATAGGACAACAGCTATCGCAATGATCTCTGTATGTCCAAAGGCCTAACTCCGCACCACGAAGCCTTATTTATTTAATTACCTGCTTGCTAATTCTTGATCTGTTTGCACTGAAGCCAAATGCAGAATTGAATTTGCCGCCGCAAACACCTCCTTTTTATACCAATGGACTAGTCCATTACAAGCGGCGAAAGGGGTGTACAGGTTGAAACCAAATATGTAATAATTGCATTGATTGTATATATCTTCCTGATTTTTATATGAGATGATTTGTTACCTGCCAGAGTACTTTCTCAGGCTACTCGCTTCTTAGCGTAAAATGATTAATAGCTATTAATTTCCATGGTAATGGAACGAGCTAACCCTCAACCAAAATGTTGCGGTCCATTCCGGTGCATTGTGGTCAAATGTGTCTACGTGACCTTGTGAACTTAAGAAAATGGCTGCGCCCAGGACAAAATATTTCCGTGTTGAAATCGAATTGATTTATGTGATTTCTAGCTCTGTTTATGACCAAATCGGATTAATTTATGGCTGATTATAGACAATGCAAGTAGCGGAGGCTGATCATACTTTTCGAAACAGGTGACAAGGCTGGTATTTTCATTTTTTACAGCTTGTTTACATGATTTGCCTGCATTTTCGTCACACTACCCACGCCTCCGACTACATGCGTCCTCGCATGAATTACATAAAAAAAATTAAGAGATCAACATCTTTATTGGCATACTTGTTCAATATTGATTAAGCAAAATAGGACATATATGAGTGTGTCCATTACCTATGGTCACATTTAGATAACATTTCCATATGTTTATTTTAAGATTTTTTTTCATGTTCATGACAACATAAGTACTCATTCTTAGTACCCTAAGCCACTTTGGCATTCACAGTGAGTTTTTGAATCATAAATTATCCCTGACTACTTGTCAGATAGTTCTGTCTTTTATCTTTCACTTTTACTTGGTGTGGAATCTGCCGAGGTGGCAGTAGAATCCGTGTCTGCTTGAGCACTCCTCGCCACACATATTACAGATGGAGGGGTTGGAATGATTGTGCCAACCCCTGTGAATTGAGAACACGATCTCATCGTCAAAACTGACACCACAATAGCCACATCTCTGGACTAGTTCCGGCTGAACCTGAGTCTCTTTATTCATGGTTTCTTTGGCACTTGTTTTCCCAACTGCTGTAGTGCAGAGTTTCTTGGCCGGCACTTCTGGTTGTTCAGCACTCTTATCTTTCACTGGAGCATACGGTTCGGAGCCGTTGGCTTCCTATGGGTCCTACCCAATGTCAAGTTCACTTTAGGTGCAATCTCAGCTGCGACCTTTGAGGGTGACTTTGGTTTCTCTTGAACTTTTGTTTCCTCGTGATCTGATTCCTCTGACTCTGAACAATCCAAGTCAAGTTCAACTAAAGGATCTCTGTCCCATTCCTCCTTATCACTTGATGCCGAACTACTCGAGTTCCTTGTCACAGTCGCCTTGGTAGATGTCTCTGAGGCCTCAGACGACGTCACCGTCTCCGCCACCGGATGAAACTTCCTCATGTGCTTTTTCATGTAAGCCTGCTTACTGAACGGTGCCTTGCATACACTGCAGGTTATCACTGTAGGTGGCTTTGTCTGTCTACATTCTTGGACATGCTTGATATAGTCCTCAAGCTTCACGTCTTTCTTGCAGTTTGGACAAGCAGCCCTTTTACGTGGTGTTTTCTTAGTGTTCATAGTCCTGCAAACAGAAAGCGCAGATACATAATCACGCAACCATCTAGGCCTTCTAACTACCCGTTTGGACCTAGTTTCAACAAAAGCTTCCTGGTCATTGCTATCAGACTCAGACTCAGTTCTTGCTACAGCATAAATGTCACTGGGTTCCACATTCAACTCTTCTTGTTCAGACAATGCTGTAACCTCTATTTCTCTAGGAAGGTTTTGCGTTCTTACTTTCCGTACCCTATCAATATGAATGACCGATAATGTACCGTTTCGGCCACAGTTGATCTTAAGCAGGACATCTGACATTTTCCCAACTACCTTAAATGGACCTCTCCAAAAGAAGACAAATTTGATGGACTGTCCAGTTTTCTTAACAGGGAAGAGGACATAGACATTATCACCTACATTGAAGTTTTCAAATGCCAACCTTTTGTCATATACCTTCTTCTGCCTCTGCAATGACATGCCGGTATGTTCCCTAACAAATGTATGTACTGATTCAAGCCTATCTTGCAATTCCCACACCCATGCATTGCTAGGGGCAGTCTTTACGTTAGGGGGCATTTGGTATACAAGGTCAAGAGGAGTTCTGGTATCATGACCAAACATTGACATGTTTGGGCTGGTACCTGTACTTTCATGACAAGTGGCCCGATAGGCCATCGTAACGTATGGTAAGAGCCCATCCCAGTTTTCATGATTTTCATCAATGTATGCTCGCAGCATAGCACAGAGGGTTTTGTTGAAGCGCTCCACCATACCATCTGATTGCGGGTGATATGGTGTAGTGCGGGTTTTGTCTATCTGGAGCAGTTTGCACATCTCAGCGAACAAGTTGCTCTCGAATTGGCGTCCCTGATCAGAAAGGATCTGCTCTGGGACTCCAAATCGTGTAAAAAGCTGTTCAACCAGTAACTTTGCCACTGTTATCGCTTCCATATTTGGCATTGGATAGCACTCAGTCCACTTCGTGAAATAATCGCTGACAACGAGCACATATTTGTTGCCTCTGTCTGTCTCTGGTAGTTCACCCATTATGTCAACTGCGATTCTTTCCATAGGGTACCCACTACGAGTCACTTGCATGGGTGCCCTTTTCGATGGTATTGGTTCTTTACCTTTCTGGCAGATCTCGCATCCTGATACATAGATTTTTACATCCTGTGATACACCTGGCCAATAATAGTTCTGTCTCACTTTGCTCAGCGTTTTCTTCATTCCCAAATGACCTGATGTTTGAACATCGTGTGAGAACTTGAGCACTTCTCTTCTCTTTGATTGAGGTACTATTGCCTGTCTTATGGTTCTATTCGTGTCAGAATCTTCATATCTACGAACAAGCAACCCATCATGCAGTTCCAGATTCTTCCATTGTCCCAACAGAGCTTTCACCACATAGCTCTCACTAGACGTATCCTTAGAATCTGGTCTGACACCACTTTCTAACCATCCCTTTAACAGCGCAATGTCTCTATCCTCATCCTGCAATGTCTTTAGGCCCAAGTTTCTTGAATCTGAGCAATCAAGCACATTCACTCTTTCTTTTCCATCACGTCTGCCACACTGAGTGCACGGGATTCGACTGACTCCGTCGGCGTTGCCGTGCTGGCGTCCAGGTCGATGCTGTACCTTCATGTCATAGGATGCCAATACCTCGATCCACCGAGCAATCTGGCCCTCTGGATTCTTGAAGTTCATTAACCACTTCAAGGAGCTATGGTCAGTCCTGACCAGGAATTTCCTTCCGTAAAGGTAATGCTTGAAATGCTTCACAAAATTGACCAAGGCCAGCATTTCTTTTCGTGTCACACAATATGAACGCTCAGTTTTGGTCAAAGTTCTGCTTGCAAAGGCTACTGGGCGTTCTTCTCCATTGATCACTTGTGAGATTACTCCTCCAATGCTTTGGTCACAGGCATCAACGTCTAAAATGAAGCTCTGGCTGAAATCTGGATGTGCCAATATTGGTGCATTGATCAGCTTGTTCTTCAGGTTTTGAAATGCTTCCAGGCACTCTTCTGTCCATTTGAACCGTTCCGACTTTTCCGTCAGCTTATGTAATGGCTTTGCTATCTCTGCAAACCTGAATATGAAGCGACGGTAGTAACTGCAGAAACCTAAGAATGAACGAACTTCTTTGACAGTAGATGGAATAGGCCAATTCCGAATGCACTCTGTCTTCTTCGGATCGGTGCTAACCCCTTCCTCTGATATAATATGCCCTAGGAACTCAACTCTCTGGGCAAAAAGGTGACATTTCCTGGCTTTAAGTTTAAGTCCAGCCTGCTGTAGTCTTGAAAACACTTCATCCAAGTTTTTCACCATATCTTCAAATGTCTTCCCGCACACGATAATATCGTCTAGGTATTCTAGACAAGTTTCCCAGTGAAGGCCTGCCAGCACAATTTCAATAAGTCTTTCAAATGTGGCGGGTGCATTACATAATCCGAAGGGTAACACTTTGAACTCATACAATCCTTTCCTACTAATGAATGCACTCTTCTCTCTATCATGGGGGTCCAACTCGACCTGCCAATAGCCGGAATTCATGTCCAAGCATGAGAACCATTTCGATCCAGCCAACTGGTCAAGCGACTCGTCTATCCTAGGTAGAGGATAGGCATCTTTAATAGTTACCTCATTCAGACGTCGGTAGTCCACACAAAATCTCTTGCTCCCGTCTTTCTTCTTCACGAGAACAATGCCACTAGCCCATGGACTTTTTGATGGCGTAATGACATCTTTCTTCAGCATGTTGTCAATCTGTTCATCCATCTCCTTTTGCATGTGGTAAGGTACACGTCTCAGAGGTTGTCTTATTGGTTGGGCCTCGCCAGTTGGAATCCTGTGTTTCAGAACACCAGTTCTTCCTATGTCATCATCAGTTTCTGAAAACACGTTGGAATATTTGGTCAGCAATTTCGCTACCTGTCTTTGTTGACCTTTGTTCATTCCTTCCACAGTTTTCTGATACAGATCTTTGAGATGGTCTGGGACCTGTCTGTTGTTTTCACATGCGTTAGTCTTTACTTTCTGGACTTCAGTTACAGGACTAGCTGTTGCAATGTTGGTGCCGGAGTAAATATTGCAATATTCATCTGTCACATTCATCACACGTATGGGCACTTTCCCTTGACTGTGTATTAATGTCTTGGCAACTAGGGCACTTCCGTTCTCCATAAACCTTTCTGAGGGCTCAATGATGCATAGACCACCATCCCCAATTGGAGAGTCAACCATTGTTGCTTTGATGATCTTCTCTGATCTTGGAGGGAGATGGACGGTCTCACTTACAATTATCCTGCTGCAGCCTACATAGCTAACTGAATCCAATTTCATGGTCTGGCCTTGAATCGTCAACGTACATTTCTCAACGTCAATTTTACAGTTCATCTCTCTCATGAAGTCAAGCCCCAAGATTGCTTCATTCTCTATGTCCGCTACTATAACCTCCATAACACAATGGGTTTCAGCAATTCTGAGCCTAACTGTAGTCCTGCCACAAACATCTATGGGATTCCCGGACGCTGTAGATATGACCTGACCGAAAGAGGTCAATTCTGATGTTCGACGCACCATGCCTTCCCAAACCTTGCGTGAAATTATTGTCAGTGTAGCTCCTGTGTCTATCAAGCATGTCACAGGCTGACCATTCATAAAGGCTGTCACAAACAAGCCAGAATTTTGCACTCCCGAGACTTTGACACTCTTGTCCGGTTCCTTTTTATCCTGTTCCACATTTTGTTTCTTCTCTGTTTCATTCTTATTTTTGTCACAGTCCCTAGCCATATGGTTGGTTGAGCCACAGGTGAAACATCGTCTAGGGTTAGTTCTCCTATCAGGTATTTGGTATGGCCTACCTCTGCCCCGTTGCTGTTGTTGGTAATACCTTGAACCAGTCCCTGACCTCTGTGTTTTGAGAGATTTAAGCTCATCTTGAATAAGCTTAAGTGTGCTTGTCAATGTTTCCATACTATCGGCTTTTGGGCTTTCTGATTCCATTTCCTTAGTGTTGGTCGAGCATAGGTACCCTTGACCCTCTTGTTTCCTGCGCTCAGCCCTGTTGTAGGCCTCCAGCTCTACGGCATGTCGAACTGCATCGTTCAGATCGCTGGGCCTGGCTTGCTTCACCCTCAATCTCATGTCTGAACTATGCAGAGCGTCTATGAATTGCTCCTTTGCGAGGGTGTCCCGTACATCATTAGGTGCTGTTGGATACGCCAAGTTTGTCAGTCTTCTAATGTCCTGCCCCAATGCTGACAGGGTCTCCGATGCAGTCTGTCGTCTTTCTCTTAGCTGAACTCTATACAGCTCTGTCTGATTCGGTGGAGCAAACCGTTGCTCCAAAGCTTGTACCAACATATCATAGTCTTTGGACTGTGTTGAGAGGTTCCCAAACACCCCCTGGGCTTGTCCCCTCAACGAGATAGCCAAGTATAATCCTTTCTCTGTCTGGCTCCACCTATTGATTTCTGCTACTGCATCAAAATTGGCCCGATAGTCCAACCAAGAGCCTGTACCATCAAATGTAGCTGGCTTCACTTTGACGCTTCCACTTGCTTGTGGGCTTGGCTGGGCTACATTTGGGGTTGAGGTGATCGGCATATGCCCAGCCTCCTGCACATGTGCAGTCCTTGGTTGTGGTCTCGGCAATGGCGTATAAGTGCCCCCTATACTACTATCATCGAAGAGGTTCAGCTGTGGTGGTTCCTCTGCATCAAACTGAACTCTCTCTGGCTCCTAGGTACCTGTGGTAGAACCCTCCTTGGTCTTTGTTCATCACCCTGCTCTTCATGCATGTCCATGTCCCCCTGTTGTATTTCTAGCTGTCTCAGCTCATTTTCTAAGTTGAGAATTTCATTCTGAAGAAGGCTGGCCTCACTCTTTTTTCTCATGACTTCCAGCCGCTTTTCTATCATCATCACTGATGTCTGAAGCCTACCTGGCCTATCCTGGCTACCCATGTCCATGTTTCTTAAATATAAGCTTGGATTCGTGATAACTGTGTGCTACCAGTATCCCACCGCTGCCACCAAATGTAACGTTTTGAGGACCGAGCTGTGTACTTCTGTATATCTTGAACTACGGAAACTATAATGCTTGAAACACGTACCGAGCAAGACGCTATTTAAACGATTATAATGATGTTGAACGAGATGAGCCACGCCAAGAGCACCGCCTTGGAACGGTTAGTAATACAAATTTTACTAGGGGGCTTAAACCGGTTTTATGGGATCCCAACCCTCGCCCTAGGTCTTGGTGTGGTTCATACACGTCGTTTCAGAAATAATGTCTGACTATAATAATTCTAATAATACTTGATACGTGACTGAATGGTTTCAAACCCAATCTACGTCCAGGAACTCGTAATTCAAACGCCATTTACAAAACACTGACAGGCTTGAAACCCCAATGGTTTCGTTGGCTATCCCACTATAGCCTAAATCACTGGCTTCCCAGGAACTTCTATTTTAGACTCCATATTGGTCCAGCTATCGCAATGATCTCTGTGACCAAGGGCCCAGCTATCGCAATGATCTCTGCGGCCAAAGAGTCTCAAATGTTCGTTCAGCACTAAGAGGTTCAACACTAGGGGATGAGCTATCGCAATGATCTCTCATTATCCCAAAGCCTGAGCTCCGTGCCACGAAGCCTATTTACTACTACATCATCAACTGCCTGCAGTCTCTCTCTCTCTCTTTTCGATCTAAACCGTCCGACTTCTTTCACAATAATGACTATCACTGCCTCGCTTGCTCCTTTTATACCCATCCAGTCACGTGCAATATCCGGGTTGTTCCATTATAACGGGAAAGTCCATTCTAGAAAACTAAGTAGGTGAATCAGGTGCGAAAGCGATCACCTTGTAAAACAGTGGATACGAGACGTCAATTTTAATCGGGAAAACTGTCAGAGTTAGGCGTTTTTACATGGCGAATATCAAACTTAGAACTTTTAAAGAAATTTCAACACAAACTGCGATTTTTAAAATGGATATTCGTCACAATAATAAGAGTGTGATATCTACATCTGCCTGTCATAGGCAGTCCAAAACTAGGAGACAAAATGTAATCTAAAAATTCTACATACTACTCATAACATTGTAAAACCTTCTATAACTACATAAAAAACACACCGCTACAAACTAGTAAAATGTAACTACAGCAAAATGGCTACGGAATTTTGAAAATGAAGAAATTTGGAAAATTAAACAGAAATTTATCAAAATTATGATTTTTGTGGGCTAATACATCTTGGAGAGGTTGGAAACAGTGTTAGAACTGTCAAAGTTGAAAATAAAAAGTACTAAATGGCGTAAAATCGTATAACTGAAATTGAGAGAATTTCGTGACCGTTCACCTGTAGGATTATCGGACATCTGAACGGTCACGAAATTCATCAGGTGAACGGTCACGAAATTCTCTCAATTTATATATATATATATATTGCTCCATATTGTGTGAAAATTGCAAGAAAAAGTTTGAATCAACAAATATGGGTTTGGCACATTTCAAAATATTGATTTTTCCGACTTTTCAAGTATGGGGGTAGTGTGGGACAAGGAATCGTAAAATTTTGTCATCCACTTCAAGTTGCAAAGTGTTCTATGCTTTTGGTCTAAAATAGTCTGCGTTACGTAAATATTATGACTTTGAAAGTATTCTAGGTGTATTTTTGTTCAAGACAGGTATGTTTCAAATAATTTAAAATAGATTATTTTTCTCAATTTAAAACATTGTGCTCAGAGGTCTCATCCAGAGGCATGTAGCTTGAAAACTGCTCACCACCCTATATTTATTCTGTTTCAAATGTCTTGTGTTGTATTTTGGAATCAAAAAAGAGTGGTTAGAAAAAAGTTTGAATAGTTTTTCATCGGCAGCAAACATCCTTGAGAACATCAACAAAGCATTTCGCAGAATAAGTTACACAATCAAACCTTCCATAGATATAAGCCTAAGTTGTTTGTTTGGTTGGTAATATAGGACAGACTAACATGTCATGTTATCCTAATGTTGAGATGCAGCTGTGTACGTGGACGTAAGCATTAAATCACACAAACAAACAACGCACTTTCGCTAGACGGGAAAGGCGTTACGGACAAAAGAATTTACCTCTCTAGACATGATGACCCTTAGATGAAAACTAACAACTGTAGACGCATGGTTGGTGTCATTTCATGGTGAAGCTGTCCCTAATCTAGGCTTCCTCATTAGGTTAATTAAGCGAGCTAATTGGTCCAAGAAAACAAATAGATGAGCGCATGTGATTTATTTGACAGGAGGAATTAACATGCTGCACAATCGCAAATAATAACGTCATCTAATGCCTAACAAATATAATAGAAAGAGAAACATAATAAAATGGTTTCGATGACATAACTTGTTTATGTTATGAATAGGAACCTTTCAGCCTCTTCAAAATACAATGTAGCACGTCAATTTCCAAACTGGTAAAATAGTACAAGTAACTATAGGCAATGATCAGGAAATTGCACAATTAGAAAGAAAAAAAAAAGTTATCAATAAACACGTGCTGATGTGTATTCTATCGATCATTTCCTGAAGGATTAAGCTTCTCTGAAATACTACGTGATGTCTAAATGGCGATGTTTCGTTCGTTAAACTATAAATTAGCCATTATCTGCACTTTAAGTAAACATTCTGATCCTTCAAGCTAAAGAGCTTTCGTCATGAATTCTTCGCGTGCTTGCGGACAACTTTATAAGCGCTTTCGGAAGCATTTAATGGAAATTGCTTCAGGTTACCAGCTACATGGTTCTTTTTTATTTGTTGTGGTTACTACATGTATGAGGCCTGTATTGTCTCATTCCTCATTCACGTGTTACATGTAGGGAACACTAACAACTCTCGGATGCGGCGTGTTAACAACTGACATTCTAAATACCAGAATTATTATGGTTTGTAAAATGCACCATGTAACATCTCTATAGTTTAATGTGCCATAATCTACAAAGTATCAATGTGATCATGTTTAAGAGTAAGACCCCGCTCAAATACATTCAAGAAATAATTACCTGATTGTCAAGTATTCGTCGCCCGTTTAAAATAGCTTGTTACTCGAAAATGTGCAACATGGCCCACCGGCTATTAAAACAATGCAAACGTTAAAACGATAACGTACTAAAAGGTTAGTTGGTGAGGGCTTTCGTGATTAAAAGTAATGCAACTTAAGGGTGAATACTCGGAAAAGCCACGATTTCCATGCAGCAATTATGAAACCGTGCATTAGGTGAGATACCTCGTTGCTTTTTACAAATGCAAATTGTAAGGCTTTTCGCTATCTGTTAATAAATCATCATGTCGGTATTAGATTAACTGTCACGACAGTTTGTACAATGTAACTGATAATGCAAAAGACAGATTAGGTGACGTCGTTTTTGACTTACTTTACTACAGTATTTGATTTTTGTATGATTATAAAAGCTAAAATGACGTCTAAATCAGGTAGGGGAATGATTTATAGAAAAGTACAAGTAGACAACGATCAGGAAAAGAGGCAATCAGAAAGAGATTGCCAGTCCAAAAACCGAGGTGGAAAAAAAACAAATGAACAATCAGGTACTTATACCATGAAAACACATCGTGAGCAGAATGAGCAGCTATTTTCCCAATAGGTGATCACTCAGTTACCAAAACTTAACTGAAAATATGAAAACATACATAAGGCGCAAACAGCACAAACATTTAAACACCAAGACATAAAACAATAAGAACCACCACAGAAGTATCGCCTTGGAACGATCAGAAATATAAAATTACTGGCAGGCTTAAACCGATTTTACAGGGCCCTAACCTCACCCTCAGCTTCTGCAGTGGTTCACAACATTTAGTTAGTAGTTCGGACCGCGTGGTGCATCTCTAACTAGTCAATGAAATATGTATCTATAGAGTATCTATGAATTTATTGAGTTTCTTCAAATTTATAGAACAAATGTTCTATAAATTCATAGATCAAACAGATAATCTGTCTTCGAAACGACACTGAATGAAAACCGCATCCCTAAACCGTGTCCACAGTTTTGTTTAGGGCCTGTCCTACGGAATTTCACTTTTTGTGTTTGCATGGGATGTGTGGGATGTGTAGTTTGCTACAGATGCTGCATTGAAAACAATGCATCATGTATTTCACCATGTATGTTTCGTATAATGACTTCCACAGCTGGATTTATCGTCAGAGTTGTTCCAGCTATCTTTTTGGACGCTATCTGGAATAAATAAGTCAGACTAGTTTCTTTAGTTTTGCTGCAGATGTTGTTTTAATGCTGTGTCGACCTTAAACAAGTACTAATTTTTACATAAAGCCAATTCTTCGGATAGTAATTCGATTAATTATGATTTTGTTTTATAATGTTTTATCGAATGCTTTTTTTGTTTGCCTTCTAGTAATACTTTCTTATCATACATTTGCTTCAGAATAAGGATTTTTATCAATCAATGCGTACTTAAATCTGAATTAGAAAAGATGTGCTGTTTTGTCTGTAACCTCATCACCAAGATACACATCCCGTGCAGAAATGAAAAGCAACATTCCGTGGCGTAGACACTAGACACAAAGGTGGACACGGTTTCGGGATGCGGTTTTTTAAATTTAAAGTAATTCTCTGTGGCTCCATGTTGCCGAATCTAAAGGGTCACTGATGAGGCTTGAGTAGCCGAAACCGCGGTGTGACCCATACTTTTCTCATTAATATGTTTACTGCTCTTAAAGGAACTCAGTTTTATTTAAATTTGCTATTACTGCAGCTAGTGTTGTGCCGTGTGGCGGCCCTAAAAAGTCTCCCCGTACATCGTCCATAGTGCAGTTTATATTTTCCTTTTGGTCCTTTGAGATCAGCGAAGATATTCTAAGAAATCAGACATTTATTATCGGTTTACATTCATTTTCTGACTAACGTTTAATACATTTGGCCTAATTTGGATATACAAGTCTTTGTGACTGACTACCCTCTTGAAAGTTTCAAATTTGAAGTAATTCTCTGTGGCTCCATGTTGCCAAATCTAAAGGGTCACTGATGAGGCTTGAGTAGCCGAAACTGCGGTTTGACCCACACTTTTCTCATTAATATGTTTACTGCTCTTAAAGGATCTCAGTTTTATTTTATTTGCTATTATTGCAGCTGGTGTTCTGCCGTGTGGCGGCCCTAAAATGTCTCCCTGTACATCGTCCATAGTGCAGATTATATTTTCCTTTTGGTCCTTTGAGATCAGCAAAGATATTCTAAGAAATCAGAATTTTATTATCGGTTAACATTCATTTTCTAACCAACGTTTAATATATTTGGCCTTATTTGGATATACAAGTCTGTGATTGACTACCCTCTTGAAAGTTTCAAATTTAAAATAATGCTCTGTGGCTCCATGTTGCCAAATCTAAAGGGTCATTGATGAGGCTTGAGTTGCCGAAACCGCGGTATGACCCACACTTTTCTCATTTATATGCTTACCGCTCTCAAAGAATGTCAGTTCTATTTTATTTATTCAGTGACATTTCGCAGACAGACTACATATTTGATCTATCAATTTATAGTACATTTGTTCTATTAGTTTATAGAAACTCTATGAATTTATAGATACTCTATAAAGCAATATCTTTTCTCTACCTGTAAATTGCTTTCACGATTAAATGAGCCGCTGTACAAGAAAACCAACAATCTGCGTGTGCGAAAACAAAGACGCAGATCAGCTTCGCAGTAACTTCGAAGCTCATCAGCGCCTCTGTTTTCGCTACACGGATGGTACAATTCCTCTGTTTCTTAAATCCGAAACTTCAAGCTTCTAATTTTGAGAAATTAGAATTTTTTTATCGGGTGAGATTCATTTTCTAACATATATTTAACGTATTTCGTCCCATTTAGATAAAATTAGTCTTTTAAAACAGGAACTTGATGGTACCAGGCAGATACTGATGAAGTGTCTGTAGTTAATGCCCACTTAAACGATTTACCTGTTAAGTTTTCTGTTTGTGTCATTGAAGGCCAAGACAAACTTCCTACGATGTATTGGTTACCTAAGCTTCACAAAAGACCATATAAAGCTAGATTTATTGCAAAATCTAGCTCTTGTACTACCACTGAACTTTCTAAATTATTAACTTCCTGTCTTACTGCTATCAAAGCTCATGTTATACGATACTGTGAGACAGTGTATAAAACTTCAAATAAAAATTGGTTTTGGTCAATAAAAAATTCTGGTGAGGTGCTCAGTAAATTGAAGTGTAGAGGGTTCCGTGCGACAAGTTTGTCCACATATGATTTTTCAACTCTGTATACAACATTACCACATAATCTAATAAAAGAAAAACTTCTGGATTTGATAGAGTGGACCTTCAAAAGGGCATTAAAAACTATGGTTCACTTTATTCGGCATGTAATGATAGAAAGGCTTTTTTCACTTCCTCTGACCAAAGTCGGTATACACTTTGGTCATGTCAGAATGTGTGCGACGCCTTGTCCTATCTCCTTGATAATATTTATATTAGATTTGGGACCAAGTTATACAGACAAATTGTTGGAATTCCGATGGGTACAAATTGCGCAGCTCTCGTAGCTGATTTATTTTTATACTGCTTCGAGAGAGATTTCATGGATTCTCTTAACCATGATAATCAAGCTGATGTTATCGAGGCTTTTAATTCCACATCTAGGTACCTCGATGACCTTTTGAACATTGACAACCCTTATTTTGAAGGTATGGTCAATCAAATTTATCCACCTGAACTTCAGTTGAACAAAGCCAATATCTCAGATACCGAAGCCCCCTTTTTAGATCTACATCTTTCTGTTGCAAATTGATTTGTTTCTTCTAAAATTTATGATAAGCGCGATGACTTTGATTTTGATATAGTAAATTTTCCTTTTTTGGATGGTGACGTTCCTCGCCGTGCGTCTTATGGTGTATACATTTCACAACTTATTAGGTTTGCTAGAGTCTCAATCATGTTACAGACTTCAACGCTCGAAATAAATGTTTAACGGCAAAACTTCTCCAACAGGGCTATCGGTATCATAAACTTCGAAAAACCTTTTCTAAATTTTATCGTAGACACTATGAATTGATTTCCAAATATAATGTTGGGTTAAAGACGCTTTTAAGTGAGGGCCTTTCGGAACCTGAATTTTATGGTGACTTGGTTTACAAATTTCAGAAACTTATAGGAATTAATGATTTTTCTTTTCAGTTCAGAAAAAATTATAACACGTTACAGACGTATAGGTTATAACTTGAATGTTATGCGACAGTCTGCATGCTTAGTTTTTAACCCAATCATGGTTGATAACTATGCTGCTTTCTTTAATTGCACGCCGGTGGGTCGGGCGACAGACTCTATGATGGCCCCGACTTAAAGCTGTTCATTTTAGTTGGTTGGGGCCGGAGCTTCTTGTCTGTTGCTTGGCCCACCGGGGTCCAACTGGTGTTTTTCATTTGCTCCGGAGTTAGTAGGTTATTCGGCGCCTAGGGATCTCCATCGTCGGGCAGCTTACTCAATCTGTGAGTTCTTGTTTTTGATTCATCAGGATGTATAACATGATTTATTTGTTTGTTCTTGATGATTCATTGACTAGTTAGAGATTCACCACGAGGACCGAAGAACTAACTAAATGTTATGAACCTCTGCAGAAGCTGAGGGTGAGGTTAGGATCCTGTAAAACCGGTTTAAGCCCGTTACTGATCGTTCCAAGGCGATACTTCTGTGGTGGTTCTTTTTGTTTTATGTCTTGGTGCTTAACATTTTTTGTGCTGTTGGCGCCTTATGTGTGTTTTCATATTTTTTATTAAGTAAAGGTAACTGAGTGGCCACCTATTGGGAAAATAGCTGCTCATTCGGCTTACGATATGTTTCATGGTATAAGTACCTGATTGTTAGTTTGTTTTTTTCCCACCTCGGTTTTTGGAGTGGGAATCTTTTTCTGATTGCGCCTTTTCCTGATCTTTGCCTTCTTGTACCTTTTTGTATCGACTACCCTGTTGCAAGTTGCAAAATTTCAGTAATCTCTTTGGCTACATGTTGCCAAATCTAAAGGGTCACTGACGAAACTTTAATAGTCGAAACCGCGGTATGGCCCACCCCCTTAATTCTTATTAACTCATTTAAGCCTGGCGTCCTTTTTACGGGACAAAGGCAAACAGAATAGCCCCAGATGTGACGCCGCAAAAATCTTGGTGTTTAACATTTTTGCGGCGTCCCATCTGGGGCTATTCTGTTTGCTAAGAGAATTGTCATCGAAAAAAGGATATAAAACTATACAATCACCCCGATGCCCCTAAAATGAAAGTGGACTCATGCAATTGATAGGAATGGGAAAATCCATACATCAAAAGTGGGTTAATGTGTTCACTGCTCCTAACGGATCTCAGTTTTAAATTTTTATTATCTAACATTCTTCTGAGAGTGTACAGCCTGGTTTGTGTCAGACCTTGTCGGAACCCAAATGTTTGGTTTTCTCACGCACAGGCTCACTGTGATTAGATACCGTCCACAATTTTCCTACGTTATGTTATTTTGCATAACCTTACTGCAAATACTTGCGTTATAGTTACTGTTTATTGTACTTTGATTGAGTTGCAAAATGAGATAATGCCGCCTGCTTAAAGTGATTTACTTGTGAAAGTAAATATAAAAAAAAACAGTGGGCATTAAAGTTTGTTTTCGTAATGTCTTCTGTTTACTCACAGTTTTGTTTTATGAACTATATGTAGACAGCTATAACTGTTTTAAAATAGAAAACACTTATGGTTCCGGATGGAATCAGTAGTTTCAACGTCACGTGGTACATGTATATATTTTGTTACAAATACCACACGCACACACTGTATGTACGCACAAGGCTATGATTCGCTACGTGACGCATGTGAAATACTAAATGATATAGATTTGTTCAATTTTATAACAAAAGTCATGTAATTGCTTGACATTTCCGTGGCATTTGCTTTTAAAGCATTCACTCGTTTCGTTGGAAAGGCCTCAGACACCTGATTGGTCACGTTATAAAGCTTTCAGCCTATTTAAGGTAAAATACTTTGTTTTTTCAGTTCAGAAAAATCATAACACGTTACAGACGTATAGGTTATAACTTGAATGTTATGCGACAGTCTGCATGCTTAGTTTTTAACCCAATCATGGTTGATAACTATGCTGCCTTCTTTAATTGCACGCCGGTGGGTCGGGCGTCAGACTCTATGATGGCCCCGACATAAAGCTATTCATTTTAGTTGGTTGGGGCCGGAGCTTCTTGTCTGTTGCTTGGCCCACCGGGGTCCAACTGGTGTTTTTCTTTTGCTCCGGAGTTAGTAGGTTATTCGGCGCCCAGGGATCTCCATCGTCGGGCAGCTTACTCAGTCTGTGAGTCCTGGTTTTTGATTCATCAGGATGTTTATCATGATTTATTTGTTTGTTCTTGATGATTCATTGACTAGTTAGAGATTCACCACGAGGACCGAATAACTAACTAAATGTTATGAACCACTGCAGAAGCTGAGGGTGAGGTTATGGCCATGTAAAACCGGTTTAAGCCCGCCAGTAACTTTGTGTTACTGATCGTTCCAAGTCGATACTTCTGTGGTGGTTCTTTTTGTTTTATGTTTTGGTGTATAAAAATTTTTTGTGCTGTTGGCGCCTTATGTATGTTTTCATATTTTTAGTTAAGTTAAGGTAACTGAGTGGCCACCTATTGGGAAAATAGCTGCTCATTCGGCTTACGATATGTTTCATGGTATAGGTACCTGATTGTTAGTTTGGTTTTTTCCCACCTCGGTTTTTGGAGTGGGAATCTTTTTCTGATTGCGCCTTTTCCTGATCTTTGCCTACTTGTACCTTTTGACTGTGCTGCATGAACTCACGTGACTAGATCGAGCACAATGCAATGCAGTTATCGTAATTCAGACGCGTGAGTACATGTATGTGCTATTCATAAACTGTTAAAGTTGCGGGGCAATACGCAGTCACAAAATAATCACGTGAATGTTAACATTACCTATTTCCCATCATGAAATCTTCGCCTGAATATGTATAGCGTGGTATCAAGCGGTACGATCAAAGTATTTTACCTATATGTGTTTGCTGGTGTGTGATTATCGATAAAGGATGCACAGCGTTTGTAAAGTACCGGCCCCACTGAGCTTATGATCGCTTAAGAGCCTTATGCGACTGTCCAAATATTATTTTGGGGTCATTTCTTTAGCACCGATATGCAAATGAATAAAGCAAAACACGTTGGAAACACGTTGGAAAACATTTTACAGATTTTGCGTAAGCAGTCTTATCACAAAACTAATAATTACACAATCGTACGATTGCTTACGATTCAGTGTGACCGGTACTTAACATGTTTTACTTTTTTTTACTGGGACTCATTAGATTTTTGTTCAATAAATTTAATGTTAATGTACCGCTGGTTTTAAATTGTTATATTTACCTTAATCACTATTTCATTGGAATTGAACATGCCAGTTCTAATTGATGTCCAAAACGAACTGAATTTTTTAGAAACAAATTGAATACCGATTGATGCTTGCAGCTGCCTTTTTGGTGTGTCGATACGATGATTGTTGTATTATGTAAGTGCTTAGCACTAAAATGTGTTTGAATACCTTTACAAACTTATGAATAAGCATCAGATTACCATACAAACCCTTTATATGCACAGTGATTGTGTTATTGTGAAATTCTAGAATAAGTATTTATTCCAGCGTATTAATTTCGAGGCCAGGAGTACGGCTGTGATTGCACTTGTTAACTCTGATTATTTTCTTACTTGTTCGTCTCAGTGCAACTGCTTCATTTAATCGAAATGTAACTGCTTTATTTACTATTGATAATGTCACAGTTTTAAAATTCATAAAGTTCAAGTAAAACATCTGTACAGAACAAGAAAATGTACAAGCTGATCTATAAAGTATCATCATCATCATCATCATCATATTTACTCCCTTAATGACATTTGCGTTTCTATCTCACTTTAAACGCGTGTTCTGTCGAAGCTTGTTGCTAACACCGTACAAAGTCTAGAGACCTTCACCCGTGTTATGTTCCAATCAAAGGTTTGATTTTGGGAAATCAAATGTCATCTAATTAATGTTTTCTGTCATAAATGAAGATAATCAAAATTACATTTCCTGTTCTTATTCATTTGCCAATAATAATAGCACAGCTATACTTAAACAAACGTCATACGTGAAGTTTCACATAATCTATTATATGATTTTTGTAATGACTCTAAAACGCAACGTGATTCTGCTAATAATCTTTTTCGCACGAAATGAGAAGGTCAATCTAGATTTACTGGAGTAATCAAATTGTAAATAATAAGATAAAAGAACGTGATCGCCATTAACTATAAGCACAAGCGCGCGTGTGTACACTCAGGACGAGAATATTTCTGTGCTTAAGTATTAACATACCCCTGCGATATTCAGAAATAAATTGACAACTCTTCCTTTTTTCAACAGTCGTCGCTGGCAAGAAATGTGATTTCCAGTGATTTCCGCCGAAACAAACGCCACCAACGCCGTAGCAACGCGATGGGAACTCAATCGAACGCCGTGGGAAATCCTAGAACGCCACAGGTCGGCGTTTCTTTTGGAAATAATCAAACCCGGCGTTCTAATAGGAACGCCGTGAGGACGCCGTGACAACGCAGCGAGAAATCCATCAACGCGCCAGGAAATCCGTGGGCGCGCAGTGAGATCGTACCCATGACCATGGCCCATGGCGTTTCCACGGAGGTATTACGGCGTCCATTGCGATCATAGTGCATTTACACAGTGCTTATACGGCGCGTCTATGGCGTTTTCACCATGATGTCAATTATAGTGTAGCAATCAGTTTGTATTTTGCTATCTCTACTTATAGGAATTAATGATTTTTCTTTTCATTTCAGAAAAATCATAACACGTTACAGACGTATAGGTTATAACTTGAATGTTATGCGACAGTCTGCATGCTTAGTTTTTAACCCAATCATGGTTGATAACTATGCTGCCTTCTTTAATTGCACGCCGCTGGGTCGGGCGTCAGACTCTATGATGACCCCGACTTAAAGCTATTCATTTTATTTGGTTGGGGCCGGAGCTTGGCCCACCGGGGTCCAACTGGTGTTTTTCTTTTGCTCCGGAGTTAGTGGGTTATTCGGCGCCCAGGGATCTCCATCGTCGGGCAGCTTACTCAATCTGTGAGTCCTTGTTTTTTATTCATCAGGATGTTTATCATGATTTATTTGTTTGTTCTTGATGATTCATTTACTAGTTAGAGATTCACCACGAGGACCGAAGAACTTACTAAATGTTATGAATCACTGCAGAAGCTGAGGGTGAGGTTAGGATCTTGTAAAACCGGTTTAAGCCCGCCAGTATCTTTGTGTTACTGATCGTTCCAAGGCGATACTTCTGTGGTGGTTCTTTTTGTTTTATGTCTTGGTGTTTAAATTTTTTTGTGCTGTTGGCGCCTTATGTATGTTTTCATATTTTTAATTAAGTTAAGGTAACTGAGTGGCCACCTATTGGGAAAATAGCTGCTCATTCGGTTTACGATATGTTTCATGGTATAAGTGCCTGATTGTTAGTTTGGTTTTTTCCCACCTCGGTTTTTGGAGTGGGAATCTCTTTCTGATTGCGCCTTTTCCTGATCTTTGCCTATTTGTACCTTCTGATTGATAGTACAGACATGATATATACATGCTCGATAGATGAGATAGTGAAGGAGCTTTTAACGTAGTTGTATACAGGCTCTTTGGGAGCTTTTACTAATATTTTATGTCATAACAATACAAAACTGAACGGAAACCGACTAACCGAGTTATTATAGATTTTCCCCAAAACAAAACGCGAAAAAAGTTATGGCCCAGTAATGCGTACTAAAACTAGATTTACCGTCAATTTTGCCAAAGTGATTTTGGAGACGTCCCACGACTAAGTTTTACCTTAAGCTATCACTCAGTGATCAACCGACTTTAGACAGAAAACCAAGAAATATCTAATGTCTATGAAAACTAACAACTGAAGATGTATGGTTGGTGTCATTTCATAGTAAAGCTGACCATAGTCTGGACGTCCTCATTAAGTTCATTACGAAAATTTGACCATGCAATTAACAGAGATTTTTTGAGGTTAATAATTTGAAAATTTTCAGGTGGAAAATTTTGATATTATTCATATTTTTGCTCAAAACATAGATTGTGGGTACCCATAATCTATGTTTTGGAGCAAAAATAAGAAGAATAGGTTTACCCCTGCGTACCCCAGTTTTACTACATAAACGTGGGGTATAAGGGGGTATACATTACAAGGACATGTTTTCTTGATGAACGAAGTGAGCTAATTGGTCCAAGAGAACAAAAATGGTCGTGAGCATGTGTTTTGTTTGACTCGAGGTAAGCATTGGTCAGGAACTGCACAACAGAACATAATCACATGTCATCGAATGCCAAACTAAATTAATAAAACAAAAAATGAAGAAGAAAATCGTTTCTTGGCGAAATGTGTTTATTTTAACGAATAGTTTCCTATTAGTCTGTACTATTCTAGCTGTCGATTTAGCGAAATTCATCAGCAAAGCATTTCCGTGAAATAAATATCACCCTTCATACCACACTTATATAGTAAAACAGGGACATACAGGGGTATACTTTTTTGTTTATTATTCCCCCCACTCCCACCAAAAAATACTGTGGGTAATAGTTTTAGCACCGCCTTGCTGAAAAAGCTCTGGAAATGTTCATTTTTTTAAAGCTGTAAAAAGTTAACTGTTTATTGTATGTTTTTGTAACACATGGTATTGGTATTCCTTCCGCCTGCTTGTAGTCCAATTCTCAATAAACAAATGCTGATTTATATGAGCCATCGCATGAGAAAAACAACAATTTAGGTTCCGACCAGGTCCAGCACAAACCAGCCTGTACAGCCACAGAAGCAGGCTAGAATCTTGAAATTTCGGATTTAAGAAGAAGAGGGATTGTACTATCCGTGTAGCGAAAACAAAGACGCTGATCAGCTTCGTGGTTACCGCGAAGCTGATCTGCGCCTTTGTTTTCGCCCAAGCATTTTGTTGGTTTACTTACGCAGTGGCTCATATTCTATAAATCATAACCTAAAGGTTTAAGCTACTCTGTCACAGTGATACTACGTGATGTCTAACTGGCGATATGTCGTTCGTTAAACCATACTTTAGTTATTATCTGCACTTTAATTAAAATATCCTGATCTTTCTGGCAATAGAACTGTTCTCATGAATCGGTCGCGTGCGTGACGAACAACTACAATCGCTTGCGGAAGCATGTAATAGTACTTGCTTTAGGTTACCATGCGTACGGTATATGTATTAAACAATCGTTTCTATGAGACCATTGTCCCATTCGCTTGCTACATTAAGGCACTATATGGCTATCTCAAAAGCGCAGTATGTAATGGCGTTCTATGCCTCAGAATCAAGCAGACAGTAAGGATTTGTAAACCGCGACTCGTAATGTAAATACCTTCGTTCTTTTGTTTATATACACTGAAAAAAAGTTATAAGAGGCCACTCATTTTTTATTTAAAAGCTATGTGCAAAATTGAATGATTTTTTTGCCTATAGACGTGTCTTTCAAATTTCAATGCCGTGCTCTGCTAATAATGCAACCAGAGAAGAACAAAGTTTGTATGCAAATTGCATACAAAAAGCTGAATTCCTGTTATTCATGTTGCTGTCTTCTTTCATTTACAAAACTGAAACGAAAATTCTTATTGCAGCAACACATATAACATGATTTTATCGTACATCGTAGCAGCCAATAACACTTTCAAATAAATCAAAATATAAAACAAAAACGTAATATGACATTTAATTTGATGTTAATAAAGTGTGACTTTTTGAATTGAGGTTACCTTTACTCATGCTTCGTCTGTGTGAAAAGTATCACACAGATTGGAATGCAGAAACTCACAGAGCCACTGTTAGACATTGGTATATTCATATGACCATGAATTGTAATTGATCGTATTTCACTTTCTGAACTAGAAGGAAAAATATAAGGCGGCCTCTTATAACTTTTTTTCAGTGTAATAACAAGTTTGTTTATATGCCCTTGATCGGCCTTAGAAGCATTAGACTCCCATGAAGAAGCACATTCTAGAAATAATTACACGACTGTCACGTTTTCGTTTAAAAGGATTTTTTACTCGAAAATGTGCAATATGGCCCACCTGCTATTAAAGCAGTAAAAACATTAAAACGAAAACGTGTTATAAGGTTACTTGGTGAAGGTTATCGTGATAAGCAGTAATGTGACTTAAGAACGAATACTCGGAAAAGGCAATGTTTCCATGCAGAAATTATGAAAAGGTGCATTAAGTGAGATACCCCGTTGCTTTTCACAAATGAGACTTCGCATGAAAAAAGCAACAATTTGAGTTCCCGACCCGGTCCGACACAAACCGGCCTGTACCGACACAGAAGCAGACTGGAAGCTTGAAATTTCGGATTAAGAAGGGAGAGGCATCATACTATCTATGGAGCGAAAACAAAGGCTCAGATCAGCTGTACACCTGATCTGCGCCTTTGGTTTCGCATATGCAGATATTTGTTTTTGTTGTTTTTTTTTTTTTCTAATGCAATCGAAAGATTTTTCATTATCTTTTAATGAATCACCATGAAGTTACCTTTCACGACAGCTTGTAACTAATATTGCAAACGACAGATTAGGTAATGCCTTTTTGGACTTACTTTAACTACATGTAGGGTATTTTCTTTTATTCCAACTATAATTATATATGCATCTTATGTCCAAAGTACTTACACGAGTAAATGCTTTACTCTGTTTTAATGCTCACCACCCTCTATGTTCCTACATTATGAGTTAAATTAATGAATTGTTATTGCATAATAACCTTATCACAAACTGTTGCGTACATTGCAAGTTACTGTTTATTGTACTTTGTTTGAGTTGCGTAGTGTGAGAACCACTGTTTCATCGGCACGTGGTACAAGTTTATATTTTGGTGACATATACGCAAGATATACACGTACAAGCATATAATTCGCTGCGTGACGCATGTGAAATACTCTGTAATTCAGATTTGTTCCATCTTGTATAATGATCTTATGTAATTGCATGACATTTTCGTGACATTTGCTCAGTAGCTCAGTCTCTAAACTCACAACTTCATAACTCTAAAATAAAATGCAATACTAATCATGCACCGACAGACATCGGATGTGGGCAACTGTGCAAGCAAAATGAATTATTTATGTTCCGACGGAACAAGTGACCCTAACCGAAGCGTGTTTTATTTAATAGTGCAGCGATCCAGATTTGATTTCTCCGTATGGATACAGACTGATACACTTGACAATGCGTAGAGCAAAGTCGTATCTGGTATAAGGGAATAAACTGTTTGATTCTCCATAAAAATATTATCTTCAGTAACATCTCTTGAATTGTATCATTCATAAAAAAGAAAGAAAAACGATCTAGATTACCCGTCGACAAATAGGGTAACTGGATCAGTCTTGAATTTTCACATAGAAAACATGTTCATGAAATAAATTTCCTCGTATACCCAATATTATGGCTTCTAACGTGTAACCCGCGATCTATATTTGAGCGATGGTGATAACAATATAATTTGGTTATTTTAATATATTGTATATGGGTCTATAATTATTTTTTTCAATGATTATCAAAGAATATGGTATTCACAAAATAAGTGAATTTGCATTGTACTTGTAATGGAAGTATCATTTACTGATAATCAATAAACCTCAGTAGAAACAAAAAATATACATTATAAGAGACAGCCTTGAATTAAAAAAATACACATAATTGGTCGGTAAGTTCAATCAGGTCAAATGAAGAAACGCTTCGATATTTTAACCTGATACGTATTCTATTGATTATTTTGAAATCAATTCTATTTCACCGGTTTTGAATTAATAGACAGCTCAACTATGTGTAGTTAGTAGTCCAATATTTAAATAAGCAAAATACATTTGTATTCGGGTCAAGGAAACATGGCATTGACAGTGACAGTGACAGAATTTATTTACCTTATCAACTAGTAAAAAAATAAAATGTCTAAATGGAACATTAAAAGCGAGAAACTTGGGATCATTAAAACGCGTATGCTGTTCATGTAATATATTGAATAGACCATTGTTTGGTAATAGCGAAACAATGGGTTGCGGACCTTCTCAACTTCAAGACAGTGTTATAAATGAGGAGTACAGTTATCGGAGACCTGTTCGTAGCGAAACTCGAAAACGTAATATCGAAATTCATAACCTACAAAATGAAACATGCGACAAACAGGAAGCCGATGATTTTATGAAATCGTCTACGGAACGATACGAAACTTATGATACGGTAAGGAAGGAAAAGGCTAGGGCGAATCAAAACTTACTTACATCGAGACTACCGGAAAATGGTCAGACTGAAACTAGTTTCATGACAAATGTTAATGATGCGGAGCAAGATAAACATGAAGACACACTCAATAAACTTCAAAGGAATAGAGATAATGTAATTAATATCAGCCATAAGATAGATACCGAGGACAGTGATCATGTGATAAATGGGACCAAACACGATCAAAACTTACAAAGTTCACTAACTGAGAACCTTGATGTCGAAACGGAAAGACAGATGTCAGAATTGAATACAAAAACGTGTACAGATCAAATCTTTAATAGCGAAAGAGACGATGAAACGGAAATAAACGCAATTAAGAATATAGGCGGAGAAATTGAAATAAGTAATATAACGACAGAAGACAGTAACCGAAGTAATGAAATTATAAATGAAGCTTCGGAAGATGCAAATGTAGAAAATAATGAAACGCAAAGCCATTCCCTTTCTCAGAACGAATCAAACGTTAATGCACAAGATGAATCGAGCGAAATAATGCAAGATGAGGAAAAGGTGGATCAAAATGAAAATGAATCTGGAGATGATACTGTTACAAAGCCGAACCCAGAACCACTTACTCAAGAACAAAGCGAGGCTGTTTGTATGATGTATTATGGCAAAATCGAAGCACTGGTTGATTCAATGAAAGACAAAAATTGGATAACAGATGATGGTTCTGTGGCAGAAGGCGTAGTATTCCTCATAGATGTGCTTAAAAATTCTTATTCGGGTTTATATGCGATCCGGGCCTTATTTAATCATATCAAGGAATTCCGGGAGAAGGTTGCAAAACTCATGTTGAAAACTAAGATCGCAGAAAAGATTTGCGAGATAGTTGTCTATGCATGCGAGAAAATGCCAGTTTCGAAGTATAAAAAGGCAAACAATGATCTGCACGTCCCCGTGCACTATGCTATGCACGTGTTTGCTAATTTTACTGACACATCTCCGGAGCTGGCAGAAAGACTTGCCAACTATCCTGGCTTTTTGGCGGTGCAGCGTAAAATTCAGAAAGATTTTACAGATGCAGAGTTCCAAGGTCCCGAACCGGTAAGACTGGATTTTTTTCAATTCAATAACATTCGTTAAATCATACGTATGCCTTTATGACTGAAAAAAAATATTCAAAGTTTCAAAAACTAGGAAAATGATGTGGAACCGTCTACACAGACGAGTATTTGCTATTTTACGTGTTTCTTATTTTTCGTTAATTGTTTTTTCTGAAATCAAAGTATAAATACCCAAGATACTATTTTGATTTACAATGATAATTCGCGCCTGATTTCATCGTCGCACAGCATACAAGCATACACTTGACATAATTAAGTACTCGAGAATACACGTTTTACGCATCGAAACTCCCATCATTGTGTCAGTGATCCACAATATTTCAGGCTCCAGACGAATCTGACTGTGCCTGTGGAAAATGCATTGTATCAAGCTCTCTTTGCATGATCCACAATATATCAATGGTAGATTCCACAATTCCACTCCTCAGGGGACATAACTTCGTCGAAGTCCTACAACCTTACCTTAAGTCGAAAGACAAAGAAGACCATCTCGGAGCTTTGGCGACGCTAGCTGCAATTGTAGATGAAAAGGAAAGTGCAATAATCAACTCTAATAAGAAAGTGGTAAAATACCTGATGAAGACTTTGAAGTATGGAATGAGGAGGGAGGAGCGAAGATTCAATGGGTGGAGCTGTAAAGAATGCGGATTGAGTAAGTCTTACGTTTCCATTCATTGTTTTCTCTTGAAAACAAGTTAAAAAGAAATAATAGTTTTCATGGGAACACCTTCGAACATTACAATGCCCGATTGACGTACAGTCTTAGTTTCCATTTAAAGCACATTAACTTGCGGAGAAGAATACCTATCATATCAAAGCAAACATTCGTTATTTGTAGAAGCCATACATGAAGTAATTTTTTTTTCGAATGAATTATGGAAACAAATCATTGTACATCACCCCGAAGATACAAATGAAAAGCTGTTATAAGTTTATCAATATTTTGATTATAGCTATCAAGATATTGGCACGAAATGATGCAAATAAGAAGCTTCTGGTACAGCTTGGAGCCCTGAAACTTCTGGCAAAGCTTGCAAAGGGGAGCACTGAGGAGCAGATAGGTAAGTCTCATTGTGCAGTTTCATGTATATCGTGTTGTAATTGCAAATTGTAATCTATTCAATAATTATTAGTATTAATATACATGGTGTAGAATTCAGGGCCCAGTTGTTCAAAATTAACCATGTCGTTAGTTAATGATTCGTTTAAATTTCAAACATGAACATTACAAATACACTGTTATTTTTTTGTTGAAAAATGTAAGAATCCTTTGCATTAAAATGTGAGAATCATTTGCAATGCAAAGGATTCTCACAATTTTCAACAAAAAATAACAGTGTATTTGCTTAAAATGCAAAGAATTCTTACATTTTTTTCAACAAAAGATAACAGTGTATTTGCTTTTGAAGTCGATATGTAGTAAAAGAAATTGAGGACTTAAAAGACATCGTTAATTTACTGGCCCCAGAATGTGTACTGTAGTATGTTTCCACTTGAGCGATTTTTTTATTATTTATTTATTTTATTTATTTTGTTTAACTGTGATGGAAACATTTATTTTCGCTTCGATGTAACAAAATTATTACCTGCGTCTGTGCATGATGACTTTCAACTTTTTTTGTTTTAATATATGGGTAAAATATGAATCGTATGTTTTGCGAATCGAATGTTGTACAGGAGTATTATTGCATAAACTTCATCTCTGCTCTACAATGAACGGAGCTATGTTCACAAATGTCATGTATTTCAGAGGCAGCAGGAGCGCTATGGGCTCTATCATTTGACCAGGACAATCGAAAGAAAATGGTAGATGATAGGAAATTGCGTGTCATTCAACGGCTGTCAGATCTTAAGGACAGCGAGAACGCAAAAATCAAGACAGCGGCTACAGGTGCCCTATGGAATCTTAGAGAGGATCTGACAAAGTCGGACGATTCGGCTTATCAAGAACTAGGTAAAGAATCACACATTAATATCAAACATGGTTGGCCATGCGTTGCTACTCAATGGTACATACACGATTACTCAGATAAGGTACCTAGACATGGAACCTCTAATTATCTAAAACCAAAATATTTCATTTTCTCATACACACATTTACTAGAATAAATGACTCGTATTTAGCATGTTGTCACGCTTATTTGCATTTTGTACTATGAATATGGTAAAATAATTAAAACAGAGTGAAGACATAAAATTACGTAATGAATGACGTCACAACATTTTCCCAAAACATAAACATAATATCGTTGGTCTCATAACAAATGAAAAAAGGTACTCTCAGTACCATTCACATACATGTAGTGTACCACTTTCATTAAACCAGTGTAGCAAGCATAAAAATATAACCACGATAGAAATGTCGCCATGGAACGATCAGTTATATAAAATTACTTGGGTCTAAAGTCCAGACAAATAATATCAAAATCACGACACGACCAAAGCTGTTGACTTGAACGTAATGCATTAAATCAAACCAAGAAAAAAAAACAGTTTGTAGAAAGGTACAAGTAGGCAACGATTATAACTATCTATTTGCAGGTAAAGGGTTTGTCACCGATGTGACGGACAAGGCAGTAATACAGAAACGAATAAGTCGCGAGTCGCTCAAGATTCCGTCTTTAGCGGGTCAAGGTCATATATTCATTAGCTACCAATGGACCAATCAACGTATACTCATCGATATTAGAAACGAGCTCATAAAACATGGTCACAAAGTCAGTATTTATTTTTCTTCTTAATTCCTTTTGAAATGGATAAGACAAAGTGATGGTTTTAGTGCTTAATTTAAATAGTTTGAAATAATATAGTTAAGGTTTGAAGTTATATATCATTGATTAATTGAAAAATGGAAATACAGTGGGCATTGTCATATGAATAACGGTTGAACTGCAAATTGTAAATTGTTACTACATGTATATTTGACACCCATGACAGGGCCGCATTTTCATTGATAGAAATGACTGACTTAACCAAAGTGCCTTAGCTGGTGTCACAAATATACCTCAACCAAACATAATTGAGCCGCCTCGTGGGAAAACCAACAATGTGGTTTTCAAACAGGTCCGACACAAACCGACCAGCACAAGCACAGAAGCAGGCTGAAGCTTGAAATTCTGGATTTAAAAAGTAGAGCAATTGTACTATCCGTGTAGCGAAAACTATGCAGATTTTTGTTTTTCCCATGAGGTGGATAAATTTCAAAGCATGTGTATAAGGAAAGAAAAGTATTCATATTATTCTTCAGGTGTGGATGGACGTGGACAACATGCAGGGGTCCACACTACAGGCGATGGCTGAGGCAGTTGAAGACGCTGACGTTGTTCTCGTTTGTTTCTCTCAGAAATATAAGAACAGTCCCAACTGTAGGGCAGGTACGCTTTTTGTGTATCCCGCAGTATTTCATTACGAAAGTACTCAAACCAATGACATCCCCATGTGCAGTGCGCTTCCAGAACGCATGTTTGTTTTTGCTCGTACCTATTGGCATTTGATAACTTCAGAAATCAATAGAGTTGTCAGGGCCAGTTAAAGATATAGTTCGATACTTAAATACAAACAGGCTTAAAACTTATATATCCATGTTTATCGACATATTGTTTCGATTTTTTGGTTGGTTGTTTATTAATTAAATTTAAAATGTGATACACAAAGAGTTTATGTTTAATTTAAGTCGTCAATTAGAAGCAACATATGAACAAAAGTCTCGACCTTGCACTACAAAATTGCCTGTCATTTCGTAATATATTTTTCCGAGTGGTCACTTCCAGAGGCCGAATACACCTTTCAGCGTCAGAAGCCAATTATTCCACTACGCATGGAGACCAATTATAAACCAGATGGATGGCTGGGAATTCTGGTCGGGACGAAGCTGTTCTATGACTTCAGCGGAAAATATAATTTCCAGGAAAAGCTCAGCCAGTTGCTTAAGGTCATTACGTCGATGAAAAACGAAACGTTGACTAGTCCAACGCCAATAATAGTTGAACCGGTAATGATTAATTGGATTCCCTATAACCACACCATCATTTCACTATGTTTAGTCTAATTATTTAAAAACTCCTCTTATAAATACTTTATTCTTCTAATGGCGTCTAAATACTTCTGATCTTAAAGCCTCGCCTCAAAGCTATGAAGTATGATTCTGATGAAATGCTTGTATCACCTTTGAATAATGCGTTGAAACTATAACATAAATTCTTCATGGTGCCACAAGCAAACGACATAGTAAGAGTATGCAATTTTTCGCTTTCGTTCTGGTTGCATCGTTTCCTGGTTGTTACTTAATTGTACCATTTTAATAGTGCTCTACATGTACTTCTCAATGTGCATACATGCCTAACAATCAGTTTTGTTTCAGCTTTATCATTCTGTTGACCGTGTCGATGGCCCGATTGTTCAACAAACACCTGAGTCACTCACATCGTCTACAAACAATGATGCCTCAGGGGTTAAGAGTTGGACAGACATTGATGTACGCAATTGGATTCGAAAGCATAATTTACCAGAGTAGGTATATTTATTTTGAAGGTATGGTCAATCAAATTTATCCACCTGAACTTCAGTTGAACAAAGCCAATATCTCAGATACCGAAGCCCCCTTTTTAGATCTACATCTTTCTGTTGCAAATGGATTTGTTTCTTCTAAAATTTATGATAAGCGCGATGACTTCGATTTTGATATAGTAAATTTTCCTTTTTTGGATGGTGACGTTCCTCGTCGTGCTTCTTATGGTGTTTACATTTCGCAACTAATTAGGTTTGCTAGAGTCTGCAATCATGTTACAGACTTCAACGCTCGAAATAAATGTTTAACGGCAAAACTTCTCCAACAGGGCTATCGGTATCATAAACTTCGAAAAAACTTTTCTAAATTTTATCGTAGACACTATGAATTGATTTCCAAATATAATGTTGGGTTAAAGACGCTTTTAAGTGAGGGTCTTTCGGAACCTGAATTTTATGGTGACTTAGTTTACAAATTTAAGAAACTTATAGGAATTAATGATTTTTCAGTTCAGAAAAATCATAACACGTTACAGACGTATAGGTTATAACTTGAATGTTATGCGACAGTCTGCATACTTAGTTTTTAACCCAATCATGGTTGATAACTATGCTGCCTTCTTTAATTGCACGCCGGTGGGTCGGGCGTCAGACTCTATGATGGCCCCGACTTAAAGCTATTCATTTTAGTTGGTTGGGGCCGGAGCTTCTTGTCTGTTGCTTGGCCCACCGGGGTCCAACTGGTGTTTTTCTTTTGCTCCGAAATTAGTAGGTTATTCGGCGCCCAGGGATCTCCATCGTCGGGCAGCTTACTCAATCTGTGAGTCCTTGTTTTTGATTCATCAGGATGTTTATCATGATTTACTTGTTTGTTCTTGATGATTCATTGACTAGTTAGAGATTCACCACGAGGACCGAAGAACTTACTAAATGTTATGAACCACTGCAGAAGCTGAGGGTGAGGTTAGGATCCTGTAAAACCGGTTTAAGCCCGCCAGTAACTTTGTGTTACTGATCGTTCCAAGGCGATACTTCTGTGGTGGTTCTTTTTGTTTTATGTCTTGGTGTTTAAATTTTTTTGTGCTGTTGGCGCCTTATTTATGTTTTCATATTTTTAAATAAGATAAGGTAACTGAGTGGCCACCTATTGGGAAAATAGCTGCTCATTCGGCTTACGATATGTTTCATGGTATAAGTACCTGATTGTTAGTTTGGTTTTTTCCCACCTCGGTTTTTGGAGTGGGAATCTCTTTCTGATTGCGCCTTTTCCTGATCATGCCTACTTGTACCTTTTTAGTAATCATTTACATTTGCCTCTGTGTTTTATTACTTTATTAGATATTTATCAAATAACTGCTGTTACTGTGATTTGCGAATATACTTAAATAATTGGTTGTCTATGGGTTGAGAATCTCACAATAAGCAATGGTCATACAGAGATGGAACGCTAAAAGTAGAAGGAAATCCTGAGATTGTTTCCAGTGGTAGAGAATGTAAACTCTTGTATACCTTATATTATATTCATCTTTGTTTCAGAGATGAGTGTTCCAGTTTTAGCTGTGACGAGGTCTGCCTGCTGCTCAAAATGATGAATGAGGTATACTTTGTATAGCTGTAAATATTGCGAGTTGTTTTGATTTTGACACAAATGTGTTATTTTTCCTGACACCAGGATTCTTTCTATTTCGAAGTGGTGTCAATACTTCGACTGGGATTTTTTAACATGTGTAATATATTCTTCTTTTTTCCAAAATATGAAAAGCAATGTATGAGTGTCACAATATTCATGTTATTCCGTTATATTTCCAAACAACAATACTATATTTAACTGTATATTTAAAAATAGTGATATGATAATTAACGATTCGTTTAAATCATTTTCAGGCACCCGAGTCGTTCTACAAGGGCTTACAGAGAAAGTTTAATTATGATTTTAAAATTATATCACAGCTCGTTAAAGCTCTCGAGGCAATTAATACTCAATAGCCACATAAACATTGTGTCGTGAACAAACTGGACGACAGTGATAGCAACATAACAAATTATCTGAAGAATATTTCTTCGGCATTTGAAGTTTGATCTTACTTATCAAATACAAGGAACGAATGGTTGTGTTATTTTCGAAATGTATGTTTGACTTTCTTGTATTCCATATTGAACACGTATTAAACCAGTAACTGGTATTCTTTCCCCACTGATCAGAAACCCCTTGTTCGGTGATACCGGCAGGGTATACTCAGCCACTAACGTAAAGCCAAACAAGGCGTTTGGAAATAAGAACTAAATTAATTGCGAATGTAGAACTATCTGTGCATCAAAAGCGCAGCTAGTTTGCGCTTTTGCGGGTACCCCATTCTCTAACTGCTGTGATATACCAAGTAAGGTACTATTTCTTTTTCTCCATAATATTAAATTGCTCAATCTACATTTGTTTTGTACGGCTTATTTCCGTACGTCGAAATAATAAATGATAAATTAAATGGCCAAACTTGTGCTGACACTAAACGGAGGTGAAAAAATATACGTCATGGTAAGTTTGACGAGCCAAATGAAACAAAAGGCGATATCTTCCATGTCTACGATCACAATACATACATTGTAAACAACAATGTTTGCCGTCAGACATAAGTTAAGCATGGATTTGTTTCTTCTAAAATTTATGATATTAAGCGCGATGACTTTGATTTTGGTATTGTACATTTCCCGTTTTTGGATAGTGCCGTTCCTCACTGTCTTCTTATGGTGTATTGGTGTATACATTTCGCAACTTATTAGGTTTGCTAGAGTCTACAATCATGTTACGGACTTCAACGCTTGAAATAAATGTTTAACGGCCTAGCTTCTCCCTCAGGGCTATCGGTATCATAAACTTCGAAAAACATTTTCTAAATTTTATCGTAGACACTAGGAATTGATTTCCAAATCTAATGTTGGGTTAACAAAGGCGCCTTTACGCGAGAGCCTTTCGGAACCAGAATTATATGGTGACTTGGTTTACAAATTAAAGAAACCTATCGTAAGGAATGATTTTTCTTTTCAGTTCAGAAAAGTCTTACACGTTACAGACGTTAAGGATATAACTTTAATGTTATGCGACAATCTGCATGCCTAGTTTTTAACCCAATCATTATTCCCCTGAACTACAGTTGAATAAAGCAAACACCACAGAACCGAAGCCCCCTTTGTAGACTTGCAAACGGATTTGTTTCTTCTAAAGTTTATAATCAATGCGATGACTTTGATTTTGATATAATAAACGTTCAGTTTTTTAATTGTGACGTTCTTCTTGTGGTGTATACATTTCGCAGCTTATTAGGTTTGCTAGTCTGCAATGTGGAAATGGTTGTTTTACAGTCAAACTTACCCAGCAGGGCTATCGTTATCATAAACTTCGAAAAACATTTTCTAAATTGTATCGCAGACACAATCAATTGATTTACAAATTAATGTTGGGCTAAAGACCTTTTTTACGCGAGGGCCTTTCGGAACAAGAATTTTATGGTGATTTTGTTTACAAATTTAAGAAACGTATAGGAAGGAATGAGTTTTCTTTTCAGTTCAGAAAAATCATTACACGTTACAGAAATGTGGCCTGAGATGTTATACCTGAATAAATTAATGTTCTGTTCTGATAACTATGCTGCCTTCTTTATAGTTATTAGTTGCACGCCGGTGTGTCCGGCGTAACAGTCTATGATGAACCCCACTTATTGCTATCTATTTTAGTTGGTCGGGACCGGAGCTTCTTGTCTGTTGCTTGGCCCACTGGGGTTCAACTGGAGTTTTTTTTCTTTTGCCTACTACATTAGTTATTTGGCGCCCAGGGATCTCCATCGTTGGGCAGCATACTCAATCTTCGAGACCTCGTTTTCGATTGATCATGATATTTATCATGCTTTATTTGTTTGTCCTTGATGATTCATTGACTAGTTAGAGATTCACCACGAGGACCGAACAACTAACTAAATGTTGTGAACCACTGCAGAGGCTGAGGGTGAGGTTAGGTACCTGTTAAATCGATTTAAGCCCGCCAGTCATTTTATATTACTGATCGTTACAAGGCGATACTTCTTTGGTGGTTCTTAATGTTTTATGTCTTGGTGTTATAACTTTCTGTGCTGTTTGCACCTTAAGAATGGTATTTGCCCCTCTCGCTTAGATTCTATTGGGTCATGTATACACCTTTCACTACTTTGTGGGTATACCCTTAGCAATTGCATAATTGTTCAATACCGATTTGATACGAATTCGTATAAGCTCGAAAATAAGCATTGCATTCTCACTTTGTAACATGCCATTCCTGAAAATTTTTCATAGCTGTCGATGTCAGAGATATCAATTCACATTTCCATAATGATTAAGATAGATTTGATATTGTAACAAATTGCATTAAGAATTTACACATTTTTGGCGGTTTAAGCTTTTCAAATTCTTGGGCTATTTCATGGGTATTTTGCTTAGTCAATTAACGTTTGGTGAATCAAGATTTGTTGTAAATTATCATTGATACATCAATTGTCATAAATGTTACAAGTCGGATGATTTGTCTGATTAATTCTGGAACACATTCCAAGAGATGCTGCAGTTGCACTTGAATCAAAAGGCATCCTACACTGTGTACTACGGGTCCATGAAAAGCAAGGAACACTAAGTGTGCCAAACTTGTTTTGAATTGACGGAGGGTAGGGTGAAGCATCCGGTTAGTTCGACAAATGTTTACACGTTCTAGCCAGTTTCTCGACACCGCTTTACTCCTAAAAATCAAGCTCGGTTTCAAAACAGCCATGGTAAAGAAATACCATCTATAATGAAGCTATGGCACAATATGTTTAGGTGATGCTTAACTTATGTCAGACTGTATATTAAAAACAATAAATGATTAAAAAAATGTACAAATAAAACCATAATTAGATTAAAATGAAAAAGAAAAAAAAAATAGGTATAGTTCTTTATGGCACATAGAGAATATATCTTAACATGTTTTGGACGAACTCTTGAAAAGGCCTAAATAGGTTGTAAAGGTAGTATCATTCCTAAACTATCGTAGTCGACACACGACAGAGGCTAACCATCATATAGGTGAGTGAAATGAATGTTTTTGGCCAATTGCAACTGGCGTGCCATTCATATATATAACGGTAAATATGTGACGTGAGTCTAGTACGATAACTTAGGAATTATTAAACCCCAAGCAAATGTTATTCCTGCTGTTTTGCCTCCAATAATACACTGTATGCCGTTGCAAAAGACCAAATTTCGTTGTAAAGATGCTCTGCAGGACAACACGTTGTTCTAGAAAACTAAACCACGAGTTAATCTACAATTAACCTAGTCATGTTGTTTTGTAAATGGCATATGAGCCATAACATGAGAAAACCAACAATCTGCATAGACGATAACAAAGCCGCACATCAGCTGTGGCCTTCTTCTGTGATTGTACAGGCCAGTTTGTGTTGCATCTGGTTGGAAACTCAAATTGTTGGTTTTCTGATGCAAAGGCTATTTTTGTTAGTCAGGATGTAGCTCCGTCTTCGCATTCTTCCAGACCTCTCCGTAGGATTTGAGTGACCTGGAATTGTAAAACAGTGTAATATTAAATACCGATACCTTGTTGCAAAATTACAACTATTGTCTTTGGCTACATGTTGCCGAGTCTGTGGGTCACTGAGGAGGCTTGGGTGGCCGACACCGCGGTGTGACCCGCCCTCTTTCTTATATGTTCGCTGCCCTTAAAGGATCTCAGTTTTAATTTTTATTTGTTAACGGTGCATGCTGATCTATCAGGTGTTGGACATCAACATGAGTGCTACGTCACATGATCGTCGTTAGATATATGAATTAAACAATTAAATAGGAAGAGATTTGTCATTCAGATTTCTAACGGTAAATCTCTGACGCCACTCAGATGCTGATGCCCTACGCCTGTTTTACTTATAAAGGACACTCGATGTATGTTTCCGTAAACGAACTGCATATCGGGCATGAATGTTAAAATACTGTAACAATGTATCAAATGCTTCGCCGTCTTGTTTCCGGTGCATTGCCGTTTTTAATGATTGTCACATACATGTACATGTAGATTCCCCTGCCTTGTGCTCTTAAAATTGTGTAAATATGCATCAATTCATTTTACATACCGGTATATTTTCTAAACAGGTTTCTGTGAAAAAAAATGAAAGTCGAACCATTAACTCATACTAGCCTGGCGTCCTGGAGACATAGGCAAACAGTATAGCCGCAGCTGTGACGCCGCAGAACGCGAAGTCCCATCTGGGGCTATTCTGTTTGCTGAAATCAATTTCAACAAAAAATGAAATAAGAATTTAAGATCACTCCTGATGCCCCTTATAATGACAGTGGACTCACCCAAATGATAAGAATAGCAAAGTCCATTCGTCATAAACGGATTAAAATACTAGTATTGGGTTTGACCCTACCATATTATATCCATCATGGCTTTGCTCAGTGACTTCTCGGTGTAGACTATATTATATTTATCACATAAGGCCTTCACATATGGCGTTATCTTGTGTAGATTGTGTCTTGGCATCGTCGGAAATAAACTGAAATAAGGAGACAATCATGACAATGGAACATTCTGTGCCTTTTACTCTGCGAAAATGCTACGTTTCATTCAGACGCACAAATTATGTATTATAAGTGTGAGGAATATTAAATCCATTCAAAGAGTTTAAAACCTATTCATATTGTAAAATGCGTATAGAAGCAACAATAAAATGCAACCACGTTTTAAATGACATTAATTAGCGACACTTTACATTGAAAGCATTTGCACATGTATAAAATTGTTAGTGGCTATTTGATAAAAAGGTTACACCTCAACGCAAATAGCATTTTTAGAATTCATTAAACCATAAAAACATTGCCACAGCGGCCCCGTGGCTGAGCGGTTAAAAGCGATTTTTTCTAAATCACTCGATCATCGCACTGCTGTGTCTGGTGTAGGTTCGAGCCCCGCAAACCTATTGTGCAAGGTTGTTTTTCATCTCGCCTATTGATTGGCTGTCTCATATGAGCTGAAATAATCTTGGAAGGGACTTTAAACTGATATAAAAAAGAAGAAAAAAAATGTTACAGATAATATAGATGAATGCATAAGAGCGATTACGGTATAATCTAATAGAATGGCATACAGGAATCTAGATCATTATACGATGAAGTGCAAGAGAATGCAAGAATGCATGGTAGTTTTAGTTACAGACCGTGTCTAAGACCTACAGACGTCAAATGTGCTTTAGGGTAAGCAACTGATGAGCACAGATTGCTCACTTATAGGTCTGACTCTAATGCACACCATGCTATGTATTTCTAAAAAACGAAATGTATGTAGGAGGTTTGTTATTTTGCTTAATTTATCTAGTATGGGATACAAAGGCAGAAAATAAAACGAATTACAAGCAAAATCAGACCCCAAAATATTGCGTTAGGATAGAATCAGTATATCATGAAATTTTGATATAAATGCGTATAAATGTTATTGCTTCATCAATTATTTCTAAAGTCACTATTAGTTCAGATTTTCGGCCTCTTGGCCTCTTGAACCTTTACATGTCGGCAACAACAGTCAGGTAATGCAGCTGCTTTTTCGAGGATCCACACGATGGGAAGTCTAAATCAAAGATACATTCCTAAATACAGTTAAATAATTAAATCATTGTTTAGAATATGACTAACGTTCTTAATTTGAACTCGGAATATTCTGACTGACTTCAAAGGACAGAAAGAAAAGTATAATCGGCAATACAGATGATGTACGGAGAGACTTGTTATGGCCGCCACACGGCACACCACCAGCTGCAGTAATATCAATACAATATGAATGTCGGTTCCTTATAGTCGCTTTAAATCAGTGGATAATGTCGTGTAAAATGTTGTATAAACACTTATGCGGGAATTCGTTACGTCATTGACGACGTATGTAACCAAACTGTAAAATTTCCTTGAAACCATTTCCACTTTGATTGCGATAAAATCAATGATTATGATAAATCAAATCTTACAGTCGTGGTTATTTCATATAAAATGACCACTCGTGTAAGATCCTATATATAAGCACTGCCTGAAGGAATCCACATTTTTCTCGATCATGTTCTACTTTTAAGAGTTTGACAAAAAGTTGCAGCCCTAAAAAATTGAATGATAAGGAAAACATGAAGAAATATGAGTCTATCTGTTAGGAAACCAAAGCGCCCATTAGCCGCTTTATTAAATTAGAGGTACGTTCAGGACCAAGCTCGTTGGTAACGTATTAGAGTGCATGCTACGAGGAGGAATACATGCACAAATCATCAGGGACATGCAAAACATACTGATGCTCTATATGAGTATTTAGTCCTCCCGTAAACCAATGGTTAAATATTGACCGTTCTATATTACACGTGGATACCACCTGGTGCTCAAACCACACCCGTGATTCGTTATGGCCTATATGTTTAGGCACATGGTTAGACAAGCCGACTAATGTAAACCAGTATGACTGAAGGCATCTGTAATGAAATTTAATTTTGATGATTAAGTACGTAGTTATAAATGTCATTTATCCAACGTATGCGTAAAGTAAAGGACCTGATCCTCAATGACTGCATCTTTGCGCACGTATCAAAGTGTGAGCACATAGCCACATGCGATTGTTTTGAAATCACTTTCACTCCAATATGTACAACATTAATTTCTTTTGAGGATCAAACCCGAAACTTATCAGTTATGAGCCTCGTTCATTAACATGATCAAAAATCTCATTTTCACCTATCATTAAGTGCAATAACTTGTCTTCAATTTTATTGGCATTGCAATCAAAAAGCATTTCGTGTTTGTGAGGCTGGAAAAACACATTGACCTCTGTTCGTTTGCCTTAACGACAGTTTTCATTGTTAATAACGAGGCCCATTTTCACAAACAACACACATACACCTACTGATGTTCAACATGGGAGTTTAGACCTCCTGTAAACCAATGGTTAAACATGGACGGTTCTATGTTTACAGTTGATTCCACCTGGTGTTGGAACCATGACCTCATTTCGTCATGGCTGATAGGCATAGGAACATGGTTGGCTAGTGCCACAAAGGTGAACCAATGAGACTGAATACACCTGTAAAATATGGTAAGACGTTGTACATGTACATGCGATCTGATGTATAAAAAAAAAACAACAGAAAACAATTAAATGCATGCAAAAATGAAAATATCAAATATATACTATTATTTTCGACCAAAGGTTCAGTTGTGCTCCATCCGAACAAATGCAAGATATCAGAAAAATACATATTATAAAACATAAGACAACTAGGTCAAACTAAGTGTGAATGCCTGCGAACCGCGCTGTCTGGATCAGAGGTGATCGGTCAATGAATGCATTGCGAAAGTGAGAGTGGCATTTGGAAGATTTCCTTGAAAATGTCTTGGAGCGAAATAGAATCAAACAAGTGTCTCAAAGGCTGTGGTAATGCTAGACTGATTACAGCCGGAGATGTTGTAATATATTCCCAAGTACACTATGCCTTATTTTATTTTGTTTTATTGTATGTTAATATGCCATGCCATACTTTACATTAAGCTGATATAGTCAAAGAAGCAAAAAGGCCAAGAAGAATATAATTTTTGAGTGGAGTGATATATGGTATCATGTATGTAATTCAAAGATGATATAGAAAACAAACATCTCATCAGACTTTATAAGTCTATGGTAATGCCAAAACTTGTATATGCACATGAGACTTAGTACACCGACGCCTTAACAAGAGACCGAATGGTTTTCGCACATCGAGTATCAAAAACATATGGTAAGACAAGATGTAAAACACAGAGATCAGGACGAAGACATGGATGCAAAGTGTTAGTTTATTTAAGATGGACGTTTAATGTGGGTTACGAATGTTTGAAGAGCAATATTCAAATAAAGCCTTTGTGAAGAATTACAAAAGGAAACCCCTATTAAAGTGGGTAGAAAAAGGGCTATAGAGACATCCTAAAACACAATAAAGAATTTCTGTAGCAACACAGATTTCTTTGCAAATGTTGCACAGGATAAAGTGGCGTTTTTTCATTATTATGGATAAAAAGTAAAACTGATTTCCTTTAAGAGCACTGAAAACATTAATAAGAATTGGGATGAGCCTTATGGCGGGTACGATAACTTGCCCTATAAATCTGGCCAGATACCATGACTGCGATGCTACAAATTGCAAGTGGCCACTCAATTCAAAGACGGGGTTTTCCAAACAAGAGCCAAACGACTAAATTGTTCAAAAATATGTATCAAACTTACAATAAATATCTGATTACTCAGAATACTTTCGCTCATCTCAAAGGATCAAAATGAAATGTAATTTGCACTATATATGGTGAACGGGGAGGTGTTTTAGGGCCACCACACGGCACAACACTAGCTGCAGTAAAAGCAAATAAAAAGTAAAACTGAGTTCATTGGAGCATCTTATTTTGAATTTAAGAGAATTTATGATACAGAAAGAAATAAGAAGAGTTAATGGGTCATCGCCAGTTTCTGTATAATACGAAATACATGTATCTTGCTGTACCTGCAACCTATAGTTTAGACAGTCGCCAAAGATTTAAACATTAATTGATAAAAATAACTTACAGGACGTGATGTCTATTTTTTTAATACTGAGAGACGAACTGTCAATACTAATACCTTATCTTCGAAACACGATGCAAAATCTTTGGCCCACAAAATTATATTCACTAACACTGACATGAATAAAATATAATAACAATTTGGTTCATTACCCAGTCTGCTGGATAAACGTATCTTGCAAAAATGCATTGCTCAATCTATAACCAGATTGTGTGACTTGTAAATCACACCCACAGGAAAGATTGTCCTTTTTTTTAAGTATACACGTGTCACAAAGTGCCTTAAATCAATATTGCACGTGTCATCAAGTGCCTTTAATATCTGGAACTATGATAGTACATGTATAAACATTGCCTTAATATCATCGTAAACACAAAAAGCTATCTGAAATAATCCCTTCTTCTATGTATATGCAAGTAATGAGGTTTACACGTTGATAGTTAAGTATATATTTTCTTACCTCATGCAGGCAAACATTATCAACATCCATCGGAATCCTAGCAGAGGTTCATATAGATAATAGTATCGCAGAAAACATAATGATCCCATCACTATGTCCTAAAACATAAGATTGACACACAGTTAATAATAAATGTAAATAAAATAGATGGGGGAGGCTTATGGTAAGGTCTCTTTGTATAAGTACATGATTGTCAATTTTTTTTCTTACCTCGTTTTTGAAGTGAAATATGGCGCATAATACCTCCTTTTTATATCAGAGTTCTTGTGGTTGTGCCGTGTGGCGGCCCTAAAAAGTCTCCCCGTACATCCATTTAATGCTCTTATTTTTCCAATCCTCAGGGATTGCTTGCAATCAGTTTGTATTTTCCTATCTCTATCTAGGTTTAAGCCCGCCAGTAACTTTGTGTTACTGATCGTTCCAAGTCGATACTTCTGTAGTGGTTCTTTTTGTTTTATGTCTTGGTGTTTAATTTTTTGTGCTGTTGGCGCCTTATGTATGTTTTAATATTTTAGTTAAGTTAAGGTAACTGAGTGGCCACCTATTGGGAAAATAGCTGCTCATTCGGCTTACGATATGTTTTATCGTATAATGTACCTGATTGTTACTTTGGGTTTTTTCCCACCTCGGTTTTTGGAGTGGGAATCTTTTTCTGATTGCGTCTTTTCCTGATCTTTGCCTACTTGTACCTTTTGAACGTTTTCACTGCCTCAAATTGCTGACTTTCCGGATGACCTATTAGTCTCTTTTGTAACAGTATTTCTGTTACCGTGTTCGTTTCCTATCATGGTCATGGGATTTGGTTCTGCTTGTGCCTGTTCCTTGCTATTACTTAGCATATTTTCAACCATTTATGGGTTACATTGTTTCACATTTTTAGAAGACAGATATTTACTTACCAGCCAGCATTTGTTAGCCACCATGAAGACACAACAACTCAGCTGCATGAGTACAGATAATAAGATTGGTGGACCTACTGCAAAGAAAATATAGGAAATAAAGATAAAACTGAGATCCTTTACGAGCTGTGAGTATATTTGTGAGAAAGGTGATGGGTCATACCGCGGTTTCGGCTATTCAAGCCTCTTCAGTGACCCTGTAGAATTGGCAACATATAGCCAAAGGGAATTGCTGTAATTTTGCAACTTTTAATAGGGTAAAAGGCTTAAAAACGTGTTTATTATGTATCATAACTTTTGAGACTAATGTTAATTGAGGTTTTCAATGGCTTTGAATCTCGTCAACATACGTTTCAAGGTCGTCGTCGCAGTTGCCTTATCTTGTTTTAATATCAGATAATGTTCTTTTTCACCTTAAGTTTGACAATTCCCCGATTATCTGATATTTAGTAACGTCAATTCATCAGGCTGGCCAATTTAGGAAGGTACAAGTAGGCAATGATCAGGAAATGGCGCAATCAGAAAGACAGAAAGAAATTAATGATAAATTAAGAAGATCTGCTGCTGTTCTCTCGATTTGTATGTTTAAATTTTTATGCTTTCAAAAGCTGTATGGTTTCAGCGGCGAGACGTTGGATTATATAGCCACGGGTCCTGGATATTGCATACCGTATGCATTTTATTGTGAAATACAAATGAATAAAAATAAAACTGAAATCCTCTGAAAGCAGTGAACATATTCATAGGTAATGGGATGTGCCGTTCCGCGGTTTCGGCTACTTTAGCTTCTTCAGTGACCCGAAGGCAACATGGACCCAAAGAGAATTACTGTAATTTTGCATCTTTCAACAAGGTAGTCGATACAAAGACTGGTATAATCCAAATGCGGCTAAATATATTAAACACTGAACAGATTAGAAAATGAATTTTAACAGATAACATTTTCATGGTCTCCCAAAATACACTCGCTGATCACAAAGGACCAAAAGGAAAATATAATTTGCACTATGGATGATGTACGGGAAGACTTTTAGGGCCGCCACACGACACAACACTAGCTTGAGTAATAGCAAATAAACACAAAACTGTGTTAAACAACTTAATTTTCAATTGTTACCATCAGTTGCCACATTTATTTAAACGTTACATTGTTCAATGCGTTGTTAGAGCCGTGCATAAGAAACCCAACAAAGGATTTGGCGAAAACAAAGGCGCAGTTTTACTGCACAGCTGATCAGCGTCTTTGTTTTCGCTACACAGGTAGTATACTCCCTCATTTTTTTTAATTCTAAAATTTCAAGCTTCTATCCTGCTTCTGTGACTGTACAGGCCGGTTTGTGTCAGACCTGGTAGGAACCCTAAATTGTTGGTTATCTCACTCGAAGACTCAACTACGTAGATTGTCAATCATACTCACGTGCAAAGAAATATAGATGCTGTTTATGAAAGGGTAAGGGGTTCTTCCAGCTTTCAGCTGCCTAACGAATAATAGTAAAGCTACAATGCTAAAGTTGCGAAATGCGTTTATTGTCGTATTTAATTAATAGATAATCTCAAATTGATTTGGAAGAAATAATTGTAAATGAATAATGTTGTCTATGTTGTCTACGGTTTTTAATCAATATATCATTTAATCAAGATATATCTTTGCTAAACTTGCATCACATCGTAAAGATCTATATCAATGCAGATGTAAAATAAGAAATATCAATATTAAATCATTACGAAAACATGCGAATGTAATACACATGTTTTTCTTAAGTTGTAAAAATTGAAATAATGCTATATTCAGTATTATTTCCCCTCTTCTTTTCTCAAAACAACGGATTGTGGGTACAAATTAGAACCGCCTCGCCAAGCGAAAATAAGAAACATAGGTTTACCCCTTCATACCCCAGTTTTGCTATATAGAATTTAGGCTCAATGGAGTTTACATTATACGGACATGATTTCCTGATGAATAAAACAAGCTTCGAAAGATACCCTTCACCCCCATGAATTATAGTTACCTCTCTAGCCATTACATCACCTTGGACATAAAATGGACCTAGATTTAGATCAGGGTCTTTTGTTATCTGCAAGAGAATAAACCATTTCAGACTGAAAGCTGGTTCTCATGGTATTTATCATGATTTATTTGTCCATGATGATTCATTGACTAGCTAGAGATTCACCACGAGGACCGAACAACTAACTAAATGCTGTAAACCACTGCAGAAGATGAGGGTGAGGTTAGGTACCTGTAAAATCGATTTAAAGTCTCCAGTAATTTTATATTACTGATCGTTCCAAGGCGATACTTCTGTGGTGGTTCATATTGTTTTATGTCTTGGTGTTTAAAATTTTTTGTGCTGTTGGCGCCTTATGTATGTTATCATATTTTTTAGTTAAGTTTAGGTAACCTATTGGGAAAATAGCTGCTCATTCGGCTTACGAAATGTTTTCTTGGTATCAGTACCTGATTGTTGGTTTGGTTTTTTCTCATCTCGGTTTTTGGAACGGGAATCTTTTTCTGATTGCACCTTTTCCTGATCTTTGCAAACTTGTGCCTTTCTTTGTTACCGACAAAGCATGGGCCAAGTACCAAGTCTTGCGTTTATATGGAATCGGCAACCAATTAGGAAACAACACTTACCATTTACATTACATATACAATACATGTATATTAAGTTTAGGCGATACTGATATACGAAGAGTAAAAGAATTAGTCTAGAAGGCAAAATACATGACATTTTTGTTTGCAGATCGACACTCAAGCACAAAATAATCATGCAAACCAGTCACTAGAGTTAAAAACTTGGGTTATAGAATGTCATTTCAATCGATAAAATTAGCAAGATTTTGATTTCTTTACTTACCACATTAGGCTTAGAATGGTGACGAAAATGTAAATCATTCCACCACTTTGGAGAAAACCCCTGAGAATATCAAAACCTTTCATTTAGGAAAGTGTATACAATATATAATTCAGTTTAAGCGTATTGTCCTATACACTAGAAGCACTGCTATATCTAAACCCGCAATCTTTAAATTTTATTGATAGTAAAGAATGTTCTAAACGCTTACCATAGAATGCTTTAAATGGTATACATAGAGGAGGCATTCTAATAGGTATTCCATCATAACTGAACACATTTAAATCCACTATGCCAAGAATACATAATTTAAACAGATCAAAACGATAACAGCATAACGGGTCATTAAGAGATGCCCGTGTGGCCTCTATAAGATAGATTACTGCAGCAGAGCTATTTCAGTTTGCATGTTTCAAAACACACTTAATTTTACAGAATATGGAATTATAAGAAATATGTTAATTTAATCATCACTGATTGTAAACGTATTTGCTTACCATTATGAGGCTCCCAGTTATATAATGAAATACTTTTTGCCAAAACCGACTTTTACAAGGTGAACCGTGACCATAGTCATGTTGTAACCAAGAGCCCTGCATCTGTCAAAACGTACCAAGAATACAATCACATTCTATCATATTGTTAATGTAAACAAAATTACGTTATCAATCTAATGTTATTCATAGAAAACGATTACCACTGATATGGAGAACACCATATTTAAAACCAATAGCCTGCATCTGCCAATTATTTCAAAGAAACAAAAAGACGTGTCTTATCCAAAAACACTGCACTTCACTGTAACAGTCATTATATATCCGACGTTATCCAAGGATAATGACTACACACAGTACAATTTACGCTTGTGATTGTAGTGTTTTTCGTCCATTACAAGTTAGAGTAAAGGCTATTTGTTGACGGTACTTCGGTTAAAATTCTCATCCTAAAGAAAGGAAAAGCCCGAAGTCGAGCTTAAGACTTCTGGTTTACAAGAGGTTGCTCAACTATAAAGCCAATCGGTCTGTTTTAGTGACCATAAGAGCACGAGGGATATTTCATAAATACTTACTATGTATATACTCTGTAGTAAGACGGAGACACTAAATGGTAGCCACCACGTGCCGAAAACTAACACGACAAGGTAGGCTAGAATCTCTAGAAGGAACACGTGCAGGAGCATCAAGGCGTAGAAACTAAATCTTGGTGTAAATAAACCCTGCAAGCCAAATAAATAATAAATAAGCCGCCTCGTGGGAAAACCAACAATGTGGTTTCCGAACAGGTCTGACACAAATCAGGCTGCACAGTCACAGAAGCAGACTAGAAGCTTGAGATTTCGGATTTAAGAAGAAGAGGAAGTGTACTATCCGTGTAGCGACAACAAAGGCGCTGATCAGCTTCGCGGTTACCGCGAAGCAGATCTGCGTCTTTGTTTTCGCATATGCAGATTGTTGGTTTTCTCACAAGGTGGCTCAAATATAGTCTACCACAGTTAAAGTATTCATGTATGTTATCATACCACTCATGCAAGTTTGTGAAGTTTCACTGGTACCTCAACCAAACCCTCACCATAAAGCCGCGCACGTTAATACATCACTTTCGTGTTATTGACTTGTATACTTTCATTACTTAATCTAGTGTATTAGCTTTGGCGTGCGATCAAAATACGATTCCACTGTATAACATGGACGTTATGTCCCAGTTGTTTATTATTGACCTTATTTCATTTTGATTTCATTGTAACTTGGTAAACCATGGGCGATTTGCATATACGTGGGTGATCCAAGAAGTAATGCGAACACAACTATATTTTAGTAACCAATGCAGATACATTTAAATAATTTGGCATGTTTACACGTTCATATATGTGCAGTAATTAGGTATAATATCATGAAGTTCAGATGACGAGTTGAGATATAAGGATTATTTTATTTGTCGACCCGAAGTCGACATGGACGCGAAATTGACTGAAAATGTCATTTTTGTTTGGGGTACAGGGAATGATTTTGTGCTCCAATTTATCAAATTGACATTTATATACACACAAATGATACTTGTTGTGTTATATATGCCCTATGTTTGGAAATAATAGAGAAAACGAAATGCAAAGATCAGCAGGGACTATTCTATGTTGCCTAGCAACGGCATCTGACAAAAATATCACAATTTCGACCAAGTACGACAAATACCCATAATTCATGCGTATATTTGACCCAGATAAGGATGTAAATATCGACATTTATGCCCACAGCCTATCACAACGAAGAATTTCTATTCAAAAAATAAATATTGTATGCAATTTAATACTTTTGGTGAAGTAGAAGGGGCGTTGATGAAAATGTAGAGATTTAGAGAGACAAAAATTGACTCAAATTCTAGGGGGTACAGACAGCCGAACCGTAATAATTTGTGCTACGTTCAACTCATCAAGGTATGTACAGTAACTTTATTAAAGGGATTATTGTACTTTGGAATAAAACGATTATTAACGTAATTATGCTTTACATTATGACATTATATTACATAAATAAAATCCATTTTAACCATGGCCAAGGTCGTTTACCTTGCATTCTCTTGTTGATAGGCAACGAGGGTTGCTATGTGATTCAGTCAAAATAGTAATCGGATCTGGAAAAATCGATAATGCATCGTTGTTCTGATGTAAACTATCTTGAAAAATGGCAATGGTGAAAGACATTACACATGAGTTCGCATTACTTCTTGGATCACCCTCGTATACATCAGAATTGAATAAAATCATTTTTGTTTTATATCTGCTCTCTCTAAATATTACCATTTCGTTTGCTTTTTCTGTTAAGGCAGTGAAGTCATCGAACAGTTCACTTCGTGTGTACCCCTCAACATCGCCGAGGTATAATGGTTTTAGAAACTTGCGTACATAACTTTTGTCTTTATGGAATGCGTCGAAAAATTCCTAAAAAAAAAAACAACAAACAGATAACCTTTATAAAACTTTATTGGTACGTGCAAAACGAATACAGTGGGTTACAAGTTTTGCAGGTGTACTATACAGGTGTTTCACAAAATTTTATAGGTAGCGATTTTTCTCATAATTATTTACATACCCCAATGTGATAAACAGGGCAGCCATCCGCTTATGTTTGCATATATCAAATATTTTATTGTATGGCATGTTTAAACGATCACCATAGTTAAACGGAGGAAAAAAATCAAATGGGACAGTTGCCCAAAAAAATGGACAATATAATAGTATAAAACAAACGGCAAGTTCTGAATTCTTATTCTTATCTCGTGAAAGGGTGCCCAGTATTCCTTCTAAAGTGAACATGTTCGTGTTTTCCTGGGACCCTGCTTGGCTCCATGCAGTATCCGGAACATTTTAAGTTTCTGGAATATATCCTGGGGGTTGAACATGAAGGGGGTGGGAATGCAGATGGCAGAATGTCAAGTTTTTATGTCATCTAAAGTATTAAAATAAATGTGTCAATTAATGGAAATGAAGTTTTTAAAGCATTATTAACAGATCATGATATAATATGCAATATATCATAGCAAAATACCTAGAAATATCTTAAGTTTACTTCAAAAACTACAGTAAACGCTCATAAATGAACTCTAGTACCATAATTATTTAAGACATAATGGGAATTTGCTGGTATTTTTTTAAGAAACGTAATGTGTTCCTAATACTGGATCTACAGATCTTGGTTAGTATCGGGAACACCGTAAGATTCTGGAATATTAAACCTGAAAGGGGTAGGAATGCAGATGGCAGAAGATCAATTTTTGATGTCATCTAAAGTATGAAAATAAATGTGTGAATTAATGAAAACAAGTGTTAATGCACTGTTTATGTATTTGAGGGCAATTATTACTATCCTTTGGTGAAATACAAACGTCGTATAATTTAACCTAGTAATATAAAAGGCAATTTCAACCAGATTCCCAATATGCCTCATGCCAGTATTCCAGGTGATATAGTTCATTGAGAGGTGTTGACGGCAGTTAACGTTTCTGAAGTTAACCTCGCAACTGTTCTAAGATATTTCTAGATATTTTGCTAACGGCTATTGCAAATTATATCATGGTCAGTTGACAATGCTTTTAAAACTTGATTCTATTAATTTACACATTTATTTTAATACTTTTGACGACATCAAAAATTGATTTTCTGACACCTGCATAGTTCAACCCCCAGGATATAAGGTGTTCCAGAAACTGCCCTGAAACCAAGAGCAGGGTTCCAGAAAAACACGAACATGTGCATTTTAGAAGGAATATGGAACATCCAATCACGTGACAAGAATTAGAATTCAGAACTTGCCGTTTGTTTTACGCTTTGTGTTTTATGTTTTATATTGTCTAGTTTTTATCATGGTTCATAAACTAGCCAATTTGAATTTTTCCTCCGCTTAAGCATGGTGATATGCAATAAAATATTCGATATATGCAAACTTACGCGGATGGCTGCCCTGTTTATCATATTGGGGTATGTAAATAATTATGAGAAACATCGCTGCCTCTAAACATTTTATGAAGCACCTGTATAGTTTAAAAGTATCGGTTATTATAATAAGTATTACCTATAAAAATACATGCCATTGATGAACTGAAACGATTCCGAATTAGCAATTTAATTTCGCGATGCATCTTTACAGGATATGAACGATATGTTCAGTGGCGTGTTTTCTGTACTTTTTATGTAAGAGTTGAATATTATACAATTACTGACTATTGAGTCAAGGAATATGATGTGATATCCAACAGAGACTACCAATATTGACCGAGGCGAAGCCAAGGAATAGTCAACAATTGTTGTATTATATAACACTCTTTTTATACAAACACGACAAAAATAATTTTAAAATACCTATTTTTTGTCTGTGAATGTATTAGTGTATTCATATAGTTTACATATAGTCCCAGCATGACTGAAAAATGTTCATTGGGACAATAAGTCTAAATTCAAATACGCTAAACAGTCATAAACATCATTTGTACTTCATCGGCATTACTGCTTGACAGTAATCAATGTTCATTTCCAATGACAGAGATAGTTCTAAATTTAGTAACATATATTCAATTGGAAAAAACCCAGGTCATAGAATATGACAAAATATGCAATGGACTGAAAGCATTGTTTGAAATACTGTCTATTTATTTAAGAAATGAATTTCATTTTTTTTCTGGTGTTCATGGAGCTATAAACCGCAGTGGGTCGCGTGCAAAGTAAATGAACCCCGAAGGGGTTCATGTAAGCTTTGCACGCGACCCACTGCGGTTCATAGCTCCATGAACAACAGAAAAATTAAACTCATTGCTTATATTTACATTCATTTCTCTCTATCGCTTGTTGAAAAATCACCAAGGCGGTCACATTTACCAGCAAACAGAGAATCTATGCACAGTGTGAGTTCAAACAGCGGAACGGCGTCGACGTTTACAACGTCCAATCAGATTGGCGAGATTCATGTTTTTTTGACGTCAAGTTTGGATTACGTCACGTCGCGTGACACAATGTTGTTCATGGAAGTATGAACACAGATGAACAGCTAATGGTTCATCTAAGGAGGTTTTGGAAAAATGTAAATATAGTTATATAATAACAAATTATAGGCCAAAAATGAAAATCTCATACATACTGTAGCGTCTCTTCCGGCATGATATGACAGTATCCGCCGTCCGCCCGGATGGCTGTCCGCCCATCTCGTCACCTTGTAGACCTTTCCCTCCACCACCAGCCAGCAGTCATCCTCTTTGTTGTGGTTCTGGATCTCTGTCCATTGTATATTCTTGTGATTCGTTGTTAACGTTGTAGGCATTATGCATTAAATTTGGATAAGTGTCACTTTTTTGTTTCAGATCAAAGTAATTTCCTCATTTATTTCATCATCTGAAACAGAAATGGGTAAGGTCGAGTACGAGGCATATGTGTGTTTCTTACAAGTAAGGTTGATTGTATTTGCATTTGAGCCTGTGCGTGAGAAAACCAACAATTTGCATGGGCGAAAACAAAGACGCAGATCAGCTTCGCGGTAACCGCGAAGCTGATCAGCGTCTTTGTTTTCGCTACACGGATAGTACATTTCCTCCTCTACTTATTCCCAAATTTTCAAGATTCTGGGTTTCTTCTGTGACTGTACAGGCTGGTTTGTGTTGGACCTGGTCGGAAACCCAAATTGTTGGTTTTCTCATGCACAGGCTCATTTGCAGTTGTTACAACGATGTCACTTTTAGATCTGAAGGTAGCAGAAAAAGACTTTGTAGTGTAAATCGAACTAGGGTAAAGTAAATCTGGCCATCTTGTGTGATAAAAGGCTGTGATAGGCGTTCCTCCTTATTGTAACACTTGCTTAGGTAAAACTAAACGATACGATATTTCACAAACAAGCGAAGAAAGAAGTTCCTTGTCCAAAAAGTGAAAAGTGTAGCTAAGAAAGTGTAATATTTTCCCTACAAACAATTAATTCAGTGACACTATTATAATTGAGCCTGTGCATGAGAAAACCAGCAATTTGGGTTTCCGACAAGGTCTGACACAAACCATGCTGTACAGTCACTGAATAAAGATAGAAACTTGAAACTTTGGATATAAGTAGAAGAGAAAGTGTACTACCCGTGTGGCGAAAACAAAGGCGCAGTTACTGCACAGCTGATCTGCGTCTTTATTGTCGCATATGCAAATTGTTGGTTTTCTCATGCAAAGGCTCATATACTAGTATATATTCCAAAACTAAACCTTGGCTCAACGAATCTTTATGCAACATACACTGTATTTATTTGCAATCAAACACATAATCATGGTAAAGTTTCCATCAAACCCATATCCTGTGTTACATGTAAATGTAGCTGTGGTTTAATGAGTTTTGATTTGGTTTTATTAACATTTGCGTGGCTACCCATCTTATCTACATTTTTTTAGTAAGACAGAAATTTGAGATATAAGATTTTTTCTCAGTACAATGCCATCAAAACAACTCGATTTTCTCTTTAAAATATTTTTAGATATAATTACATAGTTTCAAAACTACCAAAGACATATGAGCCTGTGCATGAGAAAACCAACAATTTGCATGGGCAAAAAGAAAGCCGCAGATCAGCTTCGCGGTAACCGCGAAGCTGATCAGCGTCTTTCTTTTCGCTACACGGATAGTACATTTCCTCCTCTACTTATTCCCAAATTTTCAAGATTCTGGGTTTCTTCTGTGACTGTACAGGCTGGTTTGTGTTGGACCTGGTTGGAAACCCAAATTGTTGGTTTTGTCATGCACAGGCTCATATTCAAGTAATAACACGGAAACGATGTGATTTATCGAGAAATCTATTTGCCCTTAAACATCCGGGTGCACTTAATAAGATTTATGAAAAAAGTTAGTTTTACATTACCCAAACAACAATCAATACACCAACACATAAAATAGATACGACCATTGATTTAAAAAGATTTACAGACCTATTATAATTGTTGGAGGACATGTCAAGTGGTGTAAATCATCCAAATCAGTCAAAGACCGCTTTACTGTGATCTTTATGGCCGTTTAAACACAAGCTGAGTTGTCATATAAACGTTATTACTAGTTTTAGTGTACGAAACGTGCACTTCTGAATAAAGATATTGAAAAGTAAGTAAAGATCGGGGAAATGGCACAGTCAGATAAGCGCTGCAAAAACCAAGGTTGGGAAAAACTAAATTAACAATTAGGTATTAACACAAAAAGAATATGAGCCACCTCATGGAAAAACCAACAATCTGCATAGGCGAAAACAAAGACGCAGATCAGCTTCGCGGTATTCGCGAAGCTGATCAGCGCCTTTGTTTTCGCTACTCAGATGGTACAATTCCTCTGCTTCTTAAATCCGAAATTTCAAGCTTCTAGCTCTTTTCTGTGCTTGTGCAGGCCGGTTTGTGTCAGACCTGTTCGGAAACCACATTGTTGGTTTTCCCACGAGGCGGCTCATATATCATAAGCAGAGTGAGCCGCTATTTCCCCAATAGGAGGCCAATAAGATACACGGACTTAACTAGGTACATGAAAACATACATAAGAAGCAACCAGTACAAATGTCAACACGAAAACAACATAAACCAATTAGAACCACAACAGAAGTGTTACCTTAAGGATGTTCGCTGCCAATGAAAAAGTATTCAAACTTTTTTTCTAACCACTCTTTTTTGATTCCAAAATACAACACAAGACATTTGAAAACAAAATAAATATAGGGTAGTGTGCATTTTTTCAAGCTACATGCCTCCGAATGAGACCTCTGAGCACCATGTTTTAAATTTGGTAAAATTAATTTAATTTTTAATTCTTTGAAACATACCTGTCTTGAACAAAAATACACCTAGAATGCTTTCAAAAGTCATAATATTTACGTAGCGCAGACAATTTTGGACCAAAAGCAAAGAACATTTTGCAACTTCGAGTGGATGACAAAATTTTACGATTCCATTTCCAACCCTACCCCCAAACTTGAAAAGTCGGAAAAAATCAATATTTTGAAATATACCAAACCCATATTTGTTGATTCAAACTTTTTCTTGTATTTTCACACAACATAGAACTTGGTGATATTGTTCGAATAAAAGAAAGAAATATATAGGGTAGTGAGCATATAAGAGAGAACCAACAACTTGAAAATCGCCATTTTCAGCCTTTTTTCGGCTGTTTTGTTTCTAAAAGCCCATTTCATAAAACCACCTTAAATTTTAAAACCAGCACACCAAAGACACAAAGAATGACTTAGAAGACCATGTACACATATACTGCTGCTAACCTAAACATCGAACTAGTGCAATTAATTTGAAGATGTGTAATATTCAAGTTTAATCTACCCTACCCCCTAAATTTTACTGACAACTAAAATTTTCTGAAAACGGTTGCAGAAAATTGGGTGAAAAAATGAAGTTTCTTAAATTGACAACTTTCATGGCTCATTCAATGCATATTATCAATATGTATTCAAATATAAAATATTAGGAAAATATCTGCAACCGTTAACGAGATATTCAAGAAAAGAAAAACCGGAAGTTCCAAAATGTCAAATGTTAGCAGCGAACATCCTTAAACTTAAGGTATGAATTGTTTCAGTGTCGCTAAAACCAAAGCAGTATACATGTACTGGTTTTGTAGCTCTGAAGCTCTTTAACTCGACAGCTTTCATTGTTTTGTTTTTTGGGGGGTTTTTTTGTTTGCTTTTTTTATTATTTAATAGAGAGGTTGAGAAAATAAACTTGTAACGTGTACGTGTACTTGTAGCTTTATTTACCCGTACACGATCGTTTTGAGTGTAAAATCGTTTGAGAAAAACGAACGTGTACGTGTAGATTTCATAAAGTATATAAACAAATTAAATTGCGTTGCGTTACCACAAACATCAGAAAGTACATACCTACATACATATATGGTCACATGTACGTCGATTCGCCTTTGGTCAGATATACTTCTGCTGCACGTGCAAAACGATTTGGCAACGCTTCATCGAACTTCGTTTCTGCTTGTACCTACCTACCTGACCTATCGATGGAAACATATAAAGAAAACTTACAACTCGCAAATTTATTTCATTCACAGCCTAACTGATTCTCAACGTGTAGCGAGTATTTTGAACTTGTAATAAATGACGAAGTTTGGGGATAAAACTGTTCTACACGTACACGTACAAGTTACAAGTTCATTTTCTCAACCTCTCTATTTAATGGTGACGAGAATTGAGAAACACAAATATACCCTCAAAGCGGCACAAATAAAAATTATCAAAGAAGAAAACCCAAAGTGAGGTCCACGTTCTTTGGTTTGTTACTCATTGTGCCATTAAAGAACTGTGGAAGTTGGCTCCGTTTTATAGGACTTTCACCCTACATGGGGTTGTCATGATTGCAAAATATATTTCAAAATAATACCCCCGAAAAAAAAAAACATTAATTGTGAGGATGGTTTAACTAAACCGCATTTTCTGAGCAGGCCCAGACATCAGTAATCATGTGTTTGGTCAGTTGGATATAAGCTTTGCCTGGAGGCATTTGAATGGTAGCATGCGATACTATTGGAGGTCACTGACTTCCTTCAATCTGATTTTGTTAGATGAGTGTCTCTCTTACTCCAAGACTTCCACTATTGCAAGCGAGTGACTGCAACTGCTCCGTTTCAAGTGGAAGTTGACTATTGGACACCAAAACATTATCACTGACAATTTTATGTAAAATCTAATAAGAAACAATAAGTTGGATGTACAATGTTTTGCATTGATAAATGAACAAAGTTTGTACGGAATCATCACCCCTGACTTACTTCAATTACCGTTTTCGTTCTAATTAGCACACATGCTCCAATAAGCGCACACATTGGTAGTTTCCGAAATCATGTGCCTAAACGCACACCGTTATTTGTATTTTACAACAATTTTTAACATTAATGCACTATTAGCCATATAAAAACTTAACCTTAAATGATAAAACACAATTTTGCAACGATTGAACACTTAAAGTGCATCAAGAATGATATTTTGACAAGGTTATTTTAGTAGTATATGTGATGTTCGCGTTTGCAGTGTGTGCTAATTAGAACGAATACGTTATGTTTATTATCATAGCTATAAATATTGAATAATTAAAACATAGGGATAAAAGCCGAGTAAGAAATGTGCAGATATCAGACGATAACGGCACACTTGCTTGATATTGCACACTTTGAAAATTAGAAAAAAAATATTTTTTAAAACATTGCGAAATTCTTGACTTGAAGGCAATCTAGCAAACTTATAAATTGTGGACGTCATTAAGAATTGAAATTAAGATTTTAGCTTTCACTGGATGATGAAAAACATTAGGCTGATTTAATGCCGACGTTAAACAACTCATGTTTTTCATCACCCAGTGAAAGCTAAAATCTAAATTTCAATACTTATATTTACATTTTATATTATCAATCAAGTATCAGATTTTTAATTGCGCATATCATCGCTCATTTTTATGTTACTGACATTAAATCCGATTTGACGTAATTTTGGAACAGTCAAAACGTCAATTTTTCGCGTATAACGTCATGACGATACACGACTGACGTCACGCCAACAAGACTAAACAAACAACGTCACTGGCTCGTTTTGACGAAGCCCCGCCCATAGGAGTGACCTAATGTTTTTCACTGGGAAATGAAGCACATCAAGAAAGATACTTTCATCTAGTAGTAGAGTTGCTTATGTAACGAAAAATGCTCCCGTGGACTTTTCTTGTTAATCAGGGTTTTTATATACCAAAATGTTCATTGGCATGTGTAGGTTTCAAAAATGTTTCCTGCCATTTTTTCTATTAACATTCAAGGTCAAGGTCAAAGATAAAAGGTCACGGCTAAGGCTTAATGGTGTGACTTACAATATCAATAATTATGACCAAGATAATGTTTTTGAAAAGTACAAACTAGTGTAATTGATAGTAAACACATTTCGACAATTTTTGATGTCACTTTCAAGTGACCTTGAAAACCCAGTACTAAAGGTCAAGGTCATTTATGCCAAATTTGTAAGAAAAAATACAGACATACGACTTATTTATCGGCGCATTACAAAGTCAGCAGTATATAGAATGAATATTTGACATAGATGGTATCTTGAATATTTTTGGGTTTGATATATTGGTCATTTGCACCTCCATGTCACAAACAGTTGCCATAGCAACAGAACTTTATGGAAGCCTTAGCGTGAATTTTGAATGATTTTTAATAGCTCATTTAAGTGCTTACTCATTGAATTATCTATTAGTTTTGTAGTGGTTTTGAATCAACATGGGGATAAATGAAAATGTTTTAATGCATTTATTACTTGCATAAACAATCCCCACAACTTTAATTTTACAGTTAAAGGTCAAGGTCAAATGATAATGGTCGAATGATACAACGAACACCCCGTCCATGACCCCCTTTTAAAATAGCGCCGAAACGGGGATATATATACAAGATTAATAATATGTCAGCAACAACTTGCCTTAAATCATTGAATGTGGTATCAAATCGAAGCAAAGATAAACCCCTTTCATCTCATAGTAACATTTGCAAATTATCTAATTTGTATATTCATGAATATTTATGAAAACATAAATAAAAAACACTGAAAAAAAAACCAAGAAAACCACCGTGGTATTCCTGGAGCTAATTTGACCTACCTTGTGCCCCAGGATGATTTTAATGGGTGCAAAATTGTTCATTGGGACCCCAGAAATGTTTTTGTTCATAGAGATAAATTTGTTTGCACTATGAAAAATGCATGGTTTCCATAGCAACCATTAACACGATTTTTGAGCATGGGCATGTGCATACAAAATTGGTCATATATCCGCTATTATTTATCCTAGACCACTGAATCAGATCTCATTTTAAAGTTTAGACATTGTCCTTTTATCCTATGGTACGTAGTAACAGAGTCGTATATGTGATCTCGTGTAGAGTTTTTTGGTACCGGTGTCCATCGTTTCAAGATGACGGCGAGTCAAACAAGGAATTTGAAAGTCGCCTTTCATTTGTAAAACATTAGTTATTTTCAATGCTAGGGGTCCATCTCAGACACTGTCAGGATAGAAAAAAAATCAGATTTTACGATTTTGATATTGCCATTTCGCAGTCTGGCCATTGTAGCAAGAATTTGGCCGAAATGAGTAAATCCAAGCGGAGATCGATAAGGCTGTAACGACGTTTTGTCTTTTAAACAGCAAATATCGTCACTTTCCTACAAAATTCTATTAGCCAAGACCCCCAAACACTTTCCCTAGCCCTGGTAGCACACAGAAACGTTCCTGGTAGAAAAAAATGAGCTTGAATTAACCAGTCAGGCTACTGTGTAGAGACCATTAAATTTTAGCCAGCAACCGTGTAGACACAGGTAAATTTTGACTATTATGTAACAGTGTAGATGCAGATTTTGGATACTGTGTATACGGTCGGGTATATCTACATGTTTCAATTGCTAGTGGTAAGTTGCAATTGCGGAATTTGGCAAGTACGCAGATTATACACGAGTATATCAGATTATATGATTGTAGAACATTGTCACAGCAATCATTTGATACCAATTATAGCTCTCTATGTCTATCAGAAGCCAAGATACAGTTGCTTTTCTATGTATACCGCCTTATTTGTTCGTAATTTTCCCGTGAATTCGAAAGGTTTGGTTGATATTCATAAAACAAAAAGTCAAATGACTTATATGTTGTAGTACAGGATGATATAATTTTGCCCTAGCAACCATTTGATGCCATTTTCAGCATGTTAGGGCTTTTGGTTGTAGGTTTACCCATTTAATTTCACCACTTTTTCATTACTATTTATGAAGTTTTCATTAAAGTTCATGAAATTAAAAATCAGATCATTCTTATATTTGACTTAAGTGTCATAGTGCAATAGCATTCAATTGATACTTCTTTCAGCATACTGGGTATGTAAACAGCTATGGCACAAGTGATTTTGTGCGTATGCCCCATATTTTTCCAAGATTTTTTCTCCATTTTTTGTGTGTTTTATTAATTTTCATGAATATGCAATTTCAATAATTCGTATGATAGGTATTAAGGTTAAACTGCTAAGTCCAATTTAAGTATTGTAGAGCATGCTATTGCTGGTATTTGAATATTTTTTGTGAGTACAACCTAGTCTTTAGAATCACACTAGGGGTGGGTGTGGAAACTATGTAATGTTGCATCATGCAAATGTGTCCATTGTTAAGGACAACCTTTATGGCATTAAGGTGGTCCCTCTGACCACACTGGCAGCCATGAAAATTGGTTTCAGGGATATAATTATGGATATTATAACTCACCCAAAACCTTGCAATGGCTATAGTTTTCCCTCGTTTATCCTCGATTTTCGAATTTATTGTTAATATTCATGAATATGTACATGTAAATGAGATTGTTTTCATTTTGGGCCCTCAACATCAATAAATATAGCATATGATATGGTTCTATAATAAATTGCCACAATGATAATTTGATGGTTTGGGCCTGAAATTAGTTTATTTTTGGATTGTTCACGTTTTGTTTCTGTCATTTATTAATATTTTCATTTAAATTCATGAATATGTAAATTAGATAACTTGCATTACTTACAATAAGTTCAAAGGGCAATGTCTAAGTATTAGTATTTACCACCATATAACGATATATACATTGAATTGTAGCCGCATGATAACCAATGATATAAACGCTGGTATAATATTTTGAGGTTGTGACCTTTTATCAGTTATCTTGACCTATAGTGATCAAAGCTACATAGACAGAAATCATTTTTGAAACAATTATTTTGTAGTACCTTGGTCATGCTTGTAAAAAATCCATCGAATTCGACTAAAATCTTGTCGAAATATTTATTCAAAACCCATATTGTTTTGTTAATAAAAGTCTTGGTTGCTATGGCAACACAATTAGAATAAAAATAAAAGTGAGAATTATATTACAGCCATCAAAATACAAAACATAATTGGTCGCTGTAAGTTATCTTATCTTGCTCTGGCTCTGTAATCACGTTGTAAAATGGGATTCTTGTGTATATTTTCGACATATGTAAGCGAAATGACCTTGACCTTTCAAATAAATAGTTCAAGGTCATATGAGAGTGACATAAGAATTACGGTCAGGTATGTGCTAAAGATTTTACCTAGTTAAAGGGCAGTTTAAAAAAAATGGCCCCAAAGTGTGACATTGGATTAAAACACTAAAATTGTTATTTTGCAGAAAAATCTGGCCTTATTTGTACCGTTATACCACTAATTTAAAACTTTGAATAGAATCAATGAAATATGAAGACTGGTTCTTAAAAATGATGGCGTTTCTTCGAATTTTTAGGTGTAAAGTGGAAAAAATCTTACACTCCTTACTTTCTAAACAAACACTCATAAAATGTAAAGAAGTGACAGAGCTAAACCAATTGTTATGTTTGAATTGGGGTCTGAGCTTAGTATAAACAGTAAGAAAATAAATGACAACCACAAGTATTAAACATCTGCTGACCAATAATTATGAAATCTTACACTCCTTACTTTTAGACCCCCAGTGGATTTCCGTGCGGTGTTATAAAAATCCGAAACTACCAGAGTGGTGATGCTGTTCATTATTTTATCTATATATTCATATGTTTCATATTTTGTATCTCTTCAATTTCTATTCTTTAATTTGATGCAGTATGGTAGCTTTCAAATTTGACTTCATGGAAAAATGTCACACTAAAATCTTAAACAACTTACATCAAATATCTGCATAACTTTTTTATTTATAAAATTACACAGTAGAAATTTTGTCAGATGAAGCCTGTCTGAGCGCTTGTTATTTTGGCATATCACTTGATAATTTCCATGCATACAGTTTGTAGTCTCACTTGGGTCTAAAGCCTCAAAATGGACTGGGGCCATTTTTTTTTAAACTGTCCTAATATCAAATATACGCAGAGAAGCAACCACGAATGATACTATTTTTGTCGGTCCCATAAATTCTAGAACCTCGACATTTGACTTTGACCTTAAGATATGTGCAGAAAAATAGCAGGAACCATTTCTGAAATCTAAGTGATAAAACAAACATTTTGGTATATTACAATCATGATTGTCTTAAAGTTCATTAAACAAGACTATAAGCAACTCGAAAACTTAACCATTTTCCTTAATTATGCACAGCATTCAAAGGTCATACCTTGTCCTGTCAGTAATCTTCGTTACTATGGCAACTCATTTGGTGGATCGCTGCAACTTACATATATATAGAACCCTACAAGAATACCTACCATATAAAAGGTATTGAATTTAACCTCCCTCATGCCTGTCATAGCACGCGCGCAGTTATTTTGCAAATTTAGCATTCTTTTTGGGCAAATTTTGGATAAATGACCTTGACCTTTCAAATGGAGGGGTCAAGGTCATTTGGAAATTGCACTCGGTAATTGGTAAAATGTATTTACTTTCGATATTTTCCAGTTTGCAGCAGATTCACATGGAAGATCAGCCATAAATTTAGATATAGTCATATGTCCTATGTATTTAATAGCCGTGACCTTTGACCTTTGACCTTGACCTTGAAAGTCAACAGAAAAAATGGCAGGAAACATTTTGAAATCTAAAAAATAAAACAAACACGTTGGTATATTACAATCATGATTGTCTCAAAATTAATTGAACAACTATTAATATATAAGCAACTCGAAAACTTAACCATTTTCCTTAAATATGTACAGCACTCAAAGGTCATACCATGTCCTGTCATTAACCTCCGTTGCTATGGCAACTCATTTTGACGAAAGCTGCAACTTACATACATACCGAACCCTACAAGAATACCTACCATATTAAAGGTCTTTAATTCAACCTCCCTCATGCCTATTGTAGTACGCGCGCAGTTTTTAGCGTATTTTGCGTTCTTTTCTGGCAAATTTTGGGTAAATGACCTTGACCTTTCAAATGGAGGGGTCAGGGTCATTTGGAAATTGCACTCGCAAATTGCCAAAATGTATTTACTTTCGATATTTTCCAGTTTGCAGCAGATTCACACGGAAGATCGGCCATAAATTAAGATATAGTCATATGCCCTATATATTAAATAGCCGTGACCTTTGACCTTTGACCTTGACATTGAAAGTCAACAGAAAAAATGGCAGGAAACATTTTTGAAATCTACTCATCAAACCAAACACTTTGGTATATAGAAACCCTGATTAACAAAAAGTGGCCACGGGATTACATAAGCAACTCTACTATAGGGCGATTGCAATAAAATGTAAATAAACACTAATGACGTCATCTTCATCTGACGTTACATGTGAAATGACGTCATATCGGACCGAAACGTTGACTGAAGATAAATATTTTCACATTTTAGCAATATAAGTCCAAAAATAAATAAAAAAAAGGCCAAAAATATTAATTCATTTGCAAACTTTGCTTCTGAAAAAAAAATTTGCAAAAATACTACCATCTGATATTGCTTTTTTTAAGTTGAAAATTTTTAGAATAAAAATATTTTTTTCTTGTTTTTGCAATGAGGCATGGATTGTGAATACTGTTTAGAATCGCCTCGGCGATGCCTGGATGGCGACGTGGTTCTGACGGGTGGTCCCGGCCTATGTTTTGGGACAGAAAGAGAAAAAAGTTTGACCTATGTATCCCCAGATTTAACCAGGGGTATACATTTCTTAAACCTGTTTCTTAACCTGACTACACAGCACAATCCCTACACTACGACTGCCACCGACTTTAGTAGAGGATGACTGTACAGTGTCATTTCCGAATATTTAAGGATTAAAATTCAGATTTTAGCTTTCACTGGATGATGAAAAACATTAGGCTGTTTTAATGTCTGTGAAACCCGAAGGGTTTCTCGGAGACATTTAAACAGCTACTGTTTTTCATTATCCAGTGAAAGCTACAGACATTAAAACAGTCTTATGTTTTTCATCATCCAGTGAAAGCTAAAATCTGAATTTCAGTACTTATATTTACATTTTATATTATCAATCAAGTATCAGATTTTTATTTGCAAATATCACCCCTAATTTCATGTTATTTAAGAAATAGATCAGCTCTAGCAGTGAATTGTTGAGTATTAATTCACTGTTTGGAGGTCAGTTGTAAAGAAGATCAAATCACGAGCGCGTAGCGCGAGTGATTTATCTTCTTACAACTGACCGACAAACAGTGAATTATTACTCAATAATTCACTCACTTGAGCTGATCTATTTCGATTCTAACACACAATAAACGGAATAAATGTTGCTGAAACCGTCGATATCGTTCAGCTTGCCGCCATTGCATTGCAGATATCCCGCCAAATATATTTGACTGTCATGCTGGTATTTGCACACACTTATTACGTTTGTTGTGCGCTAAAACGACGTTTCACCGTCTATCGCTGTTTTGTGGGATAGCTGACGTCACAAATGCCGCAAAGTAACGTCACGCTTATTCGCCCAGTGAAATTGTTGCACAATATAACACGTTTTTTACCATTGGCTATATAGGCGAGGTGTGTTAGAATTGACTTTAAATCCGACTTAACGTAATTTTGGAACAGCCAAAACGTCAAATTTTCGCGCCTAACGTCATGGTGATACGCGATCAACGTTACGCCAACAAGAGTAAACAAACAACGTCGCTGGCTAGTTTTGACGTCACCCGTCCATAGGCGCGGCCTCTAGATCACGTGACATAAAGTTTTTCATTGGGAAATGAAGAACATCAAGAAAGATACTCTCATCTACGGCGATTGCAACGAAAATGTAAATATTGTGCTGTATAAAAAAATCCATATAAGGAAGCGACTAGCTAGGTGTCAACTGTCAGTGACAAAATCAAACTTGTAGGTATTAATTCAGGAAGTTTACAGGTGTAATTGTAGTCTGCTGCCTTGATAAAACTCTTAAAATTTGATTTTGCCGATATTTTCAATAATAATTCTCAACAAAAATCCAATATGAGAAGCAGATATATATAATATATAGTTTTATAATAAAAGGGTTATCGCACTGATATCGATGAATACCGTCCCTCGCTGGGATATCTACGTTCGATATCCCAACTCGGGACAATACTCACCGATATTAGTGCATAACGTACCCTGTATGTATCCCATTATTATGGCAACTGTTGCATTGCAACGAGTATGACTGTCGCACCATTAAATCTTAATAGATCCGACATATTTGAGTGCCCTCAGATTAAATTGGTTGGGTGATTAAAACATATTTTAGCTAAACAATAATTTGTATGTTTGATTTGATTTGATGCTTTTGTCTCAATCAGCAGCTATGATCATGCCGGGTCGCTGTCTGCATTTTATGGGACTTCATGGGATTTCAAGATATGCGGAATGCCCGCTAGTTTACAACATAACCAACCAAATAAAGAACTAATTTAAATTAAAAGCTTAAATATGAATCGATGATTTGCCCTAGCCATTTTTCCTGGACATTCCAAGCGGTTAAACAGTATCTGGACGGTCGGTCAGTCGGTGTCTGGACGCACGAGCAGTACAGTCAAGCACATTATGATGAGTTGAATATCAAAATGTCATAAATGATTAAAATCTTACATACATCCTTATATTCCAAATTTTAAGTTTCGTTTGAGCGAAAAAAAGCAATTGTTTAACTTAGCGCACACCACGAACCTATCGTTAACAAGTTGTAAGAAAATACACAAAACGTCAATATTGATGTTTTACAAAATAAAAAAGTCAGGATGATTGAGCTTTAACTCACTTAAGCCAGGCTTCCTATCTATAGGACATAGGCAAACAGTATAGACTAAGATGTTACGCCGCAGAAAGCGGCGTCCTATTCGGTACTATTCTGTTTGTTTAGAGAAATATCGTTGAAAAATAGAATAAAAATTCAAAATCATTTATGGTGCCCTTAAAAATGAAAGTAGACTCTCTGATTTGATAATGTTGGCGAATCCATTTGTCAAAAATGGGTTACGGATGTGTGTAAATATTGTATGAGTCTCACTCCATATCTTATGAACTTGGCTTCGATCAATACCCTATTATGCAAAATGTATAGACGAGAATAAATCCAATATACCCGAAGGTTAAGGCAACACTAATTATCAATCGAAGGATTGAAAGAAGCACGACCTAATTGTTTTTTTTTTTGTTTTTTTTTAGCTCACCTAGGCCGAAGGCTCACATGGTGAGCTTATAGGATGGCCATGATCCGGCGTCCGTCCGTCCGTCGTCCGTCGTCGCCCACAATTTCAAAGATCTTCTTCTCTGAAACCGCTTGGCCGATCTAGTTGAAATTTTATGTGGAGCCTCCTTGGGTAGTGGCATTTCAAGTTTGATCGCGAAATCTAGGTCAAATGACCAAGATGGCCACTCAAAAATCTTCTCCAGAACCGGCTGGCCGATTTTCATGAAACTTGGTATGTAGCATTTGGGACCCCAGCCCATCATAGTTTGATCAAAAGATGACCATAGGATGACCTTGACCTATTTAACGGCAATGTCAATTTTGGAAACATAGGCTTTTACATGGGAAAAAGTGAAAACTATGGATTTTTGAAAACTATTGCAGCCTGAGGCCTGAAAAGTGGTAGATGCAAACAACCAATGGAGTAGATGAAGGTATGTGATTAATTTAGGTCAAGATCATCTCTTGACCTTGGCCTGTCTGTCGTCCATACACACTTTTCAAAAATCTTCTTCTCTGAAACTGCTTGGCCAATCAAAGTAAAATTTTATGTGGAGCATCCATGGGTAGGTGATACGAAAGTTTGATCGCGAAATCCAGGTCACATGACCAAGATGGCCGCCACGCCCATATATGGTAAAAACACTCAAATATCTTCTTCTCCAGAACCGGCAGGCCGATTTTCATGAAACTTGGTATGTAGCATAGTTTGATCAAATGATTACCCTAGGATGACCTTGACCTATTTTACGGCAAGGTCAATTTTGGAAACATAGGCTTTTACATGGGAAGAGTGAAAACTATGGACTTTTTGAAAACTGTTGCAGCCTGAGACCTTCAAACAACTTATGGAGTAGATGGAGGTATGTGATTAATTTAGGTCAAGGTCATCTCTTGGCCTTGGCCAGTCTGTCGTCCATACACACTTTTCAAAGATCTTCTTCTCTGAAATTGCTTGGCCAATCAAAGTGAAATTTTATGTGGAGGGTCCATGGGTAGGGGGAACGAAAGTGTGATCGCGAAATGCGGGGCACATGACCAAGATGGCCGCCATGCCCAACTATGGTAAAAACCACTCAAAAATCTTCTTCTCCAGAACAGGCTGGCCGATTTACGCGAAACTTGGTATGTAGCATTTGGGACTCCAGCCCATCATAGTTTGTTGAAATGATGACCCTAGGATGACCTTGACCTATTTTACGGCAAGGTCAGTTTTGGAAACATAGGCTTTTTACATGGGAAAAGGCGAAAAAAATGGATATTTTTGAAACTGTTGCAGCCTGAGACCCGAAAGTTGCTAGATGCAGACAACTAATAGAGTCAATGAAGGCCAAGGTCATATGATGACCTTGACCCAAGATCAATTAAATATCAAAATTAAAATTATGGTTTTCTCAGAAATCACTGGGTTTGGCAAATTGCAGCCTGAGACCTGAAACTTTGCAGATGCAGACAACTTGTGAAGTCAATAAAGGTGTGTGAGTATTCAAGGTCAAGGTCATCTCATGATGACTTAATACTCCAAGATCAGGCTTCAGGTGAGCGTTCTCAGGACCAATGGTCCTCTGGTTTCTTTATGTTTTTCTTCTTTTTCATAACATGAATTGTAATCTCAGCCTCGTCTTTACTACCTTACATAATACATGTACACATATATTACAGGTCGACGAGTCTGCTAAGTAGCGCGTGGAAGGATAATAAGATTTTAACATTACAAATACTTTGTGGGTGCAACCGAAGTGTAACGGAAAACCTGCGGCATTTCGCACTGATTCATATTACCTTTCATGCGTTACTTCATGGGCTCGTCGATCTTTTTACGTGTCTGAGGTCAAAATCGAGCTATAGTCGAACGGTATGTATCCAGGACAACGTAACAAGATTCACTGACAGGAAATGGACAACTATAGGGCGATTTTGACTTCAGACGCGCGGAAAGATCGACGAGTCCATGAAGTAACACAGGAAAGGTAATATAAATCAGTGCATTTCGTACTGATTTACCTTTCACGTGCCACTTTATGGACTCGTCGATACATTCGAGTTTCAGAGGTTCCACTGGAGACCATGAATACCGAATAGTCATTTTATCTATTATTTGTCAAAGCATAATCATTTCTGAATTAAAATTGAAAATGTGGTTTATATATGGGAACAAATTTTAACGATGCACCATGAATTTCCTTCTATGGGTATTTTAGAAGTTAATCGTAACGTTGACACCACAAGTAACAACTAAACACATTCACTGAAACTGTACAAGAAACTTGATATCAACTAGGATATTTGTACGACGAATCCTTGCTAGTAGGTTCCTTCATAAGGTACATGTTTGTAGGAGCCACCTCTGGTTTTGTTCATTGCTTAGAGATTCACCACGACGACCGAACAACTAACTAAATGTTTTGAACCACTGCTGAAGTTGAGGGTGAGATTAGGCGCCAGTCCAATGGATTTAAGCCCTCAGTAATTTATATTTCTGATCGTTCCAAGGCGATAAATTGGTTGTGGTTCCATTTGTTTTATGTTTTGGAGTCGACTTTTTGTGCTGTTTGAACCTTATGTACGTTTTCATATTTTTATTTAAGTTCGGGTAACTGAGTGGCTGCCCATTGGGAAATAGCTGCTCACTCGGCTTACGATATGTTTGCTAAGTATAAGTACCTAATTGTCAATTTAGTTTTCCCAACCTCGGTTTTTGGAGGTGGACTTTCTTTCTGATTGTGCCTTTTTCTGATCATTGTCTAATTGTACCTTTGTACCTTTTTGTATAGTACCTAAACGCGGCTCAAATTTCATCATACTGTTTCATGATTTGTTTCCAATGTGAGCTGACAACTTCACAGATAAACATGTTTTGTTAGACAACTTCCACAATATCCTCTTCACGATATACCAACTTTTTTCTATTTACGTCAGATGAATTACAAGACCAATCAAGGAAAGTTATCCCATCAGGAAAACATGGCCATGAAATGTACACGCCTTCAAACCCCACTTTTATACAGCAAAGTATGCAGAGCTATACCTACTTTTCGTATTTATTTATCCAAAATATAGATTGTGGATACTCGTTAGAACGTTCTAACCGTTCCAAATTAAAATCAATGCTTTGAGCAAAACTATTTAATATATCAATTTTGTCTCTGTCAATGAAAAGGTACAAGTAGGCAAAGATCAGGAAAAGGCGCAATCAGAAAAAGATTCCCACTCCAAAAACCGAGGTGGGAAAAAACCAAACTAACAATCAGGTAACAACCATGAAAACATTTCGTAAGCCGAATGAGCAGCTATTTTCCCAATAGGTGGCCACTCAGTTACCTTAACTTAACTAAAAATATGAAAACATACATAAGGCGCCAACAGTACAAAATATTTTAAACACCAAGACATAAAACAGAAAGAACCACCACAGAAGTATTGAAAGTATCAATTCTGACAGCTGCAAGTTTTCGTCATGATGAACAGGAGCATTGTCTCACATAAACATATATATGTATGATAGTCATTGATTAGCCTGGAAATTGAGATTCACCACGAGGACCGAACAACTAACTAAATGTTGTTAACTGGTAATTCCCTTACTTCTATAGAAAAAGTTTGAAAAAAAAGAGATGAACAACTAACTAAATGTTGTTAACTGGTAATTCCCTTACTTCTGTAGAAAAGTTTGAAAAAAAAAAAAAAAGATTCACCACGAGGACCGAAAAACTAACTAAATGTCAACTGGTAATTCCCTTACTTCTATAGAAAAAGTTTGAAAAAAAAAAGAGATTCACCACGAAGACCGAACAACTAACTAAATGTTGTTAACTGGTAATTCCCTTACTTCTATAGAAAAAGTTTGAAAAAAAAGAGATTCACAACGAAGACCGAACAACTAACTAAATGTTGTTAACTGGTAATTTCCTTACTTCTATAGAAAAAGTTTGAAAAAAAAAATGAGATTCACCACGAGGACCGAACAACTAACTAAATGTTGTTATTCTTCTATAGAAAAAGTTTGAAAGAGAGATTCACCACGAGGACCGAAAAACTAATTAAAAAAAAAAAATAAATAAAAAATTACCTTTGGTGTTAAGAATCTTTGTAAAACTTGCCGTAACTGAGCTCCGTCACGATAAATCCATCAGGAAAACATGTCCGTGTTATGTATACCCCCTTGAACCCCACATTTATATAGCAAAACTGGGGTTTGCAGGGGTATACCTATTTTTCTTATTTTTGCCCCAAAACATAGATTGTGGGTACTCGTTAGAACCGCCTCGGCGAGGCGGTTTTAACGTGTACCAACGATCTATGTTTTGAGCAAAAAGAAGAAAAATATCAAAATTTTTCAGCTGAAAATTTTCGATTTTAAAGCTAAAAAAAATCTCTGTTTATTGCATGGACAAGTTTTCGTAATGAAATCAGAATTTCAACTGCAATTATTTAATACATTTACTCATTCACTATTTTATAAATAGTTTAAAGATCGATTTAGCAAAAAGTGATATCATTTTTCAATCAAAAAGCACAATGCATGAAACATATGTGTCTCTTGAATACTATTAATTGACTACTCACGCGATTCAAAAGTTACGTAGTTTTGCCTGTATTGGATATTTAAATATAAGTCTGTTTTGTCTGACTTAGGTCCCAGTCTACTGCTATGGTCATGTCGGGAAGTTGCCTCCATTCTAACTCATTTAAGCCTGGCGTCCCTTTTTTGGGACATAGGCAAACAGCATAGCCCCAGATGTGACGCCACAGAACGCGGCGTCCCATCTGGGGCTATTCTCTTTGCTTGGAGGAATTTCATCGAAAAATGAGATAAAAATCAACAATCACTCCTAACTTGCCTAAAAATGAAAGTGGACTCTCCCAATTGATAATGATGGGAAAGTCCATTTGTCATATATGGGTTATAGGACTTCTACAGTCTACACAATATTAAGATATCTTGACCGGGACATCGAAACTAACCATTTAATTAGGGATCGTCTCACAAGATTTTATACATTTACCTTGAAAAACTTAACAAACCACTTGTTTCTGTTGAATGTCCCTAGTTAATTCCCGGTTCTTCGTAGGTTGAATTATGTCATTGACGCATTAAGTAACGATAGATGCAGATCGTCCCTGTCGTCGTTTGATTATTTGGAGAATATTCATATCCAAATAATCATACGACGACTTGCAGCAGTTGGTGAATGTCCACCATCAGGAAAACATGTCCGTGAAATAAATACCCCCTTAAACGCCACTTTTATGCAATAAAACTGGGGTATGCAGGGGTACACCTATTTTTCTTATTTTTGCTCCAAAACATGGATTGTGGGTACTCGTTAGAACCGCCTCGGCGAGGGGGTTCTAACGTGTACCCACAACCTATATTTTGAGCAAAAATAAGAAAAACATTAACAATTTTCTACTGAAAATTTTCACATTATACGACCTTAAAAATCTTTGTATATAATGCATGGGCATGTTTTCGTAATGACATAGGCCAAATCGTACTCCTTGCCTGACGCGCCGTCATTTACGACAACGCATACACTACGTATTTCCTCAGGCTGAACAACATTGTCGTTACTCCCGGTATAACCCTAGCAATCTCTGTTGCCAAAATCTGTCACAAATAGAGCTCTTATGGGATCTTTGGATAGAAGATTCCGTAAACGTCAACAACAGCCACAGACGTTGAATGGTCTTCGAGCTGCCTTATGGAATTTTCGTAGCCACATCAGTCATTTAACTGACTATAACCCCCAAAAGCGTCGTGGAAGTGTAGTTATGATGGATAAAAGTGTGATTTACCCATATATGGATTTTTGTGAAAAGCTTAGAACGGGTAGCTTGACGTGGGACGCTATTGTACAAAAACTAATAGTTGTTTAAACGGTGTGTGTGTAGCTTCTTTGACTACTATTAGGTGTTTCTAGGCATGTTGTCGCCTTGTGATAGGGTGCATTTGCTCTCCAGAAGCCGTTACGTATGTTACCCATTTAAAACAGAAATATACTTTAAACTTGGAAAATGCACTATGAATCGCTAATGTAAATTCCAAATCTAAATATATTAATACATGTGATGAAAGGAATTTACTGGCACATATACTGATAGTTTTGTTTTTTTAATCATTTTTATTCACCGATGGTGTTACCTATGTTACAATTCCAAAACAGCCTATAAAGATGGTCAATTACAGGACAGTAAGCTATTTTTAATATACATCTTTTGCACTTTTTATTTTTGATAGACTGGTCTAAAAGACAAATCATTCTCCTTTCCAAAAAAGAATTTTCATTATACCATTCCTCAGTCAAAAGTTACTGCATATGTTCCACAGTAACCCCTTGAGATTATGAAAGAGTAAAGCGTTCACATTCAACTATGAACAGCCCAGTTTGAAATAAAAGAAAGATGTATACCATTATCTTGCTATAAATAACATATATGTCTTCTTTAAGTTGAAAGCTCTCTGCTGTTTTCATAAATGTGTACTTTCGATTCGTAAAGATGGTAACGTATGTAACACATAAACATTAAAAACTTAAAAATCAGTTTTAATGATTTTAATCAGGTGAAATGTTCATCGTTGTCCAATATTATGGTTTGGCACTAATGGGGAGCTCATATTAGATATATTAACTATTTAAGCGTGTAATCCGGTTATGCCATTGGATTTTAAGCGCCCACACCCCAAACACAAAATCCAAATATATGGATTTATTTACGTTTTTGCCATTTTTTTTTAGAATTCAGTGTTATTAAATGACATTATCAATGCGATCCTCACAATTTCTGAAGTAACCTTTCACAAAAACTGCCACTATACATAAGCAAATATCAATGCGTGTTACGGACAATTTAAAGGTAACGTATGTAACACATTTTCACTGAAATCAGATGCTAAAAATTCGAGGCGTAAAATACTTATGGAACACAAACAGCCATCAGATCTAATCATCTTCACTTGAACATTATTTTCCGATTTCTGGATTATAAAATGACTCATCGGAGATACAAAAACACAACTCGGTGCATGCAAGTTCTTTTTGTCTGCTTGTATATGCCCTAGTGTCAATGACAGTTTGCAATTGTTGGCTGTCAGTACAATAAACCCCTTTGGGTCCTTTGTCATGAGTACTGCTTCAATATCAGTACCTGATTATGTTACATGCCTGATATGCTTTGGTGTGTGATTCATTTTCATTTATGTGGCGCTTCTGGCAAAAGAGCCAGAGACGAACACTATTTTACACTTGTACCATTTTGCCATTCGTTTGTATAAACAAAAATAAAATCTGAGACCCTTTAAGAGCTGTGAGCATATTAATGAGAAAAGGGGGATGGGCCATACCGCGGTATCGGCCACATAAGCCTCTTCAGTGACCCTTTAGATTTGGCAAAATGAAGCCAAAGAGAAATACTGTAATTTTGCAACTTTCAACAGAAAAGTCGATACAAATAAAAATAATTGTTAGACCGATCCTTTGGAAGCAGTAAAACATTCAAATCGAGAAGATGGGCCATATTATACAATTTCGGGTAATTAACCTTAACAAAACTGGCAGCGAAACCCAGACAAGATGCTGCAATTTCAAGAAAGACTAGTATTACCCAGAGCTAAATATATAAAACGTTGGTTACAAAATAAATCTAAACCGATAATGAATTTCTGATTTTTCAGAATGCCCTCGCTGATCTCAAAGGACCAAATGGGTGTTCGTACACCTTTTTAAGTGCTGTGGGAAGTGTTATCGTCTGTTTACCCAAGGTACGAGGGATGTTCTTTAATTCTTGTCATTTGCTTGATTACTTTTCCCGTGGACTAACTGCGAGAAAGTTGTTTGTATTTTGTGAAAGTCCAATCTTTTCTGATCAGATTGGTATCAAAATTGTTGCTCTTTGACGCACGAGCCTATAGCAATCGCATTCTAAAACAGTGCATAGTAATGACACTGCGTTATTTTCCAATTAATTTACAATATGTAATTTCGATCACAAGTATAGAAACTGCTATAACATTCGCAACACTAAATATAGGCCCACTTCCATTTTACAAATAAATTTGCTATTCATGTGAGCATCAGAAAACACTTTTGTAGAATGTTTTCACTTTTACTGGATGGAATTATTGGCCCTGCTTTGTGACGTCATAATAATTTTAATATACGCCATTTCAAATCACTGTACGGGTTACGCATTTCAATATTTTCATAATTTTCAAATCAGATTGTCTAGTGAATATATCAAATTTATTGTTCTCTTAATTTTGTCTAAAATGGTCTATATTGATATTCGCTGTAAATCTTGCAATTTAACTTTTACGACAGGTTTAAGGTAAAACAGGCGCCTAGTTTCTAGGGGAGCTGTTCGTCTCTATCTTTATAGAATTCCAGTCAAATTTGTTGATTGAAAACGTCTACCAAAACGCTTCTTAAACATATCAAGTAAAACGATTTTGGGACGTTGTAGTGGTATTAGCACATGATTTTATTATTGTATGGACGCCTCTTTCAAATAAATTTTGTGTTATTTTTCAAAATGTTACAACTCATAAATCAAGGTTTTAGAGGATGAACAATCCAAAACTTTTATAAATGGAATTAGCAAAGGTCTGGTACAAATCAGCATTAAAAGTTTTGGATTAGCCATAACTTGAAATGGAATTATGAGGCTCTAAAACCTCCATACCGCGCTTCTTTCAACTTAATAATTCATAACAAACAGGTGTAGTGCTATGTTACAGTTCTCGTAAAAAATGAAATTTCTGTTTTAGGAAAAAAAACTTTTTGCCAATGTGTTAGCAAGGTAATGAAGACTCCGCAAGTATAAAATCGTTCTTCTTACCCTTATTATTCAAACATTATTCTGCCTTTTGTTACTGGCTGAAGTACATGTATGTAGTGTCATAGAGGTGCCCCTCTTCAGAGACTCAGTTTGCCATGATTAATTGTATTAACTTAAAATTGTTGGGTGATTTCAATATCGCAAAGAACCACTCTTCAACTAGCAAGTAAATTTTTTCTGGTATAAATGATTGTTTAGGAGAAAATGAGTCAATGACAAGAATTAAAGAACATCCCTCGTAGTTTGAAATTTATTGCTTTCTCAGCACCATTCCAAAGAATCGTTTTACCAATGTCATTTGGTCGAATCCCTGCCAGTGAGTGCATGAAGGACAACAATGCCTAGTAAAGGCTTGTTCCAAACGAATGACTGTTAGCAAGTACTGGATGGTACATGTATCATGTTTTTTCAGGAGTATATTATCAGGAACCATACCATGCCAGTATGGAACCATAATGTATTGCAATCAACTGACAAGAAAAGAGAGCAACATAAAACATAGATAATCTGCATTGTACCATCAGAAGCATCGTGTTTGCTAAGAAACGTCGCAGTCCCATGGCCAAAGTACAGTTCCGTCATCCCTGGACTGACAAGAGCAGCGTTTTCGTTACCTGTAAAAATGCATACACGTGTTTGCATATCCTGAAGTTCTTCTGGTTGGACTTCACGCCAAGGTCCCTCAAAAGAAGTTCTCATTCTTTGCTTGTGCCCATTGACATGGGATTTGCCACTCCCGTGGATCTGGTATAAGGAATACCACATAATCTTAGATAAATGGGTCCACGAGTTTAAGAACGTCATCCTCGTCTAGTTGGATGCAGCTGTCAGTGCGATCTATGTGGAGCCTGTGTCTTTCTAAGTCATAAAGTTCGCATATTTGCGAAACATGCACCGTGGGGCTTGTTCAAGGACACAACACGGCGCCATTGAGATCGAGCCCCACGAACTTTACATATGTTACCCATGATCATACTGGAAAGTCACCACTCCATCACCTTACTCAAAACACCTAACTGTGTCATATGTGAAAAGGTGCTACATACGTTGCCATGGGCATACAGGCATGTCACCAGTGGATCACCATTCCCAAAAAACATTACTGTGTCCTTTGCAAAAAAGCTATGCCGTAAAATTATTTGAATCCACTTTCAATTGTCTCGCGGTGCGAGAAAACCACTCTTCTGCCAATACGGTCTACATTAGACGCTTGAAAATTTCTGATTTAAAAAAAAAAAGATTAACTGTATCTTTGTAGAGGAAACAAAAGCGCTGACCAGCTGTGCTGTAACTGCATCTAAGTTTCCGAATATGCTGAATCTGCATAACCCAGCTCATTTAATTAGCAGTTCCTTGTTGCAAGGTCGACATTTACACTGTATGCATATATTTGAATGTTTTCGTTCTATTTTGAGTATGCACTGAAAAGACTGCCCGCCTTGAATATTTTTTCAGTGTAACATAACCATAAGCCATTAACCCGTGAACAGTATAAAATGAGTCTACATAATTCATTAATATTCACTAAAATTAAATTCACCTTTATTTGTAACATTAAGGTGTTGCATATGTTAGCACGAGCATATCGGCAAGTCACAGGCTGTTTATTTTAACACACAAAACATGAATTTGTCATAAATTGTGAAAAATAGAACTGAATGATTTACAAAAACATGCATTTATTTTGATATTTTTTGTTGAAGCCCTTGTTTTCAAATGTTACAGCTTTTGACAGCACTCGTATATTTGATTTTGTGTAATAGCCTAGTAGCACTATCGGACAGTAAGAAAGTACCTATCGTTTATGGATACTAATAAAGAAGTTTGCCATAAAAAGGCAAAGATCAGGAAAAGGTGCAATCAGAAAAAGATTCCCACTCCAAAAACCGAGGTGGGAAAAAACCAAACCAACAATCAGGTACTGATACCAAGAAAACATTTCGTAAGCCGAATGAGCAGCTATTTTCCCAATAGGTGGCCACTCAGTTACCTTAACTTAACTAAAAATATGAAAACACACATAAGGCGCCAACAGCACAAAAATTTCAAACACCAAAACATAAAACAAAAAGAACCACCACAGAAGTATCGACTTGGAACGATCAGTAACACAGAAAAACGATTTTGATCCCAAACCTCTATTTTCACGGTATAGTTGTTAAAAGTAACGCGGTATAATGTCGAATTTCAACTTTTAATGATCACAAAGCATATCTGTTTAATTGTTCTAGTGCATGATATAAGTATCATTGTTGCTTGATTCAAGCTGGAAGAGTATAATAGTAGGTTTTGCCGTTTTGTTTGTACAAATATATTTTGAATAGGTGAATACTTTTTGAGGGGTGTCACGGGGACTAACACCTCTCTTAAAAGTCGATGTAATATTGAGACGCCCTCGATAGTTTTTTTTATAAAAAAAAAATAAATAAAAAAATGACGAGACCTCGTACCTAGGCCGATTTACGATTCCAGAAATCTTCTACGCAGAGGTAGCATGCACAGGGAGTCTTCAAGGGTAAAAGTGCTTAGGCATCTTGCGCGGTTTTTTTTTCTTTTCTTATACTTTTTGGGTATGCATATCTATCTGGATGTGTAGTTATGAGGGTATTCTTTATATGTCTTCTACCTACACCATGAGCACCTGTGTAAGACAGCATTAGTTTTATAATGTCCAGTAAGAAGACATGCCCTTAGTTGGCTCATTTGGTGAAAAGGTATTGTCCTGATTTACACGGCATGTAACTAATCAAATGTCAGAGAAAAACTGTTTTGTTGTAATATCCCTCGGGACATAGCGAATGTTAAAGAATGGAAAATCATGTTTGATCCCTACATTTAGCCGCGTCATGAGAAAACCGGACTTTTGCCTATGTAAATGGTCAAACTAAGCTGACACTGCACGGAGGTGAAAAACATGCCATTGGTAAGTGTGTCGAGCCAAATCGAACAAAGTAGAGCTGATGACGCCAGGCCCCGAGGTTATAAAACTTTTTTCATGCTCAACTCAGCTGAGACTAAAATTTATCCTGCTCATAAATGTTAAAATGCCAACAATTTAACATATATTAGTAGGATAAATTACAGGCTTTGTTTATCTAAACCTAACATTTCAATTTATTTGGACTATTTCAGTATTTATGAGCAGTTGAAATCTCAAGCTTAGCTGAGTTGAGCATGAAAAAAGTTTAATAACCTCTGGCCCAGATCTTCCATGTCTACGATCACAATATATACAATGTAAACAATAATGTAAACAACAATGTTTGCCGTCGACATATACTTTGATGTTTATTGAACTCAGGAACATTTGAATATTTAATAATAAAAGTACTAGTATCTTTGATATCTTCTCCGTATCACTTGCAGCACATACAGTGGTATCCTTGGCCACCTGAAGGACACTTATAGGTATGTTCACATCTACCATCATGGTAAAGTTGTTGTCGACACCTTTCAGCACAAGTTATGCCAAGGACGATAATACATCCACTTATCGTTTCGTAGCATCCACCAATGCCTTCACAATCGCTCGCTTGTATTGGATAAAGCATCGTGCAGTAAAGCATAATGGCGCCAATAAACAACAGCAGTTTAATTGGAAACATATGGTCTTCTGAAACGAAAAAAACTTTAACCATTTTTATTGTGATTTGCTAAATATCAAAGTTACAATGGTCAAAAAGGCTAACCTTATCACTTTAAATGGGGATCAAACATGGGTTTCCATTCATTCAAATATGCTAGGTCCTGAGAGAAGTCCGAAGCCGTAGCCCGAATATTCTACACTACTCGTGGCAGATTTTTAAACTGTCAAAAAATTTGCCATGGTGTCCACGGTTATCACGGTCTACTTTGTTTGCCTTTCCCGTTCCCCTGCGTTGTCTCACGTTTATCCCGTTTTCATCAACGTGACGGTTGTCTGAAACGTGGCTGCAGTGACCGCCGGGAACATAGTGTAAACGCAGTATTAAACATCTGCCATGGTAGTCACGGCGGAGATGAGAAACGAAATGGGCCGTGATAAAACGGACTGAACGTAACACACCGTGACAGTACGTAACAGTACGTAGCGAAACTTGGAGGCCGTCCGTAGTGCAACGGGAAGCTAGTAAATAGCCCGGCAAGCTACGGATCGTCCACGTTCATCTGCGTTTGATCACGGTCGTCTCACGTCTCGTCCCGTTTCCTACGGAATGCTCAGCAAGTTTTGTTGCGTTAAGTTACGGTGTGTTACGGTCTTTGACAGTGTTGACCCCGTTCTACTACTTAGGTCACGTTATGTTACGGTTATCACGACGCGTGAAGCTTAAAGATGTAAAATTGCATATCATGGGGACAAGTTCCTTCATATTGCATGGATTAGTCACTATAGTGAAAACAAGAGACCATACGCTGCACTATGCCATTGAAGAAGAAATAAAAACTTTCTTAATCAACTCCGCAGTCAGTTGTTGATGAGCGCGGTTGTTATTATTTCAAAGGGCTTATACTTATATACTCGTAACAGGCACAAAAACGCTTTAAATTGCATGGTGTCAACGTTGCGTCCGTTGCTGACCTTGACAGAATGAAAAAAACGTGTTGCGCCTTGGTCAAATAGCAACTGACCACATAAGAACGTGACAGTCCGTAATAGAACGTGCTAATAATCGTGATAGATCGTGGATAACCGTAACGTACCTTAGCGCCTCCATGACACAACGGCTTATCACTACCACGGCTTGTTACGGATATCGTAATACAACGTACGAAAACTTAACAAGACGTAATAGATCTTGAAAAAAAGAGAAATATATGACCGAAATTCCACGGCACGCTACGTTTCGAGGAAACGGGGCTGCCGGGCAGTATAACATTACTGAATATATAAATTAATTGTTACAGGGCTAGCAATATCTAGTGGCACAAAACAATCCATTATTTATTTACATTTAACCGATATTTCCATTAAAGATATACTGCGGGTATAGGTGAAACTGTAAACAAAAACATTTTGCAACAAAAAATTGCTGCTGGCCTGTACAAGGATATTGCACCCGGTGCGAAGCCTTCAAATAGGTGGTTAGGGGAGGATTTATTTAGAAGAAAACACTTACCTTTGAGGTTAAGAATCCTGGTCAAACTGACCGTAACTGAGGTCCGACAAGATTTCAACTGCAATAATGGGATAATGCAATACACGTTTACGCCTGCGGTATATTATACTAGTTTAAAGATCGATTTTGCAAAGTGTTATCTTCTATAAACGAAACGCACGATGTGTGAAACATATGCGCCTCATGGACTTCTCATACGATTAAACAGTTAGGTCTGTGTGTATTGGATATTTAAATTTTCTGATTTATTTATGGCTTAGGTCCCAGTCTACAGCTCTGGTGATGTCTGGAAGTTGCCTCCATTTTGTAAAACTTCTTCGCAATATTAGGATGTCATTACAGGGACATTGAAGCTTACAATATACGTGGGTGATCCAAGAAGTAATGCGAACACAACTGTATATTAGTAACCAACGCAGATACATTTAAATAATTTGGCATGTGTACACGTGTATATATATGTGCAGTAATAAGGTGTAATATCATGAAGTTCGGATGTCGAATTGAGATTTAAGGAATATTTGATTTGTCGACCCGAAGTCGACATGGACGCGGAATTGACTGAAAACGTCAATTTTGTTAGGGGTACAGGGAACGACATTTAAATACATAAAAATCATATTAGTTGTGTTATATATGTATTATGTTTGGTAATAATAGAGAAAGCGAAATGCAAAGATCAGCAGGGACTATTCTATGTTGCCTAGCGACGGCATTTGACAAAAATATCACAATTTCCACGAAGTACGACAAATACCTATAATTTGTGCGTATATTTGACTCCGATAAGATTGTAAATATCGATATTTATGCCCACAGCCTATTACAACATAGAATTTCTATTCAAAAAATAAAGATTGTATGGAATTTAACCATTTTGGTTAAGTCTATTCAAGGGATTATTGTACTTTGGAATAAAACGATTATTGATGTAATTGTGCTTTGCATATGCCACTGCAGTACATAAATAAAATCCATTTTTACCGTGGCCAAGGTCGTTTACCTTGCATTCTCTTGTTGCTAGGCAACGAGGGTTGCTATGTGATTCAGTCAAAATAGAAATCGGATCTGGAAAATTCGATAACGCATCATAATTCTGATGTAAACTATCTTGAAAAATGGCAATGGTGAAAGAAATTACACACAAGTTCGCATTACTTCTTGGATCACCCTCGTAATTCGGGATCGTCGCACAAAATTTTTGCAATATGAAGTGATAGTGAAAGTGCTACGAAATTGTAAGATCGCGCTACATATACCTTGAATTATTTACCCAAAACGCTTTTTTCAAGCGAATGTCCCGAGTTTATCCCTGTTTCTATGGGATGATGAACGATGAATTTAAAAAGGTACAAGTAGGCAAAGATCAGGAAAAGGCGCAATCAGAAAAAGATTCCCACTCCAAAAACCGAGGTGGGAAAAAACCAAACTAACAATCAGGTACTTATACCATGAAACATATCGTAAGCCGAATGAGCAGCTATTTTCCCAATAGGTGGCCACTCAGTTACCTTAACTTAACTAAAAATATGAAAACATACATAAGGCGCCAACAGCACAAAAAATGTTATACGCCAAGACATAAAACAAAAAGAACCACCACAGAAGTATCGCCTTGGAACGATCAGTAACACAAAGTTACTGGCGGGCTTAAACCGGTTTTACAGGATCCTAACCTCACCCTCAGCTTCTGCAGTGGTTCATAACATTTAGTTAGTTATTTGGTCCTCGTGGTGAATCTCTAACTAGTCAATGAATCATCAAGAACAAACAAATAAATCATGATAAACATCCTGATGAATCAAAAACCAGGACTCACAGACTGAGTAAGCTGCCTGACGATGGAGATCCCTGGGCGCCGAATAACCTACTAACTCCGGAGCAAAAGAAAAACACCAGTTGGACCCCGGTGGGCCAAGCAACAGACAAGAAGCTCCGGCCCCAACCAACTAAAATGAATAGCTTTATGTCGGGGCCATCATAGAGTCTGACGCCCGACCCACCGGCGTGCAATTAAAGAAGGCAGCATAGTTATCAACCATGATTGGGTTAAAAACTAAGCATGTAGACTGTCGCATAACATTTAAGTTATAACCTACACGTCTGTAACGTGTTATGATTTTTCTGAACTGAAAAGAAAAATCATTAATTCCTTTAAGTTTCTTAAATTTGTAAACCAAGTCACCATAAAATTCAGGTTCCGAAAGGCCCTCACTTAAAAGCGTCTTTAACCCAACATTATATTTGGAAATCAATTCATAGTGTCTACGATAAAATTTAGAAAATGTTTTTCGAAGTTTATGATACCGATAGCCCTGTTGGAGAAGTTTTGCCGTTAAACATTTATTTCGAGCGTTGAAGTCTGCAACATGATTGCAGACTCTAGCAAACCTAATAAGTTGCGAAATGTATACACCATAAGAAGCACGACGAGGAACGTCACCATCCAAAAAAGGAAACTTTACTATATCAAAATCAAAGTCATCGCGCTTATCATAAATTTTAGAAGAAACAAATCCATTTGCAACAGAAAGATGTAGATCTAAAAAGGGGGCTTCAGTATCTGTGATATTGGCTTTGTTCAACTGAAATTCAGGTGGATAAATGTGATTGACCATACCTTCAAAATAAGGGTTGTCAATGTTAAAAAGGTCATCGAGGTACCTAGATGTGGAATTAAAAGCCTCGATAACATCAGCTTAATTAAACCTAGTTCCCTGTCATTACCGTAGACTTCTGTGACAAATCGGAACTAACGAGGGTGAACCGGTCAGTTGGCCTGGTTGTTTTCAAGTAAATTTGGTTTAATACAACTTTCAAATTTCAAAAAATAACGGGATACAAATGGGGCAACACCAGCACAAATCGTGTCACCACCGGGGCTCGATCGAAGCTCCACAGTCAAAATTGGTATCGTTGATACAAGTTTTGGCTATAGGAGTCCCGATGAAGCCTGATATTGTCCCGGTTCTAGCCGGTGAACATCATGCAACCGAGTTGCAATGAGGGCATAACCTTGGCGCGACTGGCAATGCCAGGTCGCCACCGTGGAAAACAGGGCTTCCCAGTAATTTATCCGGGATACACCGTCATGCCCCATGATCCCATGGTAAACCTATAATAACTGTTGCGCCACCATTGTCCATGGGGATAACAGGGTTAGATTCATTTTCTAACCGACGTTTTATATATTTTATGTTTTATTTTTATTTGCTATTACTGCAGCTGGTGTTGTGCCGTGTGGCGGCCCTAAAACGTCTCCCCATACATTATCTATAGTGCAGATTTTATTGGTCCTTTGAGATCAGCGAGGGTATTCTTAGAAATCAGAAATTCATTATCGGCTTAGATTCATTTTCTAACCAACGTTTTATATATTTGGCCTGTTTGGATAATACTTGTCTTTGTCTTGACTATCCTGTTGAAAGTTGCAAAATCATAGTGTTTTACTTTGGCTCCATTTTGCCAAATTTAAAGGGTCACTGAAGAGGCTTAAGTAGCCGAAACCGCGGTATGGCCCATCCCTTTTCTCATTTATATGCTCACTGCTCTTAAAGGATCTCAGTTTTACTGTGAGAGCACGAACAGTTTAAGAAAATGTTCTCAGTTGAATGGTTTATTACGGTATTCTGGCATGTCTTAATCGAGTCAAAACGGGATAGACAGTGACCAGAGCAGGGCCATTGAGAACTGAGTTAATAAGTTTCTTTTTGTTTCTTCCTAAATCAACAGCTCAATCATATGATTACCGTAGAACCACAAATCCTCTATCTCGTATATTGAGTTGGAGGTGACATCATCTGCTATAGTTGGTTTGAAAATTTCTAGGAAGTCCTAACGTTTCCGATGAACAACCTTCTATTGTATATTGTTTGTAACCGCCGTGCAATTAAAGAGGGAAGCATGGTAATCAACCATGATTGGGTTTAAAACTAAGCATGCATACTGTCGCATCACGTTTATGCAATATAAAAAGTACAAGTAGATACACATGCACATTGAACAAATGGTCAGCCGAACAAGCAACTGGCGCTACTTTGCAAAGTGAAACCATGCTGCAAAATGTCCTGTTTTGAAATCAGTCACCATAAAACTACCCGACGGTGCAGTACTATTGGTAAATAGCTGCTCATGTTTGTAATTATGTTGTGGACTTCAACGCGCGAAACAAATATTTAAAAGCCTAACTTCTCCATTAGGGCTATCGGTATCATAAACTTCGAAAAACATTTTTTCGGCTCGTCTCGACGAGCCGAATATACGATAGGATTTTGGCTGGGAACCTACGAAAAATACCGAACACTCCGCATGACTACACAGGTTGGTTTCCGATCTACACTAATTAGTCATCCGGTAAGCCGAAAACATGTGATGTTTTAAACGTTAGCAGTGATTGGTTTAATGAAATCCAGCCAATCATCATTTTTCTTTTAAGCAAAGTTCGGATGTAGACCATTTTGCGTATGCTGATATCGGGGCCGTAAGGGTCGACTAATTACCGAACAGGAAATCCAGGAAGCAGGTCATCTCCGCCTTTTTACTTTTCGGTCTTACCAAGTCCACTCGGCCTTTTTTTCTTTTTTAATTCAATTTTATGTCCCTTTTAAGATAATTTCAGCTCATATAAGTGGGTGGTACGAAAACGGGAGGTCCACAAGAAAAACCATCTGGCAAACCGCAAGCAGAAGGTCTCGCACCGTGATCAAAGGGACCCCACTTTCACTGACACTTTTTTTTTCATATGTGAAATGTTTTTGAAAATTGTCATTAGTATATATGTATGTGTATATGTTGTCATTAAATTTCTAATTAATAAATAAAACTTTCACTGACACAATTCACACCAAGTAAACCATGTACACGACTTCCATACATTGGACCGTTTCTGTTCGCCTCCGAAACACCTCTAATTTCTATAGCTATTTCATTGCAAGCAGTACTGTGGCTCATGCCTACTTAATGACTGATTAGTGTGGGTCGGAAATCAACATATTTTTATCCCACTTGTCCATTATGTTTATGCACACAGAGCCGTTTCTAGCCTATAATAGTGTAACGGAATCTCTCTATCACACACACACACACACACACACACACACACACACACACACACACACATTTACTTCATGAGATCAGTGTGAGAGTAATCTTGAGCTCATGCACATCAAAATAAAAAAAAAATGTTTTCTCAGAAACCACTAGCATACAAGTTTATTTATTTAAAAAATGAATAGATTTCCAAAATGGTGTGGTCATAATACAAAATGCTAAACGAGCCGCTTCTAGCTTTTTAAAAGCTATACTTGTCTAAATTTTATCGCAGACACTATGAATTGATTTCCGTTTAATGTCGGACTGAAGACGCCTTTACATGATGACCTTTTCGAAACCAGAATTTTATGGTGACTTGGTTTACAAAGTTAATAAACTTATAGGAAGGAATGATTTTTCTTTTCATTTCAGAAAAAATATAACACGTTACAGACGTATAGGGTATAACTTAAATGTTATGCGACAGTCTGCATGCTTAGTTTTTAACCCAGTCATGATTGATAACTATGCTGCCTTCTTTAATTGCACGCCGGTGGGTCGGGCATCAGATTCTATGATGGCCCCGACATAAAGCTATTCATTTTAGTTGGTTTGGGGCCGGAGCTTCTTGTCTGATGCTTGGCCCACCGGGGTTCAACTCGTGTTTTCTTTTGCTCCGGGTTTCAGTAAGTTATTCGGCGCCAAGGGATCTCCATCATCGGGCAGCTTACTGAGTTTGTGAGTTCCTCGTTTTTGATTCATCATGGTGATTATCATGATTTATTTGTTTGTTCATGGTGATTCATTTGCTAGTTAGAGATTCACCACGAGGACCGAACAAATGACTAAATGTTATGAACTACAGCAGAAGACGAGGGTGAGGTTAGGGCCCTCCAGTAAAACCGGTTTTAAGCGCCCCCCCCCCCCGTTATTTTATACTACTGATCGTTCCAAGGCGATACTTCTGTTGTGGTTCTATTTGTTTTATGTTTTGGGGGTCGCAATTTTGTGTTGTTTGAACCTTTTATGCGTTTTCATAGTTTTAGTTAAGTTCGGGTAACTGAGTGGCCACCTATTGCGAATTAGCTGCTCACTCGGCTTTAGATATGTTCTATAAGTATAAGTACCTAATTGTCAATTTGGTTTTTTTCCACCTCGGCTTTTGGAGTGGGAATTTCATTCTGATTGCGCCTTTTCCTGATCATTGCCTACCTGTACCTTTTCACTCATATCTTTGTATCTGATTGTCAATTTAGTTTTGTTTCCAACCTCAGTTCTTGGAGTGGGTCATTCTTTCAGATTGCGCCATTTCCTGATCATCACCTAATAAGAAACTAAGGACACATATAAAATGACTATATACTACTCATTGTCAATATTGCGTAAATGACTTTCCGTTTATTAGAATTTCAATGATGAAATTGCCATTTTGCAGCTTCATTATATTGTTAATGGATGCAGAATAATTACAATTGCAATCAAAGTTTCCATCAAATGACATGACGAAATATGACGACACATTTGAGTCACGATGCGAGAATACCGGTCTTCTGCGTTTTCGACCAGGTCCGACACAAACTGGTCTGTACAGTCACAGAAGAAGGCTAGAAGCTTGAAATTTCGGATTTAACAAGATGACGGATTGTACATAAAAACAACTGTTTAGTTTTGCAGTTACTGCACAGCTGATCTGCGCCTTTGTTTTTTGCATAGGTAAACAGCCAGGTTTCTAATGACGAAGCTCATTTTCGTACTCGTACAGTGCTAGTTTATATTAGCATTCTAGCCGAAAATAGTTTTGAAGTAAGACAAAAGAAGACTCGAGTTGGTACAATTAAATTTTTGATTTGTTGGTTTACGCCCCACTGAATAGATATGGTCATGTCGCGTTTTTGCGTCATTTTACGGGACATTTGGCAATAACTGGTATGTCTTGACAAGCTGAAATTCCTTTTATAATATAACTATCTTAAAATTATTTACCACCTTCCCCGATTTTTTTTTTTTGAACTTGAAAATTTGATGGACTGCTCGTACCTCAACCAACTGACGGTCCACCTGAATTACCGGTAAACTGCTAAAAAAAAGATATACCAGCTTATCATCTTACGGTCACGTGCTTTGTAATTGACCATGGTTGTATACACTGCTGAGAATCACGTTCTGTGGAATATTTACACACTTACCAAATGCTCGGTAACACACATCGCAATTTTCACCGAAGCTGGTTGAAGTTTTTTCTAGTTTTCTCCTCGAGCATATACTATTTTGGCTGACAAAACGTAAGGAATCGCGGTTGGTTTGGTTACGTAAACACTTCAATATTATTGTTGAAAATAACAATGTAAGTAATGAATGTCACTTTAGGGCCATTCCATCTAAACATGTTTTATCAATTATACGTGTAATACGAATTTGCAAACATGGCTACTTTTGGTTCCGAGTTCCGTGTGTTTAGTTCTTCTCACACTGTTCTTCCCTCTAATACGACATGCGCCGTCACTTCTTTTTATTTCTTGCGTGTTTTAGTTTTAGTTCATATTATTTGGAGTTCTTACATCTTATGTGTTCTAACTTCTTCGCCACGTCATACATAAGAAACACGAATATCCTTTATTGTCACCATGTAACAGAAATAATGTATTTTCTATACATACTAGCAAAATCTGGTGAAATCTTGAGTGGTCTGATTTCGGCTCTTGTTCCTTTGGGATCTTTCCGAAAGCTTTTGAAGAGCATTTCTCATGTTTTCTCCGTTCTTGTAGAACAATTTTCTAGAAGCTAGTAGATTTTCCTCAGATGTATATATACAGGTCTCAATCCAGGCTCAAGCATTCAGAAATTCGAAGTGATTTAAAGTTTATAGTTTTGGTTGTTTCACTAGTTTGGATGTGCAATTATTATAAACGGTGGATATACATCTTGTGCTCTTATGGTCTTGAACATTTGGAAACTGGATTGAGGATATCTGTGAATTGACATTTTGAGGGACAAGGACTTATTTAGAGTTATATTGTAAGTTGTTTATTTATTTATTTACTTATTTATTCATTTATTTGTGTGTTATGGTTGCATTTATTTGTTTATTTGTTTGAATATAATATTAAGTTTTAAACTTTATCGGTTGTTCTTTGCTGGATTAGCCAGATCCTTGAAATGATTTTTAGTTTTAAAAGTTTCATTATTTGTCTGGTTACGTTTGCTCGTAACAGTAGTAAAATCTTGGAAGTTAGAACACATTAAAAGGAAGAACTCCAAGGATAGACCACTGGTCTCGTCCAGGAAAAACATAGACCACGTTACAGTCAATGACCAAAAGTATTTCCACCACGTCAGTAACTCCATAGACTTACGTGTATTTTCATGTTTACAAGAAAAATATCCTTTCCCTCTCGGTCAGCATATTTTCATCATTTTTGTGTCATTCAGAAGGTGAACAATTAAAGCAATAAATAAGAGATTTTCAATCAATTCCGTACATGCGTTTTAAAGCTACCAATTTTTAAACAACATGTGATGTTTATTTTGACAATTTTTGGGCAACGTCACAATTGACGTCAATGGGACAGTGACTTTTTCAAAATTTCCTAAAATTTCAAACTGTTGTATACAGAAAATGAAACGTTGAAACTGCTTTATTTATTTAGCCTTCAAATGTCACCCAAATCATGCAAAAATGTTGACCAGAAGAAGCAGGAAAATTTTTCAAGCAAACATGAAAATAAACGTAAGTCTATGGAGTTCCCGACGTTGTGGAAATACTTTTGGTCCTTGCTGTAGAAGAAATAACTAGAAATAAGAATACGCATGCAGTAAGAAATAAGAACACTTAAAAGAACTAAGACGTTAGAACGTATATTACGTATCTACATGTATAATAAATAGCTTTCCTTATTTCTTGCATATATTTGTGTATAATTGAACTACTGCAGAAGCTGAGGGCCAGGTTAGGGTCCAGTCAAATTGGTTTAAGCCCCCCAGTAATACTGATCGTTCCAATGCGATACGCCTGTTATGGATCTATCTGTTTATGTTTTTGAGTCGACTTTTCATGCTGTTTGAACCTTGTGTACGTTTTTATATTTTAAGTTAAGCTCCGGTAACTGAGTGGCCGCATATTGGGAATAGCTGCTCATTCGGCTTACAATATGTTATATTGGCATAGGTACATGTACCTACAATTTTCCCACCTCGGTTTTAAGAGTGTGAATTTCATTCTAATTGCGCCTTTTCCTGATCATTGCCTACTTGAACCTTTTCCAAATGTTTCTGTCTTTCTGTAAATTTTAAAATCGGGTGGCTGTGCCTTTTTATCAGCCAATACTACAAAACACTATTACCAATTACGGTGAAACTTCCGATGATTGCGATGTGTGTAATCGAACATTTGGACCGTTTGTAAACATTCCGTACCACGTGATTCTTTGCAGTGATATAACTTAAGTCATCCGATAGTTTGCAATTCATTAGACTCATGTATCGCAATTAGTAAAGGGAAAACTATTTATTTCAAAGTCATGGCAAAGTTTGTTCCTATTGGGTGTGTCTTTTGCTGTCTTTTAAAACAAACATGTAGGTATCTTAATATCTATTAATTTTAAAAGACATTACAAAAACTTACCCATGCAATATACAGAAATTTGTTTTCAGCTGTATAACTTAAGAATATCACTGGATTTTTTTTTTTTTTTTTTTTTTTTTTTTTTTTTTTTTTTTTTTTTTTGCTTAAAACATTGATTATTGGTGGGTACACGTTAGAACCGCTTCGCCGTGGCGGTTCTAACGAGTACCGTCCACAACCTATGTATTGGTGCGAAAATAAGAAAAAGAGGTATACCCCTATACACCCCAGTTTAACTATATAAAATGGGGTATAAGGGCGTCAACATTACACGGACAACATTACAATACTCCCTTAACGTTAAGGTAGACCTTAGTTACATCTAAGGTGGCGAATTTCGGCATCCAAAAAGATGCATTTAAAACTTACTGAAATCAAACTTATAGGTTTTATTATGTAAATAATATTTTATTCTGCACACCTGTATATTTTCGTCAATACAGTTATTGATTTTAACGGTACAATATCGTGTCAAAAATTTGTCACCTTAACTAAGGTGGGCCTAAACTTTAAGGAAGCATTGTAATTCAGGGCCCTAGATTTTGTTGTCACAGACTATCGAGATCGGCACGTTCAATGCGTTCTACGATAAAGGTATCTACATCGAATTTTTCAAACAACACTGCAAAAATATTGTATTTTAATGTACATTGTATGAACATAAAGATGTGTGTTAAGTAAGAAATGAACATTTCATGATAGTATTTTCAATATTTTGATAATAAAAGAGTGCCAGGGTGCTTATTAGGGCACCATCCCATTCGACAGCGAGAAATGCGCTTCTTGTACCTCCAGGCAAAGCTTATAACTGAATGACAGACTGTCTGATTTGCAGCTCAGAAGGTCTGAACCCATCAGGAAAACACGTCCGTGGAACGTATACACCCTCAAACCCCACTTTTCTATAGCAAAACTGGGGTTTGCAGGGGTATACCTAATCGAGGCGGTTCTAACGTGTACCCACCGTCTATGTTTTGAGCAAAAATAAGAAAAAAAATAAAATTTTTCCAATGAAATTTTCAATTTTTGCTTCTGAAAAAATTCTCTGTATAGTGCATGGACAAGTTTTCGTAATGCGACACACGAAAAACGGTGAACATAAGTAAGATTTAGCTGCTTACTTGGTTGGTTTTACTTAAAGCATATTTCGCAAGTAACATCCCAATATTGGGCTGAGGTCCAATAAAATGGAGTCAACGTCCTGACATGACCATAACTGTTGAATCGGACGTAAGGCAGCACATCAATTATAAATTACAATAGTACCATACATGTGGTCGGGTGGGAATACAGGCCCCGCCCATTGGGGCCTAAAAATAGATGGGCTGCTCGTGTTTTCAGGCAAAGCTTTTTCATCACTGACTTACCATCTTATTACTGACTAACCGATCTGATCTGAGCCTGCCCAGGAAATGTTGTTCAAGTTAATCCATCCATACATGTAAGGCTTATTGGCTTAGTTGGGTGGTTATATTTTAAGCACGTTTTGGATAATTTTGGGTAAAAGTCCCATAAAATGGAGGCAACGTCCCGACATATCCATAGCTGTAGACTGGGGCGTAAAGAATCAGTTCCAACATACAAACACATACGGTTGCTCTGCAAAACTAAAGCATTAAAATGTAAACTATACTCTTCGCCAAACGTTTAGCATACTTATTTATCTAAATGGAGGCGAAATATCTAGTAAGAACTAATCTTAGTCGTCCCTACACGATGCCGTGGTTACAATGGAAACAACCAGGACTTTTACTGATTCAAAATTGGCAGTTAGCTAGTTACGTAATGGCTAAAGATAAAGTTACTGGTTTGAAAAAAAAATCGACATTTTGTTCAAAGCTTATCAAATAAAAGTGCTCAATATCATTTTTAGCTCACCTGAGCCGAAGGCTCACAGGTGAGCTTATAGTATACCCATGCTCCGGCGTCCGTCCGTCGTCCGTCCGTCCGTCGTCCGTCGTCCACAATTTCAAAGATCACTCCTCTGAAACCGCTTGGCCAATCAAAGCCAAACTTCACGTGGAGCATCCTTAGGAAGGGGGAACGAAAGTTTATATAAATGGTCCAGGTCACATGACCAAGATGGCCGCCATGGCTATAAATAGCAAAAACCTTTAAAAATCTTCTTCTCCAGAACCAGTGGGCCGATTTCCATGAAACTTGGTACGTAGCATCAGGGACGCGGGCCCATCATTCTTTATATAAATCATGACCCTAGGACGACCTGGACCTATTTTACGGCAAGGTCAACTTAGGTCGCCAAAGCATTTGAATGGGAAAAAATGGTAAAATGCTATTTAATGGGAATAGGCAAATGGACAGAAGATTAATGTTAATGGAAAATTTTAGCCCCTGGGGGATTGTCTGCCCCTGCCCCGGGGCTATATACATGTATATTTCCATCATAATGAAACATCTTCTCCCCTGAAACCGCTTGGCCAATCAAAGCCAAACTTCATATGGAGCATCCTTTGGAAGGGAGAAAGAAAGTTTATATAAATGGTCAAGGTCACATGACCAAGATGGCTGTCATGGCTATAAATAGAAAAAACCTTTAAAAACCTTCTTCTCCGGAACCAGACGGCCAATGATTTTGAAACTTGGTGTGAAGCATCAGTGACTGGAGCTCTACAAAGTTTATATAAATCATGACCCTGGGATGACCTTGACTTATTTTACGGCAAGGTCAACATAGGCCGCTCATGCATTTGAATGGGGAAAAGTGTTAAAATGTCATTTGTAGGGAAAACTTGCAGGAAATGGGCAAATGGACTTAAAATTGATGATTCTGAACAAATTTGGACCCCAGGGATCTGTCTTCCCCCACCCCGGGGCAATATACATGTATATTACAGTGCTATTCAAAGATCTTCTTCTCTGAAACCGCTTGGCCAATCAAAGCCAAACTTTATGTGAAGCATTCTTAGGAAGAGTGAATGAAAGTTTGTATAACTGGTCAAGGTCACATGACAAAGATGGCCGCCATGGCTTTAAATAGCAAAAACCTTTAAAAATCTTCTCCAGAACCAGAAGGCCTATGATTTTGAAACTTGGCATGAAGCATCAGGCAATGGAGCTCTACAAAGATTATATAAATCATGGCCCTTGGATGACCTTGACCTATTTACGGCAAGGTGAACTTAGGTTGCCCACACATTTTAATCGGGAAAATTGTTACAATGTCATTTGAAGGGCAAAACTTGCAGTAAATTGGCAAATCGACTGAATCTTTATGATTTAAAAAAGAAATTTACTCCAGAGTTTGCTCTGACCCTGCCCTGGGGTTATATACATGTATATTACCATTCTAGTCAAACAAGTTTATTGGTATCTCAGGTGAGCGTTTACAGGACCATTGGTCCTCTGGTTTAATAGAAAGTTTGATGTTAGGTCTTCAATTTTTGTTTGTAACATATCGTATCAACATACTCTTCCTTGACATGGAGTGAATTTTGTTCAGGCGTGGCGTATGGTGTGCAGAATTCAGCTTTAAGAAACACGGCTTATCATTAAAATAATGCACTATTAACATATCCAACAACTTTCAAAATCTGATAGGCCGAGACAAAACTATCATTTGTTCTTTGCTTCGACATGCGAGGCGGTTCTAACGTGTACCCACAATCAATGTTTTGAACATAAACATTAAAAATATCAAAATTGTTCAGCTGAAAATTTTCAGTTTTTACAGAATTAAAAATTGCTGTAAATTGCATGGGCAAGTTTTCGTAATGTTTGTTATTACAGGTTTCGGAAACGAAATACAGACAGAAGCGTGTATAGATAGAATAGTCGGTGAGGACTACACTGGAACAGTATCCGTGACTAACAATGGTATCATTTGCCAGGCATGGACAGAACAGACACCCCACCCACACGTAAATTTTGAAGATCATCATTTTCCCGCTGCCGGCTCTGTGTCGGCGGCGAAAAACTACTGTAGGAATTTTGGACAAGGTGATCCGTTCTGTTATACCCTCAACCCTTTCGTCAAGTGGAGCTTCTGTACACTACGCATCTGCAATGGTATGTTTAGTTTGATTTTTATTGATTTTTTATTTGCTGAACTTGTAATAAATATCACGTCCAGCAGTGCCTTCCTCAAATGGAACTATTTTGCATCACGGAACTACAATGGCCATAACAATCATGTTCCTGCACAAATAAATGAATCTTCTCTACGCCATTTGACATTTTATGAATAACGTCCAAACATAATCTGTACTCATCAGTGAAGAGCACTGGCGACCTCGCGAATGGTCCACAAAACGTACAGTACTAAGTAAACCTGTTTTGCATTTGCTGACGTGTCAACGGAACTCATACAGCGGGTACTTAGAACTGTAATCATTTTCGAGCCAATGTTTGAAGTAGGTACCTATCTGCCTTTATTTTTTATCTTGATAGTTGACAATGACAGTAATTATTGTATCGACATCATGTTGAAATGTGCTAAATAACACTAATTCACTTTGGCTTCATGTTGCCAAATGTAAATGGTCACTGACTAGGCTTTAGTAGCCGCTGAAGCCACATTATGACCATTCCCCCTCTCATTAATATGTGTCTCTTTTTTATTTTATTTTCATATCACTGACAGCGTAGAAGTACGCGTTTCAGTTCCGTTTGGTAACTAGTTATTCATTGGATTAAGTATATTAACAGAATCAAAGACACATCAAGCACATCAGGAAAACATGTCCATGAAATGTATACCCACTTAAACCCCACTTTTGTAGAGAAAAATTGGGGTATGGAAAGGTATACCTATTTTTCTTATTCTTGCTCAGAACATAGATTATGGGTACTCGTGGTTTCGAGGCGGTTTTAACGTGTACTTACAATCTATATTTTAAGCAAAAATAAGAAAAATAAAACAAAAATACTACTGAGAATTTCAATTTTTACAACATAAGAAAAATCTGTATATTACATGCGCGTGATTTTGTAATGACATTGCAATGCGACGTTGGGAGACGTCAGAATTCAACATCACGATGTCCTTTTTAATTGTCAAGGGCAGGGTGGTTTTGGTTACCTGTATTTCCAATATTGTTTATTTCCAAGCAGGAAACCAGCCGATGATGCAAAAATGTTGAATACCCAAGATGTGACGCCAAAGAACGCGGCGTTCCATCTAGGACTATTTTGTATGAGATGAAGAATTCCATCATTAAAAGGATTTAAAAAATAATTGCTGAAGCCCCTAAACTGACTGCAGGCTTACCCAAATGATATGATGGGAAAGCCCATCGTCATAAATGGCTTAACTATTGCCTATTTTGTAACAGGGAATGACCTTAGGACAAGCATTTGGCTTACTGTCAGAGCCTGGATAAATTGTAGTGTATGTATTTTTATCTTGCATGTTTAACAAATCAAGTTTACTGAACCAACTATTGCCTATTTTCAGCAACTTCTCAAGATGAGATAGCAGTTATAACGAATCCGACCGGAGAAATTCTATCTCACAACCCAGCAATGCAGGCATATTATGACAATAACGTTGATTTAATTTGGATGATAGAAATGTCAAATGAGATGGTTATACGATACATGCTCGAGTACTTGGAGCTGGAATATTCAAATTATTGCGTCAAGGATATGTTACAGGTAATCGCCTGTGAATTCAAAAACCAATAGTCTTGCAATGGATTGATGACTTGGGCCTGACCCAGTAAAGATAAAAAAGAGATAAACCCTGTTATGTTACGTTATGTTACGTTACCTTACGTTACGCTACGCTACGTCACGTCGCGTCGCGTCACGTCACGTCACGTCACGTCACGTCACGTAACGCCACGTCACGTTACGTTACGTTACGTTACGTTACGTTACGTTATGTTATGTTATGTTATGTTATGTTATGTTAAGACCCAGTAGGACTGTAACATGTTCAGATTATTTCAAAATGTCGTGGTATCATTTTTTATAAGTGCATTGATGGAAATGCAGAGTCGAAATATGGGCCCGACCGCTGCAGCCGTGCGAAATGGATGGACCGCTTTATATCTCCATGCAAAGCTTAAAGCTGTCTAACTGACAACCTGAATTTAATGGTCTACTACTTAAAAGGTGTTGGTTTCCCCCTGGAAATGGGGTTTACTCAAACCATGCAAACACGCAAGCCTTGTTAACTTGGTGGTAATATGCAATAACACGTTTCGGATGTAATGACATCCCTCTGTTGAGTATAAGTCCCATATAATACAGGCAACGTCCCGACATTACCAAAGCTTTTGAGATTGGCATAGACATGATCGAGCATAAAATGGTCGCATCCCGACAAAAACGAAAGCATTTTTTCTGTATTAAAGATGTATGAACGGACTGCGGAGGAGCCAAATTCCCTTTGGCTTTGTGGCAGATTATTACCGTTTGAAGGGGAGACTAAGTCAAACCGACTGGTAATGCACTTTACAACGAACGCCGAAGCCACTTCCACAGGCTTCAAATTAACGTATCGTCAAATGCCAGGTATACATGTATTTTAATCCATATTGGCCTCCAGGCAAACCTTACGAGGGTGATCCAAGAAGTAATGCGAACACATCTACATATTAGTAACCAATGCAGATACATTTAAACAATTTTGACATGTTTACACGTGTACATATTTGGAGTAATTAGGTGCAATATCATGAAGTTCGCATGACGTGTTGAGATTTAAGGATTATTTGATTTGTCGACCCGAAGTCGACATGAACGCGAAATTGACTAAAAATGTCATTTTTGTTTGGGGTACAGTGACAGATTTTGAGCTCCAATTTATTAAATTGACATTTATATACACATCGATCATATTCGTTGTGTTATATACATGTATGCCCTATGTTTGGAAATAATAGAAAAAAAAAGAAACGCAAAGATCAGCAGGGACTATTCTATGTTACCTAGCAACGGCATCTGACAAACATATCACAATTTCGACGAAGTACGACAAATACCCATAATTCATGCATATATTTGACCCCGATAAGGATGTAGATATCGACATTTATGCCCACACCCTATCACAACGAAGAGTTTCTATTCAAAAATGAATATTGTATGGAATTTAACCTTTTTGGTTAAGTAGACGGGGCGTTGATGAAAATGCGGAGATTTAGAGCGATCAAAACTGACTAAAATTCTAGGGGGTACAGATAGCCAAACCTCAATAATTTGTGCTACGTTAAACTCATCAAGTAAATCTATTAAAGGGATTATTGTACTTTGGAATAAAACGATTATTGACGTAATATTGTTTTGCATATGACACGTCATTACTGAAATAAAATCCATTTTAACCGTGGCCAAGGTCGTTTACCTTGCATTCTCTTGTTGCTAGGCAACGAGGGTTGCTATGTGATTCAGTCAAAATAGTAATAGGATCTGGAAAAATCGAAAATACATCATAATTCTGATGTAAACTATCTTGAAACAAAGTAATGGTGAAAGGAATTACACACGAGTTCGCATTACTTCTTGGATCACCCTCAAATACGCTACTGACTGGACATCTGATAACTGTATAACCGCTCTGAATGTCTGAAAATGTCCAGGGAAAAGTGACACGACAAAGCAGCTTAAAGTGTTTACTTTGGTGGTTATATTTTCAAGCACATTTTGAGTGTCATCACATCCTTGCGTTGTGTGAAAAGTCGCATTAGATGGAAGTAACGTCCTGACATGGCCATAGCTGTTGATTGAGACGTAAATAATTTGACCAGTCTCATAAAGAAACAAGCAAACAAAACTTTCATAGTTCAGGACACCAGAATTTATTTTATCGTTTGTTTCGATGGGATTCTTCTAAGCTAACACAACAGGCACGACTATACAGCAACATATCTGGGGATTATAATATTTGCACGTCTACACAAAATGACCTATGGGTAGCAGGTTGGGTCTTTAGACACCCATCAGTGGCAGGATAAATAAATGGACTGCGTCTGTCAAAGGCAAACCTTTTAGTCGACTGACCGAGCAACTGACTATTGGTAAAGTATGAAGGATCACCGGTACTTGCAGGGCAGCATATTGTTTCTTTAAGTCATCGTTTTAGATTTATCTTGGCGTTTACCATAATCTGTTTATCCGTGATGATTCACTGACGAGTTAGAAAATTCACCATGAGGACCGACGAAAAACTAACTAAACGTTACAAATCATTGCAGAAGCTGAGGACGAGGTTGGACTGGTTACATCGATTTAAACCCCACTGAACGTTCCAATGCGGTACTTCTGTTGTGGTTCCAATTTTGTGTTGGTGTTGCATTTTTGTACTGTTTGCACCTTTTATCTACGTTTTTATATATTCAGTAAATTCCGAGTAACTGAGTAGCAACCCTTAGAAAAATAGCTCTTTACTCAGCTCATAATATGTTCTCTTTGTTTTTCTCATCTCGGTTGTTGGAGTGCGACTTTCGTTCTGCGCGCCATTTCCTGATCATCGGTTACATTCACTTTAAGAATGTTTGCGCCTGTCCAGGAAAAGAAGCTGAGTCAAACCATCTACGTGTATACAGATATTAAGCATTAGTGGTTTACGTGTGTGTATATTTCAAAAGAGATCGTTGTTGACTGAGACACCAAGCACCAAAGACTTTCTATTTGCAGCGCCCAATAAGACATGCGGAATTTTGATGGAAGACGAGTTTGGCTTGATTGTCTCCCCTGATATAGACTCTGATGGAAAGTATGATTTCAATGTTAACTGCTCTTGGACGGTACAAGTGAAACGCAATAATTCTATTATTGAGTTCCAAGTCATGTTTATCGAGATAGCACGCTCGAAAGGCTGTAAGGATGACAAGCTGGAGGTATTTCTAACGCACTCATTAAGATTTTATTTAGATATTTCATAATTCCACTCACTATTTTGATACGATATTAAGAGCATAGTTTGTGAACTTACCAATGTTTTTGTTATCAAATTTCATTAAAACCGAAACATTAATTAGAATTTCGATTTTGTTTTTGCGTTTTAATGCCCCTCAGTGTATATTAATCTTTTTGTGGAGATTTATTACGAATTGGGAACGCATATACGTGATTTTCTTCCTGTATGGATGTGCACTCACATATGTATCGATGTGTGTATCGATGTGTGTATTTTCGGTAACGATGGGTAGCAGGGATATTTTTGTCTTCGCCAATTAAGCCGTGGAAAGTAGGCGGGACGCTTGTGCCTCGAGGCCTGTCATGTGGTTAAGTCAAGCCAGGCCATGTATACATTTTAGCTTTCACTGTTCAAGATGCTGTATGTTAAAGCTCATTTATAAATATGCTCTGACATCTAAATACTGGATAGAAGTGCCATCAAATGGATACAACGTCCAAACATGACCAACTGTTGACTTAAAATATCGAATTAACGGAAATGTCTTCAGTCGAAAATACCAGTACTGAATCTATCTTTCAGATATCTGACTCGCTATCACCACTCTCACTTTTGTGCGGGGTCTCAGACGCAATGCCACCAAAGAAAACAAGATCAGCCTTGATGCGAGTGACGTTTCAGACAAATAACATTGTCAGCTATCGTGGCTTTAATTTGACTTACATGTCCATCCAACGTAAGTAAAACAAGAGTGAACAGTCGGTATAATGCCATTTGAACCGCGACGCGATAAAACCGGTCTTTGGGGTTTCCGACCAGGTCTGACACAAACCGACCTGTAAAGTCACAGAAGCAATTTCGGAATTGAGAAGAAGAGAAATTGTACTATCCGTATAGCGAACACAAAGGCGCTGATCAGCTTCGCAGTAACATCAGCTTCGCAGTAACTGCGAAGCTGATCTGCGCCTTTGTTTTCACGAAGGCAAAAATCCTGTTTTTTCACGATGCGGCTCATTTGGTAAACAATGTCGTGGCAAATGTCATTTTGATTCCGTGTTCAGTTAACTATAAACAGTTCAAACGGGAAAAAGCTAGTCACGGGAAGGCGACAATAAACAATGCGGCCACCTTAACATCATTTTATCGTAATAATGATTATCTTATTAAAACAGTATAACAAAACACAAAACATAGCAGCGACAAAATATAAAACATTTGTTAAAGCTGATCCTGAGCTAACTCAATACATTCGTAAATAACCATTTGGGGTAACGCAGGGAACTCTTCAGTTGTTGCACGGAGTGTATATGAGTTAAATATTGAGCGCACAATTTTGGGTGTCACCTTTGGCTGTAACTGTACTGTTTACTGCTGAGCTTAGCTATAATCCACTGACCTGGCAACGTTTAAACTTTACCACTACGCTGCTCATAAAGTGCATCCATGATGATGCGGCCCACACCCCGTAGACAACAAATAACGCTGTGTGAGTTTCATATGTATAAACACCATTTGAAGAAATTATTGTCATTCACATAATCTGGTATTTCAATTATTTTGTCATTGTATTATAGAAATTAAAACGCCTATACAGTTCAATCTGGCCAAGGAAAACAAGCTTAAAAAAGGGTGTGTTATAACATTGGGACAAAATCTAGAGGCCTAACCATAGTAACTAGTAATGGAAATACTGTTCTTGCTACAAAATTTCAAATGCATGAAGAACTGTAAAAGAACAGCCAGAAAGCACAAAGATCTTGGTATAATATTCCTCGACTAAAATCAGCTGTAAATAGTAGTACATTATAATGATGCCCCAAGCGTAAAACTAATGGAAAAACTGCCTTTTTGAGAAAGAAAGTTTTTCCAGGAAACATTTGAATATGAAAGAAATTAAAAGTAGGCAACGATCAGGAAATGGCGCAATCAGAAAGAAATTCCCACTCCAAAAACCGGGGTGGGAAAAAACTAAATTAACAATCAGGTACTTATACTAAGAAAACATATAGTAAGCCGAATGCGCAGCCATTTTCGCAATAGCTGGCCACTCAGTCACCCAAACTTAACTAAAAATATGAAAACACACATAAGGGGCTGACAGCACCAAGACATAAAACAATAAGGACCACTACAGAAGAATCGCCTTGGAACGATCAGTAGAATAAAATTTCAGGCGGGCTTCAATCGGTTTAACATGGCCATAACCTCACCCTGAGGTTCTGCAGTGGTTCACAACATCTAGTTAGTTCTTCGCTCCTCGTGGTGAATCTCTAACTAGTCAATGAATCATCAAGGACAAACATATAAATAATGATAAACTCCTGATGAATGAAAAACGAGGACTGAACAGATTCAATCAGCTGCCCGACGATGGAGATCCCTGGGCGCCGAATAAATTACTAACTAGCAAAGAAAAACACCAGTTGAACCCTGGTGGGCCAAGCAACTGACAAGAAGCTCCGGTCCCAACAAACTAAAATAAATAGCTTTAAGTCGGGGCCATCACAGTGTCTGATGCCCGACCCACCGGCGTGCATCTAAAGAAGGCAGCATAGTTATCAACCATAATTGGGTTAAAAACTAAGCATGCAGACTGTCGAATAACATTCAAGTTATAACCTATACGTCGGTAAGGTGTAATGATTTTGAACTGAAAAAAAAAATCATTCCTTTCTATAAGTTTCTTAAATTTGTAAACCAAGTTACCATAAAATTCTGGTTCCGAAAGACCCTCACGTAAAAGCGTCTTTAACCCAACATTTCATTTGGAAATCAATTCAATTCATAGTGTCTACGGTAAAATTTAGAAAATGTTTTTTCGAAGTTTATGATACCGATAGCCCTGTTGGGAGAAGATTGGCCGTTAAACATTTATTTCGAGGTTGCCGTTAAACATTTATTTCGAGGTTGAAGTCCGTAACATGATTGCAGACTAGCAAACCTAATAAGTTGCGATACATATACACCATAAGAAGCACGACGAGGAACGTCACCATCTAAAAACGGACAATTTACTATATCAAAATCAAAGTCATCGCGCTTATCATAAATTTTAGAAGAAACAAATCCATTGGCAACAGAAAGATGTAGATCTATAAAGGGGGCTTCGGTATCTCAGTTATTGCCATTTTTTAACTGTAGTTCAGGCGGATAAATTTCGTTGACCATACCTTCAAAATAATTGTTGTCAATGTTCAAAGGGTCATCGAGGTACTTGGAAGTCGAATTAAAAGCTTCGATAACATCAGCTTGATTATTATGGTTAAGAGAATCCATGAAATCTCTTTCGTAGCAGTATAAAAATAAATCAGCTACGAGAGGTGCGCAATTTATACCCATCTGAATTCCAACAATTTGTCTGTATAACTTGGTCTCAAATCTAATATAAATATTATCCAGGAGATAGGATAAATCGTCGCACACATTCTGACATTACCAAAGTGTATACCGACTTTCTGTCAATACATGAAAAATAAAGTGAATCATAGTTTTAATGCCCTTTTGAAGGTCCACTCTATCAAATCCAGAAGTTTTTCTTTAATTAGAAAATCTACATATAAAATTAATGGTTCAGACTTGTTTTATTCGCCTTGATTGAGAAGTAAAAAAGATAAGGGGTGAACCTGACAGAAAATGAATATAGAACCTTTATGAAAGATGTTGCAACTAAAAATGCATTATTTGTACCGCAACTGTCACTAAACCCTCCGAAATGCCCAGACAGTTTGTTGTCTACGCGCCAGCGCGTAGACTACTCTAAGGTTTGAGATTGACCTACTTACAAGACAACTCATACACCTCTCTACAACTGCAACTGCACGTTTGAGTCTAGTGGCTTGACCATCGTGTTGGTAGGATTCCGGGTCGTTTCGCGAAGGACCGTGTAAACACCCCCCAAACACCCATGCAAACCTCCCTTTGGTTGGTAACATTTAAAACAATGGTGCAGTAGGTACCAAAATGGGGCAAATTGTTAAATTCGTGGAACTGGTGCATGATTGCATTCTATCTAAGCAACAACGGAATGAAATGATTCGACGGTATTGTGACGCTATATGGTCAGGTATGAAAGCTTTGACCGCGCCCCACCTGCCGTGTAGCCAATTACATTCTATCCAAGCCACAACGGAATGAAATGAACCGACAGTATCGTGACGGTCGAATGCTTTCACCGCACAGCGTTTTATTTCTGTTCAGTCAAATGCACCACGATGAAATGGGAGTACGGTCAGATTCTTTGACATTCTAGTTAATATATGCGAAGCGTAGACCAAGCTTTTTGTTAAAGCTTATACTTGTTCAGGATTAGCTTTTGAGACAATTAACATTGCATTATGTCATTAGGGAGGTGTTAAGACAATTTTACACCTGGTTGAGTTTCAATTTATATGTGCAATTAATTATGTTTACATAGTTGATAAAACCAGTGGCTGTTTAGAGACAAAGTTGGGACAAAATCTAGTGGCCTCCGTCCACAAAAGACAGGTGCTTGCTTAATAGATGTTCATTTACCATGTTAACATGTAAAATCATATGTGGGACATACAAGTGCTTGCTTAAGACACATGGATGCTTAATACAGATGTTGCTGAAGACAGGGTGACCTGTATATTTATTACATTTATATCAAGAATTATTTTGATGCCACATATCCATGGATATATAAGCTCCGTCGCATAACAATCTTAACTACCTCAAATATTATTAGCTAAACATTTGTTATAATAAAGTAATTGACATGTGTTTTGCAGGATCGTCGGCTATGTGTGGTGGCGTTTTGCGAGACAAATCTGGTTATATTACTTCTCCGGATCTTAACTCAGATGAACAGTACGATGCTAATCTCAACTGCCATTGGACAATTCAAGCAAGAGAGGGTTACGTCATACGCTACATTTTCCTGTTATTAGAGATTGTTGGATCGAACAACTGTCAGAAAGATTATCTATCGGTATGCACACGACCAAAATTTCAATGTCTTAAGCCTTTCATGCAAATAATTAATAGCACGTTGAAGCAGTTCTGTGTGCTATTGATTGTGCCGATCTCTGTCTTTGATTTTAAGCATGTAACGAACATGCCCCCTCAAATGTAAACAATATCAATTATAATCCAATTTTGTAAACATGTCATGTTTTTGTACTTTTAAATATCGACTAATCCTCGAAAACGGGCGTGCAGGTGAGCTGCCGAAATTAGACGCGTAGTACTGGAGATTTCGGGAAGTCCGTTATGAGTAAGTAAAGACTTTATGTAAAGAGGGTATCTACATTTAGCATATATCCATGTACATATACAAATGAGAATATGTGCAATAGCTAATCTTCCATGAGGCCCTCGTGAGGTAAACATGCGTATTAAATCATGTGCGTTTTCTACATTGATTCCCAGTTAAACACTAACCGTGTGGTTACGAGTCCGTCGTGCATTACAACATAGTGTACAGGTATGAGGATGGGGGCTGAGGTTCGAAACCATTTATTTATTTTTTATCTTCTGAATTTTATTTGTATTCTCTCACAAAAGTATAACTTCGATTTTAATATATAATTTATACATAAGTAGTAAGCAATTATACATGTAGTTAATTAAAATAGTTATTCAGTTTCTGTATTAACAAGGATGATGTGTGCATACATGTATATATGTACGTGGAACTTGTATTATGGACCAGTCATTCGTATCCCCGGTATAGCGGGGGCAAAGTGGGACTGGTGCCGGGATTAAACATTGGACGAGTCCCGGCAGTACCGGAGATTCGCCGTAGTATTGTCAGCCTAAGGGGTCCGTGGCTATTAGCAGGGACTTCTTGATTAATACAAAATGACCCCGCAGTGCCGGGCTTTTAGTGGGGTTTTAGAATTGAAAAGTTAAAAGCGTCGCTATTTCACGGTCCTTTAGGGGCCGTGGATATTAATGACTGGTGCATTACATGTACATGTACGTTTTACATGTGTAATTTATTTCAGTAAAACACTCATTTTGCTTTCCAAATCGACCTATCCAGTATCCAATGTTATTCACATCATTCTGCGAAGTGGAACACAAGGCGACAGAACATTTAAACATACCAGCAAAGAATATATACGAGTATTGTAGGAAAGAAGAGAGGAAAAGCGGCATGTCCAACTCCTTCAAGACTGAGTGGCTACAGCGGACACAGCTCATGACAGGGGTCAATACGCGTAGAATCTGGAGAGTTTTGCGGGACATAAAATATTATAAAATAGATACAGGCAATAGTGTACTAACAAGAGGGGAAAAATCTAAAAAAAAAAAAAAAAAAAAAAAAAAAAAAAAATGTCAAAAATAGGATTCGAACGCCTACCAAAATATAATCGATACCTAAACACTTAGTAATCCACGGTCGTACTATCACGACTATGACTGCAGCTTTAACTTATACAGGGTTCTAAATGTATTTAGCATAAAAGGAAAAACTCTAGATTCTCCGGAAAAAGGCGTACACTTTCCGGATTGCTATTTATAACATGTTTACCTATTTCGACGCTGTAAATGGAATGTGCGACCTATTGACATGACAATCAACAGTGCGCGGATTATACAATTATGGTATAATCCAATTTTGTAAACATGTCATGTTTTTGTACTTTTAAATATCGACTAATCCTCGAAAACGGGCGTGCAGGTGAGCTGACGAAATTAGACGCATAGTACCGGAGATTTTCGGGAAGTCCGTTATAAGTAAGTGAAGACTTTACGTAAAGAGGGTATCTACATTTAGCATATATCCATGTACACATAAAAATGAGAATATGTGAAATAGCTAATCTTCCATGAGGCCCTCGTGAGGTAAACATGCGTATTAGATCATGTGCGTTTTCTACATTGATTCCCAGTTAAACACTAACCGTGTGGCTACGAGTCCGTCGTGCATTACAGCATATTGTACAGGTATGAGGATGGGGGCTGAGGTTCGAAACCAATATGCATTTATTTATTTTTTATCTTCTGAATTTTATTTGTATTCTTTCACAAAAGTATAACTTCGATTTTAATATATAATTTATACATAACTAGTAAGCAATAGTTAATTGAAATATTCAGTTTCTGTATTAACAAGGATGATTTGTGCATACATGTATATATGTACGTGGCACTTGTATAATGGACCAGTCATTCGTGTCCCCGGTATAGCGGGGGCAAAGTGGGACTGAAGTGCCGGGATTAAACATTAGACGAAACCCGGCAGTACCGGAGATTTGCCTTAGTATTGTCAGCCTTAAGGGGTCCGTGGCTATTAGCAGAGACTTCATGATCACAAATATGACCCGCAGTACCGGGCTTTTAGCGGGGTTTTAAAATGGAAAAGTTAAAAACGTCGCTATTTCCCGTTCCTTAGGGGCCGTGGATATAAATGACTGGTGCATTACATGTACATGTACGTTTTACATGTGTAAATTTATTTTAGTAAAACGCTCATTTTGCTTTCCAAATCGATCTATCCAGTATCCAATGTTATTCACATCATTCTGCGAAGTGGAACACAGGGCGACAGAACATTTAAACATACCAGCAAAGAATATATACGAGTCTTGTAGGAAAGAAGAGAAAAAGCGGCATGTCCATATCCTTGAAGACTGAGTGGCTACAGCGGACACAGCTCATGACAGGGGTCAACAGGCGTAGAATCTGGAGAGTTTTACATAAAATATTAAAAAAAAAAATACAGGCAATAGTGTACTAATAAGAGAGAAAAAAAAATGTCAAAATGGGATTTGAACGCCTACCAAAATTTAATCGATACCTAAACGCTTAGAGATCCACGGTCATACTATCACGACTATGACTGCAGCGTTAACTTATTTTGGATTCTAAATGTATTTAGCATAAAAGGGAGAACTCTTAATTCTCCGGAAAAAGGCGTACACTTTCCGGATTGCTATTTATAACATGTTAACCTATTTCGAATGTGCGACCTATTGACATGACAATCAACAGTGCGCGGATTATAATAACATTGGAATGTCAATCCCTGAAAGAAAAAAAAAAAAAAAAAAAAAAAAAAAAAAAACATCTGCGTTTGGTCACTGACTAAATTGTCACCCTAACTGTTTTTATCAGATTTCAGAAAATGAAATGGTAGGAGACACCACTGATTTACTGTCTTACTGATGATTTTAGTGCAGCCCATCATGAAAACATGTCCGTGCAATGAATACCCCTTAAACGCCACTTTTATATAGCAAAACTTGGGTATGCGGGAATATACTTATTTTTCATAATTTTGCTCCACAACATAGATTGTGGGTACTCGTAAGAACCGCCTCGCCGAGGCGGTTCTAACGAGTACCCACAATCTATGTTTTGGAGCAAAAATAAGAAAAATAGGTATACCCCTGCGAACCCCAGTTTTTCTATATAAAAGTGGGGCTTAAGTGGGTATTAACTGCACGGACATGTTTTCCTGATGTAATGCTTCCGAAATGCGTTTTCAGACTGAAAAGGATGAAAACTGTATTCAACATTATGGTTATATTTCCTGATAATTGTATTGTCGCCCTCCTGACTGCGTTTTTCAGATTTCAGAGAAAAATGGAAGGAAACACTGTGGCTATGTTTTCCTGATGATTGTCGCCGTCCTGGCTGCGTTTTTCAAGTTTCAGAAAAGCATATGACAGAAGACATTATGGTTGTATTTCCTGATAATTTTTAGTGTCGCCCTCCTGACTGTGTTTTTCAGATTTCAGAACAGCAAATGGCAGGGGACACTATGGTTTACTGTGGATACCTTTACGATAGACTCGAAGGTGAATCGAAAAAGAACACATTGTACGTGAGGTTTGTGTCCAGTGACCATCCCCCTGTAATGTCTTCAGAAGACATAAAAAGAGGATTCAAAATAAAATATCGTCACATGAAAGGTTAGTAAGATTTCAATGGATCATTTATATACTGCAAGACCACAATTGTCCTTAAATCATTCTTACCACAATTACATTGCTTTTATTTTGTTATATTCTTCATCGGTTTACTGAAATTGTATTACATCAGAGAAACAAGGCCGTGTAATAAATACCCCCCTAAACCCCACTTTTATATACTAAAACTGGGGTTTGTAGGGGTAAACCTATTTTTCTTATTTTTGCTCTAAAACATAGATTGTGGGTACTCGTTAGAACCGCGAGGCGGTTCTAACGTGTACCCACAATCTATGTTTTGAGCAAAAATAAGAAAAATATCCAAAACTTTCTACTGACAATTTTCATTCTTACAACTTAAAAAGTCTCTGTATATTGCATGGACATGTTTTCATAATAGCCCATTAGTGACGAATAGACTTTCCCTTTGTTATCATTTGGACGAGTCCACTTTCATTTATAGTTGAGTCAAGAGCGATTGTCAAATTTTATTTGATGTTTCGATGAAATTCCTCTTAGCAAATAGCAATTAGTAAAGCGTTCTGCAGCGTCCCATCTGCGGCTATTTTGTTTGCATATGTCCCATTAATAGGACACCAGGCCTGAATGAGTTAAACTGTTAGAAAGTATCTAAAGTTAAACTGTTAGAAAGTATCTAAAACGTGTGAATCATTCGCTTGTCGTCAAAGCGTTTTTAAAATTATGCATATCATTTGGTTCTAACAGGGTTTGGAAGCACGCTTATGTACACACATTTGTTTGAAGAAAAAAAGGTACAAGTAGGCAAAGATCAGGAAAAGGCGCAATCAGAAAGAGATTCCCACTCCAAAAACCGAGGTGGGAAAAAACCAAACTAACAATCAGGAACTTATACCATGAAACATATCGTAAGCCGAATGAGCAGCTATTTTCCCAATAGGTGGACACTCAGTTACCTTAACATAATTAAAAATATGAAAACATACATAAGGCGCCAACAGCACAAAAAAAAATTTAAACACCAAGACATAAAACAAAAAGAACCACCACAGAAGTATCGCCTTGGAACGATCAGTAACACAAAGTTACTGGCGGGCTTAAACCGGTTTTACAGGATCCTAACCTCACCCTCAGCTTCTGCAGTGGTTCATAACATTTAGTAAGTTTATTATAAATGCGAGGCTTAGTGTACAATGTAAAGGGGCGCCTCAATGGTGCTCATTACGAAAACTTGCCCATGCAATATACAGAGATTTTTAAAGTTGTAAAAAAATGAAAAATTTCAGTAGAAAAGTTTTGATAGTTTTCTTATTTTTGCTCAAAACATAGATTGTGGGTACTCGTTAGAACCGCCTCGCCGAGGCGGTTCTAACGTGTACCCTCAATCTATGTTTTGAGCAAAAATAAGAAAAATATCAAATATTTTCAGCTGAAAATTTTCATTTTTTTTTTTAAGATAAATCTGTGTTCATTGCATGGGCAAGTTTTCGTAATGGGTTCTTTTGTCTCTAGTTATAGATAAAGCATGCGGAGAAACGGAAACGCAGCGGCAAAGATCTGGGTTGATAATGAGCCCTGACAACGACAAGGACAATCTATATGACTTCAATCTACACTGTAATTGGACCATACAAGCGGATATCGGCAAAAGATTTAAATATTTCTTTGAATACATATTGCTTTCGACTTTTAACGTTGATGATAATGTTAACTGTGCAGGAGGTGACTTCGTAGCGGTAAGTTCTTCCGATTTAGGCGTCCGCCGCTGAGGTCATGAAAGATAGACGGGCTGATTGTGCCTTCAATGGAAACTTGTACCCGACTGATCGACGTCATCTCATTACTTTTTTGAAAAAATCAGTTTTACGTCCCTTTCAATATTATTTCAGCTCATATGAGACAGGCTAACCAGTAGCTGGGCGAAAACGGGAGAACCCCGATAAAAGCCACATTGCACACCCGCAAGCAGAACTTGGCTTGTCTCACATGTGGCCAGTGTGGGGCTCAAACCCACACCGATACAGTAGTGAGATGATCGAGGGATTAGGAAATAGCGCTGTCAACCGCTTGGGCACAGGGGCCGCTCATCTCACTACTGGTTAACATCTCAAAAGGCCTGAGTATAATTAAAATCGATACAGAATAAAAATGAAAATCGCGATCCTTTAATAGCAGTGAGCATACTAATTAATGAGAAAGGGAATGGGCCAAACCGCAGTTTCGGCTATTTAAGCCTTTTCAGTGGCCCTATAGATTTGGCAACATGGAGCCAAGAAAATTACTGTAATTTCGCATTTTTCACATGATTCGTCACATTTGTCGATTATGCATGAATTACAAAACAAACTGATTTACAGATTCAAACACTGTAATCACTAGAATGTGTGATTTAGCAGTAAAAGTCTACTAAATTTTGTATATGCCACGGAATGGCCATTTGTTGTTGTTAACGCACATGTCTCCTTTGGAGAAATAGCTCATCACTAAGGATAACGTTTGTTCTCTTTGTATAGTGTACAAACATCAAAATCATAGACTTTGTAGTAAAATGGAAGGATCGTCGGTGGCATTGAACCACAATTATAATGACCAATTACAGGCATCAGTTTTGTTTTACAGACTACAAATCTTTGAAGTTCATTACGAAAATTTGCCCATGCAGTATACAGAGATTTTTGTAAGTTTTAAAAATCGAAAATTTTCAACTTATTTTTTTTTTTTTTTATTTTTCTTATTTTTGCTCAAAACAGATTAAATTAAATAAACCGCCGAGGCGGTTCTAACGAGTACCCACAATCTATGTTTTGGATAAAAAATAAGAAAAATATGTATACCCCTGCATACCCCAGTTTTACTATATAAAAGTGGGGTTTGAGGGGGTATACATTACACGGACATGTTTTCTTGATGTTATCCGGATTGACGCGTAGTGAAACAACAAACAAACAAACAAAACTTTTTAGACGTCGTGTTACATGTACATTCGACTGATAATGGTGTTTACAAGTAGGTGTAAATATTGCCGATATACGTTTTATCCGTTTAATCAGTGTCGATCTCGTTTCAGATCCGGGAATTTGTTACTCAGCGCGTCCCTTTGAACTTCACAGATACTAGGATGCTCATCATGGTAGAAATGGACCAGCCCTACATACAAGAATTCCGAGTCGTTTATTGCGTCCATATAGCGAACGGTACTGAACATTTGACATCGAAGACACCAACCATTTACTTGGATTTCGTTACTGACCACCGATTCAATGGCAATGGATTTAAATTTATTTATCAGGAAGTTGACGGTAATATAGGACATGAACAAAAAAAAAAAAAAAAAAACGATGTCTTTTTTATAATTCGCAATTGCCAACTGAGTTCCTGGTGAGGTACATTCATATGTAAAGCATCTTTTAAAAACAATATTGTTATCAAAATGTATTCGTTTAAGTATCGCATCCATCTTAAGCTCATTTTAGCCGAAGTCTCATAGGTGAGGTTACAGGATGGACATGCTTTGGCCTTGTCGTAGGGTCCAAAAAATTACATGTATGTTTCCTGTTTCATATAAAAAATGGGTTCGGTAGGTCAGCTGAATATTTTGAGCGGGGATTAAATAATTTATGTATCACTATTACCTATAAATGCGGTTGGTTACGGGTACTAAAGGATGGAAACAGATAAACCGTGATTATAATTTTACATGCATTTGCTTGATTCTGTCCATTTGCCCATTTTCTGCAAGTTGACACGATTATTTGACATATTATTTTTTAAATTTTCCCCATTCAAATACAAAGGCGAGTCTAATAATAAATGCAGTTACTAATTGTCACTTCGGGAAACGGATAACAAAAGTCTTAATTGACTTACTTCCGAATCCTTATTGTATGTTAAATCTGTTTTATTGTCATCATATTTGCCGTTATTATATGTTATATAATAGAAATAAAGTTTAAACCAAATACAAAGGCGACCTAAGTTGACCTTGCCCTGAGATAGACCAAAGCAATCCCTTGATTTATATGACTTTGTAGATCACCCTTACTTGTTGCTTTATGCCAAGTTTCAAATTCATGGGCATTATGGCTTTTGGAATACTTTTTAATATTTGTCTATTTATAGCCAAGACGGCTATCTTTCATCATTTATATACTGAGGCACTTTAATAACGCACCACTTTATTTTTCGGGATTTCTTTTCAAATACTAGATTCTATGATATTTTCTTAATTGTATATCATATCTGACTCAAGTAACAATTATTTGCTGTAAATATGGCTTTCATCGTGCTGTTCGTTTTGACGTTATCTTGACGTTAGTGAGTTTCGGTAAATGTTGCCTAATTGTATTTGCAAAGCTATGGCTTGTAGCCATAGGTTATTACTAACGGAAAAAAATACAAAACGCTTTCAGCAGTCATCTTTTATTAACGTTCACGGATGCAGCGTTTCTTTGTTTACGTCAGGCTTTCATCAGGTGTAAATGATTAGTCATACGTTACGCCTTGGTCACAACAGCAATTACGAATTGTTGCGGATGAACATTTTGGGCGGGGCTTATAAAAATTTATGTATCACTACTCCCTATAAATGCGGTTGGTTACGGGTACTAAAGGCTGGAAACGGATAAATCGTGATTTTACATGCATTTGCTTGATAGTTACGGCTATATACGGATATGTTACGGATATTGCCGGTTACTCGCGTAAAGAGGCGTTCACAATGGCGTCCACAACCACTGCTTCTGATCACAGTACATTCGTGAGACATAAGCCATCAGACAAATTTTATTTAAAGTCGGAGAGTATAACGGTATAAAATTAGCTATGTATAGCTATTTACCGACTATAAAGCGTTTTTAGTAACGCATAGCATATACTTCAAAACATACAGAAACAATTTATTTAAGAGCAATGCTACCATCACATACAAGAAGTATCACAGTGATTATTTACATTGAGCTAAAACACTATCACCTATGGATAGGACTTTCGTATCTATTGGTTATTTCCGCAATGAATCGTATCTTTTTTCGGTCAATATGTAAGGTATAACAGCTTTGTGACATTTGAATGTTGCCGTTGACAAGGCAAAAAAAAATGTTTTTTATTGGGTTCTCTCTAAAAATATAAAGTCGGCGCAACCAATTCAAAATGCCAATCTCCCGGAATCTTGTATCTCGCGATTATTTTGCTCGCTGCTGTCGGTATCCATTCAGAACTCCTCACCCAATCATTTTGAGTGGACAATTTGATTGTTTCTATAATTCGCCGGAATCGTATATTCGGGTATGGAGGCCCACATCGAGCCGCTGAGTTTATGGATATTTCTAACAATAATCACTTGAAATCTTTCTTTGTAAAAAAATGAAAATCTGACTGAATCTTTAAATGGTATTTATCTCGTGAAAGCGTTTTTATAATCTAATGCAGATCATTAGCAAATCATTGTCGGGGTATGAAATAGGCGAGCCAACATGGCAGGCTAAATTTGGCGAGAAAGAATTTTTGTATTATATTACATCTTTGGTCAATGATGATTGAAAAGTATCAAATGTAGCAAAGGCAAATTATTGCATTAAATAAAATTATACAATTTTATTGTGTTATCAAGTGTTCATTTCGGTCTATTCCATCACATCTGTAATAACCATATATATAGAAACCTTATCCCCATTGCATAATGTCTTGCGGGTAAACACCACATGAACATTTTCTTACTTATGAAATGATACATTTTGTGAATGTCCTCTGTCCAAGTTTGACCCAGGGCTATGCACAATGACATGTACTCAAGGATAAAGTAAATCTCAGGTGAAGTCAAAGGTACAGGACCATCCTCTGATCAACCTAAAGGTTTTTATTGACATTGTGTACCATTAACGTAATAATCCAATACGAAAACTTGCCCATGCAATATAAAGAATTTCATTGGAACAAAACGATATTTTTTAATAATTTTGCTCAAAACATTGATTGTAGGTACACGTTAGAACCGCCTCGACGAGGCGGTTCTAACGAGTATCCACAATCTATGTTTTGGAGCAAAAATAAGAAAAATAGGTAAATCCCTGTATACCCCGGTTTTGCTATACAAAAGTGGGATTCAAGGGGGTATGCATTACACGAGCATGTTTTCGTGATGCTCAAGGCTTTTAATGACATTTTAATGACATTGTGTACCATTAACGGAATAATCATCCTCTCGACATTCATCAGGAAAACATGTCCCCCCTGAACCGCAATTTTATAAAGCAAAATTGGGGTATGCAGGGGTATACCTATTTTTCTTATTTATGCTCCAAAACATAGATTGTGGGTACTCGTTAGAACCGCCTCGCCGAGGCGGTTCTAACGTGTACCCACAATTTATGTTTTGAGCAAAAATAAGAAAACTATCAAAAATTTTCTGCTGAAAAATTTTCAATTTTTACAGCTAAAAATCTCTGTTTATTGCATAGCCACGTTTTCATAATGAATATTCTGGACAGCTTTATTACGAATAAGGACTTTTCCTTGCGCAGTTGCAACTTTGTTCGCATCATGTCCGTGAGATTCATTCTCAAATTATTCTAGAAATTAAATGTGGTGGATACAAATACGATGACCCAGGATTGATCGCGTCTCCTGATAACAACAACGATGGTTTCTATGATTTGGACACGGAATGTTACTGGCTGGTACAGGTCCAAGCAGGAAAAGTGATCGAATATGAAGTATTCTACATCAGGCTTGCAGAATCTTGCGAAGAAGCATATGTAACGGTAAAAATACTAACAATCATGGAAACGTCTCCTGGTATATTTACATTTTCATTGCAACTGCCTTAGATTAAGATGGAACGAACAGCCGAGCAGAGCCACAGCAAACCCGGTCGGTGGAAAAGCATGCTCATCTACCAAGCGTGGTTTACTGCGCTATATACCAAACACTTATTCAATTCACAAAGTCTCGAGTTTTAAATTCCCAAGAGAAGCTATCCCGTCACATTACTTTCCCCATCCGAGAAGACTCGTCCCGAGTCTTGGCCTGGGGACTACATGGGTAAGGCAACCCCGGTGTGGCATATGTCATTATCCCACCCCTGCCACCAAATGTAACGAACAGCCGAGCCGAGCCACAGCAAACCCCGTCGGTGGAAAAGCATGCTCATCCACCAAGGATGATTTACTGTGCTATATACCAAACATTTATTCAATTCACAAAGTCTCGAGTTTATAATTTGCATATTTCCAAGGGAAGCTATCCCGTCACAAAGGTATCTCGATATTTTTTTTTTCGATGAAAAACTTAAACAAGTACAACGAGATATAGCATAAGGTCGTTTAATATCTCGGATAGCCTGAAGTCAAATCGACGGAAAATAATGGCCATATCATTTCAAATTTTCAATTTGTCCATGATTGTGAAATTGTAAGCAGCGGATTTCATTATTTTCCCAAGAAAAAAATTGAAAGGAAATGTTTGCATAAAACACTCATTATGTTTAAAAATAAATAATTGCTAAACTGGTGAGAGAAAAAAAAGTAAGTTCCAAATTGTGCCAGTAGACCTTTTGATCATGAGTCCTATGCACCAAAATGAATTTATATGTCAACCTAGTATTTTACACGAAGTTCGATCTCTATCACCGTCTCCGTATTTACAGTTGAGATAGAACTTAAGGTTACAGGAAGGGCACTTCTTGTGCACATGCTTTGAGAGACAAGTGTACTTTGGTTAGAGCGATTTCTGAACATGATATGCACAATGAATTGCACTCCTTGTGCACCTTGGTCTTAAATTGCAATGTATTTAGAGTGACATCTGAATATAATATCTGTAATTTGCATTCATTTGTTCACTCCTTGAATTTATTTAATAATGATATTCAATTTTTCAGATCACTTTATTGACAGCTGTCGCTCAATTTCGATTTTGTAAAAAAACAAATAGCTATGCAGTTTGTAAGAGATTAATACACAACTCTCTGAGAATGGATAGTTTTGTAACGGTTTTTTATTATTAAATCCCCGCCATCAACTCAGATTCGGTTATAGATCAGCTGGCTAACTGTCACTTCGCTCCACTTCAGTACCTCGTTACACTTCCCTGACAGCTTAGCATAGGTTGCCTTTAAACCAATGTCGAACTGATTGCGGATTTCGTAAGCGACTTGCAGCTATGATATTTTGCTATTAATCGCATTACTTTTGTTATGTTTTTGTACCAGTGCCGAAGATCTTCCAGTAAATACATAAAATTGCCTTAAACTTTTAAATTTAGGGAGAAAAACAAACGATTTTCGACTATGAGTCGCTAATTCTATAGTAGTCTCCCCTGATCTATATATAGACATCTTTGAAATTTTCATTAGAAAATATGAATTATTTTATGATTCTGCGTACGTTAGCAACTAGAACGTTTATAATTTGTGTCATATATGCAAGAATAGACCTAACGTAAGTAAGAACAACACAGTTTAGCAGATTTGCTGAATTTTTATTTTCGACCAAGGACTGAATATATACCATTTCCGTCGGTATGGAGAGGTTTAACGGAATACCGATCGAAAGATTCCGTCTAATTCGGGTATTCTAATTTTATGACAGATTTTTGTATATTCGAAATTTATGACAGGTGACAGATCCAAGGGTATTCTCTATTTATGACATGTGTAACATTTTGACACCTTAAAGTTTTCTCAAAATACAAATTCGATATTTATGATATTTAAATAAATGAGCTTTATCTTCTCAAATGTAATAATGTTGATAAAATAACGTTTGTTGTCACACACAAATTGATTATTTATCTATTATTTTATGATTGATTAAATACAATCCGTAAAATAGCATGTCTTCTTTTGATACTACGACTTACATATACACGTATCAATTAAAACATGTATGATAGTTCGTCTCTCACTAATGAGAAAGACCATCATTATTTCTTGAATAGTGCTGATGTGTGTTGGTGAGTTCTTTGATGGCTGACTAGGCCAATTCTGGCTCTAAACTGTCGGTTGCAAGTAGAGCAAGTCAATGTCATAGAGTCTGATGGTGGCACATTTGTTTTGGCTTTGCGCTCTCTTCGCTTTCTTTCAGCTTCACAGATTCTCTTCTTTTCATAAAGAGCTGCTCCTTTGTTGATGAGACCTCGCCACTTTGTTCGCTCCTGTGCAGTCTGTTCCCAGAACCCCATTGGTATTTCGAAATCCTTCAGAGAGGCTTTGAGGGTGTCTTTGTAGCGTTTCTTCTGGCCACCTTGAGAGCGCTTTCCCTCCTGTAGTTCTCCATAGAAAACTTTCTTTGGAAGTCGCGCATCAGGCATTCTTATAACATGGCCAGTCCATCTTAGCTGTGCTAGCTTTAAGACTGTATGCATGCTTTGCATCCCGGCTTTCGTCAGGACCTCTGTGTCTGGAATCTTGTCCTGCCACTTGATTTTTAACAACTTTCTCAAACAGCTTAAGTGGAAATGGTTAAGTCTCTTTGCATGGCGTTGGTATACTGTCCAGGTCTCACATGCATACAAGAGGGTTGGCAGTACCACAGCCTTGTAGACTTTCAGCTTACCTGAAAACATGTATAGCGTGCTCTTCAATCGCAAATTGGTCACAGAACTTCCAGTGCACTTCATTTTGAACTTGGGTTGCACATCATAGTTCATAAATTGCTCTGTTGTCGCACATCATGAGCACACGAAGTGCACAAGGGTGTGAATCAACTATATAGCTCGTAAATCTCTATCACAAAACACAGTGCATTCAAAATATAATGTGACCTCGGTGTCTAAGTGATGGAGCATCGGATTCCGGAATGAAAGATGGTGATTCTGAAATCTACCACCATTATGCTTTGTCGTCGAGCTAGACATTTACCGTAAATTCCGAAAAGTACCTGAGAAGCGATGTTTTAATAACCATAATCCCTAAGAAGCAGTTATCAACACCTGAGTTACGCAATTTGTTTCATTTGGTCCGTCAGAAAATGATACGTTTTCAGATTTACCATGGTGGACATAAGAGCTTAATATGGCCATACTCTTATACCACGCTTTGCGGAACAAAACCTCGACAGGCGCCAGGGCGGACTACGAGCAATGCTATGATAGTCCATTTTCGGAGTGGCGTGAAGAGAAATGATCTGGGATTTTCAATGATGTACAGCAGTGAAGAAGGTACCATCAGGAAAACATATACCCCCTTATACCCCACTTTTACATAGCAAAACTGGGGTATACAGGGGTATACCTATTTTTCTTATTTTTGCTCCAAAACATAGATTGTGGGTACTCGTTAGAACCGCCTCGGCGAGGCGGTTCTAACGTGTATCCACAATCTATGTTTTGAGCAAAAATAAGAAAAATATCACAAATTTTCTGATGAAATTTTCATTTTAACAGCTGAAAAAATCTCTATAATATATTGCATGGGCAAGTTTTCGTAATGGGACACTATAATATGTTCATCGCAACGTAAGAATCGGTTCAAATTCCGAATTGTCATGCTCAAAGCAGGAATTCTCCTTTTTCGTCCGTCAGTTTCGTAATCGAACCGGAGAAATACATAACCGGGCAAGGGATATATCTTGTGTTCAATGATCGGTGCGCAAATTAGAATGTGCATTCAAGAGGCAGTATTTTACTAGCAAGGCGTTTTAATCGTAATATACATAAACTACGAATACTAGAAAATGGCAGACATATTGGATGGGGTGTCTGTCAGTTTCTAGATTTTTCGGGGAGGTCTGAGGATGCTAGTTTAAATATCGTGATGTATATAACGTAATATGTTAATATTTAGTGCAATGAGTATAAACGAAATGACAAAACATACAATAATAAAGACCAGGCGAGAGTTGCATAAGGCTAGCGCTTTTTCGTAGCACTTTTCTACGTTTTGTTCTTTCTATGCAACAGTTCGTTACGTTAGAGCGCTTTCCAAAATGGTTGCGACTAGCTATACCAAAAACGTGTGACAAATCACTGTTTTTCTCCGTTCAGAAGGCTAGCAAGTTGTTTTCAGGACTACACAGATGGTTACAGTCACATTTTGATCTCATAAAATGTCATAATTTATGCGGTCGATTATTGACGACGCCATTCTGTTTCTTGAAGTAAACCTTTGTTCCTTAGCAACGACAGGCTGCTTTCTGAGATGCAGCTCGGAGGAACGTTACGAGCGCTTTCTTAAAACGTCACGTTGCATAGCAAATAATTACGAAGCGCATGATAGCGCTATGCTTATGCAATTCTCGCCAGGGGTTAGTAACTCGAAGTTCTCCTACTTATGAAATACTTATGATGGTCATAAGATGAGTACCTTAACATTTATGTCTTTGCAGTTCAAGTTACTCTTAGCTATCGTAACATTTTGAAATAAAAGGTGCCGCTTCGTAAGATAAGACGACGCAAAGGTGGGCTTGAGTTGACCGTAAAGCTACGATGCTGTTAAGTTGTCTCCGCAACGTAAAAAAGTACAAGTAGGCAAAGATCAGGAAAAGGCGCAATCAGAAAAAGACTCCCACTCCAAAAACCAAGGTGGGGAAAAAAAACAAACTAACAATCAGGTACTTATACCATGAAAACATTTCGTAAGCCGAATGAGCAGCTATTTTCCCAACAGGTGGCCACTCAGTTACCTTAACTTAACTAAAAACAAGCAAACACACATAAGGCGCCAACAGCACAAAAATATTTTAAACACCAAGACACAAAACAAAAAGAACCACCACAGAAGCATCGACTTGGAACGATCAGTAACACAAAGTTACTGGCGGGTTTAAATCGATTTTACACGGCCGTAACCTCACCCTCAGCTTCTGCAGTGGTTCATAACATTTAGTTAGTTCTTCGGTCCTCGTGGTGAATCTCTAACTAGTAAATGAATCATCAAGAACAAACAAATAAATCATGATAAACATCCTGATGAATCAAAAACCAGGACTCACAGATTCAGTAAGCTGCCCGACGATGGAGATCCGTGGGCGCCAAATAACTTACTAACTCCGGAGCTAAAGAAAAACATCAGTTGGACCCCGGTGGGCCAAGCAACAAACAAGAAGCTCCGGCCCCAACCAACTAAAATGAATAGCTTTAAGTCGGGGCCATCATAGAGTCTGACGCCCGACCCACCGGCGTGCAATTAAAGAAGGCAGCATAGTTATCAACCGTGATTGGGTTAAAAACTAAGCATGCAGACTGTCGCATAACATTCAAGTTATAACCTATACGTCTGTAACGTGTTATGATTTTTCTAAACTGAAAAGAAAAATCATTACTTCCTATAAGTTTCTTAAATTTGTAAACCAAGTCACCATAAAATTCTGGTTCCGAAAGACCCTCACTTAAAAGCGTCTTTAACCCAACATTATATTTGGAAATCAATTCATAGTGTCTACGATAAAATTTAGAAAAGGTTTTTCGAAGGTTATGATACCGATAGCCCTGTTAGAGAAGTTTGGCCGTTAAAGATTTATTTCGAGCGTTGAAGTCTGTAACATGTTTGCAGACTCTAGCAAACCTAATAAGTTGTGAAATGTACGAGGGGAAATCCAAAATAACGTAAATTTTTGCGCTAGCTTCAACATATGGAGATAAATTTTAGAAAAATGCATATTGCAGTAAAGCAGAACATTCGTATATCAAGATAAGATAAAACAATTAAACAGTTCATAAGTATTGCAAACACGCCGCGCCATTTTAGAACCATGGTGACGCATAGGCGGCGCACGCGAACTTTCGATCGCGTCCTGTGTCATACATGTCTAGATAAAATGTAAAATAGGCATGCGAATCGCGCCAAACTTAGTCCAGTAAAAGGTTGGTGTTTGGATAATGCTAGGCATAAGTTTCAACAAATTTGAGTTATGCGTTTATGAAATACTATTATCAATTGTACGCTTTTCAGCCTGCATTTAACGTTAAAAACGTCGTCGCGAGACACAGCTTAAATCTAGGCGATTAATAAACTTACCATGATTTTTGAAAGCGCCAATACAAAGACCGAAAATAACTAAATGTAGACAAAATAAGAACATTCAATGAATAAATAAGTTGTGTAAAAATAATCCCCTTGTGTTTCTGACGATAAATAGCATAACAAAGATGGACAAAGAAACAAAAATAACGCGCGTTACTGGTGACGTAAATGCGTAATGCGCTGACCGCATGCAGACGGCTGATGATAAGGCGATTTTGAAGAATTTAAAGGTAGAATTTGTTTCGAGTTTTGGATATTGACAGAAAATATGTGAAGTACAAAGCACAATAAATAAAAATTCTTTATCTATGGTACATGTTGTATAAATGGCCGCAAGCGCTGAGAGGGTGTTTAATTCAAAATGAATAAAAACGCCAATGACGTTACGAAATCAAAGCTGACGTGCGCCTGGTAGACCATAGTGGCCTTTTTGTTTTGACTGTAGATTTTTAACGGGTAGTTATTTTTGCCTGATAATTTGCCACACTATTCTAGATACATTCCGATTTATGTTCATGTTATTTTATAACCATTTGATTGAGTTGTATAGAGGCTACAGCAAAAGTCTACGTTATTTTGGATCATCCCCCGTATACACCATAAGAAGCACGACGAGGAACGTCACCATCCAAAAACGGTCCTTTTCAATTATTCACTATAATCCCTAAGAGATACTTAAGTTGGTCGTAAGTTGATCTTAAGCTTAAGATGGCTTTGAATTACCAACCCCTGTATCGTAAGGTGAATATTTATGCATACGTTTGATTATTATGTGAATATCAATTGTGAACTATTTTCCATTTTTATCCAGAATACAACGGAACCATGACCAGCTTTTATAAACGGAGTCCCCCAGGCATAATAACTACGCCGGACATAGATAATAATGGCCAGTACGAATACAATACTCAAATAACCTGGCGAATCCTGGTAGACAGTAATGAAGTATTGCTTACAACGTTCCATTATATTTACATTGAGTATAGCGTCGGATGTTCTAATGACTACCTTATGGTAATATTTTACTGCTTTTCCTACAACCAGCAATTTAGTGATAAAAATGCCTTAATCAGCCACCAAAGAGCTCGCCATTAAATATAAGCGATTAAGAACAAAAAAGATAGTCCCTCTCACTACTGAATATTTCATATTTCAAATATAGAGCAAGAATCAATTCACTGAGCAAGGTTTTGTAGTTTAAATTTGATTAGATCGGGTATTAATAGTACCGTTGGTTTTTAACTTCATGTATTTGCCGTTTTGCTTTTGCAAATTCCTTAGGTGACCTTCACACTTATGGAAAAGTACATGTACTGTTAAACGGCAGCATTTCCAAAATGTTTCTAGGCAAGCAAATATCCGCACAAATTATTTGAAGTTTGATGACACGAAACTAACCTTATGTTTTGAAAAACTTAAAGAGAGCAATGGCCAATCAGAACCGTAGTCGCTCCCTAAGACCCAGAGCGGAAACAACCGAAATGACAATTGTGTACAGACAGAACGAGCACAAACATCAAGACGAAAGACGAGCAAGCAGCTTATTCCTGAAATGAGAAGAAAGATCAATGCAAACTAACTGCAATCAGTTCGTGATGATTTGGGTAATACGTACTTTCTGTTTCCAGTTACAAGCTGTCGACACACTGGATTTCTTTTGCGGGATAGGAATCAAAGTTCCCTTGATATTCGAGAAAGAAATTGTTACACTCTGGTTTTGGTCAGACCTCACTATTAATAGACCGGGATTCAGTATGACTTTTGTAGCTGTGGAAGGTAGGTGCTAACATTTTGGTTTCGTCACGAAACTTATACGGGCGCATCAGGAAAACATGCCCGTGCAAAGTATACCCCCTTAAACCCCACTTTTCTATAGTAAAACTGGGGTATGCAGGGGTATAACCTATTTTTCTTATTTTTGCTCCAAAACATAGATTGTGGGTACTCGTAAGAACCGCCTCGCCGAGGCGGTTCTAACGTGTACCCACAATCTATGTTTTGGAGCAAAAATAAGAAAAATATCAAAATTTTTCTACTCATCATCATCATCATCATCATCAGCTTTATTTCCTCCTAAGGAGATTTACATGATAATAATACAATTTGAATATAATACAAACATGCGTACAACATACAAATGACAAACAAGACAGTTAATGAAAATACATTTACATATTTTAGAAAATGTTCAAAAATATGTTTAGCAAATCAGAATTACTGCGCTTCGCAGTAATCTGCTACCCCATCAGGGCATCAAAACTTCAGTCTACATTTTAGTATAATGAAAGACCGTGTGTCAGATGTTTTAGGAAACGGAAACAAGCAACTCCTAGATGGACCATGTCATCCTGGTGAATTACTGTTGTGAAGGACAATCCTAAAAGTTTCACAAGAAGGTCCGGTATAGGGCTGGACGATAATTCGTAAGCTATAATATAGCCGAATCTCACAGCAATATAGTTGATGAAAAGAAACACCTGTCCCCTAGTGGCTTTACAGTCGCCTAATAAATGAGATAAAATATCCGGTCTGAGCGATCCGCACAAATGACATTCACAAATGAGTGTTGGCTTCATTACCCATAGTTTTATGGTGTACCAGAAGGGTCAAAACCACCGGTAGCAGTCCACTGGTAAATTTTTACCAGTGCACTGCTAAATTTTACCAGTGCACTGCTATATTTTACCAGTGCACTGCCAAATTTTACCAGTCCACAGATAAATTTACCAGTCCACTGATAAAATTTAGCAGTGCACTGGTAAATTTACCAGTCTACTGATAAAATTTAGCAGTGCACTGGTAAAATTTAGCAGTGGACTGATAAAATTTAGCAGTGCACTGGTAAAATTTAGCAGTGCACTGGTATTAGTTATGACCCTTTCGATATACCAGTGCACTGGCATTTACTCTATCTCATTATCCAATCAAAAATCGGCTTACATCTCAATCGATACAGGTATATTTCATCCTAATCGATACAGGTAAAATTAATGCTGTGTAAACGCACAAACAAATTCCGTAATACTAATAGCTATATAATAAAGTCGGTATATTGCCTGATGTCTTTCTTTATTTCTTTCTTTCTTTCTTTCTTTCTTTATTTATTTATTTATTTATTTATTTATTTATTTATTTATTTATTTATTTATTTATTTATTTATTTATCTATTTACGCACTTTGAAAGGTTTTCATTTTGAAAATTGTTATAAAAATTTAAAAAAATGGATCGATATTTCACTGGACTATTTACATGCGTATATGTACTGCTTAGTGCCGCCTTTCATTCATTCAATTATAGACAAATTCTTTATTTATTTATTTATTTATTTATTTATTTATTTATTTATTTATTTATTTATTTATTTATTTATTTATTTATTTATTGGGCGGTCTTTTGAAGGACAAAAAGGTTTATTCGGACGACGTCTTTGTTATTTAACGAACGTTTTGGCTATCTTTGCGTTTGATGAATTTCCATAGTGGTGCATTGCCTATACAACGCCTGGATAAACATTTGTCACCAACACGACTAGACAGGCATGTACCAGCCGGGTATCGAACCCGCAACCACTTGGTTTCTCAGCGAATACGCTTGTAATTAAACTTCAACGGCACGCACTTTATTTTTTTACAATTTTTTTTAGTCGCTTATCGAATAAGGTAGCTGTCTATTGCATGCATTAATGACGCACTTTTATTGAACCATAAACGTGCGTCATTAATGCAAGCAATAGACAGCTACCTTATTCGATAAGCGTGCCATAAACAGCTACCGTTTGTTGAAAAGCTGGAAAGTAGACACCCCAAACTTCATTTAAGTATGTCAAGTAACCATTAAACATGTGCATAGCAATGATAGCGACGAATGAATGAATGAATGAATGAATGAATGAATGAATGAATGAATGAATGAATGAATGAATGAATGAATGAATGAATGAATGAATGAATGAAATACAAACATGTAGCACTTTCTTTTCAAATGAATAATGAATGGAGTGGGAAGTTATTTTCTTCTTAATTCTACATTTCTCTTTTTTTTCGGAAGCATATATAAGATTGCCATAGATTTTAATTTCTTAGAAAAAAAAAAGATAGCTTTTTTTTCTTTCTTTTTTTCAGTTATGACACGCTTTTGTTTTATGGCCCCTTATTATAAAGGTGTCAAGCAGATACCTCCATGTGGTCTTAAATGGATATATAAATTGAATTAGCTTTGTGTAAGGACATCATCTTGAAGCAATATACATGTACGCGCGTGCCATTCAATGGCTACCGTGAAAATTCAAAACCTACAAATTAAAGGTGCTCAAGACCATCACACTTTTTACTATCAAAACATTTAGTAATTACATAGGTGTCATCTTGAAGCAAGATACATGGACGCGCGTGCCATTCAATGGCTACCGTGAAAGTTCAAAAACTACAAATTAAAGGTGCTCAGGACCATCACCATTCGTACTGTCAAAACATTCGGTAATTACATAGGTGTCATATTGAAGCAATATACATGTGAACGCGTGCCAAAGGCTACCGTGATAATTCACACGTACAAATTAGTTTCGGGTTTCATCTTTTGTCGGTGAGTATACATACTTTTTATAGACCACTTTTAAACTGTTAAACATGCAAACTATTCTGAAGCTTATGTTATCAAAATGCTAAAATGCCAACAAGGAAAATGGAGGATGTACGAATACATGTAATAAGTTAGATAAATAAGTGCCATTTAGACCACCAAGATTCAGTATTAATTAAAAATCAATGTGGCGTGTGTCGCGATACATGTACCTGGCTTGAAACTAATCGACTATCCATCGATTGTCAACTATGAAAGCGTCTGTCAGAAGCGATTCGGTATATTTAGTAGGGTTTCAGTGGCAATTGACCTCATGGGCTACTAAATTAGGCTTCTTTAATTTCGTTTTTAGAATGTAGCTGTAAAAACAAAGTACCCGAGAAGTTTAAGAGAACAGAAACACGCGTTCACACCGCCGTTAAGAAAACAAATACGCGTGTTCACACCTCACTTTTAAAATTATAACGTCCATTTTTACCGTATAGACAGAAACTTTTACATTGAGTAAAATACGCGCACAATTTAGTTTAACTCCTTAACTTGGAAAAGGTAAATATTACATGCACATGCATTTCAAGATCTACACCTAGGAAACAATACCACAACAGTTTTTTATTAGATTTCTGTTCAAGTGGAAGTCAACACGGCCTATGGATTCACGGAGATTGTCGAAAGTTTTGATTATTGTCAACGAACGAAAAGAAATGAGTAAGACCAGACTGCGCGATTAGCGTATTAAACTCTGTCCACGAGTACACTTGTATGAATTGCAAGATCCATAACATAAACAACATTCCCAAATACTTCACCATAATGATCACGAAAATCAGCACATCAGCAAATGCGCTTCAAGTTTCTAAATTTATGGTATGTTTGCGCATACTGCATTATAAATGTTCAAAAACATAAAAGTATTATTTATAAACTAAGTTCATTTCCTTAAATTGATGAACGTTACATGTACATGGGTTTCACGGACTACACTTTCTACGAAAAAAAAAAAATAAAATAAAAACGTTTTTGTGAAAATTATGACCAAGGAGAACTCAACTGAACCTATGAGGAAAAATTTATTTACTTACAAACAAAAGCAAAGAAAATAGTAATGCGATTTGACTGCGCGACAACGTATCTTATGTATTACAAAGCATAATACCTGATCACAGAAATCAGCACATCAGCAAATGAGTTTCAAGTTTCTAAACGGTATGGTCGCGCACTGTCAGTGTCGAATATACTGCATTATACATGTTATAAAAACATTAGATCATTATTTACATTTGATAAACTAAACTCAAAATTGAGCAAGAAAAAAAATCAGCAGTTCAGTATTTCAGTGTTTTAGTATATCTTGCTGATCGTCTGTTTGCTGAATTTAGCAGCGTTTTAGGCTGCCCCCACTACGTTTGGTCGACATGCCAGTCTTGTAACAAAATAATATTCATAAGGTAGAACCATGTAGCTGCATGTGTAAGTTTCAAGATAAGGAGCATATAACAAACTCAATTTTTAGTAATGCACATAACAGCACAAGTTGATTCTCACAAGTATCGTCGTTTGTCCTGATGAGTGGCATCTTTCAAATGTTTAATAGCGACATTGTTATTATTTCTTGTGATCAGTAAAGGTTCATCAGAAAAATCCATCATATGTTACTTAATGAGATAAAACAAATCTCAAAATCATTTACGAAATTTTACCTACATGTAAGATAATCTCAATCAATATCCGAAGGGCGATCGATATAAAAACACCCAAAATGACCAAATAATACAGAATCTTCTTTTTTTATTTTAATATTCCATATTTTCTTCGTCTATATGTGTTGAATATATCTTTTCCCCCTTTCATTTCCCTCTTTATCCTCTTTTCGCATCATTTTGCCTCTTTTCGCATCTTTTCACTGAAAAGAGTTTTTATACATTTTCTCGTTATTTTGCACCCAGTTGACCTTTGACCTAATTCTGAGACCCAGGGCCATTTACAGACTTGGCATCCACCCCTATATGTCATAGTACATGTCTAGGAACAATATCAGCATGGATGCCAGCTTCTACCCCATTTTGCCATCTACTTGAAGATTTTTTCATCGATTGGATGGCTGCCTATATAAAGCATATGCCATAAGTCAAAGATTATAGTTCGATTTCACGCAGTGAGCCGTAAATGTACTTTTAAGGTTTACTAACAATAACAACTTTCATTACAAGTCTCTATGGCCGTGATTGTAAGGCTCCTGCCTTTAATCCCGGATGTTGCGGGTTCGAATCCCAGCGTTGAATTATTTTTTTTTTCATTATTTTTATTTACATATTATATTTATATTTTATAAATTATACAACTCATAACAAGGCCCGATAACTTCATTGCCATGCGAAACATTCACTTTAGAACTGGAAACACCAGAAATCTGACCAGCGAAGGCATGCAGTCTATAACAGCACGCCAGTGGGAAAACTGCATGCGTCACGTCCTTGGTATTTAACGGCAATACTGGCAAATCTACATTGCCGTCGACAAAGTACAGGGGCTATTTGTCCTTTGCCTAGGAAAGACCGACTCCGAGGCCGAATCCAGCGATTCAGACAAAAGGGCGACTAAGTTTCGCTGATTTGTATCTGCCGAATTGAAATAAATAAAATATTGCAAAGCGAATAAAATACTAGTATAAAAAATAAAATAAATAAAAAAAATAATGATATAATCCAAAATAAAATAATTCTGTAGAAAAATCGAAAGCAAAAATGTGTTTCAGAAAATGGCTTTTTCCGACCAAAAAAGAAAATTGGTTGAATTCGAACCCGAGACCTTCGTTTTTGCAATCAAGTAACGCAACCACTGCGCCACGGCTGCATAAACTTTAAGACAGATTGATAAATGTTTTACCGATATTCTGTTACAAAGGTAGGTAACTTCTTTCTTAAAAAACGAACTTTTAACGCGCTTTACCGATTACAGTGGACTCGTCCTGGAGGTCATGGCTCAGGGGTCAAAATCGGACTATACCCGGCATCTGGTGTCAAACTAATGCCTAGCATGTACACATTACTGACTCTACAAAGATAACGTATATTTTTAAAAGAAACAATATTAACATTTTATCTTAAAAAAAAAATGACAAAATTGGATTTTACGTATATTTTGTCTCTATTTAATGGTAAAATGCCCATTTTCGACTCTTTTTGAGAAAAAGCCTCTAGACATGCCGGTCCCTTTATACTGTTCACTTTGCACATAATTTGTAGAGTTAAACACATAAAAGCGATCATTAGAAATATTAATGTCACTTTCTCTGCGTTAAATCAGCAAACAAATCTACAAATCGCATACGAGTGTATATCCAAAATTTGGATTTGAATTCCAAATAAAGACAAGAACAGACGAAGCTACGGTAGATATAACGTAAATCAACCTTGAGAAGTTTCCTATGAATATTGTAAATGTGTGTTTTATCATACGGACAAGAAACATGATGCATCCATACTATACAGCGAATGTGTATATTTGATAAATAAATAACTAAATAAAAAAATAAATGAATAAATAAATAAATAAAAAGGTCGAAGGCATAGTTACTCGTAATTCCTGTAGGCCTACTCGTATATGCGACTGTGTGCGGTTACACACCATGATTACAACTGTCAAATATGCACAGGTAAATCGATACCGATAACGCGATAGAAGCTGTATTTTGATTGGCTGAAGAACATACCCTTAGATGGCAGTGCACTGGTAAAATACAAAGTCACCGATTTTACCAGTGCACTGCTAAATTTTATCAGTGGACCGGTAAATTTACCAGTGCACTGCTAAATTTTATCAGTGGACTGGTAAAATTTGGCAGTGCACTGGTAAAATATAGCAGTGCACTGGTAAACTTTAGCAGTGCACTGGTAAAAATTTACCAGTGGACTGCTACCGGTGGTTTTGACCCTTCTGGTACACCATATAGTTTTGCCACGGTTGCAATTAAGCGTCTGTCTTTTATCATTGCGTCCATGTTGTAAATAGTGGCGGGCGCTATTGACATATGTAGCCGTCTAAATCGCGTAAAGTCCGCTATCTTTGCGGGGGCCCTGCTGTAAATCCGACAAACGTAAACTCTTTACCGTTAACTGAGCCGCCTCGTGGAAAAAACAACAATGTGGTTTCCGACCAGGTCTGACACAAGCCGACCTGTACAAGCACAGAAAAGAGCTAGAAGCTTGGAATTTCGGATTTAAGTAAGAGAGGAATTGAACTATCCGAGTAGCGAAAACAAAGGCGCTGATCCGCTTCGCGGTTACCGCGAAGCTGATCTGCGTCTTTGTTTTCGCATATGCAGATTGTTGGTTTTCTCACGAGGTGGCTCATCTGTTGGAAGTTATAAAACATGACTATGCCATGTCGTAGGAGGACCTCATTCTTCGCATAGAGCGTGAAGAAGAGTGACCGGGTAGGTATGAGGGATCCACCATTGGGGCCGTGAGAAAAAGGTTGACTGCATGTTCCTTAAGGCTGAGGCTATCCGCACGACGGTCGTGCCGATAAGCGGCGTTATCCGCACGACGGTCGTGCCGATAAGCGGCGTTATCGGCCCGACTGTCGTGCGGATAGCCAATGCTACAGGTATTGGCTATCGGCACGACGGGAGTATAGGATTTTCTAACAAGCTTAAGTATGCATTTAACTTTTAATTTGTCATTAAATAAAATGATTTTGTGTTTAGCTATTGAACTACATTCAAAATCAACATATTTGTTAATTATGAATAAGAAAACTAGTTGACTTGATTAATTTGGCTGATGTAAACTGAATCACAGTAGATTTGTAACAGCAGACAAAAATATAATCATTGCATTTTTTAATTGTGTTACTGAAATGTTTCAATACCCCATTGTTAAAATCAAACTTTAAGGCTGTTTATTCTTTTTGATAACCACATTATTTTATTATTTAGGTAATGATTATTACTTTCTCGTTACGCATACGCATGACTGATTTTTACAGGTAAATTTACAGGTAAGCCAATTTCAGCAAAATAACAATTTTGTTAATTAAAAAGTAAAAAATCCTGCATGTGTAATATTCTGTTTCAGTTTTGAAGCCAGTGTAATATATTTTTCAACTTAGAATGTATCAATTTCTATACACATTTAACATTTGGATATCGATTTTCCTGTCGTGCCGATAACGCCGCTTATCCGCACGACAGTCGTGCCGATAAGCGGCGTTATCGGCACGACCGTCGTGCGGATAGCCAGTGTCGTTCCTTAAGGCGAAGCCTATAATCGACTGAACGACCACCTAATTACAAGATAATCGTTTAGTAGGTCTAAGCCTGTTCAGTAAAAGTGGTTAAGTCAAACCATCCGTACATGATTGACGTTTATTTGTTCGTCGTTCTTGTCATTGCCTTCTCTGATTCCTGAATTTCATAGGCCTCCTAGGCCTCGTACTCAATAAATCTGGTATCGCGTTCGTCTTCTTAGCAAGATATTCGATATCGGTGTTATAAAACGCTTTCGTTAATGTCATTGAGTGAAGTACGTGGTTGTACCTTTCGGACTCACTGTCCGTAATGTGAAAAAATTTACATTCGTGTAAATAGGCTAATAAAGAGCAGAAGTTTCAGAGTTAATCAACCATCATTTTTTTTCATAGGAGAAAATGAAGTTTGTGGGGACGGCGACACAACTTTGGTCAGCGGAACAGGTGTAATAGCGTCATTAGATCAGGACAAAAACGGGCTGTACGACAACCATTTAGACTGTCATTGGACGGTTCAACTTGATTTTGATAGTGTTATTATTTTTGAAGTGCGCATGATGGACATTTATAAGCAAACGGCAGACTGTTTAGGAGATTTTCTGGAGGTATGAACAATTTATGAAAATACCCGTAATATCTGTGAGTAAAATGACTTCTAACATAATGGAAGTATTAAACAACAAAGAACAATAAGTATTAAAATCATATTCATAAAATTGCATCCTAAATGTACCCTGGTGTATATTTGTTGCGATAGTAATTTCGTTTAACGTGTCAACAAAACGTACTCGCTTAGCGACTTAGAGATACATGTATGGATGAGCTAAGAGAGAATTAAAACAACGGCAAAATATTTACTGGTATCATAATGGTCGATGCCATATTGTTTATTATAGATTAAAGAAGACCATATATACAGAGGGAAATTTTGTGGTACAGCAGCCCCGTACCCATTGACTACGGAAACAAACCGCCTTTATGTACAATTCTCGTCTGACCAATATTTATCTGGAAAAGGATTTGAAGCTGTTTATTCGGGAGCTGAAGGTTTGTCAAAATATATTTACTCAACAATGTTAAACAAAACTATAAAGACCATTTTGACATCTGGAAATTAACAATGTGTGTACTGGCTATGAACTCGCGATCAAAAGCAATATCATAAAATTAGTGAATTGATATTTCTAAGGCGATACTTCTGTTGTGGTTCTAATTGTTTTATGTTTTAGTGTTGATTTTTTGTTTATTTCTTTCCCCAGAGAAATTGTCGTGTTCTCCGATGTATCAATGTCTATTATCAGAGGTCAAAATTCAGCGAACTAATTTGTGCGACTCATTCAGAGATTGCCAGTATGGAGATGATGAACGGTTTTGTAATTCTAGGTAATATCGTATTTAAATAATAAAATACTTTTATGTCGAAAATGTTCGAAGGAATTGATTTTTTTTATATTTGTTGACTCGTTGAATTCAAAATGTTCTCGGACTTGTGAAAGTGTATGGATAAAAAGGTACAAGTAGGCAACGGTCAGAAAAAGGCGTAATCAGAAAGAGATTCACTCTCCAAAAACCGAGGTGGGACAAAATTAACAATCAGGTACTTATACCATACACTGTATCGTAAGCTGAATGAGCATCAGATAAATCGATATATATATAATATACATTTTGATCGCGCAAAGTCAAATCTTTTAAATGGTGTGTCGTGTTACTGTCGAAAGAAATCGGACGTTACGACGCACTGCTTCAAGCTAAAACAAAGTCTACATTATTTTTATCGGACGCGTATAATTTCTTAAAATTGGTGGTTTGATCCATTACAGCACGTGTAAGAATACCCTATGCACAATTATCTGGTGTTTGAAATATTGCAGGTGTCCAACTGCATGCGTTTGTTTTGGACCATTGATTGACTGCTCAGCAAACAGTGCTTGTCAGAAAATGAACCAGCCTCTTAATACTACAGACGTCGTAATTATACCGTCAACGGCAAAAGTACTTGATGTCAGTTTTAATAGCTATGTATTCAAGAACATGAATCTTGGACAATATGAATTGACCCTGCTTGTCCGTTTAAACCTTTCCTATTGTGGCATTGAAAGCTTTGCTATTAACTTGTTCTCCTGGATGCCCAGTCTGAAAGTACTTGATATTGGTCATAATAAAATCAAAACGTTGTCAACTCATATGTTCTTCTTTCTATCAGAACTGATAGTATTGAATATCGACGGAAATTTTGAGACGATAGTTTTTGAGACCAAGACGTTTACGGGAATGTCATCCATTAAGACATTATCTTTCTCCAGTCTTGATATTGAACGCATTTCTGAGGACGCGTTTGCATTTTTAAATTTGGACGAGTTGAGCATTTATCATAGTAAAATCAATTTCATTGAAGTTCAGTCTTTCGGAAGTTTGCAGGCCAAACGCGTTTATTTTAACAGCACGAAAATTCAAACGCTGTCGGAGAACATGTTTGATGGTATAAGCGGTGTTCAGATCATGAAATTTGATGAGTTGAAGTTTTGTTGTGAGCGACCAATAACACTAAGTTCTGATAGCTGTTTTCCGCAGCAAGATGAGTTCTCGTCATGCGGAGATTTGGTCAGAAACGAGGTTCTTATTCCGCTCATATGGATTATTGGTTTCTTTTCCATAATCGCTAACACCGCTTCCGTCGCTTATCGTATCACCAAACAAAGGAAACAGTTCAAGCGCAACTACGGGGTATTTGTGTCCAACCTTGCTGCATCAGATAGTTTAATGGGTGTGTATCTGTTAATTATCGCAGTGGCGGATACTCATTATAGAGGCTCCTATATATACCACGACGATTACTGGCGATTTAGTCTCTGGTGTAAAATTGCTGGTGTCTTATCAGTGATCTCCAGCGAAGCTTCCGTTTTGTTTATTTGTCTCATTGTTCTAGATCGCCTTCTCGTTGTCAAATATCCATTTGGGCAAGTTAAAATGGACCTGAATCTTGGAAAACGGCTCTCTGTTATTGTATGGGCCATTGCAACGGTTGTTGCACTTCTACCTGTCGCATTGTTTCCTGTTTTTGATGGACAGTTCTACTCAATTTCCGGAACATGCTTGTCTTTGCCAATTACACGGGCTAGGCCGCCAGGATGGCAGTTTGCTTTTGGAATCTTTATCGTTTTTAACATGTTATCATGTCTGTTTGTTGGCGTTGGTCAGTGGATTATATACAAGGAAATCAAGGAATCGGCAAAGAAAATGATTGGATGTCGCTCCGGGCGTGCACACGATGCAAGAGTAACGAAAAACTTGCTCATTGTAGTGTCAACGAACGTCCTGTGTTGGTTGCCGATCATAATATGTGGTGAGTTAGTAAACGTGGTACAGGAAAATGGTTATATTTAAGAAATAGATCAGCTCTAGCAGTGAATTGTTGAGTAATAATTCACTGTTTGGAGGTCAGTTGTAAAGAAGATCAAATCACGAGCGCGTAGCGCGAGTGATTTATCTTCTTACAACTGACCGACAAACAGTGAATTATTACTCAACAATTCACGCACTTGAGCTGATCTATTTCGATTCTAACACACAATAAACGGAATAAATGTTGCTGAAACCGTCGATATCGTTCAGTTTTCCGCCATTGCATTGCAGATATCCCGCCAAATATTTGACTGTAATGCTGGTATTTACACACACTTATTACGTTTGTTGTGTGCTAAAACGACGTTTCACCGTCTAACGCTGCTTTGTGGGATAGCTGACGTCACAAATGCCGCAAAGTAACGTCACGCTTATTCGCCCAGTGAAACTGTTGCACAATATAACACGTTTTTTTACCATTGGCTATATAGGCGATGTGTGTTAGAATAACAATCATTTGACGAATTGGCTTTCAAATCATTATCAAATGGGAGAGTCCGCTGTCATTTTAGGTGCATCAGGAGTGATTTTGAATTGTTATTCCATTTTTCGATAAAATTCCCTAACGGCTCTCGTTGTCAGTTTGTAAAGGGTCTCTGGTGAAGATTCATTACCCGAAATTGTACAATATGGACCATCTATCTCTGAATGTTTTACTGCTTCCGAAGGGTGAACACATTCGATTTTATTTATATGGCATTTTGTGACTTTCAATGTAAACATTAAATTGACACGTATTTGCTTTTTATACTTATATTGTCATTGTCTTAATCTTCTCAAACAATTAGGGATTTTGGCGTTGATGGACAATCCAATCCAGGGTCAGATATACTCCTGGGTAGCTGTTGTAGTCCTGCCTATCAACTCGTCGGCGAATCCAGTTATTTACACGCTCTTGGCTGCTTGTCAGAAACAGGTATTGTTTGTTTGTGTTGAGGCTTAACGTCCCAGTCAACAATTTTTCAGCCATGTCGGGACGGTGCCAACGCTTCCTGGGCTTAGCCATTACTGTAGGGAGTTAATGTGTCTTGCTCAAGGACACAACACGGTGACGCCTGTGGGGATCGAACCTAGGACCTCTTGATTTGGAGTGCAACGCTCTACCACTACATGTACGCCACCGCGCTCCCTAAAACAGGCATTGTAATAGTAAATTAGTCTGTGATTATCGGTCATGTACATCATTATTACTTGAGGGAGTCCACTTTCATTTTAGGGGAATCAAGATGTTTTATTTATTTATTTTATTTTTTTTTTTTTTTCATTCATAATGAAATTATATCAAGCAAACAGAATAGCCCCATACGGTACATAATGTTCTGTGGCGTCAAATGTGAAGATATATTGTTTGCATGTACAGTATCCTATAAATAAGTAAGGGGTAATCGCTTTATAACCTGATCTCATTATTTTGTTTCCCAACTTGAACTTCGAAGCATTATTAATGTTTTCTTAAGCCGGGAATAATGTATCAATGTTTGGTAATGTCATACTTGTAAGCAAACAGAGGGAGCACCACACTCACCTTTTTTCGCCAACTTAATTAGCATAGTATCCCTTGCATTTATTACAGACCGACACAGCTAAAGAAAATATTGGAGATGCAATGGACAACGACACCATGTCATGTACATTCACTGATGGTATGGATAAATGCCGAATATTGGTTACATTATTCATCAGGAAATCATGTCCGTGAAATGTATACCCCATTAAATCCCACTTTTATATAGAAAAAATGGGGTTTGCAGGGGTATACTTATTTTTGCTCCAAAACATAGATTTTGGGTACCCGTTAGAACCGGCTCGCCGAGGCGGTTCTAACGTGTCCCCACAATCTATGTTTTTGAGCAACATTAAGAACAAGCTCGCCGAGGCGGTTCTAACGTGTCCCCACAATCTATGTTTTGAGCAACTAAGAAAAATATCCAAAAGATTCCATTGAAAATTTTCAGGTTTTTTTTTTTTTTTTTTTTTTTTTTTTTTTTTATTTTAAGTTTTTTTTTTTTTTTTTTTTTTTCAACTCGAGAAAAATCTGTATGTTATATTACATGGGCGTGTTTATATAATGTTAAGCAATTCATAGCAGTCTTTATAAAGCGTTACACGTATTTGCGGGTATATGATGTAACTATTTACAACAATTCCCCATTTTGAGTCAAAACGTCCATACATGTTAACCTCACGTTTACTAGGTTGTGCAATTTATAGGATCGGTTAGACAGATTCTGTCCAGAGGGTCATCGTTTAGCATCACAAGGCTAACTGGACAGAATTGTCTATCCTGTCTACAAACCAATCTTGGATGCCTTTTCCTGCAACTCTTGAGAAGCGAGTGTTAAACTTTATAATTTAGAAGTCTGGATGAGATAGAAACAGTGATGATATATTATGGGATCTCACCAGGGTTAAACAAAATGAGATTGCTCTATTTAATGTGGAATCAAAATGGTTCTTTCCGAGAGGTTCAGAATGCTTTATCAAATCGATCATCTCACCGCACGTCTGGTGAGATTTCGAGCCCCACACAAGCCAAGTTCTACTTGCGGTTGTGCCAGGAGACTTTTCTCGGGGTTCTTCCGGTTTCGCCATACCTATTGATTGGCCCATCTCATATGAGCTAAAATAACGTTGAAAGGAACGTAGAACTGAATAAATTGTTTCTTTTGATTATTTACTAGATGGCGTACAAAGATCAGCTTTGTTATGGAAGCAGAAATGGTATTGGCAGTACCCGAAACAGCAAGAAGGGTTTATACCTTTGACTGAAGCCCTGGATAACCATTCTGTAAATGTTGATCAGCGGGTTGTCATAGCGAGAGAAACTATAAAGTTGATACATGCTCTTCACGAACAACAGTTTGCACAAACACACTTAACGCCGGACGATATATTTGTGACAGAATCAAACCAGGTTATTATCCTAGTTAGACCGAAAGCTAATGCCGCAAGAGACCACGGTATCACAAACAGGTTTAGTAGTACAATAAGACTACCCAGGAACTGATCCGTTTTTTCTTTGATGAAATGTGGGTTCGAAACATATGACTTTAGCCGTCATATTGAATATATTCGATAATGTATAAATGAATATTTAACAAAAAATGTATACCACGAATCCTTAGACGAAACAACATTGAATACGATGTATACTCCAAAAAATGGATGCTGCGCCAATCATGTCAGTTTTAAGTTATCAAGAAATGATGCAATGTTTCAATTTCTTACTATTCTAACGTGCACATAATAAAACACTTGCCAGTGGGTATCTGTATAGTTTCCGTAAACGCAGAACTATTTTCTCATGACGAAGCTCATTAAGAATATACTGAATTTCTTCTTTGTGGTTTAACGTCCACGTCAAGTTTTCAGCCATGTAGGGACAAGGCAACAGTCACCATGAGTAAATTAATGCATTACGAAAACATGTCCATGCAATATACAGAATTTTTTATCAGATTTCACTTAAACGATTTACCTGTTAAGTTTTATGTTTGTGTCAGTGAAGGTCAAGACAAACTTCCTACGATTTATTGGTTACCTATGCTTCACAAAAGACCGTACAAATGTAGATTTATTGCAAATTCTAGCTCTTGTACTACAACTGAACTTTCTAAATTATTAACTTCCTGTCTTACTGCTATCAAATCTCATGTCATAAGATACTGTCAGACAGTGTGTGAAACTTCAAATAAAAATTGGTTTTGGTCAATAAAAATTTCTGGCGAAGTGCTCAGTAAATTGAAGTGTAGAGGGTTCCGTTCGACGAGCTTGTCCACATATGAATGTTCTACTTTGTATACAACATTGCCACATAATCTAATTAAAGAAAAACTTCTGATAGAGTGGGCCTTCAAAAGGGCATTTAAAAGTATGTTTCACTTTATTTGGCATGTAATGACAGAAAGGCTTTTTTCACTTCCTCTGACCAAAGTCCGTATACACTTTGGTCATGTCAGAATGTCTGCGACGCCTTATCCTATCTCCTGGATAATATTTATATTAGATTTAGGACCAAGTTATACAGACAAATTGTTGGAATTCCGATGGGTACAAATTGCGCACCTCTGGTAACTGTTTTATTTTTATACTGCTACGAAAGAGATTTCATGGATTCCCTTAACCATAACAATCAAGCTGATGGTATCGAGGCTTTTAATTCGACTTCCAGGTACCTCGATGACCTTTTGAACATTGACAACCCTTATTTTGAAGGTATGGTCAATCAAATTTATCCACCTGAACTACAATATCTCAGATACCGAAGCCTCCTTTTTAGTTTTACATCTTTCTGTTGCAAATGGATTTGTTTCTCCTAAAATTTATGATAACGCGATGACATTGATTTTGATGTAGAAAATTTTTCGTTTTTGGATGGTGACGTTCCTCGTCGTGCTTCTTATGGTGTATACATTTCGCAATTTATTAGGTTTGCTAGAGTCTGCAATCATGTTACGGACTTAAAAGCTCGAAATAAATGTTTAACGGCCAAAATTCTCCAACAGGGCTATCGGTATCATAAACTTCGAAAAACATTTTCAAAATTTTATCGCAGACACTATGAATTGTTTTACAATAATAAAGTATAATGTTGGGTTAAAGACACTTTTAGGTGCGGGCCTTTCAGAACCAGAATTTTATGGTGACTTTGTTTACAAATTTAAGAAACTAATAGGAAGGAATGTTTTTTTCTTTTCAGTTCAGAAAAAAAATCATTACACGTTACAGACGTATAGGTTATAACTTGAATGTTATGCAACGGTCTGCATGCTTAGTTTTTACCCAATCATGGTTGATAACTATGCTGCCTCCTTTAATTGCACGCCGGTTGGTCGGGCGTCAGACTCTATGATGGCCACGACTTAAAGCTATTCATTTTAGCTGGTTGGGGCCGGAGATTCTTGTCTGTTGCTTGGCCCACCGGAGTCAAACTGGTGTTTTCTTTTGCTCCGTAGTTAGTAAGTTATTCGGCGCCCAGGGATTTGCATCGTCGGGCAGCTTACTGAATCTGTTGAGTCCTCGTTTTTGATTAATCAGGAAGTTAATCATGATTCATTTGTATGTACTTGATGATTCCTTGACTAATTAGAGATTCATCACGAGTACCGAAGAAGAACTAACTAAATGTTATTAACCACTGCAGAAGCTGAGGGTGAGGTTATGGCCATGTAAAATCGATTTAAGCCCGCCAGTAATATAATATTACTGATCGTTCCAAGGTGATACTTCTGTGGTGGTTCTTTTGAGCTCACCTGAGCCGAAGGCTTAAAGGGGAGCTTGTAGGATATGCAGGTATCCGGCGTCCGTCGTCCGTCAACATTTTCAAACGACTTCTCCTCTGAAGCTGTGAGGCCAAAACGTTTGATATTTGGCATAAAGCATCCACAGGAGGGGGGGAACCAAAAATCTTGTTTTTTGTTCAGATCGGATAAGAACTCTGGTTGCAATGGCAACTGATATGTCCCTTAGACTTATAATGGAAAACGTGGACATTGCTTTACCTTGATTGGTTGCTGGGGCCCCTAAAAGGGCAAAGTTTCGAAAAAAATTCTTTAAAAATCTTTTTCAGAAACTGTTTGCTATATGAAGCTGATACTTTGCATTTATGTTCCTGGCATTAGCCTCTACAAAGAATTTTTTTTTTTTTTTTTTTTTTTTTTTTTTTTTTTTTGTTCCAGTCAGATAAGAATTATGGTTGCTATGGCAACTTTCAGTTTGCAGAGACTTATAATGGAAAAAGTAGAAATTGGCTATTTTTGCAGTCTCATTTCGGATATTTGAATTTTGTTTTTGCATAAGTGTTCTAAATTGAGTAGTCTTCTATGTGTAATATGACTCTTATTTGATTTCTAATATGGTGTTTTTGCAAAGACACTGGATAGAATATTACAGAATTGTTGGGTGGCCATAAATTTTACATTCAACTACAGCTGTTAAATCAGGTGAGCTTTGTGGCCCATGGGCCTCTGGTTGTTTTTTGTCTTGGTGGATGTAGGCGCCTTATGTGTGTTTTCATATTTTTAGTTACGTTTAGGTAACTGAGTGGCCACCTATCTGGAAAATATCTGCTCATTCGGCTTACGATATGTTTTCATGGTATAAGTACCTGATTGTTAATTTTGTTTTTTCCTACCTGGGTTTTTGGAGTGGGAATCTTATTTTGACTGCGCATTTTCCTGATCTTTGTCTACTGTTACGTGCCAGGCGTAACTAGAAGATTAAGGAAACCAACAAGTTGGTTAGCCAGCAACAAGCTTTGTTTAAAATTTAACAAATCTATTTAGAAGTGATTTAACCAGTAATTACATGTGAAACAATCAAAAGCATATATACAATCAAACAAAAATGAATGTACAATACCTTTCAAGATGTTAATTCCCTTAAAGAATGTCTGAATGTCCCTCAGAATTTTTAACACAAGTCTGTTTCAGTTTCTGATCCCAAGAATTAAAGTTTGTTTCAAAATAGCACTATGTCCCAATCCAGAATCGAATATCACAAAGTAATCCAAGAATAAGTTTAAATTCCAGTAAGATATATTTTGACTTCTTAATAGTAACAGTACCCAAAGATTGTCCTTATGAAAATTTGTAGCCCTTATATAGCACTGAGGAACATTCAGGATTCTTCCAGCAAATTCTATGATATCATATACTAAGGATTCTTCCAGCAAAAAGTAAATAATTGCTAAGGACAACAAGTAAACATCATATGTATAACATCATACTTTCCTGGGCATACTCCCTTGGGAAGTTTACCAGTACTGAATGCACATCTTTCAACAAGTAACTGTCATACATAACACTTCCCCTCTTCAAAGAAAAGAAAGTTTTATAAAATAAAGCTTTCTTTTGCAATACTGGATAATTTTATACAATATGTTTAGCAAAATTTGTGCAAAACTAATCAAATACAACAGCACAAAGCTGGACATCAGCATTGTAGAGGCACTTAAGCTCTGCTTAGGGTGTCTGGAATGATATTACCTCTTCCTCGGATATGTCTGATGTCAAGATTGTGCTCTTGCAACATGAGACTCCACCTGAGTAAACGCTGGTTCTTGTTTTTCATTTTATGTATGAAAGTCAGTGGATTGTGGTCACTGAAGACAACAATTGGTGCATGTGAAGAAGCTAAGTAAACTTCAAAGTGCTGAAGCGCAAGGATTAGAGATAGGCATTCTTTCTCTATGGTAGAGTAATTTCTCTGATGCTTGTTAAACTTTTTGAAAAATAACAAACAGGATGGTCAACACCATTGTCATCTTCTTGCAACAATACACTGCCTGCACCAACATCACTGGCATCTACAGCCAACTTGAAATCTTTGTCAAAACTTGGTGCTAAGAGAACCGGAGCACTTCTAAGTATGGCCTTGACCTTATCAAATGACTTCTGGCAGTCATCTGTCCAAACATACTTGGCCTTCTTACCAAGCAAGTTTGTCAGAGGCTCAGCTATAGCCGAGAAGTTGTTGCAGAATTTCCTGTAATATCCAGCCATACCCAGAAAGCGCATCAGTTGTCTTTTGCTAGTAGGTACAGGAAAATCTGAGATAGCCTCAACTTTAGCTTCTACAGGTTTTACCTGACCTTGACCTACAATGTGTCCAAGAAATGTCAAGTTTGCATGACAAAATTCACTTTTTGCCAAGTTCACAGTTAGTTTAGCATCACTTAGCCGGTCAAAGAATGTTCTGATTGTCTGCAAGTGTTGTTGCCACTCCTCACTGAAGATAATAGCGTCGTCGATATAGGCTTTACAGCCATCCAGATTGGAAATCAAACTGTTGACCAGCCGCTGAAAAGTCGCAGGCGAGTTCTTCATTCCAAATGGCATGACTTTATACTGGTACAGTCCATCTGGTGTAACAAATGCCGAGATCTCCTTTGCTCTGTCCGTGAGGGGTATCTGCCAAAATCCCTTTAGCAGATCGAACTTTGTAACATACTTGGCATGTCCAATATTATCAATGCAGTCATCGATTCGTGGGATTGGAAAAGTGTCTGTTTTATTGACAGAATTGACTTTTCGATAGTCTGTGCACATTCTAAATGTCCCGTCTGGCTTTGATACAAGAATACAAGGAGAACTCCATTCACTTTGGCTGGGTTCAATGAAATCATTGTCCAGCAAATATTGAACTTCTTCCCTGAGATATTGCTGTTTTACAGGGTTCATTCTGTAAGGATGTTGCTTTACAGGTTTTGAACCTTCAATAATGTCAACATCATGATAGATTTTGTCAGTTCTGGATGGAATGTCCGGAAATAAGTGCTCATATTCGAGAACTAACTGTTTCAGTTCAAGTCTTTTGTCTGAATCAAGGTGAGACAGTTTCTGATCAAGATTCTGTAGTATGTCAGAATTCTGGAGTTTCGATGACGAGGGATCAGATTTCTCCAAGTTGAAGTCCTCAGAGTCCATTTGATTTTTTTCATGAGGGACAGAATTAACTATATTTACTGGTGAAATAACAGAACTATCCCTATCAATATACTTCTTGAGCATATTAATGTGACAAAGCTGTTTTTGCTTGCGCCTCCCAGGAGTGTTAGCAATGTAATTCACGTCACTTAACTTTTTACCAACAGTATACGGGCCATAATATCTAGCTTGTAAAGGTCTGCCAGGAATGGGCAAGAGAGCAAGTACCTTGTCTCCAGGTTCAAAATTTCTGTCTTTAGCATTTTCATCATAACGAATCTTCATTTTGCTTTGAGCAGATTTGAGATTGGACCGAGCCGCATCACAGGCCTTTGATAGTCTGTTTTTGAAATCAGACACATACTGAAGTAAGTTCAAAGAACTGTCATCATCTGAGAGAAATTTCTCTTTTAGAAGTTTTAACGGTCCACGTACAGTGTGCCCAAAAACAAGCTCAAATGGGCTGAACCCCAGAGACTCTTGTACAGATTCTCTTACAGCAAATAGAAGCAAGTGTATGCCTTCATCCCAATCCTTTTCAGTGTCAAAGCAGTAAGATCTGATCATGTTTTTCAAAGTTTGATGGAATCTTTCTAAGGCACCTTGGCTTTCAGGGTGGTAAGCCGATGACTTGTATTGCTTAATTCCAAGTTCGTACATGACTTGCTGAAAAATTCCTGACGTAAAATTTGAGCCCTGGTCTGACTGGATAGATTTTGGGAGGCCTACAAATGTGAAGAACTTCACAAGTGCATTAACTATTGTTTTAGCCTTGATATTTCTGAGTGGGATAGCTTCAGGAAAGCGAGTTGAAACACACATTATGGTCAGAAGATATTCACAACCTTTCTTTGTTTTGGGTAAGGGACCTACACAATCAATAATCACTCTGCTGAAAGGTTCATCAAAGGCAGGAATGGGCTGCAATTGAGCTTTTGGAATGGTCTGATTGGGCTTTCCTACCATTTGACAAGTGTGGCAGGATTTGCAATGCTGTGAAACATCAGATTTTAATCCTGGCCAGTAGAAATGATTTAGAATCTTGTGATAGGTCTTATTTACACCTAAATGGCCTGACATGGGTGTTTCATGAGCCAAGTTTAAGATTTCAGGGCGATAAACCCTAGGAACCACAATTTGGTGGTTAACAGTCCACTCATCTTCTGCTGAGACATCTGGAGGACGCCATTTTCGCATTAATATGCCATTTTTGACATAATAGCAAACAGGGACCTGGGATATTTCTTTTTCATCTAAAGCCCTTTCAAATAAAGGCGAGATCTCAGAATCACTGTGTTGTTCTTTACAAAGCTGTGACCTTGACATCTGGTCATGACCTTGATCATTTGACGTTGAGGGTGAAAGGTCATTTTCTGACCCCGACCTTGGATTGCTAGGGTCAGTCTGAATATCAGACTGACTAGGGGAAAGAGATGTTGAAATCTCTTTATTAAAAGACTGACCTATCAAAGTGTCAGTTAAATTTATGTCCTGCATCCCATCATATAATTTGGCTTTCTTAGCCATTGCCCTAGTAACAGCACAAGAAGGGTAAAGGTCAGGAATTTCCTGCTCAATGGGATCAGGTGGTTGATCAACACATGGTGTGCTGGTCAAAAGTGGGTTTACCACAACCTTATCTCCTGCCAAATCATTGCCTAACAGCAAATGAATACCTTTAAAGGGTAAGGAAGGTCTAATACCTACAGCCACGGGACCTTTAACTAAGTCTGAGGACAAATAGATATTATGGAGCGGTACATTAACAAATCCACACTCTACGCCCTGGATAAGGACACTTGTCCCAGAAGAAGACTTCTCGGAAAATGGCAAGGTATCTGCCAAGATGAGGGATTGAGAAGCTCCGGTATCTCGTAAGATTTTGATAGGGGTAGACTGGGCAGAGTCACTGTTAAGTGACACAAAACCATCTGATAAGAATGGTTCATAAATCTCCATAATAGAATCCTCAGAGACTGACTCTTTACAAGTTCTGGTCAGTATAGGGTTTTCTTCCTGGATACAAGACTGTGGTTTAGCCTTTAAGGAGGTGAGGCCTGTCGGTTTAGCACTATCTAGATTTTCTCTTTCTTTCTTTCGTTTCAGTGCCAAACATTCAGAAATAATGTGGCCAGTTTTCTTACAATAATTACAAATTGGCTGGGATAAGGGATTTTGTCCTTTGTTTTCACTAGAAAATTTGGGTTTTGGACTGGAATTGTCAGTTGGATTACTGGGATTGGCTTTGGGACCGGATTGAGGGGAATATGGTTTCCTAGGATATGGCTGGTTGACAAATGAAGCCTTATGAGTCAAAGCATAGTCATCAGCTAAACGTGCTGCTGTTTCCAAGTTTTCAACTTCTCTTTCGTTCAAGAAAGCCTTAACATCAGAATTTATGCACCGTTTGAATTCTTCAACAAGCATGAGCTGCCTTAGCTTTGCATGATCAGAACCTACTTTCTTTGAAGAACACCATCTATCAAATAGTTGCTCTTTTGTTCTAGCAAACTCAACATGAGTCTGGTCATGTTCTTTTCTACAGTCTCTAAATTTCTGCCTGTATGCCTCAGGGACCAGCTCATAAGCCTTAAGGATAAGCTCTTTAACTTTGTCATAATCAGAACTTTGCTCAAGAGAAAGCTGAGTGTAAATTTCTCGAGCTTTACCAATGACAACACTCTGCAAAAGCAAGGTCCAGTGCTCTCTTGGCCATTTCAAGTTTTCTGCTACCTTCTCAAAATGTAGAAAATATTTATCAACCTCTTTTTCTTGAAATGGAGGAACGAGTCGGATTTGTTTTGTTACATCAAATATTTTGCTTGTGTCTGAAGATAAAGATTTTGATTTTGATTTTTCATTAAATTCAATTTCTTTGATTCTTAACTGAAAAAGCCTTGCTCTTTCTTTTTCTTCATTTTCAAATCTCAATTTTTCTTTTTCAATTTCGAGCCGTTCTTCTCGTTCTAATTTTTCTTTTTCAAGCCTTTCTTCTCGTTCTAATTTTTCATATTCTAAAGCTCTTTGTTTCTCCTTCTCTCGTTCTTCCATTTCTAACCTTTGTTTATGCATTCTTTCTTCCCGTTCTAAAGTTTCCAATCTTATTCTTTCTTCCCTTTCGGCCTTTTCTGCCCTTATTCTTTCATCCCGCTCTAAAGTTTCCAACCTTATTCTTTCTTCATACTCAAATTTTAGTTTTTCCATCTCAATTTGTCTTTTGATTTCTAGTTCCCTCAACTGCAGGTCAGTCTGAGTGACTAGAATCTGAGAAGTAGCCGAGGAATCAAAAATTTCCTCGTCAACAAAAAACTGAATCAAAATGTTCTTAATTTCATGTTTTAACATGGAAGTCTTGATATTTGACAACCCATAATGATCAGCTATGTCTAATAGGTCACTCTTTTTGGCCTTATCGAACAGCTCCTGAGAAGGCGCAGCAATAAAGTCACTTAGTTTGAATGACATGGTTGCTTTTTGCTGGCTTTAGCTATTTAAACAGCAAACAGTGAAGATACTTTAGAATTTTAAATAAATTTGGTGCACAAGAAATTTCAATCCCGGACTCAGCCCCCAATTCTGTTACGTGCCAGGCGTAACTAGAAGATTAAGGAAGCCAACAAGTTGGTTAGCCAGCAACAAGCTTTGTTTAAAATTTAACAAATCTATTTAGAAGTGATTTAACCAGTAATTACATGTGAAACAATCAAAAGCATATATACAATCAAACAAAAATGAATGTACAATACCTTTCAAGATGTTAATTCCCTTAAAGAATGTCTGAATGTCCCTCAGAATTTTTAACACAAGTCTGTATCAGTTTCTGATCCCAAGAATTAAAGTTTGTTTCAAAATAGCACTATGTCCCAATCCAGAATCGAATATCACAAAGTAATCCAAGAATAAGTTTAAATTCCAGTAAGATAGATTGTGACTTCTTAATAGTAACAGTACCCAAAGATTGTCCTTATGAAAATTTGTAGCCCTTATATAGCACTGAGGAACATTCAGGATTCTTCCAGCAAATTCTATGATATCATATACTAAGGATTCTTCCAGCAAAAAGTAAATAATTGCTAAGGACAACAAGTAAACATCATATGTATAACATCATACTTTCCTGGGCATACTCCCTTGGGAAGTTTACCAGTACTGAATGCACATCTTTCAACAAGTAACTGTCATACATAACACTTCCCCTCTTCAAAGAAAAGAAAGTTTTATAAAATAAAGCTTTCTTTTGCAATACTGGATAATTTTATACAATATGTTTAGCAAAATTTGTGCAAAACTAATCAAATACAACAGCACAAAGCTGGACATCAGCATTGTAGAGGCACTTAAGCTCTGCTTAGGGTGTCTGGAATGATATTACCTCTTCCTCGGATATGTCTGATGTCAAGATTGTGCTCTTGCAACATGAGACTCCACCTGAGTAAACGCTGGTTCTTGTTTTTCATTTTATGTATGAAAGTCAGTGGATTGTGGTCACTGAAGACAACAATTGGTGCATGTGAAGAAGCTAAGTAAACTTCAAAGTGCTGAAGCGCAAGGATTAGAGATAGGCATTCTTTCTCTATGGTAGAGTAATTTCTCTGATGCTTGTTAAACTTTTTGAAAAATAACAAACAGGATGGTCAACACCATTGTCATCTTCTTGCAACAATACACTGCCTGCACCAACATCACTGGCATCTACAGCCAACTTGAAATCTTTGTCAAAACTTGGTGCTAAGAGAACCGGAGCACTTCTAAGTATGGCCTTGACCTTATCAAATGACTTCTGGCAGTCATCTGTCCAAACATACTTGGCCTTCTTACCAAGCAAGTTTGTCAGAGGCTCAGCTATAGCCGAGAAGTTGTTGCAGAATTTCCTGTAATATCCAGCCATACCCAGAAAGCGCATCAGTTGTCTTTTGCTAGTAGGTACAGGAAAATCTGAGATAGCCTCAACTTTAGCTTCTACAGGTTTTACCTGACCTTGACCTACAATGTGTCCAAGAAATGTCAAGTTTGCATGGCAAAATTCACTTTTTGCCAAGTTCACAGTTAGTTTAGCATCACTTAGCCGGTCAAAGAATGTTCTGATTGTCTGCAAGTGTTGTTGCCACTCCTCACTGAAGATAATAGCGTCGTCGATATAGGCTTTACAGCCATCCAGATTGGAAATCAAACTGTTGACCAGCCGCTGAAAAGTCGCAGGCGAGTTCTTCATTCCAAATGGCATGACTTTATACTGGTACAGTCCATCTGGTGTAACAAATGCCGAGATCTCCTTTGCTCTGTCCGTGAGGGGTATCTGCCAAAATCCCTTTAGCAGATCGAACTTTGTAACATACTTGGCATGTCCAATATTATCAATGCAGTCATCGATTCGTGGGATTGGAAAAGTGTCTGTTTTATTGACAGAATTGACTTTTCGATAGTCTGTGCACATTCTAAATGTCCCGTCTGGCTTTGATACAAGAATACAAGGAGAACTCCATTCACTTTGGCTGGGTTCAATGAAATCATTGTCCAGCAAATATTGAACTTCTTCCCTGAGATATTGCTGTTTTACAGGGTTCATTCTGTAAGGATGTTGCTTTACAGGTTTTGAACCTTCAATAATGTCAACATCATGATAGATTTTGTCAGTTCTGGATGGAATGTCCGGAAATAAGTGCTCATATTCGAGAACTAACTGTTTCAGTTCAAGTCTTTTGTCTGAATCAAGGTGAGACAGTTTCTGATCAAGATTCTGTAGTATGTCAGAATTCTGGAGTTTCGATGACGAGGGATCAGATTTCTCCAAGTTGAAGTCCTCAGAGTCCATTTGATTTTTTTCATGAGGGACAGAATTAACTATATTTACTGGTGAAATAACAGAACTATCCCTATCAATATACTTCTTGAGCATATTAATGTGACAAAGCTGTTTTTGCTTGCGCCTCCCAGGAGTGTTAGCAATGTAATTCACGTCACTTAACTTTTTACCAACAGTATACGGGCCATAATATCTAGCTTGTAAAGGTCTGCCAGGAATGGGCAAGAGAGCAAGTACCTTGTCTCCAGGTTCAAAATTTCTGTCTTTAGCATTTTCATCATAACGAATCTTCATTTTGCTTTGAGCAGATTTGAGATTGGACCGAGCCGCATCACAGGCCTTTGATAGTCTGTTTTTGAAATCAGACACATACTGAAGTAAGTTCAAAGAACTGTCATCATCTGAGAGAAATTTCTCTTTTAGAAGTTTTAACGGTCCACGTACAGTGTGCCCAAAAACAAGCTCAAATGGGCTGAACCCCAGAGACTCTTGTACAGATTCTCTTACAGCAAATAGAAGCAAGTGTATGCCTTCATCCCAATCCTTTTCAGTGTCAAAGCAGTAAGATCTGATCATGTTTTTCAAAGTTTGATGGAATCTTTCTAAGGCACCTTGGCTTTCAGGGTGGTAAGCCGATGACTTGTATTGCTTAATTCCAAGTTCGTACATGACTTGCTGAAAAATTCCTGACGTAAAATTTGAGCCCTGGTCTGACTGGATAGATTTTGGGAGGCCTACAAATGTGAAGAACTTCACAAGTGCATTAACTATTGTTTTAGCCTTGATATTTCTGAGTGGGATAGCTTCAGGAAAGCGAGTTGAAACACACATTATGGTCAGAAGATATTCACAACCTTTCTTTGTTTTGGGTAAGGGACCTACACAATCAATAATCACTCTGCTGAAAGGTTCATCAAAGGCAGGAATGGGCTGCAATTGAGCTTTTGGAATGGTCTGATTGGGCTTTCCTACCATTTGACAAGTGTGGCAGGATTTGCAATGCTGTGAAACATCAGATTTTAATCCTGGCCAGTAGAAATGATTTAGAATCTTGTGATAGGTCTTATTTACACCTAAATGGCCTGACATGGGTGTTTCATGAGCCAAGTTTAAGATTTCAGGGCGATAAACCCTAGGAACCACAATTTGGTGGTTAACAGTCCACTCATCTTCTGCTGAGACATCTGGAGGACGCCATTTTCGCATTAATATGCCATTTTTGACATAATAGCAAACAGGGACCTGGGATATTTCTTTTTCATCTAAAGCCCTTTCAAATAAAGGCGAGATCTCAGAATCACTGTGTTGTTCTTTACAAAGCTGTGACCTTGACATCTGGTCATGACCTTGATCATTTGACGTTGAGGGTGAAAGGTCATTTTCTGACCCCGACCTTGGATTGCTAGGGTCAGTCTGAATATCAGACTGACTAGGGGAAAGAGATGTTGAAATCTCTTTATTAAAAGACTGACCTATCAAAGTGTCAGTTAAATTTATGTCCTGCATCCCATCATATAATTTGGCTTTCTTAGCCATTGCCCTAGTAACAGCACAAGAAGGGTAAAGGTCAGGAATTTCCTGCTCAATGGGATCAGGTGGTTGATCAACACATGGTGTGCTGGTCAAAAGTGGGTTTACCACAACCTTATCTCCTGCCAAATCATTGCCTAACAGCAAATGAATACCTTTAAAGGGTAAGGAAGGTCTAATACCTACAGCCACGGGACCTTTAACTAAGTCTGAGGACAAATAGATATTATGGAGCGGTACATTAACAAATCCACACTCTACGCCCTGGATAAGGACACTTGTCCCAGAAGAAGACTTCTCGGAAAATGGCAAGGTATCTGCCAAGATGAGGGATTGAGAAGCTCCGGTATCTCGTAAGATTTTGATAGGGGTAGACTGGGCAGAGTCACTGTTAAGTGACACAAAACCATCTGATAAGAATGGTTCATAAATCTCCATAATAGAATCCTCAGAGACTGACTCTTTACAAGTTCTGGTCAGTATAGGGTTTTCTTCCTGGATACAAGACTGTGGTTTAGCCTTTAAGGAGGTGAGGCCTGTCGGTTTAGCACTATCTAGATTTTCTCTTTCTTTCTTTCGTTTCAGTGCCAAACATTCAGAAATAATGTGGCCAGTTTTCTTACAATAATTACAAATTGGCTGGGATAAGGGATTTTGTCCTTTGTTTTCACTAGAAAATTTGGGTTTTGGACTGGAATTGTCAGTTGGATTACTGGGATTGGCTTTGGGACCGGATTGAGGGGAATATGGTTTTGACTGAGGGGTAATTTGCTTTGATTGAGGGTTATATGGTTTCCTAGGATATGGCTGGTTGACAAATGAAGCCTTATGAGTCAAAGCATAGTCATCAGCTAAACGTGCTGCTGTTTCCAAGTTTTCAACTTCTCTTTCGTTCAAGAAAGCCTTAACATCAGAATTTATGCACCGTTTGAATTCTTCAACAAGCATGAGCTGCCTTAGCTTTGCATGATCAGAACCTACTTTCTTTGAAGAACACCATCTATCAAATAGTTGCTCTTTTGTTCTAGCAAACTCAACATGAGTCTGGTCATGTTCTTTTCTACAGTCTCTAAATTTCTGCCTGTATGCCTCAGGGACCAGCTCATAAGCCTTAAGGATAAGCTCTTTAACTTTGTCATAATCAGAACTTTGCTCAAGAGAAAGCTGAGTGTAAATTTCTCGAGCTTTACCAATGACAACACTCTGCAAAAGCAAGGTCCAGTGCTCTCTTGGCCATTTCAAGTTTTCTGCTACCTTCTCAAAATGTAGAAAATATTTATCAACCTCTTTTTCTTGAAATGGAGGAACGAGTCGGATTTGTTTTGTTACATCAAATATTTTGCTTGTGTCTGAAGATAAAGATTTTGATTTTGATTTTTCATTAAATTCAATTTCTTTGATTCTTAACTGAAAAAGCCTTGCTCTTTCTTTTTCTTCATTTTCAAATCTCAATTTTTCTTTTTCAATTTCGAGCCGTTCTTCTCGTTCTAATTTTTCTTTTTCAAGCCTTTCTTCTCGTTCTAATTTTTCATATTCTAAAGCTCTTTGTTTCTCCTTCTCTCGTTCTTCCATTTCTAACCTTTGTTTATGCATTCTTTCTTCCCGTTCTAAAGTTTCCAATCTTATTCTTTCTTCCCTTTCGGCCTTTTCTGCCCTTATTCTTTCATCCCGCTCTAAAGTTTCCAACCTTATTCTTTCTTCATACTCAAATTTTAGTTTTTCCATCTCAATTTGTCTTTTGATTTCTAGTTCCCTCAACTGCAGGTCAGTCTGAGTGACTAGAATCTGAGAAGTAGCCGAGGAATCAAAAATTTCCTCGTCAACAAAAAACTGAATCAAAATGTTCTTAATTTCATGTTTTAACATGGAAGTCTTGATATTTGACAACCCATAATGATCAGCTATGTCTAATAGGTCACTCTTTTTGGCCTTATCGAACAGCTCCTGAGAAGGCGCAGCAATAAAGTCACTTAGTTTGAATGACATGGTTGCTTTTTGCTGGCTTTAGCTATTTAAACAGCAAACAGTGAAGATACTTTAGAATTTTAAATAAATTTGGTGCACAAGAAATTTCAATCCCGGACTCAGCCCCCAATTCTGTTACGTGCCAGGCGTAACTAGAAGATTAAGGAAGCCAACAAGTTGGTTAGCCAGCAACAAGCTTTGTTTAAAATTTAACAAATCTATTTAGAAGTGATTTAACCAGTAATTACATGTGAAACAATCAAAAGCATATATACAATCAAACAAAAATGAATGTACAATACCTTTCAAGATGTTAATTCCCTTAAAGAATGTCTGAATGTCCCTCAGAATTTTTAACACAAGTCTGTATCAGTTTCTGATCCCAAGAATTAAAGTTTGTTTCAAAATAGCACTATGTCCCAATCCAGAATCGAATATCACAAAGTAATCCAAGAATAAGTTTAAATTCCAGTAAGATAGATTGTGACTTCTTAATAGTAACAGTACCCAAAGATTGTCCTTATGAAAATTTGTAGCCCTTATATAGCACTGAGGAACATTCAGGATTCTTCCAGCAAATTCTATGATATCATATACTAAGGATTCTTCCAGCAAAAAGTAAATAATTGCTAAGGACAACAAGTAAACATCATATGTATAACATCATACATTCCTGGGCATACTCCCTTGGGAAGTTTACCAGTACTGAATGCACATCTTTCAACAAGTAACTGTCATACATAACACTTCCCCTCTTCAAAGAAAAGAAAGTTTTATAAAATAAAGCTTTCTTTTGCAATACTGGATAATTTTATACAATATGTTTAGCAAAATTTGTGCAAAACTAATCAAATACAACAGCACAAAGCTGGACATCAGCATTGTAGAGGCACTTAAGCTCTGCTTAGGGTGTCTGGAATGATATTACCTCTTCCTCGGATATGTCTGATGTCAAGATTGTGCTCTTGCAACATGAGACTCCACCTGAGTAAACGCTGGTTCTTGTTTTTCATTTTATGTATGAAAGTCAGTGGATTGTGGTCACTGAAGACAACAATTGGTGCATGTGAAGAAGCTAAGTAAACTTCAAAGTGCTGAAGCGCAAGGATTAGAGATAGGCATTCTTTCTCTATGGTAGAGTAATTTCTCTGATGCTTGTTAAACTTTTTGAAAAATAACAAACAGGATGGTCAACACCATTGTCATCTTCTTGCAACAATACACTGCCTGCACCAACATCACTGGCATCTACAGCCAACTTGAAATCTTTGTCAAAACTTGGTGCTAAGAGAACCGGAGCACTTCTAAGTATGGCCTTGACCTTATCAAATGACTTCTGGCAGTCATCTGTCCAAACATACTTGGCCTTCTTACCAAGCAAGTTTGTCAGAGGCTCAGCTATAGCCGAGAAGTTGTTGCAGAATTTCCTGTAATATCCAGCCATACCCAGAAAGCGCATCAGTTGTCTTTTGCTAGTAGGTACAGGAAAATCTGAGATAGCCTCAACTTTAGCTTCTACAGGTTTTACCTGACCTTGACCTACAATGTGTCCAAGAAATGTCAAGTTTGCATGGCAAAATTCACTTTTTGCCAAGTTCACAGTTAGTTTAGCATCACTTAGCCGGTCAAAGAATGTTCTGATTGTCTGCAAGTGTTGTTGCCACTCCTCACTGAAGATAATAGCGTCGTCGATATAGGCTTTACAGCCATCCAGATTGGAAATCAAACTGTTGACCAGCCGCTGAAAAGTCGCAGGCGAGTTCTTCATTCCAAATGGCATGACTTTATACTGGTACAGTCCATCTGGTGTAACAAATGCCGAGATCTCCTTTGCTCTGTCCGTGAGGGGTATCTGCCAAAATCCCTTTAGCAGATCGAACTTTGTAACATACTTGGCATGTCCAATATTATCAATGCAGTCATCGATTCGTGGGATTGGAAAAGTGTCTGTTTTATTGACAGAATTGACTTTTCGATAGTCTGTGCACATTCTAAATGTCCCGTCTGGCTTTGATACAAGAATACAAGGAGAACTCCATTCACTTTGGCTGGGTTCAATGAAATCATTGTCCAGCAAATATTGAACTTCTTCCCTGAGATATTGCTGTTTTACAGGGTTCATTCTGTAAGGATGTTGCTTTACAGGTTTTGAACCTTCAATAATGTCAACATCATGATAGATTTTGTCAGTTCTGGATGGAATGTCCGGAAATAAGTGCTCATATTCGAGAACTAACTGTTTCAGTTCAAGTCTTTTGTCTGAATCAAGGTGAGACAGTTTCTGATCAAGATTCTGTAGTATGTCAGAATTCTGGAGTTTCGATGACGAGGGATCAGATTTCTCCAAGTTGAAGTCCTCAGAGTCCATTTGATTTTTTTCATGAGGGACAGAATTAACTATATTTACTGGTGAAATAACAGAACTATCCCTATCAATATACTTCTTGAGCATATTAATGTGACAAAGCTGTTTTTGCTTGCGCCTCCCAGGAGTGTTAGCAATGTAATTCACGTCACTTAACTTTTTACCAACAGTATACGGGCCATAATATCTAGCTTGTAAAGGTCTGCCAGGAATGGGCAAGAGAGCAAGTACCTTGTCTCCAGGTTCAAAATTTCTGTCTTTAGCATTTTCATCATAACGAATCTTCATTTTGCTTTGAGCAGATTTGAGATTGGACCGAGCCGCATCACAGGCCTTTGATAGTCTGTTTTTGAAATCAGACACATACTGAAGTAAGTTCAAAGAACTGTCATCATCTGAGAGAAATTTCTCTTTTAGAAGTTTTAACGGTCCACGTACAGTGTGCCCAAAAACAAGCTCAAATGGGCTGAACCCCAGAGACTCTTGTACAGATTCTCTTACAGCAAATAGAAGCAAGTGTATGCCTTCATCCCAATCCTTTTCAGTGTCAAAGCAGTAAGATCTGATCATGTTTTTCAAAGTTTGATGGAATCTTTCTAAGGCACCTTGGCTTTCAGGGTGGTAAGCCGATGACTTGTATTGCTTAATTCCAAGTTCGTACATGACTTGCTGAAAAATTCCTGACGTAAAATTTGAGCCCTGGTCTGACTGGATAGATTTTGGGAGGCCTACAAATGTGAAGAACTTCACAAGTGCATTAACTATTGTTTTAGCCTTGATATTTCTGAGTGGGATAGCTTCAGGAAAGCGAGTTGAAACACACATTATGGTCAGAAGATATTCACAACCTTTCTTTGTTTTGGGTAAGGGACCTACACAATCAATAATCACTCTGCTGAAAGGTTCATCAAAGGCAGGAATGGGCTGCAATTGAGCTTTTGGAATGGTCTGATTGGGCTTTCCTACCATTTGACAAGTGTGGCAGGATTTGCAATGCTGTGAAACATCAGATTTTAATCCTGGCCAGTAGAAATGATTTAGAATCTTGTGATAGGTCTTATTTACACCTAAATGGCCTGACATGGGTGTTTCATGAGCCAAGTTTAAGATTTCAGGGCGATAAACCCTAGGAACCACAATTTGGTGGTTAACAGTCCACTCATCTTCTGCTGAGACATCTGGAGGACGCCATTTTCGCATTAATATGCCATTTTTGACATAATAGCAAACAGGGACCTGGGATATTTCTTTTTCATCTAAAGCCCTTTCAAATAAAGGCGAGATCTCAGAATCACTGTGTTGTTCTTTACAAAGCTGTGACCTTGACATCTGGTCATGACCTTGATCATTTGACGTTGAGGGTGAAAGGTCATTTTCTGACCCCGACCTTGGATTGCTAGGGTCAGTCTGAATATCAGACTGACTAGGGGAAAGAGATGTTGAAATCTCTTTATTAAAAGACTGACCTATCAAAGTGTCAGTTAAATTTATGTCCTGCATCCCATCATATAATTTGGCTTTCTTAGCCATTGCCCTAGTAACAGCACAAGAAGGGTAAAGGTCAGGAATTTCCTGCTCAATGGGATCAGGTGGTTGATCAACACATGGTGTGCTGGTCAAAAGTGGGTTTACCACAACCTTATCTCCTGCCAAATCATTGCCTAACAGCAAATGAATACCTTTAAAGGGTAAGGAAGGTCTAATACCTACAGCCACGGGACCTTTAACTAAGTCTGAGGACAAATAGATATTATGGAGCGGTACATTAACAAATCCACACTCTACGCCCTGGATAAGGACACTTGTCCCAGAAGAAGACTTCTCGGAAAATGGCAAGGTATCTGCCAAGATGAGGGATTGAGAAGCTCCGGTATCTCGTAAGATTTTGATAGGGGTAGACTGGGCAGAGTCACTGTTAAGTGACACAAAACCATCTGATAAGAATGGTTCATAAATCTCCATAATAGAATCCTCAGAGACTGACTCTTTACAAGTTCTGGTCAGTATAGGGTTTTCTTCCTGGATACAAGACTGTGGTTTAGCCTTTAAGGAGGTGAGGCCTGTCGGTTTAGCACTATCTAGATTTTCTCTTTCTTTCTTTCGTTTCAGTGCCAAACATTCAGAAATAATGTGGCCAGTTTTCTTACAATAATTACAAATTGGCTGGGATAAGGGATTTTGTCCTTTGTTTTCACTAGAAAATTTGGGTTTTGGACTGGAATTGTCAGTTGGATTACTGGGATTGGCTTTGGGACCGGATTGAGGGGAATATGGTTTTGACTGAGGGGTAATTTGCTTTGATTGAGGGTTATATGGTTTCCTAGGATATGGCTGGTTGACAAATGAAGCCTTATGAGTCAAAGCATAGTCATCAGCTAAACGTGCTGCTGTTTCCAAGTTTTCAACTTCTCTTTCGTTCAAGAAAGCCTTAACATCAGAATTTATGCACCGTTTGAATTCTTCAACAAGCATGAGCTGCCTTAGCTTTGCATGATCAGAACCTACTTTCTTTGAAGAACACCATCTATCAAATAGTTGCTCTTTTGTTCTAGCAAACTCAACATGAGTCTGGTCATGTTCTTTTCTACAGTCTCTAAATTTCTGCCTGTATGCCTCAGGGACCAGCTCATAAGCCTTAAGGATAAGCTCTTTAACTTTGTCATAATCAGAACTTTGCTCAAGAGAAAGCTGAGTGTAAATTTCTCGAGCTTTACCAATGACAACACTCTGCAAAAGCAAGGTCCAGTGCTCTCTTGGCCATTTCAAGTTTTCTGCTACCTTCTCAAAATGTAGAAAATATTTATCAACCTCTTTTTCTTGAAATGGAGGAACGAGTCGGATTTGTTTTGTTACATCAAATATTTTGCTTGTGTCTGAAGATAAAGATTTTGATTTTGATTTTTCATTAAATTCAATTTCTTTGATTCTTAACTGAAAAAGCCTTGCTCTTTCTTTTTCTTCATTTTCAAATCTCAATTTTTCTTTTTCAATTTCGAGCCGTTCTTCTCGTTCTAATTTTTCTTTTTCAAGCCTTTCTTCTCGTTCTAATTTTTCATATTCTAAAGCTCTTTGTTTCTCCTTCTCTCGTTCTTCCATTTCTAACCTTTGTTTATGCATTCTTTCTTCCCGTTCTAAAGTTTCCAATCTTATTCTTTCTTCCCTTTCGGCCTTTTCTGCCCTTATTCTTTCATCCCGCTCTAAAGTTTCCAACCTTATTCTTTCTTCATACTCAAATTTTAGTTTTTCCATCTCAATTTGTCTTTTGATTTCTAGTTCCCTCAACTGCAGGTCAGTCTGAGTGACTAGAATCTGAGAAGTAGCCGAGGAATCAAAAATTTCCTCGTCAACAAAAAACTGAATCAAAATGTTCTTAATTTCATGTTTTAACATGGAAGTCTTGATATTTGACAACCCATAATGATCAGCTATGTCTAATAGGTCACTCTTTTTGGCCTTATCGAACAGCTCCTGAGAAGGCGCAGCAATAAAGTCACTTAGTTTGAATGACATGGTTGCTTTTTGCTGGCTTTAGCTATTTAAACAGCAAACAGTGAAGATACTTTAGAATTTTAAATAAATTTGGTGCACAAGAAATTTCAATCCCGGACTCAGCCCCCAATTCTGTTACGTGCCAGGCGTAACTAGAAGATTAAGGAAGCCAACAAGTTGGTTAGCCAGCAACAAGCTTTGTTTAAAATTTAACAAATCTATTTAGAAGTGATTTAACCAGTAATTACATGTGAAACAATCAAAAGCATATATACAATCAAACAAAAATGAATGTACAATACCTTTCAAGATGTTAATTCCCTTAAAGAATGTCTGAATGTCCCTCAGAATTTTTAACACAAGTCTGTATCAGTTTCTGATCCCAAGAATTAAAGTTTGTTTCAAAATAGCACTATGTCCCAATCCAGAATCGAATATCACAAAGTAATCCAAGAATAAGTTTAAATTCCAGTAAGATAGATTGTGACTTCTTAATAGTAACAGTACCCAAAGATTGTCCTTATGAAAATTTGTAGCCCTTATATAGCACTGAGGAACATTCAGGATTCTTCCAGCAAATTCTATGATATCATATACTAAGGATTCTTCCAGCAAAAAGTAAATAATTGCTAAGGACAACAAGTAAACATCATATGTATAACATCATACATTCCTGGGCATACTCCCTTGGGAAGTTTACCAGTACTGAATGCACATCTTTCAACAAGTAACTGTCATACATAACACTTCCCCTCTTCAAAGAAAAGAAAGTTTTATAAAATAAAGCTTTCTTTTGCAATACTGGATAATTTTATACAATATGTTTAGCAAAATTTGTGCAAAACTAATCAAATACATCAGCACAAAGCTGGACATCAGCATTGTAGAGGCACTTAAGCTCTGCTTAGGGTGTCTGGAATGATATTACCTCTTCCTCGGATATGTCTGATGTCAAGATTGTGCTCTTGCAACATGAGACTCCACCTGAGTAAACGCTGGTTCTTGTTTTTCATTTTATGTATGAAAGTCAGTGGATTGTGGTCACTGAAGACAACAATTGGTGCATGTGAAGAAGCTAAGTAAACTTCAAAGTGCTGAAGCGCAAGGATTAGAGATAGGCATTCTTTCTCTATGGTAGAGTAATTTCTCTGATGCTTGTTAAACTTTTTGAAAAATAACAAACAGGATGGTCAACACCATTGTCATCTTCTTGCAACAATACACTGCCTGCACCAACATCACTGGCATCTACAGCCAACTTGAAATCTTTGTCAAAACTTGGTGCTAAGAGAACCGGAGCACTTCTAAGTATGGCCTTGACCTTATCAAATGACTTCTGGCAGTCATCTGTCCAAACATACTTGGCCTTCTTACCAAGCAAGTTTGTCAGAGGCTCAGCTATAGCCGAGAAGTTGTTGCAGAATTTCCTGTAATATCCAGCCATACCCAGAAAGCGCATCAGTTGTCTTTTGCTAGTAGGTACAGGAAAATCTGAGATAGCCTCAACTTTAGCTTCTACAGGTTTTACCTGACCTTGACCTACAATGTGTCCAAGAAATGTCAAGTTTGCATGGCAAAATTCACTTTTTGCCAAGTTCACAGTTAGTTTAGCATCACTTAGCCGGTCAAAGAATGTTCTGATTGTCTGCAAGTGTTGTTGCCACTCCTCACTGAAGATAATAGCGTCGTCGATATAGGCTTTACAGCCATCCAGATTGGAAATCAAACTGTTGACCAGCCGCTGAAAAGTCGCAGGCGAGTTCTTCATTCCAAATGGCATGACTTTATACTGGTACAGTCCATCTGGTGTAACAAATGCCGAGATCTCCTTTGCTCTGTCCGTGAGGGGTATCTGCCAAAATCCCTTTAGCAGATCGAACTTTGTAACATACTTGGCATGTCCAATATTATCAATGCAGTCATCGATTCGTGGGATTGGAAAAGTGTCTGTTTTATTGACAGAATTGACTTTTCGATAGTCTGTGCACATTCTAAATGTCCCGTCTGGCTTTGATACAAGAATACAAGGAGAACTCCATTCACTTTGGCTGGGTTCAATGAAATCATTGTCCAGCAAATATTGAACTTCTTCCCTGAGATATTGCTGTTTTACAGGGTTCATTCTGTAAGGATGTTGCTTTACAGGTTTTGAACCTTCAATAATGTCAACATCATGATAGATTTTGTCAGTTCTGGATGGAATGTCCGGAAATAAGTGCTCATATTCGAGAACTAACTGTTTCAGTTCAAGTCTTTTGTCTGAATCAAGGTGAGACAGTTTCTGATCAAGATTCTGTAGTATGTCAGAATTCTGGAGTTTCGATGACAAGGGATCAGATTTCTCCAAGTTGAAGTCCTCAGAGTCCATTTGATTTTTTTCATGAGGGACAGAATTAACTATATTTACTGGTGAAATAACAGAACTATCCCTATCAATATACTTCTTGAGCATATTAATGTGACAAAGCTGTTTTTGCTTGCGCCTCCCAGGAGTGTTAGCAATGTAATTCACGTCACTTAACTTTTTACCAACAGTATACGGGCCATAATATCTAGCTTGTAAAGGTCTGCCAGGAATGGGCAAGAGAGCAAGTACCTTGTCTCCAGGTTCAAAATTTCTGTCTTTAGCATTTTCATCATAACGAATCTTCATTTTGCTTTGAGCAGATTTGAGATTGGACCGAGCCGCATCACAGGCCTTTGATAGTCTGTTTTTGAAATCAGACACATACTGAAGTAAGTTCAAAGAACTGTCATCATCTGAGAGAAATTTCTCTTTTAGAAGTTTTAACGGTCCACGTACAGTGTGCCCAAAAACAAGCTCAAATGGGCTGAACCCCAGAGACTCTTGTACAGATTCTCTTACAGCAAATAGAAGCAAGTGTATGCCTTCATCCCAATCCTTTTCAGTGTCAAAGCAGTAAGATCTGATCATGTTTTTCAAAGTTTGATGGAATCTTTCTAAGGCACCTTGGCTTTCAGGGTGGTAAGCCGATGACTTGTATTGCTTAATTCCAAGTTCGTACATGACTTGCTGAAAAATTCCTGACGTAAAATTTGAGCCCTGGTCTGACTGGATAGATTTTGGGAGGCCTACAAATGTGAAGAACTTCACAAGTGCATTAACTATTGTTTTAGCCTTGATATTTCTGAGTGGGATAGCTTCAGGAAAGCGAGTTGAAACACACATTATGGTCAGAAGATATTCACAACCTTTCTTTGTTTTGGGTAAGGGACCTACACAATCAATAATCACTCTGCTGAAAGGTTCATCAAAGGCAGGAATGGGCTGCAATTGAGCTTTTGGAATGGTCTGATTGGGCTTTCCTACCATTTGACAAGTGTGGCAGGATTTGCAATGCTGTGAAACATCAGATTTTAATCCTGGCCAGTAGAAATGATTTAGAATCTTGTGATAGGTCTTATTTACACCTAAATGGCCTGACATGGGTGTTTCATGAGCCAAGTTTAAGATTTCAGGGCGATAAACCCTAGGAACCACAATTTGGTGGTTAACAGTCCACTCATCTTCTGCTGAGACATCTGGAGGACGCCATTTTCGCATTAATATGCCATTTTTGACATAATAGCAAACAGGGACCTGGGATATTTCTTTTTCATCTAAAGCCCTTTCAAATAAAGGCGAGATCTCAGAATCACTGTGTTGTTCTTTACAAAGCTGTGACCTTGACATCTGGTCATGACCTTGATCATTTGACGTTGAGGGTGAAAGGTCATTTTCTGACCCCGACCTTGGATTGCTAGGGTCAGTCTGAATATCAGACTGACTAGGGGAAAGAGATGTTGAAATCTCTTTATTAAAAGACTGACCTATCAAAGTGTCAGTTAAATTTATGTCCTGCATCCCATCATATAATTTGGCTTTCTTAGCCATTGCCCTAGTAACAGCACAAGAAGGGTAAAGGTCAGGAATTTCCTGCTCAATGGGATCAGGTGGTTGATCAACACATGGTGTGCTGGTCAAAAGTGGGTTTACCACAACCTTATCTCCTGCCAAATCATTGCCTAACAGCAAATGAATACCTTTAAAGGGTAAGGAAGGTCTAATACCTACAGCCACGGGACCTTTAACTAAGTCTGAGGACAAATAGATATTATGGAGCGGTACATTAACAAATCCACACTCTACGCCCTGGATAAGGACACTTGTCCCAGAAGAAGACTTCTCGGAAAATGGCAAGGTATCTGCCAAGATGAGGGATTGAGAAGCTCCGGTATCTCGTAAGATTTTGATAGGGGTAGACTGGGCAGAGTCACTGTTAAGTGACACAAAACCATCTGATAAGAATGGTTCATAAATCTCCATAATAGAATCCTCAGAGACTGACTCTTTACAAGTTCTGGTCAGTATAGGGTTTTCTTCCTGGATACAAGACTGTGGTTTAGCCTTTAAGGAGGTGAGGCCTGTCGGTTTAGCACTATCTAGATTTTCTCTTTCTTTCTTTCGTTTCAGTGCCAAACATTCAGAAATAATGTGGCCAGTTTTCTTACAATAATTACAAATTGGCTGGGATAAGGGATTTTGTCCTTTGTTTTCACTAGAAAATTTGGGTTTTGGACTGGAATTGTCAGTTGGATTACTGGGATTGGCTTTGGGACCGGATTGAGGGGAATATGGTTTTGACTGAGGGGTAATTTGCTTTGATTGAGGGTTATATGGTTTCCTAGGATATGGCTGGTTGACAAATGAAGCCTTATGAGTCAAAGCATAGTCATCAGCTAAACGTGCTGCTGTTTCCAAGTTTTCAACTTCTCTTTCGTTCAAGAAAGCCTTAACATCAGAATTTATGCACCGTTTGAATTCTTCAACAAGCATGAGCTGCCTTAGCTTTGCATGATCAGAACCTACTTTCTTTGAAGAACACCATCTATCAAATAGTTGCTCTTTTGTTCTAGCAAACTCAACATGAGTCTGGTCATGTTCTTTTCTACAGTCTCTAAATTTCTGCCTGTATGCCTCAGGGACCAGCTCATAAGCCTTAAGGATAAGCTCTTTAACTTTGTCATAATCAGAACTTTGCTCAAGAGAAAGCTGAGTGTAAATTTCTCGAGCTTTACCAATGACAACACTCTGCAAAAGCAAGGTCCAGTGCTCTCTTGGCCATTTCAAGTTTTCTGCTACCTTCTCAAAATGTAGAAAATATTTATCAACCTCTTTTTCTTGAAATGGAGGAACGAGTCGGATTTGTTTTGTTACATCAAATATTTTGCTTGTGTCTGAAGATAAAGATTTTGATTTTGATTTTTCATTAAATTCAATTTCTTTGATTCTTAACTGAAAAAGCCTTGCTCTTTCTTTTTCTTCATTTTCAAATCTCAATTTTTCTTTTTCAATTTCGAGCCGTTCTTCTCGTTCTAATTTTTCTTTTTCAAGCCTTTCTTCTCGTTCTAATTTTTCATATTCTAAAGCTCTTTGTTTCTCCTTCTCTCGTTCTTCCATTTCTAACCTTTGTTTATGCATTCTTTCTTCCCGTTCTAAAGTTTCCAATCTTATTCTTTCTTCCCTTTCGGCCTTTTCTGCCCTTATTCTTTCATCCCGCTCTAAAGTTTCCAACCTTATTCTTTCTTCATACTCAAATTTTAGTTTTTCCATCTCAATTTGTCTTTTGATTTCTAGTTCCCTCAACTGCAGGTCAGTCTGAGTGACTAGAATCTGAGAAGTAGCCGAGGAATCAAAAATTTCCTCGTCAACAAAAAACTGAATCAAAATGTTCTTAATTTCATGTTTTAACATGGAAGTCTTGATATTTGACAACCCATAATGATCAGCTATGTCTAATAGGTCACTCTTTTTGGCCTTATCGAACAGCTCCTGAGAAGGCGCAGCAATAAAGTCACTTAGTTTGAATGACATGGTTGCTTTTTGCTGGCTTTAGCTATTTAAACAGCAAACAGTGAAGATACTTTAGAATTTTAAATAAATTTGGTGCACAAGAAATTTCAATCCCGGACTCAGCCCCCAATTCTGTTACGTGCCAGGCGTAACTAGAAGATTAAGGAAGCCAACAAGTTGGTTAGCCAGCAACAAGCTTTGTTTAAAATTTAACAAATCTATTTAGAAGTGATTTAACCAGTAATTACATGTGAAACAATCAAAAGCATATATACAATCAAACAAAAATGAATGTACAATACCTTTCAAGATGTTAATTCCCTTAAAGAATGTCTGAATGTCCCTCAGAATTTTTAACACAAGTCTGTATCAGTTTCTGATCCCAAGAATTAAAGTTTGTTTCAAAATAGCACTATGTCCCAATCCAGAATCGAATATCACAAAGTAATCCAAGAATAAGTTTAAATTCCAGTAAGATAGATTGTGACTTCTTAATAGTAACAGTACCCAAAGATTGTCCTTATGAAAATTTGTAGCCCTTATATAGCACTGAGGAACATTCAGGATTCTTCCAGCAAATTCTATGATATCATATACTAAAAATAACAAGTTGTTTACCAAAATTTAATGTTCTGGAATATTCTAGAGAGGCCATTATCCTTCCAGAAAATTCCACAATATTCTTTTGACATAAAAAAAGATTTTTCTAGAAGATTCTACATCTTTCCAGGTTCTTCCAGATTTTTCCGGACTTTTCTGTCAAAGAACAATTTGAAATTTCTAGAAAATTCTGAAGTAAACAACCTGTTTATGTCCAATATCTGGGACACTAAAAGTAAATAATTGCTAAGGACAACAAGTAAACATAAGATAAGATAAGATAAGATAAGATAAGATTTATTTTGAGTCGGCAAGTATCACAACAGTACAACATAAGCTCTGATGAGCTTTTTAACCGACTAATTAACAACAATTGTATATAATCAACAAAAGTAAAACAGCTGAAAAACATCAATTATGAAAAACATTGACAATTTTAAATACACGTGTTAAGATTGAATATAATATATTTATGTTTAAATTTTGTTTAAAATAAGACTTATATTAATTATAATGCTAATAGTCAATTTCTCCTAAAACAGTTTATATGTTTATGTATATGTGTTTAGTAAATCTTATTATATAGTTATTTTTAAAATATGACTTAATAAATTATTATACTAATAGTTATTTTATATGTTTAAAATAGTAAATTAGCACATTAGATAATCTTGCTAAACTTTATAATAATGAAACCCGTGGATCCGATGGACCTGGCACCAGAGCGTCACCGAAGCATAAAAATGATCATAGAACATGTAACTAAAATACAAAGAAAACACATAAAACAATTCTAATTTAAACATATTGCTACACCTGTGCCGTGATTACTTTTAAGTATAGTTGCAAGCTACACATTTGCATTCTTTTCCATTCCAAGATAAAATCATCTGCCGAAACTGGTTGAAATTCTTCTGGAAGTGAGAAACATCATATGTATAACATCATACTTTCCTGGGCATACTCCCTTGGGAAGTTTACCAGTACTGAATGCACATCCTTCAACAAGTAACTGTCATACATAACACTGCGTATACCTTTTCATTGGAAAAAGTTTGACTTTTTTAATATTTTCGTTCAAAACAAACATTGTGGGTACACGTGAGAGCGCCTCGCCTAGGCGGCTCTAACGAGTACCCACAATGTATGTTTTGGATCAAAAATAAGAAAATTAAGTAAACCCCAGCAAACCCCAGTTCTTTCTATGACAAAGTGGGGTTTAAGGGGTGAACATTTCACGGACATGTTTTCCTTATGTTTCTACCCAGTTTGCACAAGCGTGTTTCGAAACCATGACCTCTCGGCTGTGTGGTCGACGGTCTACCGCTAGACCAGAGCGCTGCCATACGAAAAGTTAATTGCTTTACCACATATTTAATCATTACGTAATTGCAGCTTTCTAATACATGTCAGTGATTTATATAATTATTTTGAATACTAATTGTAGTGTTAATTTTTCAGTCTTTTTCAAATTTTCGGACCTTCACTTCCTTCAGGGAAACAATATTTGGTTTCTACAGCTTTTCAAAATGGATTCTACCTAGCTGTAGAGATCAAATGTTGATCTCCTGAAAGAACATTACGAATGCATGCCCATACAATATACAGATATTTTTAGGCTGCCAAAAATGTTTTGGTATTTTTTTTTTTTTTTTTAGCTAAAAATACTAAAAAATACACGTAAATATCCCCTGCATACCCAAGTTTTGCTGTAAAAGTAGGGTATAAGGGGGTATTCATTTCACATACATGTTTTCCTGATGACCTGATGAGACCAAAGGCCGAGCATTTGAAAAGAAAATCCTCGGATTTTTTATCTGAGAATATTCATATCATTTTAGATTCGTTGTAAAGTTTCGATGGTTATTCGGCCAACCTACAGCCCTAAAACAACTGATCTGGCTAACAACATCGCTGAGATGGCAGCTATACTAGAACGCCTCGCCGAGGACATGACTTTAGAACATTGACATTTTCACATTACGAAAACTTGCCGCCCATGCAATAAACAGAGAATTTTCGAGCTTTAAAAATTGAAAATTTTCAAACGAAAAAGTTTGATATTTTTCTTATTTTTGCTCAAAACATAGATCGTGGGTACAAGTTAGAACCGCCTCGCCGAGGCGGTTCTAACGAGTACCCACAATCTATGTTTTGGAGCAAAAATAAGAAAAATAGGTATACCCCTGCATACCCCAGTTTTGCTATATAAAAGTGGGGTTCAAGGGGGTATACATTTCAAGGACATGTTTTCCTGATGATCGACGACGGCCAATTTGTGCCGCGACGCAAGAGAACCGGTCTTCTGGGTTTCCGACCAGGTTTGTCACAAACCGGCCTGTACAGTCTCAGAAGATGGCTAGAAGCTTGAAATTTTGGATATAAGTAAATAAGGGAGTGTACTATCCGAGAAGCGAAAACAAAGGCGCTGATCAGCTTCGCATTTACTGCGATGCTGATCTGCGTCGTCGTTTCGCATAGACAAAAATCCGATTTTCTCATGACGCGGCTCATTAGTGTTGAACTACATGCATCATTATGGACACTTTTGTTTTTAACTTACAAAATGAAAAAATTTAGAAGAATGTTTTTATTATTTCCGAGGCGGTTATAAAGGGTACACTCAATCTATGTTAGGGATAAAAACTAAGAAAAAATGTATGCCCCTTCAAAGCACAGTTCTATTCTATAAAATTGGGCTCAAAGGGGATGTGCTGTACTTTGCACGGACATGGTTTTCTGATAGCTGAGCATAATGTTCGTGGACTGTCTTACATATAAGTTTTTAATTGACGTCCGATTTTCATATTTTCACAAGTGTTTTAATGGAATAATGTCAATGTTTCTTAAAAAAAAGTTACTTGTCGAATGTAATCGACAATCATGCAAGTTTTGCTAACAGTAGTAATCCGGGGGTTGCGGGATTCCATACCCGGCTGGTACATGACTGTCTTGTTGATGACAAATGTTCGTCCTGGCAAAATACAGGCAAACCGCTCATAGGGTGTAACATTGCTAGTTTACCCCCCACCCCCACCCCAGTAATTTTATATTACTGATCGTTCCAAGGCGATGCTTTAATAGTGGTTCTAATGATTTTATGTTTTTGGGTTGATTTTTTGTGCTGTTACAGGGGTGATGTGGGTTAGTGAGGCCCTAGAAGGGAGGGACGGAGGGGTCACAGTATCCCGAAACCCTTTCATGTTTTGGAAGAATATCCCTAGATTTTGGCAAATTTCACCAAAAGTCGCAACACAATACCCCTAAATATGCTTCCAGGGCATCTTCAGTATCCCATATCCCTTAAAGTGTTTGTGAACATATCCCTTATACCTTTAATTATTTTGCCCATATATCCCTTAATACGTTTCCATAGCCTTTAGTAGTGCATTTTACACAGTCAACGTAGACATGAACGTCTGTGGCAAAATGGAGTGCATTCTTGTGCAAATACTAAATCATGTTACAATGGCAACAATCTGTTAGTGTTCCAAACGGAGTTACGTTCCGACTAGTACAAAATACGTGAAATAACACCACGCCAACGTGAATTATAATGCACTTCTATTTTATTTATTGGACAAACAGAGCTCAGAGTGAAAAATATGTTCAAGGGATAGGGGAGTTTTGTTCTTTTTACAATGTCGGTGTGGAAAGATCTAATTTAGAGGTAAAAATGCAATTACATCCAGATAAACAAAATAGTTACAAGAACAACTGAACCTGGTGTAGAGTATTTTGTATCTTGAGTCGAAAGACAGAACAGTGTGTCAAGCAATAATAATGATACAGTTGATTTGAGCCGCATCATGAGAAAACAGGATTTTTGCCTGTGCGAAAACAAATGTGCAGATCAGCTGTGCAGTAACTGCACAGCTGATCAGCACCTTTGTTTTCGCTACACGGATAGCACAATTCCTCTTCAGTCTTCCTAAATCCAAAATTCGAATTCAAGTTTCTAGCCATTTTCTATAGTTGCACAGGTCGATTTGTGCCAGACCTGGTCGGAAACCCCGAAGACCAGTTTTCTTGAGTCACGGATCATTTTACTTCAAGCCATATGAAAGCCAAAAGTTACATGTACGATATATATGCAGCTCAAAAGCACAACGGGAAACAAAAACAAAATGGTCATACAAACCTTAAAACCAAAGTTACGACAAGCATAACGGGAAACAAAAGGCGGTCAAGGGATGCTCACAGCCAATTGTTTTATTACACATTATTCAATGAAATTGAGGGTATATAAACTGGGAACAGCGGACCTCCAATATATGAAGTAGTTTATGAAGTAGTTAATGTACATATAAAGGGCCAACATTTTGAATGTTTAAAAAGACAAACGCTTTGCTTGCAAATAATTCAAAGTAAATGTTAGAGGTTCTCATTTTTAATGACAACTCATTTCTTTTTAACTAGATCCATTAGTTATGTTTGTCTCTTTTCAACGTAATACTATGCAGAAAGTGTGCGTAGTGGATCTACAATTCACATCTCGGTGAAATTCGTTGAAATAATGTAAATATAATAAAAGCGTAAAGGGAGAATATTTGTTATTTTATGTGGTATCACTCAGTGAAGGACGTGGCATTTATTAGACTACAGAGTAGTGGAGAAAAGTAGTGATTATTAGTCTGTGGGAGTGTGGTGCCTAATAACTTCAGTTTCCTACATACATGCAGCTGTCTTGGATACTTACTAACGCAGTAAAGCTTTAGAGAAAGAGCGTAAATAACGCAGTGCAGTATAAAGCTTCGACCGATTGATACCTGTAAATATACAATTATCTATACAAGCTTTTTATCTCCCTTGTTAATATATTTTTAGTTTTACTGTCTTCAAATTCATTTCAAAATAAATCAAATCTGACTTGACTGTAGTACATTCAATAAACAGATAAAAATGTATATGGACTAATACAAAGTCATTTTACGTTTTAATAAAACTTACTATTAAGCGAAATTTATAAAACTTAATATTCAAAGTATTAAACATGTACGTTTTGAATTGCCAAAGCGCAGGGTATAAATATACAGACTTCTCTATATTAATATCGGAGGTCCGCTGTTCACAGTCTATTTGAAAACGAATATAAGTCTGACTTAGTACGATTATCAATAATGAAACACTATGGCTGTGGGCATCCCTTGACCTCCATTTTGATATTTTGTACACATATATGTATATACAGCTGAAAATAATATTTCAAGAACAATTTTATTTGTTTGTTTGGGTTGTGGCTTAGCACAACATCAAACGCTATGGTCATGTCGTGACATTGTCTCCATTTTATGGGACATACAGTTAACATAAGAATGTCCAAAATGTGCATGTAAAAAAAAAGATAAATAAAAAATAAACCAAAATGGCTTATACGAATGGAAGGTTTGACTTGAACCACTTTTCTTGGGAAGGTTCAGACCTTCTGAGCGGTTAACCAATTATCAGGTGACAGCCCGTAGTTTGTAATCTTTGCCTGGTGGCACACTGAGTTGTCCAGCTTTTCACGGGGTCTATTCTCTAAGCCTATATAATCTGGTGTCGTCCAGGTATAAGCAAGTTCCGGTAGTGGATTTTAGAAATTGAATGTAAACAAAGAAATGGAGTAGACAGGTGAACAGGTAAGTTGCATTATTACTGTTTTATCTTTTGATTTTGAATAAAATCTTGATGTGCAGTCTCAAGAGAATTTACAAACGCTAGTAGAAATCCAAACTAGAGTGGCGAAGATGCAATAGGAAACTAGATTTTGATGTTCAAAGTTTCGATACGTGGCTGTTTTGATGTTAAAGTTTCGGCCAGATTCACAAGTTTGCCCTACATTTTAAATATTTATGCACCGGACATTGTCCGATTCGACCCACTAACAAATATAACTAGTACGTACATTTCTGGGAATCGAAATCGCTTCATGAAAGCGAGTCCAAAATAAAAAACCTTGGTATAAGCACATTTTTCAGGTGGTCGTGAATGTTAAGACGCTTTAGTAAGGTGGACGTGCAATCTGACTGACACTGTACCAGGTACTCAAATTGTTTATGCAATCGCAAGCACTCTCAAATTTGAAATAATTGAGCTTGTTTATAGTGGCTGAGAGACATATTCGCTCAAAAGCTTAACAAGGATCTTATCCCATCCCAAAACATAAAATGGTTCCTCGTAATTCTGGCGTGAGTTGCATGACGCGAACCCTTGAGATATTGATGGCGCCATTTGATCTTTCTTATTCCTTAGCAACGGCGGGTTGCTTTCAGAGAGGCAGCTCCTGGGAACGTTACGTAGCGCTGGCGAACATATTTTTTTTTTTTGGTAACACACCGTTGCATATGAAATTGTTGCGAAGTGCTTGCTAACCCTGTTTATGTATAACACGTATCAGCTAACGCATATATTCATATCCTACATAATATTCCCCATGTACATTTGTGGCAAATAAAATGTCGTATGCAGGGTGCATAATTTGCTCAGTAAAGAAATAGATTGTTCTCATTGAATGGACCAGTTGTGTAGTATAAAATGAGTAAAAAGGTACAAGTAGGCAAAGATCAGGAAAAGGCGCAATCAGAAAAAGATTCCCACTCCAAAAACCGAGGTGGGAAAAAACCAAACTAACAATCAGGTACTTATACATGTACCATGAAACATATCATAAGCCGAATGAGCAGCTATTTTCCCAATAGGTGGCCACTCAGTTACCTTAACTTAACTAAAAATATGATGAAAACATACATAAGGCGCCAACAGCACAAAAAAAATTTATACACCAAGACATAAAACAAAAAGAACCACCACAGAAGTATCGACTTGGAACGATCAGTAACACAAAGTCTATTCAACTGGCGATTGTTTTAATGTGGTTGGAAATTAAGTAGTTTTTTATATGAAAATGAAAGCGTATACTCTATTCTGGATGATTAACAAGCCTAAAAGAAAGAAGAAGACCAACTTGACAACAGTAAAAAAGCACATGTGCATGAGGAGAAGTCGGCCTTGTTTAGTCCCACAAATGAACTGGAACACTGAAATCGAAATTTTTGAACATGATGAATCAGTGGACGAGGAAAAAAGTGATGTAGAAGATGAAATTGATTGTGAAGATGGGCCGATAAGAAGTTATCCAGAAAAGTAAAACATCTACTTAACGTTTAGACAAATTTTGGCTCTATTAATAGGAGAAAACAGAAGCATATTAATCACAGCTGCTTATATCAAGTTGCGACATACTATTTCAAATTTCCGTCCGTCCGTCTGTTTGTTCGTTCGTCAATAATATCGAGTTGTATATTTCTTTGCAGCAGTGATAGCTGTAAGCATGAAACCCTGTACAGTAATTGTGCTTGACATTAGCTTCGGCAATGCACCTAGACCCGGTGTCCTTGGTCTATACATAAGAGTTGGATGACGTCGAATTGCGTCGAGTCTATAACTATAGAATGTAATTCTTTGTAGCAGTGACAGCTGTTAAAAGGTACAAGTAGGCAATGATCAGAAAATGGCGCAATCAGAAAAAGATTCCCACTCCAAAAACCGAGGTGGGAAAAAACTAAATTAACAATCAGGTACTTATACAATGAAAACATATCGTAAACCGAATGAGCAGCTATTTTCCCAATAGGTGCACGTGGCCAATCAGTTACCTAAACTTAAAATATGAAAACATACACGATCAGTGAACCATCACTAACATAAAATTACGAACACATACGTCGTACCTAACGATCACTTCGGATGTCTAAAATCGTAGGAAAAATCGCAAGCCGAAAAATCGCACGATGATCGGTGCAATAATCACTATACATGTACTTTCACTATTACATCAGGAAAACATGTCCGTTTAATGTATACCCCCTCAAACTCTCTTATATAGCAAAACTGGGGTATGCAGGGGTATACCTATTTTTCTTATTTTTGATCCAAAACATAGATTGTGGGTACTCGTTAGAACCGCATCGGCGAGGCGGTTCTAACGTGTACCCACAATATATGTTTTGAGCAAAAATAAGAAAAATCTCTGTATATTGCATGGGCATGTTTTCGTAATGAATCGTATAAATTAGTTGTAATGCTTATAACGCCTATTACTCTTCGATCTACAGTAACAATTCAACGAAAGTCTTAATGTGTGCAACTGCACATATTAATTATGGTATTGCATGTTAAAAGAATCCATATCACGAAAAAATCTCAATAATAACGAAAACTTAACAGTTTCATGTTTTTAGAAATATCTCACAACCCATGATTTTGTGCTTTGCATTCACACCGCCCCTACATTTTATTCTTATACGTTACATGTTTACATGCTGTTCTTCCTCCAAAGCAAAATGACATGTTATTTCTTGAATATATAAATCATTGAAGACCTACAAGTGCACTCACCTTCAGCAATCTGCTCAAAATCACAAGTGTGTCGACAAATCAACCAAAATGTACCGCTAGTTTATCTTCTCGCGGATGAGGCACGTGCTTTTATGAGCTTTGAACATTTCCGCTGAACGCTTCTCAAACTTTTGCAAAGATTTGTTAATGTTATTTTGATGTTTTAACATGTATCTAGAGACTGCACTTCAAAAAAATGTATATTGCTGACCTAAGTTCTTATATTTGTTTTCATTTTTTGAAGAAAGCAATGAAACACCAGACTAAACTGACCTTAACCAGCACAACTCCCGAGCATATTGGCTTGAAGAATAGACCCCGTGGCTTTTTCTCAGAGCCCCAATGGGCGGAAGCCAAAAGATAATAGTTTTCACGTTCCATATAATACGATTGTGTAAAACGCCGCAATATAACCCCCTTGGCAATCTACAAAGATCCTGACTTTTCATATATTAGCACTTGCGATGATTTAAGCGGGATTTTGAGAACGCATTAATGACCGTCTTTCATGGATGTCTCTATCGAATCGCAGAAAAGTGGGGTGCGGATACAATTTGAGAAATTTTCTGATGCACTGATAACAATTTATAACTCAAAAGATAAATATACTGTCTAAAAATGTAGACAGAACACTCGCTCTTTCTTTACCGGGCAAGACATAATCGATCATAATCATGCAGGCGTATCTGTTGTTAACTCATTTAAGCCTGGTGTTCCCTTTTGTCATTACGTTTTTAATCTCTGAAGACGAAATAACATTGATGAAAGAAGAAGCTGAGAATGACGAGAATGCGACATTTGCATTATTTATGTTTGCTTATGATAAACCTTTCTACCCCTGCCTCTGTTGCCCTCTCCTGGCCTTCAGATTTCTAATAATGCACCAGTCATTTGTATCCCCGGCTCCCCCGGGGCCGGGGATAGCGGGGACTTAGCGGGGCTAAAGTGCCAGGCTTTAACCTCTGATGTGTCCCGGCAGTGCCGGGGATTTGCCGGGGTTATGATTTCCCGCCAATCACTGTCACATTAATTCAAATTAGATTTTAATGATATTTTTAACATTTAATTATCTTTATGGTACTTATTTAATTTCCAAATGCAGCTAAACATTCACATACATAAATTAAGGCCCTTCTCTCATGTTTCAGTTTCATCAGAGCAACTCCCAGCTGTTGTTCCACGTTATTGTCAGCCCCTGGGGAGCCGGGGCTTTTAGCAGGGGTTTTACCAAAATTCTTGCCCGGCAGTGCCGGGCTTTTAGCAGGGCTTTAAAAATTGAAAAGTTAAAAGCCCCGCTATTCCCCGGCCCCGGGGGAGCCGGGGATGCAAATGACTGGTGCATAATACTGAAAAGGACCGTTTCTATTGTTGATCAAAGAATAAAACTAATTTATCATGCACGATTGATAATTCGTAACAGATCGTAAGCATTCGTGGCAAAGGCGTGGCTTGTCGTGACTCATCGCATTAACTCGTATCAGATAGTATCCTATCGCGAGACATTCGCATCGTCTCGTAGTTAATCGGGACAGTATGATTTTTTATCTACTCGTGACAGATCGTAACAATTCGTAGGAGATCGCAACTCATCTCAACAGATCGGGGTGTTTTGGTCGATCCCGATCATTGCGATTTAGGAACAAGATGAGATACGATTTGTTGCGATTTATTACGATGTCATACGATCTGATGCGATGGTCACGATAGTCCCGCCAATCGTGGTAATCGTGGAAAAAAAAATTGCCGCCAATAATTTGCCACGATTAGCCCGATTATCACGATTGACATCAAGATTTGATGCGATCAGATAAGACTTGATGATACGATAGTCCCGATTGGTCCACGATTAAGACCACGATACCAATTGTGGTCGAATCGTGCTAAGTGTGAAAGCTGCATTAACGATACGCAGATATTCAGAGACATAAATTTATATCACATAATGTGGGTGCACCCAGCGGTTGGAGGGTAAGACACACAAAAAGAAAAGAATAGAATGAAACGAGATTTCTTTCTTTTTTCTTTCTTTCTTCAGGTACTGAGTCGATCAATTTCTGATCATCACCACAGGTGTGGGGCCGGTGGCTAAATTTTGAATTCAGCAAAATATGGGAAAAACATTCGGGATTGGCCATTAAAACTATTTACAAGAAGCTAGACAGAGGCATACTAAAACGTATACCTCTAGACCCTTGGTAGCCCTAATTTAGATGCGACCACTGAAGAAGGAAAACTATTCCACAATGGAATAGTCCTTGGGAAGAATGAATTCTTCAGGGCATCACTATAGGACAGTCATGTATCTTGTGTACTGTGAATCATGAGATGCCCTGGTATATCTTAATCTGGGTGCCGGGGTCAGGTATTTATCTTTGTCAAGAGACAATGTACCGGAGTGAATCTTGTAAAAGAAAGTTAAGGAAGACTTTAGTTAAGTTAAGGTAACTGAGTGGCCACCTATTGGGAAAATAGCTGCTCATTCGGCTTACGATATGTTTCATGGTATAAGTACCTGATTGTTAGTTTGGTTTTTCCCACCTCGGTTTTTGGAGTGGGAATCTTTTTCTGATTGCGCCTTTTCCTGATCTTTGCCTACTTGTACCTTTTTAGCCTGCGGTCCTCCAGTGATTGCCAATCAAGTTCATCAAGCATGTCATCGACGCTACTGGTATTATGCCATCGCCTGCAGACCTACCTGGCTGCTGTCTTCTGCACTTTCTCCATATTTTTTTACTCAGTTTCATTAAAGGGATGTTGCAGTTTTCGCAAAAAGACACTTTCCACAAGGATAAGACATTGTCCACTTTAAGTCTAAATGAAAAAAAAAAAAAAAAAAAAAAAAAAAAAAAGTTTCATCTTAATGTGACAGGTGTTTTTTCTTGGGGTTCTCCCGTTTTCGCACCACCTACTAATCTCGTATAAGCTGAAATAATTTAACTACATTTAAAAAAAGTTCAAGTGAGTCAATCAAATGCTTTTACCCTGCTTTAACGTGTGCAAAGAGCCTTCCTTCACACATGTGTACATAATACAGGATCACTGCCTCTCCCAAATGGTAAATATACACACCCGAGAAGACAAGACCCACTAACTCGCCATCCCCAATTAACCATGTTAAAGGGATATGCCCCCGATCATGACATTGTCTATATTGAATATGACATTAAGGCTAAACGGATCCAGCAGGCCCCGCGTAAGATTTTCCTGATATGGACGGTCTCCATGACCATCTAGCGCGCTATAGGGATTCGTTCCTTTCAACTGACCATAGTCATGTGTCAGTCAATGACATGTGGGCCAGTTTCAAGTCGGAGGTTCTCTCGGCTATTCAAAGGTTTATTCCATCAAAAATGACCAAGACAAAATATAGCTTTACCATGGATCGATAGCTTGATCAAACGCTTGATAAGGAAACGTGATAAACTTTACTTTCGTGCTCGCAAATCAAGCAGCCCTGACATTGAGAACTATTACAAACGGTTCAGAGCACATGTTCAAAAGAGCATTAGAGATGCATATTGGAAGCATATTACCAATATCTTCTCCTTTGAAAATGATAACCCTGATCCCGATTGTCCCCGGAAAAAAATGAAAAGGCAAAAAAGTTTTGGTCATTCGTCAAGTCCCTTAAGAAAGACGCGTCTGGGATCAATACTCTTAGAGAAAACGGTATCTTGAAGACTGACACTTTGGATAAGACTAACATTTGTAATAGGCAGTTTCAGTCAGCCTTCACTCGGGAATCAAATGATGAAATCCCCTCCAAAGGCACAAGTCCTTTCACCGCTATGGGTGAAATTACAGTTGACCCCAAAGGGGTTATTAAACTGTTGAATAATTTGAATATACATAAGGCGCCTGGGCCAGATGGCCTGAGTGCTAGGGTGTTGAAAGAATGTAGTTCTGAAATTGCTCTTGTCCTGACCTATATCTTCAATGAGTCGCTTGCTCAGGGTGCTGTACCAGACGATTGTAGCCCCGGTATTTAAGAAAGGGGAGAAATACAATGCAACTAATTATCGACCGGAGTCGCTTACTTGTATCTGTTGCAAAACTCTAGAGCATATAATAGTCAGCAACATAAACAAACACTTGGCTCTTGAAAACATTCTTGCTGACTGTCAGCATGGGTTCCGAAGTCAAAGGTCTTGCGAAACCCAGTCAGTTCAGTTTTATCATGATTTGGTTAGTAATCTGGATCGAGCTGTGGGTCGTGACCACAGGCAGACGGGCGTGATTGTTATGGATTTCGCTACGGCCTTTGACAAGGTCCCACATAAAATGTTATTATACAAACTTGACTTCTACGAGATTAGAGGATCTACACATAAGTGGATCGACTCGTGGCTCTCTGAGCGCTCTCAAAAAGTGGTATTAGATGGCCGTGCCTCAGACCCAATCGCGGTTCTTTCTGGTGTCCCACAAGGATCGGTCTTAGGACCGGTCCTATTTCTTATTTTCATCAATGATCTTCCTGACAATATCAGGTCATCTGTTCGGCTATTTGCTGATGATTGTGTTTTATACAGGAATGTCAAGTCACCATTGGATTGTCAAATTTTACAAGATGACCTAAATAGCTTGGCAAAATGTGAAACGGATTGGCAAATGAAATTTAATGTTAGCAAATGTCATTCAATGACGGTGACCCGGCTACATCCAAGCAGGCATATAGAATTCAATTACACACTGCATCAGCAAACATTAGAACAGGTTCAGTCCGCTAAATACCTAGGTTTAACTATCACAGATGATCTTGATTGGGGTCAACATATTTCTGAAATTACATGCAAGGCAACTAAGACTTTGGGTTTTCTTCGGCGCAATTTGGCACTGGCACCTAGGCATACACTCCGGTACAGTGTCTCTTGATAAAGACAAATGCCTGACCGCGGCACCCAACCTAAGGCGTACTCGGGCATCACATGAATCACAATACACAAGACCATTTGCCTATATAGTGATGCCCTGAAAAATTATTTTTTTCTCCAGAACTATTCCGGTTTGGAATAGTCTGAATATGGATCTGCCAAGTACTCCAAACACCTCATAACAGAGTATTACATGGAGCACCCATCATCGAAGTTATCTTTTTGAGAGAGGAGAAGCCAGTGCTTACCTTATTAATGCTGAGTGCCAAGCAAGGTAGCCACTGGTACCATTTTTAACGTCTTTGGTATGACGCGGCCCGGATTAGAACCCGCTTCCGAAGCGAACGCTCTAACCATTACGCTATCGGGACCGGTATCCCTTCTTCAGTGGTACTATCCAAGGCCATTGAGGAATTTAAGGCTTCTACTTAAATCATTGGCCCAGAGGCATGCGTTTTAGTAGGCCTCTCATCTATATCTTGTAAATTGTTTTAATGGTCCACCCCAAATGTTTTCTTTTCCCTTGACTAAATTCTAAATTTAGCCACCCACCCCACACCTGAGGTGATGATCAGAAATTGATCGACTCAGTATCAGAAGATAGATAGAATACTCCACCTTTTTTATAATCCACCTTTTTTTATAACCCACCTTTTTCTGTCTGCTTCTAACAGACGCTGCGCGAGCCTGCCTAGAATGTCCGCGAGGGCGTATGGCAGGATAGATAGGTAGGTAGGTAGGTAGATAGGTAGGTAGGTTTTTTCACAGTGCGACTATTGGAAGAGATGAATATTTCAGGTCGGGCTAACAGTTCCGGATTTTATATTATTTTTGAATAATGTTCCCCATTCTGAGCCTCGAAATATAGTTACCTCATGTTTATTATATGCAGATGATATAGTTCTCTTGTCAAATAGTAGTGCAGGTTTACAAGACGCTCTTGATAAACTAAGTATTTTTTGTAATAAATGGAACTTAAAAGTTAACATTTCTAAGACTAAGGTCATTATATTTAATAAATCTGGCAAGACAATAAAAGGCAATGTGTTCAAATTTGATGGAAACTTAACAGAGATTGTAAATGAATATAAATATCTTGGAATTATTTTTAAGCCTTCTGGATCTTTTACTGATGCAATTAACTACCTTTGTAAAAAGGCTCTAAAAGCTTCATTTTTTATTAGAAAAGCCATTGGTTCAGATAAAATGAATACTCTATTGTTTTTAAAGCTTTATGAACAATGTGTGAAACCAATTTTGCTTTACTGTAGTGAGGTATGGGCTGGTGAGAGACTCCTTAGTCATGTGGGGCCTCTAGAACATAGATATGATACTTTAAATACTGAAAGAATTCAACTTAAATTTTGTAAATTTGTCATAGGCTGAACGTTCATAAATCAGCATCCAATTATGCAGCTAGAGCTGAACTCGGTTTATTTCCTACAGCTATATATTGTCTAAGATCAAGCATTTCATTTTGGTTGCATATTGTTGAGTCAGATAATAATAAATTAGTAAGCAAAGCGTATAACGATAGTTCTCAATTTATTAAAGGATTTGGGAGTAATATTAAAACCGTCTTGAATAAATTAAATTTTACACATGTTTGGGATAATCAGGGCACCTTTTCTAAGTCCAGGTTGATAAATGCTATAACTCTAAAGCTAAAAGAATCATATACAGCTTTTTGGAAAAGTAAATTATTTGATGACAGTGAAAATCCCATTAATGGGAACAAGCTCAGAACATATCGAAAATTTAAGACTGATTATTCTATAGAAAAGTATTTGTTATCAAGTGATAATTCTAAAGAAGAAATCTCTACATTTTGTAAGATAAGGTTGAGTGCTCATAAACTATTCATTGAAGAGGGACGTTATAAAAGGGGAGGTAATAATAGGATCCCCCTTAATGAAAGAATTTGTAAACTATGTCAGAATGATGTTGAAGACGAAGAACATTTTATTTTTGACTGCAGTAAATTGGAACATATTAGAAAGCATTTCTTTCATCGTCTTGCCAGTATCAGCCCATCTTTTATACATATGTCCAGAATTGAAAGGTTGAAATTTATCTTAGGAAATAATGAATATGACTTAAATGTAATTTGTCTCACTTATTTGCATGATATGTATACTGAAAGAACAAATTTGCTGAGAGAATTAGGTTCTTGTTGATGAAGATGTTTGAGTGCAAATTTTGACATTGTATTATGTTAACTTTAACATACGAGTCTCGACACTGGAGGGCCTGATTTTTGCATAGGTGAAAACAGGTGTGCGGATCAGCTTTTGCAGTAACTGCTCAGCTGATTGGCATCTTTGTTTTCGCTACATGGATAGTACAATCTCTCTACTTGCTAAATACAAAATTTTGAGCCTCTGGTTATGTTCTGTGGCTGCACAGCCCAGTTTGTGATCGGCTTCAGCATATAATAATTATATTCTGTTCATTCAGATTATTGTGAATTCACTTATCTATTGTTAGGGATATTTGTATTTGTATGTATGGTGACAATCCTGTCCTTGGATTTTATGCCAATAAATTATTTGATTTGATTGATTTGATTTTCGAAGCAATTTCAGTCTGTTTTTTTCACAACTTTCTCCTCTGAAACTCAGTCAGATATGCTTAGATAAGCTCCAAGATTATTTCTCTGACCGCATACCTAAAAAATTCCAATGCAGCTACCCTAAAATGCCAGACTTTAACATAGACCTGAATGGTATTCTAAAACTTTTAGCAAATCTTAAACCGGATAAAGCCCCAGGTCCTGATGGAATTAAACCTGTTGTCCTAAAAGAACTTAGGGAGGAGATTGCACCAGTCATCCAATTACTATTCCAAAGGTCATTGACCACTGGAAAGATACCAGCAGACTGGAAGAAAGCTAATGTTAGCCCGGTCTTCAAGAAGGGTAGTAAAAGTGATCCTGCCAATTATAGGCCCATCTCCTTGACATGCATATTGTGCAAGGTGATGGAGCATATAATTGCATCAAAGCTTACACAACATTTCAATAAACATAATATCCTCTATGATCTCCAGCATGGTTTCAGGGAAAGGAGATCATGCGAAACACAACTTATTCAACTTGTTGAAGACCTGGGCAGGAAACTTGTAGAACGAAAGCAGGTAGACCTTGTCTTGCTTGACTTTAGCAAGGCATTTGACAAGGTCAGCCATTCTAAACTTCTGTTCAAATTGTCCCAGCATGGAGTGAAAGGAGATACTCTAAATTGGATTAGAGCTTTCCTTGTGGGTCGAACCCAGGCCGTAGTGCTGGAGGGGGAGAGCTCATCTGAGGTCCCTGTGACATCGGGCGTGCCCCAGGGATCTGTACTTGGGCCTCTCCTCTTCCTGCTCTATATAAACGACCTACCACAAAACATCCAATCTCAGGTCAGACTTTTTGCCGATGATACGGCTGTCTATCTAACAGTTGGTTCCTCCGATGATAAGGACATCCTTCAAGCCGACCTTGATACACTACAGATATGGGAACGAGCCTGGGACATGGAGTTTAACCCAAGCAAATGCCAGGTACTCCACATTTCAAAGTCTAAACCACTGAATACCCAGTATACCCTCCATGGTCAGGTGCTTGAATCAACCAACACAGCTAAGTATCTTGGTGTAACTCTGTCCAAGGACCTCAGCTGGAATGAACATATCAACTCTATTACTGCTAAAGCAAACAGAACATTAGGATTTGTCAAAAGAAATGTAAAAACTAAAAATGAAAAAGTAAAAGAACTGGCCTATAAAACATTAGTACGTCCCCAGGTCGAATATGCTTCCCCTGTTTGGTCCCCCCACACTAAAGAAAACATTAATAAAATTGAAATGATTCAGAGAAGGGCAGCTAGATGGGTAAAATACAATTTCTCCTCCTATGATAGTGTTACTGACATGTTGTGTGAGCTTGGTTGGAGATCTCTTGCAAATAGACGAATTGATGCCCGAATGATACTACTGTACAAGATTATACACGGACACGTAGCAATAGAACTACCAACATACTTTGAGAGACCCATAAGATACACTCGTCACATGCACCCTCTTGTGTATAGGCAGATTCATACAGCTGTCAGTTATTATCAGCACTCTTTTTATCCTGCATCAATAGTCCTCTGGAACAGACTTCCTTCAGAGGTTGTCCTATTGGAAGATCTTGACTCCTTCAGAAATGGAGTCTGTAAGATCAATCACTTGTCACCTTAAATTTCATACACTGTTTTTAAACATCTTTTAATCTCACATCTTCTTCACTAACACTTTTATCTTTTATCAAGTCTCACTATTGCACTTTTTATCTCCTACAATCTTTCTTTTATTCTTGCACTGACAGCGCAACTGCACATAATACTCGAAAGAGGGTGCTGCAGTATGAAAAGATAGATAGATAGAAATATTTAGAGTAACTTCCCCTATCCAAGATGGAAGCCCACGTGAAAAATCCCCTAATCTGTGAAACTTTCTTCGTTTTTTCAAGATTAAATGCTATTCTTGAACTCTGATTTGACGTTGAGGTAAAATTTGTGGCCTAGAGGTGAGATCAGTTGTCTTTATTGCGGTGCAAGTCTTTTAAATCTATATACAGCCGTCCTCGGTATCGGATTCGAAATACGAAATGGTATACAAGTATTAGCTTTTAAAAATTTGCAGGCATTTTTAGCTTACTTTTTTATTTTTATTTGTTTTTACTGTTTACTAACTTGATCAACTTCTGACCATTACCTCAGGAGATACAAGATACAAGAAACTTAATTTAACGTCGGTTATTAGTATAACAACAAACATAAGCTGCATGAGCTATTTTCCGACAAACATGATAGTAGAATAACATATAATAGGGTCTGCCTAAATACAGTAAAGTAGCGTAAAGTAGCGCAAAGGGGCGCAAAGTGGCGTAAAGTTGGCTCAAAGTAATGTAGAATGACATAGAACCGTATTATTTATCAAACATGAGGAAAATGATACACTTTCGGTCATATGCATACATGCAATTCGCATGTAGGGGTGAGGAGGGGGCGGGGATGGGCGAAACATATAGTCTGATGAACAGAAACTTATTTTTTTATTATTATTATTTTCGGCAATGTTTTGAAATGCAGAAAAAAATATTTGTGATTGTGTATCATGATGGGTTTGACAGAAGGTACAGGGCATTTATTTTATGATGGTAGGCTTTTTCTTATGTTCATAATATTGATATGTTAGAGATACTCGGATAGGCAATGTCTCTGTTACTAAGTACAAAGTAAAGTGTCACAAACGTGGTGAAATGTGTCAAATATTGATTGGAAATTGTGGTCGTTTTATTTTTTGCTCTCAGAATTTTATATTAATGGAAAGAAAGAAGAGAGAAACAGTGGCGGATTTAGAGGGGGTTCGGGTGGTTCGCTTGAACCCCCCTCTGGGACCAAATTATTTCAATTTCATGGGGAAATTTATGAAAAATTAGGCAAAATGTTGAAAACGAACCCCCTCTTGATAAATTTGAACCCCCTTCCAGAAATCCTGGATCCGCCCCTGAGAAATGATTGTGTGTATTCAAAATCCTTTGTGTATTAAGATCATGTGTCTTTAATTCAATAAAAGGTGTGAAAATGTGTGTCCGGTTACCGTGCGGTAATCGAATTATCAGTCACGTGTCTGTTTGTAAGGTAGTAAAACAATCGGCTATTGTTGTTTAGCGTGTGTCATTAATTAGTGATAATCATATCAGGTTTATTTAACTTGAAATGTTTCCTAATTTTGAATTACGGAATGTTTTTACACTGGCCTTAGTAGAATAACATGTCCATGAAGGTATATATCATTTTATATAGTAAAACTGGAGGTTACAGGGTTAACTTATTATTTTTTTATTTTTTATCCGAAACAAAATGTCGGTACTCGCTAAAACCGCCTCGTCGAGGTGGCTCTAACGTGTGTCTACAATCAAAGTTTTGATCAAAAACAAGAAAAATATCATTTTTTCATCTGAAATTTTTCAATGTTTGAAACTGAGCAAAAATCTGTATTTTACATGGGCGTGTTTTCGTAGCCGTACTTGCAATTTTTATGTACAATGTTGCGAAAGTAAGACAAACGGTTACGAGAGGCGTAAAGTAGCTTATAAAACTTTACAGAACGTAGCATTTCAATTCTCAATCTTGTATATTTCAGTATTTCAGCTTTAGTTGAAAAAAAAAGAGTCTTCAAATAAGGAAACTTTCGGTTTCATATCAGAACATCTGAACAAAGTAATAACACATGGTTTTCAACGTTTCTTTCAGAAAGGTAAGAAATGATGAGACAATTTTATAAAGATTTTTTTTCAAAAATATATTATTCGCCGATGTAAATGCATATGGAAATTGAAACTGGGCCCGGGGTCGAAAATGTGCTCAAGAAAAATGGTCATAAATCAGATGGGGGTCCAATGGTAAAGTAATATTAATTTTGCATTTCTTTAATCTTTTCAGTTAACCTAAAGGTACTCAGACACATTTTCTTATAACAATGTTTCTGCACTTTTTCTTATAAAAATGTTTCTGCACTTTTTCACACAACGGGTATTAACGTTTTACATTATGTTAGCGATTGCATACTAGAGATAAACAGTATAAACCGTAAAGACGATTTGTAAAATCACAATCCTAACAATTTATCAGCCATGCCAAATTAAAATGTTAAACCCAAAGCGTACGGGTACGCGACCCATTTCCGTGAAATACCATTTTACGTACATGGCGGCATCAGCTTTACCTGACGTTATGTTTGATCTATAGAAGAATCGGACGTAAGCTGCCATTTAAAAAAAAAATCTGTTTTTGGTCGCAGTGCACTATACATAATGGTCTATTAAATGTTCTTTTTCCTAAAACATGCTAGTTTGGTGGTGGGGTGTCATGTGCGCATGTTTCCGTCATTCATATTTTTTGATATTCGTACTCAGTTGTATAAGGAATAATTAATGTACACAAAGGCACAGCCGAATATTCAACTGAAACGAAATCGTGACTCGCAAGGCTTTCCGAAGAAGCGAAAATATAAATGAAAATGAAACATGCGCTAAGCATGCGACCATGCAGTTGAGCGCTATTAACACAGTCTGTTCGTCTATTGTGCGTCCTCTCGTATATAATGGTAATGCCGGAAAACGTAGCATAATCATTTCTTTCTACTCCAAATGTTAATGCCGGTATACCAGAAGACTAATGAATGTTTAGTCCAAATGCCTGTGAATGACGCTTTAGTGCAAACTAACTTTGGATGGGGGAAAAAAGTAATTGCTCAAGGATTGAACGTATCATAGTCGCGCAATCGTAAAAGCTAGATTAATCTCGGAACCAAAATATGTTTATTGGATTCGAGAATTAATGAAATTTAACATTGCGCAAACATTCGTGTTGCAAAAAATAGTGCTGCACCGATCAAATAAAATTGTAACACCATGCATGTCTCCATTTTGGGAATAAAGTATTTCTGGCGAAAAGAAATATTAAACCCTATGGGCGGTTTGCCTTTATTACGTAGGCATGTACCAGCCGGGTATCGAACCAGCAACCTCTTGATTGCAAAGATAATACTCTATCCATTAGACCACCATGGCCGGTATGAAACGTTCTTATTTCAAATTAGGAAATATTTCCTTATAAATGCATAATAAATGACACGCGCTATCAGAGATTAATTCAACAAAAGTAGCCGATTGTTTTAACACCTTACAAACAGACACGTGGCTGATAATTCGATTACCGCCCGGTAACCTGACACACGTTTTCACACCTTTTATTGAGTTAAAGACACATGATCTTAATATACAAACGATTTTCAATACACGTAATCATTTCTTCTTCTTTCTCTCCATTAACAAATATACCCCTTTATAATTATAAGAGCAAGAAATAACAACGACCACAATTTCCAATCTATATTTGACATACATACATATATTTCACCTTGTGTGTGTGACATTTTGTAGTTTGTAATAGAGACATTGCCTATCAGAGTATCTCTAACATATATCAATATTATGTACATAAGAAAAGGCATACCATCATAAAATAAATGCCCCGTACCTTCCGTCAAACCCATCATGATACACAATCACAAATATTTATATTCTGCACATTAAAACATTGACCAAAATTAATGCAAAAATAAGTTTCTGTTCATCAGGCTATGTTAGCGTTGCGCCCAACCCCCTCTCCTAACCCCTACATGCGGATTGCATGCATGTATATGACTAAAAGTGTATCATTTACTTCATGTTTGATAAATAATACGGTTTAATGTCATCCTACATCACTTTGCGCCAACTTTACGTCACTTTGCGCCCCTTTACGCTTCTTTACATCACTTTACGCTACTTTACTGTATTTAGTGACATCGCATATAATATAGCAGCTGTAAAACAAAAGGTATTTAAGTTAATTATAAGTATTTAATATAAGATTAAATATTATGATTAATGATACATACATATAATTTAAAACAAATATTGTTGCAGTAAAGTTCATTTGAATTTACATAACAATTTCATAGTTTTAAGAGTACAAATTATGTATAGGAAGTGCATTTGAGATCATATGAAATTAATAATATATTAACAGAATTTTAAGAATACTAAATATGTACAGAATGTACATGTACTAGGAAAAAAATATTAAATAGAATTTATCACATGATTGATTGCAGGAAAAACTAATATATATTCATACATCACCCTAGCTGTGAGCTTTAGGTCGAAAAACCGAAAGAAAGCCAAAAAGAGACTCCTTACGAGCCTCTCTCAGAAAAGCGAAAGCTACCAAAAGCTCTGAGATGAAGATGGCATATTTTAAAAATAATCTTAAAAGTTAATCATAAAAGTTAATTTTTAATAGGAAAATTCTTTAAATGAGTTTCATTAGCAAATTATAAGCCATCCTGGCTTAAAAACTAAAGTAAGATATAATTAAAATAACAAGAACATAAAACTGAAGCAGTTTAAACAACACTCTGCCGTACTGATATTTAATTTACGTTTGAAAGTGTGGACTGACGCACGAATGGACAGAGCTGTGGAAATGTGACTTGCTCAAGGCCACAACAAAAGACGCCCCAGCTGAGGATTGAACCCCAGACTTCTTTGACCGGAGTCAACCACTCTACCCTTGTGCCAGTCCGATCCATAACCATGCTGAAGACTCATAAGGTGAGCTTATAGTATTGTAGTCGGGCCTGCGGCCCTGCGTCTGTCCATTCGTGCGTCAGTCCACACTTTCAAACGTAAATTAAATATCACTTAAGACCACGCCCAATTGCGATCAAATTCTGTCTGAAGCTTCTTCCTTTCTTTGTAGTTCCTGCCTTTCGAAGGCACACCTGGATTTCTGGTAGGGTAATAACTTAAGTTGTTGGGTTGATCGATGAAAGTCTCAAATCTATACAAATACTGGGTGGGACCTTGAGAGATCATGGGCCATAGCTAGGAAAACCTCCAGCGTCTCACAATATTTGCTTATGCAGGTTAAGTCTTCATAGATGTTATTTGTAACATAATGTCCGGGAAACAACTTCAATCTCATTTAGAGTTTGTAAACAATTTGGTAGCACACCTCCCTCCACCAGGGTTTGACAGTCAATTATCAGCGCCAACAGAACAGCCTCGGAACAAAATTTCTCAGACCATACAACCCGGCTAGCCTTTTTTATCACAAGATCTCTGAGCCGCTTTATGTGGATCTCTCTGACACCTCCCAAAGCTGGACACCTCAGAATAAAATGGGCAAGGTCCTCGTCATCTAGTCAACACAGGGGACACCTCGGATCTACTTGTTGGTTGTTGAATTTTGCCTTTGTTGACTGCAATATATGTAGGTCCCTGTCAGAATTCTGGCTGTTGACTGCAATATATGTAGGTCCCTGTCAGAATTCTGGCTTTGATGTGAGCTCTTCTGATATCTTGGACAATTCCAGACCCTATGCATCTTGCCTACTTCAATACTTTCGAGACAACAGTGATTGGAGTGTAGATCTAGCAGATCCTTCATTAATGAGAACCCTTGTCCAGTGCTCATGAATGTCTGACTTTGTCTGTCGTTTCCAGACCAACTTTGATGGTGTATCTGACATCAGTTGTTCCACAGTTGGGAGACCATATTTCTCCAAAATCTCCTTCACTCGGCAAAAGAAACTACCCTGTTGTTCACTGCTGAAGACCGTACTTCTTGCTATGAGCTGATGGAAGGTTTGGAAGGATGGAAGCATCATTGATCCAGTAGGCAAGCTACTCTTTCTTGAGAAAAAGACAATATTGGTTTCAGGAACTACTCCTTTCCCGCCTTTTTCGCTCATTCAGTCGAGGGTATAACTCTGTTCAGTATTGTTATGATTTAATCATTTTAAGAGACTTATAAAATCAAAATTTGCCAGAAATATTACAGGGTTTATGCCTTGAGTTGAAGAAATGAAAATGATCTAAAGATATTTCTGAAGCTTTTGTGAAATTTTTTTTTTTTTTTCCTATTTACTGCTTTGAAGGTTTTGAGGCCATAGTGATAAACACTTAGACATTCACCTTGCATGAATGACTGATGACGTCATACCGACCGCATCAGTTGGAGTGGGGGAAAGGTTGTGGTACATATGTAGGTTTATGGCCATGTCAGATCAGAACTCTGATTTCAGTGGCAACAGATAGCTCTCACAGACTTACAAAATTTGGGAAAACAAAAACAAAAAAAAATCTGCTACAAAACCACAAGACCCAGAGCTTCTATGTATATTTTGTACATGTAGCAGTGTATATTTTTTACTCCACTTTATAAATCCTGTCAACAATACCCCTGGGGTCCATACTCTGCATGACCCAAAGCTTGTATATTTGGTAATGGTATGCAGTAATGTCATGTGGAGCACTACATAAGTCCTGCCAATCATGGCCCTGTGGGCCAAAAATAGCCCCACCTGGGGGTCATTAGCTCCCATACCCTTAGACTAGGATATTAATACAAAACAACCAAAAAAAATCTCTGAAACCACAAGGCCCATAACTTTCATATTTTGTGTGTAACAATGTATAGTAATTTCTATAAATCCTACCATACATGCCTCTTTATAAATCTTGCCAACTTAGCTCCTTCGGTCCATACAGGCCACACACCTGCTATAGGCTTATAATGGAAATGTGTGGGAAAATCTTTTTCTCTGAAACCGCAATACCCTTGCTTCTAGACTATATTTGGTATGCAGAATTGTTATATGGAGCATTATATAAATCATGCATATCATGCTCAAAAATGGGCTCAAAAATGGCCCCACCCCTGGGTCATTCTATTAAAGCTCCCATAGACTTAAAATGGGAAAAGGGCCCTGCCCAATGGGGCCTAAAGAAATAGATGGGCTGCTTGTGCCTCCAGGCAAAGCGTATACACTATGAACTGGCCATCTGACACTGGCCATCTGATTACTGGTTAACTGCTCAGGTCTGAGCCTGCCCAAGAAAAGTGGTTTCAAGTCAAACCATCCGTACATATGATACAAGCCTTATTGGCTTAGTTGGGTGGTTATACATGTATTTCAATCACTTGTTGGATGTCATGACATCCTCATTTTGGGTAAATGTCCCATGAAATGGAGGCAGCGTCTCAACATGACCATTGCTATTGACTGGGAAGTAAAGCATCAATTCAAACAAAAACAAACAATGGGAAAAAAAAAATCTTCTCTGGAACTCCAGGGCCCATCTACACGGGGGTGATTCAATTGATACCACCTGTGCTGTCGTCCGAGACGTTACTGCATATATTGCTGTCGTCCGAGTATTCCGGTTTCCATTCGAGTACTACGGCTGTCGTTACCATCAGTGCCCCTGTTTCAGTGTCCACAGGGCCAAAATTCCGTCGCTATTCAGCGCAATTATCACGGAAAATTGTCAAGAAGGTATTTATCGTTATTTTCAACGTGTTTCCAACTTTCTTAACATATAGATAATCACAAGAACTTATTTTGAGTACAAAACTTTGTTTTCTCGCGTGTTTTTTTTACTTTCAACATATGCAAACATTCCTCATAAACGAAAGTAGCTGGACTATTTCGTTTTCCATTTAGCCTTTGAAAACTATAATCATTTCCCCCAACCCGTTGCGTCCTTCAAATTTTATTTGCCGTTTTTAAAAAGCGTGATACGGCTGTCGTTGACCCCTGATACGGCTGGCGGTTGTTTATTGATCAGTACGATACGGCTGTCGATAGTATTTTGAGATAGCATATTGCCCATTGAAATCAAATTCAACGCATTTTATGCATTTTTTGTAGTTTCTGAATAGTTTTCATTTGCAACTGATAAAAGGACTGTATAGACTGTCTATTCTCTAGCTTCAAACCAAGCAACTTTACATATAAACACCACACACGCAAGAAAACTGTATCATTTGAGCCGCCTCATGGGAAAACCAACAATCTGCGCGAAGCTGATCAGCGCCTTTGTTTTCGCTACTCGGATAGTACAATTCCTCTTCTACTTAAATCCGAAATTTCAAGCTTCTAGCTCTTTTCTGTGCTTGTGCAGGCCGGTTTGTGTCGGACCTGTTCGGAAACCACATTGTTGGTTTTCCCACGAGGCGGCTCATTTATTAAATTCGAAGTTTCACCATTTATTAAAGCATGCGTTAAGCGTGGTAGGACAGCTTTCAATGATACCCGTGTTCATTACTTGCTCCCATCTGCAGTGGCTCCTCACAGCCCCTCTGAAACTAGTGCCTCAGATGACGACTCGACATCGGTTAAAGCGCTATCGTCCCCAAAAATGGCAAAATTAAAATTTAGGTGTCTACTGAACTGTCGTATCAGCTTGAATGATGCATGCAGTATTTTACCGCTATAACTACGAGTATGTTAAATAGCACGTGCTACTACCGATTAAACAGCGACCACAAGAGAAAGGAAATTTATGTCTAATTCACTCTGTTCAAACGACATAAATTATATATAGCTCGAATTTGACCTCAGGTGCGTCAAAAGATCGACGAGTCTACTTAGTAGCACGTGAAAGGATATTCAGACTGTATCAGTACAAATACTTACTGTGCGGGCAACTGAAGTGTAACAGAAAACTTGCGCTCATTTCCACGGCTATCCCCCGCCCGCCCCGGGGATGGGGGACGGGCGTGGTTACAAATGACTAGTGCATTACACAAAGGATCAATCAGTCACTTTCGCCACAGTTTGTCCTCTTTTGTGACGCTCATCAAAGTTTAAGTTATATACACTACACTTTCTTATTTGGAAAATGCATGCGAAAATGATTGAGAAAGTAAGGCAATCGGTCACTACATATATACGACGTTCAATATTCATAACTTGGTTTGATCAGGGCGGCGGTGTGCCATGTAAATATCTAAGCGTTCGTGTAGATACAACCCACTGGTTTATCGTTAGAATTATGTACAGAGTGAAGCAGATGTTGTTTCATTCATATTTCTGAAATCTAGGAGGCCTTAAACTTAGTTTTACCCGTATATTTGGATCTACCACCTGTTCTAAATTGTCGACATCCGTAACGAGTTTAACCGACAGCCATATCACACATATTTACAACTGATCGACAGCAGTAACACCAAAAGTTAAACGCCCCTTCAAAACCTTTCTGCTTTGGATTTTTTTTAAAACTGTAAAAGGTTTTATCTTTGCAGTTGTGTTTTCCACGTTGTTCAATAAATGGTCAGAAATGAGAGATGCTGATTTTTACAGTATTTGCATATTTATGTGATTTTTGCTATTTTACGATTAAACACTTGTTTGTATGAAAACTAGCGACCCAAAAGCCCGTACAAACATATTGCACGATAGACAAATATCTAACAACACATTCTAGCAGAAAAAATATAAATAATACCTTCAGATTAGATTGCGATCCACTTTTACGTGTGTACTGGTTGTGTAACGACAGCCGTAGTACTCGGACGGAAACCGGAATACTCGGACGACAGCAATATATGCAGTAACGTCTCGGACGACAGCACAGGTGGTATCAATTGAATCACCCCCGTGATCTAGCTTTCATATTTGTGTGTAGCAATATACTGTACTCCTCTTTATGAATCCTGACTGTGCCCCTGGGGCGTCATTATTTGTCACAGGCATTATATTTGGAAATGCATGAAAAATTCCTCTTCTCTGTATCTGCATGACCCAAAGCTTGCATGTTTGGTATGCAACAATGTCATGTGGACTTCTACATAATCCTACCAATCATGAACATGGAGTAAAAAATGGCCCACCCCGGGGGTCATTAGCTCTCATAACCTTACATTTGAGAAAAACATAAAAAATCTTCTTCTCTGAAATCACAAGGCTGGGAGTCTTTCATTTTTTTTTTTTTTTTTTTTTTTTTTTTTTTTTTTTTTGTGTGTGTGTGTGTGTGTGTAGCAACTAGCAATGCATTGTACTCCTCTTTATAAATACTACCATTTGTGCCTCTGGGCCACGCCCACTGCCAACTGTGCCCCTGGGGTTACAGGTCACACACCGGGGCGTCATTATCTTCCATAGGCTTATGATAGAAATACATGATAAAATTTTCTTCTCTGAAACCACAAGGCCCACAGCTTGTATATTCGGTATGCATCAATGTCATGTGGAGCTCTACATAAATCCTGCCAATCATGTCCCTGGGGTCAAAATGGCCCCACCCCATATGATGACTCTTTTAGTATCAGGCAATAGAGCTGTACAAAGTTTGTATAAATCATGACCCTGGGATGACCTTGACCTTTTTTACGGCAAGGTCAACTTAGGCCACCCATGCATTTGAATGGGAAAAAATAGGAAAATGTCAATTAATGGCAAAAAAATTTGCTAGGAATGAGCAAATGGACAGAATATTCATGATTATGAAAATATTTTGGGCCCAGAGGGTTGTCTGCCCCTGCCCGGTGGCTAGGCCAAAAAAAATTGTCTTGTTTCCGGAAACCCTACTGACCCTACTTTTTTGGGGCCTACGCTAAATTTTTTTTGAAACATCTGATCATTTTTGTTCTATTTTTAGGCTAATTTTGAATGATTTTCATGCTTTTCCTATACAAAAAAATTATTTCTAAAAAAATTTTTTGGCCTACCTACTGACTGACCTTTCCGGAAACAAGACATTTATTTTTTTTGGCCCTATATACATGTGTATAACCATAATATTCAAACATCTTCTTCTCTGAAACCGCTTGGCCAATCAAAGCCAAACTTTATGTGGAGCATTTTTAGGAAGAGTGAATGAAAGTTTGTATAAATGGTCAAGGTCACATGACCAAGATGGCCGCCATGGCTTTAAATAGCAAAAACCTTTAAAAAATCTTCCTCAGAACCAGAAGGCCAATGATTTTGAACCTTGGCATGAAGCATCAGGCAATAAAGCTCTACAAAGTTTATATAAATCATGACCCTGGGATGACCTTGACCTTTTTTACAGCAAGGTCAACTTAGGCTGTCCATGCATTTGAATGGGAAAAAATAGGAAAATGTCATTTTATGGCAAAAAACTTGCTAGGAATGAGCAAATGGACAAAAGATTTATGTTTATGAAAATATCGTGGGCCCAGAGGGTTGTCTGCCCCTGCCCCAGGGCTGACCATAATATTCAAACATCTTCTCTGAAACCGCATGGCCAATCAAAGCCAAACTTTATGTGGAGCATTCTTAGGAAGGGGGAACCAAAGTTTGTATAAATGGTCCAGGTCACATGACCAAGATGGCTGCCATGGCTGTAAATAGCATAAACCTTTAAAAATCTTCTTCTTCAGAATTAGAAGGCCTATGATTTTGAATCTTGGCATGAAGCATCAAGCAACGGAGTTCTACAAAGTTTGTATAAATCATGACCCTGGGATGACCTTGACCTTTTTCACGGCAAGGTCAACTTAGGTTGCCCATGCATTTGAATGGGGAAAATTGTTTATACAATGTCATTTGAAGGGCAAAACTTGCAGTAAATTGTCAAATGGACTGAATCTTTATGATTTAAAAAAGAAATTGACTCCAGAGGTTGCTCTGACCCTGCCTTGGGGTTATATACACATATATTGCCATTCTAGTCAAACAAGTTTATTGGTATATATCTCAGGTCTCAGGTGAGCATTTACAGGACCATTGGTCCTCTAGTTTTCTTATTGAATACTTTAGAACCACCTCATTAACTACAATCTATGTTTTGGATCAAAAATAATAAAAACAAAATGTATACCCATGTACAACCCAGTTTCACAACATAAAAGTGGAATGCAGTGGGGTAATTTATTTCATGGACATTGTGTATTTACTATTTCAGTGTGGCTTACCAGCGTTTTGAGAAAGAAGAGTGATTGCAAAGGACACTGAACCACCACCAAGATGCAAGCTGCTGCTTACCTGGATTTAGTCAAAGATATTCCAGGATTTAAGATAATCCTGAAGGCTGTTCTAACTCATCAAATACAGCTACTGGTAGGTTTGATTATACTATATTTGTTGTTTTTTATTCACTTGGATTAACTTTTAAGGGGGTGGCAGCATGGCAACTCAGTTGGATCAGGGTTTCAAACTAACCAGAACAGGGTTCTGTCCTTGTGCAAGACACATCAAGTCTCCAAAGTACTGGTTTCTTGAATCAAATAGTATTTGACCAAAATTTAAATGGAAAATACTTGTTTATCTGAGTGAGCAGCTCTCACCCAAAAGGTTACCTCATGTAATACCCGAATTTAAGTTAAGTGGTTTGTTAAATGATGACAAAGCCATAAAGAAAAGACTTTACTAGCTTTATGGCCTAGGTGTACTATAGGTAGCTTTTCTCAGTGTTTGTCTAGACACCAAATGGGTAACATCTACAGCAGCTCCTCCTGAAAATCCAGTCATTACGAAAACTTGCCCATGCAATATAAATACAACTTTTTTCAGCTGAAAAATTGAAAATTTCATCAGAATTTTTTTTTTATATTTTTAATAATATTATTATTGCTCATAACATAGAAGTTATGTTAGAACCGCCTTGCTGAGTACCCACAACCTTAGTACCCACAATCTATGTTTTGGAGCAAAAATAAGCAAAATAGTTATACCCCTGTATACCCCAGCTTTACTATATAAAATAGGGGTATACATGGGTATACATTTCACGGTCATGTTTTCTTGATGAGTTGCTCAGCAGGAGCTGTGTGAACAGGAAGCTTTAAGTAATCATTTTCTGCTGGGTGACACAGGACTTTGGCCTTTTAATATTATTAGTTCTTTATTTCTTAGGTACAGCAACTATCAGAAGTCATAGGTGTAGAATCTATTCTCCTCACAGCATCAGTGTCAGATGGAAACTTGAGTCATCTGGGATCACAGTCAGGCAGGAGCTTTCTGGATGACCATGAGGATATTAAATCACAGTTCCTACGCTATGTATTGAAAAGTAAGACAAACCAAACTACAGTTATTAAAGAAAACATGCTATTGAATTTTATACCAGCAAAATGTATTACACGTACAATAGTTTACACAATAAAAACACTTCTTTTAATGATAGGCGGGAACAATATCTTTATGAAGATAATACAAACAACCAATATAATCACCTACTATCTCAACCAAAATATTTGGCTGCTTAGCATAATTAGCCTCAAAAGGTAAAAAAATGGTTTATGAGCATTTCAAAAACCATGATTACGGATTTTCATATGACAAAACATATTTTATATGTGCTGTGACACGAGAAAACCGGTCTTCAGTGTTTCCGACCAGGTCCTACACAAAAGGGCATGTACAGTCACAGAAGCAGGCTAGAAGCTTGAAAGTTTGGATATGAGTAGAAGAGGGATTGTACTATCTGTCTAACGAAAACATAGGCACTTATCAGTAGTTCAGTTACAGCACAGATGATCTGCGGCATTGTTTTTGCATAATGAACAAAAATCCGGTTTTCTCATGATGCGGCTCAATTATGGTTGAACTCATTATTTTGATTTTTTAAGAACACCATAGTAAGAAGGCAGGGGAACAGTGTTTCTCTAACCAGGAGAAAATGTTTGCAACCCAGACAGACTTACATGTACAATTAGCCTGTGAGAATGATCATGAAAACACAAAAACAGAAACAAACTATCACACATACAAAAACCAAGAGGACAAGACCTTGCCAACTATTACAGCTAATAGATCTGTCAGCAAATGCCTGAAAAGAAGATCTACACAAAACGATCTAAGTGCTAGTGAATGTCCAAAGAGGATGGCTTCTATGGAAAACCCATTGAAATCAAGTATTTGTGTAGAAGAATTTGATAACGTGGAAGAAACAATTGGAAATGTGGAAGGAATTAGTGAAAAAGTTGAAAAGCTAAGTCATGATGAAGGAGACCTGTTAAACAGAGTAACAAGTACAGCAATAGACAATGTAAAAAGGACAGGTATAATGCAACACATAACTGAGAATAAACTTGAAAATTACAATGCCGTTGTACCAGTGTCTGATACCATACCAGTAGTGTCACAGTCAGGTGATGAGCATTTATATAACCCTAACATTTTACAGGTTGGTATTTGACAATTTTCAGCTGATAATTTTGCTTGCTTTATTAATCATCACAGAAACATCTCCATATGAAGGCTACCCCAGATTTGCACATTACATGTAGTAAAAATGGGGGAAATCAGGGGTTGGTATTAAATAACCATTTTGTAATATTTACCCATAAAATAAAACACTATGGGTATATGTTGGATTAAACGTGATGAGGCGATCATAACAGATACTCATAACGAAGGATTAACTAGAGACCTTCGTGTAATCAATGTAAAATACAATAAAAATCAACTTTATTATAAAACCCTTTGTGCAAACGGAGATGTTTCCATAATGTGGAAGGGGGTATTTCTGCAAATCAAAGCTTGTGCTCTGGCAAATGGCTTTTATAGATAAATGCTATGGATTGAGTGCAATTTTTTACCAAAGACATAATTATGATAAATGGACCGGAAATTGATCTTCACACAGTTTGTCATTAGGATAACTGTCTGTTCCAACATTGCCATAGCTATTGAGAGTGGACATTGTGCCTTAATTTTAAAAAGAGCAAATATATTTTTGTGCCTTCATCAGGATAATGTGTCCATGTCATGTATACGCCCTCATACCCCACTTTTATATAGTAAAACTGGGGTTTACAGTCATATACCTGTTGGTCTTATTTTCGTTCCAAAACATAGATTGTGGGTACTCATTAGAACAGCCTCAGAGAACTTGTACCCACCATCTATGTTTTAAAAATATCTTTTTTTTTCTGTCAGATGAATTTTTTTTTTTTTTACAGCTGAAAAAAATCTCTGTATATTGCATGGGCAAGTTTTTAAAATGTCTTTGTACTTTCAACTGATTTTAGATCCAAGATCTTAATGAAGGTTCCAATAAACTTCTAGGCGAAATCAGTCAACTTATGACTGGTGATACAAGTATCAAAACAGAACCTGGCTTAGACAGTAATTTTGGGATCATCAGTGTTAAAGAGGACCCTGACTGGGAACCAGTGACAAAGAAAACAAGGAAAAGTTTAACAAAGTTACCTGGGAACTACGATAAGAGTGAGTGCAAATGATATTTTGTGTTACACTTTAACATAAAGATCCCCATGCTTTGTATTCATTATTGAAATTGTAAAAGGTTTATTTTATAATTAACATCAGTTACAATTAAAATAAGCACAGCATGTAATTTTGATGTTCGATCGGATTCTACATGAACCAGTATATGAGTTGATAGACAAATTATGAGCCAAGTCATGAGAAAATAAACATTTTGCATATGCAAAAACAAAAAGTCACAGATCAGGTTTGTAGTGACTGCAAAGCTGATCAGCACTGTTGTTTAAGCTACACAGATAGTACAATTTGTCTACTTTCTAATTCTCAGTATTACCAGTCTTAAGCCATCTTCTGTGCTTGCACAGCTCAATTTATGTCAGACCTGTTCGAAAACAACATTGGGTTATTTGAAAATACTGTACATCTAATTTGAATAATTACAGGAGTTGGAAAACTTAAGCCATTGGAACATCATGTTCCATGGAATTCCATATCATGCTTACAAGGAAGAAATGTTATCGAGAATTATTTATGCCACTTTGAAAACTTAAGCACACAATGAGCTAAATAGAACAAATATGTTAATGTTTTTTCAGCTGCTATCAAGAATTCAGCAATGGCACTGTCCAAAGATAACAGTTTGCCAGTAAAAGGACCCGTAGCATGTCATTACTGTGGGAAAATATTTGGCCATAATGCACATTTGATAATTCATGAGAGAATCCATACTGGGGAGAAACCTTACAGTTGTGAGATATGTGGACAACCCTTCAACCAGAAAGGATCAATGATCAGACACGTACGACTTATGCATAAAAAAGATTGTGAAAGTTAATTAAGTTATAAAAATGTAATTATTGTTTAAATAAGTACTCATGGAGCACAGTATCCAAGTGGTTGGTACGACTGAATCCCAGTTCAGAGGTTGGGGTTTTGAACCCATATTAATCATGCCAGGCTCTATCTTTGTGGAAGAATTTTAAGCTGCCAAAAGTACTGGTTAAAGTACAAGAAGCAATAGCTTTGTCTCCTCAACTTGATTGAAGACATAAACGCATATTTGAGAATTCTTGAAGAGGTCCATACTGGAGAGAAACCTTAAGGTTGTGAGATCTGTGGACAATCATTTACTCAGAAGGGGAACATGCTTAGACACGTTAACCGCTTATCATTAAAGATGTCTGTGCAAGTGAATCAAGTAATTGTTAGTGAATTAAGTATTTCTATGGTCATAATGGGAGCATGGTGGCGTAGTTGATAGTGCACTAGACTCCACGCTGAGATGTTAGTTGTTCAGTCAATGCTGATGCAATGCCTATTTGAGCCACCGCATGGGAAAACCATCAATCTGCATAGGCAAAAACAAAGGCACAGATCAGCGCAGTAACTGCGAAGCTGATCAGCGCCTTTGTTTTTGCTACACGGATAGTACAATTCCTCTACTTTCTAAATCCAAAATTTCCAGCCTCTAACCATCTTCTGTGACTGTACTGGCCGCAGGGATATTGTTGGCTCGAAAATGTAAGGGGCCATTTTGTTGAAAATGCTCAGCTAGAATCATTATCGCATATCTCCTTACATTATAAAACCGGCCCATTATTTCAAAATGAAGGGGCCATTTTGAAAATTATAGGGCAATTTTGCCCATGGCCCCTTCCAAAATTATCCCTGTGGCCGGTTTGTGTGGAACCTCATCAGAACCCAAATTGTTGATTTTCTCACAGGTTCATTTTTATATCAAGTTGAACATGCAATTTTGTGTGTAAGCTTGTATTTTTAAGTTCATTTTGTTTCATGGTCAATAAACAATGTTAGGTCAGAAGACTCTCAGAACCATTGACCCTCTGGTTTTGTCTACCTCCCTGTACACCTCGCCTTTCAATTTGGTTGATGCTAGATGGATGCCTACCTTATTGGGAAAGAGCTATTTATCTTGCTCTTAGTGTGTATTGTTAGATTTTTAAGATGCTTTGTCTTGACTGCCTGGTGTTTGAGCAGGGATTTTAAACTTAATTGTATCAACTCCTGTGTCATCTTTTCTTATTGACTAGTAGTTTTAAACATGAAACACATTACTGGATAGAAATCTATAAGAGTTTAAAACATTTTCAAATTTAACTCATTTAAGCCTGGCGTCCCTTTTATGGGACATAGGCAAACAAAATAGCCCCAGATGTGACGCCGCAGAACGCGGCGTCCCATCTGGGGCTATTCCAGGCTGCCCAGCACTCCTATTTTTCCTATTTTTTCCTATATTTTCAGAGCTTCCTATATTTTCCTATATTTTTATCCAAATTCCTATATTTTTCATCAAATTCCTATATTTTTCAAAATGCTGCTCATAGGGTGCATTGGTTTTCAGTTCAGTTACTTGTATTATGATTGAGACCAAGTGTATATCTACATATAATATATAGCTCTAGCAATTGTAATTGTTAACTATGGGTCTCCTTAGTATTTTCTGTATATCTATTTAATAGATTTTCTGTTTGTCGGAAAGCTGTTTAAAACAAAGTGTGCTTTACTTCAAATATGTTTGGCTGGAAAGTTCAATTAATGAAACCACTCTGTTAACAAAGATGGAAATTAAATAGAAATTTGGCAAGAATGTCTTAATATAAACTTTTCAGTGTTGCAAGCAACATGAGCAAAACTTAGTATTCTATATTACAGACACTGCACAGATGTTTTTTTTCTCTTTCATTCCAATGTAAAAGACAAATTCAAAATTTGACTGTGAACATTTATTTCTTCAAAGAATTTTGTTTTTTCCAGGAATCAATGAATAGACAGAAAATGGACTTGACAAGTTTGCCTACATATGTATTTAGCTTTACAACTTCACATTTCTCTAGGCTGAAACTAGAAAGAATTGAGTTTGATTCTAATTATGGAAAATTTCCTATAAACTTAAAAATTTACAAACATGATCTGTTCAAAACAACATGACAGAGTAGTATATGTATTATCCAGACCCCAACATATGCATGATTGCATTTAAACTGATCTAAAACATATACACTGGGCACAATTTGTCACTTTTTCTGTCATTTGATGGTAATCAAAAAGATGTTTTAATTTCTCTAATAATTTTTAAAAGCTAAATTGATCATGGGGAAGAGTTATTATTGTAAATTTGTTTTATTTTCTCTTACCCCTTAATGGCAAATGATCATAGGGGAGTGGGGCAACTGTGTATACGAGACATAGACCGGATGTACAATCAAAATATTGATGGGTCCTTTTTTTCAAAGCCCAGGTATACAACTTTGGTAGATGTTAACATAATGGAATACACCCATACTTAAATTTAAATCAGTTAAAGGCCTAGGGGAATTAAGGCCTGATTTCGGCCTCATGTGTTGGTAAATTATTGAATTTTGGAAATTTGAGGAGAAGTATTGCAAATAGCAGGTATAGGTCCCTGCTTATAAAATCTAGCACAACTATAACATTCAGATTACACATGTTGCCATGACAATGCTCCATAAAGCATAAAAAAAACAACACTTTTTGCAGTTTTGAGTCTAATTTTCACAATTTAACATCATTTTCAACTACTGGCCAAGGCGACAAACAATTTCTTATTATGAAATAATTATGAAGTATCATCCAGAGATATTGTATGCAAAGTATCATTTTGTTCAACGTGTTTGCCGGCACTTAAAAATTAAAAAATGTCTTCTGAAATAGTCAAAAATAGACCAAAAAGTGCAAAATGTGCTCTATGGTTCTTCTGTGCGTTGCCATGTAGGATAAATGAAGTACTTGTTCTGGTTTTTAAAGACGAGACATATGGCTGTTTTAGGAATAGTTTTCGCACTTAAAGTCCAAAATTTATTTTTTAGCAAAATCTGCGGCCAAAAACAGGCCTTAAACGCCTTAGGCCTTTGCTTCCTTGCTGCTATACTGAGCCAAACTTATAACGCAACATCGGTTTATTTTTTATATTATACCCCGGAACGTTATCAAATAAACTTTGTCACTACTGAATTGGATTGCCAGACGATCGACACATCTCAGAACATCTTGGTTGTAACATTCTGCGTTATGCGCCTCAAGAAACTAATCATTTTTCAGAGGTAGGGTCTTGGCAAAAATGAAATGCATTGTGATTTTCCAGAACGCGACATGTGACGTGTATTCGTACCCTAGAAATCAATGTCGGTTTTCAGGTTTACCCCTGCTCCAATTTAGAAATGAATAATTCTACTGTCAAAAGATCAATTTTGCTCAATTTTGAGCAGTGTTGAAGACTAATTTTCGCCCCCAACCATTCAAGTTAACTCACATTTTAACATTTGTTACAGACGGTCCTGACTCAACAATTGGATGCTATTGTGTTTTCTAACAATGCTGAATGACGGAATGAACATGTTTCAACAAAGGTTTCATTTAAAACATTCGCCGTTAGAATTTTTCACCAATTCCATTTTCTATTGCGTTCAAAGGAATATACAGTATTGAACGTTCAATTTTCAATGATGCAAACTTTGATTTAAAATTTTGTGTACAAATGGACGGCATTTTGCGATTACGTCATCGAGCTTTACTGGACGATCCATAGAGAAGCAATTTGTGTTAAAACTGACTTCCAGAATCTCTCAGGAGGCGCATGCCACGCAAATAACCGTTTTGACCAATCAGATTCGAGCTCAGTGACCGATGTAGTTGGCCTCCCGAGCCCCCCAAATTTTTTTCTGTTGGCATTTTTGAGTACATTTTGGCATCTATGCCCAATGTGTACCTTAATGTGTAACAATACACGCTAGGGTGGATGCCAAGTCTGAAAATGCCCCAGAGTCCCAAAAATAGGTCAAAGGTCAACTAAGTGCAAAATTTAAGATATTTCAACATTATAGCAGTATCTTATGAAATATTTTCTTTTTTGTGTATAAAAAACACCAAATTACACCTAATGCATTTGTATGGTGTAATCAGTTACAATTGTTACAACAATGTAATGCAGACTTAGGTCAAAGGTCACTTTAGTGCAAAAAAATGCTTATTTTCATGCCCTTTTACAATTGTCTGTATAAACATCAGTGTCAGTGGTATTCTGATGGGGATAATGTTCTTTTAGGTGCTTTTTGTATCAATTGTGTATAGAATATGATCATTTGATACCAATTTCAGTTCTCTACAGCTTTTGGTTGCTGAGATATTGCCAATTTTATTGGTATAGTCCCATGCATTTGTCTGTGTTTTTTTCTCTTATATCTTGAGTTTTCTTAAATTTTTGCAATTGGATAGTCAGCTTGGTCATATATATTATTATATGGTTATCCATTATTGTCATAGCAATCATTTGATACCAATTTCAGATCTCTAGGACTTATGGTTGCTGATATATTAACGTTTCCGTTGGTATACCCCCTCTATTTTTTCTGTGATTTTTATCAAATATTTTAAGTTTTCGTCAATATTCAAACAGCAAGAAAGTCGAACTATTCATTAATTTTATCACATATTTGTAGAACATTATCATAACAATCATTATAATATCAATTTCAGCTCTATGGGACGTTTGGTTGCTAAGTTATAAAACATTTTGTTGGTATATAAGTTTTTATCAATATTCGAAAAATAAGAAAGTCAGATTGTTTGTGTGCCTTACAACATGGTTATAGAATGTTATCTTAGCAATCATTTGATACCAATTTCAGTTCTCTGGATCTTTTGGTCACTGAGATATTAGCAGTTTTATTGGTAAACCCCCTTCGTTTGCCAAGGATCTTTCTCCTATATCTTGAGTTTCCATAAATATTTGAGAAGCTAGAAAGTAAGCTTGTTATAATATCTTATAACATGGTTAAAGAATATTGTCATAGCAATCTTTTGATACCAATTTCAGCTTTCTATGACTTTTGGTTGCTGAGATATATACGTTTCCGTTGGTATACCCCCTCTATTTTTCTGAGATTATTATCTAATATTTAAAGTTCTCATCACTATTCAAACAACAAGAAAGTCAGATTATTGATGCGTCTTATCACAGTATTATAGCAATCATTTGATACCTATTTCAGCTCTCTAGAGTTTTTGGTCACTGAGATATCAACAATTTTATTGATATACCCCCTTCGTTTGCCAGTGATTTTTCTCCTATATCTTAAGTTTTCTTAAATATTTGAGAAACAAGATAGTCAGCTTGTTTGTATACCTTATTGCGTGGTTGTAGAATATTGCCATAGCAATCATTTGATACCAATTTCTGCTCTCTATGGCTTTTGGTTGCTGAGATATAAACATTTCTCTAGGTATACCCCCTGCATTTGCTGTGATTTTTCTCTAATATTATAAGATGTTATCAATATTCGAACAATACGAAAGTCTGATTATTTATATGTCTTATTTCATGGTTTTAGAATGTTGTCATAGCAATTATTTGATACCAATTTCTGCTCTCCAGGGTTTTTGGTTGCTGAGCTATAAACATTTCTGTAGGTATACCCCCTCCATTGTTCTGTGATTTTTCTCTAAAATTGGAAGTTCTCATCAAGATTTGAACCCCAAGAAAGTCGAATTCTTTCTGTATCTTATCACATAATTATAAACCATTATCATATCAATCATTTGATATAAATTTCAGCTCTCTCTAGTTTTTGGTTGCTGAGATATAAGCAATTTTGTTGGTAGACCCCCTTCATTTATCTGTTATTTTTCTCCATTATCTGAAGTTCTCTTTAATATTGAGCATTAAGATAGCCGATTTGTTTATATATCTTATTATGTGGTTATAGAACCTTGTCATATCAATTATTTGATACCATTTTAAGCTTTTTAGGGCGTTTTGTTGACGAGATATAAGCAATTATGCTGGTATACTCCATTTTTCTGTGATTCTTTCTAATATATAAACTTCTCATTAATATTCGAACACCAGGAAGTCAGTTTGATATTTATGTCTTATTACATGGTTATCAAGCATTGTAAGAGGAATCATTTGATACCTATTTCTGCTCTCTAGGTGTATTAGTAGCCAAGAAATATAGTTGTACCACACTACTTCCTCTGCTTATTTTGGGTGGGGTGAACACTGTGATTTTACATGACACAAATGTGCAATAAAGTGATCCTCTGACCAAACTGGCACCCATGGGCATTTGTTCTAAGGGTGCAAGGTCTATCCTATAGATATCCAACCCTAAACCATTTAAATGACAATAGATTGTCCCTTTGTAAATCTTGATTTTCGTCATTTTCATTAATATTCATGAAAATGCAAATGAGATAATTTTTATTTAGGCCCATGACATCAACAAATTTGTCAAATAGTATTATTGGTACAATTACAATGAGTCGCAATGATAGTTTAGGCATGAAATTAGTTTATGGGATACTTGATTTTTAATTGTTTCTTTTTATTCATTTTAAAGTTTCAATGAAAATTCATGAATATGCAAATGAGATTTTTTCTATTACTTATCATTGAAAGAAAGGGCTATGTCAAAGTTTTAAAATGAGACTAAGTTAAATGGTCTAGGATTACTAATAATTGAGATATCTTCAATTTTCTTTGTGTAACCCCATTACAAAAACGCAAAAAAAATGAATATTTAGGGTACTTTAATAGAACATAGCGTAAAACGCAAACACTTCCACTTCCAGATGGCAGAAAACAGGATTTGATAGCTTTTTAATGTACTTTTAGAAAATCATAATGTAGAAAATTCCCCCTGGGGGAGGGGGTATGGATAGCTAGAAGACTATTACTTATCATAACAGGTTTTGATATTTTTGCACTCATATGACATTTGACCTAATTATGTGACCCAGAGGCAGTTACAGACTTGGAATATACCCGTAAGAGTTTTTAACACTTGACAATGAAAAAAATAAGCACATGCTGTCTTTAGTCAGTTCATGTTTGATTTAAGAAATACTTGATTATTGTAACGGGCGTTTGTTATTTTGCACTCAATTGACTTTTGACCTAATTCTGTCACCCAGGAGCATTTGCAGTCTTGGAATCCACCTCTATGTCTTTGGACACATGTCAAGAAATGACATGAGTACAAGTTATCTATAATCAGTCCATTATTTTCCAAAACAATAATGTTTATTTTCATTTTTACAGATTTTTGCTATTTTGCACTCGTTTGACCTTTGACCTTGTTCTGTGGCCCAGGGTCATTTACAGACTTGGCATCCACCCGTACGAGTTTAGGTACATGCCAAGGAATATTATGAGCATAGGTAGAATAATGTACTCAAAAATGCCAACAAAACCAAAACTAAGCCTCTTTTTTGGATTTGGACTGCCAAGTAATGCTCTGAAAATCAAAAATGTTATACCCAGTTTATTCACTGGCGATTGCTGACCAGCATATGACTGGTAGATCGTCTTGCATTACATTAAAATGCGGAAAACATGCCTTATCCGTGTTGCGTTATAAGTTTGGCTCAGTATATTTGTTCATAATTATGGTTCTCCATGTTATTAAAAAAAGTCAGTTTTAGGTCAAGAATTTCCTATTTTTCTGAATTTTCTCCTATATTTTTGACATAAATTTCCTATTTTTTTAAGCCCAAAATATATATTTTGTACCAAAATGCACTGGGCAGCCTGCTATTCTGTTTGCTTGGAGAAATTTCATCAAAAAATGAGCTAAAAATTAAAAATCACTCCTAACACCCCTAAAAATGAAAGTGGACTCATCCAACTGATAATGATGGGAGAATCCATCCGTCAAATATGGGTTAATGACATAGGGATCTTATTCAAAAGAAAAATATGCCGCTGTTGCGGAAATTTTGTAATCAGTATTGAGAAAAGTTAAGTTAAAGAATCAGGAGAGGCTTTTAACCTTTTGATATGTAAAGTTCTTCTAAGTTCAATTCTTAAACAAACAACTTAAATCGAGAATTGAAGCTAGGTCAGGCTTATGTTGGAATCTTAACTATGCTTGCATAAACATTGGTTAAAATGCTTCAAATATCAGTAATAACAGCAGTTGTCAGTTAACTTTTACACTAAATGCTGAAGATCTGCATTCATCAGTCATGCCTTTGGAACTGTGTCTAAGATTTGTTTTTGTCTAATTTGCATTGTTTTATTTCTTCAGGACCTAACCAACCTCAAGCCAGTGCTACAAATCATTTTGAATGCCGATTCTGTGACAAAACGTTTGCCCGTCTTTACTACGTCATACTGGAGAGAAACTGTACTGCTATGCGATTAGTTGGAGAAACAGTGCATGGAAAGGTTACTTGTGTTTCCCACGTCACACCTGTTTCCACCTTCTGTCCATATACCATCTTCCAGAAACTATGCCTTTTTCAAAGTCTCTCTTTTCTGAAACACCTCTAGAAAAATATGACCATGTCACGGTTTTGCATTCCAAAAGTCGTAAAACATGTCGCGAAGGTTTGTGAAAAGTCGCTTTCATGAAATAAAAAGAATGCCAGAAAAACGTTTTGAATAGGGCTTTTTCCATTGTGAAATATCAGCAAGGGAAGTAATTATTTTCCCGAAAATAAAATCTAAATTGATTGCTTTTCATTTAATATGTACCAAACCAAAACAAAATCATAAAGTATATGTATCTGAGCGCCAAAGTCTTAAAATTATTCCACAGATTTGCTTCAATGTGTTTCAATTGCCTTGCACATGCAAAAGGCCTATCCAAAATAATTTTGGGCATAATTCTTTAATTAGTGAACCGATTTTAAGATTTTTAGGTTCCAAAAGGATGGCATGTTGGTGTTTCAGAAAAGTGGGATTTAGAAAAAAAAGGCAATTTCTGGAAGATGCTGAAAAATGGTGAAATGGACAATAGATAATGAAACAGAATGGGCTATGAAAAAAAAAAGGTTCACTGTTTACGGAATAAATTTGATAATCCTGTGATTTTTTTTAAAAGAAACACGTTTTCATCTTTAAATCAATAATAAAGACAATTTGACACCGAAGTATTTTTTTTCTTTTAGTTATCTGATCTTGAGCTGTATTTTCATTACACCACTTACAATAGCTCGATCAGTAACTTGTCCAGTTCATTGAGAAACGGACCTGTGATTGACCTCCATCATCATTTGAGGTACATTTCTTTCATGAAGATTTGGTAATGCTAATGAAAAATATTTCTACGGCCGTTTTTCATCTTGAAATGTCCACAGGTTACTGGTAACCTGTCTCTGGGAGACTTGCCCGTTATTCCATGACCCATTAATGAAAATTTACCCATGCAATATACAGAGAATTTTTTCACGAGCAAAAATTGAAAATTTCATTGGAAAAAAATTGATATTTTGAATATATTTGCTCAGAACATAGATTGTGGGTACACGTTAGAACGGCCCCGCCAAGGTGGTTCTAATGAGTATCCACAATCTGTTTTGAAGCAAAAATAAGAATAAATAGTTATACCCCTGCATACCCCAGTTTTACTGTATAAAAGTTGGATTCAAGAGGTATTCTTTTCATGGACATATTTTGCTCAAGCAAAATAAACATCTGAATCCGAACTCGTAATGAAGACACGACCATGAAATATACAGAATTTTTTTTAATTGTAAAAATAACTTTCATATGAACAATTTTGGTATTTTTATAATCTTTGTGCAAAACATAGATTGTGGTTATCACCAACATACGTTTTGGAGCAAAAATAAGAAAAAAATATGTATGCACTAGTTCACACCAGTTTTTAGCTCGCCTGCACGAAGTGCACAGAGCTATTGTTGTCACCTCGGTCGTCCGCGTTTACGTGTAGGTCCGCGTCCGCGTCACACTTTTGGTCAAAGTTTTTAAAATTGTTATATCTTGATAGTCACTGACCAGAAATCATTCATATTTGGAACATTGCTGCATATGAGGGTCCTCTGTGATTTAGAGTGAAGGGACCAGTGGGGTCATGCCTGGGGGCGGGGCTAGAGGTCAATATCTAGAACACCTTTGTACAATGCTCAGATGCTGTGTTAGTTTCTCATCAACTGTAAAGCCTAGAACTGCCAAACCTTACATAAGGCTTCTCCTCGATGTCCCGACTCGGCACCCACATTGACCTACTGACCTTGACCTATATTTCATGCTCCAGTGACTTTGTCATTTTTGAAGCCAACCCTTAATATCTCATCAACTATAAAGCCTACAACCATCAAACCTTGCATATGGTTTCTCCTCGATATCCCGACTCGACACCCACATTGACCTACTAACCTTGACCTATATTTCATGCTCCAGTGACTTTGTCATTTTTGAAGCCAACTCTTAATATCTCATCAACTATAAAGCCTACAACCTTCAAACCTTGCATATGACTTCTCCTCGATGTCCCGACTCGGCACCCACATTCGCCTAGTGACCTTGACCTATATTTCGTGCTCTAGTGACTTTGTCATTTTTTAAGCCAACCCTTAATATCTCATCAACTATAAAGCCTACAACCATCAAACCTTGCATATGGCTTCTCCTCGATGTCCCGACTCGGCACCCACATTGACCTACTGACATTGACCTATATTTCATGCTCCAGTGACTTTGTCATTTTTTAAGCCAACCCTTAATATCTCATCAACTATAAAGCCTACAACCATCAAACCTTGCATATGGCTTCTCCTCGATGTCCCGACTTTGCACCCACTTTGATCTAGTGACCTTGACCTATATTTCGTGCTCTAGTGACTTTTTCATTAAAGTTTTTAGAAGTATATATCTCTTGAACATGTTGATGGATCAAGTTGATACTTTGCATGTTGGTAGATATTGGTCTGAAGTTTTATTCAGTACCATCATGACTCACCCTGTTCAAGGTCAAGGTCACAGACTTAGAATTTTTTTGTTAAAGTTTTCGGTTAAAGTTTTTAGAAGTCTATATCTCTTGAACATGTAGATGGATCAAGTTGATACTTTGCATGTTGGTAGATATTGGTCTGAAGTTTTATGCTGTACCATTATGACCCACCCTGAGTGAACTTGAGGTCAAGGTCATGGCCTTAGAAATTTTTGTTTAAAGGTTTGGGTTAAGGATTTTTGAAGTCTATATATCTCTATGTTGATGGATCAAGTTGAAACTTTGCATGTTTGTGGATATTGGTCTGAAATGTTATGCTGTACCATCACAACCCACCTGAGCGACCTTGAGGTCAAGGTCATGGGTCATAGATTTTGATAAGTTTAGTGGCAAAGCACAAGTCAGGCGAGCTACGCTGTCCTGCGACAGCTCTTATTCTGTTCATTGCCTACTTTTACCTTTAGTATATTAAAGTTGCGTGTAAGGGAGTTTACATTTCACGGACAAGTGAACATGATGTTTTATTGGCTGTTCTTGTGTTTTCAGCACATAGTCAACTGCAAGAGGAATCTTTGAGTTTGAAAGTCTTGCCATGTAACTTCTGTGACAAAACTTTCCCTTGTCTGTACTATCTTAAAAGACATGAAAGATGGCATACCAGAAAACATCCTTACAGTTTTGAGATATGTGGAAAGGACATTAGTCAATTCGTGTACACACATTTTGGAGAAAAACTTAGATATGATGTTTTGCTGTACTTTGAAGTCACCCCAGCTTGTGCATTCGTCAGGTCTAAAATAAGGTAGAAGATGGACATTTTATAAAAGCCACTGGTCATAGAGGTGTGCGCAGCTGTTAACATTCGACTTCTATGGCTGTTGTAAATGAATTATACACATGAATTATATTCCCAATCATAAGTAATGCACAGAAAATGGTTCTTGTATATTCAGGGAATATTGCAGCAAAGTACTATTGAGTTTCTTTTACAAGATTTAATTACTCATGGAAGAATATAAGCTTAGGTTTAGCACGTTACTTATTCAGGCAATTGTAACTCAGATGTAGTGATAATGAATTTTTTATCATTAATAAAACGAACAGGATACTGAAGACTTTGTTGATATCTTTCATTCACGATTCTGTCCTTCGTCTATACGATATAAAACAACGATTTTAATTCTATATTGATGTTCCTTGTCTTTTCAGTATCTGGCCAACATCAAGAGATGTCTTTGAAAGCGTTGCCATGTAACTTCTGTGACAAAACATTCCCCAGTCTGTACTACCTCAAAAGACATGAGAGATGCCATACTGGAGAGAAACCTTACAGTTGTGAGATCTGTGGGAGAAGATTTGCACAGAAAGGACACTTGGCAACTCACGTCTACACTCATACGGGAGAGAAACCTTATAGATGTGAAACTTGTTTGAAGTGTTTTGCACAATCTAGTACACTGAGAGCGCACAAACGTGTGCATATGTCAGATCTAAAATGAGACAGATGAATAAATGAATTTGAATGAATAACACCTACTTCTACAAGGGACAAAAAATATAGAGCTGTGCACAGAAACTGTATACAAATTGTGTTGTAAAACTTTATAGTCATGAGCTTTATTTTCTCAGTTAAGCTTAGAAAACGTACCATCTCAAAAAGTATACATATAATGCACATGGAAATTATGATACCAAGATAAAACTATATGCCTGTGTAACTGATCTAATGTGCTGGTGATCGACATCAACGGGCTTGTGCATTTCTATTGTGAAGCTTTGATAATAAATAGTATATCATCTTTTACCCATTGTCTGCAACTGATTTCGGATGAGCAGTTGATGGCGAAGGGAATGCAGGGTTTAGTACTGCTGATCTGCCACCAAAAGGACTGCCCTTTAAACTATATTATGCTCACATGAACAGCTCAGAATTATACTTCAACAAAACTTCTCCCTAGTTCAAATAGAATCTCATTAAGTACATGACATCTAGACAGCTACCTCGCTCATTATTTAATACAGGTACAACAATTTGAATTATGCTTGAGTCACAAGTTCGCTCTTCTGAAAATTAAATCAAATAGATCTTACTTTACTTCAATACCGAAATGCAGCGGTTAAAAACTCGTGTGTTTGATGCTGTGTATTGTTATGCCTGAAGGTCCAAACAAAAGTTTCGGGCTAGATTTGTGTTTCAGCTTCGGCATACCGTCAGTAACTAAACATCGATTTTAGATTTCATTGACTTTGCATATGGTACATGTATCTCATTTCATCAAATAGTCTAGTTTGTTCATCTTCTTTGTCCGTGTGGCAAAGTGGTACAGGAATTCAGGACTCTTGAGCGAGAGGTACATGTATCTGGTTTCATCGCGTAGTTTATTGCGTGGTCATGTTTTCTTGATGAGTATTTCCATGGTCATAATTGGAGCTGAACCCAAAGTGTTAGTAAAAATTCAGGAAAGGTTGGGTCCATCCCGACATGTCTGAAAAATGTTTGAGTGTTGAGCCATAACCGATTCAAACCATTCATATTTAAGCCGCTTCATTAGAAAACCTGATTTTTGCCTAGCGAAAACAAAGGTGCAGATCAGCTTGTAATACCTGCACAGCTGATCAGTGCCGTAGTTTTCGCTCCACGGATAGTACTATTCCTTTTCTACTTCTTTCCAAAAGTTCAAGGTTCTAGCCATCTTCTCATCATCATCATCATCATCATATCCGTTTTATAGTCCGTTGTCCTCTACTGAGGGTTGGACTTGTTTGACAAGTCTCCTTCTTAGACGACCTCTCCACTCTGAGCGATTCTGAGGATCAGCAGTATCCATTCCTAGCTTTTTTCTGTCGTCTAACAACACTTCATCCCATGATTTCCTTGGCTTGCCAGATCTTTTTTGTGCAACTATGTTCAGCTTGCGTACTTGAGCAATCCAGCCTTTGCTGCGCTCTACATGTCCATACCATCGCATTCTGCTGGAGCGAAGCACCACATCTATATCCTGAAGTCCAAGCTTTGAGAGAAGGGAGTCTGAGCTTACTTCATCATTCGCCTTGACATTACAGATCCAGCGGATCATCGCACGGTCATTGCGCCGTAGGCGGTTAAGTGTAGCCACAGTCATCGCCCATGTTTCTGCCGCATGCAGCATCACACTTCTCACACAAGTTGAATAAACTCGACCTCTGGTCAAAAGTGGCAGATTGCGGTTGGTAAGGAGGGGGGGTAGCTGTCGGAACTTGCCCCAAGCGGATTTGCAACGCGTTATTGCAGCCAGTTCACAACCACCAGCAGAAAGCATGTCTCCCAGATAACAGAACTCTGGAACAGCCTCAACTGTTTCGTCATCAACTGAACCTCCTTCACTAGTCTTCCATCTATTGGACGTGCCTTTCCTAGGCAGCGAGCACATCTGAAATCAGGATCAGGGCGCAAGGGGCCTTTGATTCCACTGCATTTCTTGTGGATCCAGGACAAGCAGCCACCACAGAAGATAGCATTTCTTCCTACACCTGTCTGACAGACGCCACAGGGATCCTTTCCAGATTTTTTCAGAAGGTGCAGATTGGGGCCAGAGACCATGATCTTTGTCCTCCCCATGTTCACTCGAAGGCCTTTCCTCTCCATCTCTGCTTTCCATGTCTTCAGCTTTACCAGTAGTTCCTCCATGGACTCAGCACTAATCATCAAGTCATCTGCATACAACAGCTCCCAAGGGCAGCCTGTTCGGAACTCCCTGGATAAAGCCTCTAACACAATGATGAAGAGAAGCGGGCTTAGGACAGAGCCCTGATGAACACCTACTTTGACACCAAACTCCTCACTGTATCCACTGCCAACTCTTACCCTACTTCTCACGTCTCTATACATGGACTGGACAAGGCGCACTAGCCACTCGTCGATTCCTAATTTTCGCATTGCCCACCAGATGACATCCCGTGGAACCCGATCGAATGCTTTTTCCAGATCAACGAAGGCCATGTAGAGCAGCTTGTTAGCAGCTAAGTGCTTCTCTTGTAGTTGACGGACAATGAAAATCGCATCTGTAGTGCCACGACCTGACATAAACCCACACTGCATCTCATCAATCTCAACTCTTTGCCGGATACGTCCTTCTACTACACGCTCCAATACTTTCATCGTCTGTTCAATCAGCTTCAAGCCCCTGTAGTTACCCCTGTTCAGAGCATCTCCTTTGCCCTTGTACAAATTGACAATGTAACTCTCCTGCCAGTCGATTGGGATGCAACCTTCTGAGATGATGTCCTCGATAAGATCACGCACCTCAGCTACACCAGCTTCACCAAGGGGCTTCAGCATCTCAGCAACGATACCGGATGGTCCAGCTGCTTTGCCAGATGCCATCTTGTTGATGGCCTTTGTGATCATCTCCAAGGTGATTGGCTCGCTTGGGCCTTCAACTGGGCTTTCCACTGACAGGTCCTCTGGATTCCATGGGAATTCGACATTGAGGAGACGCTCATAATGCTCTTTCCAGGCATCTTTCTTTGCATCCTCATCTAGTGACAGTAGGCCTTCATCATTCTTTACAGGTTTCTCTCCCATGACATCCTGGTTGTCACGTCTCATTTGCTTGGCCAGACGATACACATCTGCAGATCTTGGATCTATTTTCTGGAGAGCAACCTTCTCAGCCTCATTCTTGGTATGGTACACTGCACGGTTGGACGCACGCTTGGCTGAGTTGTATGCAGCTCGACTGCCACCAGCTTTCCACAACTTGAAGCACCTGCGCTTCTCCTTAACAGCTTCCTCCACCTGCTTGTTCCACCACCAAGTCTGCTTTCCACGGATAGTACTATTCCTTTTCTTCTGTGGCTGTACAGGCCGGTTTGTGTTGGACCTGGTCGAAAACCCCGGTTTTCTCGTGACGCGGGTCACACATTGTATCTTTTCAGCCCTAAAACAGACTGAGAAACCACAAAGAAAGACCAAATGTCAGTTCTGTAACAAGACATTTAAAAGGTTTTGCCTAGTTACTCGTCACGAGAGAACTCATACTACAGAGAAACCTTACAGTTGTGCAGTTTGTCATTAATGTTTTCACGGAAGGATAAGGTTGTACGGCATTATGCCATACATACTAGTGAAACGCCTTACAGTTGTGAGACATCCGGGAAAGCATTCAAACGGAGAGATGCATTGAATAATCACTATCTTGTACTAGAAAGAAATTCTATAAATGTTAAATTTGTCAGAAAAGTTTCAAGCTCAAACTAAGCTTGAAAAATCACCTTTTGACGCTTTTGGCCAATAAACGATGATGATTAGTTCAGCTAGACCCACATCACTAATATCTATCTTATACAGACTGGAAAGAAACTTAAATAACCATTAGGTTTGTTAAAATGTTTCAAGCTCAAACTAAGCTTATGATCTATTTGAAAGAAGCAGTGATCATTGTTGTGAAATATGGAAAATGTATCAAACTTACCTTGAGAAACTACCTAAGGACGCATTTAAAAACAATGATCACCATTGTGTAATTTGGGAAATACTTCAAGCTCAAACTAAGCTCGAAAGAATCGCCACATGGCGTATTTGATTGAAACAGTGATCATGATTTAGAAATGTTATGAAATCAAACTAACCTTTAAACAAACCCTTAAACTTGCAGAAGAAGTGGCGTGGTCAACTCATTTAAGCATGACGTCCTTTAATTAAATGGGACATATGCAAACAGTATAGCCACAGATGCGACGCCGCAAAACGTGGCGTCTCATCTGGGGCTATACTGTTTGCTTTAAGGAATTTCATCGAAAATTGGAATAAAAATACAAAATGACTCCTGATACGCCTTCAATGACAGTGGACTCTTCCAACTGATAATAATGGGAAAGTCCATTGTGAAAAATGGGTTAATGTTGCAAGATAAAACAGTACTGTCCAGAAAACTATTTTCATGCATTGTGTGCCTTAGAAATTTTAAAACAATTTGTTCTTTCAGTCTTTACGCCTTTTGCTCTTACTGTGCATGATTTAGCTTAGGGGGTCGTAATAGAGTAAACAAGAACAGCGTGCCTGTGTAGATTTCTTTATTTGTAATTTTACTTACGTCTATCGATTCGTACAATAAACAGATGTGGTTTATATAATACCGAATAGGTTTTGCCTGGAAACAATTTTAATATTAAATTTGGTCCTTCATTTTGATGCGAATCCGAAAATATATGAGATGAAGCACTCCTCTTTTGTTTTTATAATTTTATTATAAATCATCGTCCGTTTTCTCCCTCAGATTCTCTTCTACAATGTTCTGAAAGAAAAACAATAAAGCAATTCATATTCATTGGCTCAGCGAAAATTCTGATTGGTCAATGCCAACTCACAAAGTATGATATTCTGTTTGTTTGTTTGTTTGTTTGTTTGTTTTGAGGCTTAACGTCCCAGTCAACATTTTTTTAGTTATGTCGGGACGGAGCCAACTCTTCCTGGGTTTAACCAGTACTGTAGGGAGTTAATGTGTCTTGCTCAAGGACACAACACGATGACGCCTTTGGGGATCGAACCCATGACCTCTCGATTCGGAGTCCGACGCTCTACCATTACGCCACCGCGGTCCGCTATATTATATGAAGCCAACCAGACAAATCGCACTCTCAGATCATACCACCCTCGATTGCAATTGCAAGTAGGACAGGGCTTACATAACCCATGGTCACCTTCGATTATTGTGTACCGAATAACCAATATTGATCATCGATCGTTTTACCAATTATAAGTTCCGAAGTCGAATCGGTATAATAAAACAATGGTTGCCCATGAGCGAGGTTTACATGACGATTTGTCCTCGTGAAAAATTACCTGCCTCGTGTCAACAAGAATGTATAATGTCAGTCAATGAAAACTCGACTTGACACTCATATAAAATTACATAAATCCCTTTCTGAACACTTATCTCGTATTACTTTCATATAAAATATTTTTCTTACATTTTCTGCAATATCCTACCAATGTCCTACCTACCAATGACAATGCCCTGTCCTACCAATGACAATGACTTTCTCTATATAAAAAAAGGGTGGCAGCACATTTGCGCACATTTTCGAAGAATGTGGTTCATTTGCGCACACATTTTTCCCAGGTAAGCGTTTTCATTTGCGCACACAATTTCCCTAGGTAAATGTTACTTTTGCGTAGTGCGGCACATCAGATTTCTCAGGTAAATGGTATGTGAATGGTAAAGACAAGCCAAGCACTCAATTTTATTCCAAGCTATACACCTTTCTCAGTCATTTCCAGAAAGGAGTTCGTCAGACAGATGGCATTCAAGGCACAGCCTGTGATAAACATGTGAATTAAAAACTTGAGAAAGTATAAAGACAGTTCGTGATTATGACAATCGATCAAAACTCGGATCCAAAATAATCCGAGATCAAAACAAAGTGCCGCAAAATGTAAATATGTTAAGCTAAAAATCAAAATTGACTTTTAAGTGACTTTGTAAACCTGTTGGAACTCTTCCACCTCCAGGTAACAGTGCTGATATTTTGTTTATCGTACATGTACCTTGATATAACAAAATACCAGCAGCTAGCCAAGGAATAGGTGCAAAACATATGCGCAAATGTAACACTAAAACTGTGCGCAAATGATATACATTTCTGTGCGCAAATGAAACATGTGCGCAAACGAAACTTTTGAAAAATGTGCGCAAATGTAATAGCACCAAAACAAAGGCTATTTCTGAATTGCGCCAAGTGCACTTGCCTTATTTTGGTAGCATTGGACAAAACAAATCTGGGTTCTTAACTGCTTGCTTCTCCTCGTTTGTTGCGTCAGTCCAGAGCTTAACAAAATCGCAAGCATCTACAATCATCTTTCCATCAGAGGTATGACCTAAATCATATCGAATGCAAGTTACATCGCGTGTGTAAAGAGTTCTCCCAATTGTACCATTGCTTGGTACATTTGCACCAATGGTATTATCATTTTTACCATTTGCTCCAATTTATTTACTGGTACCATTGGTGAAAATTTTATCAACCATTGGAGAACCCCGAACACACGCACTGTTTGTAAACTTATCTGCGGCTTATTTCAATTTTAAAACAATATGTCCTTATTTACAAATCAAGTGTGAAAAGGCCGGGTCTGAAAACTGGCATGAACTTAAAGGAATGATTGTATCTTAATTAACTTTGGATTGCATTCTTGTCAATTATTTTAAAACATTGGGTTAAAATTCGCCAGTAGAAAATGGTGATGATACCGTTTTATGTGCGACAAAAAGCTGACTACCTGACAAAATGTATGTATTGCCCTGCAGCAGAATTATACCGCAAATTCCGCTCGAAGTGTACACTCTCGTGTCGTCAACCCCTGGCGGAACCTGAAATATTTATGTTATTCATTCCAATAAACATTTTTTCTTCAATGCTAAATAAAACAACAAGCCCTTTTGATGAAAGCAAAGAGGGTGGGTCAGGCTGGTCCCTAAGCCAGACTTATCACGCTTTTAAATACCATTTTTCATCTCATTTGGTGGCTCTGGGTTTTGTGGAAAACAATGAAGGGTTCAGCACATTCGTGTTTCATGAAGATCATTTAAAAAATGACCCAAACATTTCCCGATGAAGAAAATGTTAATCAAGACAGGTCTTATCTGGCTCTTGGTAGTCAATTTAAAGGCACTTGCTTGTCACCACTGCGTCTGAGTTCGAATCCGGATGGTAATATGTTTGTAGATGCCATTTCATAGTCAATGGCTCTGTCTATGTTCTTCAGTTTCCTCCATTATATTAGAAGGCAAAACGTCAACACTTGGTCTGGGGGTGTATCAAAGTGTTTATTAATTTTAGGTTTGTCATTAGAAAAATAAAGCTCGCATCTCACCGTTGATCCCTGCAGTTTGATGGTATAGAAGGGTTCTGCTGAAGTATCTGATTTACCAGTTACTGTTGCAATGATAACTGCAAAGGCAAGATACATATGAGCCAATTCGTGGGAAAACCACAATGTGGTTTCCGAACAGGTCCGACACAAACCGGCCTGTACATCTGTGCTATCTGTGCAGCGAAAACAAAGGCGCTGATCAGCTTCGCAGTTACTGCGAAGCTGATCTGCGCCTTTGTTTTCGCATATGCAGATTGTTGGTTTTCCCACGCGGCGGCTCATATATTATGTATGGTTATTATAATTATATTTACCTTTTTGCTACAATCTGGTTTCAATATATTGACTGAAATATTCAAATCATTCTGGCGTTTTTATGCCCCCAACTTCGAAGAAGTTGAAGGGACATATTGGTTTGGGTCTTTCCGCCCAGTGAGTAGAGTGCATGAGTTACGCTTAGCACTCGTTCAGGAATTTGGTTTGTATATGAAAATTAAGAAGACCCGTATTTTTCTTTCATGTAAATTCAAGGGGCTAGGGCCCCATTCTGTGAGAGTTATTTCCCTTTTTTAATTCTTGATAGTGGGTACCTTTTGTGCGCAACTCCTCCTACAGTTTAATACCGATTCTCTTGAAACTTTACAGATGTTGTGACCATGCTTTGAAGATATGCATGTGGTTTGGATATAATCTTCAGATTAATTTTTGTCACTTTTTTCGCAATGTGAACTAGCCATTTTTCGGGCATTTTGACATTGAAAGTGAATGGACAGTGGGTACCTTGTGTGCACAACTCCTTGAGTTTCATGCCAGTTGCTTTAAAACTTTACATGTTTTATGTGTATGGTCTGAAGATATGCATGTAACATGATTTGGATATAATCCTCAGATTATTTTTGTCATTTTTTTTTTTCATAGTTTGAACTTAGTCATTTTTGGGCATTTTAATGATTGATAGAGGGTACTTTGTGTGCGCAACTCCTCCTACAGTTTAATACCGATACTTTTGAAACTTTTCAGACATTGTGACCATGCTTTGAAGATATGCATGTGAATGGGATATACTCCTCAGATTAATTTTTGTCACTTTTTTGCAATTTGAACTTAGTCATTTTTCGGACATTTTCACATCTTGAAAGTGAGGTACCAGTTGGGGGTATAGTGCTTCATAAACACATTTTCAAGTTACATTTTATTAGCTCTTTAAAGAGCATTTGTATCTCGTATCATGAAATGAAATCACATCAGAAAGCCAGGGACACGGATAGAATTTTATTCTGCCCATACAGCGAATCAAGTTGCTTTACATGTTAATCAAGAAAGAAGAACTGCACAATGTACATGTACCTCACATGTTTGTGCTAGGAAATAACTCACCGAAACCGTCATCTGCATTAGTAGCTGTGCATATCTGTGAGTTTCGTACACTAGGATCAAGTTCACAGCTGCAAGCGAATCCACCATCTACAAACAGTATAATACAAAAACGGTTTAAGAGGTTGATGTGTATTTATTGAAAGTCCAATTAACTCATATAAGCCTGGCGTCCATTTTATTGGACATAGGCAAACAGAATAGCCCCAGATGGGACGCCCATCTGGGACTATTCTATTTGCTTAGAAAATTTTCATCGAAAAATGAGATAAAAAAAAAAAAAAAAAAACACTCCTGACACCCCTAAAAATGAAAGTGAACTCACCCAAATGATAATGATGGGAGAATCCATTCGTCAAATATGGGTTAAAACAGAAATCACTTACTCTGGCAATCACGTGATTTAGGGTTTTTCAGAAATTCCATTTGTTCTGCTGTCAATATAGTCCATTTTACCAAAAAGTTGCAGCTACCAACTCTCATCTTCCCATTGGAAATATAACCTACAATATCAGTCAATTCAATACGAAAACATGCGCATGTAATATACAGATTTTTCGATTTAAGCCCTCCAGTAATTTTGTGTTACTGATCGTTCCAAGGCTATACTTCTGTGGTGGTACTTATTATTTTATGTCTTGGTGTTTAACATTTTTTTGCGCTGTTGGCGCCTTATGTATGTTTTCATATTTTCATATTTTTAGTTAAGTTTAGGTAACTAAACTGTGTGGCCACCTATTGGGAAAATAGCTGCTCATTTGGCTTACGATATGTTTTCATTGTGTAAGTACCTGCTTGTTAATTTAGTTTTTCCCTACTCGGTTTTTGGAGTGGGAATCTTTTTTAATTGCGCCTTTTCCTGATCTTTGCCTATTTGCACCTTTTTCCTAAATTTTCAGTAGAAACTTGATTGTTTTCTTATTTTTGCACAAAACATAGATTGTGTGTGCACTTTAGAGTACCCATAATCAATGTTTTTGAGCAAACATAAGAAAAATAGGTATACCCCTGCCTACCCCAGTTTTGCAAAATAAAAGTGCGTATATGAGGGTATATGTTACACGGGAATGTTATCCTGATGTGTTGCCCGTAAGCTGATTGAGGGTGGTGTAAAAAAAATTCGCAATTGTCCAATTTTGTGGCAAAATAAAAACAACCAAACACTGTCAGGCCAGGCATGTCCAGAGCCTGATTAAGATCGAAACGTTGACAAGCTCCTTCCTTTTTATTATTAAAACGGTAACATTTTTCACACCAAAAAATTTAGTTTTGAATTGCAATTATTATTATTATTATTTTTTTTAAAGCCTTTTTCGAAATTATTGTAAATTAAAATTCCTCTGTGCAATAAACAAAAAACAGGATCATGATTCCTTTGTTCTAACGTAAACAGATATTCCATTTTAAAAGGCGTGAAGAAAGGGAAAAAATGGATAACAGTGTTGGAGATTACATATAACCAGATGACCAATGTTCCTAATATCGCTCACCTGAGATTTGGTCTTTGACTACGACCTTTGGATAAAGTAATTTGGTCAGGATATAAAGTAAACTTGACATCAATTGCTCACATATTTTTATTAACACTCAGTGGCAAACTGTCTGTATTTGCCAATTTTTAGTTTACGGGCTATAAAATTTTCTGAAAAAAATCCAACGTTTCCACTTGTCCCATTAAAACGCCTTTGAAACCATTGCTGACGTTGCCATTAAATAGGTCAAGATCAACATTAGGTCATGCTTTTTATAAACTATGATGGGCCAGAGTCCCCGATGCTTCTTAGTACTTTTCATTGAAATCAATTCACTAGTTCCAGAGAAGAAGATTTTTTTAAGGTTTTTACCACATATGTGCATGGCGGTCATCTTGTTCATGTGACCTGGACCATTTATAAAAAAATTGGTTCCTTCTTACTAAGTATATTGTATATAAAATTTGGCTTTGAATGGTCAAGCGAAAAATAAGTTTTAAATTTAATATTTAAATGATATTTGGTCAAGGTCAATATATGACCTTGGCCTTGAATACTCACAGACACCAGAACATTCCTATCATATAAGCTCAATAGTAAGCCTTCAGCTGTGGCGAGCTAAAATCCGAAACCTTGAATACCTGACATAACATATTTCACACCGGTTTCTATGCCATCTATACCGCATAAGCCGCTGTCGTGACCCGTGTATATCTTTGTCGCGTCAACACCGTCACCAAGCTAGACAAAAACAAACAAACGAGAAATACATTTTTCTGGTTCGTCCTTACACGGTTTACAGTAGACTCGCAAAGGTCCAAGAAATAAAAAAAATCACACTTTTTTTTCAAGTTTAGCTTACTGAAAATAAAAACCTTTAAGGTAAAATTTCTTGCAGCTGGGTTTATCTATGAAATTCGATAGACAAGCATCTGGCTGTTGTATCTTAGATGGAATTCTATATATTAGAGACTGACGTCAGTCTATGTTAATAGTTCAGGGCATGCTGGGACGCTCAGATATTGTAAATTGGTCTTGTTGACAGCCAATACTTGGTACTCCTTCTTTAACTACAAAGAACCAGTTTATAAAACGCCTAAATGCATATTAAGGCCAAACCGATACTTATAGAGTCGCTGCATGATGTTCAATGTGAGTGTGGCATCTTGATTGTTGCACAGTGCTTCATGTGCCTCCAGGTTTGTTATGTAAATGTTGTAAATACTGTATAGTTTCCGGACGATCGTAGAAGACTTCCGTTATAAATATGAATGACACGCCTCTTCCTATTGGTCAAATACATTCATGTAAACCCGTGATGTCAGTCTACTCCAATCGTTCGGGACTTGTACAGTGCGTATGTTAATGGCATATTTTTTTTCTTCTTAATACATGAGTAGTGAGTTGGCGAGCAAACACATAAGTACCTCCTTTGCATAGCTGTACGGCGTGCTTATTTCATATGAATAATCTGTGTATGGGTCTGTCGGTTCAACTTCTGTCCGTAGCCCAGTCACCTTGGCCTCGATTACTGGAATTGAAATTGAGCTATTTGTGACGAACAGACACGCCCATCATTTACATTTAGATGAGTCCATTTTCATTTAACGATCATGAGAAGTAAATTTTCTTTTCGATGAAATTCCTCTAAGTAAGCAGAAAAGCCTCAGTGCCCCATTGTGACAAATAAGACGCCAAACGTTTGGTATTGAATGTTTGTGATGTTCGTACCTTATGTGCGTTTTCATATATTTATTTAAGCTCGGGTAACTGAGTGATCGCCTATTGGGAAATAGCTGCTCCCTGTGATTACGATATATTTTGCTTCTAATATAAGTAAGTACCTGACTGTCAGTTTAGTTTTTTTCCCACACTTGGTCAGTTTGGAGTGGGATTTTTTTTCTGATTGCACCATTTCATTGCTTATTTCATCTTTTTTTCTCTAGATAAAGTTACAATATATTTTTTCGCGAAACAGAAAATAATAATGGTAAAAACTGTTGAAGCTCAAGGCACATTATTATTATTATTATTATTTCAAACGATTTTGGTGGGGTATTGGAGCATGGAGAAGTCGATGGGTATTTATAGCGGGTATTTCCGAAAACGGAAAATAAAATAAGAAAATTAATACTTACAAAAGCCATAATTTAGCACTCCTTGGCACATCTGAGATTTCCAGTATGGAATCAACGGGTTACATAAACACGAACAACCTAGTGATATTTGCAGCAACCCAGACAGAATGTATGCAGTTGCCAGGAAATGCATTTTTGTAATTGTTTTGCTCAAATTTTCAGTCGCCTGAACTGTGAGAAACTGAATACAACAAAACTGCAAACATACGTGGCAGACTCAATCAATGTTTATTTATACTGACGCCTTAAGTAAAGGCTCATTCATATTGTAAATTGAATTTTAACAAAAGACAAATTTGTTAGTTCATAAACCTCGATTCAACACGCTAATGGAACGTAGATCCCTGAAAATTATGTGACCGCATAGAAAAAGGCGCATATATGAAAAGATGATATTTAGATGATATTTAAATAAAAACATAGGCAACGGATGCTCATTCAAGTAGCCTCTTTACTTATGATACCCTGGAGGGGAAGGTAATTTCGGGATATTTGTAGAATACTTCAGGGATAAGAGATACTTTTGTAAGCAATAAGGGAAATTGTCTACTGAAGAGGCGCTGGAAGGGTATTTATGTATCTATGGATACAGGAATATGACTTTTGTCGCGTACCAGAATCTGAAAACTCATATGGCATTATACTTCGGAAAAAAAATAGGAAATTTTGATATGGCCATTAGGAACGGAAGGGCCTTCATGTTGCTTTCTTTATGGAAGTTACGATTTTGGAAACTGCACAGCACTAACGTGACAGTCGCAGTCTAACAGCTAGATAGAGTTCCTTATGAAATGTTGTAAATGAATAGAAGGCTTCAAATCATAACACGTTACAGACGTATAGGTTATAACTTGAATGTTATGCGACAGTCTGCATGCTTAGTTTTTAACCCAATCATGGTTGATAACTATGCTGCCTTCTTTAATTGCACGCCGGTGGGTCGGGCGTCAGACTCTATGATGGCCCCGACTTAAAGCTATTCATTTTAGTTGGTTGGGGCCGGAGCTTCTTGTCTGTTGCTTGGCCCACCGGGGTCCAACTGGTGTTTTTCTTTTGCTCCGGAGTTAGTAGGTTATTCGGCGCCCAGGGATCTCCATCGTCGGGCAGCTTACTCAATCTGTGAGTCCTGGTTTTTGATTCATCAGGATGTTTACCATGATTTATTTGTTTGTTCTTGATGATTCATTGACTAGTTAGAGATTCACCACGAGGACCGAAGAACTAACTAAATGTTGTGAACCACTGCAGGAGCTGAGGGTGAGGTTAGGTACCTGTAAAACCGGTTTAAGCCCGCCAGTAACTTTGTGTTACTGATCGTTCCAAGTCGATACTTCTGTAGTGGTTCTTTTTGTTTTATGTCTTGGTGTTTAAAATTTTTTGTGCTGTTGGCGCCTTATGTATGTTTTTATATTTTTAGTTAAGTTAAGGTAACTGAGTGGCCACCTATTGGGAAAATAGCTGCTCATTCGGCTTACGATATGTTTCATGGTATAAGTACCTGATTGTTAGTTTGGTTTTTTCCCACCTCGGTTTTTGGAGTGGGGGTCTTTTTCTGATTGCGCCTTTTCCTGATCTTTGCCTACTTGTACCTTTTTTTCAAGCGGTTCGACATGAAATTCTGAGATCATCAATAAAAAACAAAAGCAGGTTAACTGATAAATGTATGTCTTAAAGCCAGATGTACGTAATTGACCTCACGGTAGATTTTTTTTATTTTTTGCATGTGAGTGTATTTTGATGTCCTACATACGAAAATGAAAAGAAATCAATACCGTTCCGAGCTTGTTTTCGAGATATCGGCCTTCAAAATCGTCATATTTGAGAGCAAAAATACATTGACGTAAACGTAAAATGCGATTTTTAGACCCCATTTTTTGTTAATTTTCTTTATATATTTAAAAAAAAATCCACGGTAGGATTTTTTAAAAAACTGATGTGTATTAGAGAAATTTCTAGACTACAAGTAGATAACGAGAAAGTCCTTAGTTACCGGATTCGTTTTCCTGCTATAAGCGTGTGAAGAGAAGTAGTCGTTGCTGAATTCAGCACGTTTTATGCGCGACGTCGGTTTTGCGCCAAAATCTCCGACGCTATTTAGTATTCAATATTGCTAACTGTCGCGCGAAAGATGTTTTCCTCGGAATAACATGTCCACAATCTATATTTTGAGCAAAAATGATAAATAATATCATTTTTTTACATTTCCGAAGTCCTCTGCATAATTGTATGGACATAGTTTCGTATTCCGAACGTAAACTGACGCTAGAAATGACGTTTAGAGCGAAAACTGACGTTACGAATGCGGCGTAAAAATGACGTTTCGACCCTTAGATACGCACGTTCCTTTGAGCGCCTTCAATTACGTACATCTGGCTTTAATGCCTTGATTACGTTTACTGTTGCATTGAAACAGCATAAGCAAAATGATTTATTGCACTATATTTCTGTTTGCGCTGTATATTTGATGTCGATGAGCATTTTATTCGGCGTTCAGAGTAGTTTGCACCTAAGAAGTCATAAGGTTAAGTATACTTATCAGATACTGCAATCAGTTTTATTTTCAAGTCTTTTGTTTCGTACGATATTGTTTTGGAAACAGATGGTTTATATGTAGAGAAATGATAAATATGTTCAGTTGATTAAACACGACTGAATCCGAGCCGCGCATGCATTTTAAAATGATTTTAAAATCATGGATAAAATAGTTGCATCGATTAAAATCTTAAGTCAGCCAGGCATTTTGCCCAGATAGACCAGAATTTGGCATCTGACAAAAACTTAAAGCAGACGAGCATATTTATTTATTTATTTATTTTTTTTTTTTTTTTTTTTTTAACAGAATCTCAATAGCCCTGTAGACTTGCAGCGAAGACTCTGCTCTGTCAACTATTATACTGGTTAAAAAGTCTCATCAGGAAAACATGTCCGTGCAATGAATACCCCTTTAAACCCCACTTTTATATAGTAAAACTGGGGTATGCAGGGGTATACCAATTTTTCTTATTTTTGCTCCAAAACATAGATTGTGGGTACTCGTTAGAACCGCCTCGGCGGTTCTAACGTGTACCCACAATCTATGTTTTGAGTAAAAATAAGAAAAATATCAAAAATTTTCTGATGAAATTTTCAATTTTTGCTACTGAAAAAAATTCTCTATATATTACACGGGCAAGTTTTCGTTAGTGCGATTTGTAACATCTTGGCTACTTAGTAGCAGATTGTTCAAATGCACCTTGTACGCATGACCCTTCGTTTGCTCCGCGTTTCAAAGGGGCTTTGCCGCCCTGCTTTACGGATATAACCAGTTATTATTGGACGTTATGCATTGCAAATTCCACCAGTAGGCCATTACATCAGGAAAACGTGTTACAGGTGGAATGGTTAGGAAACATAACCATATGTCATCTCAATTATGTTTAATACTGATTAACTTTTGTCAAATAATGTCCGTTTTCATCACTGTACATGTAGGCATGCAATAGGGATAAGTCCGATTTTAATTTAAATATATTAACTTTTAAATGTCGTTTATCGGGTTTTATAAAAAAAAACAAGGTAAAGACTGCCTGCATTCTTGCAGATATGCATCAGGAAAACATGTTCGTGAAATGTATACCCCCTAAAACCCCTCTTTTAAATAGAAAAAATATTGGGGTTTGCAGGGGTATACCTATTTATTCTTATTTTCTATCCAAAACATAGGATGTGGGTACTCGTTAGAACTGCCTCGGCGAGGCGGTCCGGCGAGGCGGCCCTAACGTGTACACACAGTCAATGGTTTGAGCAAAATCATTAAAAAAATCAAAAATTTTCCGATGAAATTTTCAACTTTTGCTTTTGAAAAAAAAATCAATGTATATTGCATGGACAAGTTTTCGTAATGCATTCGTCCAAATTTAAGTCGAGCTGTATTTTCAAGGTGAATGAGGCTAACAAAGCGCACGACTATTAAGCTGAAATTATGTGTAGTAGCTTAATTAGTAAGTAATGTCACTGAAACGAGTGGAATTTTTCATTTGTCGTTTTTGTTATTTGTTTCGTCTGTACTTCTTTCTTCGATAAGATTGGCAATACTATGAGGATGGTTTCTAAAAGAAAATAAGAAAATGTTAAGACTACTTTAAAATATATTAAAATTTCTATAACTATTGTTATTTTCAGATTATCAAATTTTATGTTTACTAAAACACGCATCGTTCCATATTTCAAACATTTACATCCTTTGTAACTGTAGCATACACATGTACGTAAAGTAATTGAAATGATTATGATATGCTGTATAACACGAAACCCATGAAATAAAAAGAGAGTTGTTGTAAATCGATTGACAACCTTCCTACTCAAAGTCGTTTTGTTACAATCTGGAGCTATTTGGCTGATCAATGTAACTTAACTTTATATAAATTGTACGTTTGAACAAACAGTTGCCATTAACATCATACTTATGTTTTTGAAACATTTTAGTGAGTTGATCTATTAAAGTAAGTAAGTATTCTCCAGGCGTTTTTTTTTTTTTTCAACCATAATTTGATAAATATTTTCATTTTCATCCTTCTTACCTTATTAACAAAATTGTTTTGGGTTGTTCACATATTGTTTCTCTTCCTCTGACGCGTCAAACCAGAGCTTGTAGTAGCTACAACCCTCTACCACCAGCTTTCCAGCCTCAACAGTACCTAGATAACACCAGGGCCCAGTTGTTCAAAATTAACGATGTCGTTAGTTAACGATTCGTTACAATTTCAAACATGAATATTACAAATGCACTGGTAGTTTTTGTTGATAAAATGTGAGAATCCTTTGCATTGCAAAGGATTCTCACATTTTATGCAAAGGATTCTCACATTTTATCAACAAAAAATAACAGTGTATTTTCTTTTGAAATCGATATATAGCTTACAAATTGGGGGCATAACGACAGCTTTAAGCTAACGAAGTTTTGAACAACCGGCCCCAGGAAAATATGTCCATGAAATGTATACCCCCGTAAACTCCACTTTTTTTATAGAAAAACTGGGGTTTGCAGGAGTATACCTATTTTTCTTATTTTTGATCAAAAACATGAATTGTGGGTACCCGTTACAACCGCCTCAGCGGTTGTATGTTATGTTTTGATCAAAAATATAAAAACATCAATTTTTTTTTTCTGATGAAATTTTCAATTTTACAGCTGAAAAAATCTTTACATATTGCATGGGCAAGTTTTCGGAATACATTCGAGCAGCAACATGAGAAAAACAACAATATACGTTTCTGATCAGGTCTGACACAAACCGGCGTGTACAGTGACAGAAGCAGACTAGCAGTTGAAGTTTCGGATTTAGAAACGAGGTATTGCAGTATCTATGAGGCAAAATCAAAGGCGCTGATCTGCGCCTTTGTTTTAGCAGAATGCAATATATTGGAGGAAATAAAGATTATAACAATTACTGGACCAATCAATGAGCATCTCATTTAAATATTCACATTTTTTTGCATTATCGGCTAGTTTCCAGTTTACAGATAATCGGTATCAGAAATACGGGTAGATGTAACCACCCTGACCTTGAGGTCTTCAGTACACTTGTACTATTCATATTTGACATGGTACAATACAGTCCATCTTTAGCGGCTGTACTTTCCATACAATGGAATTGAAGACACAGAAAAGCTACTCTGTTGTCACAAAGATGATCTTAATCTGTATTTTGTACTAAAAAGTCATGTTACTGCTAGTTAATTTGCACTGCTGATCACATATAGATTACAGAGGCGAGACTTATTACAAATACAGGAAGTGTCCAACTTTGGAAATAAAGCTGTGTCACAACAAAACTTGTCTTAATGAACAGTTCTATTTATACATTTACAGTAAGACAAAGACACTGATCAACGAAGCTGATCTGGATCTTACAGCCTATAGGATAAAACAGATCATTAACGCGTTTTGCTTCAATTGCAGGGTTTTCAGTAAGTTATTTGGCGCCAAGGGATCTCCATCGTCGGGCAGCTTACTGAATTTGTTGAGTCCTCGTTTTTTATTCATCAGGGTGATTATCATGATTTATTCGTTTGTTCTTAATGATTCATTGACTTGTTAGAAATTCACCACGAGGACCGAAAAATGAACCACTGCAGAAGATGAGGGTGTGGTTAGGCGCGTGTAAAGTCGGTTTAAGCCCCGTAGTAACTTTATATTGCTGATCGTTCCAATGAAATACTTCTGTTGTGGTTCTGATTGTTTTGTTTTGAAGTCGAGTTTTTGTGCTGGTCGAGCCTTATGTACGTTTTCATAATTTTAGTTCAGTTCGGGTAACTGAGTGGCCGCCTATTGGGGAATAGCTGTTCATTCGGCTTACGATATGTTTTCTTGGTATACGTACCTAAGTGTCATTTTAGTTTTTCCCACCCCTCGGTTTATAGAGTGGGAATATCTTTCTTATTGGGCCATTTCCTGATCATTGCACACTTGTACCTTTTTGTAAATTAATCATTATGACAATAGTTTGTGTGATCTTTCATCAGGACCCGTATACTCGCCATCGTCACGTAAGGTCCTGATGGAAGCTCATTTAAACTATGGAGTAATTTTCATCGATATCTGACCATTTTACCACTGTGCTTAAATAGTGAATAACTACTATCGACGGATTTGAAATTATTCAAGCACTGTGGGATCTACAACCACCTTGTCCATTAGAAACGCCTCGACAAGGCAGCTCTAACGTGCACTCACAATCAATGCTTTGAACAATCCTAACGTGCACTTCCAATCAATGCTTTGAACAAACATTTTTTAATGAAAGTGCTCAATTTTTACAACTCGTGAAAGTATTTATATTGCATGAGCATATTTGCGTTATGGTCAAACTTAACAATATAGTGCAACTATTTTGACCTTGCCGACTGACCTCGCGTGACAAAGTGTTGTAAACACTAGAAAAAGGACACCTATTTGTTTCACACATTTTCCAGTGCCATGTGAAACACGTGGTCATATATTGTTTACCATCAAAAGGTCACATGATTGAAAGCAAACGTATTTAAGCAGGCCGATCGACAAACGTTTATCTATGCCAGAGGTCAACCGACACGGTCAAAGCATTTACAATGTACCTGTGAGGATGTACTTGTTGCCAACTGTCAGTAGTACATCACAACGTCCGTTTGCTTTCGTGTACACTTTTGAAATGTCAGCGTCAAGCTCATTCTGAAATGTTAGAAGTCTTAACTTAATTTGTTTGCTTGTTTGTTTTGCTGCTTAATTAACTCATTTAAGCCTGGCGTCCCTTTTATGGGACATAGGCAAACAGAATAGCCCCAAATATGACGCCGCAGAACGCGGCGTCCCATCTGGGGCTATTCTGTTTGCTTAGAGAATTTTCTTAGAAAAATTGAATCAAATTTAAAAATCACTCCTGACGTCCATTAAAATGAAAGTGGACTCGCCGATTTTATAATGATGGGAAAATCCATTCGTCAAATATGGGTTTATATAACATTCAGTGTATAGATATCACACGGTCATTGGAAACGCACAGGTTTCCTCAGAAACACAGTCTTCGACAAGGTCCGACAAAAATCGGGCTGTACAAGCAAAGAAGATGGCTAGAAGCTTGAAATTATGGATTTAGAAAGTAGAGGGATTGTACTATCCGTGTATCGAAAACAAAGACGCTGATCAGCTGTGCAATAATTGCACAGCTGATGTGCATCTTTGTTTTTGCATATGCAGATTGTTGGTTTGCTGATGCGGTGGCTAATATACTATTATTGGCTGTTCTAAGATTTCTTTTTATTTCATTTGATTTGTTGCCCCAGCCAACAGTTATGGTAATACCGGGACGTTGGCTCCACTTTATAGGACTTCTACCCCAAATCTTGATGTCCTGGCTTGCGAAATGTTCTTTAAAATATGGTCATTGTTGGTTTGCTGATGCGGCGGCTAGTATACTATTATTGACTGTTCTACGATTTCTTTTTATTTCATTTGATTTGTTGCCCCAGCCAACAGTTATGGTAATACCGGGACGTTGGCTCCACTTCATAGGACTTCTAACCCAAATTTTGATGTCCTGGCTTGCGAAATGTTCTTTAAAATATGGTCATGTGGGAATATGGGACCCGCCCATTGGGACCTAAAGAAACAGATTGACTGCAGTGCTTGAGCCTACAGGCAAAGCTTATACACTACAGACTGACCATCTGATTACTGGTTAACCGTTTTGGTCTGAGCCTGTCCAGGAAAAGTTGTACAAGCCAAACCATCTATACGTTTAAGCATTTAATGGTTTAGTTGGATGGCTATATTCCAAGCACTTGTTGGATGTCATGACATCATCATTTTGGGTAAAAGTCCCATAAAATGGAGGCAACGTCCCGACATGACTTTAGCTGTTGACTGGGACGTAAAGCACCAATTCAAACATATTCAGTCCAACCAAATAAACAACTAAGGTTTATAAGTAAAAGTATAAGTATACCTAGTTTCCTTATTTTTGATCCAAAACATAGAGGCGGTTCTAACGTGTACCCACAATCAATGTTTAAAGCAAAAGTGTTAAAAATATCTATTGAAATTTTCAATTTATACACAGAGCGGCCCCCGTGGCCGAGCGGGTAAGAGTGCTGTTTCTTATCACCGCTGTGTCCTGTGTGGGTTCGAGCCCCGCTCTGGCCACATGTGAGACGAGCCAAATTCTGCTTGCGGGTGTGCCAGGTGGTTTTTCTCGGGCTTCTCCCGTTTTCGCCCACCTACCGATTGGCCCGTCTCATATGAGTTGAAATAATCTTGAAAAAAAAGTATATATATACGCCTGAAAGAAATCTCTGTATATTGCATGGGCATGTTTTGTATGTATTACAGTTTCTAATTATATACCTGTGATCCAGTTACAGTAATGTCATAGCACGGTTCTGGTTCACTCGTCTGGTCCCCAGTTATTTGTGCCACAAGGACTGCAATTATAGTAAATACACTCCATCCGGAAAACATGTCCATCACATGTATACCCCCAAGAACCCCACCTTTACATAGCAAAACTGGGGTATGCAAGGGTATACCTATTTTTCTTATATTTTCTTCCAAAACATAGATTGTGGGTACTCGTTAGAACCGGCTCCAACATGTACCCACATTCAATGTTTTGAGCAAAAGTTTTAAATATATCCAAAATTTTCGAACAAAATGTTCATTTTTTTTACAACTGAAAAAAAATGTTAATAAAAAATCTGTATATTGTATGGGCATGTTTTCGTAATGCAATGCCCATTAAGTGCCACAATACTTTAATGCATACTCGTACATGTATATTATGAAGTTTCAATTTGTATAAGAAAAACGTCAAAAAATGTATTAAACGTCAAACTGTCAAAAACGTTTTTACTGATTTTTTTCCCATTTCATTGCTTCTAATTGACTGTTGGGAGCATGGTGGCATGGTGGTAGAACATCAGACTCCGAATTGAGGGGTCCCGACACGACCGGGAAATAGTTGATTGGGACGTTAGGTCTCATTACAAAAGCACAAACAATTTTTTTTCCTGTTTATTGAATAGGCATGTTTCTGTAATGTCTTCAGATAAAATCATCAGGAAAACATGTCCGTGTAATGTATACCCCATTATACCCCAGTTTTATAAAGTAAAACTGGGGTATGCAGGGGTATATATATTTTTCTTACTTTTGCTCCAAAACATAGATTGTTGGTACTCGTTAGAACCGCCTCGCCGAGGCGGTTCTAACGTGTACCTACAATCTATGTTTTGAGCAAAAATAAGAAAAACATCAACAATTTTCTGATGAAATTTTCAATTTTTACAGCTGAAAAAATCTCTGTATATTACATGGGCATTTTTTCATAATAATGTCTTCAGATAAAATTACCAAAGTCATTCTGTTGGTATGCTTTGCAAATCAGCGATTTCCAAAAGGGTTCGTTTGGTTTGGCTTCGTAAAAACAAAAACAACTCGGGTCTGAAAAGATAATAATAATAATAATAGTAGTAGTAAACTCTATTTTTGAAGCCTCCACGGAGCAGTGATTATGTCACTAGCATTGTAGAGCAGGGGTCACAGGTTCGATTCCGGGTTTCTCCAGTCTGTCAGATGAGACTATAAATCCGGGTCCCGTCTCTATATGACCTAAGCTGTTGATGGGACGTTTAACTCTAAATCGACCAAGCAATAAACTCTATCTTTTCTGAACTTCAGGAAAACATGTCCGTGCAATATATACCCCCTTAAACCCCACTTTTATATAGTAAAACTGGGGTTTGCAGGGGTATACCTATTTTTCTTGTTTTTGCTCAAAAACATAGATTATGGGTACCCACAATCTAAGTTTTGAGCAAAGATAAGAAAAATATATATATAAAAAAAAAATCTAATTAAATTTTCAATTTTTACAGCTAAAAAATCTCTGTTAATTGCATGGGCAAGTTTTCGTAATGTAATCATGTTTAACACAATTCCAGCCTTCCATTGGTCCCCCATTGTGAATACAGACATTTATTATTATAAGACATTTTATTACTATTCAGACTTATTTCATCGGACTGGCAATGAATGTGTTGCTTTATTTAGAATATTTCATTAAAATATATGCCCATAAAATGAAAGGCATTGCACTTCATTACAAATAGTTGTGAAGACAAAATACCAATGAAATATATACACACGTATGGAACGCCAAAGCTGTCTGATGGGTAGATAGATAGATAGATAGATAGATAGATAGATAGATAGATAGATAGATAGATAGATAGATAGATAGATAGATAGATAGATAGATAGATAGATAGAATCAGCAGTATGTCCGGTAGTCCCGGCATGTATACAATAACTCTCTAAACGGTGTCAAAGTAATTCTTCTTCTCGCAAAATCGTCCACATCATATAATGTAGTTGTCACATCATACAATGAAGTTTGCGCATATAATGAAGTTTGCGCATATAATGAAGTTATCGAAACATATAATGAACTTGATGCATATAAAGACAATAGCCCATAATATTATGTAGTTGTCACATCATATAATGAGGTTGTATCAGCATATAATGTAAGTCTACCATAATATAAAGATGTTTACCCATCATATAATGTAAGTCTACCATAATATAAAGATGTTTACTCATCATATAATGAAAATTGTCATAATATAAAGAACCTGGTCCAACATATAATGGACTTTTCTCATCATATAATGCACACTATACAACATATAATCAAATGTGAGCAGGATATAATGACGATGATGCATCAAATGTTTTTATTCCTTACCATCAGACAGCTTTGGCGTTCCATATTTACCACTTTATATAGTAAAACTGAGGTATACATGGTATACAGCATATACAATTTTCTCATTTTTGACCAAAACATAGATTGTGGGTACTCGTTACAACCGCCTCGTCAAGGCGGTTCTGATATGTACCCAGTACCCATTGTCCATGTTTTGAAAAAAATAAGAAAACTATCAAAATGTTTCATCTGGAAATTTTCAATTCTTTTACGCCGAAAAAATCACTGTGTGATGCATGAACCTGTTTTCGTTATGACGTCTTTCCTACCTGGACAGTCTTTGGCGTTTTTGTTAACCACAAAACGTTGCAGTTCGGTATTAGTAATGCTGCTCCATGTCCCGAAGAAGTTGCAGAGAAGAACCCACAGCTCACCATTGTTGTTAATGTGACCTGAAATGTCCGATTTTTTTTAATGAAAGTTTTATGTTTTTATTTTATTGTCTCCTTCCGAAACAGTGTATGTTTGTAGACATCACCAATAAATCCGAATTGTGCTATTATCTTGGAAGAATGACGGACTTCTTATTTAGTTTTTGACAGGCTTCAAATCTCTCCACATTGCTCAATCTAAAGTACAGCTCCGTTTCATAAGTTTAGTACATACCGATTTGTTTCATAAGTAATGGCATAGCAGTACCCTGGCCATTTGTTATTGGGTGTTTGCAGATTTGAACGGATTTTGTTATGGCAAACTTAATACATAAACCTATTCACTGATTGTAACATTTTAGATTTTAATCCATTGATTTATCAATAGTAACACATTAAAATGACAAGCAAAATATCATAACTTCAGGGATACAAATATCACTTTTAACATTGATTGCATACACTTCAAGAAAATTTTAACCAAAAACAGATTATATCGTTAAATTGGCATATCACCCGGCATACTACAGCCAACATAATATTTGGTCTACCCTGTGTATATGTAATAGTTAGAGTATGGAGGAGAGGTCAATACGAAAATTATAGACCCGGCACGTGAACTTAAAGCCGACCGAGCGCAGCGAGGGAGGCTTTAAGTTCACGTGCCGGGTCTATAATTTTCGTATTGACCGATTCCGACATACTCTAACTGACTTATATACTGGCTGCTTTGTTTCGTTATAACAACTGCTATTAATCTTAAGACTGCAAGCCTGTTGGCCAAACCTTGCGCAGCATATTTAGACCAATTATATTCCGCTTAACTTTCTTTTCTCGCGACATGGCATATTAGCCAATTTATCCCACGGACTTAACGAGATAACTAACTGTGCACGATATTGACATTTCCTCGTGCAATCATGAACAAATAGAACCTTCACAGTAATTTCCCTTTTAAACGTCGTTAAACGTATTGCTTCTATGATAAACGCAAATAATTCAATACCATCTAAGTATGATTTTACATAACTGCATAATGTGCTTAAATTGATGAGCTAGTGTATATGGATCTGTCAAGGGCTAATCTCCTTGCTTGAAAGACAGAGGACCATTTGATGCCCGGCTGTTTTGGGGGAAAACAGCTGGTCAAAAATAACTGTGTGAAGTTCGTTCCTACTGCCAGGTTTCTCATTCAACTCACACTAACCCTAACCTTCTACTAACAATGGAACCAGGGAGCAAGAGCTATTTTCACACAAATGTATGCGACGATTCGTTTAATATAACTTTTGGGGGAATTGTAAATAAATGAAACCGGAAATTTCTTTTCTTTTCTTTTCTTTCACAGCAAAGGATTTTAAATACTCTGTAGGAAGAAAATGCATTTAACGATAGAAAGATTCTTAACCACGATTTGCTAAAAAAGCTTTCAGTCAGCCTTGGAAATATTTAATGTCTTTGAACACGGCGAAAACATTATTTTTGCGGTGCATCTGACCCATTACATAATGTACACAGGAGGACTGATAAGTTTCCCGCCTTATATTAGAGACCGGTGTATAAGTTTCCCGCCGGATATTATACACCGGTGTATAATAAACGGCGGGAAACTTATACACCTACCGCCAAACCTTCCTTTGTTGAGTAGGTGTATATGTTTGTTAGAGACCTGTTCGAAACAAAGGAGGCAGTATATAATTAAGTTTATTGAAAGCTTGAAATATTGCACCCAAATAGCCGTGGTACACCATATTATACAATCAGTCAGCGTTTGATACATAAGTACACATACAACCTTTTGTTTTTACAAATAACACTGGTCAAACAGTTAAATATATATTTGATCCAAAGAAAGCCGCTCGAAAAGGTACTGGGACACAAAATGGCGAAACGACAGTCCAAACAAGATAAGGCAGTCTAGTAGGATGCAAGATTTCAAGCCTCAATTAAAACAATGTTTTCTGAGGAAAACTATGTCCCCCAACCGTTTAGTAATTGAAGTGTAGTTACCTTGTGATATGAAGTTTTTCTAGGGAAGACACCATGTAAGGTGTGATAGTTTAAACTTGTTTTGGACCCTGTCTAAAATTGGGTCACAATCACCAAATTCTTATAAACTCTGAACCTCCTCACAACAATGCTTCTGAGCAAGTTTGGTCAAAATCCATCAATTAGTTTACAAGATATCGTATCGGAAAAACTAATTTCAACAGTTTTTATGGACCCGTGACCTTGGAAATTAGGTCAAGGTCATCAAAATCTAATCAACTTTGAGCCTCCTCCAAACAATGCTTCTGTGCAAGTTTGGTCAAAATCCATCAACTGGTTTACAAGATATTGCAGTGAAAAGACTAATTTCAACATTTTTTAATGGACTCGTGACCTTGAAAATTAGGTCAAGGTCACCGAAATCTAATCAACTCTGAGCCTTCTCGCAACAATGCTTCTGTGCAAGTTTGGTCAAAATCCATCAATTGGTTTACAAGTTATTGAGTTGGAAAGATTAATTTCAACATTTTTTATGGACTCGTGACCTTGAAAATTAGGTCAAGATCACCAAAATCTAATCAACTCTGAGCCTCCTCCCAACAATGCTTCTGTGCAAGTTTGGTCAAAATCCGTCAATTGATTTACAAGATACTGCGTTGGAAAGACTAATTTCAACATTTTTTATGGACTTGTGACCTTGAAAATTAGGTCAAGGTCACCAAAATCTAGCCGACTCTGCGCCTTCTCGCAACAATGCTTCTGTACAAGTTTGGTCAAAATCCATCCATTCGTTTACAAGTTATCGCGTTGGAAAGACTAATTTTAACATTTTTTATGGACTTGTGACCTTGATTATTAGGTCAAGGTCACCAAAATATAATCAACTCTGAGCCTCCTCCCAACAATGCTTCTGTGCAAGTTTGGTCAAAATCCATTGATTGGTTTACAAGATACTGCATTGGAAAGACTAATTTCAACATTTTTTATGGACTCGTGACCTTGAAAATTAGATCAAGGTCACCAAAATCTAATCAACTCTGAGCCTTCTTGCAACAATGCTTCTGTGCAAGTTTGGTCAAAATCCATCTATTGGTTTACAAGTTATCGCGTTGGAAAGACTAATTTCAACATTTTTTATGGACTCGTGACCTTGAAAATTCGGTCAAGGTCACCAAAATCTAATCAACTCTGAGCCTCCTCCCAACAATGCTTCTGTGCAAGTTTGGTCAAAATCCATCAATAGGTTTACAAGATATTGCATTGGAAAGACTAATTTCAACAGTTTTTATGGACTTGTGACCTTGAAAATTAGGTCAAGGTCACCGAAATCTAATCAACTCTGAGCCTCCTCCCAACAATGCCCTTGTGCAAGTTTAGTCAAAATCCATTCATTTGTTCAGAAGATATCGCGTCGGAAAACCTAATTTGATCAGTTTTCATAGGCTGGTGACCTTGAAAATTAGGTCAAGGTCACCAAAATCTAATCAACTCTGAGCCTCCTCCCAACAATGCTCTTGTGCAAGTTTGCTTAAAATCCATTCATTTGTTCAGAAGATATCGCGTCAGAAAACCTAATTTGATCAGTTTTCATGGGCTGGTGACCTTGAAAATGAGGTCAAGGTCACCAAAATCTAATCAACTCTTTCCCCCCTCCCAACCATGTATCTATGCAAGTTTGGTCAAAATCCATCCACTGGTTCAAAAGATATCGCGTAAGAAAGAAGCTACGCGGACGCGGACGCCGACGCGGACGCCGACGCCGACGCCGACGCCGACGGGAACCGCACCAAAAACAATATGTCCCCCACCTTCGGTTGGGGGGACATAATAACCTGGACTGTACATAGGGTAGACCAAATATGATGTAAGATGTAGTCTCCTGGGCGCTATGTCATTTTATTGGAATAATAAATTTTTAGTTCAAACTTTCCTGTAATGTGAGAAATCAATGTTAACACTGTTATTTGTGTAACAGGAGTTATGTTGTTTCGTTTATCATATTTTATGTGTTATTATCTATTTATAAATCGATCAAAATCTAAATTGTTACAACCAGTCAATAATTCTATTTATTATATGGCAAGTGATGAAATATAGAGAAATATGTATTAAATATAACCAATATTTGAAAAAGTTATATTTTCACATGTGAAAATATAAAAAAGTTATATTTTCACATGTGAAAATATAAGATTTGGGAATACGCAAATTACGATTCCACCGTTTCATTTCTAATTTATACATAACTAAATTTTATAATCTATGCTATTGTTGACGCAATGAACGTTCACACACAATAGCGACGTAATGACGTGACGTTATGACGTCATTTAAGATTTTGACGTCATATGCTTTAGCGCGCAACGTTACACTGACTACATGCAATATACAGTCGGTCGGTAACTATGGGCGGTAGCTGTATTCTATTATTTTTGTGCTTCCGCCATTTGGGACTATATTTTGTCTTTGAAAAATCTACAAAATCGTCATTCTACTTCCGGTGTTTTAAACTCGCTATATTTGAGTATAAAACTATTAAAACTGTAAAAATGCGTATGCAGTGGATATTTTGGTTTGTCATCTTCAACTTGAACCTAATTTGCATTCTGACGAATCAGATATGTCCTAGAAATTAGCGCTCGAATTTGACCACCAAAATCGAATCGGTGGTCCATTTCAGGACAGTGCCTCCACAAAATTGTGGCAGAAATTTAGGGCCTATAAAAAGTTTTCAAAGATATTTTTATAACGTGTTCTAGAGATGTCAATCTAACCTTGGGCCGAATGTGTGATTTCCAGTTTACTCGGTTTTAGAGAAAATTGACCATAAATGAAGACAAGATTTTGACACTCGAAACCCCTTTGCGCAGCCGCAGTAAACATCATCAACACGTGTTTACAAAACAAGGGACGACTAAAGACGCTTAAATAACCAGGCTTCATAGCAAGTTTTCTTTTAAGGACGTTGAAACAAATTCAGGCAATTGCTGAATGATTTCATGGGGGGACTGTTGGCCTGAAATGATCAGTTGTCATTATTCCTTTTTTGAATGCAATCGATCAAATAATGGTACTCACCGATTTTTACAGTGTGTATCTCGGCATGTCTTCTCAGATTTGTAACCACATGAAGCATGATAAATTTTCCAAAAGCAAGAAAAAAGCTTGAAAATACAAGCACATACAACTCTCATGCCTTCTTCTTTTTTGCTTCATAATGATGTCGTCATAACAGAGTGACATCATGCGTCATGTGACTACTACAGAATGTGGCCAAAAGTATTCGATTTTCATTGATTTTTCGAATTTGGTTTCACACCACAACTAAATGCATACGCATATATCTATTATTTTTTCAGTTTGTGATTGCTTTCCTGCTATCAAACCACGTAATAATGATTTCATTTCTATTGAATTTACGCCATGGAAAGGGTGAAATGATTTCGAAAGTGTTAGAGTGGCCTGAGATGAGGCACGGTGCCCCCACTCCCTCCACCGGCACTGTAGGCCTTCTTTGCAAATAACAATTACAATGATATATCCAGAAAACAAATCTTGGTTCTAAAGCCTAGGTTACATTTGGCCTACGATTAGCGATGATCGTACGATACACATTTTTGCATTTCGCGCGATCTCCGTAGGGTGACCCTAGCTACGATACCCCTACGATTTTACGGCTTACTACGATCTCCATAGCTTCTACGATTTTGTAGTAGGCCTAGTCTGCACTTTTACAAGTTTCTAAAAATCGCAAGACCGTAGCCCGTAGACACAACGCAGTTAGCATCGTACGGGCGCCGTACGGAACCCCTACGCTGATCGTGTGGTCACCGCACGGTTTTTATGATAATTTGGGGACTAAAATCGTAAGATATTCGTAAACCTTTAGGGTGATCGTAAAGGTTATTAAAATCGTTCGCATATCGTTCGGTCGTTATACGGACATACAACGGCGTCCGCGAGTTTATCGTGTGGCCACCATATGATTATTGAGCATTTTTGACGGGATATGGTTCCTTACGATTTCCACTTAAAGTGTGCGGAGACCCTACGACTTTCCTACGATCTCCGTACGTTTTTGACTCGGAACATAAAAGAAAGTCAGAACAAAAAATCATAAGATGCCCGCATGAATTGTAAACACATACCGTCGTAGCCCATTATCGTCTACGATGTCTAAAATATCGTAGGGAAAATCGCAGACCGAAAAGTCGTACAATGATCGGGGAAAATGTAACCTACTAGGCATGACCCCTTGCGGACTCCCTACGATCGCTGCACGATTTTTGTCCCCAAACTATCATACAAAAATCACGAGGTGACCGCTTGAACAGCGCAGGGTCTCCGTACGGCGCCCGTATGATGAAAATGTAAAACTTGTACGATCATCGCAAGCTAATTGTAGCCAAGGCATCAGTCAGAAGTCCAAGGGACTCCGTACTTTGTCCACTAAAAGTCTTCGAAGACCCTACGACTATCGTACGACCGCCTTGCGTTTTGTATCAGAACGTATAGTGACTCCGAACGGACATCGCACGGGTTCCGTACGATATCCACTTAATATAGGCTTAATGGAGATAGAACGTATTATCGTTGCAAAGATTGTACAGAATTAGCAAACGTACATATAGTTGGTTTATGAAAGAAAAAAATGTTTCCAGGGGTTGTATTTTACAACATTTTCTCTGAAACTGCTTATTAATCGCAGGCCTTTTGTTTTGGTTCTAGTGATATTTAAAGGATCTTGTTATTTATAATCTATCTTTGTAATCACAACCTGGATTCTCGATTAACGAGTTTTTATGAGACACGGTAAATGGCGAGGGTTGTTCGAAATTAGTCGCCCTGTCAATTTAGATCAGTATATTTGAGAACGCTTGATGATAAGAAAAAGTAAAGATCAGAATAAGTTAAAAAAAATCATATATGCGCAGCACACTGCATTACTAAATTTAGTTAAATCATAGTAACTGAGTGGCAATCTATTGGGAAATAGAAGCTCACTCGGCTTACGATGTATTCTAAGTATAATAAGATTGTACCTAAATGTCAATTTAGTTTTTTCCCATCTCGGGTTTTGGAGTGGGAATTTCTTTGATTGTGCCTCTTACTCTTACTTTTTAGGGCATGTGCATATTAAAGGGCACTGTGTTGTCATCGGACCTTTATATATATAGCTCTCGTTATTTATTCTATGAAAACGTACAATAAGTTATACATCACCGACATTGAGGATCCATGGGCGCCGAATAACTAACTGAAATCCGAAGAAAAAGAAAAAAACACAAGTTGAACCGCGGTGGTATGCCCGGCGAGTGCATAGGCGTGACTAACAATGCTTAAGTAAAATCTATAGAATATCCACTCTCTGTATCGATACCCAACGCTACCCATAGAGAAAGGAAAATATTTTTAAAAACATAATTTGCAAATAAAAGTTTGGATGACCAAACGCTGAGCTAGGACAAGACTGCGTTGATAAAATCGTTCGGAAACTGCCGGAGTTCGGGAATTCATGAATAGACATGCCCACTCTGGTATTTAGCCGTCGGTTCAGGGATTACATGTTCAATTATCTTATATCCGTCTCGACGTGACTTTTACCTTGTTGACTGTGGCGCGCTAACATGGCTAAACCACATTTAAACATACTAAAAAAGCAATGGCTTAAATCTCTCATAAGGTCGTACGAGTTACCTTTCTTGACTATTTCGAGGTCATGGCTCTATCATTTGAAGTTGCTTCCCTTTTACCATCAGCGGCTTGTATTGAGCAATTGGCCAATTAAAGCCAAATAACAAGAAGTGAGAACCAATGTTTCGACATTATGTGTTTAAACATAATCCTAGACAAATGACCAAGATGCCTGCCATGCCCACACACTTCTTCCAAAATTTTACTCTCGGGAACTGCTGAATCTATTGCAATGAAACTTGACATGTTGCAGATAACCACTATGTGTTATTCTGGCCCTGCCCTAGGGCTATCTATATGACCATTATAGTCAAACGAATTATATGTACATGTATCTCACACCTCAGGTGAGCGTTAACAGTACCATAGATCCTCTGTTTTAACACCATGCTGTTCAATACCCGGTTTGGGTCGGTGAAGTATGACCCCATGTCGCAGAACTGTACATGTAGAAATAAACTGGGCCGCGGTAAAACTATGGCGCTATCATAGAAAATTTGGTAAAAGTGGTACTTTTGCTGTCGGGTGGCAAGAATTTTATTACCTGGGATTACCTGTTGAAATTTAATTGGGCGTGGACTGACAACTAGCCCAGGTAACATTAAACCATATTATTGCATAAATACCGGTCTCACACGATATTAACAGCCGTTTATAACATGCATTAATATTGCAATTCACACGCGCACGTGCTGTTTATACATGGCTTTTACTTATGTTCGTTACCGGGCGCCAGCAAAGCACGTGCTAGTAATGAGAAACTGAAGTCCGCCCGGAACGAGCATAGAAACGAAAGACTTTACGCGTATGAAAATGTGATTGAGGTTGTAAAATATAGTGCACCATATTTCTTTTGTTTCTGCACCTTATTTCTTTCGTTTCTGCAGAATTTATGCGATCAAAAATGTTTTTGTCATCCATTTACATTCGCTAGGTCCCTTGGGGAGTGTTGAAAACCGAGTGCTACTGCGCCCTCGGTTTTCAACACTCCCCGAGGGACCTAGCATGAACCGTGATAATTTGGCGTAACTGTAAACCGTTTGTATCAGCTAGGTGGGGAGGGGGCACCGGGATATACCGGCAGAAACATCTGCTTAAACCTTCTTACCCCTGGATGTAAACCTGGATGCTTCGGCGAAGTTTGACCGATGCCACAGTACAACTTTTACTTACAGCGTAAATGAAAACATGCCCATGCAATATCAGTATACAGCTTAGTGTGTTTCTCCTCTTCTTTTTCTTTTTTTCTTCAAGTATTGCATGGACATTTATAGTTTGTGTCACAGTGATACGATCGTCCTCGTGCTCGGCGCGTTAGACCAAAAGCTTTAGCCGGCTACCTTACACACAGATGAACCATTTGCTCTATTTTTAAAGCGATTAAGATCTACCATCTCCGATTATATATATGACTTTTTAACGCCTTGGAATCACCTCCCTGTCTCGCTTCTGGTAGAAAACGCGCACAACATGTAACATAACTATTTTCAGAATCTAAGTTCTGCTTGCACACTGATGTGGCGGTTGACTTTTAATCATGGGATTCGTCTGGACTCAATCATTATTCTTGAATTGACGGTGAAATAACAGCAAAACTGTGCTTTTATGTTACCAAAACTGTGCTTTTATGTCAGCAAAACTGTGTTTTTATGATTGCAATGACAAGGACAAAGTTTTCGGGTGTGCCGAGTGTTAAAATGCTATGTAACGTTCTTTCTGTTTTATCCTGCATCCACGCGCGTGCGTGCGTGCGTGTGTGTGTGTGTGTAAGTGTGTGTCCAATTAATGGGTCCAATTAGGAATAGCACTTACAACATTAAAATAGAAACTCAGCACGTGCAAATATTTATTGGCACACACGTCGTATAGATTACAGATACCCTGTTCATGTGTTGTGCATTCAATCAAAACGAACCGAAACACGCCTATCATCAAATTATAGCGGTGTGCTACCTTCCAGTGTCAGTGCAGTGGGGTGACGACAGCTGATTATTGTTACGTCACAGATTACTTCACAGACCTGCGAAATTTGCAGATTCCTCCTGCATTTTGCTGTCGTTGTTTTTAGACGATTCTTTTGAAAATAAATGAAATTGGACATTGTATGGAATATGAATTTGATCATAGTGCTACTAGAATTACTAAAATGACGGGATCAAAGACCAATGGTAAGATAAAACATTTGCTTTTGTTCACATTTTATGTCAACAACAAGCCAAACACTGTTCCAGAAATGTCGCCATTTTCTCCGGTTTTACCATTTTGAAACCGAAAGTAGATTTTAGATTGTGGCAGAAATTTAGGGCCTATAAAAAGTTTTTGATGAAAATTGGCACACAGACAGAAAATTTTATGCTCTGTTTGGTTGTCAAGATGAAAAATTTCCAGTTTATTCGCAAATTACTGCTTTTTTCGTTTTTCTGAGGGCACTGTCAAACGGCAAAAAACTCGCAACTTTAACGCGGTTCTTCAGCGACACCGGGATAAATTCACGCATACGGCAATTCTTTTTGAACCGAATGATGTTCGCTTTTTCTATTTTCATCGCTGACAGATCGCAAATCTGAAGTATAAACGAGAACTTTGATGATAAACGCATCAACTGAAATGGGGCTTCAAAAATTGGAAGTAGTTCCCGGGAACGAACGCACGTGAATTTTGTTTTTAAAATCCTACGCTAGGCCCATCTCCGTTCCCGACTGATAATAAAAAGAAAATTCAAGTTTTTGTCGTGAATAGGACTTTTATTTCATCTCGTGAAGTGAAAAATTATATGATTTTTTTCACTTCACTCAATGAAATAAATCTCATATTCACTACTTGAATATCCTCTATGTATTAAGATTGACTTAGCGAAATCCGTTCAAATCTAAAATTTGGCCAAGCTTCAAGTACGGGTACTGCTATGCCATTACTTATGAAACAAATCGGCATTATTCAAAGAGAAATACATATTTTAGAACACCTGACACAGGTACATTGTTTCAGTCCTGAAATAGAATAAAAAAATACCTGACATTATGAAAACATGCCCATGCAATATACAAAGATCTTTAAAATTGTCAAAATAAAAAAAATCATTAGAAAAATTTTGATATTTTTATTATTTTTGCTCAAAACATAGATTGTGGGTACACGTTAGAACCGCCTTGGCGAGGCGGTTCTAACGAGTACCCACAATCTATGTTTTGGAGCAAAAATAAGAAAAATAGTTATAGCCCTGCAAACCCCAGTTTTGCTATATAAAAGTTGGGTTCAAGGGGTATATATAACACGGACATGTTTTAATAATCTTTATTCAAAGTCGCATACATATATCAACAATCAACATAAGCTCTGTAGAGCTTTTTATTGCGACTAACTAATCTTAGCTTATCTTAGTTAATCTAACATATGATACATATGAGGCACCACATGGGAAAACCAACAATCTGCATATGCGAAAACAAAGACGCAGATCTGCTTCGCAGTAACTGCGAAGCTGATCAGCGCCTTTGTTTTCGCTACACGGATAGTTCAATCCCTCTACTTCCTAAATACGAAATTTCATGCTTCCAGCTGTCTTCTGTTACTGTGCAGCCCGGTTTGTGTCGGACCTGTTCGAAAACCACATTGTTTGTTTTCCCACGAGACGGCTCATATATAATCTGAATCTGAATCTGAATAGTTTACTGGTGACACGCCAAATGACATTATTTCACCAGGGGGTTCGGATGGGGGGGAAATTAGTCCCTTGAACGCACGAGTGAAGCGAACTTGGACACACAGTCATCAGACATTTCAGCAGAGGAGACAAGTGAATCAGGGAGGTCATTCCAGTCCCTGATAGTCTGTGGAAAGAAACTACTTTTGTACGCTTCTTTGCTAGCTGAAGGTATCTGAAAAGCCAAAGAGTGTTGATTTCTACAACGCCTATTCTTTGGGATAAGGTCATCTGTGGGTATTCTGGCTTTACCCTTTAGACCTTTGTATAGCAATATAAGTCTACTATCCTTCCTCCTTTTCTTAAGAGATATACATATTGAGCTGTGGAAATGTGACTTGCTCAAGCTTCAATAGCCACGACTGTATATAGGGTAGACCAAATATTATGTAAGGTGTAGCCTCCTGGGCGCTCTGTCATTTTATTTGAATAATAATTATTTAGTTCAAACTGTCCTGTAATGTGAGAAATCAATGTTAACATTGATATTTGTGTTTTCCTGATGTTTACACACAAACTTGATTGACATAAATGCTGGAACGACATTGCCAAATGAGCCGCATCGTGAGAAAACGGGATTATTGCCTATGCGAAAACAAAGGCGCAGATCAGCTTCGCAGTAACTGCGAAGCTGATCAGCGCCTTTGTTTTCGCTACTCGGATCGTACAATTCCTCTTCTACTTAAATCCGAAATTTCAAGCTTCTAGCTCTTTTCTGAGCTTGTACAGGCCGGTTTGTGTCGGACCTGGTCGGAAACCCCGAAGACCGGTTTTCTCGCGTCGCGGCTCAAATGAAAATGGCTATTATTACCTGATAAAACATATGTTTCATCTTTGTTAAGGCTTATTCCACACAGAGCACCATCACTCGCTGTGTATACCCTCGACGTGTTCACACTGCTGCCCAGCTGTCAAAGGTGAAGAAGAAAAGGTGTTTAGTCTAATTATCCCGTTATAACTCATGTTACATGTTTTCCGACGCTACTTTTAAAATTAATTGTTTGAAATACGAGCATGCAAACCTTTATAATCATTGACCAGAAGATACAGCATATGAAAATACAGCGAAGTCTGTGGTGTTTTCTAAAAACGGCGAATAATTATGACCATTGACTATAGTTTACTTGAGAAACTCCAAACTAGTTATTCGTTTTTCGTAAAATGCAGTTGGTTTTATCTTAAGAATCTTAATGAATGAAAAAAGAAGAAAAAAGAAAGGGTTAAAGGCATTAGTTCTAAGACAGTTTTTCTCTGGGCAGGGCTCATATGTATATATGTCATTTCATGTATATATAGCTTTTTAAACTGTATATTCTTGAAATTTGTAACTCTTATTGTCTCTCTCAATTCTTTTAGAATGGCAGTTGTATAAGTGAGTTTTGTATGTAAGATATGTTTTAATGTATACACTGGTGACACAAATAAACGATACTTGACTTGACTTCTTGTGTATTTATTTCATGTCAAGGTGCCCGCGCCCATTGGGGCCTAAAGAAACAGACGGGCTGCTTGTACCTCCAGGCAAAGCTTCTACGCTACTGACTGTCCATCTGATTACTGATTAACCGTCAATGTCCGAGCCTGCCCAGGAAAAGTGGTTCAAGTCAAACCATCCGTAAATAGACCTTACTGGTTTAGTTGGGTGGTTATATCTGAAGCACATTTGGATGTCATGACGTCCTAATTTTGAGTAAAAGTCGCATAAAATAGAGGTAGCGTCCGGACATGACAAGAGCTGTTGACCGGGATGTTTAGCATCAATTCAAACAAACAAAAAATGTTTTCCTGATGAATTAATTGCACTATACCTTAATTCCGAAATTTGCCGTTGGGTTTATTTCATAGTACACCGGTGAGAATAAGGAATTAGGATAAACTTCCGTTCTATCGCCAACTACCTTTGCCTTGATAACTGAAAGTAAACATACAAAATGAACATTACGAAGACACGTTCATGTAATATACATATTTTTCCTACAAATTGAAAATTTTCAGTATAACATTTTTTATAATTTTCTTATTTTTGCTCAAAAAATAGATTGAGGGTACACGTTAGAACCGCCTCGTCGAAGCGGTACTTACGAGTACCTACAATCTATGTGTTGGATCAAAAATGTGAAAAACAGGTATACCCCTGCACTAGGTATTCAATATAAAAGAGGGGTTCAAGGAGGTATTCATTTCACTGACATGTTTTCCAGATGAATGAATCAAAGTGAATATAAAGTGAGAATGGAATATGTCGATACAATCAAATATAAAATCCCAGCCGGTGACCAAGATACCAGCGAAAGAGGAATACAAGACAAAATGATAAATCATCAGGAAAACATCTCCGCGACATGTATACCCCCTTGAACACTTTTCTATAGCAAAACTGAGGTATGCAGGGGTATACCTATTTTTTCTTATTTTTGCTCCAAAACATAGATTGTGGGTACGCGTAACGTGTATTCATAATCTATGTTTTGAGCAAACATAAGAAAAATGACAAAACTTTTCTACTTTTTTTTATTATTATTTTTAAAACTTAAAAAATCTCTGTATATTGCATGATTGCATGGGCGTGTTTTCGTAATGTTTAAACAACACGCATGAAGATCGAGATGACGAACTCTTAGCTCTTTTCTAGCAGAGTATTCATCCGAATACCATCAGCGAAAACCAAAATGGCGTTTACAATAGACAAATAGATGGAATAAACAGGCATTATTGATAGGACATTAGAGCGGTCACCATGTTGAAGAAATACATTGGCGTGTTGAATCGATGTTTCAGGACCCCGGTCTTCCTCTACAGACTGTTTCGATTTTTAAAAATATATATAAGACATTGTATAAATCAGGGCCCAGAATTACAATGATTCCTTAAAGTTAAGGCCCACCTTAGTTAAGGTGACAAATTTTGACTCAATATTTCAGTAACCGTTAAAATCAATAGCTGATTTTACAAAAATATACAGGTGTGTAAAATAAAACGCCCTTTACATAATAAAACAGAAACATATGCTATTAGTATGTTATAAATGCATGTTTATGGATGCTAAAGTTTGCCACCTTAACTAAGGTCTTCCTTAACTTTAAGGGAGCATTGTAATTCTGGGCCCAGGACAGCATGTCCGTGAAATGTATACCCCCTTAAACCACACTTTTATATAGTAAAACTGGGGTGAACCAATGTTTCTTATTTTTGAACCGAAACATAGATTGTGGATACTCGTTAGAACCGCTTCGGTCATGTCGGTTGAGCAAAAATTCTGAAAATATCATACTTTTCTGATGAAATTTTCAATTTTACAACTGAAAAAATTCTGTATACTCCATGGGCAAGTTTTAGTAATGCAATATTGAGCAGAGCAGAGAAAATATCTGCAAAGTTGACTAGATGAATATATATAGATCACAAAGAAAGAAAGAAAGAAAGAAAGAAAGAAAGAAAGAAAGAAAGAAAGAAAGAAACATTATGAAATAAAGAAAGAAAGAAAAACAAAGAAAGATGCATTATCAAAGAACGAAAGAAAGAAAGAAAGAAAGAAAGAAAGAAAGAAAGAAAGAAAGAAAGAAAGAAAGAAAAACAAAGAAAGAAAGATGCATTATCAAAGAACGAAAGAAAGAAAGAAAGAAATAAGAAAGAAAGAAGGAAAGAAGAAAGAAAAGAAAGAAGAGAGAAAGAGTGAAAAAGACTCACCAAATCCATTATCGTTGTATTTCAAAGCCGAGCAGAGTTGGGACTGCCAGAATGGCATGCGTGGGTACCAAGCACACGAACAGCCCAGCGATACTTGGATCACACCATACAGAAACACTGCAATTGACAGAAGCTGCATTTTGAAAGTAAGTTCTCTCAAATTTTCAGACGTCTGAATTGTAAGAAGACTGGTCAAATTATGTAAGACAAACGGAGAAAATATGAATCATCAAGGTTTATGTATACTCAATTGAAAAAGAAACGCATCTCGTCTATGATAATGACTTCCAATGTGTATTAGAGCTGCTGTGTGCTTATACACGTATATTGCTCTAATCCAAATCAAATATCTCAACGTAAGCAAATAAAAGGCGGACACATGCAAACTGTTTCAAACGCCTTAGGGTCTTTCCAGAAAACGGCGTTTAGTCGAACCATCTAAGCTTATATACACTGTTATATATTCCTTTGAAAAAGATAGAAGAAATTTTCTGTTAACCTTGACAGTGCCACATGTATATGATTGAGTATTTGGATCCACATGCAATAAAGAGAGATTATTTTCAGCTGAAAAAAAAATCATTAAGAGCAAATGATGTTTTTGTTGTTGCTTTTTTCTGAGAAATCAGAAATTCATTATCGGTTTAGATACATTTACTAACCAATGTTTTATATATTTGACTCTGTTTGGATGGTACTTGTCTTTGTATCGTCTATCATTGTTGAAAGTTGCAAAATTACTCATTTTTTGCCAAATCTAAAGGGTCACTGAAGAGGCTTGAGTAGCTGAAACCGCGATATGGTCCATCCCTTTTCTCATTTATACGCTCACTGCTTTTTTATTTTTGCATGATGTGAAAGTCGTCCCAAAGTCAGGTAGAAATCCAATAAAAAAGGAATCCACCAGAAATGCTGTCACGACCGACATGTCCAAAGGTAGAACTTGGCAATACATGGGAACATAGTGAAGTTACCGGGCGCGGCAGCTTGTCGATGGCATAGCCGATTCATCATGTCGAGGCACAGAAATATTTGGCCATAAAACGAGGTATTAATTTTCCACTCCCGCTGTAATTAACGATTGGCTAGCTCTAACGCGTTAAGTTCTCACGCAACTTCCGCATTTTTTTTTTTTTTTTTTTTTTTTTTTCTCTGAATAGCTTTATATAACCTCAGATATAAAAAACTGTATATATGTCTTTTTATGATATTGCTGGATTGTTTTTCGAAACATAGGCTGCAACCCATACAGTTAACAAGCATTTAGAGAAACAAAAATATGTTTAATTGAATAAATGAGCCGCCTCATGGGAAAACCAACAGTCTGCATATGCGAAAACAAAGACACAGATCAGCTTCGCGGTAACCGCGAAGCTGATCAGCGCCTTTATTTTCGCTACTCGGATAGTACAGTTCCTCTTCGCTACTCGGATAGTACAGTTCCTCTTCTGCTTAACAAAGACACAGATCAGCTTCGCGGTAACCGCGAAGCTGATCAGCGCCTTTATTTTCGCTACTCGGATAGTACAGTTCCTCTTCTGCTTAAATCCGAAATTTCAAGATTCTAACTCTTTTCTGTGCTTCTACAGCCCGGTTTGTGTCGAACCTGTTCGGAATCCACATTGTTGGTTTTCCCACGAGGTGGCTCAAATGTCATGCTTCAAGGAAAGCAGGCTGTGTTGATATAGATGGCGTCACAGTGCCATTAGAACTGGTCATGAAAATACCTCTACGGTCTCACCCACTTCTGCTGTTTCAAGATGGTCTTTTCTCATTTGTGGTGAAAGAAATGTGCACTCCCAGCAGGCACATGACGTCAGAATGACGTCAGATCGACGTCGATGCGACGTCATGACGTCGCATCGACGTTGATATGACGTCATTTTGACGTCATGTGCCCACTGGGCTAAGTACAGGTTACCCGTCTCTGGCGGCTTTCTCATGAAAGGCGTCGCTAATAACAGTACAATAACGGACCGCCCGTCACGTAATCTGCTGACAGTGGATGGAAAGCACTAGCTAAATCAAAAACTCTTTCCTTTTCGGGGGGCATTTTATTTTGAATTCAGAATAGTTTATAAACATGCTGCCGTCAGACACATTAAGTAAAAGTACTTTTGAGAAAACCGACATTTTGTATATGCGAAAACAAAGGCACAGATTAGCTTCGCAGTAACTGCGAAGCTGATCAGCGCCTGTTTTCGCTACATGGATAGTACAATTCCACTACTATCTAAATCCTAATTTTCCAGCCTCTTGCTGTGTTATGTGCCTGTACAGCTCGGTTTGTGTCGGACCTGTTCAAAAACCACATTGTTGGATTTCTCATACGCGCCACAGAATTGAATAATGGTGTTTTGTTCTACCATTACGCATGACAAGTGCTGCAACACATTGTTAGGTAGAAGTCTTTTGTTTGCTTTGTATGATTTGAACACAGATGGCATGTCTGTATAGAAATGAACTGAAATTGATCAAAATGCACTGAATTCGAGCCGCTTGTGAAGTAGTATGCATTTTCACTATGACTATGCGATGCCAAAGGCACTATCTTATCTGATTCAGTGAGCGGTGGCTTAGTGGTAGAGCGTCGGACTCCGAATCGAGAACTCCTCGGTTCCGGAACCCGACTGACGCCGGATTGTGTTCTTGAGCATTACGAAAACTTGCCCATGCAATATACAAAGAATTTTTTTTTTCAGCTCTAAAATTTGAAAATTTGATTGGAAAATTTTCAAAAATTTTAATATGTTTGCTCAAAACATCGATTGTGCGTATACGTTAGAACCGCTTCGACGAGGCGGTTCTAACGAATACCCACACTCGATGTTTTGGATCAAAAATAAGAAAAATAGGTATACCTATGTAAACCCGAGTTTTACTATATAAATTTTGGGTTTATTTGGGGTATACGTTTCACGGACATGCTTGAGCAATGACGCGAGAAAACCTGTCGTCAAGGTTTCCGACCAGGTCCGACACATAATGGCCTAATTAAACAGTCACAGAAGACTAAAAGCTTGAACTTTTGGATTTAAGAAGAAGATGGATTGTATTATCCATGCAGCGAAAACAAAGGCGCTGTTCAGCTGTGCAGTTACTGCACAGCTGATCTGCGCCTTTGTTTTTGCATATGCAAATTTCCAGTTTTCTCATGACGCGGCTCATATGTCTTACAGGAATGAAATTTACCCATTTATGAAAAATAATCTTGTCCATCATTATCATTTGGATTAATCTGGCTTCTTTCATTTTGTGGATTTTTTTTTTTTTAATGTTTTAGTCATTTTTCGATTACTTCCATTTTGAGGAAATTTTAAATTCTATACTCGTTTTTGATTAAATTCCTTTAAGCAAACAGAATATCCCAAAATGGGATGCCGCGTCATCAGGAAAACATGTCCGTGTAATGTGTACCCCCTTGAACCCCACTTTTATTTAGCAAAACTGGGATATGCAGGGGTATACCTATTTTTCTTCTTTTTTGCTCCAAAACATAGATTGTGGGTACTCGTTAGAACCGCCTCGGCGAGGCGGTTCTAACATGTACCCACAATCTATGTATGAGCAAAAATAAGAAAAATATCAACATTTTTCTGCTGAAAAGTTTCATTTTTAAGCTAAAAAGCATTAGATTGGAGATGTAGTGAGCTAATTCGAGCCTGCCTAGCTCCTCTAGCTCCGTAAGGATATGAAAAGTTAAAGTGATAAAAAATGATTATTCCCAATTTAGACAGAGTTTCCTACTCCAAAAATGATTTGCGTTGTGTACCCTTAGATAACTTTCTAAGGTAAGCTCAAATTTGAATATTTTACAAAATGATAGTAGTTGCATTTATAAAAACAAAAATCATCAAGAGTTATAAACATTAATTATAATGAAAACAATATTGAATCAACACGGCTCAATTGGGCTCACTAATTTCGGATAGCTTCGTGAACGACTAGCTCAAAGATAACACAGCTAAATGAGACTCATTTCTACAGGAAGCATGGGCTGAAGATTGGGCTCCTTTCTGTTTTTAGTATAAATACAAGATATATTAAAATATACTTTTTCTACAGAGTAGGAAAGCCAATATTTCAGGCACGTCTACGACTCTATAGAAATATTACCTTATTATTGCTGTGCGATCCGGCATAGAAAAACATTTAGCGTGGCCCACTTTCAGCTTTTATACCTGTGGTTAATTACCTTGCTGTTTCGATTGGATAATAAGACCTGTTCATCCACTGGTCAGTTGAAAACGAAAGTAGGCATTTGATTGGTTAATTTCGTGATCATTTCATTGGTCAAAGAAGTCGCAATTTCAATCCGTTTTGGTGATCAAGCTCTACCACTGAACGTACACTTTCTGTGTACTGTATTGAGGCTATTTTGTCACATTACCCACGCCTCGAAATACATCCGTCCCGGATGGTATGATAAAGACAAAATTAAAGAAAAGAAAATCATAATCATATCTTTTTCTCTTTATATATGCTCTGTAACATATGTTTAAACACATACTTTAATCATTTTGCTTGAATGCAACGATGTGTTTGTTTTTGGTCCATAAAATCATACACTTCTGAGCAAAAAGCATTTTAGATCAAATTACGTTTACTTTAACGTTCTTAAATACTGAGCTACAAAATCCTTTGAAGCATTGTCCGGTTATCTACCAGTGAGAAACTAAAGGTTCTTTCTCTTTTCATCTCTCAAAACTGTTTCTTAGTTGGAACTGTCCATAAATTCAGTTTCTTCAATCTCTACTATCTCAATCTGTCTGCCTCCCTCCTGGTAACTTGTTGTCTTCCAAACAACCTTCCTGCATTTCACAGCGTCTGTCTGTGTACCTGCACTTATTTTGATAACTGCTTGTTCGGATCCTTCCAAGCTCCTGTTCTCATTCTCAACTACTGCTGCTGGCGACTCCTCTTGTGATGTTGAGTGTATTTCAATATGTGCCGTACAAGGCCGTTTGAAATGTGGTCGAGCAATATTTGGGTGTCCAATCTTTGGAATTTTGACTGGACCAAGTTTCCACTTTGCTCTCAAACTGTCTCTTAAACTCACTTTCTTGTTAGTGACTGACTGCTTGCTGGGTGGATGGTACACAGGAAGAGGAGCAGTGGGTTTTCTCACAGTAGGATCCTCTATCGAATCTCCGTCAGCTGCACATTTTGAATCATGTTTTGCCTTTTCATCATCCCTTTCTTGCTTTTTATCATCACTTTCCTGCTTTCCTTCATTGTTTGTCTCATTATCAGATATTTTCAGATCAACACTCAAATCACTATCACTGTCCCCGATTAAGCTTCCTGGATCATCATTTTCCCAGTCTTCCTTTTCTGATTCTGTCTCTTTTTCACTCTCAGATAACTCATTCTTCTCATTGTTGTCCGTTTGACTATTTGTACTTGGAGTCACCTTCATCTCAGGCTCCTTTTCTTGTGTCACAGCTTGTGTCATGCTGTGCTGACGTTTCTGATGGCGGCTCACATTCCCATTCTTATCTGTTACATAGTCACACTCATTACATTTCAGAGATTTCTCCATCTTTCTGAGTCCGCATTGTACAAGGTGAGCTCTCATAACTTCACTGTCTGCCGTGCGGAATGGACACATTGGACATTTTTGTTCTTTGTTAGGCTCATTCGACTCCCGTTTTCTTTTTGTTGTCTTGGTGAGTGCCATCTTTATCTGAAACAACAACAAAAAGAAACATAGAGTTACCTACTAGTACTTTGTAATGTAATCAGAAAGCCAATATGGGGGTCTTCGTGTTCTTTGCATATTTTCTGGAGCCCAATCCCCACTCACAGCTTCCATGTCTATGATTACATCATTGTTTGTGTTTGTTTCTTTTACTGAATCATTTGTTCTTTCTGGCTCATTATTTTGTCCATCTGAAATCAAATCTTCATGTTCCAGCCTTTGACTCCTTTTCAATCTCATTCTGTCAATATGTATTACTTGTGGTTTCCTTCTTTGACCACAGTTTACCTTAAAGGTAACATTTGTACACTTTTCAAGTATTTTGAAAGGACCTTTCCAACGATTCGTCAGTTTTGGAGACTGACCAGGAAGATATCTGGGAAAGTACACATACACTTCATCATCTTTATTGAACTTTTGCCAACTGAGCTTCAAGTCATGAAGTGATTTTTGTCTCAACATAGCTCCCGGAACATGGTTTCTTACACAACTGTATGCCTTCTCGAGCTTTTCTTTGAGTGCCCATGCCCACTGGTTCTCTGGGATACTTCTGATACTGGACGGCATTTCATACATGATATCCAAAGGTGTAGACACTTCTCTATCAAGCATGAGATAGTTTGGGCTGAATCCAGTTGTTTCATGCTCCGCTGATCTATATGCCATAGTCAGAAATGGTAAGTGCTCATCCCAGTCAGATTATTGATTGTTAATGTAAGATTTCAACATTCTCACCAGTGTTTTATTGAAACGCTCCACCATTCCATCTGACTGTGGGTGATACGGAGTTGTGCGTGCTTTCTTTATATGCAGCACTTTACACATCTCTAAGAAGAGCTGACTCTTATATTGCCGACTCTGATCTGAATGTATGATGTATGGCACACCAAATTTTGATACAACTTCTCTAACGATAATATCTGCTACCGTTCTTGCCTCCATATTGGGCATCGGAAATGCTTCTGTCCACTTGGTGTAGTAATCTGATACCACCAAAATATATCTGTTGCCTTTATCGGTAACAGGTAGCTCACCCAATATATCTGTTGCAATCCTTTCCATTGGTGTACTTGCTCCTACAATTTGCATAGGGGCTCTGGGTGTTTTAAGAGGACCTTTACTTTTCTGGCATTTTTCACAACCAGCAACATAGTGTCTCACATCCCGCTGTAAACCTGGCCAGTAATATGATTGTCGTACTTTGCTTAGTGTCTTTTTGATCCCTAGATGTCCAGCTGTTTGGTGATCATGACAGTATGACAGAACCTTCCTTCTTTCACTTAATGGTACGATAGCCTGCAATATTGTACCTTTTTGATCTTACCATTTTCTGTATAGAATTTCATTTTCTATATCTAACATTTGTCTTTGTGCCCACAAAGCTTTTCCTACCGAACCCTGTGAGCTCATTACTGATCTTTCCGGATTCATGCCGCCTTTTATTTACTGTGTGACTGTAGAAATTTCCTTATCACTTTGTTGAAGTTCCTTCAGGGATTCTTTACTAGTCACGTCTTGTTGTCTGTTGATCTCGTTTCCATCAGACATGGCACTTAGAGTTTCTTTCATTTCCTTTCCTCTACACTGTCCACAGCTATGCCTACTCAGTGCATCAGCATTTTTATGCTGAGTACCCGGTCGATGCTGGATTTCCATGTCATAGGTTGATAGAACCTCAATCCATCTTGCAAGCTGTCCTTCTGGATTCTTAAAATTGAGCAACCATCTCAATGAGCCATGATCCGTTCTTACTTTTAATCTTTTTCCGTACAGATAATGACGGAAAAATTTAACAAAATGTACTACAGCTAAGAGCTCTTTCCTTGTCACACAATACTTTCGCTCTGACTTTGTGAGAGCTCTGCTAGCATATGCAACGACCTTTTCTTGACCTTCAATATTTTGTGAAAGTACAGCACCAATTGCTGTGTTGCTTGCATCTGTGTCAAGAATGAATGGCTCATCAAAATTTGGAAAACTCAAAATGGGAGCCTGTGTTAGCTTTGACTTTAATGTTTCAAAAGCTGCTTGACAATCTTCTGTCCAGACGAATTTCTGTTTCTTTTCTGTCAACTTATTGAGGGGTTTCACAATGCTGGCAAATCCTTTGATATAGCGTCTATAATAACTACAGAGCCCTACAAATGAGCGCACATCAGTAATATTGCTTGGCTCCTTCCATTCTTTGACAATCTCTACTTTCTTTGGATCTGTAGTATGCCCTCTGTGGATATAATATGACGGAGGAATTCGACCTGCTCCGCAAAAATATGACACTTCTTAGCTTTTAATTTCAAGCCCGCGGATGACAGTCTGTTGAATACTGTCTCAAGATTCTGAAGCATTTCATTGAAAGACTTGGCTATCACAATTATGTCATCAAGGTATATGAGACAGATGTCCCACTGTAGCCCTGATAGCACAGTTTCCATGAGCCTTTCGAATATGGCAGGTGAATTGCACAAGCCAAATAGCATAACTCTGAACTGGTATAACCCTCTTTTTGTAGCAAACGCTGTTTTCGGCTTGTCTTCTGGCTCCAGCTCAACTTGCCAATATCCTGAGCACAGGTCTAGCGTTGAAAACCATTGTGCTCCAGACAAATGGTCGAGTGAATCATCTATCCTGGGTAGATTGTACGCATCTTTCACTGTCAACTCATTTAATTTCCGATAATCAACACAACAACGTGTTGTGCCATCTTTCTTTTTAGCCAACACCACTCCTGCTGACCAAGGACTCACTGATGGCTCAATAACATCACGTTCTAACATATCGTCAATGTGTTGATCCACCTCTTGTTTCATATGCACTGGTATTCTGCGTAGAGTTTGCTTTACGGGTGGTCTGTCATTGGTCTTGATGCCATGCCTCACTATGCCCGTTTTTCCCAGCTCTTTATCATTGTTTGCAAATAGGCTACAATGTTTCATAAGTAGCTCTTCAACTTGCTTTGTTTGCTTTTTAGTACTTTTCGGACTCATTTTTTTAACAGGTCGTTAACCGCTGGTGACAGGCTCTTTTTGTTAGTATGCTGTTCATTAGAATCCATGACTTTGTCTACTGGGCTCATCGATGCCACACATGTTCCTGAGTGTATGGTTTTTACATCCTGTGACAAATTCATGATTCTTAAAGGGACTTTCTTACTATTGTCAACTGAGGCTTTTGCTACTAAGCCATGGTCTGAATTTGTAAAGGTTTTCTCTGGCTCCACCAGGCTCACCCCTTTTGGCAAATAATCATTCTCTGGGATTTTCACATCTACATAGATAATTATCTCAGATCGTGGAGGTATGCTGCATGTTTCCCCTACAGATATTCGATAACAGCCTATCGACCCCTCAGAAAGCATTGGGACTTCATCTGAGCCTATAAGCAATTTCTTGTTTACAATGTCCACTTTACATTTGTATTTTCTGAAGAAATCTAGCCCTATCACTCCATCCATTGCAATGTCTGCAATTGCTAGCTCTTGTTTGTACATCTTTTGTCCTATTTTAAGGTTTAATTCCGTTTTTCCTGCTACTTTAATGGGTTCATTCGTTGCTGACAGTATTTCCTTTCTGACCGCCTCTAATCCACTATCACCACCAAGTGAGCTCTTTACTGAGTTGTACAAATTTGTGTTTAAGATTGTCAGAGTAGCTCCAGTGTCAACGAGCAATTTGACATTCTTCTCACAAATCTGAGTAGTTACAAATAACCCAGAATTTTCTATGCTCCTTTTTATTCCAGTTTGTTTTCCTGGTTTGTTTTGGAAAGGACCTTGATTTGCTCCCTGCAATCCTCGACCTCGGCCACGACCCGGACCCCTTCTACTACATTGATTCTTAAAGTAACAATCCCTGCCGATGTGATTTGTCCGACCACATATATTACAGCTCATTTTAGAGTTGCTCTGTCTTGTTTCTGTCCGTGGTGCTGTTTGACTCTGTCTCTGAGACTTCAAGTCATTAATTTCTTTCTGCAGGTCTTCTAATCGGCTCATTAACTTCTGGAAATCTTTCTTTGACTGCTCCGTTTCTGTCGTATCTACTGGGCGTAAGTAACCCTTGAACTCCTTATTCTGTTCTTCCACTTTGACAAATGCCTCCAACTCTACTCCTGCCGAATAGCATCATTAAGTGTCGCTGGCTTAGACTGCTTGATTCTCAAACGCCACGAAGTGACACAGCCAAGTACATTGCTTTATCTTCGTCACTCCAATGTCCCAATGATGCACAAGCTTCGAAGTGTGACTTGTAGTCCAACCAAGATGATGTTCCATCGTATGTAGATGGCTTGATCAACACAGGCGGCCTGTTTCTTTTCTAATTTGTCTTACACTTGATTTGTGATTGACTGTCAGTTGTGAGCTCTCCAGTTTTATTTTCACTGGTGCGCTCCATTCCAGATCCAGTTTGATCCGACCTTGATAGGTTTTTATCGCCTGACGGAGGTGGGTCTGGTGAGCCAAGGGAGCTGCTCAATTCTGGTGGAGGTTTCTTGTCTTCCTGAGCCACCGTCAGTGCTGTGAGCTTGGTCATTTACAAATCCATTTCCTGCATTCTGCAACGGTTATTTTCACGCATTTCTTCTCTTAGCTCCGCATTTTCTTTTCTTACTGTCTCTATCATTTGATACATCAGCAGTGCATCGTCATTGCGTCCTTCAGAGCTCCCAAATGAGCCATGGGGCGGCTCTTTTCCTTTCCTTTCCCGTGATTCTGAGCGTACTTTCTCCGTCAAAGACATTTCTTCCTCCCTCCATTCAATTAATGGATCTAGCTCCTTGAAGAATCTTTGGCTGCCATCTTGTTTTATTGTATAATTCTTATTTAAGAGCTTAGTATCCCACCGCTGTCACCAAATACTTGTGACGTGCAGCGTGTTCCGAGCGGCTTGAACACTTATAAAAATGCGATGAGATGAAGTGAGCTCATTCGAGCCTGCCTAGCTCCTCTAGCTCCGTAAGGATATGAAAAGTTAAAGTGATAAAAAAAATTATTATTCCCAATTTAGACAGAGTTTCCTACTCCAAAAATGATTTGCGTGTGTCCCCTTAGATAACTTTCTAAGGTAAGGTCAAATTTGAATATTTTACAAAATGATTGTAGTTGCATTTATAAAAACAAAAATCATCAAGAGTTATAAACATGAATTATAATGAAAACAATATTGAATCAACACGGCTCAATTGGGCTCACTAATTTCGGATAGCTCCGTGAACGACTAGCTCAAAGATAAAACAGCTAAATGAGGCTCATTTCTACAGGAAACATGGGCTGAAAATTGGGCTCCTTTTCTGTTTTTTAGTATAAATACAAGATATGTTAAAATATACTTTTTCTACAGAGTAGGAAAGCCAATACATCAGGCACGTCTACGACTCTATAGAAATATTACCTTATTATTGCTGTGCGATCCGGCATAGAAAAACATTTAGCGTGGCCCACTTTCAGCTTTTATACCTGTGGTTAATTACCTTGCTGTTTCGATAGGATAATAAGACCTGTTCATCCACTGGTCAGTTGAAAACGAAAGTAGGCATTTGATTGGTTAATTTCGTTATCATTTCATTGGAAAAGAAGTCGCAATTTCAATCCGTTTTGATGATCAAGCTCTACCACTGAATGTATACACTTTCTGTGTACAGTATTTAGGCTATTTTGTCACACATGTATATGCAATATCAAAGGCACGGACCATCTTATGTGATTCGGGGGGGGGGTGGGCGGTGGCTTAGTGTTAGAGCGTCGGACCATCAGGAAAACGTGTTTGGAAATACACATCATGTGCTCGCCATGTGCACATCATGTGCTCGCCATGTGCACTATGCGTGAGCTTGATCTGAGCCATGAGTTGCACCTGATGTTCATTTCAAGTGCACTCCAAGTTCTGGCACCTCAATACCCCTACCTGTACCTGTAGTTCACTTTTGCTGGTGTTTGGTGATACCACTTACCTGTATTTGCTGTATCAGCAGTATAATGAAATAATTTAAATTTTATATATATATATATATATATATATATATATATATATATATATATATATATATATATATATATATATATATATATATATATATATATATATATATATATATATATATATATATATATATATATAAAAAGTTTGCGTTATTTTAAGTTTGTCTTAATTTAATTTTTCAAGTATTATATCTCCTCTAATTTGATGTTCCTTTGGGGAAAATAAGCAATTTACATATATGTTTTCCTTTCTCTATGTTTTTGTTCCTATTTCTTTTTATTAGATTTAATGTCTATTTACCCTAAAATTTAGGATATTGTTTTCAGAACATAACCCAATATTTATTTATTTATTTATTTGTTTATTTATTTATTTATTTGAATCGATTGAAATCAGAGGACTGCAATGGAGGTAAAAAAAAAAAACAGTCAACGGCTGTCAAGCGAACAGAATCATAAATCATTAATTTTCGTAAGCCTTCTTTTGAATAAGTTTAAGATTGATCAAGTATACTCAATATCTTATCCAGGACAAATTTGTTCAATAGAATTAAAGGAGCTCAAACTTCGAGGTTTATGGTCCTTTACCGGTAATCCATTGTATAACCTGTCATAAAATATGAGCAATAACTCATATATAATTATTCACCATTTTTGCATTATCAACTGGTTCCCAGCTTTAAAAAAATCCGTATTAGAAATGCAGGTAACCAGAACCCCTCTGACCTCAAAGGTCAGGGAGGTTCTGGCTACCTGTTTTTCCCAATATTGATTTTTGTCAGCAGGAAACCAGCCGATAATGCAAAAATGGTGAATTCATCTCTACTGTACAATAATACAATTAAAGAGAGCATTTGTTTTTACCTGGGACTGGTTCAGTAATTAATTGAATGGTTCCCAGGTAAATGTTGACTGGTTATCTAGACAGGTAACTAAAAGATTTTCTTGCCGGGAAGCAGATTAAAGCAAAAAATTAAAGTAAAAGACTAAAGCAAAAGATTTAAGTAAATAAACATTGAAAATAAAATAAAGTTTCTAATTATATTATTATTTAATGGTTTAGGAAAATGTAAAATAATTTATATCAAGTTAATATAAAATCTAACAACATTCGAACATTGTATACAGTAATTTATCCGGTTTCGAATCTTATCCAGTTCCGAATCAAGTGGTCGTATCGTCACGAACTACACAGCAGCTGTTCAATTAAAAAACAAATATTTTGTATGGTCATGAAGTCTATCTTTTTCTCTTCCTCTACACGAAGTCAGATTTTGAAAACTTATCTGCATGCTAACAATAAATCTGTTCTTCGAGATGACCTGTCGAATTAGAATGTATATTGCACTTGTGTAATTATCCGCAAGGTGCAGGTTTCCGCAAAATGCATGAACCTTGAACATTATTTTTTTACACTTTTGGTTCCAACATGCGTTCCAACATTAATTATAACACACCAGGAAAACTGAACTTCATTTATTGATTTTCTGTTGCGTAGGAGCTTGTTAATTTTATCTACCAATTTAGCTAGTTTCGGGTCAGTAAAAATTAATTGTGTCGACATAGTACATGTACTCGTAAATCTATTAATATCGCAGTACACGTCTTAGCGCTAAACCTAAAGGAACTGAGGAGGGAGTGTTTAAATCTCAGTAAGTATTTTATTTGATGTGTGTGTGTGTGTGTGTGTGTGTGTGTGTGTGTGCGTGCGTGCGTGTGTGCGTGCGTGCCGGTGTCGCCACAATACCACAGTCTTTCATTTGCAATGCAGTTTGTTTGAATTGATGCTCAACGTTATAGTCCACAGCTATGGTCATGTCAGGACTTTGCCCCCATTTTATGGGACTTGTGCCAAAAGTTCTCATCGCTGTGTCTAGTGTGGGTTCGAACCCCGCTCTGGCCATGTGAGACAAACCAAGTTCTGCTTGCGAGCGTGTCAGGTGGTTTTGTTTTTCTCGGGGTTCTCCCGTTTTCGTCCCACCTACTGATTGGCGGGTCTCATATGAGCTGAAATAATCATGAAAGGGACGTTAAACTGAATCAAAAAAGGGGGGGGGGGGCAAGTTAGGATGCCCTGACATCCTAAACTAAACGTGTTTCAAATATAACCACACAACAAAGCCAAGAAGGACACTGGGTTCGATCCTGACGTTGAGCGCCGAGTTATGCTTTTTGGTCCTCATATAAGGAATCTAGCAACATCTCTCTCTCTCTCTCTCTCTCTCTCTCTCTCTCTCTCTCTCTCTCTCTCTCTTTCAAAATTGTTCTATCTATTATTTTGATTTCTTCTTTTGACATAGTAGTCTAGTGAGTAGCTGTTTCCTAAAAAGTGGCTATGCATTTACCAAAACTTAACTAAATAAATGAATGCCAAACCCCCCTCCCCGTTGCCGAGTGGTGAAGGGCTGATTTCATTAACGCGTTTAATTCGATCGTCTCACCGCTGTGTTTGTTGTGGGCTCATGTGAGACAAGTTCTGCTTGGAGATATGCCAGGGTTTTTCCCCCCTTTTTTTCTCGGGGTTCGCCCGTTTTCACCACACCAACTGACTGGCTCGTCTCATATGAGCTAAATGATCTTAAAAGGGACGTAAACTGACCCAAGATAGATAGATAAATAAATGAATGAATTTTAAGAGGGGGGGGAGCTGGAAGGTGTTTCCGGGCCTGGATATTATTTTTCTCTCACGACACGGTCCTGTCTTTTTTAGCTCACCTGAGCCGAAGGCTCACAAGGTGAGCTTATAGGATGGCCATGATCCGGCGTCCGTCCGTCCGTCCGTCCGTCGTCCGTCCGTCCGTCGTCCACAATTTCAAAGATCTTCTTCTCTGAAACCGCTTGGCCGATCTAGTTGAAACTTTATGTGGAGCCTCCTTGGGTAGTGGCATTTCAAGTTTGATCGCGAAATGCAGGTCACATGACCAAGATGGCCGCCGCGCCCATATATGGTAAAAACCCTTCAAAAATCTTCTTCTCCAGAACCGGTGGGCCGATTTCTACGAAACTTGGTATGTAGCATCGGGGACTTCAGCCCATCATAGTTTGATAAAATGATGACCCTTGGATGACCTTGACCTATTTTACGGCAAGGTCAAATTTGGAAACATAGGCTTTTACATGGGAAAAAGTGAAAACTATGGATTTTTTGAAAACTATTGCAGCCTGAGGCCTGAAAAGTGGTAGATGCAAATAACTAATGGAGTAGATGAAGGTATGTGATTAATATAGGTCAAGGTCATCTCTTGACCTTGGCCAGTCTGTTGTCCATACACACTTTTCAAAGATTTTCTTCTCTGAAACTGCTGGGCCAATCAAAGTGAAATTTTATGTGGAGCATCCATGGATAGGGGAGACGAAAGTTTGATCGCAAAATCCAGGTCACATGACCAAGATGGCCGCCACGCCCATATATGGTTAAAACCACTCAAAAATCTTCTTCTCCAGAACCGGTGGGCCGATTTCCACGAAACTTTGTATGTAGCATTGAGGCCCTCAGCCCATCATAGTTTGATAAAATGATGACCCTTGGATGACCTTGACCTATTTTACGGCAAGGTCAAATTTGGAAACATAGGCTTTTACATAGGAAGAAGTGAAAACTATGGATTTTTTGAAAACTAATGCAGCCTGAGGCCTGAAAAGTGGTAGATGCAAACAACTAATGGAGTAGATGAAGGTATGTGATTAATATAGGTCAAGGTCATCTCTTGACCTTGGCCAGTCTGTTGTCCATACACACTTTTCAAAGATCTTCTTCTCTGAAACTGCTTGGCAAATCAAAGTGAAATTTTATGTGGAGCATCCATGGGTAGGGGAGACGAAAGTTTGATTGCGAAATCCAGGTCACATGACCAAGATGGCCGCCACGCCCATATATGGTAAAAACCTTTCAAAAATCTTCTTCTCCAGAACCGGCAGGCCAATTTTCATGAAACTTGGTATGTAGCATTTGGGACTCCAGCCCATCATAGTTTGTTGAAATGATGACCCTTTGATGACCTTGACCTATTTTACGGCAAGGTCAATTTTGGAAACATAGGCTTTTACATGGGAAAAGGCGAAAACAAACTGTTGCAGCCTGAGACCTGAAAGTTGCTAGATGCAGACAACTAATAGAGTCAATGAAGGTAAGTAATTAATGAAGGCCAAGGTCATGTCTTGACCTTGGCCCAAGGTCATTTAAATATCAAAATTAAAATTATGGTTTTCTCAGAAATCACTGGGTTTGGAAACTATTGCAGCCTGAGACCTGAAACTTTGCAGATGCTGACAACTTATGAAGTCAATAAAGGTGTGTGAGTATTCAAGGTCAAGGTCATTTCATGATGACTTAATACTCCAAGATCAGGCTTCAGGTGAGCGTTCTCAGGACCAATGGTCCTCTGGTATTGGTATATATTACAATACGTAAGATAGTAATACAGAATTTACTCTGCCCTAGATATGTTTTTCGGCCAAAATTGGATCCTGTTTTTTTTTTTTTTTTTTTTTTTTTTTTTTAATCTTACAGACCCCCCCCCCCCCCTCCCCAATAATAAAAATCAAACGGTCGTTTCCTTACACAGGTGATTCTTTGTGCAGTCAATCTGCATCGCGAACAAAACATGCTGTCTGGATTTCTAGTCTAGTTGACATACTCCTTTTAGATATCTCTGTTTACGCAACATTAAAGCTGTGTTTGAAATTCAATGTTAATCAAACAGGTGAAAGTTAAACTCATAAAACATCAACAACAAAACAAACAAACAAACAAAAATTAAAATAACCAATGCACAGCCCATGATTACCAGCTCTTAACTGCAAAAATCTGGAACCAGTTACGCCATTATCGACTTAGAACATGTATTTGTTTTCGATTGACGCCAATATCCAGAACGTAAGTTATACGTCGTATACATGTACACAGTTTTTTGACACTTTTTCTATCTGAAATGGTAAACTGTGTGTAAGTCTTGTTTTATAAAGAAGTAATGAAGCTACAAACTCAAAATCATAACGCAATAGCGCCAGAGAGTGTCCTGTTTAAAAATTATCGCAAGTGATTCGGAACTGGATAAATGATTCGGAACTGGATAAATTGGTGGTCTGCTTCAAAGCCATCGTATGGCCCACAGAATATTCACGATTAATCAGACTAAAGTTCATTATTTAGAAGAAGGATTATACTTTCTTATGGTAAGGTCGAAACCTAGTTTGCTGTGAGCAATTATCTGGAAACCACTTCGAAAAAAAAGTGACCCGGAACTGGATGATTTACTGTACAATATGCGTATCTGAGGTAAAAAGTAACCATCGGGAAAACGTGTTTGGAAATATGGACTTCCTTAGACCCCACCTTTATATATAGTAAAACAGGGGTACACAGAGGTATTTTTCTTATTTATGATACAAAGCAAAGATTGTGGGTACTCGCCTCAGCGAGGCGGTTCTAACGTGTACCAACAATCAATGTTTTGGACTCAAATATTGAAAATATCACACATTTTCCAATGGAATTTTTGACATTACTGCTGAAACATTCTCTTTATATTGCATGGGCAAGTTTTCGTAATACTCCGAATAGAGAGAACTCCTCGGTTCCGGACCCAATCTTACGTCGGATGGCTTTCTTGAATAAGTGAGCCGTGACGCGAGAGAATCGGTTTTCGGAATTTCCGACCGGGTCTGACACAAACCGGTCTGTACCGTCAAAGAAGAAGGTTAGAATCTTTAAAGTTTGGAAAGAAGTACAGGATGAATTGTACTATCCGTGTAGCGAAAACAAAGGCGCTGATCAGCTGTGCAGTTACTGCACAGCTGATCTGCGTATTTGTTTTCGAATAAGCAAAAATCCGGCTCATCCTTAATCTATAACGAAGACTGCGGAATTATATTATATAGTTTGTCAAATGAAAAAAACTGCTGAACGCCCCAATAGTAATAAAATTGAGCCGCCTCATCAGAAAACCAACATTTTGCATATGCGAAAACAAAGGCGCAGATCAGCTTCGCAGTAACTGCGAAGCTGATCAGCGCCTTTGTTTTCGCTACACGGATAGTACAATTCCTCTACTTTCTAAATCCAAAATTTCAAGCTTCTAGCCATCTTCTGTGACTGCACAAACCGGACTGTGTCAGACCTGCACAGACCGGTCTGTGTCAGACCTGGACGGAACACCAAAGTGTTGGTTTTCTCACACACAGGCTCAAATTAAAACTGATGATGAATAAGCAAATGAACAAAATGCAAGAAAAAATATATGACCCCTGCTGGAACAATATGACTGTGCAGGGATCTTAAGGACGGTACCTGTGGTACCAAAAATCATGAGTCAGTTTACGTTTATGGTCCCCGGTAACCTGTGCAGTAAAAACTTCCTCCACTTGTAGTATAAAGTAATAATAAGCATTAAATCTTTCATTGTAATTTAGTTTTAATAGGAAACAAATCAAGTGCCATCAGGAAAACATGTCCATGAAAAGTATACCCCCTTAAACCCTAGTTTTATATTGCAATACTGGGGTAAACAAGGGTATACCTATTTTAGCTCACCTGAGCCGAAGGCTAACAAGGTGGGCTTATAGGAGGTAGCCGGACAATTCGGACCCAAGACAACTCGGACCCTTGGTATTTTTCGGACCCAAGACGAATCGGACCCAAGCCTGAGACAAATCGGACCCAATTATGAGACGACTCGGACCCAACAATAAGGACGACCATGCAAACAATTTCTATTTTATTATGTAGATAAAACTTGTTCAAGACACACACACACACATACACACACACACACACACACACACACACTTGCTAAAATCATAATACAACTCATGATGTTATTTTGCGTAACCTGGGTTATTGAATATACTTGAACATTTGGTAACTACTTTGATATGATGACTCTCTGATAATATGATAAGCAAAGAAGAAATGCATTGAGTCATTTAATTGTAATAATGCAGCTCACAATGTTATTTTGTGAAACCTGGGTTATTGCATTTACTTGGACATTTGATGACTACTTTGATATGATGATTCTGTGATAATATGATAGGCAAAAGATTTTTTTTTCGAAAACAAATGCGAAAAAAAAATGCATGAAGTTGAGTCATTTATCTGTAATAATGCAGCTCATGATGTTATTTTGTATAACCTGGGTTATTGAATTTGGTGACTACTTTGATATGATGATTCTGTGATTATATGATAATACTGATGTTTCAATATTATCAACTGTTTCCAATACACAACAACTCGCCTGTAGGCACAAGTGACACCTCAACTAAGTATCCCGATTCATTCGATAATTCAATCAACGTCGATAATTGTTTATCAATAACGACTTCTGTTAAACGATTAGCGATAATCAACAAACATAATAAAAATAGTATATCGTTTTTTTTTTGTTTTTTTTTTTGTGATATTTTGGTGGTGATGACTTGAGTATCTTTATATACGGTGCAATGTACTGCCTTTCAAATAAAATATAATTCACTTGGCTCGCAAATTTTGTGAGTCTTCATCGCATACACTTGGCATAAATGCCAGCGCACTACTTTTGATATTTGAATAACTTCACTCTCGTCAAAGATTTGACTTTAAAATTTGGCACACGCTTGTCTCTAATGCCCCTCTCACACTACGATAAATAGTCTCACGAATCGTCACGAATTCATAATTTTTAGGATTCGTGGAATTTCGTGAACTTTTTTTGGTTTATTTGAAACTACTTACGAACCAGTAACACGACAGCGTTACGAATATTCGGCGGACTCGGCTGAATTCGGCTGCAATCGCACGAACTTGGTAAGAATTCTTAACGATTTACATAATCTATTGAGGGTATGCTGCGCGAAAATTTGAGAATCAGTTGAGAATCAGTTACGAATCAGTTACGAGTATGACGATAACATGTGCGAATAATAAATATTCGTAGCTGTTCTTGACAATTCGTGAGATTTTTTCTCAAGATAGTTATAAAAGTTATAATACGCCTGCTTGAGAATCAGTTTCAAATTAAATGAAGGATGATGGCTAACTTCTCATGCTATTACTCTGTCGACTATGGCCCCCTACACCCATTCGATGATACTTGGGAAACTCAGTTCATCCCTGACTGTAGCTTTATCCCTGTAATGTTTTTCACCTCTGAGGATGGATTCTCAGAAGTAAAGAAGTAGCTTCTCTTCAACGGAACTGCCTTCTGCCGCACTCTAAATGATAACCTTGCTTTTCTATGTCCCGTCCTTTGGTGTACCTTTTTCGTTATATTTCTGTTGTAAGATTCGTGGACTTCGTGGCGCGTTCCGGTGCAGTCGGCTAACATTCGTGCTATAAACTGCCATATTAAATTCCATTAATCTCCAGCTTCATACAAACTCGTAGTTAAGTCGTAAGTCATTCGTGAGACTCTTGGCTGATTCGCATATTGATATGAATTCGTAGATAGTTCTTACCTATTTCGTATCTGCTTCGGTGTGTATTCGCGACATTCGTAACGGATTCGTTGTCAATTCGTAGTTGGGTGACGAGCTCCGGAATGCCCGAAAGAGTTACGAGTGCATCCGAATCAGATAAGATTTAGTTACGATGTCACAGAATGCACTACGACTGTGTTAAGAATTAAATGCGATTTTTTTTGGTCGAAACTTTCGTGACCAAAGTTTTGAACAGTTCAAAACTTTGGCCACGAATTTGTGACTGACCCACGATTCGCAGGAACTAACTACGAACTGTAAGAATTAGTTAAGAACTATACGAATCGGTTAAGTTTCAGCTACGAATCGAAAAAAATTGTCAAAAATTGTCAATTCGTGAGGCACTTTATCGTAGTGTGATAGGGGCATTAAGCATCTACACACACCTACTAGGTTATTTTACACAGTTTTTCTCTCGGAATCGCGCAAGAAGGAAATCATGAAAGACCTGTTTTCTGCACGTAATCCTTGTGGCGTGTAGCTTTTCTCATTCTGAAACTTGTATTGGAAGCCTGGTTATGTATCGGATGGAAGTCAATAAAAATGGTTCGTATATCCGTTGAACAAATGGCTAGAGTGATCGGTTTAGTTCAGGGAGCTACGTCTTTTACGCAGGTACGTAATAAGGAAGTCTTAATTACGCCGTTTTTCGTTCTTTAACACAACCATTTGGTATCTTTCTAGTTCAAGTTTGAAAGGCAACCATTTTGTCATAAAGTTAAATTCGTTTTCACTTTCAGCCAGTCCGTCCGTCCGTCCGTTCACTCGTACAAAGACTCAATTATAGCCCATAAAAGTGTAATTCCTGCAAATCCTCAAACCCGTCGCCAGTTAGAGCAAGTGTTGGTTGCTGAGTGGGCTAACATTCTATAAATGTAAAAATAAATCACATCCTACCCATGCGTGCGACAGCGCTGTTTAGCAGTGGTACGAGCTAATGGGGGGCATGCTAGATGTTAATTTGTTCAGATGAATTGAACTGAGAGATTTGAAGGTCAGCTTACGTTCCCTTTTAGGAATTTTATTTAAGCAGTGGATTTCGATTATTGATAAAATTCTCACTATCACACAACAAAATTGTTCTGCAAATCATTTTTATAACGTTATGTACGATTTTCCATTACCGTACACTACCGTTGTTTTCAACATGTTTTTCCAGACTTTTCGTATCATGTGTGTGCTAACCAAAAATTCAATAAATTTCGATAGAAATCACCGATCGCAATGAAATTTCACCACATTGTTTCAAAATGATGTATCTTATCATGCAGCGAATTCGAACATTTTTGGTCGATTCATTTTTTAAATATTCTTAAAAACCATACTAGGTGCGTTGGGAATTTGGTTAAGTATATGTCGTACAGATAAGGCTTTCCTGTTTTGGTCGGGCGGTACTGTCACATTTGACACACAGAAACATTGTCTTAAATTACTGTTGATCACTCTTCACAAATTTGCAGGAAGCATAAAAGTTAAAAAGGTACAAGTAGGCAAAGATCAGGAAAAGGCGCAATCAGAAAAAGATTCCCACTCCAAAAACCGAGGTGGGAAAAAACCAAACTAACAATCAGGTACTTATACCATGAAACATATCGTAAGCCGAATGAGCAGCTATTTTCCCAATAGGTGGCCACTCAGTTACCTTAACTTAACTAAAAATATGAAAACATACATAAGGCGCCAACAGCACAAAAAAATTTATACACCAAGACATAAAACAAAAAGAACCACCACAGAAGTATCGACTTGGAACGATCAGTAACACAAAGTTACTGGCGGGCTTAAACCGGTTTTACATGGCCATAACCTCACCCTCAGCTTCTGCGGTGGTTCATAACAAAAACCAAGTTTACGCAGTTAAAATTCATACAATTTTAAAAATCATAAACCAGTGTTTAAAACAAATTAAAAGTCTAAAACACATTCATTCAAAAACCATTGTGTTCACAATTGGTTGTTCCGTTATAATACATGTACTAGTTGCAAGATAAAGACTGTGAGCTTTATTAACATTTAAGAGATAATTTACTAGGCCATTTGTAGCCACGACCCTCTCGGCCCCGGGGAATATCATGCATTTATGATATCATCCGTATATCGTCCGTCAGTATGTGTCCGATTCGTCTTGGGTCCGAAAAGGTTTGGGTCCGATTCGTCTTGGGTCCGAAATGGTTTGGGTCCGAGTCGTCCCAGAAATTTTGGTCCGTCGTCTTGGGTCCGAGTTGTCTGACATTCTTATAGGATTGCCATGCTCCGGTGTCAGTCCTTCGTCCGTCCGTCCGTCGTCCGTCAACAACTTCAAACATCTTCTCCTCTGAAACCGCTTGACCAATCAAGGCCAAACTTCATGCGGAGCATCCTTAGGAAAGGGGAATGAGTTTGTATAAATGGTCCAGGTCAAATGACTAAGATGGCCGCCATGGCTATAGATAGCAAAAACTTTTAAAATATTTTTCTCCAGAACCGGAAGGCCTATGATATTGAAACTTGGCATGAAACATCAGGGAGAGGAGCAGCTCTACACAGTTTGTAAAAATCATGACCCTGTGATGACCTTGGCCTATTTTACTGCAAGGTCAACTTAGGTCGCCAATGCATTTGAAAGGGGAAATTAGTAAAATGTAATTAAATGGGGGAAACTTTCTGGGAGTATGCCAATGGACAGAATATTTGTTTATGACAAGACATTGTCTTTGAGGGGTGTCTGCCCCTGCCCCGGGGCTATATACATGTATATGGCCATAATATTCTTACATCTTCTATGAAACCGCTATAGTCAATTAAATCCAAACTTTATGTGGAGCATCCTTAGAAAGGGGGAATGAAAGTTTGTATAAATGGTCATGGTCACATGAATAAGATGGCCACCATGGCTATAAATAGTAAATGTCGTGGATTCTCCACGATAGTAATGTTAATATTTGATTTTCTTAATTTGTTAGAACATTTGGTTAATTAAACTCACATTGTGGTTCATTAATACTTAATGACTTAAGGTCGCGACGTCGGTTACGTTGACGTCGTTGCTAAGGAATAGAACAGTGAACAGTGCAGGACAGGGAATAACAGAAATCAGAGCAGAGCAGAACAGCCAACAGGCAAACAGGGCAATTTGGGAGAAGAAACAGTTGGATAGAGTAGCAAGCAGTTAACCAGTCAATGGACACAACGGGGAAATAAAGAAGCAGCATTAAAGAGGAATATAACAAAGTGGAAATAAGGAAATATTACAAAGTGAAAACAGAGACAGAATATTGAATATCAAAGCACTTGTATGTATTCATTTTGTAACTTTTATATATAGTTTCTATGTGGCGATGAATAATATATATGGCAATTTATTTTAACATTGTGTTTATTCTCTATGTTCGCCACACGTGGTCCCGCGAACCGGATAAATCGAACCAGCGGACTGATTTGAAAGATTAAAAACGGCAAAGATCAACATGGATATATTACAAACACAGTGTGATGCAGCCAGAATTAATCTCCATAAAGAAATATTGGTTGGGCAAAGTTGTTATTAAAATATGACATTGAATTTGTGGATAAAGGCTTAAAGGACACAATTACAATGGAGGTCAATGAGAGCATGTCGAAGCTGGAAATAGCGTGTGATGAATTAGAAGAAATAAATAGACAATTATCATTATCAACTCAAGGAACAGACAAACAAGATGATTTTGAGAAACAGATGTATTTAGACTTTGATTTGATGAAATTGGCTATGTATTTACATTTTACATTGGACCATATCAGACGTGCTATGAAGAACATAAGGTTAGTGGATGAAAGGTCACGAAGACAAGAAATAGATGATATTTGCGAAAAAATTAGCACATTACAATTATTAATACCTAAAGAAGAAGAAAGTAAAATACAACAAAAGCCAGAAAACCTTATGACGGAACATGATCAATATCAAAACTATCCTAAAAGGCAAAACAGGAAGAGAAGAAGAAAAACAAAATCTAGAGCAAACATGGGTGTTATAAATAAACAGGGACTACTTTTGAAACCAAAGAAAAGGAAGAAACGAAAATGTAAAATAGGGCCAGTCAAACCAAAAACAAAATGTTTACACAAGAAAGGTGGAAGAAAGAGATCTACAGGCAAGTCCCATTACTGCTTCAATGGGTACAGAAAGAGCCAGTCAAAGTATTACGTTTTGGAGAGAGTGTTATGGCTAAAGTCCAGTATATTCAGAGGAAGCAGCCAAAAGGAAAGCAAAGGAGCCATATTTACAAGAGAATTTCAGGATTATCTTCCAGACAGAGGGTCATCAGAACACACCGCATTTCAGAAGCAAGAAAAGGAGCTACAAAAAGTAAACAGCAGCAGCAAAGAAAGAAAAAAAAAACGAAAGAAAAATTAATGCTTTAACTAAGTGTTAATCGGACAAAATGGAATATACAGAACCTGTCTCGCCAAATTAAATACCGTAATACTAAATCAAATACTTATTTTTTTTCATGCAGTGTATGGTTTGTTATATTTATTTGGTTTGATCATCATTGAAATGACAATTTGTACAGGAATCTAACAGAATGTAAAAATAATCACGATAATATACATAAGGCATATGGGGTTTAAAATTGTTGGTCTGGGGTGTGTCGTGGTGATCCACGATAAAATAATTGTACACTCAATTGATTCAGTATTGGTGCAATTTAGATTTGTTGATCTGGGGATTGTCGTGGATTCTCCACGATAGTAATGTTAATATTTGATTTTCTTAATTTGTTAGAACATTTGGTTAATTAAACTCACATTGTGATTCATTAATACTTAATGACTTAAGGTCGCGACGTCGGTTACGTTGACGTCGTTGCTAAGGAATAGAACAGTGAACAGTGCAGGACAGGGAATAACAGAAATCAGAGCAGAGCAGAACAGCCAACAGGCAAACAGGGCAATTTGGGAGAAGTAACAGTTGGATAGAGTAGCAAGCAGTTAACCAGTCAATGGACACAACGGGGAAATAAAGAAGCAGCATTAAAGAGGATTATAACAAAGTGGAAATAAGGAAATATTACAAAGTGAAAACAGAGACAGAATATTGAATATCAAAGCACTTGTATGTATTCATTTTGTAACTTTTATATATAGTTTCTATGTGGCGATGAATAATATATATGGCAATTTATTTTAACATTGTATTTATTCTCTATGTTCGCCACAGTAAAAGCCTTTAAAAATCTTCTTCAGAAACTTGGCATGAAGCATCAGGGAATGGAGCTCTACAAACTTTGTATAAATTATGACCCTGTGATGACCTTGATCTTTTCTTACAGCAAGGTCATCATAGATGGTCCATGCATTTGAGTGGGGGAAATTATTCACATTGCATTGGAAGCGACGAACTTGAAAGAAATTGGCAAATGGACTGAATTGACCCCAGTGGTTAATCTGTCCTAGATCAGCTGGCTAACTGTCACTCTGCTCCACTTCGGTACCTTGTTCCACTTGAGTTTAACGGAATACCGATGAAAATATTCCGTCTACATCTGTTCCTGCCGTGGGGCTATATATGATCAGTATAGTCAAACACGTTTATTGGTTTATATCCCAGGTCTCAGGTGGGCGTTTACAGGACCATTGGTCCTCTGGTTCTTAATTTTGCTACAATACATAGATTTGGTTACTCGTTAGAACGAGGCGATTCTAGCGTGTTCCCACAATCTATGTATTGAGCTAAAACTATCATTTCTGATCTACGGAAAGTTTTAATTTCTCAGCTGCAAAAGGATATCCGTATAATTTGAGCCGCCACATGGGAAAACCAACAATCTGCCTATTGTTCAAATTGTATGGTCGCTTTGGTTAAAAAAACTCCAATCTTGTTGGCTTGTGTTGTATTGTTTTGTGTGTAGGAACTCCGGCCAATATATGATAAATGGTTCATCCCAAATTTGGTCACAAGGTAAACAGGTAAATGCCCAAGTCTGGAAACTACACATCCCTATGCCCAAGATATGGCAAAAAAAATCCACAAAACTCAAAAATACTTGAGGGGTTTAATGTATATTTTCAACCATGTGGTTGTGCCAGATTGAGAATCGGAGTCTGTACTTTAGTGTTGAAGAAGAATCCGAGTGTCGGGAGAAAGAATTGCAGCAAGCTTGCTCAGACGAACCGAATCAGACTTAGAGGCGGCCAAGACTAGTGGTCTGCTTTCATGGGCCGGAACCCATGTCAACCTGGCAAGCTTTTCCCTTAAAATGGAAACTACAAAATGTACATAAATGATGACCCTAAGATTACCTTTACCTTTTTTCAGCAAAGTCAACTTTGATCACCTAGTCATTTGCGCGGCAAAAATTAGTAAAATGTTGAATAATGTAGAAAACTTACAGGAAGTAGGCAAACAGACAAGAGATTTATGTTTATAGAAAAGGACCCTGAGGGTTGTATGCCTCAGCCCCGGGGCTTTATACATGCATATGACCATGATACTCAAATATCTTCTCTGATACCACTTAGCCAATCAAAACCAAATTAAAGGAATACGCTCAAAAAGATTCTCATTCATTTAAAAAGATAGGGCTCAGAGAGACAAACATTTTGCAACAATTTTTATGAAAATCGGTCTGACGGTTTTGTATTTTTTGTCATTTTTAAATTTTACAATGGCGGCCTTTGGCGGTCGCCATTTTGTTTTTACAATGGCGGCCTTTGGCGGTCGCCATTTTGTTTTGTAAGTCACGTGACCAAAATTGAAAAATACTAATTTACACCACTTTGCTTACTTTTTATACTTAAAAAGTGAACAAGATTGTTTCAATGAATAAGAGCAAAGTATTTTGTCACTTTATTCTCTTATATTTGCTTGGGAATGCCTGATATGTTAAATTCTATGATTGTGTGGGAGTGACGTCATACCCTGACAGCCTTGATTTGGACGCACACCACCAAAATGTTAAAAACCATATAACTTTCTTAAATCTCCATTGATTTTCATGAAATTTGCTACAAAATGTTCAGCTAGCTTAAGCCTTTCATACTGTATATATGTAAAAGTGTGTGATTCTATTTCTAACCTCCTTGAGGAGGGGAACGAAAAGTTTATTTAAAATTTCAAGGTCACATGACCAAGGATTTACCTCATTTTACAGGCTTCGTTCTTTCAGACAAAGACAGATTGCCTTAACTGGCATTAATTTGAATATGCATAAATTTGCTTTGTACCTTTCCTCCGTTAAATCTTAGCAAGCCTTTCCTTTTAAAGGAAACTTTATATCTCCAACATTTCAACAGGAAGGTCAGTTTCTTTGAATGTTTCCCGCTGTAGTCGAGTCCTTGTGTTCCGCGTGGATTCACTGTAATGTTTATCATGAAAATCTCTCTCTGGTGATGTGGTGAAATGAAGATGGGCACTATAACAAAACAAACGAGCAAAGTCTTGAGAATGGTCATTTATTATCGTGAGCTGAAATGAAACAAATGACATGTTTTGCGAAAAACAACAATTTCAATGCAGAGTTAGGAATATACAGCCAATGTGTAGGCATTTATGCCAAAATAATTGCATTCATTGAAACAGAGTTGAACTCGTAATAACTGATTTTGTCCAGACGTATACCTGTTTGGTTTAGAGGTATGGTATCTTAGAGCCTATCTGTGCCCTACGATGGGTTACAGGTTTGTGTCATGGTTCGGATAAACTATCAAATTGTAAGTACCAATCATGACCTGTACAAGATAAAATCAAACAACACCAGTACTCGAACGATTCGTGGTCCACCGTTACCATGTTGCGTAGTCTGCCCCTGTGTTGACACATTTAGTAACTACGGACCACTAACCTTCGAGACTCATAACCCCAAAATTTTCAAGATAACTCGCGACACAACAAAGGCTTGCAACGCACGAATCACTATGAAAACAAGATGAAAAAGATGTCATAGCAAATGCACAGCTGATCAGCGCAGTTAAAATCCTCTTGTACTTAAAACCAAACTTTCAAACATCAAGCCTGCTTCTGTGACTGTATACACCGATTTGTCTCAGACATGGTCGGATTGTTTGTTTTTTTTTTTATGCAAAGGATTATCTATACATCATCTAGCACTGTTTTGATTAATCATATGTTTACTTATTTGTATATCATCTGGTAATCTTTGCAGCAATGGCCGCAGGAGCAGATAATCCTTCACTTTCTTCGACATAATCACACTGGACACGTATCTATGTATCTGTCGTCTTGGAAAATGTTTTCTTAGAACAGTTCGGCATAGACACGTCAGAGGCCTTGGTCCGTCCAAACACTTCTGTAGATATTCTAACACGAGAATCTTTTCCAGTGGAAAAGGCCCTCCCGATCCAATACCATGACGCTGTGTCTCCACCTGCTCATCGTCAGAAGATGGATCTATTGGCAAATTTATTGCGTCCTTTATATCAGCATGGCTGTAGTCAAACCCAGCTTCGATTAGAAGTGGCACAGCAAAATCCAGGGCAGATTCGTGTAACTTAGCATCCATAATGTATGTTCTTGTTAACATTCCTGCTTTAAAGTTCCGTTTACTTGTAGTGCCTATCCGCTTCCTAATGTTATGCAGAATTTGGTCTTTGTAGTATTTAAGACCGAAACCAACAACTGTTTTATTCATTTCCATAGAGACATTTTCGTATAGCAGTAGCTCGAGAAAATGTCTCCATTTCTGATCATCGTCCTCGTTTATTATACACAAATGCAGAATTAATGACTGTCCTCCTGGGAGCGTTACAGGGCCTGCTATAGAGAAATTGAATACAACAAGATCTAGAGGAAAGACTGTGTCAGTATCTGCTCCAAGCTCCAACAGTGTTCGGACTACTTCCATACTCACCATAGTATGTCTTGATAAATAATTGTATGAACTATCCCTTGATACATATGACTGGAGAGGGGTAAGACCTTCACACACGTACTTGTATTTATTGTAGGCTACATCAAATGGAGCATTGATGAGTTTCCGAATATCTGGTAGTTGCTCCATCGCATGCTTTATTTGCAGCCCAGAGGATATATATTGAGTGAGTAAACCGTAGAGGTAGACAAAGATTGATTTATTTTTGGTCGAACGGTCTTCCTTGAGGTTTTGACTTTCTTTCTGTAAAACGCGTTTGTGATTGTCTTCCCAATTGAAAGCTTCGCAAACCATAATTAATGGGTCACATTCCCGATCGCGTACAATAGGTAATGGGTTCCCATAAGAAGAAGTCCATCTCTGCGAAAGTAACTGCAACGATTTGTCGAACATATCGCGTTGATTGTACATGACAGCCAGCTTTAGTATTGACGGTACATCAACAAACAATTTGTATTGTTTTAAATCGTCATCATCAAGCTCGACATAGGGATGATCAGTACTTCGCCACTCGTTTTGTTCTATGATTCTATCTAAAATAGCATTTAACGTGTCTGGTAAATTATGTTTAAACAACAATTCATATATTCTTTCTCTCGTTAAAAAACGTTGAGCAGGATCTAGGTTTTTTAATAACAAATCCACCATTTTGAGGTCCCTGGATATGCAAAGCTCAAGAACAGGAGCTTTTTCAACGCGTATCACATTAATTTCTCCTTCATGTGCATGGATTACCTCGTTATTCCATCGCCGGGCGATGAAGTTTAATTGATAATTGGCGAACATCGGTGCCACAAGAGCATTACCTTTTAGTACTGAAATGTGAATGGGGTGTATCTGAAATAATTCACTGTATATTTTACGAATATTTATTTCCCCACTATGATACCCGGAAATGAATGCTCGTGACATCTCTTCCGAGTCAAGGGCAGCCGCTATATGATTAATGCTTATTCCTGTTTCTCTAAAATACCTTTTGTCAGTAACTTTTGATGCGTGCTGACAGTAACCATCTTTAATAGCCGTTGTCAATGTGTCTAATATCCCTACATCAACATCACCATTGTCAGATACGTATGACAAAAACTCGTGATCGTAGGCACATCTGCAGATACAATACGACGGCCCACACTTGTAGAACACTGTTTGAAACACAAAGTCACCCACATTTATCCCTTCGTCAGGAATACTTTTGTTTGTCAACAGATATCTAAATGTTTCAGCCGCATCCATTATTTGTTTGATTAATTATTCATTCGGTCAACAGGAATACAAACACATGATTATACTGTTATATTGAATGAGTTCAAGAAGTCTTGGAACCATTATCCGCTTTGCGCAAACGCATTGCTTAAGAAATGATTTTGAAACCCACTTATAATTCGGACGAATCCATTGTCAGTTTATTTGTTTATCCATTCAGAAAACAGGCACACAGATAAATCAATACGATATAATACTAAATGAGACCAAAATTCGTGTTATGTTCTGGCTTCGCAAAATTCTTTTGAACGGTGTATAATAATAGACCAGCGTCATGCAAAATCCAACGTTTCACCTATCCAAAAATAAATACGCAGGTCATCTTATCAGTAACTTCACTCACAGTAACTGCACAGATGATCAGGGTCTTTGTTTTCGCTACGTGGATAGAACAACCCATCTTCTTCTTTAATCTTTAATACGAAGATTCAAGTCTTCTTCTGCAGAACATAATTGTACCGTTTTGTGTCGAAGCATGTCGGAAACCCCGAAGACCGGTTTTCTCACGTCGCGGCATACATGTCAATATTCAATTTGCATAACAGTCAAAACTAAACTAAGCCTTTGAAGTATTGATTAAAGAAATATTTGAGCCGCGTCATGGGAAAACAAACGTTTTGCATAGGCGAAAACAAAGGAGCAGACCAGCTTCGCAGTAACTGCGAAAACAAAGGCGTAGATTAGCTTCGAAGTAATTTCTGCTAAGCTGATCGGCGCCTTTAGCTTCGCTACACAGAGTACAATCCATTTAATTTCTAAATCAAAACTTCCAGCCTCTTGCCATTTTAGTGCTTGTACAGCTTGGTTTGTGTCAGACCTTGTAGGATACCCAGACTGTGAGTTGAGTTTTTATCGCTTATCGACAAACGTAACCGTCCTGATATCTGTACAACAGAAAACATTGATGCATTTAGCATCAGATTGTACATGTGATGTAAAATAATTATGCCATGTGGCCATACCAGAAGATGGGGCGGTCTTAGCTGCCTGCTCACTGAAATAAAAATGACCTTTAGTCCCAGCTCCCTAAAATATTTGTCCTCTGATGCTTGTTCTCTAACCCCCAAAAGGTTTTGCTTGCTCCAAAGCTCCTCTAAAAATATTTTCTAATGCCCCCCCCCCCCCCCCGCCCGCAGAAAATGAATTACCCTTCTCCCAAGATCTATACATATTCTGGTAGGTCCCCATATATAATGCGAAACTTAAGCGTAGTGATTGTTTACTACTAGTAATTGATTTTCAAAAGGGAAATTTGTCGTTTATCTCACAGTTATATGAATGATCATCGTTATTTCTTGCATATGTTCATGTGTTTTGGTGCGTTCTGACTAGGCTAGTTTTAGTTCGGAACAGTCTGTAGCAAATAGAGCAAGGCAGTGTCAAAGAATCTGCTAGGGGCCCACTGGTCTCTGCTTTGCGTGCTCTGCACTTTTATTTTCAGCTCCACAGATTCCGATTCATATTTCTTCATAGTGAGCTGCCCCTTTGTTGATGGGATCTCGACACTGATCTCTAGTATGCCGTCGGTTCCAAAGACCCTAATGGTATGTCGAAAGCCTTCAGAAAGGCTTTGAGGATGTCTTTATAACGTTTTTTTCTGGCCACATTGAAAACGCTTTCCCTTATTTCAGCTGCGCTACCTTACAATTTGTATACATGTTTTGCATCCCTGCCTCCCCCAGGACCTCTGTGTCTGAACAGCTTTCTCAAACAGCTTAAATGAAAAAAAGATTTAGTCCCTTTGTATGACGTTGCTATACTGTCCAGGTCACACATGCTTGTAGACATTCTGCTTGGTATTAAGCTAGATTCCATTTCGCTCCCAGACATGTACTTACGAAGGTAATCTTGGGTGATCCTGTGGCGATTTCATCTGACATTGTCATCCTACAGACTTTAAAAAAGGTAAGCCCACCTCAGGTTTTGCACTGACCATGTTTTCATGAGAAATGTGTCTATGGAGATAGGGCTTTTGTGTGACAAAGTTTGGTCCATCCCTCATGTAAGAATATCACGAAAAGTGGGTTGGTGAGTGGGATGCAGAGAAGATTTCAGCTTTAGTCGCGCAACGGCGTTGGCGCTACTTCTGAAAATCTGGACATGTAGAAGCGCATCGGCATTGGCGGCGTTGCAAATGCATACACGTCGAGACGTCGTTGGCAGCATTTGAAAAGGTTTCAAGATACATAGAGGCGCTGCCGCATTGGCGGCGGCATTGGCGGCGTTGTAGGTGCATACACACCCAATGGCGTAGCGGCGTGGGCGCTTCTTCTAAAATCTTGATGTGTAGAGGCGCTGCGGCATTGGCGGCGTTGCGGCATTGGCGGCGTTGCAGATGCATACACGCCTAATGGCTTGACGCCGTTGCGGCATTTAAGAAGATTTCAAGATTCATAGAGGCGCTGCGGCATTGGTGGCGTTGTAGGTGCCACTTGCAATTAATGGTTCTTTTGTACCTTTTAACTTGGATTATCTGGGTATACACTGATTAAATCTGTTTACACAAATTTAAATTGGCCTCTTTGTTGTGATATTCAAATCCTGCAGTACTGTTTTATTGTTGTGAAAATAAAATTCCTGTGAGAATTTGTATTTAATATATTTACATGTATATAGGTACTGTATTTGTGATGTCCACCTAGATTTCAAAAATTATGGAACTAAATTTAAATGCAGTCATCCATTGTTGATAATTGGGTTACAAATTGCTGACAATGAAAGGTATATATTAAAACAACTTTAATATCAGGCCTTTGTGACAGGATTGTTAACTTTAATCCATTAGTGACAAAACTGGTGTTGTAGTGAGCGGCAAACTGCTCAAGCACTAACAGGTAACTTGTAAACGTTCTTATGGTAATTCTACACAAAAGGCGGAGCCAGAGGGGGACGAAAGGGCCACTGACAGATGAGGGCCGCAGGCCCCTGTGACAAAGCTATCTAGGCGGTGGCTCGTTGGCGGAGCAATCTTTGCGGTGGCGCAATGGAGGAATTTTTTAAGCTTTAATTCGTTACTGTTATAGTGACAAACTGCTCAGGCATTGCCAGGTAACATGTTAAAGTACTGATGGTAATTCTACACTAATGCGGAGCCAGGGGTGCCGAAGGGCCCCTAACAGAGCAGGGCCGCAGGCTCCTGTGACAAAGCTACCTTAGCGTGTGGCTCGTTGGCGGAGCCATCTTTGCGATGGCGCAATGCAGGACTTTTTTTTTAGCTTTAGATTGTTACCGACAAAGCTGATGTTGTAGTGGCAAATTGCTCAGGCATTGACATGTAACTTGTAAAAGTACTGATGGTAATTCTACACTTATGCGGAGCCAGAGCGGGCCAGAGGGGGGCCCGAGGTGGCCCTGAAGAGCACAGAGGACATATCTTTCAAACACTCATGCCAAATATTGACATTGCCATCCCGCCACAAGGGAATAAGTTAACTTGGAATGCCGCCAGTGCTGCCCCACCACAAAGGTATGGGATAACTTTGAATGCCACCAGTGCCGTACTCCCAAAAGGTAGGAGTTAACTTAGAATGCCACCAATGCCACAAGGGTAGGAGTTTACTTGCAATGACGCCAGTGCCGTCCCGCCACCAGATAAAAATTTAAACTGAGATCCTCTAAGAGCAGCGAACATATTAATGAGAAAGGGGATTGGCCAATCGCGGTTTCGACTATTAAAGTCTCGTCAGTGACCCTTTAGATTTGGCAACATGTAGCCAAAGAGATTTGCTGAAATTTTGCAACTTTCAACATGGTAGTCGATACACAGACGAATATTTCCCAAATGGGACCAAATATATCAAACATTGGTTAGAAAATGACTCTTACCGATGATAAATTTCTGATTTCTCAGAATATCCCCGCTGATCTCAAAGGACCAAAAAGAAAATATAACCTGCACTATGGAGTATGAGTTAACTTGAAATGCCGCCAGTGCTGCCCCACCACAAGGGTATGGGATAATTTTGAATGCCACCAGTGCCGTCCAGCCAAAAGGTAGGAGTTAACTTAGAATGCCACCAATGCGGCAAGGGTAGGAGTTTACTTGCAATGCCACCAGTGCCGTCCAGCCAAAAGGTAGGAGTTAACTTAGAATGCCGCCAGTGCCGTCCCGCCACAAGGAAATCAGTTAATTTGGAATGCCGCCAGTGCCTTACCGCCACAAGGATATGAGCTAACTTGAAATGCCGTCAGTGTCATCCCGCCAAAAGGGTATTAGTAAACTTGGAATGCCGCCAGTGCCGTCCCGCCTTCAGGGTATCAGCTAACTTGGAATGGCGCCAGCACCGTGCCGCCACAAATGTTGGAGTTAAATTGAAACACCGCCAGTGCCGTAACGCCACAAGGGTATTAACTAACTTGAAATGCCACCAGCGCCGTCTCGCCACAAGGGTATAAGTTAACTTGGAATGCCGCCAACGCCGCAGCGCATAAAGGAGAGGCTGCTGATTTTCGTGACTTTCTTACATCAGGGAACTACCCAAAGTTTCAATGGTAATTGTTACACAAACAACACAATATGGCGATTTCGTGAAAACCGGAGTGACGCCCAGTCAATTGTAAAATTGATAATCAGTGCTCTCGTCTCTAACTCGATCTGATTTAAAAGATAAAATGACACTAATAAAAATATGAAGTTCACATTTCTTAGAATTTATCAGTTCTTGTGTTACAAACCCTCAAGCACATTTTCCTTAACGTTTTGCTGCGCATATACATGTACAGATAAAGAGCCCGCGACGTGAGGAAACGGGGGAAAATGACCACCCCTTTATCAGACAGCTAGCCCATTTAGGGCTAGGACAAATTCTCCAAGGTATGAATTACTAGGAGACATTATACAAAACTGATAAGCATCCTGAGTTTCCGTGCCTAGACAAAGGTACAAGTAGGCAAAGTCAGGAAAATGCGCAATCAGAAAAAGGTTCCCACTCCAAAAACCGAGGTGGGAAAAACAAACTAACAATCAGGTACTTATACCATGAAAACATATCGTAAGCCGAATGAGCAGCTATTTTCCCAATAGGTGGCCACTCAGTTACCTAAACTTAACTAAAAATATGAAAACATACATAAAGCGCCAACAGCGCAAAAAAATTAAACACCAAGACATGAAATAAAAGATTCACCACAGAAGTATCGCCTTAAAACGATCAGTAACACAAAGTTACTGGCGGGCTTATCAAAACTAAGAAACATTTATACCCCTTCACACCCAAGTTTTACTGTATATAGAGCAATGGGGATATTTATTACACGGACTGTGATCTTTCTCATTTATAACCAGTTTTAACATCTATATAGTCCGACCATTTTCACCTGACGTTGGGTGCACTCTATTAGGATATCATTATAATTCGTTTCAATTCTAAATATATCTTCGGGACATTTGTGATTGTTCGTATGATTTTCGTGACTTCTCGTGATGCTAATACTATTTAGCATAGTAAATCTAACCGTATAGTCTGAATAAGATTGCTTTGCTACATAACATTTTCAGGAACGCATAGCTCAAATGGTAGTGCACGCAGATTTAGATAATCGGCTGAGACACAATCAGGGTTGCCTTTTGTGTTGCACTTGAGGCAAAAAAGTAGCCTCTTTGTATTTTCATTTTTCTTAGTTAATAATAACTTATGACCTATCAGGTTTATATTCCAGAAATAATTCTTTTGGCTCTCGCGTTTTTCAAATTTCACCATAGTGGGTAATGGGAATAGTTCAGAAAAGGAACGTCAAACCAGTGTTTTGGGCTGCTTAAATAAGATCATATGCAGCCTAGATAAGTCATTGTTCCATGCTGCAGTTAATTTAATACAATGTAACATGTGTGGTTGCATATGAAAAATTGAAGGAAACCTTGACTGCAACACACATTTTATTTCTAGGGTGTCTCTTAACATGGGGCTACGGACTCTACAGGCCATGCAAAAAATATATTTGACCACATCAGCGGTCCTATACAATTTCTTGACAAAACCTTCAGCCATGTTTTACTAGTCCTCAGTCTGAAAAATAATAAGACCATTTCATCCTTGTTAATAAGAATCTGGCTTTGAACATCCATTATGAAAATAGGGGCTACGGACTCTACATAAAAATGATTTAAAAAAAAAAAAAAAACAAGTACTCTTCACTGTGAGGATAAATTCAACTTCCATTGATTCTAAACTTTCTATTGTCTTAACAATGAAAGACTAGATACCAAAAAATCATGTTCTAATCATGGGTGTAATTTTTTACCTGCCAACTAAAGACACCATGAAAAATTGAAAAGCATAAGAAAAGTACTGTTTCACTTCATACTCCATATTGTCATTAATTTTAGTCCAAATTCAAAGCCGTAAAAAGTATATTACAGGGGACATATGTCTCCTTAGTTCTAGAGCCATATGCAACATATTTCATTCATGAACATTGAAGCAAACATGTTTACAAAACACCCAAAATAAAAGTGCAACATCATAACATGTTAAAAACAGTGTTTTTAGCATATAATCTCTCACTGACGCAAAATATTGTACACAATATGGTATCATTATATATCGCCAGAAAGCTTATTATCCCAGTGTTATAATAAAATAAAAACAATAGGTATTGGATAATATCACACTGAATTACAGATGCATAACATGACCAAGGTAGTAAAGGCAACCATGATTGTGTCTCAGCCGAATATCAATTTGCATTTTGCAACCTGGAATCGCTCAGACAGTGGTTCGAGTCCAACGCATTTTTTCTCACGCTTTTCATTCTCAATCGTGTTCGATTATTTGATTTTTGAATCAATTTTTGTATGCCTTTATCTTTTTCTTTTACATATCTTCTTTCATACTATTATTAATTTCAAATACAATATATTTCATTCGTCGTTGCTAACCCGAGCCCGGCGCCTGTCTTTTCTCAAATGCGTCAGAAACTTTGAAATAATTTCTTTTTGATGATAGAAAATAGTTTGACTTCTACTTAGACATATTGTCGATATGGTTGTGTTTGAAAACACATAATGTTGCACGATATGGCACATGAAAAGAGCAAGGAACCCCATGTTCTTCATGCGATTGCTTTTGATAAAACAAAATGTTAATTTTATTTTATAAAATAAACTATAAATTTTTCTCTGGCTACGGGATTCGAACCAGGGACCTCCAAGTTACAAACCAGGAGCTATGGCTGTTGCGTTAAACGATGTAGGAAAATGGCTTCAATATAGGGTAAACAATTTTCGCGTACTTCATCGAGTCTGAACGACAGTGCAAGAATCAATGACGATGATTTATTATACTGCGTCATGGCCATTTAATTTATGCAATACATAAAGGTCAACGTCAGGTGTATATTTCTGGACTATAGGTCTGTCGTCCCAGGCAAAACGTATAGTTCGGCGACGCGATACCCACAATCTATGTTTTGCGTCAAAATTGAGAAAAAAATCTATACGCCTTCACAAGTATTAAACATGACCCCCGTTCTTACCTGATAATACTGGGAGTTATAGGGGTATCGATTACATGGACATGTCATCCTTATCATTTATTGCCTGTATGATCCACGGGCAAAGATTACATTAACTCCTGTAAACCTGGCGTTTTCTAAGTATAAGTACCTACTGTAATTGAGCCTGTGCGTGACAAAACCAACAATTTGGGTTTCTGACCAGGTCCGACACAAACCGGGCTGTACAAGAACAGAAAAGAGCTAGAAGCTTGAAATTTCGGATTTAAGTAGAAGAGGAACTGTACTATCCGTGTAGCGAAAACAAAGGCACTGATCAGCTTCGCGGTTACCGCGAAGCTGATCTGCGTCTTTGTTTTCGCATAGGCAGATTGTTGGTTTTCTCACGCACAGGCTCAATTGTCATTTTAGTTTTTCCCACCTCGGCTTATGGAGTGAGAATTTCTTTCTGACTGCGGCTTTTCCTGATCATTGCCTACTTGTTCCTTTCTTATGGGACATAGGCAAACAGTTTAGTCCCCGATGTTACGACACAGAACGTGGCGTCCTATCCGGGACTATTCTGCTTCAAAAATTTATATATGAAAATTTAAAGTAACTCCTGATTCTCTTAAAATGAAACTGGACTTGTCCGAAGGACAATGATGGGAAAATACATTCTTCAAAAAATGGGTTAAGTTCGAATTCCGCCAGTTGTATACGTCCTCGTCATGTTCTTCTTCTGATATAAGTAAGCCCGGTCTTCGGGGTCTCTGACCAGGCCTGACACTAGCCGGTTTGCGCAGCTACATAACAAGGCTAGGGTTTTTTTAATTTGATCAGAGTAATGAATACAAAGACGCCCAATTACTACACAGCTGATCTGCGCCTTTGTTTTTGCCTTGGCAAAAATACAGTTTTCTTTTGACGCGGCTTAAGTAAGAAAAGAGGGAACAGCTAATCTAAAACAAGCAATGGTCACAACAGAGAGGTATATAGAATAAAAGAAGATGTGTCATCAAGTTCAACATAAGACACAGCACTAGAATATTGAGGTTATGCGTCTTGCTACACTGTAAATATTAACCTAACAGAGGGATTAAACAGACAGTCATCACGTTTTAAGGTTTAGAGAATAAAATTTAAAACTTTTTTTATCGTGCATTTTCCTACACATTTTACGCGTATGTGTTCGTACATGAGCAGATAAATAGTTAAAATTAAAAATAACAAGGTTGTAGCACTTATATATCTTGCCCTAAACTTTTTAAAACACTTTGTTTCGTTTCATTTTATTTTATTTGATTATCATTGACATTTATCTTTTTTTTTTTGTCATTAAGATCAGATTATTGTGGTTAGACAAACTGGCTATGGTATCGGAATCGCTAAAAGCGCAGCAATCTGTCGTTTTGATATGGGAAGAATAACACAACTCTTAGCACTAAATTAGTTATTATTTTTTTATTTTAATAGCCAGTGCATAAACAATGTTGATAAACACATAATTGAGCCGCCTCATGGGAAAACCAACAATCTGCATATGCGAAACCAGAGGCGCAGATCAGCTTCAGTTAGTATAGTTCCTCTTTTACTTAACTCCAAACTTTCAAGCTTCTAGCATGCTTCTGTGCTTGCACAGGCCGGTTTGTGTCGGACCTGGTCGGAAACCACATTGTTGGTTTTCCCACGAGGCGGCTCATTATTGGTTGCTGGTAGCTGCAATTTATCAGAATTGTGTTCGTGAAATGTTTACCGCCCCCCCCCCCACACACACACACACTTTCCCCTGTTATAGGGGTATACCTAATTTTCTTATTCTTTGTTCCAAAACATAAATTGTGGGTACTCCTTAGAACCGACTCGGGCAATCAATATTGTTGCGCGCCGGCTCGTGCGGACCGCTGCCCCAGTAACTGCCTATGTAGAGGCCTAGACCAGTATAGCTTTTGTTATCTTGCTGGGCGTTCAATAAAATAATAAGCTTAACAAAGGCGTGGACTCCAACAAAAGGATGATTTTTATATGAAAATGCATGACTTATTTCTAAACTCAATGGGTATGGAATGAGAAGAAAGATGATTAAATGTTCAACAATTTTAATGAATAATAATCCTTAGATCATGTTAACTTCTTTCAACAATTAAAACAAACGGCTATGAGCAATAAATATGACTAGAACATGAAATACGAGATGAAAATTGGTAGCATGGGGTTTAATGAGCTGGTTTATTGCAAAAATAATGAACAATCACTTGCACACTAGGCTATGTCAGCTTTAACAATGTTTAAAAATGTTAACTCTTGATAAAAGTTGTTACTTGTATTAGTATTGTCTTGTTTTTTTTTTATTAAATTCCGATTAAGTGTCAAAAATCAATTAATAAAATGTTTCAAAAGCCGAAACTGTGTTAATTTATTTATTTCCTATCTATTTTTGCCCTTTTCAACTGAAGAAAACGCTAAATAAAGCCAAAAAACCAAAATTCAAGCAGCACAGACAAAAAAACGCAGCTGCTTTCAACGAGATCGAAAGATGGAGTCCCTACATCATCCTACGCGTTTCCTTATATACCCGTGAAGGCCTACGCCGTAGATCTCTGTAGTTTACAGGGATCTACAGTGTAAGTTCACGCGCACTACAGTGTAAAGCGACATCGGATGCGATACTTCACGAGACCTTACAACGTAACGTCGTGTAAGATGCTGTAGAATGACGGAAAAATTGTAAACATGCCGCCATCTTTGAATAGAAAATCACAGGTCGTCGCAGAAAATCGGAAATGACACAACAACCATGAATAAAATGTACGATAAATGGACTACGAGATGAAAGGTAAATGAATGGCCTAAATGACCCTTATCATTGTACAAAAATGCATGGTTGAAATACTGAGAAAACGTCTTGTGAAATTAACAAATACAATTTGACGTATCGACGAATTGTACATTATTTACATTCTGCTTAGCAACGTCAGCTTCCTCATCTAAAAATAGCTCAATTATTGGAAAACCCAAAGATCGGTAACTCGCATAGTACACATTTCTACGAGTAAACAAACAGTGTAGATCTTTGAAGTGCAAAAGAGCTCTTGCAACCAGAGCACCTAACCGGCCTGTTACGGTGCAAATTACTATGCTTGCTACCAGACATAAGGTACGTTTCAAGTGCGCAACATTGGCTCGTTCTGCAGAAAAATTAAGGCCTGAATACCAGCTCACAACACTACCCCCCCCCCGCTTAGGTCGTTAAAGCTCCGACTTACGACCCAACAGAATGGCAAGAGCATCAAACATAAAGATAATCAGAACGACCAATGTTTCACACTACCAAACTACCATAATCAAAAGACACCATAAATATCCTGACAACGGCACCAATAAAACACGTGTGCCACAAACATGAAATGATTTTTGCTATTTCACTTCAACACAGTTATTCTTAAATATGTGTAAAGCATTACTTTACAGTTTCAAAACTGAAACGCAGTCAACTTATAATTCAGTTAATACATCAATAAAACCTTAATTGAAATGCACATTTAGCCACATCATCACTTCATCTTGATAAAATGTTCTTATTTGCATCAAATGTCCTGAATTTATCACGCGTGTAGTTCCCTCCAACGAATTGGTTGCTTTTCCATCTTAGCGTTGATAATAATGTAGTAGATTGTAAGTCCACCCATTCCATTGTAGCATCAGTGAGTTCTTTCCCCTTCTTCATCATCCTCTTGTCTGTACATCGGATCCTCGTTACTCCTTCATGTACACATCTTCAACGTCTTTCTTCATGTCCCCGTCGAATTTCAACTGACGCTATCCTTGCTGTATCTAATGCTCCTCTTCATCTCGTGAATCACATTTCCCGTTTCTGTTCCATATCTCTCTGTTTAACTGCCCGTTCCTGAACGCTTCTCTGTTAATACTATCGTACCATACTTCGTTTAACTGTCATACCATTCCATTATCTTTTCAAAATAGGACACACCTCTTTTCCTTCACAAACTGTTTCTTTCTAACTCACCAGTCTGCATTAGATTCCCTATCCGCCTATAGCGATCTTAGTTGCCTGGCTACACAGATGAAGTCACTTTCTCTCCCATTATTATCTCCTTCCGGATCGGGTCCCCTTTCTGGATATACCTGGACGCTGTACACTGTCGACTATCCTTCTTGGACTGGACACACCAGGAAGCGCTGTTAACACCGCCTCTCCTTCCTGGACACACCGGGAATCTGCGAACCGTCGACCCTCCTTCCTGGACACACCTGGACGCTGCACATCGTCGACTCCTTCCTGGACACACCTGGAAGCTGAACATCGTCGACACCTTCCTGGACACACCTGGAAGCTGCACATCGTCGACTCCTTCCTGGACACACCTGGAAGCTGCACATCGTCAACTCCTTCCTGGACACACCTGGAAGCTGCACATCGTCAACTCCTTCCTGGACACACCTGGAAGTTCCAACCCATCAACTCCTCTTTGAGAACACATCTACTAGTATGCTTCCTACACTTATCTGGAATTACAATCAAATATCTTTAAAATCCACCCACCCATGAGATTAAGCTTGTTAGTGTTTTATCTATGTTGCATCGCTACCTTTTTCCGATACAACGTGCAGTCCGTATTCTCTTTTTAAACACGTTTCGAAGGCTGTCCTCTAGCTTTCAGTGCCACCTTGCGATGCTCCGGCTCTTGTACCAACTGCTGGCCTTTCTTTCTATGGTTCATGCCCAAGAGAACTCTCATACACTCATGCTCTGTCATCAAGACAGTGCGGCTCTCCAACGGTGAGACACCATTTCCCCATACTCTCTTGAAATTCAGTCCACGTGTGGCTCTTCGACTCAAGTCACAGAAATGGACTGGCTCTTCAACTCGCTTTGTTTTCTTTTCATACTTTATCTCCGGTTGCTTGTGTCGACCATCCTGAGTTGTCTTCTCTAAGACCTCTATCAATCTTCTTACTCTGTCGTAGCTACCTTCTTCTTCGTCTTCCTGTCTCTCTTTGAACACATAAGTGACATTTTCTCCCTCTTCAGGTATCTCAGAGTTGTCGGCTGCTTTCAAACTCCTTACTGGTGGTACTGTGGCCTATCTGTATAATAGGTATCTCCTGCTCAGCCACCACAAGCACGCCCTTGCTCACGATAAAGTCTACAGGTCCATAACTACTGTTCTGTAAGACATCTATTCCTAGAAGGGCATCATCGTCGATCTCTGCGACCACAACATCCACTTGCATGCTTAGCGTACCTAACTGTATCGTGAATACACCATTCCCAAATTCGTTGATGATGGTACCATTTGCACCTATCAGCTTGCACGCCTTACTCAAAGGTGGTCTTTCTACCGATGTCATTGACTCGTACACTCTCTTGGACAATATTGTTTTAGATGCTCCCGTATCCGCCGTGAAAATGACAGGATAGCCTTGCACCGTTCCACTTACATATATCCCATCAGGCAATTTTCTAACATGCCTAACCGATTTAATAAATTCTGTTTGCTGCGATTGTTTTTCGCACTGGCCATTATAACTGGTTAAGGCACCCCTGCGACCATCAGAGACTGCCTCTTCTAGTTTAAATAATCTCCTTTTATTTCAATTTTTCCATCTGTCCTGCCTTGGTCGGATGGCTTATAACTCTCACTGCTTCTAGTTTGCTGTTCTGCACCATCACCAGGACATTCTCTAGCAACATGCGTAACATACCACACTTCTACCATGACTTGTACCGTACCTTTTCTTAGGAAATTCTGTGTCTTGTCTTCCTCTCTGCAATGCATCGATGTTGTTAGTTAACGCCTCTACCAGGCCTTTTATTATAAGTTCTGTAATGGATTTAGTGTCTGGCTTTGATGGACTAGAATCAGCTTTCTGGCTACGCTTGAAAGGTTCTTCCTTGGAAGACACCCTCATTAGACGCTCACAGGTACCTTCGTCTTCAAAATGTTCCATGTCACTATCTTCTGTGTCACTTCTACGACTTGTTCTTCTTACTGGATGCTTAAACTTTCTCTCTGAATGTGTGTTAGAATTACTTCTTCGCCTTGTCTGAATAAAATTTACCACGTGGTAGACTGCTGTATCAATGTCTGTTGGCTCCTTGTGGTATTCCACTTCAAACCTGGCTTCATTGTCTTTTAGGCCATCTAGGAGTCTTCTTACCAGATCCTCCTGCCTAGTTTTACTGTCCCTACCTCTGTATGCTTTTGCGTCCTAGGAGTTTACAGGTCTCTAAACAAAACCTATGAAAGGGTAGATGGAGCCCTTCAGCTGTGGCCAGCAATTCATCTAGGAAAAGGTAATTCCAAAATAAAACCTGTGTGTCTGGATATGCCTGGTCCAGATATGCAAAGACTGTTTCGGTAGACGGAGCGGAAGAAATCATCAGATTCAACGGTTCGGAAAGCGATACAGCAACATGTTGTGGAACATGCAGAGCGTGATAAGGCACTATAGATGTTACGGTCATCCACTGCATCCAAACCTAACTCCAGACGTCTTGACCTGTGTCTTGCCTCTGGGCACAGTTGGGTGAGGACGAGTGAGTGAGGTTGACGCTGCGCACCTCTTCCTCACTATAATCCAATTTCATAGCGCACGTCATCTTATTTCTCAACACACAAGCACTTGCATACACAACAATTTCATCACACATGCACCCACATACCTACAAAAGTCCTGTGGCGATGGGCGAGCGGCGAAGCAGCAGGTGTAGGACACACTGGGAGCTGTAGTTGCAGACCTGCACGCAGGCGGCTCAGTTCTATATGGTCGTTTTCCGTTAGGAGAAGCAGTAAGCGAAATTCGGCAGTCGGCTGAGCGACTGAGCAGACCTATTTAGGACCGCACTGCTCACCCCCGTAGCATGGGGAAGGGGCTAGAAAAGGTGCCCTAAACAATTGCCTGCTTCAAACCCCCTGGCTGGTTAACCGCGATCAGCGGGGATCCCTTTTTAGCGGTCGAAAAAATAAGAAAAAAACAAAGATAATCCCTTTGAGGATTGGCGCATGGAATGTGCGAACATTGATGGACAGTGCTGGGTCAAATAGACCGCAGCGTAGTACGGCCCTTGTGGGCAGAGAACTTGGGAGGTATGGAATTCAGATAGCAGCTCTGAGTGAGACTCGGTTAGCAGATGTTGGGGAGATCAAAGAAGTTGGTGCTGGATACACCTTCTTCTGGAGTGGACGCAAAAGTGAAGAGAGGCGTGAAGCAGGAGTTGGCTTTGCCATTAAAACAGAACTTGTTGGTAAGCTTTCAGGACTGCCAAAAGGCATCAATGACCGCCTAATGACATTGAGACTTCCTCTGTCAGGCAATAAACATGCAACTATTGTCAGTGCCTATGCACCCACGATGACCAATCCAGATGAGGTTAAAGACAAGTTCTATAATGACTTAGACGACATTATTTCTGCTACACCCCGTACAGACAAACTTATCCTTCTTGGAGACTTTAATGCCAGAGTTGGTACAGACCACCAGACCTGGGAAGGAGTTATAGGTCCAGAAGGTGTTGGAAAGTGCAACAGCAATGGTCTCTTGCTTCTAAGGAAGTGTGCTGAACATGATCTTCTAATCACCAACACAGTCTTTCGTCTACCTAACAGAAATAAAACATCCTGGATGCATCCCCGTTCCAAACATTGGCATCTCATAGATTATGTTATAGTGCGGAGAACAGATAGGCAGGATGTCAGAGTGACAAAGACTATGTGTGGTGCAGACTGCTGGACAGACCATAGACTGGTTGTCAGCAAACTCAACCTTAGAATCCAGCCTGCGAGGCGACCTCAAGGCAAGAAAGCTGCTAAAAGACTGGATGTCTCAAAGCTGAATCAAGACAGCATGCGACAAGCTTTCTTAACAGACATTTGCAACCAACTGGATGCAATCAATCTCAGTTCAGAGAACCCCGAAGAAAACTGGACAGTCTTCCATAAAACAGTTCATTCTTCAGCTGCTACTACTTTAGGACATCCATCTCGCAAACATCAAGACTGGTTTGATGAGAATGATGACGAAATTCAGAAGCTTCTTGAAGAAAAACACAGATTGCACAAGGCACATCAAGATGATACTAGCTCAGTATCCAAGAAAGCAGCATACAGCAACGTTTGTAAGACAGTCCAGACCAAGCTTAGGGACATGCAAGATTCCTGGCTGAGGAAGAAAACAGAAGAAATTCAGTCTTTTGCAGACAGAAAGGACATGAAGAAATTTCATGATGCACTGAAAACCATTTATGGCCCTAAGAGTTCTGGAGCCACCACATTACTCAGTGCAGATGGAAACACTCTTCTCACAGACAAAGAGGCTATCTTGAAAAGGTGGGCAGAACATTTCAATAGTGTGCTTAATCGACCATCAAGCATCAATGAGAATGCAATTGACAGACTGCCACAGATAGAGTGCAATGTTCTGTTAGATGAATTTCCAACCGTCATGGAAACAAGAAAAGCAGTTCAACAACTGTCTTCTGGCAAAGCTCCAGGTGCAGATGCAATTCCTGCAGAGGTTTATAAGGCCGGGGGGCTACCCATGGCAGAGAAACTGACCGAGCTGTTTCACTGTATGTGGAGGAAGGAGGCCATCCCACAAGAATTTAAGGATGCATCCATAATCCACCTATACAAGCGGAAAGGAAATCCACAAGTCTGTGACAACCACAGAGGCATTTCCCTCCTATCGATTGCTGGGAAGATACTAGCAAAAATTCTGTTGAACCGCCTGAATGTTCATCTTGATCAGAAGGGACTTATCCCAGAAAGTCAATGTGGATTCAGAAAGGACAGGGGGACGATAGACATGATCTTCACAGCAAGACAGCTTCAGGAGAAATGCCAAGAGCAGAATGTAGATCTATACATGACGTTTGTCGACCTCACCAAAGCGTTTGACACAGTTAGTCGTGATGGACTGTGGAAAATCATGGCCAAGTTTGGCTGTCCACCCAGATTCATAGCAATGGTGCGGCAATTTCATGATGGCATGCAGGCACGTGTGCAAAATGATGGAGAGTTCTCTGAACCCTTTGAGGTAACAAATGGGGTCAAACAGGGCTGTGTTATGGCACCAACACTGTTCAGCATGATGTTTTCTGCCATGCTCATGGATGCGTTTCAGGACAGTGACACTGGTTTTCCAATCAGGTACCGTTTTGATGGCAATATATTCAACCTTAGAAGGTTGCAAGCCAAAACTAAGGTGCAGACCAATGTGCTAGATGAGCTCCTCTATGCAGATGATATGGATAAGAATGCCAGCTCAGAGGCAAAAATGCAAAGAGCCATGGATCAAGTCTCACAGTCATGTGATAACTATGATCTCACAATCAGCACAAAAAAGACAGAGGTTGTACACCAGCCAGCACCTGGAAAACCGTACAATGAACCAACCATCACTGTGAATGGAGAAAAACTGAAAGTTGTTGATAAATTCACCTACCTGGGAAGCACTCTTTCCAGAGCAGTGCACATTGATGATGAGGTCACCGCAAGAATTGCTAAAGCCAGTGTGGCATTCGGAAGACTCCGTGCGAATGTCTGGGAGCGAAATGGAATCAAGCTTGACACCAAGCTGAAAGTCTACAAGGCTGTGGTACTTCCAACCCTCTTGTATGCATGTGAGACCTGGACAGTATACCAGCGTCATGCAAAGAGACTAAACCATTTCCACTTAAGCTGTTTGAGAAAGCTGTTAAAAATCAAGTGGCAAGACAAGATCCCAGACACAGAGGTCCTGAAGAAAGCAGGGATGCAAAGCATGCATACTGTCTTAAAGCTAGCACAGCTAAGGTGGACCGGCCATGTTATAAGAATGCCTGATGAGCGACTTCCAAAGAAAGTCTTCTATGGAGAACTACAAGAGGGAAAGCGCTCTCAAGGTGGCCAGAAGAAACGCTACAAAGACACCCTGAAAGCCTCTCTGAAGGATTTTGACATACCAATTGGGTCTTGGGAACAGACTGCACAGGAGCGATCAAAGTGGCGAGGTCTCATCAACAAAGGAGCAGCTCTCCATGAAAAAAAGAGAATCTGTGAAGCTGAAAGAAAGCGCAGAGAACGCAAAGCCAATACCAATGGGCCACCAGCTGATTCAATGACATTGACTTGCTCTACTTGCAACCGACAGTTTAGAGCTAGAATTGGCCTAGTCAGCCATCAAAGAACTCACCAACACACACGAACCTATTCAAGAAATAATGATGGTCTTTCTCATTAGTGAGAGACGAACGACCATGCTTTTGCGTACAGCCTCTTTAACTCTGCAGCATACTCCTCAGCTGTCTCATCATTCTTCTGTACTCGCTGACTGAACTTTGCGGCAAACGCCTTTTCTGTCTCAATCGAGTGAAACCCACTGTTGAGCTCTTTGATCAACAAAGGGTAGCAGGAAATGGTATCCTCTGACAGCTGGTCGAATACAAAATCACCTGCCCTACCTTGTAACTTTGGTAAAATGTTGTCCAGTTTTGTCTCATCGTCCCAATTGTACCTCTTTGCCACTGATTCGAATCTTCTTATCCACACCTTCCATTCTTCTCTAACATTAAATGGGGGTAATTTTACCTCTGAAGGTGTGTAGTCATAGGTTCTGCTTAATTGGCGTCGCCTGCGGTACTGGCCATCTCTGAAGGTGTTCGGCAAGGTGCGATTCTCTGGCCACCTCTGTTCTTGTTCTTCTTCAATGTAACGTGATTCTTGAAAACCACGCGAATGAGTATCTGTTAGATGGCTAACCCCCCTGTTACCCCATTCTTGGTCCTCTCTTGCAGTATACATGTCATCCTCACTATTATCATGCTGTACGTGTCCCATATTCTGGTTACTTTGTCCACTGTACGTGTTAGTAGTAGGGCGTTGCTGTGTGCGATAATATTGCATGCGGCCATTTTCAGATTGTTGCATCATAGATGTGAGGCTGCTTAGTGTGTCAGTGATTCGCGCTTGCTCTTGCCGTATTACCAAATGCTGTTGCTGCATTGCCGAAATCACGTTCGCTTGCTGTTGCTGTATTGCTGAAACCACATTACTTAAATTTGAGATAGTGGCATGCACCATGCTATCTTGGCTATTCTTGTTACTTTGTGAGGTGTATGAAGGGTACTGTTCATAATTTCTTGTTTGATCATGCCTAACTGGGCCAGTATCAGATCTACTCTGGTAAAGACGTGTATGTGTGTAAAAGTGGGTCATGTCTGGTGCAGACCTTTGTGTATATGGGCCTTCTTCTGATCTGTCTGTAACATGTGCATTTGGTTTATTTCTTTCTGATGCCTGCAACTGCATTAGGGCGGTCGCTGCTGAGGCGTCGTTTGTCAACTCGGCTTCTTGGGTAGTACCCGTCCCAAAGTATGTGGACCTATACCCTACTGTGTGAGGTGCTGGTGTAGCTTGTTGTTGCGAAAGACCGGCTTGATCTGGATGGCCTTCCGTATACTGGTCGACTCTACCATCTCCAGAGGGGCTGTTCGCATCGCGCTCTGTTATATTACTGGCCATGTTGAACTCTGGGCTCGTATCGCTGAATCCGACTAGGACGATCGGATCCCACCGCTGCCACCAATGATGTTGCGCGCCGGCTCGTGCGGACCGCTGCCCCAGTAACTGCCTATGTAGAGGCCTAGACCAGTATAGCTTTTGTTATCTTGCTGGGCGTTCAATAAAATAATAAGCTTAACAAAGGCGTGGACTCCAACAAAAGGATGATTTTTATATGAAAATGCATGACTTATTTCTAAACTCAATGGGTATGGAATGAGAGGAAAGATGATTAAATGTTCAACAATTTTAATGAATAATAATCCTTAGATCATGTTAACTTCTTTCAACAATTAAAACAAACGGCTATGAGCAATAAATATGACTAGAACATGAAATACGAGATGAAAATTGGTAGCATGGGGTTTAATGAGCTGGTTTATTGCAAAAATAATGAACAATCACTTGCACACTAGGCTATGTCAGCTTTTAACAATGTTTAAAAATGTTAACTCTTGATAAAAGTTGTAACTTGTATTAGTATTGTCTTGTTTTTTTATTAAATTCCGATTAAGTGTCAAAAATCAATAAATAAAATGTTTCAAAAGCCGAAACTGTGTTAATTTATTTATTATCTATCTATTTTTGCCCTTTTCAACTGAAGAAAACGCTAAATAAAGCCAAAAAACCAAAATTCAAGCAGCACAGACAAAAAAACGCAGCTGCTTTCAACGAGATCGAAAGATGGAGTCCCTACATCATCCTACGCGTTTCCTTATATACCCGTGAAGGCCTACACCGTAGATCTCTGTAGTTTACAGGGATCTACAGTGTAAGTTCACGCGCACTACAGTGTAAAGCGACATCGGATGCGATACTTCACGAGACCTTACAACGTAACGTCGTGTAAGATGCTGTAGAATGACGGAAAAATTGTAAACATGCCGCCATCTTTGAATAGAAAATCACAGGTCGTCGCAGAAAATCGGAAATGACACAACAACCATGAATAAAATGTACGATAAATGGACTACGAGATGAAAGGTAAATGAATGGCCTAAATGACCCTTATCATTGTACAAAAATGCATGGTTGAAATACTGAGAAAACGTCTTGTGAAATTAACAAATACAATTTGACGTATCGACGAATTGTACATTATTTACATTCTGCTTAGCAACGTCAGCTTCCTCATCTAAAAATAGCTCAATTATTGGAAAACCCAAAGATCGGTAACTCGCATAGTACACATTTCTACGAGTAAACAAACAGTGTAGATCTTTGAAGTGCAAATGAGCTCTTGCAACCAGAGCGCCTAACCGGCCTGTTACGGTGCAAATTACTATGCTTGCTACCAGACATAAGGTACGTTTCAAGTGCGCAACATTGGCTCGTTCTGCAGAAAAATTAAGGCCTGAATACCAGCTCACAACAATATTTTGAGCAAATACAGCTCGGTTTCAAAAATAACATACCCCTGCAATGTCGCAAAATAAATTGACCTCTACACCTTCATTGCATCGACCATTGCTTTATGGCTATTAACCTGGTACGAATGAAACTTCTACATTTTGTGCATATGTTTATGTGTGTTAAAATTGTATTAATTTTATATTGATCATGAGCAGTCCGATCGGACAGGAAGCTGCCTTTGGAATACACCAAAATTCTGACAGATCTAAAGTCAAGTTTTCAAGTTTAGGCGATTGCTATGGTGTACGTACTGTGAATATTGCCACTTTCTGACCTGAATGTTACGCATTGATGCCTATTTGAGACATCTCAAAACTTGCACCACACTCGAAAAAGTACAGAATCAGAAACTGGAACTTTAATGTACCCACTACCTTGTATATGAGTACCCTGCAAATGCGTGTTTTCAGCGCAAAAATTCTCTTCAAAGTTATCCAATTTAAAAAGTTTGTATCTGAGAATAGCAGTAATAATCGAAATGATTATTTATAGATAATTTCTATAGATCTGTTCCTCATGCAACGCGCACATGCCTGGGGCAATGTTAAAGTTATGTAATGACCTTCTAAAACATAATATATTAATCAAAGGCATTTGTTAATATGTGAATATATTTGATTGAAATACTGTGACTGGTCATCTTATCAAGACGGATTATATAAGAACCATCCCAGAGAAACTCAAACTAAACAAATATCAGGCACAAGAGAACACAGTTAGATGTAAATGGACAGTAAGAGCAGTTTTGCTTCCTTAACACATGCCTGTAATGAAAGGATAAGCGTCTATTTAATCATTACTTCAGTACTTAAAATGTAAAGGAAATGTGGTGCAAGTTTTAAGTTATCTAAAATAGATGTCCATGGATAGCATTCAGGTCAGAAAGTGGCAATATTCACAGTACGTACATCATACCAATCGCCCAAACTTGAAAACTTGACTTTAAATCTGTCAGAAATTGGGAATACGCCAAAGGCAGCTTCCTGTCAGATCAGACTGCTCATGATCAATATAAATCTAATACCATTTTAATACAAATAAGCATATGCACAAAATGTAGAGATTTCATTCGAACCAGGTCAACCGGCATCAAGCAATGATCGATGCAATGAAGGTGAAGAGGTCAATTTATTTTGCTACATTGCAGGGGTATGTTATTTTTGAAACCGAGCTGTATACGTGTATTAAAGTTTAAACTATATTTTTTTCTAATGAAATTTTCAATTCTTACACCTGAAAAAGACATCTGATTAATGCGCATTGGCAAGTTTCCATGATGCGGACCCCAATCCTCACCCTTCGTCTGTCGTGATTTAGTTATAATAATCTGTTCGATTTTAATAGTAGCGAAAATAAAGCCGCAAATCAGCTGCACCGTTGATAACATCCTCTGTTTTCAATTCATAGATAGAACACTTTTTTATCTCCGTAGTTTCAACTGTCAGGTCAGTTCCTCTAGTTTTTTCGCGCTGTAGTTCATTCCTAATGTCCCGCTTGTTTATCTTGCATCTCTCTCTCTCTCTCTCTCTCTCTCTCTCTCTCTGGTGATGTGGTAAAATGAACATGAGCATTTTAACAAAATAAACAAAGTCATAAGAATGGTCATTAATAATCGGGAGGTGAAATAAAATTCGATGGATCACGAGGAAAAACATTCGATGGATCACGAGGAAGGTGTTTGAACACAAGGCCGCAGGCCCTTCCGAGTGATCCAGCGAATGTTTGAACACTGAAACAAACCATGGTTGATCGCTATTCTTGCATATTCACTCTAATCCACTTAAAATCTTATGAAAATAACATTAACAACGTAAAAACTCACCGAAAACCGCAGAGCTTCCTCAACGTCGGCCATTTTGTTTCTACAAAACACATGACGTCACGTGGCATTGACCAATGACGTCGGCCAAAACCCATGTTCAAACGGCACGTGAATTCCATGATTTGAACATGGGTTTTGCTGTTTGAACACTGCTTTCGACCAATCGAAAACGGCTTCAAACAGCTATGCGCATAGATATCTATGCAAGAATGTATAATCGAGCTGAAACTCGTACTAACTGATATCCAGACGTTAAACTGTTCGGTTTCTTGAAGCTTCGCTGTGCCCAGAAATGGGTTACTCGTACAGGCTTGTGTCATGGTTCGGATAAACTATGAAATTGTAAGTATCACAATCATGACCAATACAAAAAAATCAAACAATACGATTCGATTAAACATTGCATAGAAAAAAATGATATGTTTTATATTTTGCTCATAAACAAAGATTATGGGAACACGTTAGAACGATGCATATACCACGTACCACGTTACAAAAATCTATGTTTTGGACCCAGAATAAGGAAAATAGATACCCTTGTTAACCATTTTACTATATTAAACGTGTCTTTTTAAGTGATACCCCCGTTTTAGATAGCAAAACTGGGGTTTCCAGACATAGATTGTTAGTACTCGTAAGAACCACCGCTGCGAGGCGGTTCTATAGTGTACCACAATCAATGTTTAGAGCAACGCAACCATGCTAAAATATCATTTTCTTTCCAAAGAAGTTACATACGTGTTTTCGTTATGTTCTGTGACTGTGTACACCGGCCAGTGGCGGACCTGGTTAGGATCTCCAATCTTTCGTCTCGGCCTATATACGTGTATAATCTGACAATGTTTGCAGCAAAGACTTCATGAGTAAATAATTACTCATCGCCATTAGCACTTTCGAACAGCCATACTAGACACATATCTACATTTATCATATGACGTCGCTGTTTTCCAGTGGATAACGTCATGTCATAAAAATCGTATGACCACACGTGTAATAACACTTTTGCGGGAATACGTAACGTCATTGACGACGTCCGTAACAACAATGTAAATTTTCATTGAAAATATGTCCACTTCGAAGGCGATAAAATTCTACTTTAAAAGTCATATGATAAAACGAATCTTACACTCGTGGTCATTTCATATGAAATTTATTAAACTCGCCACAGGCTCGTTTAATAAATTTCATATGAAATGACCACTCTTGTAAGATCCTCTATGTATGTATAGGTCAACCTCATTATAACGCAATCTTAGGTCCATGAAAAAAATGTGTTACCAATGCAACCGTGTTACAATGATGTTATTTTCAATATACATATAGCAAAATAAACATTTGTGGATTCATGACATGGTCCAGTTATATTGAAAATCGCACAATATCGAGGCGCGTTAAATGAGGTTCAACTGTTACACCTTGGAATGGATGATGTACGGGGAGACTTTTAGGGCCGCCACACGGCACAACGCCTATTTTACAACTTTGACATATGATCGAATATTTAAGGTTTCTCTAATGAATTGGCGATCTGTTTACTTACTTAAGCCGCCGCATGAAAAACCCAGCAATCTGCACAGCTGATCAGCGCAGTTAAATCCTCTAGCCTGCTTCTGTGACTGTACAGACAGATTTGTGTCAGACATGGTCGGATTTTTTTTATCCAAAGAATTATTTATACATCATGTAGCAGTGTTTGGATTAATCATATGTTTACTTATTTATATATAATCTGGTAATCTTTGCAGCAAAGGCCTCAGGAGCAGAAAATCCTTTACTTCCTTTAATATATTCACACTAAATACGTATCGATGTATCTGTCGTCTTGGAAAATGTTTTCTTAGAACAGTTCGGCATAGACACGTCAGAGGCCTTGGTCCGTCCAAACACTTCTCTAGATACTCTAACACGGGAATCTTTTCCAGTGGAAAAGGCCCTCCAGCTCCAATACCACGACGCTGCGTTTCTACTTTTTCATCACCAGAATCATCTGTTGGAACTATTGGAAAATGTATTGCGTCTTCTATATCAGCACGGGTGTAGTCAAATCCAGCTTCCATTAGAAGTGGTACAGCAAAGTCAAAGGCAGATTCGTGTAATTCAGCATCCATCATGTATGATCCTGAATCAATTTCTTCTGCATGATTCATTCTGCTCCTGCTGGTAAAGCGTGCCTGCCTTCTACTTTCACAAAAAACTTGGTGTTTGTAGTGTTTAAGACCGAAACCAACAGCTGTTTTATTCATATCCAGAGATATATTTTCGTATAGCAGTAGCTCTAGAATTTTTCTCCATTCCATTTTTTTATTTTTATTGTTCTCGTTCGATATACACAAATGCAGTATCGATGGCTGTCCTCCTGGAAGCTTTAAATAACTTCCTACAGGGTATACCGTAAAACCTTCAGAATATACTTTGTCAATGTCTGCACCAATATCAATGAGTGTTCGAACTACTTCCATGTTCATTCTCACTTCTTCTGCGCCTACGGATATATTATCGCCATGTCTTGTTAGATATGACTGGAGAGGTGTAAGACCTTGATACGTTCCGTATTCCTCAAAGGTTGCATTAAAAGGCGCATTAATGAGTTTCCGAATGTCTGGTAGTTGCTCCATCGCATGCTTTATTTGCAACCCCGAGTACTGTTATGACCTAGCGTAACTAGACAGGTACACCGAAAAACAACCAAGTAATTTAAACTTAATAATATTTAATCAAACAAATAAATGCTGCAAATACATACAAACAGACAAACAGATAAGTAAATAAATAAATAAATAACTTACAAAGTTAATGTCAAATAAGTCCTTGTCCCTCAAATGTAAGTCCACAATCCAGTAACCAGAATATGAGCACATGTATATTTTAATCCACACTTTTCTTCTAATCCAAAACACTAGTGAAACAACCAAAATTATATACTTTAAATCACTTCAAATTTCTGAATGCCTAAGACTGAATTGGGACCTATATTTATACATCTAAGGAAATTCTACAGGTTTCTAGAGAATGATATAATAAACTTTTCTCTAGAAAAGAAACGAACTAAACGAAAGTTCTTTTAAATTCTCCAAAGAGAATTTAGAATTCTCCAGAGAAGAATTCAAGGCCGCAACGACCATCAAGACTAAACGAAAGTCTACTAGATCCTTCGAGTCTTCGAGATCTCAGTAGTAGTATACATAGTCCAAATATATTTTTAACTTATGGTAAAAAAAAAAACACTCACTCCATTTTCATCTGGAATTATCCACAAAGTGCTCATAGAATTTTCTATACTTCTAAATTATATAACAGTTTTAAAAATAATCAATGACATTCTTCTATAAAGTTCTAGATAATAAATTGTAGAAACATAAAAAGAAATATATATTAATTAATTGGGTTACTCCCCTTTAGAATATATATATATAAATTATAAGTAATAGCTTTAAAAAGAATCAATATTATTGAATCAATTATATATAACACTTCCCCTCTTCAATGAAAAGAAAGTTTTATGAAATAAAACTTTCTTTTGCAATACACATATGCAAACATACAAGGCAAAACTGTCAAGCTCTTGAAAGGGTGTCTAGAATTATATTATCTCTACCTTTTATGTGTCTAATGTCAAGATTGTGCTCTTGCAACATGAGACTCCATCTGAGCAAACGCTGATTCTTGTTTTTCATTTTGTGTATGAAGGTCAGTGGATTGTGATCACTGAAGACGACAATTGGTGCATTTGCAGAAGACAGATACACTTGAAAGTGTTGAAGGGCAAGAATAAGAGATAGACATTCTTTCTCTATAGTAGAATAATTTCTTTGATGTTTGTCAAACTTCTTTGAAAAGTAACAAACAGGATGATCAACACCATTGTCATCTTCCTGTAACAATACACTGCCTGCACCAACATCACTTGCATCCACCGCCATTTTGAATTCTCTGTCAAAGCGTGGTGCTGATAGAACTGGAGCACTCTTAAGTATGGCCTTTAACTGATCAAAAGACTTCTGACAAGCCTCAGACCAAACATACCTGACCTTCTTACCAAGTAAATTTGTCAAAGGCTCAGCTATAACTGAAAAATTATTACAGAACTTTCTGTAATATCCAGCCATACCCAAAAAGCGCATCAGTTGCCGTTTTCCTGTAGGTACAGGAAAATCTGATATAGCCTCAACTTTGGCTTCTACAGGTCTGACCTGACCTTGTCCAACAATATGTCCTAGAAATGTCAAATTAGCATGGCAAAATTCACTTTTCAGTAAGATTATTGTCAGTTTAGCATCACTGAGTCTTTTGAAGAATTCTCTGATGATCTCCAGGTGTTGTTTCCACTCTTCACTGTAGATGATGGCATCGTCGATGTAAGCTTTACACCCATCCAGACCGAAAATCAAACTATTAACCAAGCGCTGAAATGTTGCTGGAGAGTTTTTCATGCCAAAAGGCATCACTTTATATTGATAAAGTCTATCAGGAGTAACAAATGCCGAGATCTCCTTTGCTCTGTCTGTAAGTGGAATCTGCCAAAACCCTTTCAAAAGATCGAATTTCGTCACATATTTGGCGTGACCAATGTTGTCGATGCAGTCATCAATTCTTGGTATGGGAAATGTGTCAGTTTTTGTGACAGAATTTACTTTTCTATAGTCTGTGCACATTCGAAATGTCCCATCAGATTTTGGCACAAGTATACAAGGAGAACTCCATTCACTTTGACTAGGTTCTATAAAGTCATTGTCCAGCAAATACTTAACTTCTTTCCTGAGATATTGTTGTCTTTCAGGATGAAGTCTATACGGATGTTGTTTCACCGGTTTTGCTCCTTCAATAATGTCTACATCATGGTAGATTTTATCGGTTCTGGATGGAATGTCCGGAAATAAGTGCTCATATTCAAGAATTAATTGTTTTAGTTCATGTTTCTTGTCCGGATCTAGATGTGACAGTTTCTGATCGAGGTCATGCAGAATGTCAGAATTCTGGAGTTTTGAGGATAATGGTTCACAGTTCACAGAGTTCATTTCTTCAAAGTCTGTCTGATTTTGTTCATGAGGGACAGAATTAACTATGCTTACTGAGGAAATAACTGAACTATCATTATCACTTTCCCTATCAATGTACTTTTTAAGCATGTTAATATGACATAATTGTTTTTGCTTGCGCCTCCCAGGAGTGTTAACAATGTAATTTACATCACTTAACTTTTTCTCAACAGTATATGGACCATAATATCTAGCTTGTAATGGCCTGCCAGGAATGGGCAAAACAGCAATCACCTTGTCTCCAGGGTCAAAATTTCTGTTCTGAGCATTTTCATCAAAATGCAACTTCATTTTGCTCTGAGCTGACTTAAGATTGGACCGAGCAACTTCCCAAGCTTTTGTCAATCTAGTTTTGAAGTCAGACACATACTGAAGTAAGTTCAAAGGACTGTCATTACTTGAAAGAAACTTCTCTTTCATAAGTTTTAAAGGTCCACGAACAGTGTGTCCGAAAACAAGTTCAAACGGACTGAACCCAAGAGACTCTTGTACTGACTCTCTGACAGCAAATAATAGCAAATGTATGCCTTCATCCCAATCTTTTTCGGTGTCAAAACAGTAAGATCTGATCATGTTCTTCAAAGTTTGATGGAATCTTTCCAAAGCACCTTGACTTTCAGGATGATAAGCTGATGACTTGTATTGTTTAATGCCAAGTTCATGCATTACTTGCTGAAATGTTCCTGACATAAAATTGGAACCCTGATCTGATTGGACTGACTTTGGAAGACCTACAAGTGTGAAAAACTTCACAAGGGCCTTAACTATTGTTTTCGTCTTGATATTCCTGAGTGGAATTGCTTCAGGAAAACGTGTTGAAGCACACATTATTGTCAAGAGATATTGACAACCTGATTTAGTCTTGGGTAACGGACCTACACAGTCAATGATAATCCTACTAAATGGTTCATCAAATGCAGGAATAGGCTGTAAATTAGCTTTTGGAATAGTCTGATTAGGTTTTCCTACCATTTGACAAGTGTGACAGGATTTGCAATGTTGTGAAACATCAGATTTTAATCCTGGCCAGTAGAAATGCTTGAGAATTTTTTGGTAAGTCTTATTTATCCCTAAATGACCTGACATGGGAGTTTCATGGGCCAAGTTTAAGATTTCAGGACGATAAGCCTTAGGAACCACAATTTGGTGATTTATGGTCCATTCGTCTTCCGCTGAAACATCAGGAGGACGCCATTTTCTCATTAAGATGTCATTTTTGACATAAAAACAAACAGGAACCTGAGAAATTTCATTTTCATCTAAAGCCCTTTCAAATAAAGGCGAGATTTCAGGATCACTGTGCTGTTCTTGACAAAGTTGTGACCTTGACATTTGGTCGTGACCTTGGTCAATTAAAATTGAAGGTGTAAGGTCATTGTCTGACCTTTGATTGTTGAAGTCAGTTTGACTTGAAGAAAGAGATTTTGTAATCTCATCATGAAAAGACTGACCTATAAAAGTGTCAGTTAAGTCAACATCCTGTATCCCATCATTCAATTTGACTTTCTTTGCCATAGCCCTTGTAACGGCACATGAAGGGTAAAGATCAGGAATTTCCTGCTCAATGGGATCAGGCAATTGATCCTCACAAGGTGTATTGGTCAAAAGTGGGTTTACCACAACCTTATCTCCGGCTAAGTCATTGCCTAATAGCAAGTGAACACCTTTAAAAGGTAAAGAAGGCCTAATACCTACAGCCACAGGACCAGAAACTAAGTCTGAAGACAAATAAATGTTATGGAGCGGTACATTAACAAATCCACACTCTACTCCCTGAATAAGGACACTTGTCCCAGTTGAAGTCTTCTCGGAAAAAGGCAAGGTATCTGCTAAAATAAGAGACTGAGAAGCTCCGGTATCTCGTAAGATTTTAATAGGGGTAGACTGGGCAGAATCACTAGTAAGTGACACAAAACCTTCTGATAAGAATGGTTCATAAATCTCCATAATACAATCAGTCGCAGACGTTTTGGCCAAAATAGGATTTTCATCCTGAATAATAGACTGTGGTTTTGACCTTAAAGAAGTAAGACCTGTTGGTCTAGAATTATTTTGATTTTGTCTCTCTTTTCTTCTTTTCAAAGTTTCACATTCAGAAATGACGTGACCGTCACCTTTACAATAATTGCAAAACAGCCGGGGTGAGTATGAGGATCTTTGACCTTTGTTTTCACTAGTATCTTTATTTTTAGGATTATGTGAAGGACTGGAACTATCAGCTGTTAGTCCAGCTTGTGGTTGTGGATTAGGTTGAGGAGAATTATTTCTCTGTTGAGGGTTAAATGGTTTTGACTGAGGTGTATTAGGTTTGAATTGAGGGTTAAAAGGTTTCTTGTAAGGCTTATTTACAAAAGACACTTTATGAGTCAAAGCATAATCATCAGCTAATCGTGCTGCTACATCTAAAGTTTCTACTTCCCTTTCGTCAAGAAAAGATTTGACATCAGAGTGTATGCATCGTTTGAACTCTTCAACAAGCATGAGCTGTCTTAATTTTGCATAATCAGACTTTACATCCTTTGAAGAACACCACCTATCAAATAATTGCTCCTTAGTTCTAGCAAATTCTACATGGGTTTGATCATGTTCTTTCCTACAATTTCTGAATTTCTGCCTGTAAGCTTCAGGTACTAATTCATAAGCCTTAAGAATCAGATTTTTGACTGTGTCATAATCTGAACTTTGATCAAGTGGAAGCTGAGTGTAAATTTCTCGAGCTTTACCAATAACAACACTCTGTAGAAGCAAGGTCCAATGCTCTTTTGGCCATTTCAAATTTTCTGCTACCTTCTCAAAATGTAAAAAGTACTTATCTACCTCTTTTTCTTGAAATGGAGGAACGAGCCTGATATGCTTTGTAACATCAAATACTTTACTAGGATCAAACGACACAGGAGGCATTGATTTACTGCTTAATTCAAGCTCTTTCATTTTAATATCATAATGCATTCTTTCTTTTTCAAGTTCTATTTCTTTTAACATTTCTCTGTGTTTTTCCTTCTCTCGTTCTTCCATTTCCCTTTGTTTTTCTTTCTCTCTTTCTTCCATTTCTCTTTGTTTTTCTTTCTGTCTTTCTTCCATTTCTCTTTGTTTTTCTCTTTCCCTTTCTTCAAATGCTAACTTTTCTTTTTGCATTCTTTCTTCCCTTTCTTCCTTATCTGCCCTTCTTTTTTCTTCAAACTCTAATCTTAATTTTTCCAGTTCAAGATGCCTTTTTAATTCTAATTACTGAAAGAGTCTGTCTCACAGTCAAAACCAACGAGCTTATCTGCAAATGATTTTGATAATTATTTTAAGTCAATAAATAATCCTGATGACCCATTATTCTAACTCTTTCAACTGTATGTCGGTTTGTGAGACCATAATTAGAGATGTAGCTGAGGGTTCAAAAAATTCCTCATCAACAAGAAACTGAATGATAACATTCTTAATTTCACGTTTTAACATAGATGTTTTGACATCAGGTATGCTATAATGACTAGCAATGTCTAAAAGATCACTCTTTTTGGCCAAGTTTAACAGCGCTTGAGAAGGCGCAGCAATGAAATCTTCAAGTTTGAATGACATGGTTGCTTTTTGCTGGTATGACATAAATATCTTTTCAAATTCAGAATAAAATAGGTGCACAAAATGTTCAATCCCGGCTCAGAGCCCCCAAAATCTGTTACTACCTAGCGTAACTAGACAGGTACAGCGAAAAACAACCAAGTAATTTAAACTTAACAATATTTAATCAAACAAATAAATGCTGCAAATACATACAAACAAACAAACAGATAAGTAAATAAATAAATAAATAACTTACAAAGTTAATGTCAAATAAGTCCTTGTCCCTCAAATGTAAGTCCACAATCCAGTAACCAGAATATGAGCACATGTATATTTTAATCCACACTTTTCTTCTAATCCAAAACACTAGTGAAACAACCAAAATTATATACTTTAAATCACTTCAAATTTCTGAATGCCTAAGACTGAATTGGGACCTATATTTATACATCTAAGGAAATTCTACAGGTTTCTAGAGAATGATATAATAAACTTTTCTCTAGAAAAGAAACGAACTAAACGAAAGTTCTTTTAAATTCTCCAAAGAATTTAGAATTCTCCAGAGAAGAATTCAAGGCCGCAACGACCATCAAGACTAAACGAAAGTCTACTAGATCCTTCGAGTCTTCGAGATCTCAGTAGTAGTATACATAGTCCAAATATATTTTTAACTTATGGTAAAAAAAAAAACACTCACTCCATTTTCATCTGGAATTTTCTATACTTCTAAATTATATAACAGTTATAAAAATAATCAATGACATTCTTCTATAAAGTTCTAGATAATAAATTGTAGAAACATAAAAAGAAATATATATTAATTAATTGGGTTACTCCCCTTTAGAATATATATATATATATAAATTATAAGTAATAGCTTTAAAAAGAATCAATATTATTGAATCAATTATATATAACAGTACGTATATGTCGTTAGTAAACCGTATAGATATACAAAGTTTGTTGCATTTTTGGTCGAACGATCTTCCTTGAGGTTTTGTCTTTCCCATTGTAAAATGCGTTTGTGATTATCATCCCTACTGAAAGCTTCGCAAACCATAATCAATGCATGAGTGCCAGCATTACGTACAGTAAGTAACGGGTTTCTATCGACAGAAAGCCATTCCATCAAAACTAATTGTAACGATTTGTCGAAAAGGCCTCGTTGATCGTACAAGACAGCAAGCTTTACTATTGAAACTACATCATCGAACACTTCTTCGGGGAACATAATATTCATTGAATTAAAACCGACTCGCTTGCCTTGATGTGCGACAATACCATCTAAAATAGCATCTAAAATGTCTGGTAAGTTTTGCTTAAACAACAATTCATATATTCTTTCCCTGGTTGAAAATGTGTAAGGAGCAGGACATAATCTTTTAAATAACAAATCCACCATTTCGAGGTCCCTTTTAGCAATGCAAAGCTCAAGAAGAGAAGCCTTTTCAACGTGTATTACATTTCTTTGTCCTTCATGTGCATAGAGCATCTCGTTAGCCCATTTCCATCCACCGAAACCATGCTTGGCGATTACCGGTGCCACAAGGGCATTACCTTTTAGTACTGAAATGTGAATGGGGTGTATCTCAAATAATTTACTGTATATTTCCCCACTACGATATCCGGATGTTCGTGACATCTCCTCCAAGTCCAGGGCAGCCGCTATATGGTAAATGTTGATTCCTGTTTCTCTCAAATACAGTTCGTCAGTAACTCTTGATGCGTGCTGACAGGAGCCATGTTTAATAGCCGTTGTCAATGTGTCTAATATTCCAACATCAACATCACCATTGTCAGATATGTATGACAAAAACTCGTGATCGTAGGCACATCTGCAGAAACAATATGACGGTCCACACTTGTAAAACACTGTTTGAAACACAAACTCATACGCAGATACATGTATCCCTTTGTCAGGAATTGTTCGGTTTGTCAAAAGATATCTAAATGTTTCAGCCGCATCCATAATCCGCTTATTTAATGTAACATTCGGAAAGTAGGCACATAAGCACAGCGATACGTTTTTATACTAAATGAGACCAGGAGGCCATGGAACAATGTTAGTTTCTCACAGACGCAAACTATTCATATTTCGCTTAAGGAAGTGCGTTGGAAACCCCAGTTCAAATATGAATGATATAGCTGCATTCATAATCAGTTTAACTTTTCAATACGAAAAACAAGCACAAAACACACCAATATGGTTTACACTAAATATGGCCATTAGACAATGTTACATGATTTTCTTTTTTTTTTTTTTTTTTTTTTTTTTTCTGACGCCAGAGTTTCGTATTTCGCAAATGCTTTTTGAACCCATTTAAGCGGAAACGTACATGTATACGTATATAATAAGAATGGTCGCTGGTGCATGTATTGTTTTAATTGTTGTACGTTTTTGCGCTGATCGTCTTCGCAGTTACTGCGAAGCTGATCTGTACCTTTATTTGCGCATATGCAAAACGCTGGCTTCTAATGACGCGGCTCTGATTTTACAAATATTTTAAAAGCTTGTTTCATATTTGACTGGTTATTTGTTTTATTTTTGATGCAGTTGAACGTCCCTTTTAAGATTATTTGAGCTCATACGAAGCGTGCCAAACAGTAGGTGTGGCGAAAACGGGAGAATCCCGAAAAAAAACAAACACCTGACACACACCCGTAAGCAGAACTTGGCTTGTCTCACACAGCGGTGAGATGATCGAATAATTAAGCGCGGTAATGAAATATCAGCGCTCTCAACCACTCGGTCACGTTGGGGGTGGGGTGGGGGGGCTTGACTGGTTATGTCAACTGAAAATTGATATATGCACAATTGGTAACATTGCTTATATATATTCGTCACGTTTGTGAAATTGAATCTAAGCTGTTTGCACGTTGCCAAGTTGTGCTTTGTTGTAGTTCACCAGCGACCAATATTGAGCCGCAACGCGAAAAAAAAAACGGTCTTTTGGGTTTCCGACCTGGTTCGACACAAATCGGCCTGTAAAGTCATGTCCTGCAGAAGAAGGCTGGAAGCATGAAACTTCGGATTTAAAAAGATGGTGGGCTGTTCTACCCGAGTACCGGAAACAAAAACGCTGATCAGCTGTAGTTTCGGATAGGCAAAACTCTGGTTTTCTCTTGACGAGGCTCTACTTATTATACACATAACAAATGAATTTTGAGAAACAATAAAATCTTTAGTCTGTGAAAATCGAGTAACATTTTGCGAAACAATAAGATATTTTGTCTGTGAAAAAGCGAGTAACATTTGCAAGACTTCTCATTTAGTAAAATATCGTTTTAAAATGTGTTTGTAGTAATATTTTCCGATGGATTAAACAAACAAATAATGGATGCGGCTGAAACATTCAGATATCTTTTGACAAACCGAACTATACCCGACAAAGGCATATCTGTGCACGAGTTTGTGTTTAAAACAGTATTTTACAAATGTGGGCCGTCGTATTGTATCTGCAGATGTGCCTACGATCACGAGTTTTTGTCATACGTATCTGACAATGGTGATGTTGATGTAGGGATAGTAGACACCTTGACAACGGCTATTAAAGATGGTTACTGTCAGCACGCATCAGGCTTTACTGATAAAAGCTATTTGAGACCAACTGGAATTAACATTTACCATATAGCGGCTGCCCTAGACTTGGAAGAGATGTCACAATCATTCATTTCCGGATATCATAGTGGGGAAATCAATATTCAAAAAATATACAGTGGTTTATTTTGGATACATCCCTTTCAAATCTCAGTAGTAAAAGGTAATGCTCTAGTGGCACCGCTGTTCACTGAAGATAAATTACATCCCAATGGTTACGATGAGTGGCAATGGCATGAGGAGATAACCCAATCAAGTGAAGAGCAAAGCAATATGTTACACGTTGAAAAGATTTCTCTTTTTGAGTTTTGCAACGGCAAAAGGGACCTCAAAATATATGGTTTATTAAAAAGCGCAGAACCTGCTCATTGCCCAAGTTTACCTCAATATGTTCCCTTTAGAGATAGAATATATGAATCGCTGTTTAAACATAACTTAACATATATGTTAAATGCTTTTTTAGATAGTGTCATGACCGCGTTCGAGTTGAATCCTTATTCCGACCCTGACGATCTAAGGTACTATGAATTGCTTGCTGATGTACCTTCAATAGTAAAACTGGCTGTCATTTACAATCAACACGACATTTTCGACAAATCCTTACATTTACTTTCGGAGGAATTGACCAATTTCAATGAGAACCCATTACTTTCTGTATGCGATCGGGAATGTCACCCATTAATAATGACATGCGAAGCTTTCAATTGGGGATGCAATCACAATCGCGTTTTACAAAAGGACAGTCAAAACATCAAGGAAGACCATTCGACCAAACATAAATCAAACTTTGTATACCTCTACGGTTTACTAACTCAATATACGAACTCTGGATTGCAAATAAAACATGCAATGAAACAACTACCAGATATTCGGGAACTCATCAATACTCCATTTCATGGAACTACCGAGAAATACATGTGTGAAGGTCTTACACCTCTCCAGTCATATGTATCAATGCATAGTACATATCAATCACCAAAGTTTATGTTGAGTATGGATGTAGTCCGAACTCTGTTGGAGCTTGGAGCAGATACTGACACAGTCTGTACAAAGGATCTTAAGATACAAAATGAAGCAATAAGAAGCACTATAACACTCCAAGCAGGACAAACACTGATTCTGCATTTGTGTATAATAAACGAGGATCCTTACAATAAACAGGAATGGAGAAAAATTCTGGAGCTATTGCTGTACGAAAATGTCTCTCTGGATATGAATAAAACAGTTGTTGGTTTCGGTCTTAATCACTACAAAGACCAAGTTCTGCATGCAAGTAGAATGCAGGCAAGCACGACCAGCGAAATAGTTTATCCAAATGAAATGGAATCAGGAACATACATTATGGATGCTAAATTACACGAATCTGCCCTTTACTTTGCTGTACCACTTCTAATCGAAGCTGGATTTGACTACACCCGTGCTGACATAGAAGACGCAATACATTTGCCAATAGTTCCATCAGATGAATCTGACGAGGCACTGCCTGGCGGCATTGGGTCGGAAGGGCCTCTTCCACTGGAAAGGAATCAGGTGTTAGAATATCTAAAACAATGTTTGAACGGACCAAGGCCTTTGATGTGTCTATGCCGTAATGTTCTCAGAAAAAAAATCCCAAGACGAGAGATACATAGATACGTGTCTAGTGTGACTATACCGAAGAAAGTGCAGGATTATCTGCTCCTGAGGCCATTGCTGCAAACATTACCAGATGATATGTAAATAAGTAAACATTTGATTAATACAAACACTGTTAGATGATAATAATCTTTTGCATCAAAAACAACAATCCGACCAGGTCTGATATAAATCGGTCTGTACAGTCATAGAAGCAGGCTAGAGGATTGAAAGTTCGAGTACAAGAGGATTTTAACTAGTTGTGTATTTGCTGCACAACTGATCTGCGCCTTTGCTTTTGCATATGCAGATTACTGGGTTTTTCATACGTCGGCTTAAGTAACTAAACATATCAATTCATTAGAGAAATTTAAAATGTACGAATATATGTCACAGTTGTAAAAGTGGCTCTTTTAGATTGTGGGTATACTTTTAAGAAGCGCAATATAAAAAAAAAATTAATGTAACTCTCTTTGGCTCCATGTTGCCAAATGTAAAGGGTCACTGACGAGGCTTGAATAGCCGAAAACGCGGTATGGCCCATCACCTTTCTCGAAAATATGCCCACTGCTCTTAAAGATCTGTTTTATTTTTATTTACCAGAGCCATGAAATGTTCTGCGAAACAATATACCGAGGCGCCAGATGTACTGTTAAACCTCAATATATCGCGCCTCGCTATAGTCAGCGGTTTTCAATATAAAATGGACATGTCATGGCTTCCAAAAGGACTATTTTGCTATATGAATATGTTAAATATCCTCATTATAACACGTTCGCATTTTGTTTTCATGGACCTAACGATAGCGTTTTAATGAGGTTGACCTGTACCTAGAAATGTGTCCAGTATGGATATTCTAAAGGCGGTAAGGAATTATTTTCTCCTGAGGTCGTTGCTGCAAACGTCAGATTATACATGTGAGATTCTAACCAGGTCCGCCACTGACAAGTGTGCACAGTCACAGAACATAACGAAAACACGAATGTAACTTTTCACTCCAAAAACCGAGGTGGGAAAAACTAAATTAAGTACGTATACTTAAAACAAAAATACATAATGAGCCTGTGCGTGAGAAAACCAACAATTTGCATAGGCGAAAACAAAGACGCAGATCAGCTTCGCGGTAACCGCGAAGCTGATCAGCGCCTTTGTTTTCGCCACATGGATAGTACTATTCCTCTTCTACTTATAGCCAAAGTTTCAAGCTTCTAGCTTTATGCTGTGACTGTACAGCCTGGTTTGTGTCGGACCTGGTTGGAAACCCAAATTGTTGGTTTTCTCATGCACAGGCTCATATCGTAAGCCGAGTGGTACACTAATCATTGACTGTGTACACTATAGTACCGCCTCGCAGCGGCGGTTCTTACGAGTACCAACAATCTATGTTTTGGAATACAAATAAGAACAATGTGTACACCCCTGGAAACCCCAGTTTTTCTGTCTGAAATGGGGGTATGCATTACACGGACAAGTTTTCGTGATGCACAGAAGCTCACGAGCAAGCTCAATCCTTGGTCAACGTGCGATTAATACAAGTGTGTTTGCACTACAAAAATTGTAATTGCATTTTAAATGGATGCGGGTAATTTGAACCCTGTGTTTTACCAAGTTGCGTCCCAAGTTGTATCCAATTTGGTATGTAATTAGTTTTGATTTATACATTAATCTTTGAAAACTTGTTTCATTGTTCATCCTGTGTAAATTCTATTGAATATTGTGTAATGTTCGAAAACAAGAAAAATACAATTAAATCAATATCGATCATTCAAATTTCTAAAAGCTTTTATTATCATAAATTCTTAAATTGTGATATGACGGTATATTCCAAATAACCATGACCGTTTGTGAAATTAGGATGAATAGTAATACTGCTTGGGCGAATGTAACTGTTAACAAGTTAATAATTCTAACGGGTTGAAGTTTTCAGCACACCCTGCAGTTAGAAACACTTTGTGTGTTTCCATGACTTAGTTACGTTTTTGTTGTTGATATGCTCTTCTTTCTCGTACACAAGGTTTAATTCCTGGTAGATTGATTGTTTAATGTGTGGCATATAACTATATCAATTAATTCTAACACACCCTGCCTATAGAAGCCAATGGTAAAGTGCAGTGATATATTGAGTGATATATCACTGGGCGGATTAGCGTGACGTTACTTTGCGCCGTTTCGACACCATTTTGATTAAATGATGACGTCAGCTATCCCATAAGTCACGTTACCTTGACGTTAGACGGTGTAACGTCATTTCAACGCGTTCAAAACATAACAAACATATGTAAACATTTGCGGTACAGTCAAACGTTTGGCGGGATTTCTTCAGTGCAATGGTGGAAAAGTTAAAGAAACTGAAGGTTTAAAATGGTTTTATTCCGTTTATTGTGTGTTAGAATCGAAATAGATCAGCTCTAGTGCTCACACGAATCACAATACACAAGACCATTTGCCTATAGTGATGCCCTGAAAAATTCATTTTTCCCCAGAACTATTCCGGTTTGGAATAGTCTCCCCTCTTCAGTGGTCTCATCCAAGACCATTGAGAAATTTAAGGCTTCTATTTAAATCTTAGGCCCTGAGGCATGCGTTTTAGTATGCCTCTCATCTTTATCTTGTAAATGGTTTTAATGGTCCACCCCAAATGTCCCCTTTTCCCTTGACTAAATTCTAAATTTAGCCACCCACCCCACACCTGAGATAATGGTCAGAAATTGATCGACTCAGTATCAGAAGATCGATAGTGCGTGAATTGCTGAGAAATATATCAGTTTGTCGGTCAGTTGTACGCAGATAAATCACTCGCGCTGCGCGCTCGTGATTTGCTGCTTTACAACTGACCTCCAAACAGTGATATATTACTCAACAATTCACTACTGGAGCTGATCTATTTGTTAAGTATTTTCCCACCTTGGTGTTTGGAGTAGGCATTTCTTATTGCGACATTTCTTCCTGATCATTGGCTACTTTTACGTGTTTTTACATAGTTTATCATGCATGTTCCCTGTTTATATCTTTCACGGTTTCACGATGACGTGCGCACAGCGAGGATCGCTTTACTCCCTGCAGGCACATGATATCAGAATGACGTCAGATCGTCGTCGATGCGACGCCATATCGTCGCATCGACGTCGATATGACGTCACTTTGACGTTATGTGCCCGCTGGGCTGTTTTCCGATTTATCCAGAATAGTCGTGGGCTTTATTTTTTCCCAAATGATTGCGGCCTGCTGTTCCTCTGTATATTTGGTCACATTATTAACCACAGAGGTAAGCCTGCGCAACCGACACCGATGGACCTCAAGTCGTTTGAGAAGCGACTGTGACGTAACGTGAGCTACTGGTACCTGTCTGGAAAATGCAGCAAGGTGCCATGAATTAATACCGACAATATCTGCATGGTTGAAACATTCCGCCTTGTATCATATATCAAATTGAAGCTTAGATGATAAGGAAATATGCAATTTATTTCTAGGTACCCAAATTATTTGATTTTAGCGTTTCAAATCAATCGGATATTGGAAAACGTTAGTTTGTAATGTCCCAGTATCACAATAAAACTGCGGTTTTTATCAACGAGGTAAAAAGTAGACATTAGCTTTTCCAGCAGGCGATAACGGTACCATTTCCCGATACCGCCGGTGTTGTTTTTTGATATAGAGATATAGAGAACTGCAGTCGAAATATCCCACCGTAAACAAAGCACACGAACAATCTGAAAAAAAAAATATGCGGAATTCGTAACTAAACATACCGACACGGCTAATACATTTGTGGCACATACATGTATTACTTTCTTGCATGGTTAAAAAATTATGATTGCATACCATGTAAAAGTATTATATGACGGTATGTAGGAACTTGAAAATGTCGGTGACGTTATTTTCTATGTTTACGTTAAGCACTGTGTACATTCTTGTTGCGGCGCGTTAGTTTTGCCGACGAGTAAACAGTTTAAAAATACATACATAAATGCGCAATGCTTTATTGACCATGCAATGTGTAGCACAAGTTATGTTTTCGGAGTAACAAATTGTGAGTGCAATGGAAATGGATAAATGCTGAAATGTCCGCTGATCAAAATTACGACGTCTGAAAAATATTATATTGCATTTAACTCAGAAATGAGAAATGTATGCCGATCAAATTCTAAGATTACTATGATGTAGTTTTAGTTACAACAAACAATTCTTTGTCGGAAACGCGTATGAAATTAGAGAATATTGCCGTAAAATGAAGTAAAAAATATGCAATTTCGGAATTTTAACATTCACTTTTCATGACCATCCCGTGTTGTTGTACCATGAAACATATATCTTAGCGTCACTGAAAAGTTACCAGTAAATCAGGTTTAATTAACATACGACAGTATTTGATTCATTCTGGAAAGAAAACTGCCGGTGCTTCAGCATTCATTTTCATGACAGAGTGCCACCCATCATTGATATTGAAAACGCTGCTCATCACAGCCGAAAAGATTATAGGCAGTCCTGGACAAATGTCAGAAGCTTCCATTGAACTGTATGGGAAAGTGCAGAATTTGGCTATAAGGTCCTCAATTCCGGCAGTCGATAGAAACATTTAAACCACTTTGATGGCATTTTAACTACGGGTGTAATATGCATGAAAAGATGGGACTATCGCGTTCTAGCCGGGCAAACAAAACGTCACATTAACTCGGGATCGAAAACGTGATCGAATCCCTGTGGCAAAGCAGTACTTGTCGGGACAAAATAAGCATTCAAAAATCTTTCACGGACAATGTATGATGTAAATTGCGCTTCAAGTTTTTTTTTTTTTGTTTTTTTTTTTTTGTTATTATTATTATTATTATTATTATTATTATTATTATTATTATTATTATTACTTGTCGGGACAAAATAAGCATTCAAAAATCTTTCACGGACAATGTATGATGTAAATTGCGCTTCAATTTTTTTTTTTTTTTTTTTTTTTTTTTTTTTTTTATTCACGTTCTCCGCAAGTTGACGTACAAGTTTTTGTTGTTGTTTTTTTTTTGACAAGTCTTTCTACACATAAGAAATTTCGAGTTGCCTACGGTCACACTGGTCATAGTAAACAGTGGAGGAGAGATGCCCAATTGAGTATCACTGACCTAGATAGCTTTGACAGGTAAATGTTACTATTAATAGCAATTTGATACTCAATTGGGCATCTTTTTGTCATTTTTATAGTACTCTCAGAAAATCGAAAAAATGTATCACAGTTTTTAACCGATTCCACCAATTTTGGAGAGCTTAAAGATGAATGAATTTCCAAACTTTTGACCGTTCAGATTTTTTTTTAATTGTCTAGAAAAAAAGTTATTAAGGTTTAAAATCAGGATTTTTTTCTGATTTTCTGTGATTCCTATTTGGGAGCTAGAAAAAAAAGTGATGCCCATTTAGGAAACGGTGATTCCTATTTAGGAACATATAATAAGATCTATGATTCCTGAATGGGATACAAATAGTTTGTTATGCTTCCTGTTGAAGAACTTTGTTTACCAGAGCCTCACTGACTTATCTGCCATGTTATTTTCTTAATACCTTTCTGTATCTCATATCGATCATAGAGATGTTCCACATTCAACCTTTTTTCATTTTAATGGCCAGAGTATATTTTAAGTTCAGTTTCACAATCATTTATACAAGTGCATTCAGTTATTGATATGCCCCTGTCATATTCAGAAATAAATTGACAACTCTTCTTGCTTTTGAACAATCTTCACTGGCAAGAAATAGACATCTGGATGAATTTGTTTATATAATGTGTTAAGTGTGTCTATAAATATTTACTCTGTATATACAACTTCTAGAGTTTGTGATGCTGTATGCCTTCTTTGATCACATAACATATGGAGCCAAATTTTTAACAAAAAATTCGCTGATATTCGAGTTTCAAAGATACCACAAGGAACCATGGTTAATGGTTTGTAATTTTGTTTGTAAATTACGAAAGAATAGCCATTTTTGAACTACGGCCGAAAATTTGGTGCCTTTATGAGCTCTATTTACAATGTAACACCGCTGATTTTCATTCATTGTACATTTTAGAATTTCATGGTAAAGCGGTTGTTACAATATAAAACTAAGCATGTCAGTGTTTTTGCAAGAAAACTAATATTCTACTAGGACGATTTTATGACCAAAGCTTGCTTATGGGTTCCTTCATGAGGTAAGCATGTCTTAAAGTACTCTAAAGTCACCCATGACTTTGTATTCTGTCAAAACGCGGGTTGGCATTACATCATACAGTTTCATGATTGTTTCACCAAGGGGCTAAGTGGGCTAAATTTATTGTTAAGCAATGACTCATATCTCCTCTTCGTGATATTCAAAACCTCTTCTATAGGGTTTAAGTCATGGAAATTAACATGCCAGTAAAGGATGTCAAAAACTAGTAGTATTAATACAGCTGTACAAGGCAATATTCTTTGTATTCATCCTTAATCCGCAAAATACATTATTGATACATGTATTAGAAGAATGTCTGTCTGTGAATGTCCTGGTGATTCCCTTGACTTAAAGCCTATACAAGAGGATTTAAATATCATGAATATGAGCAGTGAGACATAGCCTAAGTATAAATGCATACATGTGATACATCTGAGAAGCCAAATAGGGAGATTTACTTTTCAAAATAGGGAGAATGATTAAACAAAGAAGGAAATTCTTGATTTCAAATAGGGAGATCAGAAATTTGAAATAGGGAGATGTATACGTTATATAGGGAAATTTTGAAATTCCAAATAGGGAGATTTGCTCAAAAATAGGGAGATCCCTCTGAAATAGGGAGATATCACAAGTATGTAAATGTTTCTCTGTGAAAGTCCCAGTCCCCTTTGGTATTCTGTGCCAAGAAAACAAACCATGAATTTTATGATGAAATGCCAACCCACTTTTTGGCAGAATACAAAGATATAGGTGACTCCATAGTACTTTAAGGACTTATGTGTGGTCACTGTATATACATGTTTGAAGATTTACTTGTATAAAAAACTTAAAAGCATTGTTTATTTTTGTCAACAATATTATATTCTTTAGCATGCTTTATCATGGGGCTGTTGAATATGTTGCAAATACATGGATTTGTGTATACATGATTGTGAAATGAGTGGTCAGCTCAGAGCAAGTGAGTCATTTTTCAGTTACTTCCAGGTTGAAATCGTCGGACCCATTTTTCTTAGCTTTTTGAAAATAAGCCAGATTTTTCGATGTACAGGGTGTCCCCCCCAAAAAAAAAAACGTATCCGCTAAAATATATGTTTACTATTTATTTCATTTTTACAGAAAACTCAATCAAACTTAGTAGCAGTATGCTTAAAAACAATTTCTTTAAATATTTAGTAATTGCAATTATGTACTTCGCCTAATATCCGAAATGACCACCATTAGTTTAAATGACCCCTTTTGGAGCAATGAAAATTTTACATGACATGTTTTATGGTCGTTCACTCCCCATTATGGAATAAAATTTCTCTGTTTCACAACATTTTCCCCATGTTTAACAAACCCTTTTGATTTTCTAATAATAATTGTTACTTCCTCCTCTTTATAACATTTTCAAGGGAGAATAAAGGCTTGAAAATGCTTGGATATTGTATTTTGTTACTTTTTTTCAATTTCCAGCAATGCAAGTTGCAGCAGATAGCAGGAAATGACATCATCGATTTGATATGATGTCACTTGCTAATGAAGCACCACCTAGCAAAATGGATGTCAGATTCAGAATCAATTATAATAGCACTACCACTGTGTAAAATATCTTGCTTATATCTGTATTATTTAAAAAGCTATGCACTTTTTTTGTAGCGGCTACGTTTTTTTGGGACACCCGGTAGTCATTGACTTCAGTCACATAAGAACCTGAAACAAAAGGCATGTCATCTTTCAGCAAACAATAAGTGCACACGAGCCACCCAAAAATACTCACTTCGAGAATTTTCCAGAAAAACATGTTTACACTAACTTTTTCCAGAGAAATACATTTCCATGACCCCAAAATAATCTTTAATTTTTCAGATTATGTATCCTAGACATGTAGGCTTTGTGTAATTTTTATTCACATGCATTCCATTTTCCAGGAAATGGGTCCCACGAAAACCAGTTACATTTCCAATTCTACAAGCTATTTAAAATTTTAAAAGAATAACTATATTTAGTCATTCCTTGTATCTGTGACATCTATTAGCAATAAATGCACATCATCATTTGATTGACAGATTAAAAAAACAGTAGATGTCTGTTTAACATACCACACCCACTCATGTCAATATTGATAAACTCTTAAGGCATGCTTACCTCATGAAGGAACCCACAAGCAAGCTTTGTTCGTAAAACTGCTCTGGTAGAATATTAGTTTTCTTGCAAAATAACACTGGCATGCTTAGTTTTATATTGTAACAACCGCTTTACCATGAAATTCTAAAATGTACAATGAATGAAAATTTAACTTTGTAAATAGTGCTGATAAAGACACCATATTTTCAGCTGTAGTACTGACAACCATGGTTATTCTTTCATAATTTACAAACAAAATTACAAACCATTAACCATGATTCCTTGTGGATTCTTTGAAACTCAAATATCAGCGAATTTTTTGTTACAAAATTGGCTCCATATGTTATGTAATCAATTTAGGCATACAGCATCATAACTCTGGAAGTTCTATATACAGAGTAAATATTTATAGACACACTTAACACATTATATAAACAAATTCATCCAGATGTCTATATATATTGTTCAAAAGCAAGAAGAGTTGTCAATTTATTTCTGAATATGGCAGGGGCATATCAATAACTGAACGCACTTGTATAAATGATTGTGAAACTGAACTTAGAATACACTCTGACCATTAAAATGAAAAAAGGTTGAATGTGGAACATTTCTATGATCGATATGAGATACAGATGGGTATTCAGAAAATAACATGACAGTTAAGTCAGTGAGGCTCTGGTAAGCAAAGTTCTTCACAAGGAAGCATAACAGACTATTTGTATCCCATTCAGGAATCATAGATCTTATTATATGTTCCTGAATAGGAATCACCGTTTCCTAAATGGGCATCACATTTTTTTTCTAGCTCCCAAATAGGAATCACAGAAAATCAGAAAAAAATCCTGATTTTAAACCTTAATAACTTTTTTTCTAGACAATTAAAAAAAAATCTGAACGGTCAAAAGTTTGGAAATTCATTCATCTTTAAGCTCTCCAAAATTGGTGAAAATCGGTCAAAAACTGTGATACATTTTTTCGATTTTCTGAGAGTACTATAAAAATGACAAAAAGATGACCAATTGAGTATCAAATTGCTATTAATAGTAACATTTACCTGTCAAAGTAATCTAGGTCAGTGATACTCAATTGGGCATCTCTCCTCCACTGGTAAATAGGCTACCTAATAAAATAGCGGATATTTGACAAGTGAAAAAGGTATGATACATACTGTTTTACCGTTCAACGATTGTAAAATCTGACCGATTTCTTTTAAATACACGATCGAAGCGCTTGTTCTGCCAAGAACATCGAAAGCCAAGACCGTGACGTCAAAAGACAAACACCCAAATAATGTCATGAAAAATATTCAAGATTTTCATTTACAACACACCTGGCTTTGTATATTTGTCTGGCTATCGTTGCTAGTTTATAAAGGGTCACTGACGAGGGTTCAGTACCCGAAATTGCGCAATCTGGCCCAATTACCTCCCTTTGAACGTTTTACTGCTTCCAAAGGATTAAACTTTTATATTTTATTCTAAATATAAAACAACGCAGATGCTTCACACGTATTTCAAATTGATGAAAAAGATATTTCATGGTATTTTATGCGCGTGGCTTATACACAGACGATACACCCAGCGTTTTAAATGCGTGGCTAGAGATGTGTCCATGAAGAATCACCTAGACCCTTTGTAGATTGTCATACAAAGATTACAAATATTCTTTTTGTTTCAATATTTCGACAAGAACAATGCTACAAGTCACATTTAACTCAGATAATCAAGTTGGACAACATTCGTTATGAAATACGACGCGTCACCCATTTAAAATACATCGTTTTCATCAAAAAGTATTACATAACACGCGGCTTTCAAAATATACAACTATCAGGTTTTCATGCCAGCTCTGGTGTGATAGCAGAACAGATGACTCGAGTAGTTAGCTATATGATTGGACGCATAACCTGGGGTTAGTAACTCAAAGCCATCTTAAGCTTAAGATCATCTTACGACCAACTTAAATATCTCTTAGGGATTATGGCGAATAACTGAAAAAGACCTTAAGTTACGTTGACAACTTAACAATATCGTAACTTTACGATCAACTTAAGCCACCTTAGCATCGTATTATCTTACGAAGTGGCGCTTTTCATTTAAAAAAAGTTACGATAGTTTAGAGTAGCTGCAATAGCAAGGGTGTAAGTTCTTAGGCGGCCATCTTAAGATCATCGTAAGTGTGTCGTAAGAAGGGGAACTTACGATGCCTTTGGGTTACTAACCCCAGGACTGTATCATAATGAAATACTTAGTTAATTTCTGAAACTGGCTCGTGTAATATATACTTATCTGCAAAAGAAACGCGAAAATATCTAATACGCTTGGTTTTTTTTCTATATCGCCAAAATGTATTTAAGTGATATACGATAGTCCCTTTAATTCTCTTTCACACAATTAGAAAACCAGGGGCTAGTAACTCAAAGCCATCTTAAGCTAAAGATCATCTTACGACCAACTTACGTATATCTTAGTTATTATGGTGAATAACTGAAAAGATGTCACCGTAACTTAACGGTCAACTCAAGCCACCTTAGCATCGTATTATCGTACGAAGTGGCACCTATGTTCGCTGCCAACATTTGACATTTCGGAGCTTCCGGTTTTTCTTTTGTTGAATATCTCGTAAACGGTTGCAGATATTTTCATATTTTACATTTGGATACATATCGATGATATGCATTGAATGAGCTATTAAAATTGTCAATCTAAGAAACTTCGTTTTTTTCACCCTATTTTCTGCAACTTTTCAGAAAATTTTAGTTGTCAGTAAAATTTAGGGGGTAGGGTAGATTAAACTTGAATATCATACATATTCAAATTAGTTACTCTAGTTCGATGTTTATTTTAGCTGCAGTATATGTGAACATGGTCTTCTAAGTCAGTCTTTGTGTCTTTGGTGTGCTGGTTTTAAAATTTTATGTGGTTTTATGAAATTGGCTTTAAGAAACAAAGAGGCCGAAAAAAGGCTGAAAATGGCGATTTTCAAGTTGTTGGTTCTCTCTTATATGCACACTACCCTATATATTTCTTTCTTTTATTCGAACAATATTACCACGTTCTATGTTGTGTGAAAATACAAGAAAAAGTTTGAATCAACAAATACAGTTTACTAGACAATGGCGAATCACTAAGAGATCTAACGCTATTATTTTAAACACGACCATGGGAATGTTAATCTATTTGATACTAAGAACATCTAACATATCTCAGCTTTACAGGAAAATAATAATTTTAATTCATTCAATTTCTTAATGGGAGATAACTCTGTTGATATGATACCTCCTGCATTAGACAATGGCGAACCAAACTCGACAATGGCGAATCAATTAGCCTATAGCCCAAAAGAAACCATTTTAGAAGGGAGTTTTTGCACACAAATGGTGCCCCCATCATGTGAGACTAAATGGTGTTCGATAATATTGTGTTAATTTGCTTTTGTGCTTTACGTTAACTGTCAACAGCAAATGCCATATCGGAAAGGTCAATTTTACCGATTTAAGCATGTCTTATTGCTTTAACGAATCAATGAAAGCCTAAAAGCAAGATGGTTAAACCACGACTTGCACCAATATTAGTTACGCAATTGACCAAACCAAATGGTTCCAGGGCAAGCCTTCAAAAGGTAGATTATCAGTACTTTGTGCACATTCTTTTCACCACACAAAGTATGATTCGCTATTGTCGAATTTACATGTACATCTTTCTCCGCTTATATCTACCTTCAGTGTCAAAACTTTTATCAAAAACAGGCATATTGCACAACTAGGGATATTAGGCATTAAAGTAATGCAAAAGTGGCCATCATCAAATGCTAAGAAACGAGGTATGAAACGCATTTTATCTGAATGTTACATTTTGTGGAACAATAAACTAGGCATCTTAGTTAAGGGGTCAAGCGTTTCAACAACCCTGCTTTTATTGTCCGGTGGAATTTTGACTCCATTCTTTTACCAAACCCCAAGGCTTAGATGAAAGTAAATGACTGAGTTATAAAATAAATAATATTTTGACTAAGTTTCAAGAAATTCTGCAAAATCTTTACGAGTGGTTCGCCATTGTCGATGATTCTCTATTGTCGAGTTCACTGTATGTGTTTGGCACATTTCAAAATATTCAGTTTTTCCGACTTTTAAAGACTGGGGCTAGGGTTAGAAAATGAATCGAAAAATTTTGTCATCCGCTTCAAGTTGTAAATTTGTCTATGCATTTGGTCCGAAATAGTCTCAATTACGTAAATATTGTGACTTTTGAAAGCATTCTGTGTGTTTTTCTTCAAGACAGGTATATTAAAACCTGGTGCTCAGAGGTCTCATTCAGAGGCCTGTAGCTTGAAAAAATGCCCACTACCCTATATTTGTTTTGTTTTCAAATGTCTTGTGTTGAATTTTGGAATCAAAAAAAAGAGTGGTTACTTTTTCATTGGCAGCGAACATCCTTAAAAGAAGTTACGGTAATTTAGAGTAGCTGGAATAGCAAGGGAGTAAAATCTAGGGCGGTCATCTTAAGATCATAGTAAGTATGTCGTACGATGCCTTCGAGTTACAAACCCCAGGACGTTAAGACTTACGCTTGTCGCGAAAATAAAAAAAGTTATCCCCGATTTCCATAGCTACAGGGATTACCTTACGATGGTTGGAAAAAAATCAAATCGGAAAGTTTTAGGTCTTTTTCGACGCTTTTTTTCTTTCACGTGACGTAGTTTTTACTTTTTGACGTAAATTGGCGTTTTCTATCAAGCGAATAGACGTACAAGAAATCTTTCAGTGTCATAAGATAGCTGTTGACATACTAAACAGACACTTACAGTCACAATTTGAAAGCCCATAGTGGGTCTGTAGTGAACAATAATGACGATCTCTAAACAATAGGCCGACGTAAACAGAAAAACGCGACCCTTGGGCAAGCAGTATTTTCCCAATCTTTTTGTACGATTTCTATAGATTAGACACCCGGCTACTACTTAACGGCATCTATTTTCAAATCGCTTTAATCGTATGTTTTAGATTCAATTTCGTAATACACGAGATCGTACACAAACGTAATTGTAACGTCTTAATGAAGCATGCTACAAAAGTAAAATTATTGCTCATAAGTTTTATCACTGAAAATTCCATCACTATGATCCTTTTCAAGAAAATGGTATTTTAATATTTTCGCGTTTCTTTTGCGGATAAGTATATGTATAATATATGTGTATATTGTCTGGATGTATGAATTTTGTGTCAAGATATATGCTTTTCCTTTGCATTTGTATTGCAGAGATGACGAAAGTCCGCCGTGTGTTTCTTTCCCTGCATCGACTCAAGAAAATCAGTTGTCACCAAGAAAATCGTCTGATGGACCACATAGCGTGACGTCTCCATATACACTGTAACGCCGAGACACCATCCAAACCTATATATCATTTTCTCGTTTAGAACTGATACTAGTGTTTTACGTAGACGAATTAAAGCAAACACGACTAGACTTTCACCTTCGTAATGCATTAAAAGCGATGTACCATTTAATACCGTCACAAAACTCGTATCCAGGCAATACACATATACTCCTCAAAAGAAGTTTAGCACCATTTAGATTTTTCCATATTTTTAAATGACATTTTGACTAACTTAATTCCTACCTTTTTGATTTTGAAGTCTGAAAGAGTTTGATAAAGTGTGAGGTAAAGACAAACAAATGCGGAAACGATTTTAAGAAAATTTGAAAATGTCCTTTCTATAAATACTGAAAATTTGGACATCGAAAAAATTCCACCTCAAAGTCACGGTGTTGAGAACACATTTTTGTTTCCAAATTCACAAACAAAAGCTCCAAAGCAAATGATTGAGCCAAAAACAATTTAAAGAATCTCAAAATTTGGGTTAACAAAATTGTCATAAATATTAGGGAAAATGAGTAAAATCAATATCCCTATCAATTTTGGATCAATGTCGGTTTTGAAACCAATACATACCACCTCTTTTCTTTAAGGTGATCCACTGTAGTATATCTACACCGGCACTTGGGCTTCGTCTTTCCGACGGTGTCAACAAAAATATCAAGGTTTGGAATTCTTGGAAAACATGAACGATGCTGGGCTTTGTTATATTTTAGTTGACCATGCACAAGAATAACCATCATTCGCCGTAGAAAGCATGAAGTTTGAATGTTCGAAATTTTTTTAAAAATAGAAAAAATTGTACGGTTTCGTCAAAACTGTACGGCTTTTTCGTAAAAGTAAGTCCTCCAATGACAAAACCGAACTTTTGACGAAACCGTTCTTGTAAAAATTGTACGGTTTCGTCAAAACTGTACGGCTTTTTCGTAAAAGTCCGCCAATGACAAAACCGAACTTTAGACGACGAAACCGTACTTGTAAAGTTTTCGTTTTTATACAAGTTTTTCAGTGCACAAAAACTAAAAAATTTCATGTATTTGCAAACAGAGACGATTGTTGGTCAAAATTCATCAAGAACGTACTTGAGAAAGGACTTCTTAAGCCGTAGATTACAAATATAGGAAAGGTTGCATTTAGTCTACTGTAACACCGGGAGGACGAAACGCAAAGTGCCGGTGTATATATACCAGTGTGATCTCATGTCAAAGATACGGCATAGGCACTTTTAGAAATGCAGCTTTTTCAAGTCTGAATTTAGACTGGTTGAAAAGCAGTACATTCAGGAGTGCTGCATGCTGTGTTTGATGCTAATACTTATCAACCCATTTTGTTGGAGAGACGACTTAGCTTTATCTGAGAATTTAAAAAGTCAAAAATCGTTATTTTTGGTCAAAAATGGCATTTTTGTCCCAAATAATCAATTTTTATTTTGCTTTAAATGATTGCTTTTATTGTCTCGAGGATGTGAAATGAATTCAGGTTTGGATGCCCAGAAATAGAGGTGTGGGCTTTTTGATGCATTCCAAAGGTGTAGGCTTTTTGATGCATTCCAAATTAACATGCATTTTTGCACATTTTTACTCGATCTTTCCAAGACAAATTATTGCTTTGTTGATCACAAAAACCAGCCCTTAAGGACAGTATCAAGTTTTAAAAGTTTATTTGAAAAAAAAAAAAAAAAAATGTATACTAAACGTTTTAAAATGAGAAAAATATCAACTGATGCTGGTACTGTCCTGGTTATGCGACCGATCACAAGACTCACAGCTAACTACTCTAGTCCTGTTCTGCTATCAAACCAGAGCTGGCATGAAAACCTGATCGTTGTACAATACAAGTATAAGCTTTAACAAAAAGCTTGGTCTACGCTTCACATATATAAACTAGAATGTCAAAGAATCTGACCGTACTCCATTTCATCGTGGTGCATTTGACTGAACAGAAATAGAACGCTGCGCGGTGAAAGCATTCATACCTGACAATCGACTGTCACAATACTGTCGGTTCATTTCATTCCGTTGTGGCTTGGATAGAATGTAATTGGCTACACGACAGGTGGGGCGAGGTCAAAGCTTTCATACCTGACCATATAGCGTCACAATACCGTCGGTTCATTTCATTCCGTTGTTGCTTAGATAGAATGCAATCATGCACCAGTTCCACGAATTTAACAATTTGCCCCATTTTTGGTACCTACTGCACCATTGGTACAAATGTTACCAACCAAAGGGAGGTTTGCATGGGTGTTTGGGGGTGTTTACACGGTCCTTGGCGAAACGACCCGGAATCCTACTAACACGATGGTCAAGCCACTAGTTTAATTCAAGCCACTCGACTCAAACGTGCAGTTGCAGTTGTAGAGAGGTGTACGAGTTGTCTTGTAAGTAGGTCAATCTCAAACCCAAGACTGTCCTCCCCAAGTCCATGGAAGTTTTTGCATTTTTTCAAAAATCTCGATTCTGAAAGTCCACAGATTTACGTCAATTCTACTTAAGTTTGATTTTTCCATGAAAGTCACTTTTAAAGGGCATTACAGCAAATGTTACTGCGAAATTCACACTTGCGTGTAAATGCCACATTTTAGCTGATTTTCAAAAAAAAAAATGCAAATTTTTGGCAAAAACTCGATTTGCCAAAAATTCCATACAGGTTTTTGCAGGGTGTTTTCCGTTTCAAATGTCTTGCATGCATAACCTTCCAGGCAATATCAAAAATAATGCAAATGCAATGGAGTATCTACGAATTTTTCGAGTATATATATATAGCCACAATCATTTAAAACGCTGGGTGTAACAGATTATTCACCTTTTTTGCATTATCGAATGGTTTATTAGAAACAAGGTAGCCAAACCCTCTTGGATTTTTTTCTCGGAGGGGGGGGGGTTGATTGGGAACCAGATAATGCAAAAAATGGTGAATAAGCCTTCAATATGAAATTCCGCGTGAAGCATCTACTGCGTAGTTTTGGATTTAAAAGCCAGGCGCGTTCGAAATGAAATTTTTTTCTTCCTAACAAGTTGACATTTGGGTGTGCGTCTTTCGGTTTTTGCAGAACAGGCGCTTCGACCATGTATTCTAGACAGAAATCGGTAAAAATTGACTCCTCCGCCAGCAAGGTATAGCCACGCCCACCCCTATTTCCTTAGACATTGTTTTTGCACCTGTATTTACCTGTAAAAAGCACGTGTTGGTTTGTCTAACCCACGTGTTGTCTAACCGTCATTGACCGGTAGCTAATGTGCAGATTTGAATGGTCCATATAAAAATGAATATTAATGGGTGGTTTTACGGAGGACTCAAATTAAAAATGGGTATTTTTTTCATTTGAAACAAATGAACTTAAATGGACTACCGTTGTCAAGGGAATTGGAGTGGGTACTTAAGGCACGCGTCACTCTACAATCGTTGAACAATGGTACAAGTTTGAATTAATCTGGATCTGAATAGTTTACAGGTGACGCGCAAAATTATTTCACCAGGTTCGGATGGGGGAGAAATTAGTCCCTTGAACGCACGATTAAAGCGAATTTAGTCAGCAGACATTTCAGCAGAGAAGTGAATCAGCGAGGTCATTCCGGTCCCAGATAGTCTATGGAAAGAAACTTGTACGCTTCTTTGCTAGCTGAAGGTATCTGAAAAGCCAAAGTGTTGATTTCTACAACTCCTATTCTTTGGGATAAGGTCATCTGTTATCCTTCCTCGCCCCCCCCCCAAGAGATTCCCATTTCAGTCTTTTCATCGGTCAAATATCCATTTTAGGAGGTAGCCCGTGCGTCCAGTGCCTATGCGTTTACTATGACCAGTGTGACGGTGGTCCAGCTGCTTTAGCAATTTGTGCGCAGTATATTCATGGTAAACGTTTTGTGAAATCGGCGTCGTATCAACTTTGGATGCATAATTATTAATAACTACAGACCTGAGGGCAGTCGAAAAGTGATACAACAATTCTCACAACAGTATGTGTGAGCTCATAGTGTGTATAATACACACGACAATGTAAAATCTTACCTCTTATCCTGTCAAACCAGAGAACGTTGGTACTTCCATACATGTGATATCTCCCTATTTTTGAGGGATCTCCCTATTTTTGAACAAATCTCCCTATTTGGAATTTCAAAATTCTCGCTTCAGAGCCCTGTACTCTACCACTATGCTATCATGCTTCGAATATGACAACTAAATCTGTGTCTTTCCATAATGAACGAATGCTGTGTTTTCCTTTATATGCTAACAAAAATTTCATGACCAAATATCCACGAAAGAATGCATTGAAAGTAATCTTAGCAATGAACATGTACATGTACAAGCTAATGCGTGTTATGACGTACAAAACTGCTTAATGTTGCTGCTTAATGTCTATCACAAGCATGGTTACACAGAAATTGTCTGCATTCTAACCATCAAAGTGATACTTCCTTGGGTAAGCTTGTGACAGCCATATTACTAAAATTTGAGCACCAACACGAGACATCAATGTTGTTTCTAACACACAGTCGATAGCTAGAGTCTTGAAATTTTAGATTTAGAAGTAAGAGGAATTATACTATCGGTGTTGCCAATTCAAAGGCGCCGATCAGCTTCACAGTTTTTGCATATGCAAAATGGTGGTTTTCTCGTGACGAGGCTCATTTACTTGTACCTTTGATAATAGCCGACAGCTGATTTTTTAATACAGCACGAGTAGAAAATCTTTTCATGACCAAATCGTCATGAACATTCATTACAGAAACTATGCACCACAGATCATTTGAATCACTGCACATTTGAATCATACCATCCAATGAACGCTCAGATATAGATGGTGACTTTCCCCACTGCACTATTCAGGCACACCCCAATTTATACAAGACATTTCATCATCTGATGTGCTATATAATGAGTCGCATCATGAGAAAACCAGATTATTGCCTATGCCAACACAAAGGCGCAGATCAGCTTCGTAAGCTGATCAGCGTCTTTATTTTGGCTACACAGATAATATTCCTCTTCTCCTTAAATCCAAAATTTCAAGAATCTAGTCTGCTTCTGTGACTGTACCCGGTTTGTGTCGGACCTGGTCGGAAACCCGAAGACTGCTTTTCTCGTGTGGCAGCTCATATGTTGATAGAAGAAAACTTTTGACCTTAACTTTTTTACTTTTTTTTGAGATGGTGTATGCACTGTAAAAGCTGAGAGATCAGGTCGGGAAGGTTTAATCACAGCCATCTGTTCCTGGAGCAGGTAACCACTTTTTGCCATTCAGTTGTAACAAATTTTGCATTTCTTGAATCAAAAATATTTTTATGACCAAATTTTCAAGAAAATTTAAGCAAACTTGAGGATTTATCGAGGGTCAATACGAATCAGACATGCTAACTATTGAGCTATCGAGCCCAGTCCATCACATTTGCAGGTTGCAGTTGGACACAAGGTAAACTTCTGAAGGCGACACTATCAACTGAGCTACCAAGCCATGTTTGCTTTGTTTCAACAGATCAAGTCGGTCACATCGATGTCAACCTTGCTGCTATTTCTTACTGTTACAACCAGACACACAAAAAATCTTTGTCAATTCGTTATCACTAATCAGCAGCTCTGCTAGATGCATCATGATAAAACGGTGCATGAAGATATTTTGTTACACAAAAACCTGCATTTCCCATTAATAGATTAGGAATTAATTTTAGACTGTGACAGAAACCATGGTGCAACATGCAGACTCGCCCTTGTATTAATTAATGCCAGGTGATTTTAAACATTTTTTTTTTTTTTTTTGAGAACTGAAATGCAGGGTTCCTTAAATGCACCGTACGTTCTTGAATATTTAAGTTACAAATACCAATACTATACCTGCTCCCCGATCTTACCCAAATCCACTAGTCCATCACACCTTCACCTTCAAATACAACTTTCATTTTCACATCAAAACTGCCGAAAATTTGAATATGGTTCATGTGCATTGTATCAGACCTTTCTGGATGCATTTTGATTTTCAATGTATCTTAACACAACTTGTCATTTTTTAAAATCATTCTCACAACTTGTCATTAATCATTCTTATACCTATGTTGCTAATCAGACTATCCGCAGCGACTGCATGAGCACATAATTATGATATCACAAGATGATAAATTATAAAATATGCATTTCCATTAAATATGCATTAAAAGAAACAACTGTACTTTTATTTTGAAACTCACTGCAGTTCATGCCCCTGCCTTTAACGCAAAAGTAGCACACACAAAATTAATGCTCCCTCAAATGCACCAGAAATTTGTCTTTAGTAACATACAGATGGTTTTTCGTTTTTCAAAATGTCAGACAAAAGGCCGCCTTCTTTGTATCAATTTGCGATGTTATCAATTTGCACTCGTTCAAAATGATAAACTTTATACAAGAAAAATGTGTCCCCAACCCACCTCTTTAAATAAAATGGATGCATGTTCATTGGAGTTTTTAATTAGTCTTGCAATGTATTGAAAATACTTCTATACAAGAAAATAAACTTTAAAAAATGTACTCTTAGTCTTTTTTTTTTTTCCCTTGGAAAAAAAAAAAATAATAGTAATTTAATTTTGTAGAAAAAAATAGCTAAAACTTTTAACTGGAATAACTTATTCTAAAAGTTTTATTTTTATTAAGAAGTACTATGACTCCATATACTGTACAACATTAAGAGAGAAAAACAACAACTTACCCCGGCTTACCTTATAAAAGATACAAATGCTACGAACAAGCTTGCGCTTATTTTTACCATACCTGTAGCATTAATATCTCATCTTGCAACTCCATTCCCTGGAACTGGTACTTCAACATTGGTTGATAAAACTGACGTCCACCATTCCATGAAAACTGCCGAACACGCGTAAATCCTCGCGTACCCACTTCAACCCAGATTTGACGAATGGATTCTCCCATCATTTTTAATTGGACGAGTCCACTTCCATTTTAGTGATTTTTATCTCATTTTTCGATGAAATTTCTCTGTGCAAACAGAATAGCCCCAGATGAGACGCCGCGTTTTGCGGTGTCACATCTGGGGCTATGCTGTTTGCCTTTGTCCCACAAAAAGGATGCCAGTTTTAAATGAGTTAACTTAATTTCCAATCATGCCAGCAAATCTTGTAGATTCGGATTGAGAGAGCTCACTGTGAGCCACTTCATCTGGATGTACAATATTTGAGCCACCTTGTGGAAAAACCAACGATGTGGTTTTCGAACAGTTCCGACACAAACCGGCCTGTACAGCTACAGAAGCAGGCTAGAAGCTTGAAAGTAGAGGAGGAATTGTATTATCCTAGTAGCGAAAACAAAGGCCCTGATCAGCTTTGAGGTTACCGCGAAGCTGATCTGTGCCTTTGTTTTCACCAATGCAGATTGTTGGTTTTCAAGAGGCAGCTAATTTGTAAATCCAAATACGGTTTTTGTTGCCATCTCAAGGGATTAAGTCCTACCCCTATTTCAAAAATCATGATCCACCCACCTTCCAGAAAAATAAGTATTCTTTAAATATGATGAAAGTATTTTTCTCTTACTGTAATTTGACGAGACAGAAAGGAAAATAAATGCTTGAAGTTTCATATAAAAACATGAAAAAAAATAATGAACAAATAGCATACTTACTAAATACTTGCTTGTTTGTTTGCCTTTTTATCCACATATCTACCCATCAAAATCTTTGTGACAGCTATCTCTTCTTTGAGAATCTAATCTTGTGCAATTCTTTACCACATATTTCATCAGCAAGCCTGCTGTGAGACTCTTGCACACAAACATCGCGAGCCAAAATTTGTAATCACGTCATTCTCAGAAAATGCTTGATTTGCTTAAATTCAAATCACTCTCTAGATCTTGGCTTGTAGCCTCATTCTTAATTACAGGCATAAATGTGTAATGCAACCTTGATTTATAATTTACATTTAAAGCAATAAAATTAATTTTAAAAGAATTAATGTAATATGCACAAGAAAGAAAATGAATTTTATCTTCTACATAGCACAGTCTTCTGTAAAATAAAAGCTGTAGATTTAATAAAATTGTAAACAATATAATGAACGATACATTTTACCTTACACATGAATCTTCTTGTTCTGTTGAGTAACAAGGACTTGTTTAAAAGTATCATTTCAGACACCATTCTTGATTACTTTGAAAAATGTGTTGGACTGTATCATTCATAAAAATGACAGAAAATTCTAATTTTAGCTGGTGCACATCAAATTCACAAGTTCCATCAACAGAACAAGTTCAAGATTCTAGACATACCTTTACTTGACAGCCTTAGAAAGCAAGACTGTTCATCTGTAGCGCTCCTCAGTCTTCGTCAGCAAATACGCGGAATCGTTTATATCATGGCTTCACATTAAAAGTTTAAAATATTGATATTACTTGAAAATTGCGTGTCAAAAGAACCAGCCAGCCAAAAGCACAAACCCAAACACTGGATCCATAAAAGATTCTTACTGATATAGCAGACTGACTCAATATCATATGCTGCATTTTAGTTATGAGCAATGATTTTTTTTCCCTTTGATTGGCAAACGTAACTGACATTTTTAACTTTACACACTGAAAAGTTTTATTTTAATGTAAAGCCATTCAAATCTTATGTAAAGCCACTCCAGCTTTGCGAATTTAAATTGCAGATTTGCAAGTCAGTAACTTTTCGAGCTTCATCTTGGAAGCAGTTTTTATATCAATATTTGATGTCCATGTTTTGTATATAGAAGCAAAATGGTCTGGACAAAATCTCCATAAAAGAATGTGCTCCATGCGAGGTCAATTATGTCAATCATAAGCTTGCACACAAAAATTACGCGCTGATAATTGCAAACTTCCGAGCTTGGTTCTTGTCTATTTCCATAACACAGCAGAACAGTATGCAGTCATGATATTCAAGTTAATTTTGAACAATAAACATTTCTTTTAAAATAGCATTGAATATCTCTTTAAAATTTCTTACAAGAATTTTTCTCAAAATTTCTTTTCCACCTGTCATGGACTTGCAAGATCATCTAAAATGATTTGTTTCATGACTGACACTGTTCTGGATTTCTTTGCAAAACCAATCAAATGCCAAACTTGTAGGCTGAAGTTCTTGCCAACTTGTTTCAACATTCAAACTTAGCCATTCTTGATAAAATTCAAAATCGGTCTCCCTGTTTTTAGTTGATTTTGTGATTTTTGTCCTACATCATCAACAGAAACTAGAGCTACAACTTTACTTATGTTTATTCTAATTTAAACTTTTATAACTAAGTTGTAAGCAATGGTATTCCCTTTTCTAAACACCAACCGCCGAAATTTATTGATGAATTTACAAGAACTCATCCTATGACCAATTTCTGAATAATTCAAGATGGTATCCATCTGTGGCACAAGATCAGCCGCTCTATCTAGCATCAAATCAGTAGCCACATGGGACAGAACCTCACTTGCTCTGCCGACACAGATCTGCAAAGGCAGGTTATCTCACTATGTGCCTCATTAACTACAGAAGCTCACTTCAGGTCGGTTTCAGCTAGATGGAGATCCTTGCCACAAAACAGACAAATTTTGCTCAAAGGCTTTTGACCCATTTTGCATACATGTGTACATTAACTTTTGAACTTCTGATCTTGTACCACAGTGGTTGCCCAATCTTCATCCATACAATATTCTCGACTTCGTAGAGCTGCTACTCGAGGTTCTTTCCAATGTTTCCTAGATTTACATAACTTACCTGCCCTAGATTTCGCATTTAGTTTATAGTCTTGTTCAATTACTTCAGGTGTTTAAATTGATTTTTAATCTTGCTTTTTTACATTAATATTGACAAATGTTTTATTTGTTTAGCCAGACAGCTGCGACAAAATACATGTTTGAGTAAGCCAAGCCAATTTTTATGTGCTTCACAATTTCAAAAATGCAATGTATTTTAAAACTTTTACAAATTAAATGTAAAGTAGTATCTCTGAAGAATACGAGCATACATGTGTGGTATGAAGACTGGACATAAAACCAAGGGAAGTAACTCTGACTTACTGTAACCCTGACTAGACTGATCTCCCATTCCTCCCTGAGCACCTGATGTGGATGGGTTATAGCCCATTGTTTGAAGATTTGGCATTAAACCATAGTCTGGCTGAGGCATTTGACCCGGTTCTACACCCATTATTTCGAGATCATCGTCATCTCCCATTGCTTCCAATTTGACACTAACATTTGGGTCTATAGCTGCACTATCACTAGCTGAGGTATCACTTTTCGCTGTATCTGAGGGGGCACCCATTAGGTTGGAAAGGTCGGAATCTAAACTAAGGCCTCCAGGGGGTAGAGTATCACTATATTTGACTTCGGAAGGTTCATTGACGATGGTTGATGATGAGGATTCATCACCATCGTCTCGAACGGCAGGGGAATGAACACTGTCAGAGGGGTTTTGGGAGGGGGATGCGCCAGCAGTATTGGGCTCAGTTCCTGAATCACCTTTACCAGAATCTACGGAGTTCGGTTGATCAGTTTGTGATTTGTCTGCGCTGTCATCATCATCTAATGCTTCAATTTTGATTGGTTTTTGAGCACTGTTGGAAGGGTCTGTGGGTAATCTCATGGGGCTAGGTTGTGGGCGTCTATTGGGGTCAAAGTTCAGGGGTTTTCTAGGGCGAGCACCGGGGTAGGGTTCATGTCTCACGTTAGAAGCACCACCTCTTGGGGATGCACGAGTCAATGATACAGGATGAACACCACGAGGGGAGAACTGTCTGGGGGAGGTCTGTATACGCGAGGGACTGAATCTTGGCCTGGGACCAGGAACAAATCGTGTTGGTGTGGTAGGGGCCATTAACATCCCTCCACCGGGGTCTTGAAGCTGTTGTTGTTGTAGTTGTTTTTCTCTCTCCTCTTGTTCCTTTTTCTCTTGCTCGAGCTGTTTCTTTTTGTGGTGATCTGAAACATTCATCAGGATAACGTCATACATGCGAAAACAAAGGTGCCGATAAAGCTTCGCATAACTGCACAGCGCCATTGTTTTCCCTACACAGATAGTACAACCTGTCCTTTTCTTAAATCTGAAATTCCAGGTGCGTCTGTGGCTGTGCTGTACAGGCCGATTTGTGTCTGACCTATTCCAAAACCACAGTTGGTTTTCTCGCGACACGGCCCTAATTTGAACTTTTAAGTAAATTTTGACCAATTTTATTGTTCCTGCAACAAAGCGAGAGGTAGCACCAGGCCCCAATGTTATAAAACTATTCACATGCTCAGCTCAGCTGAGTCTAAAATTTGTACTGCCCATAACTTAAAATGCCAACAACTGTTGGCATTTTAATAGTTGTTGGCATTTTAACTGTTAAAATGCCAACAACTGTTGGCATTTTAACATTTGTTAGCAGGATAAATTACAGGCTTGGGAGTATCAATATATTTGGGCTATTTGCAGGGTTTTCATTAAGAGCCGGCCGCCGGCCGAATTGACCGCCTCAAATCGTTTTCTGGTCGGCTCAAATCTGTCAAAAAAAAACAAAAAAAAAAAAAAAAAAAACAAGACAGCGATTGCTTATTGTGTCTACAATACGCTTATTCACCTCTACCCCCGCCCCTACTCCGTAAAAAGATACACGAAATCAAAAACGAAAGTCGAAATACATATTGCGGTTTAGTAAAGCCGAATTGACAATTACTTATATCCCCCTCTCGAATACAATTGGATTTCCGGTATCCGACTCAGTCATTGATCGGCGTGGTTTTATCTACAGCGAGCCGGTAACCAGGAAGTATTAACACGACTATTTTTAGTAGAGTTCTATGCAGATTTCCAGATACGGAAATAAACAACATAAACAATAATAATTCGATAAGTGTTTGATTTATCGAGTTGACAATAATTTATTATTTACTTTTTGAAGGTAAAGTTCATCGGCATCTTTTTCAATATCATTCGTTTGTTGTTGTTATTGCGTGATCGATCTGTTTGAAACCGAAAGTAGAAATCTGGGAAACCAGTCATGTACACAAAATGCATAGGAATCGGAGTCTGGCATTCATTCCACTTTCAACACAGCGTGATTGCGATGGAGCCAAAGGCAAAGAAAGTGAAAACAGATCCAGGCCCCATAAAGGGTCAAAAGATGATGACTTCTTTCTTCAAAGCTGTCAATTCAGGTAACAGCACTGAATTCTTTAAATTGAAATAGGTGGTTGAGCTTACAATGAGCTGATAATTTATTCAGCCTGCTCCTACCTAATACCCCACCCACAACTTGTACATGGGTTACTTAGCATGGCCTGTACCAACTTTTTCCCTCAACTTGAACAAAAACTTTACAGTGTTTGATACCACCATGAAATGAGACCGAGTCTTAGAAAATCTGTTTTGAACTAACCCGAGTCTTCTCTGGCTGCAAACCCATAAAGGGTCTGTTATAATAGCCGCCAGTCAAAAATAATCGAAGGCTATTTAATGTCAGAGAAGTCTCGGATTAGTTTTGAATAAATATAAACCACCTTCTGTGGCATTGAACTATATCCATGAAGCAAAAATGAAGCCTTCATTTTTGCTTCATGGATGAGGCCCTACCAGGGGGGGTCTTTACTCCCTGAAAAAAATTGACCCTTCTCCCCAGCTCCCTGATTTGTTTTTCCTCAGCTCCCTGAAAGTTTTCTTCATATGCTCCCTAAATCCCCGCTTGCTCCCCAGATCCCTTAAAATATTTGCTAGTGCTCCCCAGCTCCCTGAAAATAAATGGCCCTTCTCCCTGAATCCCCAAAACCCCTGGTAGGGCCTCATGGATATAGTTCAATGCCATTTCAAGCCTTTTATGTTATTATGGCATAAGTTTGTCAGACCAACTGAGCCTCAAGTCGTCCTGCCCCACTTCCACGACTGTCTAGTTGCACTAACTGCATTTATTTTCTGGCCGTTGGGACATCAATTTTTAAGTATTTTTTGTTGCTGCTCTATTGACCTGTTGAAAATATTTGATATTTTATTTGATCTCAAAATTTAGATTGTGGGTACACATTAGAGCAGCCTTACTGAGGCTATCCTAAATCTCTTTAGAGCAAATATAAGAAAAAAAATCATCAGTCATCACATCAGGAAAAATGTCTGTGTAATGTATACCCCCTTTAACCCCACTAACTTGGGTATGAACCTTATACCTATTTTTCTTATTTTTGCTCCAAAATATAGTTTGCGGGTACTCATTAGAAACGCCTTGATGAGGCAGTTCTAACGTGTACCCAAAATCTATATTTTGAGCAAAAATAAGAAAAATATCAACAATTTTCTGATGAAATTTACAACTCTACAATAATCTGTGTATCACATGGGCGTGTTTTTGTAATGACTTGCTGGCTTCAAATGGCTCATATTTTTTGTATTGGGTCAGATCAGCAAGAATGATAATACAACAACATCTACTGATGACAGTACCGTCTCAACACAGACAGACAATCCTGCTAGTTTAGAAACATCTGTCGAGACCAGTGAAGTGAAAACATCTTCTCAAGGTTCCCAAGGTCAGTGAAAAATAAAATTCCATGACTTTTCCATGATAATTCCATGATCAGAGTTAAATTTCCAGGACTATTCTATCTTTTTTTGTCATATAACTGCATAAAATTCTATTGCAAAAGTAATGTAAATAAAAATAAAACTGAATTTAAAAAAAATCATAACAAAATTCCTTGAATTTACCATGATATTTTTCATAATTTTTCAAATTCCATTACTTTTCCATGCATGGATTTTTTTTCAGCCATTTTCCTTGTTTTCCAGGTTTTCCAGAGCCCGTGGGAACTCTGTCTTCCCCTCCAGAAAACTTCGGTCCATGGACTGCAGAGATGTGCCGGGAAATGATTTACGAATACTTTGATGAAGACATCGTGATTCATAATTGTTTCACATGCAATCAAAAAGACTGCACAGACATTTCTAAAACTGAAGAACTCAGAATACGCCCAAAAAAATTTCAACACTCCTGGCTGAAGCGGGAGAATTGGTGGCTCTGTTATGTGGAGGGTGAGGGGATGTATTGTGTTATTTGTAGAAAGCACCAAATGAAACATCCACAGAACCAAGCTGAAACATTTGCCTCTTCTCCTAGTGTAAGGTTTAAGGTGGATGCATTAAAGACACATAGTAGCAGTGAAATCCATGCTGATGCTCAGAGAACTGAATTACTCCAAAAAAACATCCTGTTTCCACCAAGAGTATACCAAGAAAGAAGAAGTTAGAGACTCTGTTCTAGAACAGGCATTCTCCACTGCCTACTTTCTGATGAAGTCTTTTATTGCCAATAGGCAATTTGTTCCATTACTTGATTTTATTGAGAAAGTATTTAATGTTGATTCTCTTAAATTTTTTGACCATAAATCATCAGGGAGTCAAAAAGAAATTTTTGAGATACTTGGTCAGACTGTAAAAACTGAACTGTTAAGGAAAGTGAAGACTGCAGCAGCCTTTGGTGTCCTAACTGATGAAGTTGCTGATATTTCAGTTACCGAAAACCTTGTTACTTTCATCCAGTTTTATGACTTTGGTACAAAACAGATTGCAACACATTTTTTATCATGCCAGAATGTTCTTTCAGAATTTGAACATGCCAATGCAGAGGCCATAGCCACTCTTCTCTTGAAGGAGCTAGAAGAAAATGATGGGCTTAATTTAGAACGGCTCACTGGTTTTACATCTGATGGGGCTTCAGTCATGGTAGGGAAAAAATCCGGTGTTGCTGCTAGGCTTAAACAAGTGAACCCTGCTCTGCTAAATGTGCACTGTATATGTCACAGGCTGGCCTTAGCTTGTACAGATTCAAATGAGTCTTTGAATTACATTAAGAATCTTGAGATCTGGCTTCGCCAGTTATGGCAGTATTTTGAGAACTCTCCTCAAAGAATGTCTGCATATTTGAAAATCCAAACTGAACTTAAGGTGATACGGCTTAACAGACAGACTGTTAAAAGAGTGGTGAAACGCCTGAAAAAAGCTTGCAGAACTAGATGGTTGAGCTTAGAAGCAGCAGTGAAAGCAGTAAAAGATGACTATGAAGCACTCCTTCAAACGCTTTCCAAGTTTGAAAAGCAAGATGCTACAGCATCAGGGCTGCTGAAGAAAATGAGGACTTTAAAATTCATTGGGGCTGTATATATATTGAACTCGGTTCTTCCAGCCATTGGGGAACTGTCCAGGCGGTTTCAGAAGGGGTCCTTCAGCTTTGCTGCAATCCTACCAACCATCAATATGACTAAGGACAGTCTTCAGACCATCTTGCAGGATGAGACACCCATACAAGAACTTCAACAAGACATAGACAGCCTCACAGACATGTGTGCAGATATACGTCTTAACCAGAGGGATGCTACAGAACTACAGTCACTGTTCCGTAATTACATTACAGCTTTGATCAACAACATTGAAAGGAGGTTTGAAGACAGTTCTCCTGTCCTGGCTGCTTTCAGCATATTTGATCCAAATGTAATGCCTGAAACCACAGAAGAACTGAAAGTCTATGGAAACCAACAATTAGAAACCCTGAGCAACCACTACTTCAAGGATAATCAAGACAAGATAAACAGACTTAAGGCCCAGTGGCATGGAATGAAATATTACATTCGAGATGTAATTAAACCCAAGTTGCCAGAGAAATTAGCAAAAACAACTCCAACAGAATGGCTACTACTTCAATTGCTGAACCAGACTATGCTAAAGGATCTGTATCCAGACATCATGTACATTGTTGAGGTGGTTGTATCATTACCAGTCTCGAATGCGTGGCCTGAAAGAGGAGCAAGCACTCTTAAAGCCCTCAAAACTCGTCTCAGAAACAGACTTGGGACCCAGATGCTGGAGAGTCTCCTTCACATTAGTATAAATGCCCCTGAGCCTAGTTCAGAAGAAGGCCAGAACATTGTGAAGTTAGCGGTAAAGTCCTGGCTGCAGAAGAAGCCCAGAAGAAAGCTGCCAAAATATAAGTCTTCTGCAGCAGTTGAAAAGGAAGCTGCCACACCAGTCATCGTTTTGGAAGATGCAGGAGTTCAAACAGAACCAGTGGCTGTAGTGAATCAAGAGGTGTTCCAGACTGCAGTAAGAGCTGCAGCAAAGACTTTAAACCTGGAAGGTTACAGTGATGAAGAAGGAAGAGATGAAGAGGATGAAGATGATGAAGATGATGACTATCTTTACAAAGATTTTGAAGCTGAATGAAACCAGTTTGCTTATTAAATTAATGAGCAAACTGGTTTCTTTCAGCTTCAAAATCTTAAATATTTGGCTGAAAAGAGTTCTCAAATTCTGTCAGAACACAGGCATGATCAAGAAAAACAATTTTCAGAAAGCAAATGTATTCTAATATTAAATTTTGCAAATTTTCTATTGTGATGTATCAAATAGATTGGATGAAACTTGACCTTAGTGTTTTTAACTGCCTTATAATACAAAAAAAACCTACTCAAGAACATGACAAAATGAGTCCAGGAGAGCTCACAGAGAGAGTCCTAGAATGCCTTATATTCGTTTTCGGCCGGGGGCCTTCGGCCCCCCGATGAGGGGGCGCTGCCCCCTCAACCCCAGCTGGGGGAGGACCCCCAGACCCCCCTGCCTCCTACTTTTAATTTCAGGCCTTCTACTTCAAATCTTAATGAATACCCTGTATTTGCCGCCGCTAATTTGGTATTTGAGGTTAAAATTTTATGCTCAGCCGCATTGAGCATGAAAAAAAAACTTAATAACCTCGGAACCAGTAGAGGTGGGTGGTAAACCGGTATACCGTGGTTCTCTTTTGTTTTGGTACGTACCGTGGTACTTTTTCACTGTACCGGTTTTTATGGTACATATAGGCAGTCTCCATTGTGAGGCCGTTTGCTAAAGAAATTGCTAATATTTCCATATTTGTCTGTGTCCTTAAATGATTAATTTGATCATGATCTTATATTAAAACATCTACAGAGAACAATTTTCAATTGCCCTTCCTCCACCAAAATGTTGGCTATGTTGTTTTCATTCTAAATTAAATTATCCAAAGTCCAAAAAATTCAGAGATGCTTGAAATGACTGAGAAAAAATATGTACATATGTTAATGTTACATATGTTAATGTTACATAAGTTAATGATACATATCAGTAAGCTCAAGCTGTGGTGTGTCGCTAAGTGTTGAGTATGTTTATCAACCAAACATCTGTAAAAGCCAGTTCAATTTACTGGTGGCCAGAGATATAGATTAATCAATCATTTGATTACATGTACACAGACTCATGACAACTGATATGCCATAAAACAGTCCTACACTTTATGTCCTAATAGGCAGTGTTAAATCTATCTTTTTAAGGCTGATTTTGGTAATGGAAGAAAAATAATTGAATTGCCTAACCCCCACACATTTAATGTGCTGCACCAGAAAGCCCAAATTGTTTCTATATATAGCTTCCGGTACACCGCGATACATACCACGGTACTTGACTGAAAACCGTGATATACCGCGGTACATTTTTTTCGTGGTACCCAGCTCTAGGAACCAGGTCATGATAGGTGCTTTGAAGAGTAGAGGACATTTGCTATTCTGTACAAGGTTTCCTGTGCCACTAATGCTAATGCCACTGCAGCATCAGAAGACATTTCTCAGAAAACCTGCTGATCAGCAATTGTTTTCTCTACACATATATCAATCCCTTTTCTTTTCTAAATGCAACACTTCAAGCCTGTAGCCTTCTCCTATACCCAAATGACGGTGTAGGGCAGTTTGTGTCGAACCTAGCAGACACCCTTAGGCGTGTTTTCTTCTGATGTGGCTCAAATAAGTGTGCATGTATGTTACTACACAATGTAGATCAAGGGAAAAATGTAGAGGAGGTGCATAGCTAAGAAATAGACAAAATATTTGAGCCGCCGCATTAGAAAACCAACAATCTGCATATGCGAAAACAAAGGCGCATACCAGCTTCGTGGTAGCCGTTAAGCTGATCATCGCCTTTGTTTTCGCTACACAGATAGTACTTACAATCCCTCTTCTTCTAAGATCCAAAATTTCAAGCTTCACTTTTTCTGTAACTACACAGGCTGGTTCGTGTCGGACCTGGTCTGAAATTGAAATTGTTGGTTTTCTCACGCACAGGCTCACGTTAATTACATGTAACCGAGCCAGTTGTATTGTTTTTTATCTACTCACGTTTTAAGCAGAATCCCAGGAACTGTGATTTGATGTCATCATGATCTTCTAGAAAGCTTTTGCCTGCATCTGATCCCAGATGACTCAAGCTTCCATCTGACACTGATGCTGTCAGGATGACAGACTCTTCTCCTGTATGATCAGCTAGTTGCTCAACCTGGTAATGAAAGCAGTTAGAACACACCATTAACACACATTACCCAGAAACAACTAACCCAAATAAATACAACCAAGCCGTGCGGAATTAAAAAAATTTATGGAAAGACTAGCATGCAAATACCTGTCTGCAAGGGGTTTTCACCTACAGGCGGCATGAGGCCAAAATGACCGTCTCAAACCACTTCAAATGCTTCTATTGGCACTCAAATACATGTATAAATTGACAGCCCTAAATGGTATTCAGGCCTCTTGCAAAAAACATCAAAAGAAAACCAGATTTTTGTAATTTGCAAAAACAAAGGCGCATCTGCACAGCTGACCAGCGGCTTTGTTTTTGCTACACAGATATTACAATTATACACCTTCTTACCTTCGAAATTTCAAGATTCTAGTGTTCCTCTGTGACTGTACAGGTCGGTTTGTGTAAATCCCAGAGAACACAGTTTTCTCACGTGGCAGCTCATTTTGAAAGCTCACAGGATATCACGCAGCGCAATACACTACATTGATCTTATGTGCGGTGCACATGCATGCAAATTTATACATTGTTCTTGTTATAATTCTCAATTGGCAGCTTCCCTCCAGTCCCATTACATTCAAAATCAAAACAGCATCTTATTATGTCAGGAAAGGTAAATTTCATGTCGAAGAGACTGCAGACTGAATAGTTCAATTTTACAGACATTGAAACAACTGCTTTCATTCAAGCAACCAATACATCACGTAGACATGTCCTTGTAATATATACCCTCCTAACCCCACTTTCATATTGTAAAAGGGTATAACTAGTATTCTTATTTTTGGTCCAAAACATACATTGTGGATACTCGTTAGGACCGCCCGCCAGGGCCTGAAGTGTACCCAAAATGAATGTTTTGAGCAAAAATATTGAAAAAAAAAAAAAAAAAAGTTTTTCCATTGAAATTTTCAATTTTTCTTCCGAAAAAAAACAAAACAAAAAAACCTGTATATCATGTATATTGAATGGACATGTTTATAAAATATCACTCACCAGCTGTTGTATCTGTGACTTTAGTACTGTCTTCAGGATCACCTTGTAACCTGGAATCTCTTTGATCACTTGTAAATCTGTAGACTGCATAGTGGTGACTGCTGGTTGATGTTACTCAGGTCTTTCATGAAGCACTAAAAATAGATGTGAAAAGTGTGTTTCCAAATTCCTTGCCAACTGAAGTTTTTAATTTGAACATTTTACATCCAAAACTTTCAGCACTTAAATTTTAACTTTTGAAACTGGGGAAAAAATTGTCAGCCTCCAAAAACAGTGTCATCAGGGAACAAATCAGCCTTATCAAAACTTTACTCATGATATTCCAAGTGCCCAACCTTTCGCAAATTTGGCTGAATGCTGGATGTGAAACAAAATGATAATCACAAATCATTTTATTTTTAATGGCACATTCCTGCTCACTTTATCTTTGAGGGTATATGTCAGTAGAGAAGCAAAATTAATACCTTGAGAGCATTATTCCAGAGTAATGCTGGCCCGGGGGTGTAGGGGGTACTCTCATGTATAAAATGGGTATGTTATGTTCCGCCCTAGGTTAAAAAGAAGGGGGCTTACGGAGCTGATCAAACTGAAAAAGTGGGAGCTTTCAGAGCTGAAAGAATGGTAAGATTGTACTAAAGTTGATCAGTTGATACTGGCAGGGTTAGAAATAAGCAGTTGCCCACTTGCCCGTCACGGGTCAAATCTGCTGGGGGCAACCTGATCTTACTGAAAGGTTGCCCCCAGGACAACCTGAAATTTTCCAAGAAGTGTTTAATCTCATCATTCTTAGATGAACTAAAATACAAATTTTTAACTTATATAAGCCTTGTGGTCATTTTGTGGGACATAGGCAAACAGCATAGCCCCAGATGGACGCCGCCCCATATATGAATTCATATGTGAGACAAGCCATGTTTTTTAATAATAATAATAATAAAAACAAAAACAAAAAACAAAAACAAAAAAAAACATAATGTGTGTATGAACCGTGTCGGCCCTTTAAATGGCGTGTTTATTCGTGATAATATTGTCAAGTTTTCATCAGTGATTATTGAAGTCAACACCTCTCTTCTATTATTCAATCCTTTTGGTCAGACAACGCATTTGTACTTTCGCAATTAATAACGCCGATCGTCAACTATCGATTTTGTAAATAAAACTTGGTCTGGGTAAAAATAAGCGAGGTACAAAACGCATCAGAACGTGTTAGTGACGATTTTAACTTCCATTTGTAATTGTGCGTTGTAAATAATGCAGTTATTCATGGAAACCTTCACCGAAAGGGATATAGGTATTTGCTAAATAGTTGGAAACACTCGAGACACCCGAAGTATTCAATCAGAATAAACAAAAATAAATGTTCTTGCGGCAAATGATCATTGAAGAATAGATTGAATTGTTTTACAAAAATATAACGGAATTGCATTGAAATCGGATGTATGGACCGGTTCCTTCAAAAAGAAACGATACCAATTACAGGGGGCATCATGGAACCGGGAGGACCGATTCTAAATCCTACCAATATATATAGGTGCGCAAGATTGGTTAGACCCTCAAAATTGTGATAAGCAAATTTATATGTTTTTTTTTTATTTATTTAGAAGAATTATATTGATCTCTCTATATACTGCCACACACCAGCGATACACTGGCGATACGCCTAACATACAGTTGCCAATAAAAAGGCAATAATCAAAAACTAGAGTGTGTTCCGGTAATTACCGGTGTTTCGGGTGTGTTTTGGTAATTCTACGGACCGAAAAATCGAACAAACCGGAAGTTTACATTTCGTACCGCTGTAGATTGAAACATGGCGAAATGGATAATTTTTTTTCAACATTTTTTATATTGTTGCGAGACACTGGATTTTCTTCATTTTGCTGTTGATATAGAGAAGGATGTTTGGTGTAACTGACAGCTAAGTGGCAACTTCAGGCGCAGCCTCTTAGTAATAATTTCCAGAACACAACACAGGTGGGTGACATATTTTCGTAATGACGGATAAATACCATGTCCATAAATAGATTCTTGGACCCTAACAAACGGATCAGGGGCCAGTGGTGCATTCAGAAAAAGTGGGTGCTTTAAGAGCAAATTTTTAAAAAATAGGTGCATTCAGAGATAATATAACTCAAGAGTGGGGACCTTACCACGAGGGGGGGTGGGGAGGAGGGGAGAATGCTGCTTACATTACGCAGCAGGCTTTGAAACCATGCCCCCTCCCCCTGTCTAGGTTTAAACTGGGGCTAATTAAACTGCAAGAGCTGTTGAGATACAATGAAAAGCAGTGGGATTTCCAGAACCCCAAAATTGGAGGAGATTGGTGGAGAAAGTCGACAGCGTATATCTATTTTCTTTGCAAATTTTCTGCAAATTCTGGATCAAGGCTCTAGCGTGGTCCGAGATCAAAACGATCTTTCCCGACACAAAGACGACTGTCACCGCTTTCTAAGATGAATTGACTATTCCAAACAACTTTCTCAACTTCTTCAACAAAAATAAAATGTTCAAATACCTTTAAAAACACTTTTTTCCACGTTGATTTGCGTCTTTGTTCTTTGTTCTTCGTCGTGTAAGATGGCGGCAATCTGGGCGAGCAAGGCGGCGTCCTTGATTTAGGGCGCATAGTCAGTGCGCAACTAGCACGCCGTTTTTTTTGAATTTGAGGCTTACGATGGGTAAATTGTAATACCGCTGCGTAAATAAAGGGCGGACATTGCAATAATACACCTTTAAGCGCCTCTTTGAAAAGCGGGAACGTGATAAATTAAGGTGATAAATTAACCGATATTTTCCCGCAATATCGACCGACAATTTAACCACGTGATCGTCTCCCGCATTACACGGGATGCAGCGCATTTATACACGGTGGGTAGCCTTAACGGAATCTACGGGATCAAATCGCTTTTTCCGGCGCCTACGGGATCAGCAACGGAGTCTACGGGAATTCTTTTGATGAAGTTGGCAATGAAGGCTACTTCAGCGGAAGATTTTTTCGTGACAAAAAGTAGAATTATTGTTAGACTCGTACACTCAGCTGATGAGTACAATCTCCATGGAGCGAAACGTCTCTTCATTCCGAATGTACTTTTTTTTTTGAAGGGATATGGAACATATGTGTAATATAGCGGAGTGAGATCTCGCAACTACATTATTGTATATACTATTTCACGGGACCCGGAACATATCAGGCATACTACTTTTGTACAGAAAACTGCAGTTCGAGACACTGAACCTATTCAAAAACGGTACTTTTCCCCACCCTGCATGTCTACAGGCTAAAAGAAAGGACCTTTAAGGAGACCGGGAACTAATCATGTCAACATATCCCATGAGTCAAAATCTGCAGGTTGCTCCGAGACTGTTATCTGGCAATGGAGGCACCTGATTGGGTGATAATTGTGAACTAAAAATACTTTTTTTCTTTCTAGCAACTGGAAAAATTATTTTTCTTCAAATTGGTATATAATTTACCACCTGATGCACATAAATTGTGTTTTTTCTGGTCCAAAAAGTAAAAACAGTGATTTTGAAAATGAGGTCAGGTGGGTTTTTCCAAAAATTGACGGCCATTCTTCAACATGCAACAGCTGAGAAAAGAGCCGGTGATGGTATGTTTTTTCATTTTTAAATCTTCTCATCTATCTTTTGGCTTGAAATTCAGGTATATTTTGATGGCCTTAGTGTTACCTGGCATGCACAGTAAACTGTCAAAGAGCAGGGATTTAGCATTGGAGTCTATGGGATAAATAATTAGTTCACAGTCCCCTATACTAATTGTTCAACAGGATGAATTTGGCTGATTTAGGGTCAAATTATCCATTTCTTGGGATGAATGCAGCATCTGGATGGTAAATTAATGTCATAATATGGATGCTATGCACATTTTTGGTGAAAAAAATGAAAGGATCCTCCAGGAGATCTCCAGGAAGGGGGTGGGGGTGGTATCCCATAGCCTTCCAGTATGAAATAATGCTTCAGCAGTCAGAGCCTCCCCTGAAAAGCCATGACAAGAGGTGCTCAGCATGCGCGCGCACTGCATTATCCAGATTTACCTGTTTTTCATCTGCGTAAAACCAATTTAAGTGTGATTCGGGCAATATTATATGCCTTTTTCTGCTACTCTTAGTAGAATGAACATTGGAGTAGAGTTGTTTCCCTTGTATTGCTGCAGAGCTCTGTGAGTAGATATGTGCTATTTTTGCTTATTTTTTCTTCTTTTTTGACAAGAATGTACTGCTTTAAGAAGATTTAAATTCTTTTTCCTCAATATAAGCTGTATTTTAGTGTTTTATATGGCATTTAAATGTGAATTCCCTTGAATTTTAAAGGAAATTATCTCAATTTTGCTCTTTTTCTGTCATTTTGATGTCAAAATGCTGTCATTTTGATGTAAAAATGTGACTGAAAAGTCTTGTTTGGCTCTGTATGTAGTATTATTTTGTCAGGCAGCAATCAGGAAGAAGTAAAACTGCAAAGTAACATAGGTTTTGCCCATACCAGATTTTTTTTTTCATCATTAAGCAGTGCATGTGGCTTCGGCCGGAGTACCATTGTAAAATCAGCCCCAAGGGTGGAATTTCCCAATTTTGACTTGCAATATAACTGAAATTTTAATATGTTCTGCCAATATGATGTTTAATAAAGATACTGGTTTCCATTTAAATCAAAACTGCAAGCTCAGGGTGAAAATCTCTTTGACAGATATGATGTACTAGCATGGGGGTAGAAAATGACTAAAATATGGGGTGGGTGGGGTTATTTCATCACTGTAGGGTCCTTTAAATGCCTTCATCTGAAATGTACCATTCAAGCAAGAATACACTAATGCATTTAGTATTTCCTGAAGATTTCAAATGAATATGATGTTCATTTCTGTTGTAATGAGAGTTTCACTTTAGTATTTAGTGCCACTCTACTTTGTGAAAATCTGATTTATTTCATTACATTGCTACAGGAGGGGTAGGTAATTAAATTGAGATATTTGGGACTAAAGGAGACAAAAACAAGTAAAAAATCACACAAGTTTATTCAAAAAACATTAAATTGTCATATAAAACACAGAACAAGAAGATTTCCTTCAAAAAAGTATGCAGTATAGGAGACCGGGAACTAATCATGTCAACATATCCCATGAGTCAAAATCTGCAGGTTGCTCCGAGACTGTTATCTGGCAATGGAGGCACCTGATTGGGTGATAATTGTGAACTAAAAATACTTTTTTTCTTTCTAGCAACTGGAAAAATTATTTTTCTTCAAATTGGTATATAATTTACCACCTGATGCACATAAATTGTGTTTTTTCTGGTCCAAAAAGTAAAAACAGTGATTTTGAAAATGAGGTCAGGTGGGTTTTTCCAAAAATTGACGGCCATTCTTCAACATGCAACAGCTGAGAAAAGAGCCGGTGATGGTATGTTTTTTCATTTTTAAATCTTCTCATCTATCTTTTGGCTTGAAATTCAGGTATATTTTGATGGCCTTAGTGTTACCTGGCATGCACAGTAAACTGTCAAAGAGCAGGGATTTAGCATTGGAGTCTATGGGATAAATAATTAGTTCACAGTCCCCTTAAAGAATCAATTTTATTGCTTTTACCAATCGAAGACGGGAAAATTGATCAGAACGTAGACTGTTGTTATATACTCTCCTTAAATAAAGGTAAATCCTTTATCTGACGCATATAGCACAAATTAGTGATCGTTCAAAAGAGTTCGTGGTGGAACGGATTCTACGGGATCTAGCAGAAACATGCGTTTTATGGCACCGGCCATAACGGGATCATTTGGCACCGGATCCTCAGGGAATTGTGTACAAAAAGAAAATTACAATTATAACCTTGCATTGGTATATGGCGACAAAACAATCTTATTTTTTGTATTTCTGTACAATATACATTATGTGGATCTTAGAGCAAAAGTATACCCCTGCAAATCCCACAGGTATTTACCCGGGTATTTATAAAAAGGCTTGCTAGCCTTGCGGTTATGGTACACATAGACCACTATTCCAGTTACAATATAGGCCTATCCTTCCCGGGTCCCAAAAAGAAAAAAATGCTTTGGCTTTTCGCCCTAAAGAGGAGAAAACTTGAACACCTGAACATCATGATCCGTTCTCCCCAGGGAAGTGTAATATACCTCTCTTACACTTCCCTTTTCTCCCATACTAACTATCAAACCGACCTACAGTGACCTAAGACACGCACCCAAAAAGGGGAAAACCACCCTTGAGAAGAGCAGAAAACGGAGTTTGGAGTTAGCTGTCCTTTAAGATTTGAAAACAAATCTCCATATACTTATAATGGAAAAAAAAATCCCCTAGGCTGTGGTGCCAGATTCCCCTAGGTGCCGGTCCTTCTTTGATTAGATTTTTGGTCAAATTCTTTTATTTTGACCACAAACTATTGTGTCAATACATAGAGAAATTGAACTAGGAATCATTCTATTCAAAATAAAGGCGAACTTACTAGGAAGCCGGAATACAGAAGCTCAGCATAATCATCTAATTGCATTTTAGGGACATTCCGTCATTTTACACATTAATTGTCATGCACGCAAACGCACCATTCTGAACTAAATCACAATGCTGATCAAAATTTTGTGTGATTTTTTAAAAGTCCCGTGCAATACTTACTCTATGTCTTTCCTGATTATTTTTGTATGAAACTACCTCGGAAAGAAAGCAACCTTTTGTAAAAACAAATAAAATTCCCGTAGACTCCGTTGCTGATCCCGTAGGCGCCGGAAAAGGCAATTTGATCCAGTAGATTCCGTTAAGGCTACCCACTGTTATAAGTGCTTCTCGGAAAGACTGATATCAATCAAAACGGATACAGAGTGTCCGTCACTGGGGCACCCAAGATTTTTTTTCCATGAAAGAACGAGCGAGCCATGCGAGCGAGAAAATTTTGCGAGGGACGAAATAGTTTTCATGCTTTCAGATGCATTTCTAGAGATAATTTATCAAAATAAACCTGCTTATTTTCACTTAAAACAGAGATTTTATTTGAGTATAAAGAAGACAGATTTGTCTGCTTGACTTTCTTTGCATGAGCGAGCCTTGCGAGCGAGAAAACCGTTTGCGAAAAATGTCTATTTTTCATGCGGTATCTAGAGGCCGTTTGAGAGAAAATTTTACAAAGCAAAACTGGCACATTTCATGAAACTTTGGTGTTTAATAACTTTCACACTGGTCAACCTTTACGCTGATTTGGCGGGTTTTACGCAGGTTTGACGGTGCTTAAAACTTGGAAGTGGTTCTATTTCGTCTATATTTGCATATATACTCTATGGAAAAGCTTGCCATATGCTAAAGGGACTGTAGTAATATGTATACTTTGTGAATATGCCCTGCAGCGATCGATTTATGTATGCATTGAAGAATATATTCGAGTACCGATCAAGGAGGTAGATGATGAAAACAAAACGACTTACCCTTTGGGTCGGTACTCGAAATCACATCAATCACCAGGTGCATGTCGTATTCTTAAAACTAACATAAATCTATAGTCCCTTTGACATGTTGTATGTTTTTCTATGCAGCATCATCATTATTAAAAACGAAAAATCCAAAATTTATTCACTGGTCGCCGCCATTTTTTGTCTCCAGTAAATCGGCGTAAATACCCGCAAACCGTCGTAACCACCACAAATCGACGTATAGGTTGACTATATGTGACTTTGGAAAGCCGGGACACAGATTTATTACTATGTGGATCTTGAACGAGCGATCCATGCGAGCGAGGAAAATTTTGTGAAAATTAAATAACTTTCACGCTTTTAGAGGACATTCTAGGGAGAATTTTACAAAACAAATCCCGTTTCAAGTTCGGAAAACATTTAAATGCGACAAACTCATTATCTGTAAATTTCTAATAAACCCCGCCGATCATATTTTACACGAATTGGATTTTTCTGCTTATAAGCCTACAGGTGTGCCCGGGCCCCCCTTGTCGTTTAACAACGATAAGCTCACTTTTTATATGAATTGTACTTTTCTGCTTTAAGCTATTAAATAAGCATGTGTGCACCCTTGTCCTTTAATAATAATAATAAACCCAATTTTATTATATGAATTCGGCTTTTCTGCTTATAAGCCTGTTAACATTATCGTTAAGACCTCAACTCGTTAAGTAAATACTTTTTTTTTTATATATACGAGGGGTGTTCGGAAAGTACGTATAAAAATGCTGTAAAATAAGTTTGCGTCAACCGATTGATATGAAATTTAGTACGAATAAACATTGGTCCTTTTGTAATTAAATGCCATTCTCATTTTAAAACAATGACGTCAGACGTTCATGCACGAGGCAGCGTAATGACGTCACTTCACGTGACCCGGCGCACCTGCACCCCTGTGTTGACTTTGTTAGTGTATTTGATGGGGTTGGGAAAGTTGGTAGACATTTTTTTAATTGAAACTAATTTTCTAACATTAATTGACCATTTTTCGAAATTTATGGCATTCTGATGCTTTATCTACTAATACGGTGAAATTGAATGCAACAGGTTAGCGTAAAATATGCAAGAACGTCGATTTCATTTTGTAAACTTAAATTCAATACCTTGTTTTCTGGCCGATGTTTAACGAAATGATAAAAGACTGGCATAAACTATAAGTAGAAGAGACAATGTCAAGAATAGATATGTTTCGAGCTTGCAGTAAATATATACTTTTAAAATAATGACTTCCCGAAAATGTAACATTTTCGAAAATCTTAACAGTTTTGTCTATTTGACACAGTCGGTATTTGCAAGACTCTACAGACAAATCCATTCGATAAACAACCTCGTAACTTTACAAATATAAGCTGTGTACGTTGCTGTTAATGAGTATTAAATAAAATGTGGGCATACGCAATCAAAACGGGTGTTACAATACTTTGAACTATGAAGTATTTTGAAATAAGAATAAAATTTCGACGTTACGTTGCGCCGCATAACGATAGGTGGTGTTTCCATAACGACAGCTGCAACGCACGTGTGCGTTTTATGCATGCGTTATTGCAATGGATTAATTGCATATATATTGCTGCATTATTTGATGAAATTTCATCTCGAAATAACAAAAGATAAAGAAATGACAACATTTTTATACGTACTTTCCGATCACCCCACGTATATATAAAATGTGAGAATCAAATGGCATTATTACAAATACACTGTTATTTTTTGTATCAACAAAAAATAACAGTGTATTTGTAATAATGCCATTTGAAATTTTAACGAATCGTTAACTAACGACATCGTTAATTTTGAACAACTGGGCCCAGTACTATAGTAGGTTGTTTTTGTGGGTTTTGTTGTTCCGAGAGCATCCGAAGGCTCAACCGGGAGGTTATTGTTTGTTGTTGTTTTTGGAGAAACCGCGACCCCTGGTATACAAGGAGAGTGACTTCGAGAGAGTATTCTAGAAACTGAACATAGTAACTGAAACTGAACATCGAAATCACAGTAAACCTCTTACTCACTGAATCCATAAAACTCCAGTATACTACAACAAATACGTCCCGCTCTCGTGTCGCATAGACAATTATAGACGGGGTATTCCCATCGGTGTTTCGTTATACTCCGCTAGAAAAAGAGGAATCAGGTACCAAAGTGGAGCGGAGTGAAGGCTAGCCAGCAAAAGATCGAACCATTTAATAAAAAGTGTTATGGCCACATTATACCCGACTTAGTTGCCTGACCGGGCGCCTGACACACGTGTATTATCACTTTTACAGGAATTCATAACGTTATTGACAACGTCCGTAACAACAATGTAAATTGTCATTGAAAAATATGTTCACTTTGAAGGCGATAAAATCCTATTTTTAAAAGTTATAATGATAAAACGTGAAATGACAACGAGTGTAAGATCCTCTATTTGCGACCGGGCACGACTTAGACATGTCAGACGGGACTCGGTACAGCACAGCCGATATCTGGAGACTGAAAAATCAGGGGAGAATCTGACTGTACTGGCTATGAAGCGAAACTGATCTCGCTGACTGGGCTGTGCGGTCATACGAGGCAGTCACTGCGCAGCATTTTTACGAAAAAGCCGATTTTATCATAACACATGTCCTATAATCTTATTAAATGTTAATGTCAATGCATGCGCAGAAGCATTTCAAATCGGACTTTCGCCTTGTAAGCCTTTATCAAGCCATTAAATATACAAATATTCAGAGACATATATACATTTGTTATACATTCGATTGTATCATTATTTACAACTAGGTATGGAAAACCAACTGCATATGCGAAACCAAAGGCGCAGATCAGCTGTGCAGTAACTGCACAGCTGATCAGCGCCTTTGTTTTCGCTACTCGGAAAGTACATTTTCTCTTCTACTTACATCCAAAATGTCAATCTTCTAGCCTGCTTCTGTGACTGTACAGGCCGGTTTGTGTCGGACCTGGTCGGAACTCAAATTGTTTGTTTTCGCGGAAGGCTCATTTACGACTAGGTATGGACCGGAAGGTTGCCCCCAGGGTTGCCCTGGTAACGGGTTCTACCCAGGGGATTGGTTTAGGGATAGCCCGACGCCTCGCTTCATGTGGATGTTCTGTGATTCTTACCGGACTTGCGGATGTAAATGTAGTTGATAAACTACTGGAGGAGTTTAGTAGGTAAGCTTGTTGTTGTTGTTGTTGTGTTTTACGTCCTAGTGTTCTTGTGAAGACGAAAACTCGGTTAAGGATTATACCGACAATATGGGAAATAACTCTTGTACGTCATACCTGTAAACCCTAAAACCACCTGTATGGTCGGTATCATCCCTAATTTCTCATCCTGGCGGCCCCCGTAGCCGAGTGGCTAAGGTCGCTGACTTCAGTGCTCTTGATCATTCGATCATCTCACCGATGTGGGTTCGCGCCTCGCACGGGGCACGAATTCATATGTGAGACGAGCCATGTTCTGCTTGCGGGTGTGTCAGGTGGTTTTTCCCCGGGTACTCCGGTTTTCGCCCCACCTACCGATTGATTCGTCTCGATATGAGTGAAAAAGCTTGAAAGGGACGTAAAACTGAATCAAATAATAATAATAATAATAATTTCTCATCCGAAAGACTGAAAAAGTCCGGAATCATTGTAGAACTTACAAGCCGCGCCGTGAGAAAACCGGTCTTCGGGGTGTCTGACCAGGTCCGACAAAAACCGGCGTGTTCAGTCAAAGGAGCAGGCTAGAGGCATAGAGGAATTGAGGAAAATATAGACGTATCATATCCCAATTTAGAATTTCTGCTCATGACCTAGAGGTGGAGCGTGGTCGGTACAGTGGTATTGGTAGACGTGATAGATGTGATAGAATTTGCAAGTTGTGTCGCAGAGAAGTCGAAAGTGAATACCACTTTGTATTAATATGTATTATGTTTAAGAATTTACGACATAAATACATACCCGTAGATTACCGTTTATCACCGTCTATATATAAGTTTAACAGACTAATGAGTGCACGTGATGAGCAAACAATATTCAATTTAACACTGTATCTATATCATCACCCTGTCCAACGTTGACGCCGGTGAAACGGCCCCAACACCGGTTACTACGGTGCTTTCGCTACAAAATTTGATGGTTGCGAATAAATTTCTTGTTTTGTTTAATGTTATATAAGCGTTTGCGATGAAGTAAAACGCGCATCTAATGGAGAATTAACTTGACTTTTTATTTCTGCTTGAACGGAAAACTGTTTTTGTATGATTTTTCCAAACATTCGATTCAAAGTTGGTAAACAAGGTTCGGCCAAGGCCTATTCGGCCGATTTCTACAGAAACTGTTCGTATTTTACAAAATACGCACAAAATGTGAGCAAACGAGCATTTTGATATGACTTGTAGGCAAGATTGTGGGACGCTTGCATCTTTCTCGATAGATTTTCCCCGAAAAATGCACAGGAAGAATTTTATGGCAAAAAGTAAACACAACGCCGGTTACTACGGTACCAGAATTACCTGGATTATTGGATAGATGGGCATTCTAGCTTTACAAGATGCGGATTGTGTTCATAATTCGTGCCCAGCTTATGCCTACATATCCTCTTTTATGTAGTTTAGGGAACTATACGTTCATTGGCATGGTCATCAACCCTAGAATGAAGAGATTCTAATGAAACAGATCCATATTGTTATGAGATAGAAGTGGTTCCAATAGGAAAACCGGGCTTGTCCGTGACTCACCAATTGCACGTAATTATACTTTGAGGTACATGTACCTTGGTATTATAAGTTTTACCAACCTTTCTGCAACCCTTTTTAATTGAAGTACTTTCTTGCTTGTACTTACTTACTCGCTTATCGACTCTATGATTGACTCACGCATTCGAAAGTTTAGAGTCAAAACATTCTTAATAATAATAATAATAATAATAATAATAATAATAATAATAATGAAATGTTATTGAATGAATGTCAAAAACTATTCTGAACGAGTTCATATTACGAGGACGCACGAGCTTGCGAGTGAATCTCAGCCATATGAACGAGTTCCAAATTGTTTACGATTTTCATTCAATAACCTTTTCATTACATGTATACACCCTAAAGTACGCAATGGAAGGTTTGTAAAAGCTTATTCCTGGCATCTCCAGTCCTGATAGACATTTCATTTGGCCACATTTCATGTAAAATGGTATCGGTTTTAGCGACTTATCACCATATTGCAACACACGAAGGGCTTCGCCTTAGCGAGAACTGTGACGTTGCAGTAAAATTGATGACGTCGACGTGACTCTTTGGCGTCGTTGCGATCGGAAATTTCATGAACAAAGTTAGAAATTCGGAGTACAAACACTTTTAAATCATTGTTCTTCCAAAATTTGAGGTATTTGTCATGAAATGAAGTTTTGTGTATTTATTGTGCGAGGACATCTGTATTTTTCCTAGTTTCGTCGTTCGTTTAGTTGAAATGGAAATGGAAAATGGCTGCCAGATATTTTTTCAATGGCGACCTACTGTACTATCGAAAGTAGTCCCGCCGGGAACTTGCTTCTTAAGACCCGTGCAAACTATTGAATATGACATAAGTTTCCATCAAAAACATTCTTAACTATTGAATATGGAAAATGTGTAGACATTTGCGGTAACGTCAAAAGTTTGGCGGAATTTCATCAGTGCAATGGTCGAAAACTGAAGGTTTAAAATGATTTTATTTTGTTTATTGCATGTTAGAATAAAGAAAAGATCAGCTCTAGTTCGTGATTTGTTGAATAACAATTCACTATTTGTCAGTCAGTTGTATGCAGATAAATCACTCTCGTTGCACGCTCATGATTTGATCTAACAACTCACTGCTAGAGCTGATCTATTTCTTAAATATTCAATATTTTCAGCAATGTAAAGTGAACGGAGTAATTTTTTCGGTATTAATATTATACATGTATGCTGTGTTGGAGCAAAAAAAATGGATTTCAAATGGCACCCCAATCTAGAATAGCAGTCGAAGCCCTTCCCAATCTGGCCACAGCAGTTACTGTTGACAGGAACGTCAAAGCAAGAACAAACATTCAAACAAATAATTTATCTCCCCCTCAGTGACATCATACATGCACCTTATGTTAACCGTATATTGCCTCACATGGTTATTTGGAATGCTATACCCGAAATACACTAAATAATCAAATTGATACTAATATGTTTATTTATTTTTTGTCAGAAAATGGAATGTCACGTACGTCTGTGGAAAAAATCCCAACCAAACAAGAGCTTTTCAATGGGGAGAAGATTATATTTTCAGCAGATACTGGACTTCTTAGTTCACTTGGAGCTCTCGGTCTTCAATGAAAGTCTCTAAGAATCGCGTTTGAAACGAATACCGAATGTGGATCTTTGTGATTATTTATCTTTGATTTATTAAAAGGTCAATGATGACTCCTTTCGCATTCTCCACTTATATTGTCTTATTCTGAAAGAAACAATACGATACTTTGCCATTTGGATAATACTAGTCTTTGTGTTGACGTTGACTTCCCTCTTGAATGTTACAAATTTACAGTAATTCTATTTGTTGCCAAATCTAAAGGGTCACTTGAGTATCCTAAACCGCGGTATGACCCACCCCTTTCTCATTTATATGTTCTTTGCTCTTAAATGATCTGTTTTAATCATTGATTGTCAATAAGCCAGACAATGAAGTTATGTTACTATATGGCCTATGCATTTTAAAATACTTTTTAAAAACTCTAATTCATGAGAGAAAATCAGGTTGATCAGAGGAACGTTTATTTTCCAGAACAGTAAGATGTGTTGTTTTTGTTTTGGGTTTTTAGTTTGTTAAGAGTTGTTAGAAACATCTTAATCTTAATGAGTCAGTTCAGATCTGAAGTAAAAAAAATACGAAGAAGTTTAATTAGAAATGAGTAGTGTCTTATATGGCTAACGGCAACCTTTTCTACAATGAGACTCGATCTATTTTATACGGAACCGTTTCATTAAAACAAAAAAAAATCACTATAGACTTGAAGTCCATGCCAACGAACGTAAAGTTCCCGAAACCTACATGAAAGAATATTATTATTATTATTATTATTATTATTATTATAACATACTGGATAATGTTTCGACTCGAAACTTCCGAATGCGTGAGTCATGAGCCAGTACGTAAGTACATACAATAAAGTACTTCATTTTATAAGGGCTGCAGAAAGGTTGGTGTAACTTATAATACCAAGGTACCTCAAAGAATAATTACGTGCAATTGGTGAGTCATGGACAAGCCCTGTTTTCCTATTGGAACCACTTCTATCTCATAACAATATGGAACTGTTTCATTAGAATCTCTTCATCCAAGGGTTGATAACCATGCCAATGAACGTATAGTTCCCTAAACTACATAAAAGAGGTATGTAGGCAGAAGCTGGGCACAAATTAGTAACACAATCCGCATCTTGTAAAGCTAGAATGCCCATCTATCCAATAATCCAGGTTATTCTGGTACCGTAGTAACCGGCGTTGTGTTTACTTTTTGCCATAAAATTCTTCCTGTGCATTTTTCGGGGGAAAATCTATGGAGAACGATGCAAACGTCCCACAATCTTGCCTACAAGTCATATCAAAATGCTCGTTTGCTCACATTTTGTGCGTATTTTTGATAATACGAACAGTTTCTGTAGAAATCGGCCGAATAGGCCTTGGCCGAACCTTGTTTACCAACTTTGAATAGAATGTTTGTAAAAATTATACAAAAACAGTTTTCCGTTCAAGCAGAAATAAAAATTTAAGTTAATTCTCCATTAGATGCGCGTTTCACTTCATCGCAAACGTTTATATAACATTGAATAACACAAGAAATTTATTCGCAACCATCAAATTTTGTAGCGAAAGCACCGTAGTAACCGGTGTTGGGGCCGTTTCACCGGCGTCAACGTTGGACAGGGTGATCATGCAACAGACAGACGAAAAAGGTATTTGCTACAAGCCAACAAAAGTGAAAATCTGTAAAATCATTAGGTATATTATAAGCACCAGTACATATATGTTACATTACAGTATGTGTATTTTATTGTGTTATGGGCCGGTGGCCTAAATCAATAAAGAATTTGTCATTGTCATTGTCTATCTGTATAGCGAAAACAAAGGCGCTGATCAGCTTCGCAGAGGCTTTGGGATAAACCATTTGTTCATATGTTTAGACAATAAACGCAATTCTCTTTTTTCAAACAAACAAACAAACAAACAAACAAACAAACAAACAAACAAACAAAACATATAAGGTTAATGAAAACGGCTTAATTAATTTCGTTGCAAATTGTTCCCACTCGAATTTTTACTGTAATTATTGAGCCCGTGCTTGAGAAAACCAACAATTTGGGTTCCGACCAGGTCTGACACAAACCAGCCTGTTTAGTCACAGAAGCAGCTAGAAGCTTGAAATTTCAGAGAATTATTATCCGTGCAGCGAAAACCAGCTGACCAGCTGTGCAGTCATCTGCGGCTATGTTTTCGCCTAGATGCATCCCACGCGGCGACTCAAATTATTATCGCTAACCTTCTGTTCGCGTTTATCGTCGTCAATCTGGTGTGGTTATGCTGCTTCTAAGTGTCTGTATATTTTGATTTTGATGGTCTAACGTGACAGTCAACAATTTTTCAGTCATGCTGTGAACGTTTCTTGGGAATTAATCAGTACTATGTGGAGTAGACGGAACTAGTATTTCCATCGTTGCCCCGTTAGACCTCACCACAGGAGCGAGGTCACGAAATGTATCGGAGTTCAGGTAATCTGCTAATGCGTCTTGTACAAGTACACAGCTCGGCGCAAGGAGGAGGTGGTCGAAGCACGGACCTTCACCCCTGACCTCTCGATCCGATGTCTGGCGTACTAAGCACTAGGACAACGCGCTCTCCGTGTGTCAGTTTAATTTCTCCGCCGACTGTTTTTGTTTGTTTGTTTATTTGTTTGTATTGAGGCTTTACGTCCCAGTCAACATTTTTTTAATCATGTCGGGGCGGAGCCAACGCTTCCTGGGTTTAACCAGAACTGTAGGGAGTTGATGTGTCTTGCTCAAGGACACAACACGGTGCCGCCTGTAGGGATCGAGCCCAGGGCCTCTCGATTCGGAATCCGATGCTAATATTAATCAATTAATAATGCTATTTATCAATACCTGTCAGGAAAATGTTTTATAATGCATATATTCTCCCTCACATTGACTATTGCTGTACAATATGGGGTAATGCTAACTCAGAACTGCTGGATTCTATTGTCAAGTTCCAAAAGAGAGCAGCTAGGTGCATACTTGACAGAGATTTTGACTCACCTTCAAATGAAATGTTTGCAGAGCATAAGTGGATGAAATTCCCAGAAAGAATTAAATACCAGAAAGCCATCATGATGTACAAAATATCCCACAATCTGGCTCCTAAATATTTACAAGAGTTATTCCAACAGACAAATGACATACACAATAGAGCATTAAGGTCAACCTCTGATAATCTCTTGTATGTTCCTAAGCCCAATATAGAACAGTTTAGAAACTCTTTATCTTATTCTGGGTCGAAGATTTGGAATTCCATTCCAGAAAATATTAAACAGAGTGAATCACTGCCACTTTTCAAGAGGAAATATTTAGAGTGGTCATCAACACAAGTTAGTGAATAAGTCTAAATTTATTTCTCATATTGCTGATTCTATATATAATGTTGTCTATTTTGTTTGTATAATTGTGTATATATTTTGTTGAAGAGAGGACCTCAGGGAAGATTGGATTAGTCCAACTAATCCTCTATAAATGAAGTCATTATTATTATTATTATTATTATTATTATTATTATAATTATAAACATTGCTCTAATATTAGCATTGCTCTATTGTGACACGAACTAATTTTAAATCTTTTCTCTCTTCTACTAGGAATTATGCTGGGAAATACCATTTCGTTCCCGGAGATCTTAGAGACCCGACAGCGATAGAAACTATGTGTAAGGAAATTACCGACCTTTGCCCACAGGGTATCGACATTCTTATTAACAACGCGGGCTTTCAACATGTCGCACTGGTCGAAGATTATCCTGTTGAAATCTGGAGCGACATGGTGGCCGTTCACATGACCGCACCGTTTCTACTCACAAGATACTTTCTGCCTTTCATGAAGAGAAAGAAATGGGGTAGAATTGTCAGTATATCCTCGCAGATGGCCATGATTAGCTCCCCAGGAAAGTCACCCTACAGCGCTACTAAAGCCGGACTTGTCGGTTTCACAAAGGGCGTGGCTATTGAATCGGCTTCATACGGGGTGACGTGTAACGCTATCTGTCCGGGGTACGTCGAGACAGATCTTCTCAAAGTTCAAATCGAAGCAGAGGCAAAGAAAAAAGGTCTCGGCTTTGAAGAGGCAAGGAAATTATTCTTCGATGAAAGACACCCGACAGGTCAGCCCGTGACGATTGAGCAGGTCGCGAGTATGGTAGCCTATCTGTGTTCCGAGGATGCGGCGAGTATAACAGGAAGTGCTGTGACGATTGATGCGGGAAACACTTCGCGATAATGCGGACTTAGAATAGATGTTCAGTTTTTTTTCCCTTTGAACTTAAGAAAATAAAAATACTACTCCTGAAAATGTATTGTCGCAAAAATACAATTGCTAATCTTAAGCTGATATTTGGAAGCAACATGATCATTGTGTGAATTTAGCGTGTCACAAGTAAACCATTCAGATATAAGACATAGGAAATGAAGAGCTTAAATATGGTATGACCAATAGAGATGAGAAGCTTTATAAATTATTTATTTTTCAGACGCTGCTTAGCAGACTTGCACTTTTCCGACAATTTTGATCCGTCTAAGGTCAAAACTAGACGATTTTATGATCGTAAATTAAATCACATGATTTTTCTGTTTGTGAGGTTTCTCTCCAGTAGGCCTATGAATTGAGCCTATGCGTGAGAAAACCAAGAATATGGGCTCCGACCAGGTCCGACACAAACCGGGCTGTACAGTCACAGAAGATAGCTAGAAGCTTGAAATTTCGCATGAAGGAAGAAGAGGGATTGTACTATCCATGTAGTGAAAACAAAGGCACTGATCAGCTTCGCGGTAACCACGAAGCTGATCTGCGTCTTTGTTTTCGCATATGCAGATTGTTGGTTTTCTTACGCAACGGCTCAATTATGAATGTCAGTCACGCTGAACATCGTGATATGAAGTTGTCTATGGAGTAAACTCGCCCATGCAATATTCAGAGATTTTTTCGCTTTTCATCAGAAAATGTTTAATGATTCAAAATATAGATTGTGGGTACACGTTACGCCTCGTCGAGGCGGTTCTAACGAGTACACTCAATCTATGTTTTGGACCAAAAATAAGAAAAATAGGCATACCCCTGCAAACGTCAGTGTTACTATATAAAAGTGGGGTATAAGGGGGTATACATTTCACGGACATGTTTTCCTGATGTGTGTACGAGTCGCCATTTTATTGTTATGGGACTTCTCAGAGTGGGACTTCTACCCGACATTTGGGATTGCAATTGTGCTAAATCAAATATAACCACCGGAGTAAACAACTATGGCTTACATGTTTAGTTCGACAACCACTTTTTCCTGGGCAGGCTCAGACATTCTAAGCGGATTAGTCAGTAAAATTGCGGTCCTTCAGTCGGTCATAAGGATAAGCCGCACGTGATGTTACCATTGTAGAGATTTTATTACATATGAGCCGCCTCGTGGGAAAACCAACAATGTGGTTTCCGAACAGGTCCGACACAAACCGACCTGTACAAGCACAGAAAAGAGCTAGAAGCTTGAAATTTCGGATTTAAGTAGAAGAGGAATTGTACTATCCGAGTAGCGAAAACAAAGGCACTGATCAGCTTCGCGGTTACCGCGAAGCTGATCTGCGTCTTTGTTTTCGCCTATGCAGATTGTTGGTTTTCCCATGAGGCGGCTCATATTCACATCTCTGGTGACTTTGTATAATGTCGTTTAGTTAATATGTCGTGGAAAAGGTCATATTGGTTCCGTGTTCCGTTATCTAAACAATTAAAACGGGATTCAGTCGGTCACGGTGAGGGTGACAATAAACAATGCGGCCACTGTAACACTACATGGGCGTATAATCAGTAAATCAAAATACAGATTAAAATAAAGAATGCCTTCTGGTCGACCCTCTCAAAATAAAGAATTTACTTACTTACTTACTTACTAAATCTAGATTAAACCCAGCTGCATATGAGTAAGCATATGTCGTTTCAAATGCTCTTTCCTGATAAATCTTCTAAAACACGCAGGACAAGTAAAAGGTCGTTCCCGTGTATGTGTGCGGTAGTGAATCTCGTATGCCGCACGTGATGTACACATTTTATCACATATGTCACATCTCTGGGGTCCACGCCCGGGCGATTTTGTTGGTGAAGCGGTGGTAACAGTTTGACTTGATTCACTCGTTTCGTCTCCCATTACACCTGAAACGAAATAAATGTTTACCATCCTATATAGCATTGGTGCAATCAAATTTGTTACTGCGCGGATTGATACAACTTACCACGTCGCGTGACGAAAGACGAAATGGGGTGTTTGTTTATATTAAGACAGAAGCCGCGTCATGAGAAAACCGATGTTCAACCAATGCGAAAACAAAGAATTGCGCCTTTTTTTTTCGCTACACATATACATTCCTTCATCTCAAATCCGAAATTTTTAAGATTCTAGCCCCTTTTCTGCAACTGTACAGACCAGTTTGTGTCGGACATGGTCGGAAACCCCGAAGACCGGTTTTCTCGCGTCGCGGCTCATTAAAGTGTAAATAATTAAGTGTATTCAAATTTGTCCAATCTGTAAGTCACCATATTCTGGGAAACAGCCGCTACTTCGGTATACCATATGAACATTCGACTATTCACCGGTGAGTCCATTATGGGTTAGAGCACTACACAGAGTACATGTAAGACGGGCCAAGTTCTCGGGTGTTTGCTGATTGGACCGACTACTGAATGAAAAGATTCGTGGACTATGATTATCTTGTTCCTGGTCATTGCTTAATGCGTATCCAAAATCTACGTTTTGAACAAAACTAAGAAAATCATCAAAACTTTTCTAGTAAAAATTTTCATTTTTTACAATTTTAAAAATCTCTGGTATATTGCATTGGCATGTTTTCGTATTCAAAAGCTTGAAGGGACTCACGGGAGCATGTCTACATAGGCCTAATGTTGCACCCTGAGTGTGGCCAGCTTAAGAGAGAAGTCTGGTAGCATTATCCATGTACAAAGATATTCTGGTGACAAAACTGAAGATCTTCAGACACACAGTGTGGACTTATGCTCATTTATGATTTTTATTTTCAACTCAGTTTTACGTCCCTTTCAAGATTATTTCAGCTCAAACGAGGCGGGCCAGTCAGTAGGTGAGGCAAACATGGAGAACCCCCAAGAAAAACCACATGACACACCCGCAAACATAACGTGTTTTGTTTCACATGTGCCTATAAGGGGCTCGAATGTTTTGGTATTTTAAACTCAACTGTTAAGCTGAATACTATGTCAAAAGTCTTGAACTGTATGACAAGTGAGTAGAAGGAAAATATAAAGTATATCACACATTCATAAAAACGTAAGGTAAAAGTAAGTTGCCCTGTTATCCTGTTATCATAGCATTTGCTTGGGAAAACCAACAATTAGGTGTTCCGACCACGTCCGACACATACCAGCCTGCAGAGTCTCATAAGCAGGTAAGAAGCTTGACGTATTGAATATAAGAAGACAAGGAATTGTACTTTCTGTGTAGCGAAAACAAAGGCGCTGATCTGCCCCTTTGTTTTCGCATAGGCGAAAATCCCGTTTTATGTAAGGTACAGTTGATTTAAATTCATACATCTGCTTATTATGTACTACCAGCATATGTCTTTTCATACCATGCTTCAAAACAAAAGATTTCCCACAGATCTCAAAAATGTAAGATTTCTCTCCAGTATGAATTCTCATATGACGATCTACATCTGATTGAGATCTCCGGTAAAAGGCATGCCCACATACATGACACGTGGCATTGACCTCTTTTTCAGCGCCTTTGTTTTTTGTACACGGATAGTACAATTCCTCTACTTTCTAAATCTAAAATTTCCAGCCTCAAACCATCTTCTGTGACTGTACAGCCCGGAGTAACAGGCCAGAATTTCCCCCCAGTCAGTTTTTTCCCCGGGGAAAAAATGGGCCGGCCCATTCTTTCCCCGGGGAAAAAACTGACTAGTCAGTTTTTTCCCCACCCAGTCAGTTTTTTCCCCCCATGTAAATTTTTTGTAATCAGTACTTTGAAGAGCTGATCTTTTGCGAAACTTAATAAGTCACTTCATAATGTATATTTGCACAATTTCTTTTATGTTTTACACATTCTTTAGTAATTGTTGAGTAGTTGGGATTGGGCCTGTAGGATTTCACATCATACCCAAATTCAGTAAATTATATCACTCAGCTTAAGCTAAAAACATAAACAGATTCTATGCCACTTTAGTATGTAGATGAGCACAAAATATTTTATCGACTCAACTACAATGATCCATATGGGGGTGGGGAAAGAATGGGCCGGCCCGTTTCTTCCCCGGGGAAAAAACTGACTAGTCAACTCTTTCCCCCCCCTATAATTACGAATCCATAAACTTGTAATAACCACTCCTATTTCGAGCTTCTCTGCATATTTTAGAATTATTTTCTTAGTTGAAAAGCTGGTCTTTGAATATTTCAATGCTTTGACTTAGGAATTATGAAGATTGATAATATTATGTTAAGGTAGGGGGGAAAGAATGGGCCGGCCTATTCTTTCCCCCCTATACATACAAATTCATCAGCTTGTAATAACCACTCTATTTCGAGCTACCCTGCATATTTTAGAATTAGTTTCTAAATAACAAAGTTGGTCTGCTTTGACTTTGGATACATCAAATTTTAGATGTTAAGGTATGGTTGGGGGGGGGGGGAAGAATGGGCCGGCCTATTCTTTCCCCCCTATGAATACAAATTTGTAAGCTTTAGCTACCCTGCATGTTTTAGAATAAGTTTCTAAGTAATAAAGATTGTCTTTGAATTTTTTAATACTTTGACTTGGGAATCATGAAAATTGAGATGTTAAGGTAGGGGGGAAAGAATGGGCCGGCCTGTTTCTTCCCCGGGGAAAAAAATGACTAGTCAATTCTTTCCCCCATATAATAACAAATCCATAAACTTGTAATAACCTCTCCTATTTTGAGCTTCTCTGTATATTTTAGAATTATTTGCTTAGTTATAAAGCTGCTCTTTGAATATTTTAATGCTTTGACTTAGGAATCATGAAGATTGATATGTAAAGGTAGGGGGGAAAGAATGGGCCGGCCTATTCTTTCCCCCCTATACATACAAATTCATCAGCTTGTAATAACCACTCTATTTCGAGCTACTCTGCATATTTTTAGAATTAGTTTCTTAGTAACAAAGTTGGTCTGCTTTGACTATAGATACATAATATTTGAGATGTTAAGGTATGGGCAGAGGGGAAAGAATGGGCCGGCCTATTCTTTCCCCACTATGAATACAAAATTGTAAGCTTGAGCTACAATGCATGTTTTAGAATTAGTTTCTAAGTAATAAAATTTGTCTTTGAATGTTTTAATACCTTGACTTTGGAATCTGCATGAAAATTAATATGTTAAGGTAGGGGGGAAAGAATGGGCCGGCCCATTTCTTCCCCGGGGAAAGAACTGACTAGTCAATTCTTTCCCCCCTATAATTACAAATCCTTAAACTTGAAATAACCACTCCTATTTCGAGCTTCTCTACCTTATTTTAGAATTATTTTCTTGGTTATAAAGCTGGTCTTTGAATATTTCAATGCTTTGACTTACGAATCATGAAGATTGATATGTTAAGGTAGGGGGGAAAGAATAGGCCGGCCCATTCTTTCCCCCATCCCCACACATACAAGTTTTGATGAACCTTAAGAAAATGCATTTACATATTCAAAACCAGCATTGTTACTAAGAAAGTAATTCTAAAATATGCAGTGTAGCTGGAAATTAGAGTTGTTATTACAAGCTTATGACTTTGTGCCTATAGGGGGGAAAGAATAGGCTGGCCCATTCTTCCCCCCCCCCCCCCTTCCCACACATACAAGTTTTGATGAACCTTAAAAAAAAAAACATTTACATATTCAAAACCAGCATTGTTACTAAGAAAGTAATTCTAAAATGTGCATAGTAGCTCGAAATTAGAGTGGTTATTACAAGCTTCTGACTTTGTATCTATAGGGGGGAAAGAATAGGCCGGCCCATTCTTTCCCCCCCACTCCCAACAAATACAAGTTTTGAGGAACCTTAAGAAAAAGCATTTACATATTCAAAAACAGCATTGTTACTAAGAAAGTAATTCTAACATATGGAGAGTAGATCGAAATTAAAGTGGTTATTACAAGCTTATGACTTTGTATCTATAGGGGGGAAAGAATAGGCCGGCCCATTCTCCCCCCCCCCCCCCCCTTCCCACACATAAAAGTTTTGATGAACCTTAAGAAAAAGCATTTACATATTCAAAACCAGCATTGTAACTAAGAAAGTAATTCTAAAATATGCAGAGTAGCTCGAAATTAGAGTGGTTATTACAAGCTTATGACTTTGTATCTATAGGGGGGAAAGAATAGGCCGGCCCATTCTTTCCCCCCCCCCCCCCTCCCAACACAAACAAGTTTTGATGAACCCTAAGAAAAAGCATTTACATATTCAAAACCAGCATTGTTACTAAGAGAGTAATTCTAAAATATGCAGTGTAGCTCGAAATTAGAGTGGTTATTACAAGCTTAAGACTTCGTATCTATAGGGGGGAAAGAATAGGCCGGCCCATTCTTTCCCCCCCTCCCAACACATACAAGTTTTGAGGAACCTTAAGAAAAAGCATTTACATATTCAAAAACAGCATTGTTACTAAGAAAGTAATTCTAAAATATGCAGTGTAGCTGGAAATTAGAGTTGTTATTACAAGCTTATGACTTTGTACCTATAGGGGGGAAAGAATAGGCCGGCCCATTCTTTCCCCCCCCCCCTCCCCACACATACAAGTTTTGATGAACCTTAAGAAAAAGCATTTACATATTCAAAACCAGCATTGTTATAGAAAGTAATTCTAAAATATGCAGAGTAGCTCAAAATTAGAGTGGTTATTACAAGCTTATGAACTTTTACTATTAGGGGGGAAAGAATGGGCCGGCCTATTCTTTCCCCCCACCACCTATCTTTCAATTGTAAAATCTCATATGGTCAGGTCAGCTTAAAATATGTTTTTAAGTTATACCAGCTATTTCCACTTATATATTATGTTTTAAAAAAAATAAAGATATGGGGGGAAAAAACTGACCGGGTGGGGAAAGAACTGACTAGTCAGTTTTTTCCCCCGGGGAAAGAATTGACTAGTCAGTTTTTTCCCCGGGGAAAAAACGGGCCGGCCCATTCTTTCCCCGGGGAAAAAACTGACTGGGGAAAAAACTGACCGTCACACCGGTTTGTGTCGGACCTGGTCGGAACCTAAATTGTTGGTTTCCTCACGAACAGGCTCATTTATTATGTATAACGAACACATGTTTCTTCAGAGTTTGCTTCAAAGCGAACGATTTCCCACAGATTTCACAACTGTAAGGTTTCTCTCCAGTATGAATTCTCATATGACGATCTATTTCTGATTGAGCTGTCCGATAAAAGGCTTTACCACATACATTACACGTGGCCTTGACCTCTTTCCGTCCATTATGTAGTCTCAAATGTCTGTATAAACTTTGTCTGCATGAAACTACAATTCCACAAATTTGACACTTTTGCTTTTTTCCAGTATGAATTTTGATTGCTCGGTCATGCGGTTCATCTGGTAATATCAATCTCTTGAGACGAACAGAACACTGTAGCTTTCCAGGATCTATAACTGAAAAATAACAATGCATGTAATTGTAATAGAAATAGTACATGTAGTTTCAACTGATACTTCCATTTCTTTTTAGAAGAGGAATGACAGATATAAATGTTACATTTTTGCCTCTACTGTAATATTCATATTTGTCATTCCATGTTGCCATATTTTGTGGACTGGGATAATAAAGTGCTCAGTATTTATATTTGTAGAAAAGTTTGCAGAAGTGTTTTATTATTGCCTGGAAACTGCTAAATTAACTTGGCTTTCTTCCTAATTAGCATACACCAAAAAACACAACATTACGAAAACACGCCCATGTTATATACAGAGTGTTTCCATGACAGACTGAAAATTTTCAGAAGAAAAATAACAAATAGTTTTAACTCATATAAGCCTGGCGTCCCTTTTGTGGGACATAGGCAAACAGCATAGCCCCAGATGTGACGCCGCAGAACGCGGCGTCCCATCTGAGGCTATCCTCTTTGCTTAGAGAAATTTCATCGAAAAATTATGTAAAAATTAAAAATCACTCCAAACACCCCTAAAAATGAAAGTGGACTCACCCGATTGATAATGATGGGAAATACATTCGTAAATATGGGTTAATATCTTTGCTCAGAACAAAAGATCGTAGGTACCCGTTATGGTAGAAACCAGGCTTGGGCAGCATTAGTTAGCAGAGTAATGCATTGTCATTAGCATTAAAATTGATTTGGAGCATTGGCATTAGCATTAGCTAGATTATAAAACGAATGCATTGGCTTTAGCATTATTTGACAAAACAATGCATTGGCATTGGCATTAGTTTTCAGGTTATTTTGCAATAGGAAATGAGGCCCTCCCAGGGGGGGTCTTTGCTCCCTGCTCCCTGAAAGAAAAATGACCTTTCTCCCCAGCTCCCCAAAATGTTTTTCCTCAGCCCCCTGCTCCCTGCTCCCTAAAACCCCAAAATCTCCCCAAATCCCTAAAAATAAATGACCCTTCTCCCCAAATCCCTGAAAATAAATAGCCCTTCTCCCTGAATCCCCAAAACCCCTGGGAGGGCCTCGGAAATGGAATCAGTGCAATGATGGATTGTACATGTATCTTCATCATGTTCATTGAAAATTTAATCAACTATCATACATTGCAGATTCTGGTACTTCAAAGTTATCTAACACAATCATAATAAAGATGATCAACTCAGTATAAGATCAAGAACTGATGTAACAAATTATGAATCAATCACTGTTCAACTTCAAACCTAGTTTTCATACTGAAAGATAGAGTGCCCCCTGGACAGAATCCCCCCCACTCTATTTTGTTGACGAGGACAGAATCCCCCCAGTACATATTGCAAATAGGACAAAATCCCCCCCTCTCAGACAAATCTCCATCATCATATTGTAACATTTACAACTATATATCAATTAGTTTTGTATCAAATGAGCGTGTCTTTATTCATTGTTTGTTAATGACCGGATAATTATTTTGTTTGTTTTATTTTATAAAGAAAGCTGCATCTTAGTATGCCATAATTACTGCTAATAGCAATAATGAGGTGAGACAAACTTCTATAATTGAATAATTAACTAAGTTATAGTAAAAGGTATTGAAAATAACCAAATTGTCATGTTTAATTTTCTCTATTACCACTTATTATAGACAACTGAATAATATCTAAATTAAAGATTGCTCAATTATAGAAGTAGATTCTGTTTTGGAATGAGGGGGGATTCTGTCCTATTTGCAAGATATACTGGGGGGGGGATTCTGTCCTCGTCAACAAAAAAGAGTGGGGGGGGGATTCTGTCCGGGGGGGGGGGGGATTTTGTCCGGATACCTGAAAGATAATATATATCTTATGGCTGTACAGTTATAATCTTAAATTCTATTATTGTGAAATGGTGCTGTTCATTAGCATGCCTCAATGGATGTACAGGTGCGTTCACTTATTAATATACCCCTGCGATATTCACAAATAAATTGACAACTTTTCTTGTTTTTGAACAATCGTCATTGGCAAGAAATAGACAACTGGACGAATTTGTTTATATAATATGTTAAGTATGTCTATAAATATGTGATTTGCATATAAAACCTTCAGATCGTGTGATGTTGTATGCCTAAATTGATTACATAACATATGGAGCCAAATTTTTAACAAAAATTTCGCTGATATTCGAGTTTCAAAGATTCCACAAGGAACCATGGTAAATGGTTGGTAAATCTGTTTGTACATTATAAAAGTATAGCCATTTTTGTGCCACGGCTGAAAATTTGGTGTCTTTAAGGGTAAACATTACTATTGTTTATGAGCACACTGTTTGCGCAACGTCGGCGTTTAGTATCTGCATGTTACGCGTAGTTTTCAACGTCGTTTTGTTTTGATTTCTCAATGACGTTGCAAGCTGTAGAATCTTATCCTGTTTGTTTCTGCATAATTCTGTATACATATTGTTAATTTTTATTTTTAAAGAAGTTCTGTGGCAATTGAAAACCAAAATTAGTGTATAATGTTAATTATATGTGAAAACGTTTATGTCGCTGTTGATGACGTCGCATAAATATACGCGACGTCAGTGTAACGTTTGGCGTTAAAACGAAAAAGGCGGGAATATTGAACGTTTTTTTCTCTATATCTTCCAACGCAATCCGGTGACCCCCACTTTTTATTTGAACTTTTAAATGGTTACCACGTTTCCTATCTCTTGGTGTAATTTAATCAAAATCATATGCGTAGTTTAGGAGATATCGCAAAAATACGTACTTTTTCCAGGTTTGAAAAGATGGCGGGAAAGTTAATTTTGCATGTAATCTCCTCAATTTAAGAGCAAATAGTATCAAATTGTAAGAAAATAACACTCATCGTGTGTTTAAGTTGTTTTTGCAGTAAAAAGCATATATAGTAAAACACATGTCCGCTACGAGTGGTTTTCTGAAATGCATGAGAAACATCCAAAAAGTTCTGATACCATGGAAACGAGGCCGGTGACTCCCCACTTTTATTTCGATTTTAGTCCAAGGATACAATTGTCTTGTAGCATAGGAAGTTTCATGAAAATCATATGCGGGAATTAAATAGTAATGTTTCCCTTTAAGAGCATTATTTACAAAGTTACACCCTGATTTCTGTTTATTGTACATTTTAGAATTTCATGGTAAAACGGTTTTTACAATATAAAACTAAGCATGTCAGTGTCATTTTGCAAGAAAACTAATATTCTACCAGGACGAGTTTCCGAACCAAGCTTGCTGGTAGGTTCCTTTATGAGGTAAGCGTGCCTTAAAGCACTGTGGAGTCACCTATGGCTTTGTATTAAGCCAAAACGTGGGTTGACATTTCATCATACAATTCATGATTTGTTTCCTCGGGACAGAATACCACAGGAAACTGGGACGTTCACAGATAATGTTTAATAGCTAGGCTTTCTCTCTTTGCTTATATTCATAATATTTAAATCCTCATGTATATGCATAAGTCAAGGAAAACACCAGGACATGCAAAGACAGACATTCCTCTAACATCAATAATGTGTTTGCGGATTAAGGATGAATACAAAGAACATTGCCTTGCATAATTTTTTGTTGACATCCTTTATTGGCATGTATTTTTCCATGACTTAAACGCTGTATATCACGAAGAGGAGCTTAGAGCCATTGCCTAACAATATATTTAGCCAACTTAGCCCCTCGGTCGGTAGGAAACAATCATGAAACTGTATGATGAAATGCCAGTCCCACGTTTTGGCAGATAACAAAGTCATGGGTGACTCCACAGTGCTGTAAGCCATGGTTAATTCATGAAGGGACCCACTAGCAAGCTTTGGTCGTAAAACTGTCCTAGATGAATATTAGTTTTCTTGCCAAATAACACTAACATGCTTAGATTTGTATTGTAACAGCCGCTTTATCATGAAATTCTAAAATGTATAATGAAAGAAAATCGTGATGTAACTTTGTAAATAAAGCTCATAAAGACACCAAATTTTCAGCCGTAGCACAAAAATGGCTATTCTTTCATAATATACAAACAAAATTACCAACCATTTACCATGGTTCCTTGTGCAATCTTTGAAACTCGAATATCAGCGATTTTTTTGTAAATAATTTGGCTCCATATGTTATGTAATCAATTTAGGCATACGGAATCACACGATCCGGAAGTTTCTATACAGAGCATATATTTATAGACATACATAACATATTTTATAAACAAATTCATCCAGTTGTCTATTTCTTGCCAGTGACGATTGTTAAAAAACAAGAAAAGTTGTCAATTTATTTGTGAATATCACAGGGGTATATTAATAAGTGAACGCACCTGTATGATCTGACATAAAATCTTCATAAAAGGACACAGGTAACTGCAGATTATTAAGTGGCATTGTTTGTAAAAAAACACAATACTGATAGGACATGGCCAAAGGCAAACAAACAAATTCTCAAGTAACAATATGTATTAAGTGACAATTTATCACACCTTTGGAAATAGCTTGTAAACAGGATCCTAATCAATGAATTTAGACAAAGTATGTAAATCACAGAAAAAAAAAAGTTCTGTAGCTAATGCCCAATCTAATGCTAATGCATTAGCAAATTTTGCAAAAGTAATGCATTAGAATTAGCATTGTTCTAATGCCAAAATTAATATCAGCATTGGCATTAGCATTAGTTGAGAAATAGCTAATGCATTGGCATTAGTTTAATGCATTGCCCAAGCCTGATAGAAACGCCCGTCACTGATGCGGTTCCAACTAGTACCCACAATCAGTGTTTTGAGCAAAAATAACAAAATTATCTCAAATTTTCTACTAAAATTTTACAAATTTTTACAACTTAAAAAATCTCTGGTATATTGTATGGACATGTTTTTGTATTTAAATGCCTGAAGGGACTCAAGGGAGCATGTCTATATAGGCCTTATGTTGCAATCGGAGTATGGTCAGCTGTAGAGACAAGTCTTGTAGCATGAAATAGTAGGTTTAATAATACATGTGTAAAGATATTCAGGCGACAAAACTGATCTAAAATATCAACACATCAGGCACACAGTGTTGCCTTGTGCTCATCTATTTTTATTTTCAATTCAGCTTTACGACCCTTTCACGATCATATCAGCTCTTATGTGGAGGGCCAATCAGTAGGTGGTTCAAAAATGGAAGAACCCCGGGAAAAAACCACATAGTACACCCGCAAGCAGAACTTTGTTTGTCTCACATGATCTCAAATGTGCCCAGTGCGGGGCTTGAAGAATGTTTTGGTATTTAAAACTCAACTGTTGAGCTGAATAATATGTCATTTGAATTCTATGATAAGTGAGTAGAGGGAAAGCCAGATATACATACATAAAAATATGGTACAAGAGAGTTACAGTGTTATCCTGTTACCATAGCATTTAATAAATGAGCCGCTACTTGGGAAAACCAACAATTAGGAGTTCCGACCAGGTCCGACACAAACCAGCCTGTACAGTCTCAGAAGCAGGCTAGAAACTTGAAGTTTTGGATATAAGAAGACAAGGAATCGTACTATCCGTGAAGCGAAAATAAAGGCGCTGATCAGCTGTGCAGTTGCTGCACAGCTGATCTGCGTCATTGTTTTCGCATATGCAGATTGTTGGTTTTCTCATGCTGTGGCTCTTATTTTATGTTTGACAATAAGCAATACCGAAACATCACTGGCTCCAACATAAAATAAGGATTAAAAGAGTATCTCCGTAGCACGGTTATTTTCCGTGCAGTGCACATAGTACGTCCTCCGTGAGTATCTCCATAGCACGATAAAATATATATTATGACAATCGCCATAATAAAACAGGGATTAAAAGAGTATCTCCGTAGCACGGTTATTTTCCGTAGTGTGTATATCTCCACGAGTATCTCCATAGCACGAAATAATAATACTTATTATAAAATTATGACTATCTCGATATAGGTATCTCTTAAGCACGAATATCTCCGTGATAAATTATCTTCAAATTAGTATCCCTGTATCATGATTATCTCCATTTGAGCCGCGACACGAGAATACCGGTCTTCGGGGATTTCCCATCAGGACCGACACAAACCGGCCTGTGCAGTTGCAGGAGATGGCTAGAAGCTTAAAATTTCGGATTTAGAAAGAAGTGGGTTTTTTCTATCTGAGTAGCGAAAACAAAGGCGCTGATCAGCTGTGCTGTTGTTTTCGCATAGGCAAAAATCGGGTTTTATCAAGACGGGGCTCATTTATTACCCATCTCTGATGTCTTCATATCGTGTTTACCTAAATATGAGGTTAGGATGTAACCACAGAACCATATTTAAGGTACAGTACTGACTTCAATTGACACATCTATTTATTATGTACGATGAGCATATGTCTTTTCATACCATGCTTCAAAACAAAAGATTTCCCACAGATCTCACAAATGTAAGGTTTCTCTCCAGTATGAATTCTCATATGACGATCTATATCTGATTGAGATCTCCGGTAAAAGGAATGCCCACATACATCACACGTGGCCTTGACCTCTTTCTGTCCTTTATGTACTTTCAAATGTCTGTTTAAATTATTTCCATGTATGATAAGCATATGGCTTTTCATACCATGTTTCAAAGCAAAAGTTTTACCACAGATCTCACAACAATAAGGTTTCTCTCCTGTATGAATTCTCATATGACGATCTATTTCTGATTGGGATTTCCGGTAAAAGGCATGCCCACATACATCACACGTGGCCCTGACCTCTTTCTGTCCTTTACGTACTTTCAAATGCCTGTATAAATTAGTTCCATGTATGACAAACATATGGCTTTTCATACAATGTTTCAAAGAAAAAGTTTTACCACAGATCTCACAGCAATATGGTTTCTCTCCAGTATGAATTCTCATATGACGTTCTATTTCTGATTGGGATTTCCGGTAAAAGGCATGCCCACATACATCACACGTGGCCCTGGCCTCTTTCTGTCTTTTATGTACTTTCAAATGTCTATATAAATTATATTTACATGAAACTACTATTCCACAAATTTGACATGTTTGCTTTTTTCCAGTATGAATTCTGGCACGGTCCTGTGGTTTATCTGTTAATTTTAACCTCTTGAGACGAACATAGCATCGCAGCTTTCTAGGATCTTCATCTGAAAAATAACAATGCATGTAATTGTAATAAAAATAGTACGATTTTCAAACATCTGTTACTTCCACTTCATTTTGAAAGTGTTTTATTATTGCCTGAAAGCTGCTAATTAAACTACAAGCATACACCAAAAAGTGAACAACCCAAAATACTGGAGGTACTCAAGGGCACATGGCATTTAGACAAAATGAGCCGCATCATGAGAAAACAAGCAATGTGGTTTCCGAACAGGCCCAACACAAACCGGTCCGTGAGGTCACAGAAGATGGCTAGAAGCTTGAAATTTTGTATTTAGGTGGGAGAGGAATCATACTATCTGTGTGCGAATACAAAGGCGCTGATTAACTGCACAGCTGATCTGCGCCTTTGCGTTCGCAAAGGCTTAATTCCGGTTTCTCATGATGTGGCTCAAATGTTTTTGGACGAAATGTCATGCATCCATCTAAATATAATGTTGTGAACCACTGCAGAAGATGAGGGTGAAGTTAGGCGCCTGTTAAAGCGGTTTAAGCCCCCCCCCCCCCAGTAATTTTATATTATTGATCGTTCCAAGGCGATGCTTCTGTTGTGGTTTCATTTGTTTTATATTTTGGAGTCGAATTTTTGTGCTGTTTGAACCTTATGTACGGTTTCATATATTTACTTAAGCTCGGGTTCCTGAGTGGCCACGTATTGGAACATAGCTGCTCACTTGGCTTACAATATCTTTTCTAAGTATAAGTACCTATTCGTCAATTTCGGTTTTTTGGTGTGGAAAGGCCTAGGAAATTTAAGGCCTAATTTCGGCCTCATGTGTTGGTAAAAAAAAAATAAATTTTGGAATTTTGAGGAGAGAAGTATTGCAAATAGCAGGTATAGGTCCCTGCTTATAAATTCTAGCACAAATATTGTATTCAAAGGTACAAGTAGGCAAAGATCAGGAAAAGGCGCAATCAGAAAGAGATTCCCACTCCAAAACCCGAGGTGGGAAAAAACCAAACTAACAACCAGGCACTTATACCATGAAACATATCGTAAGCCGAATGAGCAGCTATTTTCCCAATAGGTGGCCACTCAGTTACCTTAACTAAATTAAAAATATGAAAACATACATAAGGCGCCAACAGCACAAAAAAAAAAAAAATAAATAAACACTAAGACATAAAACCAAAAGAACCACCACAGAAGTATCGCCTTGGAACGATCAGTAACGCAAAGTTACTGGCGGGCTTAAACCGATTTTACAGGATCCTAACCTCGCCCTCAGCTTCTGCAGTGGTTCAAATTACACTTGTTGCCATGGCAACGCTCCGAAAAGCATAGTAATACCACTTTTTGCAATTTTGGGTCTATTTTTCACCATTCAACATCATTTTCAACTACCGGCCCACGCGACAAACAATTTCTTATTATGAAATAATTATGAAGTATCATCCAGAGATATTGTATGCTAAGTATCATTTTGTTCATCGTGTGGGCTGGCACCTAAAAATTAAAAAAATGTATTCAGAAATGGTCAAAAATCGTCCAAAATGTGCTCTATCTATGGTTTTCTGGGCGTTGCCATGGCAATGCTTGTAGGATAAATGAAATATGTGTTCTTGTTTTTAATAGAGGAGACATATGACTGTTTTAAGGAATAGTTTTCTCACCTAAATTCCAAAAATTATTTTTAGCAAAATCTGAGGCCAAAATCTGGCGTTAAATGCCCTAGTCCTTTCTTTCTGACTGCGCCTTTTCCTGATCATTGCCTACTTGTACATTTCTAATGTTGCGAGTATGGTCAGCTTTAAAGACAAGACTTATTTTATCTAATAATAGTAAGTTTAAATACACAAAAGATATTCAGGCGTCAAAACTGATGTCTATCAGTGTGTCCTCATGTTCATTTATGGTATACAAACACCAATAACTTTATTCAGCATAAAGCAATACAAATACCTACATGTACATAACATATATACAGTAGTGAGAATAGTACATGCAAATGAAGCTGATGAGCAATTTCGGCTTATGGCATGAACATAAACAGCAAATATAAGTAACGTATAAACATATATACAGTAGGGATGTCAACGAATGCCGAAATTAGTATTCGAATATTCGCATAGGATATTCGAATATATTCGAATATTCGAATGATATACACATCTATGTCAAATAGACCCATTACGATCGATGACTTACTTGGTGGTACATGTATTGAAAATATGAGGTACATGTATATGCATGGTATCGTATCTGGGCTATACCAATGGCGCCATGTAAGAAAATCAACACATTTTGCACAGAAAACTAGACAATCTGGAGGTGTTTAAATATGACAAATCTCTGGGGTTCTGTCTGAGAAAGCAACGACACACCATTATTGTCAAGCCAAGATTAAGTTCTGCCATCATGTCATTGATATCCGCCACCAAGAATGCTTAGGGTCTATTGTAATCGTGTGGCCTACATGTACTTTGTGAAAAGTCTGTTGTGATTGTGTTGTTCCTAAAGGATTGAGTTGTCAATCTATCCAGCCATCTTAAGTTTTCACATGACATAGCTCAAATTGTAGGACTTTCACACCTTAAAAACATTTATTGAAAGCAAGCAATGCTTTTTTCTCAACTTGAATCAACAAAGTGTCACCTGAATCAACAAAGTGTCACTTGAATTAACAAAGTGTCACTTGAATCAACAAAGTGTCAAACTGCTTATTGAGCAATCTCAATTTGCAAGTGTGTCAAAATGTTGACCATCTTGGATTACTCAACATACAAGCAGGATTACTGGTCATACTATTTTCCGACCTTTGGCCTTAAATTTGAGTCCTCCTTTAAATGATACATGACAATATTGCAGGTTAGAAAATTATGCGAATATTCGAATCCAGAAATCGCATTCGAATATTTGTATGAAATGCGAATATTCGAACATTCGAATATTCGTTGACATCCCTAATATACAGTATTTAAATGTGGTCACACTATGGCCTGACATTTAAAACGCAGCTGTTTAGCCATTAAATATGAGCCGCTTTGTAAGAAAACGCGATTATTGCCAAAACAACAGCGCAGATCAGTTGTGCAGTAACTGCACAACTAATCTGCGCCTTTGTTTTTGCTACATGGATAGTACATGGATAGTACAATCCCTCTTTTTCTTTAATCCAAAATTTCAAGTTTCTAGCCTGTTTTTGTGACTGTACATGTTGGTTAAGAATCCCCAAAGACTGGTTTTCTCGCGTAGCGGCACATATATTATGTCAAATAGTATCTCCATAACATGATTTTCTGTGTAATGTGCCTATCTCCATGAGTATCTCCATAGCACGACTGACTATATGATATAATTATATATCTCTCAGATATGAGTATCTCTGCAGTGACAAAATCATCCTCAAATTAGTATCTCATAGCATGATTATAATTTCATTTAATGCCTATGATGCATGCATTTCTTCATATCGTGTTTAACTCAACATGAGGTTACCAGGTTAGAACACAACCTTATTTTACATACGATACTGACTTTAATTCACACAACTATTTGAGCCGCCTCATGGCAAAACCAATAATCTGCAGAGGCAAAAACAAAGGGGCTGATCAGCTTAGCAGGCACTGCGAAACTGATCAGCATCTTTGTTTTGGCTACACGGATAGTACAATTCCTCTACTTTCTAAATCCAAAATTTCCAGCCTCAAGCCATCATCTGTGACTATACAGCGCGGTTTGTGTTGGACCTGGTCGGAACCCAAATCGTTAGTTTTCTCACGCATAGGCTCATTTTTTATGTATGACGAGCACATGTTTCTTCAGAGTTTGCTTCAAAGCAAACGATTTCCCACATATCTCACATTTAAAAGGTTTTTCTCCAGTATGAGTTCTTAAATGACGCTCAATCTCTGACTTAGATGTCCGGTAAAAGCCTTTACCACACATATGACATGTAGCTTTGACCGGTTTTTCACCGGTATGTAGTTTCATGTGTCTGTCTAGATCATGTTTATGCAAAAAATCTACTCCACAAATCCAGCACGATTGTGGTTTCTCCCCAGTTTGGATCTGGTTTGTTGGTTTCTCTCCAGTATGGATCTGGTTTATTGGAGTTTCTCCAGTATGGGTTCTGTTGGCTCTATCCTGTACTTCATCAAGTAATTGGCTTCCCTTGACACCAACAGAACACCGCAGTTTGGGGATGTTACCTGAAAGGTACCGAAAGTACATGTAGATGAGCCTGAGCATGAGAAAAACAACAATTTGGGTTCCGACCAGGTCCGACACAAACTTTACAATCACAAAGGAGGTCAGAAGCTTGAAATTTCTGGTTTAAGAAGATGAGGAATTGTGCTTTCCGTGTAGCGAAAACAAAGGCGCTGATCAGCTTCGCAGTTACTGCGAAGTTGATCTGCATCTTTGTTTTCACATATGCAGATTATTGGGTTTCTGATGTGGTGGCTCATATTTGGTTGGCTAGTTGAATTCCCATTTTACGTCCCACTTAACAGATGAACTCATAGAGAGATGGGGCCTCTGTTTAAAGTCTCATTCAAAAGACTGAGGAAGTCTGCCAATGGCCCCATAATCCCTGGTAATGCATAGGTTACATTTATCCCGATCATCGTATAATTTTTCCGTCTGCGATTTTCCCTACGATTTTTAGACACCGTAAGGTGATCGTTAGCTACGACATTTGTGTTTACAATTCATACGGGCATTGTACGGTTTCGTGCTCTGACTTTCGTCGACGTTCTGAGTCAGAACCATACGGAGATCGTAGGGGAATCATAAGGAAATCATAGGGTATCAGCGCACTTAAGGAGAAAATAGCACGAAGCCCGCGGTCTCCCTAAGATCGCGTTACAATTTTTGTACCAAGTTATTATAAAAACAAAGTTTTCAAAATTTGTTAAAGGACAGACTATTACAAAATGAGCCGCGACGCGAGAAAACCGGTCTTCAGGGTTTCCAACCAGGTCTGACACAAACCGGCCTGTGCAAGCTCAGAAAAGAGCTAGAAGCTTGAAATTTCGGATTTAAGTAGAAGAGGAATTGTACTATCCGAGTAGCGAAAACAAAGGCGCTGATCAGCTTCGCAGTTACTGCGAAGCTGATCTGCGCCTTTGTTTTCGCATAGGCAATAATCCCGTTTTCTCATGATGCGGCTCAAATCATAGAGGCTACAGAGATCTTAGAAAGCCGTAGAATCAAAGGGAAATCTTTGGGCAGCTTGCGGAGACCATATAAAAATGCTAAAAAGATATGCAGGCAACAAAACAAGTGTAGTATAAACAGATATACACAAATACAACGGGTACATTTTGACCTATTTTCATTTGCAATTTTGTGTCTTTTTAATGTGTGTATAAAACGACATTTGACAGTCATCACAGCTGGTAAGAGCTCTCAAGAGTATGTTTGTTTGTTTTGTGGTTTAACCCCAGTGAACAAAACATGGGTAAAATATATGACTGAAAGTTTCTGTGACATTATATATGTGACACGTGTGACCATATGAGATTTCATCTCCGACTAAATGATTTAACAGAATGGTCTCTCTCCAGTATGCATTCTTCAATGCTTTGGTTAGTCCGTTGGTTTGCTATTGAAAGGTAATTCTCCAGTAGGGAATCCAAAAAGCTGATCAATGCTGTCTTTTAATTGTTCGAAATTGATTTATAAACTTGACATGTGTGTGACCATATGGGATGTTACATGAGATTTTTGTGTAAACGATTTCCAACAGATTTGACAACAGTAAGGTTTCTCTCCAGCATGAATTATGTTATGCATTTCTAGAGCTGCCTTAGACACACAGACCTGTCCACAGAAATCACATGTGCCTATTCTCTTCGAGTAACTAAATGAATTAATTACTTGACGCACTCAATCATGTATGTGGCCATATGTGGTTCGACAAGAGATATCCGTTTAAACCATGAAAAATGGTCTCTCTCTAGTACACTTTCTCATGTCTCATGTTGCCACGTATTTGTGGACTGTGAGTAATAAAGAGTTTTGTAACTTGTAACTTTTGTAACTTTGTATCTAATGCACACAGATTAGACTCCCTTCCAGTGATTAAACTAATGGTGACATATGTGTGACCATATGAGATTTCACATGAGATTTTCGTGTAAACGATTTGCCACAAATTTGACAACAGTAAGGTTTCTCTCCAGTATGTATTCTCTGATGCATTTCAAGCGCTGCTTTTGATGCACATGTTTGTCCGCAGAACTGACAGGTTGGCTTGCCGCTCCCAGGTAGGATCACCAGTTTTGGAATCACTGTAAAGATAAAATGAGTCTGTGCATGAGAAAACCAATAATTTGGGTTCCGACCAGGTCTGACGCAAACCGTGTTGGTACAGTCACAGAAGCGAGCTACAAACTTGAAAGTTTGTATATAGGTAGAAGAGGAATTGTACTATTTGTGTAGTGAAAACAAAGGCGCTGATCAGCTGTGCAATTACTGCACAGCTGATCTGCGCCTTTGTTTTCGCCTATGCAGATTGTTGGTTTTCCTAGCGGCGGCTCAAATCATAATAAGATATGATGTTTTTGAATATACATTTTTCTTGTTTAACGGCACATAAACAACAGAACGGATATGGCCAAATGAAAATGAGACCTCGGTTAAACGTTTTATCATAAAGGTTGGAGGGTAGCGGGAAGCCTGGTGACAGAGTACAGGACTAAGGTATGACAAGTCCTGCCGGGTTTGATTCCTCCCTCGGCCATGTATTGTCGTTGGGCAAGATACTTTAAGATCCCTATACTGCTGGTTTATACAAGGAAGCAGTGACCCCCATCCAGATGTGACCGAAACAGTATTCACAGGGATGTATAGTAGCCATAAACGAACCAAAAGTCTGGATAATCCAGGTATCAAACGGACAAGCACACTGCCACAGAATATTCTATGAGAAACTTGATAGCCTCTACTATTCTCCATTGCTTCACATTCATGTACTAGTTTGACTGCAATAAGGCCCTGTGGTTATAAAACTTTTTTTCATGCTCAACTCAGCTGAGACTAAAATTTATCCTGTTCATAAATGTTACAAATTGTTGGCATTTTAACATTTATGAGCAGGATAAATTACTAGTTTGGGGGTTTGAACCTGAATTTTTCACTGATTTTGACGATTTCAGCATTTATGAGCAGTTGAAATTTAATGCTCAGCTGAGCTGAGCTTGAAAAAAGATTTATAACCTCAAGGCCTCGGTGAGGCGGTTCTAACGTGTACCCACAATGTATGTTTGTAGCAAAATTATTTAAAAAAAATCATAGACACTTTTTATTTTTTCTTCTAATGGAAGTTGGACCTAGCAAAAGAAAGCATAATGTCATCTATTAGCAATCACCATAACATGTAATCATCTGATTACGCTAACAAATAAGAAGTAGAGTGACTAGGCATTCATGCAGGCTATTTTGCCAGTGCAAACAGTACCTTCATCTACTTTAATAAGAAAACTTGATCTCCAATTTTCTTGCATTCACTGCATACACAAGACAATCATTACATGTGAGCCGTGTCTCGAGAAAAACCGGTCTTCAGGGTTTCCGACCAGGTCTGACACAAAATGGCCTGTGCCGCAATAGAAGATGGCTAGAAGCTTGAAAGTTCAGATTTAAGACGAAGAGGAGTTGAACTATGTGTAGCGAAAACAAAGGCGCTGATCAGCTTCGCAGTTACTGCGAAGCTGATCAGCGGCCTTGTTCTCGCTTGGGTAAAAATCCGGTTTTCTCACGATGCAGCTCAAGTAATTAGATTTTTCACACCGAAAGGTATCAAATAATTGTAACTTGTTTGAGAAAGTGTTTATATTTTACTTCAGCAGCTTTCCAGTGCATCTATTACAAATCCTTTCTGAATCAATTTTTTCCACATTATGAAAACGTGCCCATGTAATATACTGAATTTTCCTCAGTTGTGTACACTACTCTATGATTAAACTTTTTTTTTCTCAAATGTGTGACAACAGCAGACATTTTGCGAATCAAAGTTAGCAAAATTATGTCCTCTTTCAAAGGTTATGTCATCTATTCATCCATAGACGTATGTGTTATTCAGCCACAGTTGTATGTGTTATCATGTGAGCTTTTTTATTGTATTTCCTTGAGAAAGATTTCCCACAGATCTCACAACTGTAAGGTTTCTCTCCAGTATGTATCCTCTCATGGATTTTTAACCCTGCCCGAGACTGGCAAACTAGGCCACATTGGTTACAGACTGGTCGATATCTACCACTGGTGAAGATGGATGGATTGGAATCTGAAAGAAAAATGATATATTACGAGTATATTATTACACAGTTTAATGGTTGCCTAATTTTATATTACTGATCGTTGCAAGGCGATAATGCTGCTGTTCTTCTATTTGTTTTGTGTTTTGGAGTCGAATTTTTGTGCAGTTTGAACTTTATGTTCGTTTTCATATTTTTATTTGAGTTCTTGTAACTGAGTGGCCGCCTATTGGGAAACAGCTGCTCACTCGGCTTACGATATATTTTCTAAGTACCCAACTGTCAATTTAGTTTTTCCCACCTCGGTTTTTGGAGTGGAAATTTCTTTCTGATTGCGCCTTTTCCTGATCATTACCTACTTGTACCTTTTACTGACATGGGCTTTACATGCTCTGCAAAGTGAAAGATATGGGATTTGACGTGTAATTTTATTTACAAAAACATCATTATAAAGATCTCACATTTGCATGGTGTTCCTCAAGTATGATTTACATCACTACTACAGAAATAACAATGCGGCATATAAAGCATGCGTAAGTTACACCCCTTGACCACGGAGACTTGTGATCATAAAAGGATACTTCCATTTTTTTTCTCTTTTTTTTTTTCAAAAATTCTAAAACGTGTGCCTATTTGAAAGGTAAAGTGCACTGACAGAAAACAGACACTCTGAATTGCCTCTTTCAAACTAATCACCGGTATAAGTCATGATTCAACTGATATCTCCATAAATACACATCATTGCTGTTGCTGTAAATTCCTCTTGTCTGAAAATGATTTCCCCGAATTCTCATAACTGTCAGGTTTATCTCTTGAACAAATTCCTTCATGAGTTTTTCTACTGTGTTTTCGGGAAAAAAAATCCACAGATCTCAAAACTGTAAGGTTTCTCTCCTGTATGCATTCTCATGTGGATTATGAGCCCTTTCGGTGACTGGTACATGATCACACACTGGTTACAGATGAGCCGCGACGCAAGAAAACCGGTGTATGGGGTTTTTCCAACAGCTCTGACACAAACCAGCCTGTTCAGTCACAGAAGCCGACTGGAGGCTTGAAATTTTGGTTTTAAGTAGAAGAGGAATTGTACAATCCGAGTAGCGAAAACAAAGGCGCTGATCAGCTGTGCAGTTACTGCACAGCTGATCTACGCCTTTGTTTTCGCATATGCAAAAATCTGGTTCTCTCACAGCGCCCATCATATTATCTTTTTCCTTCCATAATAGAAGATAGAAAGCCAGGTTTCTGAAAAATAAATGAAAGTTACACGTAATATATTTCCATTATTCACGTTTCTCTTAAAACATAGTTTTGACTGAGTTTTTATTCAGTTTTGCAGGTATGCCACTTTCATGTTTTATGTTTCAAGATTAGTTGAATTTTCAGTCTTATGAGACAGGCCAATCAGTAGGTAGGCCGAAAACGGGAGAACCCTGAGAAAAAACTCCTGGCACACCCGCAAGCAGAACTTGGCTTGTCTCACATGTGGCCCGAGCTTTTATATAGTAAATATGTGTAGCGAAAACAAAGGTGCTGATCAGCTTCGCATTTACTGCGAAGCTGATCTACGCCTTTGTTTTCGCTTAGGCAAAAATCAGGTTTTCTCATACACAAGGATCAATTGTTCCCTACTTTACAGGAAAATGAATGGACATCATATGTTCTGCAAGGTGAAACTGGCGTAAAAATTGTGCTGTGAAACACATACCAAAGATAGCATAACTGTAAGGGTTTTCCCCAGTATGATTTGCAGTCACAACTACGGAGAAATGTGACACCTGCATAACTCAGTCAGGGAGGATCATGGAAACGAATCATAAAAATCTTCTGACATAGTTATTTCTAAATTAAATTTCAAAGCAATCAAGCATTTTCTGAAAGATCTGAATGACGTAAAAAAAATATGTTTTCATTGCTCTCCATGAAATCAACCAAGCATTTTCTCATAATTATATTCAATACATATTTGTTTAATAAATATCCCAGAAATGATAGAAAAACCTAACCAATGCCAATTTTCAAACTCTTCATACATTAGGTAAAAGTCATGAATCAAGTGATATCCACATACCTGTGCAGTAAACCCATGGTGCAGCCGATGCTTCTTTAAATTTCCTTTTTCTGTAAAAGATTTCCCACAAACCTCACAACTATAAGGCTTCTCTCCAGTATGAATTCTCTCATGAATAATCCTAGTAGCTTCTCTGGTGAAAGATTTCCCACATATATCACAACTGTAGGGTTTCTCTCCAGTATGGATATTCTCATGAATTTTTCTATTCTGTTTTATGGAGAAAGATTTCCCACAGATTTCACAACTGTAAGGTTTCTGTCCGGTATGAATTCCCTCATGTAATTTCCTTGTGTCTTGTCTGGCGAAACATTTACCACAGATCTCATATCTGTAAAGTTTCTCTCCTGTATGGATTCTCTCGTGGCTTCTAAGCCCAGCCGGTGACCGGCACAGGAGTCCACACTTGTTACAGACTGGTCTAGATTCACCACCTGTGACATCTGATTGCTTGATGTCTGGAAAATAAATGAGAACGGATGTATTTACAAAGTAAACTTACAAAGAGCGTTATAACTGATTTCTGACAAGAAAGCCCTAAAGTTTTCATGGAAATAGTGCATTCTAGCCCCTTCAAGTTACAGAACCATCAGGAAAACAACAAAACATGTCCATGAAAAGTGTACTCCATCGAATCCCAATTTTTATAGAGTAAAACTGGGGTTTGCAGGGGTATACCTATTTTTTTCTTATTTTTGCTCCAAAACATAGATTGTAAGCTTGGCACATGATACTCTTTGTGGGGGGCACATGGGTAATAGAAAAACAAGAAACAGAATACTACAAAATTTTTACTGGCCTGGTATATTTATGGATGTCGCAAAGTTTGTTAGATCTTGTCCACAGTGTCAAAAGAGTAAAGCTAAGGGTAGACCAATCAGAGCAAAGCTTATACCTGTCCCGCCTATGACTGAACCCTTCATGAGAGTGGCTATAGATATTGTTGGACCATTACACAGAACTAAGTCTGGTAATAGGTACATTTTGACATGTTGTGACTACAGCACAAAGTATCCTGAAGCAATAGCTTTGAAAAACACTGATACTCAATCTGTAGCAAATGCCCTGATACAAATATTCTCTAGAACAGGAATTCCAAAAGAAATCTTGTCAGATCAAGGTTCAAATTTCACATCAGCATTAATGAAACAGCTTTGCAAGCTTTTGCATATTAAAAAGCTCACAAGCACACCATACCACCCTGAAGCCAATGGTCTCGTAGAAAAATTCAATGGGACACTGAAGAAAATGTTATCATGTTTTGTGGAAAATGAAAAAGATGAATGGGATATGTATTTACCTTACTTACTTTTTTCTTATCGTGAGGTTCCCCAAGATTCCACAGGGTTTTCCCCTTTTGAACTCTTGTATGGGAGGCATGTGAGGGGCCCTCTCACTATCATAAGGGAAGAATGGGAGGAACCTAAAACAGATGGGCTTAGTGAATCAGTGGTTAGTTATCTCTTGAAAACAAGAGAAATGCTCATGAAAATGTCTGATTTAGCTCAACAATCAGAAGTAAAGTGTAAAAAGAAACAGAAAAGGTATTATGATAAGAAGAGTGTTGTTAGAAAACTACTTCCAGGTCAAAAGGTAAGTGTTCTACTGCCTACAGAATCCAGCAAGTTATTAGCGGAATGGAAAGGTCCGTTTCTTGTTACCAAGGTAGTATCACCAGTTGATTATGAAATCCAGATAAACAGAAAAGTGAAGAAAGTTTTTCATATCAATATGCTAAAGAGATGGGTGGATAGAGAAGATGATAACCAAGTAGATAGTACTGGCAAAGCTGAGGTGAGCAATTTGTTACATTTCAGTGAAAGAGAAAACCATATTATTGGTAATATTGTGCTTGAATGTGAAGATGAGGAAAAACCAGCAGTAAGTATTGAGAATCCTCTTCTTGATCCCCATGAGACTGTAAGTGATGTAAAGGTCGATGACCAATTAGATGAAAATCAAAGAGCTGACTTAAATGAGGTTTTACATGCTTATGCAGATGTTTTAACAGATGTTCCAGGAAAAACATCTGCAATTGAACACACTGTCATTCTTAAAACAGAAGTTCCAGTTACCAAAAAAGCATACATGTTACCATATGCCTTACATGATAAAGTCAAATCAGAAATTGATTGCATGCTAGAGGCTGGAATAGCTGAGAAATCAAACAGTCCATATGCTAGCCCAATTGTTGTTGTTCCCAAAAAAGATGGGTCCATTCGACTGTGTGTCGATTATAGATTGTTAAATGAAATTACAGTGTTTGACCCTCAACCTATGCCTAGATTAGAATATATTATCAATAAATTGGGTAAAGCTAAGTATCTGAGTAAATTGGATCTCACCAAGGGTTTTTGGCAAATACCATTGTCCAACAAATCAAAGGAAATCAGTGCATTTGTAACACCATTTGGACACTACAATTTTACTGTCATGCCGTTTGGAATGGTAAATTCCAGTGCAACGTTCGTCCGATTGATGAAAATGGTCCTTTCGCAGTGTGAAGAATTTGCAGATTCGTTCATAGATGATGTTATCATCTTCAGTGAATCTTGGTCAGATCATGTTTTCCATATCAAGGATGTCCTACAAGCTCTGAGGGAATTTTCACTGACAGCAAAACCAAGTAAGTGTATGTTTGGTTTCACTGAAATAGAGTTTTTGGCTCATGTGGTAGGAAACGGGCAAGTTCGTCCTCTCCAAGAGAAAATTGATGCTATCAATAAACTAGCATCTCCAACAACAAAGAAGCAAATCAGGTCATTCATTGGAATGATAGGATTTTACAGGAAGTTCATTCCAAACTTTGCTGAAATTTCAGCAGTTTTGACTGATCTCACCAAAAAGAACCTTCCAAATAAAGTGTCATGGACACATGTACATCAGAATGCATTTATGTGTCTCAAAAAAGCATTAACTTCATACCCAATCCTGCAAAATCCAGATCTTTCCAAGGAATTTGTGTTGCAAACAGATGCTTGTGATCGTGGTGTAGGGGCAGTGCTTCTGCAGTCTGATGGTGAAAACCTGCATCCGATTGTATTCATGAGCAAGAAACTTCTGCCAAGGGAGCAAAGGTATAGTATTGTAGAAAAGGAGTGTCTTGCCATTGTCAAAGCTTGCCAAACATTGAGAGAATATCTCATTGGAAAAGAATTTGTGATAGAAACAGACCATTTCCCCTTGAGATGGCTTAATCAAATGAAGGATCACAATATGAGGCTTCTACGCTGGAGCCTTATGCTCCAAGAATACAAGTTCACTATAAGACACATTGCTGGCAAAGACAATGTAATTGCTGATATGTTGTCCAGGGCATAAATTTGCTGTATAACTAGATAAAATTAAATTATGTAATTTTATCTTTGAGAGGGGGCATATGTAGCAAATTTACTTGTTTTGCATTTCTTTTTTCCAACACTATATGTGATTAATATTGGATTTTGATGTAGGCAAGTGTTTACCTGTGAAATTCATTTAATAGAATGTATTGATCATTTTTTTTATTCATACTAAGCTGAGTGAACTATTGTGAAAAGACAGTTATTATTCATTCAGTGTGGTCAGTGGTCAGATTATTTCTGTAGAGGAAAGATGTTTGTGATGAAGAAAAATATTACATGCAGACTTTAAATAATAATGTTAGACAAAGAAGTTTGTGTTTGCTGCTATTGAGAAGTCATAATGCAGTAATTTAATTACAAGAAGTTGTAATTGGAGTATATTGAAGAATTCTGTACCGGTGAGTTTATGGCTCATGCTTTTGCATGTAATTTTGCACTTGTGAAGTATTTTGGATTTTTGTAAATTACTGAAATTTGTCATTTATTCGTAACGTGGCTATGTTACGTTTTATAACAAATTCATATATTCTTTATGTGCAAAATTGCTGTAATTGCAGAGTCTTCGCCTTTGATGTTATACCTACAACATACCCAATGATGACTATTGAGAGTTTAAATCTAACATGCGTGGACAGTCACTATGGGATCTTCATTCATATGAAGTTGAGCTGTTATTGACAGATGTTATATAACACCGGCCATATACTATGGACTATTCTCTGTGTATAGAGAACATTAATGACAATTGAACAACTTGTGCTTGAATTATGGGCAGCCATTATGACACTAGAGTATCATAATATCCATTGACTGTATTTATCAGTAGAAATACACAGTGACTTAATGACATTAATCATAATATTTGCAGAAACTGTTTATTTGAATAAATATCTATACGAAAGTTACATTTTATTAAAACACCGGTGCAGTATCATATAATTGATTTGAACTAATAGAATTAGTAGTGAAGAGAATTAGTTATTATGTAAACTACTTCTGTTCTATGTAAATATCTTTCTGTGCTATATTCTATCTTTTGCTGTCTGTTCTATCCTTCTATAGATTAAGTTCACACATTAATAAATATTTTTGTGTTAAACTTTGCTGTGCTGTTTAGTTTGCCTGTCATATGAACCCTCAATACGCTACAGCAAAACACCCTAGATCAAGTTAGTGACAATATACAAAGGATTAACAGAATAAACGTCTCTATCTATAGAGAGACCATGACAGAATCAACAACTTTGGGAGTCATATTACAAAATTGATGTCAAAATTACTGCAACATTCAAATAAAGTAACATTATTTTTTTTACAATTTGGAGTTGTTAGCCAAATTATAAACACACACACAGCATCATGACACCTAAAATTATGTTTATGCTTCAGTTTTGTGAACACTAAAATCTGAATATAAAGTGCCCGAAATACCAAGATGATTCCTATATGCCAGCACAATACCATAAACAGCTAAAACATAACTGGGTAATTCAAGACTGGCTAGATTTTAAATGCAAAATTAATCGATTGATTATTCGATTACTTTTGCAAATCAATTGTAATTGTAATCGATTAGATTGTGGAAAAAATTATTTTTAATCTTAATCGTTAATCGTAGGATTGAAAGTAATTGTAATCGTTAGTGATTAACTTTGAAAGTAAACGATAACAGGTCTGCGTTAGAACCACCTTGCCAAAAATATCAAAAAGTTTCTTCTGAAAATTTTCCTTTTTTAGAACTTTAAAAATCTCTGTATTTTGTAATCATCACGAAAACATGTCCGTGTAATGAATGCCCCCAAATACCCCACTATTATAAAGTAAAACTGGGGTATGCAATGGTATACATATTTTTTCTTATTTTTGCTCCAGTTTTGCTTTATAAAAGTGGGGTTTAAGCCCCCCCCCCCCGTAATTTTGTATTACTGATCGTTCCAAGGCGATATTTCTGTTGTGGTTCTAATTGTTTTTTGTTTTTGAGACGAATATTTGTGCTGTTTGAACCTTATGTTTTCATATTTTTAGTTCAGTTAGGGTAACTGAGTGGCCGCCTATTGGGGAATAGCTGCTCACTCGGCTTATGATATGTTTTCTTGGTATAAGTACCTAAGTGTGATTTTAGTTTTTCCCACCCCTCAGTTTATGGAGTGGGAATTTCTTTCTGATTGTGCCTTTTCCTGATCATTAACTACTTATACCTTAAATTGCGTGTACATGTTTTCCTGATGTTTACAGTATAAATGTTCCCTGACATCACAAGTGAATGACATTGATATTAATGTGTGACTGATTTCTACAGAAACAGATCCCCATAGATCATACAACTACAGTACAGTTGTCGCGATGCTTTGAGCGATCGCGCAACGCGCAAAATTTTTTAATCCCTTCTAGCAACGTTTTGCGAGTGACTCGCGAGTGACGCGCAAGTTTTACGTAATACAGTTTGCGAGTGACGCGCAAAGTTCTTTTGGTTCGTCGTGCATCGCGCATGGATCTTTGCGCGACGCTCGTCGTGATTCATCGCACTATAACATTCAAGTATATGTTCTTATAGAAAGTATTTGTAAATTACTACTTTTTCGCCTAGTTTGAACGCTTTTTTTTTGTAAATGACGCTCAATTTAACTACAATTACATGTACGTTTGGCTATTAATCAATTGTTTTGTCCTTTATGTTTGGGACTATTTCGGACAGTCCTTTATGTTTGTGGCTATTTCGGACATAAAAAACAACAAATAAAACAATTAACTTGTTCACTGTGAAGTACATGCTAGCCAACTAGCCAGGCTACTGTATGACAGTGAGTTGGTGTTAGTCAATCATCAAAATTGTTTGAAGCATAACAAGTCATTTTTATCAAATGAAAAAAAATGATTGAGGCTCATCTTGCTTATCTTATTTTTACCATCATGTAAAATAAACCACAGCCCACCGCGTAAAATTGCATGCGCGCAAAACGTTTAGACTTGTATTCGCATATGAACTTGCTGAAGTTGTATTATATTTTCTATAATTTTTTGTTTTTCGTGTATCTCAAATTGTTAATCGGGACGTAAAACCACAAATCAAAATAACCCAGGTTAATGTTGTAAAGTTGGTTTTACAGCTGCATATAAATGTACAAACACGACATACTGTACATGTTTGTGTGTTTAAACAACTACAATGTAACTAATTGATGCTCGTTTTTATCGTCATTACGAAAACATGCCCATGTAATATACTGACTTTTCCAAAGTTGTAACAATTGAAAATTTTCTGTAGATTTTGTTTACTTTTCTTATTTTTGCTCAAAACAAAGAATGTGTGTACACGTTAGAACTGCCTCCACGGGGCGAGGCGGTTCTAACGAATACCCACGATCTATGTTTTGGAGCAAAAAAAAGATTAGGTATACCCCTGTATACCCCAGTTTTGTTTTTCCCACCTCGGTTTTTGGAGTAAGAATTTCTTTCTGATCGCGCCTTTTCCTGATCATTGCCTACTTGTATCTGTTTTATTACCAAGACTGAGAAATAGATTTCTTTGTTTAATAGAAAATTCATCTCCATACGTGTATTTGGGGTAGCTAAGGTATGTGACCGGGCTCACCGCAGACCTTCTGTTTGCACTATTTTCTTCTCATTATTTAGATAGAAAATATACAGTGTATCAATTTTCCTTCGAGTCAGACGAATATTCTACATGTGCATGTACATGTATCTCTAGCCTAGTCGCTTTGTACTACCTTTGTACGAAGCATATCTATATGTATTAAGTATGAAAACTTGGAGGGACCAGGCAGCAATCGATGCAATCAAATTTGACATAAATGTTGACATAAGGCGGGCATGAATATTCAATATTAACGTTTTTTTTACAACCCACCTTACAAGCAAGATTGTTTAAATTGTATAAATCGCGCATATCTGATTCACGTCGCGCGTTTGACAAATTGTTTTGCGCGTTTGCGAGATGATCGCGCAAGATTGCGCGAAGTTTGCGAGTGACTCGCGACTCGCGAGTCACTCGCAAACTTCGCGCAATCTTGCGCGATCATCTCGCAAGTAAAGATAATCCCCTACGCGCAACCACGCGCAAATGCGCGTACGCTCAAATCATCGCAACAACTGTACTGTATATGGTTCCTCTTTAGTATGATTTCCAATTCATGCTACTGAATTCAATATACAAAGCGTCATAGAACCATACATTATTGACAAAAGATACCTTCCTTGCTCACTGAGTCTCAAGAAAATGTGCTATTTAATTCTTGACAAAACATATCACCATTTCTTGACTCATTTATATTCCAAAGGGAAATATCACCATTTGTTTGAAAAAAAAAAATTCACTGAAACGAATCAAGAATTGTTTCATATATTTTCATACTTTTCTTATATCTCTAAAAAGAAGTCTCTATTATGATTCTTTTCATATCATTGCAACAAGTAGTACAAATCATGAATCAACTAATATCTCCATAGCTACACAGGAAATCTATGAATTAACTGATGCCTCCGTAAATTTCCTTTCCGTGTAAAACAAGTCCCACAAATCTCACAACTGTAAGGTTTCTCTCCACTATGTATTCTTTCATGAATGATCAGCCCAGCTGCTGACTGGCACAAAAGCCCACACTCATTACAGACTGGTCTAGATCTACCACCAGTAAAAACCGAATATGGATGGTTGGTCTCTGAAAGACAGATCAAATACATACACATTATTACTTCAGTAACTTGATCTGATGGGTCAGAGGATCACGTCGAGTAGCTGCGCCAGGAAAGACCGGGTCGAGGATAAATTTTCATCTCAGCTGAGCTGAGCATGAAACAGCTTTATAACCTAGGGGCCAGGTTTCTCTCTTTGAGGTTGAGTGATCTCCTACTGAGCATTCTCGCGAGATCTGACGATACCTCATCTAGATCTCTCGCATGTGACGCTTTGATTTATGGAATCATGAAGGCATATGGATGTATCCATAATGGAATATAGCCAAAATCAGCTAATCCTATGTTCATGAGATACCTTATCTAGATTAACAATAAAATCTATATAGTTTTTCCAAATCCTGTGTATATATCTTGGTAACTTTACATCAAAAATAATCAATATCAAAAGAGAAACTTACAAAATACCTTCAATTCCTGATTATAAAATGAAAGTCTGCGCATGCCAAGTACTCTCAATATGGCCGCCATGGCGGTCAATTCCAGAGTCGACAGGTCATTGCTTAAATGCTACCTCGCGGCGACAATGCTTACTGAGTATCCATGCTGTACCTCTATCATTACTACCTTAGATATCTTCAAAAACTATTTTACAGGGAAACAGGCTTCATGTTTATTTTTGTCTTATAATCCAATCTATATAACACAAATTGTATAGAAATCTACATTTCAAGTATTATTTAATACATGCATATTGTCAGCATCACCAATAATTGTGTTCAATTTCATGTGGTCGTTTCTCAGTCCGATGAGTTCTCATATGACAATTTTTGTTGAATTTCCTTGCGAAACATCTTCCACAGATCTCACAGCTGTAAGGTTTTTCTCCAGTATGAATTCTCTGGTGGATAACTAGGGCAGCGGCTGAATGACATATACGACCACACTCATTACAAACTGGCCACGACCTTCCCCCAGTGCTGTTAGGGTCCGGAGTGCCTGAAAGAAATGTGAGAGAAATGAGCTATGACGCCAGAAAACTGGTCTTCGAGGTTTCCGAACAGGTCTGACACAAACCGGCCTGTACAGTCACAGGAGCAGGCTAGAAGCTAGAAATTTTGGTATTTATTACATCTAACTCACGATAATATTACTCTGCTACTCTCTCTATTCCCCCATGAACGCCGACTTATTACCAGCCGTGTAAGACGCCGATACGTTTGTAACCCGTGTGAAATCAACCACCGTAAAATCATGCAAGTCATGAATCGATAACAGTAAACTTCCTCTTTTTGCTCGGCGCATTTATGGCGAAAGGACGTGTTTTTGAATTCAAGACATTTCCAAAATATTTTGGGTCTTGGTTTGTGTCCTTGGCTCGAGCAGCTCTTCTTCCCCCCGGGATTGCTGAACAAACTTTGTTTTGTATGTATTTGTTTCCATGCCATGTATTTCTCTTGTTATTTCAGAGTTTGCTTTGAAATTTGATGTCGATACAGGTAAGTGCAGACTGTTCCCGTTTCATTATGGGACAGTTTTTTCTTATGCAGGAATTGTTTTATGACAATTCATGCGAAGTATTTTCGGCTTTAACTTCCATTCTTCGACCACATTCGTCGGTTGTTGGCAGTGGTTGTTTTAGCGAAATAACTTATACGATGTTGGGGAGTTTATGCAGCCGGTTGAAATTTCTTGAGTTTCTCCTTGCCCTTTTCCGAGGGTAACGAGAATCCGCTGAACTTTGGTAAGTAGTTTGGTGTGAAATTTCTTCCTCTCAGGCTTTGGCCCTTAATTGGTCCAAACACTGGGGCATATTCTCTTGAGTATTCCACGTACATGTATCTGGAAAACTCTTCCCAACAGTTGTGTTCGGGGAATCTGTCTTTAGTTCAGGCTCCCATGGCTTTGATTCTTCTGATTAAGTTCATTGAAGTATCTAGCTTTTGAACATAACAGCCGGGTGCTTAATATGTAGGCCTGCCTTGGCAGTGCCATATTTGCACCGTATGAGCGCTCTTCTGAATGCTATATTCAGGAACCGCTCTTTTTCAGGCCATCCGTTTCACATTGTGTGATTCCGTTCCGACATGAATTTGTTCTGGGACGTTTAGGCCTAATTTCGAACCTAACAGACACATTGTGTGATTTTGTTTGGTTGGGAAGGTGATGCGCCTTGAACTCGCGCTATAGCTAGTTGCTTAACGCTCGGGTGATATAGGCCGTTACTACGCACCGGCTGTCGTAACTAGTGATCTTGAGTCTAGACCGAGCGATGGCTCGTATGTCTTTTTTCTCAAGCACTAGACGGCTACATTGCACGCCTCGTGTGTTGCGAACTCAGGCGAGCATTGGCTTGTGTGCTCTTTTAGATGCTAGGCGTTTGCTTTGCACTCGCTTCGAGCGTCGACGGCTTCATTGCACGCCTCGAATGTTGCGAACTCGGGCGAGCATTGGCTTGTGTGCTCTTTTAGATGCTAGGCGTTTGCTTGCACTCGCTTCTAGCGTCGACGAGTTTAACTCGTGTGCAGTCTTTGCTCGAGCAACACTAGACGATGAGTGGCTTTCAGCTCAACACGAGCTCTGAGCTAATGGCGGCTCGTATGTCCATCGTCTGGTGCACGATAGATGCCTTGCAAACGATTGTATGCAAGTGACTGCCAAGTGCACAGAAGAGCTTCTTAAGGGTGTAGCACACGCTAATGGAAATGCTCATGTCTTTCGAAGCCATTCGATTGCATTTTGTGTTGTCGTCTGGCTAAGTTCGAGCATTGCACACATTTTGCTTTGTAACCACTGAATGCATGTGTAGTTACAGGCATTGAGGCGCTTATTGTTAGAACCGTTGTTCTGATATCAGATGATACGGCTAACTTGCGGCTTCTTTTTGGAATTACGCTCGTCGTAACGTAGTTTGAGCCGATTCCTTAATTTGTCCAGTGACACCAGCAGGTTGTGTCAGTCTGGAAACTTGGAATGTTTTTAGATCATTTCAATGACTCATACAATTTCAAGTTTATTTCCGATGCACGGTTTTTATCACCGTGTATAACGGGAAATGTTCAGTAGGAAGCGCTGATTTCTATATCTCGACTTCATTTCTGAACATCGCTTGCCACGGCTCACAACGAGCCATGGTCAGCCCTTATCGCTTGTACGATAGTTATTTGCCTTGCCATTGGAATTGTACACTCGTTTGTTGCGTAGTTTCAATTCTAATTGAGGCATTTTCTTTCTCCTTGAGCCATGGTTTTGGGTACCTTCGGCTCCCATTCGTACATCGTACTACGTGAGAAGATCTCGTTTTATGCAGATCGTTCTCCTTTTTGTCATGTGTCAGTGGATTATCTCACGTGTCTCATGACGATTTGTACCTTTTATTTTGACACCATCCCATGTGCTTGGTGGCAATTTTCTTGGGGCACTTTATTATGAACGTGCACCTAAGACGCACGGGGTACAACCAGACCACAGTTTATTTCGCTAATAATTAGTTTACGAAATACTCTTTCTGGTAGCCGAGAGACTTATTTATTTCATACTACTGATGAAATAATCAGGGTCTCATTTTTAAGAGCAGCATTTTGCTTGCTTCTTCCTCGGGTGCACATTTTTAAGACAAATTTGTTCCCCGCTATTTGAATTACAGGATCTCTACACCTGAAATTCAATATTTGGCTAAGACCTGATCGTGACTATAGATCCGAGATCAGTTTCTTTGTCATAAATTGGTTGGACATTTGTTATGGTAACATAACAGTCTTCGGATTGTAAGAGTTACTTTACATTTGATGAAGATAACATAGTTACATTGTACTATGTTTATTTTCTTTTTATGATTCCATACAAAGTTATTTTACTAACTTTTTAGTTGGAATCGTTTTCTTATTCAACTTATAAGATCATCTAGCTCTTTGTTGAGTAGTCTGACTTTGAATGTTGAATAAGAGGTGTCCATCTTTATGTTGCCAGGTATTCTTTTATGCAAATACAATAGTTGTTCCTTGCATACATCCCGGTTAAGTCTAATGACCGATTACCGGGCGGTTCATGTTTACCTGTCATCTCTTGTTCCTTCATATTTGAAGTTCAAACAGGAGTTATCTTCCCTGTGCTTCAGTTTCGCAAACTTGGAAGCTTGGGGAGTTGTTTTGTATTCGGCGCAGGCATGTTTCTTTTTAGTACGTGTTCTGCTTGAATACACCGTTGAGCACGTTTGGCGGGGTTTTATCTTGCATCCCTCGCTGTACGTTTCAACACTGACTTCACACAGAACGTATCAGTTCGTGCTAGCAGCCATGTTATTTCATGATTCATTGATGTAATTTTCAATGTATTCATATTCGTCCTTCGTCCCATTCTTGCCCATTAAATGCTTCTGGGCAGGAATGCCACTGCTATTTCGTAAGCTGAAAGCTTCCACGGAATGTTGCAGTTCCTTGAATATCATTACAAGGTAGTGGGGACTTCCTTTGAGGGTTATCATGCACCTTCGTATAGACATTGCCTGGGGGTTCCTGGGGCTAGTGTTCTGTACAGGGTAGACCTCATCTTGTGGCTTCGGGTCTTTGTGAGATTTCAGCTTCTGCTTATTATGTTTATATGGCCATTTTATGACGTTAGTCATTTTTCGACTAAGTTTCTTGGAGACTCTAGTCGTTTTGGTCTTATCTAGGAGCTGTAGTCTCACTTAGGTTCTAGATACAGTTCATGTGTCTGCGGGGAGTTCTATCTATCTGAGAACATACCCAACTTCTACCAAAGATTCAATCTTCAATAGAGGTAGAATCTGTGAAGTTTATGCCATTCAACCTATCATTTCATTCTTATGAAGTAGCTAATTATAGCATTGATTGGTTCGTTGGTCATGAAATATACTTTCTGACTAAATGGGCATACACATTTTTTCCTCAACGGAACATTGGTATCAGCTCTTCTGCCTTTCGAGGTATGGGCGAGCTACTTATGTTGACCTGACGTTCCTTCCGGAATAGTTTCTTGTCAATGAGATATCTCTTTTCCTTTTCACGGGGAAAGGTTCCTTAATCTTTTCCCTTGGGGCCTCAAGACTTTTTGTATGTGCTCCCAAGAATTTCCTTCTGAAACAACATCTTTTTAGGATTTGTGGAGTATTGTTTCCGGTCATAGTTCTTGCAATGGAACATGCAGATTATATGCTGACCGAATTGTCAATTTTTATAATGTTTTCAATTCGGCTCGTCAGCGTGTTTCTGTTTCTGTCTAGGGTATAAGTCGTTAATTCGGCTTCAACCTATCGACCAATCTCAGTTAATCAGACCTTGGTCGTAAACAGATCACCCATGAGTCGTATTACCATGTGTGTTTTAATCTGCATTGCTATCTTTTTTAGCCAATCACGAATTACCTGTCTTAATTCGCTGTTTGGACTTCACCAGTCTTAGTTTACCTGGTATTTCGATAGCATTTTGTTCCTTCATTGTTCTGACCAATTTACATAATTCGTTAGTTCACAGAGCAGTGGTATTGACTTTTTCCCCTCCTTAAGAAGAAATGGTTTTCGTCCATTCTTCTTTATTTTGATGACCCATATTGCGGGTATAATTCAATCCTTCTGGAAGCTTTATTCTGTAGCACTTGCTATCTGTAGCATGTTACAGTTTTGTCTTCTTGAAAAGGAGGGGGGGGGGCGATATTTCGAACTTGACGGTCATGCCTGTCAGTTTAACAGACTGGTACGAGTAGGCATAACGTAGTCTAGAACCTATAGACGTGTCTTATCGGTCATGCCTATCAGTCTGACAGACTGGTACGAGAAGGCATTACTTAAACCGGTACCTATAGACATGCGTCTTTATCGGTTATGTTCGTAATATATCTGCTGAATTATACCATTTCGCTATTTAGTAGGGCTGATTACCACTCGGAATAGTGTATATTCTGAGGTATTCCGGTTGCCCTTCTCATAGATGTGTTTGCTTTGGCTAACAGTCAATGTTTCATGTCTCATTCTTGACTCTGCCAATTATAGTGAAGACACATAATTGAATCCTGATTGGTTATGCAAGACTTAGTTTCCTGCGTTTCTTCTTGATGGTCACACCATCAATTTTAGGATTCTTCTTTCCTGCACAGTTTTTGTTCTGCAGGTTGTGTCAGTTTACTATTCTGATAGTCTCTATCTTAGAATATTTCCTGACAGCTTCCAACTAGTTCACGAATGTTTCAATGTTTTTTGTAAATATTGAACCTTTTTTATATCTGTTTAGACATTGCATATGATCTATCCTTCGGGGGATCTTTGAGTTTCTGTAGAGACTCGGGCCATTCTGCATTTCTAAACAGCGTGAACGGTTTTTATTCTGATTTTTCAGAATTTGAAAGTCATTTATTTAGATGTTAGCTTAGGCAACGTCTTTGATTAATTGTCTTTTTGTCACAGGCTATCTGTTTATGCCTTTTTTCCTGCAGATCAGAACAATTTTCTGGCTGCATTTTGTTTTACCTGGGAAAGTAGCGAGAATTTTCTGCTACTTCCGGTTCTTTTAGCGTCTGTATCACTGTTTTCTGATACAGCAGCTAAATTGCTATATTGGACACAGATGTTCTTTGAGATCTGTGCCATTTTCAGTTTGACTGCATTGGACAATTTTGTCTCTTACATGTCAAACTTAATAATGAGGACTTGTTTTAGACAGACACGTGTCTTATCGTTTTTCTCTGTTGCCGACTACAATGTAGTCTGCCGTTCTCATTATTGTCTTACATGTTATACAGGTTTCTTATTCATAGGTATTCAATATACACTGTGAATTAGTTTCACTGTGAAGCTCATTGATTTTGATTATTTTTCGCCTTTTTGGTGATATCTAGCGTTGCTCGACAATGGTTCCTTACCATTGCAGAGCGGCTATTTGTGCCCTTTTTCCAGTGGCGTTCTTGGGATCGAAAGGTCTCGAATACGCATACCTCCAAGTTTTTATTCCATGCGTGTATATACCGTGTTCCGGAAGTCAGTCTCTGTTGCTATGCAACTGGAGATAAATTCCGGTTCCGGTTTTGAACGTGTAATCGAGTATTGTTGACTTGCAACAAACTTCGTTTTTTCGGCTCGTTCTGAACTTCTTCTTGTTGAATTGTTCTGAACGTAGGTAGGCATCTTTTCTGGTGAGAACGTTTTGTCAAATGCTTCCGTTTGGACGCTAATCCGAGTCATCTCTAGCGTGAAATAGCCGTATTATTGCGGCTTTTCATTATGACTGTATCCCAGCCATAGTACTAGTAGACTCGAATTTGGCAATCTCCGGGTTGGCTTCATGTGCATTACTTTTGCCATGGACATTTCCAGCCCTGTTGTTCCTACACCGAATCTTATTGTAACCTAGTTCGAATGGTAAGTCTATGACTTGTTTTCCATTCAGTCCAGATTATTCCCACCATCCTTATAGATAAAATCTGTTTAGCAGAGTAATATTATCGTGAGTTAGATGTAATAAATTTTAAATGTTTGAAATAACATACATATTTATTAATCTATACTCACGATAATATTACGATAGGCCCGAGCAGACAATTACTCTGCTTCCCGCCTCCCCGCATATCTGTACTTTACTTACTTTCTCGCAAAAAGAGGAAGTTTACTGTTATCGATTCATGACTTGCATGATTTTACGGTGGTTGATTTCACACGGGTTACAAACGTATCGGCGTCTTACACGGCTGGTAATAAGTCGGCGTTCATGGGGGAATAGAGAGAGTAGCAGAGTAATATTATCGTGAGTATAGATTAATAAATATGTATGTTATTTCAAACATTTAAATTTTAGTAGAAAAGGGATTGTACTATCCAAGAAGCGAAAACAAAGGCACTGATCAGTTCTGCAGTTACTGCACAGCTGATCTGCATCTTTGTTTTTGCATAGGCAAAAATCCGGGTTTCTCATGACGAGGCTCAAATCATGTTAGCAACTATGAGAAGCAAAGATCTATTATTTAAATTTTGATTAATTTTGCTGTAAAATCTCCAAGAACCAAATGTAAGAAGTTCTACTTCAAGCCATACAGACAAAACAGCAAATAGTGAATACACTATTTATAACTTCTATAGCTAACTAAATGTTGAGTACCACTGCAAAAGATGAGGGTGAGGTTATGTGCCTGTAAAATCTTTTTTTAGCCCCCCCCCCCCACCCCCACACACACACACCAGTAAATATTGCTGATCGTTCTAAGCTGACACTTCTGTTGTGGTTCTGCTTTATGTTTTGGAGTCAAATTTTTGTGCTGTTTGAACCTTATGTGCGTTTTCATGTTTTTACTTAAGTTCGGGTAACTGAGTGGCCGCCTACTGTGTAATAGCTGCTCACTCGGCTTACAATATGTTTTTAAGTATAAGTACCTAATTGTCAATTTCGTTTTTCTCACCTCGGATTTTAGAGTAGGAATTTCTTCCTGATCGCACCTTTTTCTGATCATTGTCTACTTGTACGTTTCTACTTAGGAGCAGTTTTATCTCATACCGTATTAGCGGCAATCGCGAACAACCAATTTGATAGTTCTAGATTGCCATAAAAAGGTGTTTTACATTGCCAAAATGACGATGTAGGACGTAAATTGAACGTTCTCGCTTGCCAACACATGTTTTTTTGGCAATCTAAAATGCCTTTTTTTTTGCAGTCTGGAACACAGTTTTGTATATAATAACAAAAGGTCTGGATAAGTATTTTGTATTCATCACCCATTCTACATTATTTCTCAAGCGATTTTTTCTCAGTCATGTGTGTAACCAAGTGTGTATTTTTGTTGAATTTCCTTGTAAAAGATTTTCCACAGATCTCACAACTGTAAGGTTTCTCTCCAGTATGAATTCTCTGATGGATTACAAGTGCAGCGGCTGAATGACATATACGACCACATTCATTACAAACAGGCCATGACCTTCCCCCAGTGGAGTTAGGGTCCGTAGTGCCTGAAAGAAATGTGAGAGACATGAGCTGTGATGCAAGAAATCCGGTCTTCGGGGTTTCAGGCCAGGTTTGATACAAACCATCCTGTACAGCCACAGAAGCAGACGCCAGAAAACTGGTCTTCGAGGTTTCCGAACAGGTCTGACATAAACCGGCCTGTACAGTCACAGGAGCAGGCTAGAAGCTTGAAATTATGGATTTAAGTAGAAAAGGGATTGTACTATCAGAGTAGCGAAAACAAAGGCACTGAACAGCTTCGCAATTACTGCGAAGCTGATCTGCGGCTTTGTTTTCGCATATAAAGATTGTTGGTTTTCTCATGACACGGCTCAAATGATAATAGCAAATAAGAGAAGCATAGGATACCTATTATTTAGATTTTGACTAATTTAGCTGTAAATCCTCAAGAACCAAATGTAAGAATTTCTACTTCAAGCCATGCAGACAAAACAGCAAACAGTGAAGACACTATTTATTACTTCTATAACTAACTAAATGTTGCGTACAACTGCAAAAGATGAGGGTGAGGTTAGGCGCCTGTAAAACCAGTTTAAGCCCCAAGTAATTTTATATTACTGATCGTTACAAGGAGACAGTTCTGTTGTGGTTCTGTTTGTTTTATGTTTTGGAGTCAAATTTTTTGTGCTGTTTGAACCTTATGTGCGTTTTCGTGTTTTTATTTAAGTTCCGGTAACTGAGTGGCAGCCTAGTGGGAAATAGCTCCTCACTCAGCTTACGATATGTTTTCTAAGTGTACGTACCTAATTGCCAATTTCGTTTTTCTCACCTCAGATTTTGGAGTGTGAATTTCTTTCTGATCGCGCCTTTTCCTGATCATTGCCTACTTGTACCTTTCTACTTTAGGAACAGTTTGAGCTCACACCCTGTTAGCGGCAATCGCGAACAACCAATCTGATAAACAAAAAGATTTCTAGATTGCCATGAAAAGGCGTTTCCGATTTCCAAATTGATGATGTAGGACATAAACTGATCGCTCTAGATTGCTAATACATGCTTTTTGGCAATCTAAAACACCTTTTTGGCAGTCGGGAAAGCAGTTTTGTATAAAATCACGTTCCACATTCTGCTAATACAGTGTGTGGAGCTTTGGTTTTCAGTCAGAAAACTAAGATGATTCATTAAAACTAATCAGGATCCACCATCAGAAATTTTAGAAACAAGATATAAAAAATGACCAGCAAATAAGATTTATTACAAAGAATTCAGGCTAATAATCAATATTGCCATTAATTAGTTTTTAGATGTACAAATACTACTATCCATAAACCATCTTTCAGAAACTGCCTTTTTCAAAATAAGCCTTTCATGAAACACCATCAGAAAATTCCTAAAGTCTTAAAAAGTGCCATAAGAAATTTGAATATCAGTCCACCAATGAAACTTTTATGCCCAAAAATCATTTTTGATAGGCAGTTTGCATGTACAAGGGAGGTAATCCATACACATCAAAAATTCTGACGAACCTGTGGAATAATATTATGTTTTTGGAGGTCACTTATGTATTATATACAATTTTGCTTTGTTTTGGTGCATTTAAAACAAAAAACAATCAATTTTGATTTTAAAACAAGTTTCTTCCCCTGCTAACATATTCACAATGGAAATAGCCCTATTCAAAATTATTTTTTGGCATAAAATTTTTATTTATGAACCGATTCTCAAATTTTTACAGCACATTTTATGATTTTTGGAATGTAAATAGTTAACACAATCATATCTTTAGAAGCCTCCATGGTGCAGTGGTTATGTCACTCACCTTGTAACCTAGGGGACGCAGGTTCGATCCCAGGCTTCTCCAGTCCGTCGGATGGGACTATAAACCGAGGTCCCGTCTCCATATGACCTTAGCTGTTGGAGGGACGTTAAACCCCAATCAACCAACAATCATATTTTGCTGGAGGTGCTTCAGAAAAGAAAAAAAAAATGAAAAAGGCGGTTTCTGAAAGATGGTGTATGGACAGTAAATAGGCAATCCAATCAAGCCAACACAAAGTCATACAGGTTCCATAAGGCAAACATTAATATATCAACCATTGTCCTTTTTTTGGCAAAGGAACTTCTTGATCCTACCAATACACGAGACGAACAATCAATTAATTTCTAGAACAGTTGACTAGAGTAGGCTGATCTATTATACAGGTGCGTTCACTTATTAATATACCCCTGCGATATTCAGAAATAAATTGACAACTTTTCTTGTTTTTGAACAATCATCACTGGCAAGAAATAGACAACTGGATGAATTTGTTCATATTATATGTTAAGTATGTCTATAAATATTTACTCTGTATATAAAACTTCCAGATCGTGCGATGTTGTATGCCTAGATTGATTACATAACATATGGAGCCAAATTTTTAACAAAACTTTCGCTGACATTCGAGTTTCAAAGATTCCACAAGGAACCATGGTTAATGGTTTGTTATTTTGTTTGTCAATTATGAAAGAATAGCCATTCTTGTACTACGGCTGAAAATTTGGTGTCTTTATGAGCACTATTTACAGAGTTACACCCTGATTTTTATTTATTGTACATTTTAGAATTTCATGATAAAGCGGTTGTTACAATATAAAACTAAGCATGTCAGTGTTATTTTGCAAGAAAACAAATATTCTACTAGGACGGTTATTCGACCAAAGCTTGCTAATGGGTTCCATTATGGGTAAGCATGTCTTAAAGCACTATGGAGTCACCCATGACTTTTTATTCTGCCAAAACATGGGTTGGCATTTCATCATACAATGCATGATTGTTTCCTACTCATCGAGGGGCTAAGTGGGCTTAGTATATTGTTGGACAATGACACATCTCCTCTTCGTGATATTCCAAACCTCTTCTATAGCGATTTAGTCACGGAAATTAACATGCCAATAAAGGATGTCAAAATGGTATTTATGCAAAGCAAATGTTCTTTGTATTCATCCTTATTATTGATAAAAGAGGAACGTCTGTCTTTGAATGTCCTGTTCCTTGATTTTATGCCTTAACAAGAGGATTTTTAAAAATATCATGAATATGAGCAGTGAGAGATAGCCTAAGTATGAAAGTTTCTCTGTGAAAGTACCAGTGGTCCATGGTATTATGTGCCGAGAAACAAACCATGAATTGTATGATGAAATGTCAACCCATGTTTTTGGCAGAATACAAAGCCATCTGTGACTCACAGTGCCTTAAGGCATGCTTACCTCATAAAGGAACCCACTAGCAAGTTTTGTTCGTAAAACCGTCCTGGTAGAATATTTGTTTTCTAGTACAACACTGACATGCTTAGTTTTATATTGTAAGGACCGTTTTACGAAATTCTGAAATGCACAATAAATAAAATTCAGGATGTAACTCTAAAAATAGTGCTCATAAAGACACCAAATTTTCAGCCGTAGTATACAAATGGCTATTCTTTTATAACTTATAAACACAATTATAAACCATTAACCATGGTTCCTTGTGGAATCTTTGAAACTCGAATATCAGCGAATCTTTTGTTTAAAATTTGGCTCCATATGTTATGTAATCAATTTAGGCATACAACATCACAAGATCTGGAAAAATTTATACAGAGTAAATATTTAAGACATACTCAACATATTGTATGAGCAAATCCATCCAGTTGTCTATTTCTTGCCAGTGACGATTGTTCAAAAACAAGAAAAGTTGTCAATTTATTTCTGAATATCGCAGGGGTATATTAATAAGTGAACGCACCTGTAATGTGTAAAGACGTGCCTTTTTTCTATGGCAAACTTCACATATCCAAAACACGTTTGCAATGCTGTATTTCTAACAGTATGCTATGTATTTGCCAGTTTCCAGAATTTAAACTGTGGATATGTGAAAATCCTTAACTCTAATCGTATGGCTACCTTATGAACTTCATATGAATTTTTAATACGCTTATGTTTTAACAGGGTTTTAAGCCCAAGTTTATAAGTCAGCTCTTAGCTGTTGAGTCTAATTAAGCTGGAGCCCTCCTACACCAACAACAACAACAATATAAAAGTCTCAAGAACATTTTTTGGGCATCATTGTAATGCATAAATTATGCCCGTACTAGGCTGATTTAATTATAATGCGTCAAAACATGTCTTTTGAAATTATTCTTCTGATTAAACTTTTTATGACAAATATCACACTCAAAAGGTTGATATCCAGTATGTATTCTGTAATGTACTGTCAGCTTGGAAGGTCTGTCAAACGATGAGGGGCAGAGGTCACAGATGAACTTTTTCCCTTGTTGTTTCAGCTCTGGATCATAGATAGTTGTCCAGTCTGAAAAACGTTACGAAAATATTGTGCATATATAAGTTTACATATGTAAATGATACTTTATATTTCAACATTCTATGTCACATTTTGGGGACACATTGAGCCCTGCAATACAATAATACAGAAAACAATATCTGTACCCATAAATCAGCTTTATTTCAAGACAGGGAAGAGGGAAACACTACAATTACAGCTAACCTCCTACGGGGCTCTCTGGAATAAATTAAGCATAAACATTACATCATTTGTTTGGGGATTTATCTTGGTCAATATAATCAAGATTTATTGAAATAATATGCAACCATGTTTGTTTCGATATTATTTTAGTCCAAAATCACTAGTATTTATTGAAATATGAGCCGCATCATAAGAAAACTGGATTTTTGCCTATGTGAAAACAAAGGCGCAGATCAGCTTCACAGTAACTGCGAAGCTATCAGCGTCTTTGTTTTCGCTACACGGATAGTACAATTTCTCTTCTTCTTAAATCTGAAATTTCAAGCTTCTTGCCCGCTTCTGTAACTGTACAGGCTGGTTTGTGTCAGACCTGAACAGAAACCCCGAAGACCGAGTTTCTCACATCACGACTCATAATTATGTTACCATGTGTGTTTTGTGATTGCTCTAGTCTAAGATCATCAGGGTTTATTGAAATAATGAGCCATCATGTTTATTTTCCCAAAAACAGACAAAAATGCTTTCATGATGAAAGGTTAGCATTTTAACATTTATAAGCATCTTGGGGAAGATTCAGAACTTCTTTTTTAATCCCATTTGCATGATCTATGTATGTCATTTATTTTATTGCTGTCTGTTACATGTCATTTGTACAAAAAAGTTTAAACCAACATTTATAAGCAAGATAAATAAATCTATTATGACTAAGAGAAGTGTTTCCACAAGCTTCATATTTAAAAAGGTTTCTCTCCAGTATGAATTCTCTCATATGTTCTTAAATTTCCCCAACTCTTCATTTTGCATATGCAAAAGCTATGATGCAGATCAGCTGTGCATGCACAACCGATCAGTGCCTTAGTTTTCTCAACATGGATAGTCCAATCACTCTACTTCTTTAAACCGAAATTTTAAGCTTCCAGACTTCTTGTGTGACTGTACAAGCTGGTTTGTGTAGGAATGGTTGAAAAAGCTGATGACCCTTTATGTCTTGTGACGGTTAATCTCTTAATAATTCATCAAAGAAGAAAGTCTAAGAGAAGTGAGAAATTTGGTGTGTCTTAAAGTTGCTGATCTGGTTAAACGACTTTCCACAGGTTTCACATTTATAAGGTTTCTCTCCAGTGTGAATTCTCTGATGTGTGGTCAAATTTCCCGACTCCGCAAAACATTTCCCACAAATCTCACATCTGTAAGGCTTCTCTCCAGTATGAATTCTCTCATGGCGTACAACGTGATATGGAATATTGAACTGTTTGTTACAGAAACGACATGAGTAACTTCTTTTGCCCTTTGGCTGTATGGAATCTGAGAAAAGAAAGAAATGAAACTTGCAGCAAAAATGTTTGTGTGAATCATCATTCAAGGTTTATTTCTTGGGCTTTTGTATTTCATGCATCATCATAATGAAAGGCATTAGACTCAGACATTCGATGTCAGTTTACAGTCTCAAGTAAACAGCTTCTTTGTATTGAGGTTTAATGCCCCAGATAACATTTTTGAGACATGCTGGGACAGAGCCACCACTTCCTGGGTTTTAGCCAGTACTCTGAAAAGTTTTAAAATGTGTCTTGTTTCCACTCAGGATCGAACCCAGACCATCTTGATTCGGAGTCTGATGCTCTACCACTAGGCCACCCTCAACACCCCCATACACACACACTCCCCCTCTGTAAACAGTTGCATTCAGATCAATTCATGCAGACGAGAAATGGTTTAACACTATTCTTTCAGGCCTTCACACTGCCCAAAATTATGACTGTGAAAAGTAATAAAGTTAAACCATTATATTAAAAAACATTTCACATCCATCAGACAATCTTCGATCTTGTATATGAAATAAGGCGAAAGTGTCAGAATGTGTAGTTAAAACTAATCTGATATATTAGAAAACATTTGGTAATGAACCACTGACAAGTTCATTTTAAACGTTTATGAATCAATTATGTTTTTTTAGTTAAAATTTCCTAAGATCTCGCAACTGTAAGGTCTGTCTTTAAACTGTTTGGTACAATTTAGGATTTTAATAATATACTGACCGACAAAAGAAACCCGACACTTACTTTTGGGGGTAAAAATCCGTGAAACAAGTGCACAATGTAATCTGGTTTATACCACATTTAAGACAAATCATTTTTCTACCATTTCATGCAAATATTTCATTTTTTCAATCAAATGACTATCAGTAATTAAGTAAGATTAAAGGTAGGGGTCGTTTACAAAATTCACAAACCTAATCTTTAGAGTTAATGAGAATAACTGTCCCAGGGATGAAATCACACAATAAGCTTAGAGACACACCACAGAGAAATGGATAGAGTCCTCAATAGCGGGTGTGGCCACTCCATGCTCGCCCAGTTCAACCACAGACTATCGCCCAATTGGAAGTTGCTCTCAGGCAGGAATGGGCAGGCATTCCTCAGAACACTGTTCGCCGTTACGTTTTGTCAATGCGACGACGTTGTGTATCTGTAGCTGGTGCGTTAGGTGGCCACACCCGCTATTGAGGACTCTATCCATTTCTCATTGGTGTATCTCTAAGCTAATCGTCCGAGTAAAGTAAAATTGAAAAATCACTTTCACAATGATTCCATTTGGCAAAAACAAAACTTTCAAATCTGTAAATGATTCAGCGTATATGTTGCCGCATCGCGAGGAGTAAACCGGTCTTAAGGGTTTCCGATCATGTCTGACACAAACGGGTCTGTACAGTAACAGAAGAATGATAGATGCTTGAAATTTCTAATTTAAGTAGATGATGAATTGTATAATCCGAGTAGCAAAAACCAAAAAGCGCTGATCAGCTTTGCAGTTACTGCACAGCTGATCTGCGTCTTTATTTTCGCATATGCAAAAAGCTGGTTTTCTCATGATGCTGCTCAGTTCTAAGATGGGAATTCTGTGGAAAATATTTCCCAAAGTTATCATGTAAGGCTTCTCTCAAAACTTCGTGAACAGATAACAAAAACTCATATAAAAACATGTCAATATTTGTATTATGTTCCATTTCATGTTCATGTCTGAATATGAATCAGTGAATGGGCACCAAAATGGGCTTTTCTGTATAAACAATTTCCCACAGATCTCACATCTAAGTTTCCATTACAATATATCCAAAAACATCTCTAATGTTAAGATACTTTTTTCATACTTAAAAATCCATATGGCAATTCTGCTTTCTGTATACACATGAATCAGTGTATAAGCCCTCAGATGAGTTTTCTGTGATCTACCACAGATCTCACAAAAGTAATGTTTCCCTAAAGTATGCAAAAATGTGAAGATATAAAAAATTAATAAAAATGCTGAAACTATACATTCAAATCTGTATATGAGTCAAACTATGTCCTCTCAGGTGAGCTTTCTGAGTGAATGATTTCCCACAGATCTCACAACTGTAAGGTCTCTCTCCAGTATGTGTTCTATAATGGGCAGTGAGATTCCACTTGGTCGTGAAAGACTTTCCACAGTGATCACAGGCGAAGCCAGGTACATCAACTGGTGGTTTAGAATTCTGGGTTCTTGGGTGTTCTTGGAAATGCATTGCTCTAGAATTCTTTCTGGCTTGAAAACCTGAAATTTGGAAACATTTGTCAGTTGATTATTAACATCACCATTATTAATTTTCAAGCAGTCAACAGCTACATGCATGTTGGAACAGTCAGTAATCCAAACCACACACACTGTGTTCCTATGCAAGACTCAGAGGCAAATCGGTAAATACTAGTAACCAGTACTAATAGCACATTCAGGGTTCCCACGGAAAGTATTAAATAAAATTCCATGACTTTTCCATGAAAATAATAAATTCCATGATCGGCATTAAAGTTCCAGGACTAGTTTTTCTGTTTCTTTATTTTTTTGTCATATAACACTTTTTAAAAGGCATCAAACAGATAATTATATTGCTAAAGTAACTTACTTCAAGGTATTATCTTGTTTTCTCATGAAGTTTGTATGCCCTTTTAAAAAACAGAACTTTATTTATCAATTTCTATTGAGCGAGCGAAGCGAGCGAGGAAAAAAAATGAATCCCAAAGACATCCAAACTGGCATTTCATAATAAATTTCCATGATTTTTCAATGATATTTCATCATTTTTCAAATTCCATGACTTTTCCATGGTTGGATTTTTTCCAGCCATTTTCCATGTTTTCCAGTGCCCGTGGGAACCCTGCACATTTTCCCCAAATGGCAGACAAATGCTTTATATGAGAGGAAGAGGAGTGGCAACGAAGTATTTCATATTTACATTACCAAATCTTCATTCAAGTAATTTGCCTAGATGTGGAGTTCAATCTTGGGTCCAATTCAATAATTCAATATGAATCTATCATGCTACCAACCAACCTACCATGCTATGTCACTTTTGTCAATAGATCTTAGATAGCCTATCAGGGACTGTTTTTCAGTTTTGTTTGAATACACAGGCAGTTCTAACAACCTTCCAGAATAAAGAAATAATGCTTAACACAATTATTTTATTATAGTAAACATCATTTTCTAGCAGGAAAATAACACACCTCTAAATTAAATCACAGTTTTACAGAATAAAGTTCATTTTTGAGGTATCTTCTGTTCACAATTCAAATTTAATTACAGTCTTGTTAGTATCATGTATACTATGATGATGTAAAACACATTGATTTTTCCAGCTGCCTTTTTGATTAAATGTTCTTCCACAGACAAAACAGCACTATAGCAGTAAGGCTTCTCCCCAGTATGTACATTTTGTATCTGAGGCATATATGATAAAGGCTGTCAATGAGTTCTATGAATATGTAATGTCTTTTCCAGTTGCCTTTCTGATTTAATGTTCTCCCAAAGTAAACATTTTGTAAGGTCCCTCTCCAGTACTGAATCTCAATATATATGACAAATACCGAAATGTGCCGCTAAAGCTGTTCATCTTCATTTAAATTCAATTTGTTTTACAGCTATAAAAATTGCAGCAACTACATAGGCTGGCTAGCATCACTATGACCATGTAAAACACAATGTCTTTTCCAATTTCCTTTCTGATTAAATGTTCTACCACAAGTCAAGCAACTGTAAGGTTTCTCTCCAGTATGTACCCGCATATGTAAATTTAAATTGTAGTTGGATGGGAAGACTTTTCCACAGATGTCACAAGGCAAGGCCAGAGGACCAGCGCTGGCACTTTTGTTGCTGATTCGGGAAAGTATGTGGTAACGTGGTAGCATATCTGAAAATAGAAACAGTTACATATCTCATTTGAGCTTATGCTTAAGAAAACAAACAATTTGGGGTTCCGACCAGGTCTTACACAAACCAGGCTGTACACTCACAGAAGACAGCTAGAAGCTTGAAAATTCGGATTTAAGAAAAAGAGGGATTGTACTATCGTGTAGCGAAAACAAAGGCACTGATCAGCTTCGCAGTAATGTGAAGCTGATCTGCGCCTTTGTTTTTGCCTATGCAGATTGTTGGTTTTCCCATGCGGCGGCTCATTTATGATTATGAAAAATAATGGTCTTTTGGATTTTCAACCAGATCTCATAGAAATCAAGCAGCACAACAACTGAAAAAAGCCAAAAGCTGTAAGTTTTATATTTAGACATAACCGGTATTGCATTATTCATAAAGTGAAAACAGCGATGATATGTCACTTTCTTTCCCTTGTACAACAACAGTTTTCTCAAGATGTGACTGGATGCAGCATGGGTCAAGAATAAACAGTATTACAAGAGTGAGTCTTTGACATTACAAGGCTAAGGAAAGCAAAAGGATAAGAGTTTATGTATGCAAAATTTCATTAGCTCATATGGCAGAATGCAATAATAATATGGTAAAAAAAGAGTTCAAATATTTTTTCTGGTTTCAGCAAGGTCACTCATGTTGAAAATTATTTTATGATATACATAGATCCCATTTTTCAAGCATAATAAACATTAGTTTAAAGGTGTCGGATTCATTATGTAGAAAGAAGCCTCTGTGGCACAGTATATATCTCACAGGTTCAATCCTTGGCTTCTCCAGTGTACTGGATGAGACTTTAAACCGAGGTCTCTTAGCTGTTGGTTGGACATTAAATCCCAAATCAACCAACCAAATCAGGGTACAAACTAGCCAAGAAATTTAAGAAGTTTGATTCTCCCCAAGAAAATTTGGTAGAAGTTTGGATTTGAATTTTAGGTTTGCCTATATATTCTATATATTTTCACTTCTTCCTCAGCTGAAAATAGGGAGAAGTCTGTTCATTTAGGGAGACTATTTCTCCCTAGTCGCCCTGTAGGCTTTTCTCTGCAAATCATTATGTAGAAGTACTGCTGATACAACAGTATCTCTTTCAGTCCAACCATTTTGATAAAAATGCTCTACCAAAGTCAACACAACAGCAAGGGTTCTCTTCAGTATGTTCCCTAACAAATAAAAAAACACAAAAACTGGAAACTTTCAGGTAAAAATTCTGCATCCTCTGAGTTCGTTAGAATATAAACCATATTAATCAAGATGGTTCCTGAAAGTTTTGCGATTAAACAAAGTCTGTAATTTTTCTTTCAAGTTCACCATTGTTCTTGAATGAAATGTTATTTTCAACTGATGTCTTCTTTCAACAAAAATACATTTATTCTACAAAAGCTTAAGTTTGCACTACCGAATATTAAACAGGCTTTTGATGGTGTACAACACAATGTCTTTTCCAGTTTCCTTTCTGATTAAATGTTTTACCACAAGTCACACAACTATAGGGTTTCTCTCCAGTATGTATTCTCTTATGTAAAGTCAAACTGTGATTTGATGGGAAAACTTTTTCACATATGTTGCACACCCAGATTACATGACCAGCACTTCTGTCAATCTGAGCAAGTTGGCGGAAACTTATTGGCATACCTGAAACAATAGAGAATATGAGCCGTATCATTTGAGTCACCTCGTGGGCAAACCAACAATGTGGTTTCCGAACATGTCCCACAGAAACCGGGCTGAACAAGCACAGAAGACGGCTACAGATTGGAAATTTCTGATTTAGAAAGAAGAGGAATTGTGCTACCCGTGAAGCGAAAACAAAGGTGCTGATCAGCTTCACGGTTACCGTGAAGCTGATCTGCATCTTTGTTTTCGCATATGCAGATTGTTGGTTTTCTCATGAGGCGGCTCATTTTCTTCTGGGATAAAACTTAAGCTTAATACTCAGTCAAAGAACATGATTTAAATTAATAAGCATAAAGTTTTCTTTCTTTGTAAACCATGACCACAAGTTTAACATCTGTAAGGTTTCTCTCTAGTATGAATTCTCATATGAAACTAATAAGATGTATTAGATTTTTATAATATGGAAAAGTCTAACTTCTACCACCACTGTTTGGTACTAAAAATCAACCATATAAGACATGGTTCTCAACAGCACCAGTTCTAGCCATTTTAATGCCCAAGTCAATAGTAAAGCAGCATGAAATTCAAGTTAAATGCTAGAATTTTCGATATTCCTGGAGAAATTTGCCTATGAATGAAAAAGCACAAACACTACTCAGATTCCTGCTATATTTGTATTTCTTACTTAAAAACTTACTTCACTTAATTTGAACATGATCTGACACAATGTGTCTCATCAAATATCCTTTCTGAGTAAAACAAAGTCCCCAAGCTAAACAACTGTAAGGCTTATTTCTAGTATGAATTCTCAAATTGTTCCTCTCAAAACATGTAAGAGGCTCAATGCGAACATGATTTGACACAATATGTCTCTTAACATTTCCTAATGAATAAATGAACCGCATCACAAGAAAATCAGATGTTTACCTATGTGAAAACAAAGACGCAGAGCAGTTGTGCAATAACTGCACAACTGATGAGGATCTTTGTTTTCACCACATGAAAAGTACAAGCTTCTTCTTAAATCCGAAATTTCAAGGATCTAGCCTGCTTCTGTGACTGTTCAGGCCAGTTTGCATCGGATCAGGTCAGAAGCCCCGAAGACCCGTTTTCTCCTGTCGCAGCTCAAATCCATATGAACAAGCTTCACAATTAACATTTTTCTTCAGTATAAATTGTAACATGATGTCACTTATGCCACAGTTTGGAAAAAAATATGACACACTTTCATTTATTTTTATGTGAGCCTGTGCATGGGAAAACCAACAATTTGCATAAGCGAAAACAAAGCCGCAGATCAGCTTCAGCTTTCATTTGTAAGGCTTTTCTCCAGAAACATACTTCTCGCATTAAAATCATGCGCCGATCCAGAGGGGGGACCGGGGTCCGGACCCCCCCCCCCTGGAATTTGAAAAATTTACCTAAAAAAGGGTAATTTCTGGATTTTTTATGGGGTTCACCGGTTGGACCCCCCCCCCCCCTCGTCTGTGACCAAAAATTACCATTTTCGTTGGACCCCCTCTCATGAAAATTTCTGGATCTGGGCATGAAAATAATTTTATACCATTTACCTATTCAGTATGATTTACCATTTTATTAAGGGGTACGGTCACTAGAGATGAACATGATTTTTTTGCAATGTCTCTCTTCAAATTTCCTTTATGTCTTAAAAACAATGTCCCTCAAGCTTCACATCTGTTGGGTTTCTCTTCAGTATGAATGTTCACATGATAATGCAACACTGTTCAAAAGAGTCCTAACTTTCTTTCATATTCGTTTTAGTTTCATTCTCATTCACTTATGCTGAGCATGATATGCTATCATATGTCTCTTTAAATTTCCCTTCTGTGTAAAATCATGTCCACATGCCTCACACCTGTAAGGTTTCTCTCCTGTGTGGATTCTCACATGCAATTTTAGATGAGCCACAGACTGGAATACTTTTCTACAGAACCGGCAGGTCTTACTAGCCATGGATGTTAAGATAAGCTTTGGTACTTGAGAAGCCAGTAAGGTACTGTCAATCTTGTCTGAAAAAATATATGAAATATATAAGTGAATAAATAAACCCTTTTGTTTAAGATGGGCAAATGACTGGAAAATGTTTCTAGAGAATGGGCAAGTCTTTTTAGACTGATGAAAGGAACAACCTTGGCGACACAGGTTCTGTTGAAATTGATGTACTGCCATTTACATTTGAAGAATTAGCTTAACAAATCATCAATCATCATGCATGTATGGTTTGGTTTGGTTTGGTTTGGTATGGTTTGGTTATAACCATCTATCAACATACATCAACTATAGTGACTGTTGTTGCCGATTACTGGCTAATATTTACAAACAATGTCACTTTTCTGGAAAACTGTTTTGAAAAAAAAAATACATGTGGTGTGAATGTTTCATTTTTCACATTTTGGTGTTTGTACATTTGACACATCCAAAAATGACAATACACAAAGGCAATCAATTAAGCTAAAAATAAAAACAATCAAAAGATCTTTCCAAAAAATTAAATTGAATCAATAAATGATCTTAACTCTGATTGTATTTATACTGTTTTCTTCCACAGCAATATTCTAATATTTATGGAGCATTATGTGCATTTTTTCATAAAAACAATATTGATAATGTGGTACTTTATATCTGTACCCTACTAATTGATGACCATCCATACTGAAATTTATCCATTTTCTCTTCAGTATGAATTCACCATTTTTCTTGTGGGGAAATTTGCTTGTAGACATGCAAGCCACCAAGGGCACAGTTTAATGAGTGCTTCTGCTAATCTGCTATATCATGATGTCCTATTGTCTCTTCGAAGAGCCCACCCAAGCGGAAACTCTAGAACAGTCATTATTTGGAAGGTGTCTCTCCAGTATGTATTCTAGGTCAGCCTGCACAATCTGCAACTAAAAAGAGCATCTGCTATTCACTATTAATCTCGTTCATCTTGATGTTATGTTGCTATATAATTCCCCAAAGAGCCATTCCATGTAAAAGATCTCATACAAGAGTAACATTTGTTATGACTTCTCACAAGTATGAATGCATTTAATTCTCGATAACATACAAGACCAGTGTGAGCCTTCATAAATCTGCAGACTAATCAGAGCATTATTTTGTTATTGACTATTGAGTCCAAAATGTTGATGTCACATTGCTATAGATCTCCTAAATCACAATATTTATTAGATTTCTCTCCAGTGTGCATTCTTTTTACATTCAGGTATAATAAAGCACACAAATGCCAAAGGCAACCTGCATAAATATGCAGTCTAAGCAGAGCATTTGTTATTCACCATTAAGCTCTATATGATGATGCTATGTTGCTATATGTCTCCTCGATAACAAATCTCGTACAATTGTGAAATTTAAGTTTCTCACCAGTATGAATGCTTTTAATTCTGAATTTCACACAAAGACCTAGGTCAGCCTGCACAAGTTTGCAGACTGATTAGAGCATTTATTATTAGATATCAAGCTGAATATTTTGATGATGTGTTGCTTTGTCTCCTCAATGGCCAAATTCTGTGTATAAGAGCTCCAACAAAGTTGACATTTGTAAATTACTCTCCACAATGTTGACATTTGTAAATTACTCTCCAGTATTTGTTTGTTTTTCAATTATTCAAATAGCATACAGATCAACAGTCCCAATTTGCAGACTGACTTGAGCATTTTATTGACCATTTAGTATTAAATGTTGATGTCTAGTTGCTACATGTCTTTTCAGAGATCCATTCTGGGTAAAGGATCTCGTACAATATTGACATTTGTAAGGTTTTTCTCCTGTATGAATTCTCTCATGCATAGCAAGATGTGCTGGTGACTGGAACCTTCTTCCACAGTATTGGCAAGCATGACGAGATGAGAAATCTTGTGTTGGCTTTTGGCACGTTTGTGTTGGCATGGGAACATTAGCCAAGATGTCAGCTAAGTCTGAAATTAAGAGAAACAGAACTGAATTATCATCAGTCTAATTTGAGACCCTTAATTTTCAATAAATCATATTAACAATTCCAAGGTTGCTTCTAGTTTATAAATTTAACCAACTACCTACAAGTTATGTCCACCATTCAAAAAAGAGCCATGATGTAAGAAAACTGGTCAAACTTGGTTCAGACCATCCTTCACAAACTGGCCAGTACGGCAACAGAAGAAGGCTAGAAACTTGTAATTTTGGATAAAAATAAAAGAGGAATTGTAATATCTGTGTATCCAAAACAATGGCCCTGATCAGCTGTGTGGTATTAGAGCAAGTAACAGCACCCTGAAATAAATATGCAATGCTTAGGTCAACAACAAAGGCAAAGTAAAGCTTGTACATTTATTTTTATTTTTTGTGTGTTGATTTTATTTACTGCTTTACATCCCAATAAACAGCTATGGTCATGTTTAGATGTTGCCTCAATTTTCTTGGTCTTCTACTCAACTTTAGGATGCCAATGTGCTAAAATATGTGAGCCACATGTGACATCATGAGAAAAACAGAGTTTTGCCTGGCCAGAAACAAAGGCGCACATCAGCTTCGCTTTAACTTAATGAAAGTTGTTACTTTAAACCTGATTCATCAGGATGTTTATCATGATTTGTTTGTTTGTTTTTGGTGATTCATTGACTAGTTAGAGATTCACCACGAGGACCGAAGAACTAGCTAAATGTTATGAACCACTGCAGAAGCTGAGGGTGAGGTTATGGCCATGTAAAATCGATTTAAGTCTGCCAGTAACTGTGTGTTACTGATAGTTCCAAGTCAATACTTATGTGGTGGTTCTTTTTGTTTTATGTCTTGGTGTTTTTTGTGCTGTTGGCGCCTTTTGTGTGTTTTCATATTTTTAGTTAAGTTAAGGTAACTGAGTGGCCACCTATTGGGAAAATAGCTGCTCATTCGGCTTACGAAATGTTTTCATGGTATAAGTACCTAATTGTTGGTTTAGTTTTTTTTCCCACCTCGGTTTTTGGAGTGGGAGTCTTTTTCTGATTGCGCCTTTTCCTGATCTTTGCCTACTTGTACCTTTTTACTGAAAAGTTCATTTAATGGTTTCGAACATTCACTTAAGTTGAACAGTATACTATTGGAAATTAAATTAATATGCATAAAGAAATCTTATTGAATAGGATGTGTGCAAGGGTGGTGCCTATAGCTGTTACAATAATTTGATGTACTCCCCTTCATTCTTTCTTAATTTTTCGTATTAAGTTTAACAGACAAAAGCAAAAAATCAACAAGTAAAAATTCTGAAAATCAGTTTCTAATTATGTTTTGTTATACAAATATACATTGGAAAAATAAATTTAATTGTATCACTAATAATAAGCCAGATATTCTGCAAAAGACCAGTTTTTATAGACAGCTAATTGACTATACTCAGCTTCAATATGTTAACGAATTGTTGACTAACAACATCATTAATTTTAAACAACTGACCCCTGGTGTATAGAATGAATGTCCAGATCAATTTGTGTGGTCAAGGCTCTGTAATTGGCTGATAACTAACTCTTGGTGTTTTGTGGCTATATGTCTCTTTAAAGACCAAGACTAACAAAACTACCCTAAGTTTCTCTCCAGAATGTATTCTCATTTACAGAGAAAACTGAGACTGCTTCAAGCATGTCTATGGGTTGAATGCCCAGATCAATCGGTCTGCGTCATACAAAAAACTGGATTTTTGCCTATATATGTGAAAACAAAGGCACAGATCAGCTGTGCATTAACTGCACAGCTGATCAGCACCTTTGTTTTCGCTACACAGATAATACAATTCAGTACAATTCCTTTTTTTCTTAAATCCAACATTCCAAACTTCTAGCCTTCTTCTGAGACTGTACAGGCTGGTTCTTGTCAGACCTGGTCTGAAACCCCGAAGACTTGTTTTCTCATGTCGCAGCTCAATCGCTCTCTTCAAGATTCTGTACTACATGGCCAATCAATAACTTTTGATGCTTATTGGCTATATGTCTCTTCCTAGTTCCTGACTGACTGAACGCCATCTGACAATATAAACATGGGTAAGGTTTCTCTCCAGTGTGGATTCTCTGGTGTTGCTGTAGATGAGATTTGGAGGGATAATACTTTCCACAGAATGTGCAAGACCAAACAGATCGTTTTCCATTTTGAAGTCTGACTTGTGGTGAAACTGAGTGTGGTTTTCTTCCCAATTCTGAAATGAGAAGGAAAGCTGTCTTAATATAGTAGAAATTGTTTGTTTGATCTTTGCATCCATGTCCATGGCAAATAAATAAAATTCTTTCTAAAAGATTAAAAAAAGTTTTTATGTTTGTTTCTTGTTACAAAGGAAGGCTGAGCACATATCATTATGTTTGCTTTTATTACAATTGACAAGTGCAAAACACATGGTTTAAATATTTCTTATTACAACCGAAAAATTACATGTATTATAGGGTTACTGCACTGATATCACTGAATATTGTCCCGAGTTGGGATATCGAAGGACGCGAGCTTGCGAGCGTCCGTAGATATCCCAACGAGGGACAATATTCACCGATATCAGTGCGATAACCCTTTTATTATATAGCTATAAATATCTGCTTCTCATTCTTAAAGGTTTTATTGAAAGTTAGCCTTACAAATTGAAATATATGCATGAAGGCCGCGATAATATACATAAGTGATATCATTTTTGCACTAGTGCAATATCAGATGATATCATTTTTGCACTGTTACTTTTCTGAAGCACATTTTGCAATTGAATCAATATTTCTGACATTTTGTTTTCTTTTTTTGGCTTAAATTGTTGAAATGTGAAAGTGACAAACGTCAGTTGACGTTTCGGCCCGGTATGACGTCATTTTCCACGCGACGTCAGATGAAGATGACGTCATTAGAGTTGACATCCCAATTTTACAATTTTGCACGATGACCCTCAAGTCAAGAATTTTGCAATTTTTCATAAAAAGAATTTCTCGCTTCTAACAAAGTGTGCAATATCAAGTAAGTGTGCAGATATCGTCTGATATCTGCACACTTGTTACTCAGCTTTTATCCCTAAGTTTTATTCATTTGATATTCATAGCTATATAATAAACACAAATATCTCATTTCTTTCTAATTACAACTGAAAAAACTCAGTATAAGGCACTATGTGTCTGTCTAATAGCAAATGAAAAAGTGCAACAGAATCTTTACAAAGACTTCTAAAGGAGACTTTAAATAGAGATTCTGTCTCCATATGACCCTAACTGTTGAGTGGAATGTAACATATGAAATCAACCTACCCAGAGTCTTTGCGTTTGTTCCTAATTACAACTTGAAGTTTCTACACAAGTCCTTATGTTTTTGTGTTGTTGTTTTTTCTTATTACAACTGGAAGTTTCATTGCAAGTATTTGTGTTTGCTTCTTACTACAATTGAATGTCTTTGTTTGTTTCTTAGTACAGTTGAAAGTTTCTCCACAAGCCTTATTACAAATAAATTCTCTATGCATGTCTTTGTGTGTTTTTTTTCTTATTACAACTGAAAGTTTATACACAAACATTCAAGTTCCTTTCTTATTAGAGCTTAAAGTTAAAAAATATATTTCTTAAAGCAACTTGTTACAAATGAAAGGGTTCAACACAAATCTGTATGTTATAGTACGGTACATGAAACTGAAACTTGGCGATAAAATGCACCCATAAGGGGAAAGGACAAACTTGGTCTCAAATGAAAGATAATCACCCCTGCTATTGATTCCCGGTTGTCGTAGCTTTCCAAAAGTGTAGCGTCATATTAGAAAAAGGGGAGATAACTCCCTACTATAACAAAGCAAGTTTCGACAGACAGTTGTTTCCGTTAGAAAAAGTCATAGAATTATTTTTGGAACAACGTGCATTTCCAAATTATGTAATACAAACATGTATTTCGCGGCGATTGGTTGCTGTTTAGGTTCCTTGAACGCCAAGACGATGTTATTACGTAATATTACGTAATATACCCATAAAATCGTTGTAAATGAATATTTTCAATTTAATTTGCGCATTTCATAAACATTGTTTTGAAGCGAATTTTCTTTAGTCGTATAGATAATTTCATAAGCTTTTCAGCCATACAAACTACGTTTCTGTACAATTTTTATTTATTGAGTTATATCCCTTTGAAGTACGGCATCCCCCTTTAAAAACATGCATATTTTAGTGTACAGATAATGGGGGGTGCACAAGGAAAACGGACCATATCTCAGCTGTTTTTTATCATAGATCACAGAACTTGGTCTCATTTTAAAGCGGAGACATATTTCTGATATCGTATGATAAAAAATGTAAATTATCTAATTTGCATATTCATGAATTTAAATTAATTCATCAAAATGACAGTATAAATCATAAAAACAATAAATAAACTTATTTTTATTTCATATATACACTATTACTATGACACATTTGACAAAATTGTTGATGTCATGTACCTAAATGAAAATTATATTATAAGCATTTTCATGAATATTAATGAAAATTTCAAAAATCAGGAAAAACTAGGGGAAAATATTTTGCCATTGAATACTTTGGGGCGGGTAATATGATCTACCTTACACTCTTAGACACATTTTTATGGCGGCCGGTTTTGTCAGAAGAATATTAGAATGCCCAAATGTGTTACCTTCAACACTGAACACATTTATATGATGAAAATGTTATAGTTTCCCAACCCACATCGAATGTGATCATAAATAATAGGGGTGTACTTACTCATATACCATCAACATTATTCTCTAGAAGATTATCATTTTTTCCAATAGTAATACATGGAAATAAAACTTTTACATAAATACATATTATTATTCAAATCATTGGTTTTGCATATTCATGAAAATAATAAAACATAAGAAAATCGGTACAATATAAGGGAATAGTTACAGAGTCACTCGAATCTGAGCTGTTTATGAACATAGAACATTGAAAGTGGTATCAAGTGAATGCTAAGACTATGATAGATCACCCTCATGTCTGATATAAAACTAACCTGATTTTCTTTTTCATGAATATTAATGAAAACTTGAAATTGGAGAGAAAAAGTAAAATAAAATAAACGGGAAAATCTACAAAATGACTTGTTTCTCAGCAACCAAAAACCCTAAAGTGCTGAAATTGGTATCAAACGATTGCTATGGCAAAATTATATCACTCAATTCTACAATATCTTAGTCATTTAATTTTTGTTTTAATCAAATCTGTAGAAATTGGAGAAAAATAAAGAGGGTATACCTATATTACCACACCCATCTTGTCTACTGATATACCCAGAGAGCTGAAATTTGAATTAATTGTTTGCTAGGACACTTGACTATAACCAAATACTAAGAAATATAAATCGGCTGACTAACGTATTGTTCAATTGTTAATAAAACTTAAGAGTGTTGAGAAAAATCACTGAAAAATGAAGGGGTATATCAACAAAATCGATTACATTTCAGCTAGTAAAAACCTTAGATTTTTGTGAATGGTACCAAATGATTGCTATGACATTTTTCTATAACCATGTAATAAGATATATTGATACGCTGAATTCTTGTTGTTTTATTTGAATATGAAATATAGATATTAGAGAAAAATCGCAGAAAAATGAAGAGGGTATACCAACCAAATCGCTTATATCTCAGCTACCGAACGCTATAGAGTGATGAACATGGTACCAAGTACTTGCTAGGGCAATGCCCTATAATCATGTAATAAGATATGTAAGCTATTTGACTTTTTTAATGTTCGAACATTAACGAAAACAAAATAGATAGAGAAAAAACGCAGAAAAATGAAGGGCGTATGCCAACAAAATCACAAATATCTCAGCTACCAACTGTCTTAGCGTTTGAAAATGGTACAAACTGATTGCTAGATCAATGTTCTATATCCATGTTATAAGATATATAAGTCATCTGAGTATTTGTTGTTCGAATATTAATTGGAACCTTAGATATTGAAGAAAACATCACCAAAAGTAGAGGGACTATACCAACAAAATCGCTTATATCTCAACTAGCAAAAAACTTAAGAGTGCTGTAAATGGTACCAAAGGATTTCTAATGTGATGTACTATTGCCCTGCAGTATGATATATTAACCACTTTAGATAACGTTAAGTGAATGATACGTAAAACATCAGAGAATGTTAACAAAACAGAAAAAAATAAGGTTGTGCTCAAACAAAATCATTTGTACATTTGTTTTTAACCAATTAATATTGTAAATCTGGCCATATGGCAAAGACTAGTAGTCGTAGAAATTATTTGATGCAATTTTGAATAATATATGGATGTTTACAACTGACAAACACATGATTTTGTTGGTATACACTTCAATTTTCCTCGATTTTTCACATATTTTTGTGGTTTTCATGAAAATTCATGAAGCAAACATTCATATGATCATCAATAAGATTAAATGTGTATAGTGCATTGTCGTAGCTATTATCAAATACAAAGTCTAATTCTCTAGGGTTATTACTAGCTAAGATACGTTTGGTTTTATAGGTATACCCCCTTATTTTTTCTGCAATATTTCTCCGATTTCTCAAGATTTTATTCATAGTCATGAAACGAAAGTCATATGACATATATTTTATAGTGCAGGGTGTATCATATTGTCTATGTAATATTTTACATGTAATATTTACACCAATTTCAGTACATCAGACATTTTGGTTGCTGAGATACAAGTCATCTTGTAGGTATACCCATTTAATTTTCAAGTTTATTATCACCAATTTCTATTTTTCATTAATATTCATGAAATTGAAAATCAGGTAAGGCTTATATATTACCATAGCATGTATTTGATACTATTTTCAGTGTTCTATGTTTGTGTACAGCCCAGGTAAAATTGTCAGGTCCAAGTATTAATATAATACAAATCTTAGTAACTTTGTCAATTGTTAATGGAGAATTAGCAATTTAGTAGGTTCACACCGTTCAAACGAATTATATTATGGGTAGAAAATAATCGAAAATTTGTAATGTTATGTCATTCCAACGTTTCGCTACCAGGGACATACTTTTTGCATTTTGGTGGTCCCTCTGAACAATAACAATTTGATATATGTGAGGAATCGATCTACAGTTATAAGGTAGATTTTATATCCATATACCAGCCCAATCTCTTTAGTGACAGATATTCCATTACTTTCCCTGATTGGTCGACGTTTTGATAAATATTAATGGATATGTAAATAAGATAATAAAAATAATTGTTAGACCCTTTGGAAGCAGGAAAACATTCAAAGTGAGACGATGGGTCATATTGTACAATTTCGGGTAATGAACCTTCATCAGTGACCCTTTACAAAACTGGCAGCGAAAGCCAGACATTTTGCTGCAATTTCAAGAATTTACATTTGTGTCGTCTAAATCAAAGACTCATATTCCCAAAGGGGCCAAATAATCAAAATACTGTTAAGAAGATGATTCTTAACGTACAATATATTTGAAATACTCCAAATATTTTCACTAATCCCAAAGGATCAAAAAAAATATAATCAGCACTATGAATGATGTACGGGGTGACTTTTTAGGGCCGCCGCACGGCACAACACCAGCTGCAGTAATAGGAAATAAAATAATTGTCAGACCCTTTGGAAGCAGGAAAACATAAATAATCATAAGATAAAACATACATGTAAGATAAGCTTATCCAGGTCCATGTTATTAGCAAATGTGTCAAATGGTATCACTGGTACAAAAGCAATGTGCCACAATAATGTTTTGGGTCTAAAATATTTGGGGTTTGAATGCTTTTCTTTCATTATTGATATTTTATTGATGTTCCATGAATATGCATTAGATTAGTTGTATTAACCAGAAGGAAAAAACTATATTTAAGCTCTAAACTGAGACCATTTTAGTGGTCTGGGATTACTAGCAGTGGCAATAATATTGATTTAGTATTTTACACTCAAAACGAAACATACATACAAAATACTGTACATGTATATCTAAGTGTTATGGTATAGAGTTATCTCCCCAATTAACGATATGACGGTACACATTCCGGATACGGCAATAAGAAATAACAGATAGGAGGGACAATAATCTTTAATTTGACATGCTTTTTAGCACTCTGTTGCTATTTATGGCCGAGGTGCAAGTCATTTTTTGTAAGTATTCTGTTTAGTTTTTTCCGCATTTTTCTGCATTTTGATGTTTTCATTAATATTCATGAAACTAAAATATCATGATTGTATAACTGAAAAGTTCATTGTCTGAGCATTCATTGGAAAATTACGTTCAAAACCCTATGTCAAACAACAACCCAGGTACATGTGTTTTTGTAGGTATAGTCCCTCAATTTTTGCATGATCTCGGATTTTACTAATATTCATACATATGCAAATGAGACGATTTTCCTACAGGTTCATAACACGATAGAACTTGTCAAATTATATTAGATCTAGCGGTGCAATCAAAATTCCCCACAATGGTGATTTTGGTCTTACTTGATTTACTTTTTATTTTAAATGATATTGAAACATGCTTTGTCATGACATTTTTAATGATTTTATCAATATTCATGAATATGCAAATTAGATAATTTGCATAACTTACCTGTAGATGAAAGGGGGATGTCTACGCTTTAGAATGAGACCAAGTTTAGTCATCTAGGATAACTAACAGTGGAGATATGGACGATTTAGCACTATGCACCATTTAGAATATTGCATTTTATAAGATTTTAGTACAGAGTTATCTCCCCATTTTACAATATGACGCTACACTTTCCGGACACTACGACAACCGGCAAATGAAAGAAGAGATGATAAGCTTTAATTTGAGACTAATTTAAACCTTTCCCTACAAAGGTGCATTTTTCGTTCGATTTAAGCGTCGTACAGGATTCATGTACCGCACTATTATTGTTTCTTATTTTTGTTCATTTCTTTAAATTAAAAAAAATATATATAAAGTTCAACCCAAATCAATGTTTGCTTCTTACTACAAATAAATAGAGGATATTCAAGTTTTTGGAGTGAATATGAGTTTTATTTCATTGAGTGAAGTGATTAAAAATTTATATTTCATGAGTGCCGAAGGCACGAATGATATATATAATTTTTCACTTCACGAGATGAAAAAAAACTCATATTCACGACAAAAACTTGAATTTTCTTTTTATTATATTGCATGTAGTCATTATAACGTTGCGCGCTAAAGCATATGACGTCAAAATCTTAAATGACATCATTACGTCATATCATAAGACATTACGTCGCTATTGTGTGTGAACGTTCATTGCGTCAACAATAGCAAAGATTATAAAATTTAGTCATGTATAAATTAGAAATGAAACGGTGGAATCGTAATTTGCGTATTCCCAAATCTTATATTTTCACATGTGAAAATATAACTTTTTTATATTTTCACATGTGAAAATATAACTTTTTCAAATATTGGTTATATTTAATACATATTTCTCTATATTTCATCACTTGCCATATAATAAAATATTTTTTTCATCCTTATCGCAAATCAAAAGTTCTACACTAACCACGTCTGTTTCATATTACAACTGTGAATCTTTATTTATATTTCTTATAATGAAAATTTCCAACACAAGTCTATATTATAACAACCTGTTATAATTAAAAACCTCAACACTGATCTTTATGTCTGTTTCTGATGTGTCTCCTCAATGATCCGGACTGAGTAAATGACATGTGGCAATCACTACACTTAAACGGTTTTTCTCCGGTATGAATTCTCTCATGTTGAAGTAGATGAGACGGCTTTGAGAAGAAATTGCCACAGTATGAACACGACCACACTGACTTTCCTCCAAACATGAGCTTGCCATCTGCTGATGCTGTTATTGGTCCACCTGTAATTTTAATGATAAAGGTTCAGTAATTTCACAGAGGATAGGACTGCAATGCTGTAGTCACATGTACTTGATGAGAAGTATTGTAAATTTGTGTCATGATAAGATATGAGCCGCCTCATTAGTATGGGAGATAAGGGAAAAATCGTTCAAAATGTGATAAAAGTATGAAACTTGGCACAATACCTCCTTTGAGCACTTGATTTAAGAAAACGCCGGGACACAAGTAATTGGACAAAAATTGTGGCGGCCATCTTGAATTTCAAAATGGCCGCCAATAAGAGGTTGTCAAGTGAATAATTCGGCTCTCAGACTACATATAGACATGTTTTAAATGTCATTTTATATGTTTTGGCACACGAGGAAGCCAGAACAAGGAGGAAAAAAGCATTATTTTACATGCCTGTGTATGAAGTTCTCAACAGGGTGTATTTCGTCTAAATAAAGCCATTGTAAAGGGGAACATTGAGGCATAATCTCAAAACACTTCTATGGTTAATGATGACACTAAAACAACTACATGTATATATTAATTTCTGCTGGAACATTTTAAGTAATAATTACTTGACATTGAATAATTCAAGTACATGTATGTATATGCCCATTGAAACATATCCAATACGTTTTTATTGATAACAAGTTGCCGCGCAAATGCAGAGCTCTGTGCATGGAAGTGAAACAGACGTGCATTTGCATGGCGGACGACATGCTTTCCTTTGCAACCACGTTTGACAAGCTATTGATATTGTATATATGTTAACTTGTTAAAGAGGGCCCCAAGGAAGATTGGCTTTGCCAATTGGGTCACCCTCTTAAAATAAAGAATTTACTTACTTACTTACTGCTCTTTACACACTTTGGCTGCTTTTGGAAGTGACGTCCAGAAAGGAGACCAGTGATTGTCGGTGCTTTTCTTCCAGCCCCATTCTTCAGGACTCGGTAACTCCTTATTCGCAACAAGGGTCTATCCCCAACAGTATCCCTCTTGATACACTGCATGTTTGACATGCTCTTTCAGAGCAGCCTCAGTTTGAGGTATGCGATCTATTTGCCTTCCCTTGGCAAATAACAATTTTCTACAGTGAATGACCTGTGGGCTCTCACTTGTTCTGTCATGAAGAAGAATAACGAACCTCTGCAGATGTTTCATAGTCTCGTCCAACAGTGAAAGTGGCAGTATTATAGCCGAGATCAATGAAAGTCTTGGTAACCTCAGGGAATGCCTTCCATACTTCCCAAGCTGTTTTCTTTCCGACTCTGTCATATCACAGCCAGTGATAGCATGGAAGAAGGGGAGGGCTCTGGAATTTTCTCGTCCAAGTTTGTTTGCAATCGTTTGTATTGCAATATATCTATAATGCTTCTTGACCCCGAAAGCAACCCATAGCTCATCAATATGCAAATCATGAAATGTAGCTATCGAAAGGACTAAAACATCAGTGTCTGCAGTCCTAATCAAAATTCTGCGAAGACCCTGTTTTGCACAATGAAGAACGTGAAGGGTCAGTCAAGTGTCGGATTCTTAGTGATTACATGGGGCAATACCAGTGCATATTTCACTGTCGCTGGTAGCAACAGCATCTGTACCATTGGTGCAATAAATTGTTTTGCTTGGGGTTGGTTAAACCGATACGCAATCCGCAAGATAGTTGTGCAACTCTGTTTTGGTTTTATCAATCTGAAGAAAGCTTTGTCAGTTCTTTGGAGTTGTGCTTGTCACAATGATCCGACTACCTAAACTATGGAACTTCTAAGGCTTCCCTAAATGTAACGGTCCCAAACAACATCTAAGTGTACTTCCGATGTCTGCAGTAGATTGACCAGATACGGTACGAACTCAAATTCAGCCTAGTCACCAAAAGTTGTACCAGCACATTCACAACCACAGACCCATCAACAATTTTTGTTTCAACCCCGGGCATGTCTTTCTGAGGTAATAAGGCTTTCAAGACACCCCATAAGATCAGACTTTGTACCAGGTCTTAAATCTCCCATGTCTGAAAGTGGTGGGGGCGTTCCCTGATTTTCATGTCGGAAAAATCCATATCTCCATCTCTTGACTAACATGATATGTACATTCTGCTTAATAACTCGCAATTATTCTTCAAAGATTTGATTTTATGGGCTGTTCTGGAGTGTTTAGTTTGTTGAGTTTTCCTGAACAGGGAGACATTGTTTTTAGGAATAATGTTTGAAATCGGAATCGATCTTTGTTTCAACCTTCCATCTTCATACATCTCATACTGTGACTGAGCAATTGTCTCAGCTTCACGTAGAGAACTAACAGCCGTTTCACCCATAGCCTCCTTTGAATCTAAGGTAACCAGTTCCTGGCTATCTTCATTGAAAGGATTTTCTGATTCCTCAAAGGCTGATACCATTGCCTTGATGCGACTGACAAATTGTGCTTGAATTGAGGGCTCTTGATCATGATGATGTGAACCTTTTGCAGGCGGTGGGTTTTCAAAGTCCTCAATAATGCGGGCGATCTCTGGGCCAGCTGTTATCAATTGTATAAAAACTGATAGATAATCAGTGATCTTGATTATAATCAGTGATCTTGATTATACCACCATCTCATTTTATTAGATCATTCATCTGTTCATGGGCCTGATCCATTGCCATGGTTGAAATCACATGTGGTGACTTCTGTACAACGAAGTTGCCTCTGACGAATTCCTCGTAAACTGACGGCACAGTTTGTTTTTCTTTAAGTAGAATCATATCTTTGATGTGAATTGGAAGCCATCTGGCATAGTTTGTGTGATAGAAGGCAAACGTCCATGGCACAAGCTGAGCCACGGCACAAGTTGACCAAGACATTGGACATAGAGGTCAAAGTTTTCTTTACGTAAAGAGCAAACTAACTGCTTAGCAAGAAGTTCCAATTCTACAGAACTACAACCTTCTCCAGGATCTATCACTTTACACTGTTTTGACTAAAATGACTGTTATTTCTTTACAAAAACAGTCAAGACACTTCAAATTAACAAAAACATAAAATTGTTGATGATTTTCTTGCAATTCTATGACAGATGTGCTAATCATTGTATCACTCAAACACAACACAAAGTGCCAATAATAAAGTTTAATTGACAACACAAGATAAACACTTCTGCACATTAATGGCTGACTAAGTTACCCTCTTGACATGACGTCGTTGCTATGCATAGATGACGTTATGATGTCACAATATATTGAAAGGTAAGTAATTCAAGCTGTATTCAGAATTATGTCCCATAGATAAACTTTAACATTAATTATACTTTCTTTTTTTCTTTTTTTATAAAGTCTGAGTTCCCAAAATTATGCCTAAATTTTATACGAGATGAAAAACATGGACAAGTTAATAATGCAAATTTATTGAAATTGTTTTAGGGTTTGGCAAAGAAAAAAATATTAAAATTGAAACCCTTAATTGTTGAACAAAGCATTTCAAGAATCACATGCACAAGGTAATCATTAATGATAAAAATGGTTAAACTTTCAATTATGAAACTTTTACTGTCCCACTTTGTAGCTTTAATTTTCAAAGATTCAACTTCTACGGATTCAATATGATGGCGACCCACAGCTTCCACTGTCTGATTTAGTTCCAATTGCTAGATTTAAGTAGAATATCAAATATTTGTTTTATTGCCTTCTCTGTCTTTGTTGCTGATCCTGACACCCAAGTTTCCAGATTGTTTTCTGATTGAGGCAACAGCAGATTTTCCATTTCAGACTGAGCTTGTCTCTGTTGTACCTCTTTCATGCAATGAAACCTGTTGGATTTTCCACTGTTCTTTGCTGCATTGCCTTTTGGCTTTGATAATAGCATTCCAATCAGTGTTGCATTGTTGACTGTTAGATTCTCACATTGTAACTTCAGTAAAGAAATCTCCTTGATTAATGTGTTTCTCTCTTCTTGTAATACTGAAATTCTCTGATTCAACGCGGGTACAGTCATCCTTGTCTTTTCCTGAGCAATATTATTCTGGAGACCCACTATCTCTTCTTTCTGTAATATTTGCTCCCTTTCTTTTACTGCACCCATTTCCATTATTTTCTCTTTCAAACTCATAATTTCTCTCTTCAAGCTTAGCATTTCAGCCTCAACACTTTGGCTCGTCATCTCTCTGTCTCTACGGTTGACTACATTGTACTGTTTGTTCCTGTTAGTATTCTCCCAACTATGAGGGCAGTCATTTAGTAAATGTCTATATGACCCACAAGATTTACACAGTAGTCTGTTTCCATCTATTCCTACAGGATTTATTCTTTTCCTTAACCCTGTTTTACTCAACAGTCCATTAGTTTCTCTGTCACTTGACTTTCTCTGTTTGCAAACACCCGCTGCAAAGTCATTCTTGTATGCAGCTTTACACTTTGGCATCAATTTTAGATCTAATTCTCCCTTATCACAGTGAACAAGAACATGTATATCTCCTGCAAATTTTCTCAATGACCCTTTAGCTTGCTCATACATCGTGTCCTTATCTGCAAAATTTATACCGCTTAATACCATTAGCCTCATTTCTCTGCTAATGTTTGCTTTTCCAAGCATTTTAAAGGCTAGTATTTCTTGTGGTAAATTTATTTTCAGTTTCTCCAGTTTCCTATATTTCATATCAAAACAAGCAATGAAATTCCATATACTCTGATTGTCTGCCCTCTGGAAGTTTTCAAAATCCTCATACTTTTCAAGGGCATCTGATATTTTATCCTTTCCAAAAAAGGAATCTAGAAAATTAATCAGAATTTCTAAACCATTGTCTTGTTTTAAATCCTCCAAACTTAGTTGACTTAAAATATTTTCCCTAGTGGCTGTGTCTTTGATGGACAAGGCTATTACAATAGCCTGTTTAGATCTGCTTATTTCAGTAACTTCACTCCAAGCTCTTAACTCCTGTTTATATAACTCAAAATTCTGGGAAGAAAAGTCTGGAGGATCAATTGTCATGGACATATTGAAATTCACAAGTAAAATATACTACCTCAATTCACCAAATGCCTATTTCTTCCTTCACATATTTAAAATCACAATTTTCACTGTCATATTGATCCATTTTTCTCCATCTTTCTTCATTTAGTCCGTGTAATAGTCTCATGAATTGCTCGACCTAATCCAATCTGACTAGAATTGTAAATGGTGAATCTCTTATCATAAGACTGTTTTCTCCACAACTTCCATGTTTACTCCATTTTGTCTCTTTAACAACATCAATTCTTCTGAGGATACTGTCCCTGAAGATCAGTTTTTCGCTCTGCTACCATTTGCTAATCATTGTATCACTCAAACACAACACAAAGTGCCAATAATAAAGTTTAATTGACAACACAAGATAAACACTTCTGCACATTAATGGCTGACTAAGTTACCCTCTTGACATGACGTCGTTGCTATGCATAGATGACGTTATGATGTCACAATATATTGAAAGGTAAGTAATTCAAGCTGTATTCAGAATTATGTCCCATAGATAAACTTTAACAAGATGTAATGTGACCACTAAATATGCAGGATGTCTATTAACAGAATATTTCAAAAACGCCCTCCGCTACAACTCATATAGCTATTGAAAATGAAATGACACTAATGCTGTTTATAAGTATCATGTTTGCTTGTTTGTCTGTTTGTTAGTTTTATTTGTTGCTGAATGTCCCAATCAACAGCTATGGTCATGTCAGGACGCTGTCCACGTTCTCACTATTACAACCGTACGAACATATGTCAGTACATGTAAACGGATCACCCTAAGCATCCACTCAGTCTAGTAAGAATCTTCACTGGCTTAACTGGGTTTGTCTATGACATAAATATTCTTAATTCAGGCAGAAAACTCTATTCAGAAACTTGATAGACAACCGGGCTGATATTGAGTAATCCCTGAAATCTAAATGTCATTCTGTTGATTTTGACTTGCAGTGGCACATACCGTATTGGTAGCTATGAAGCGTTACATGGCTTTCTGACATCAATTGTGCCAAATAAACTTATTTAATGCATTTTTTGAATCAGAACGCATAAATTGGAATTGAAATCGGGTCAAAAACACGAACAGAATTCAAGATAGTGTCATATTTGTATTTTTACGGCGGCCATCTTGAAATCCAAGATGGCCGCCACTAAAATGCTCATATCACTTGTGTCCCGGTCTGTTTTGATTTATAATCATATAATGAAGCTTTGTGCCAAATTTCATACTTTTATCACAATTTGAACGATTTTCATGAAAATCCCTACTTACCGACTGTACTGTTTTCACTACACAGATAGTACACTCCCTCTTCTACTTAAATCCGAAATTTCAAGCTTCTAGCCTGCTTCTGTGACTGTACAGCCTGATTTGTGTCAGACCTGTTTGGAAACCACATTGTTGGTTTTCCCACGAGGTGGCTCATATATCCTGACATGAGGAATGAATTAAAAGTTTAGAAACTCCTCAAAATCAGCATTAATTTTAAGAATATTAATACTTACCCGGTATATAAATTTGGTAGTTAATGAACTAAATAAATCTTTATTTTTTCTCTCCCTTCATTGTATACACGACAGTTAGACATGAATATATGGTGTAGAAGGGAAATGAAAGTGAAAATAATTCATGTGGCGCTTTTTTTGTGAAATCATTAAGTTTCCATTTCATCTCTATACAAATTATACTACAGTATTTACTATAAATTATTATCATAATTGTATCATTGAGTCTCTCAGTGGCAGATAACATAGACTTAATGCACAGTTTTTTCACAGCTGACAAAATTAATGCTTTTTTTAATAAGCAGAAAAGAAGACTGACAAAGAAATATTTTCATGATTGACCAACTCTTCATGAAATAAATGAGTTGAACTATGGGATTGATCACTGAGGTTGACATCATTTTTACGGTAGTCAAGTGACTGTTTTAATTTTTAATGAAAGTCCTCTACGCAAAATAATAGTGCCAGATGAAACTAAGCCTTCATTGGCCTAACGCTAGGGGATATACTGTTTGTCTAAGCTCCAAAGAGGACAAACGCTTATTTGGGCAAATGTAATGCTGGTGAAGTGAAAATTACAAAAATTTAATAATATTTCAATCATATAATGTAATCGATACAAAGTTTAATACCAACATGTCCTTCAATATTGCAGCAGAGTGCAGAGGCCTTGAAGTAGAGTATGAGAGATTTTAACAGCTATGACGCTTGATTGTGTCCTTCAGCAAAACACTTTAAGCTCCCTATACATCTGTAGTACTGGTTCAAAACTCAGGTAGCAATGGCTATGTCCTTACATGACTTTGAATTGTTGACATGGACATTAAGCCATAACCAAATCTTTAAATTTTATTTCCATCTTTAGTTCTTTATATCCCATTATTCTCAAAATTATTCCCAAAATTTTTCATATACAGTGATTCAATCTGACTGTTCAACATTGTAGTTCTATGTCCAGAAAGTAGTGTTCTGGCTTTTAATGTTCATTGATGCAAGTGCTCCAGTGCAAGTTTCTGCAAGCCATCTCTCACAAATTAGTCATATGAATTCATGGTCCCTTTCAATATTTACAATGCCTGTTCTATCATATTCAGGGTCCATTTAAGTAAATAACCATACTCTGTTTCCCATCAGGAAAACATGTCCGTGAAATGAATACCCCCCCCCCCCACTAAACCCCACTTTTATATAGTAAAATTAGGGTTTTCAGGGGCATACCTATTTTACTTTTTTTTGCTCCAAAACATAGATTGTGGATATTCACATTCAGCTGGCGCGTTTGCAGTCATTTTTGAGGCGCAGTGCTAAGCCAATCAGAAAGCAACTCTCCAGGCTCGCGCGAAAAAGCGCGCGCCGTGATGTCAAGGCGCCCCCGTGATGTCAAGGTCGAGTTCAAGTGCACTCACCACGTGTCAACCATGTGTAATCCTGTTTTATTCAATCGGAAATTGTTTTGATCAAATACAACCATCAAGGTCCACAACGGAACGTAGGGGAGTGAGGTTTCGCAACTAGTCTGTCTTCATAAACTCATTTCCATGTCTTGATGCTTATTTTCCTACAAATGCTTTATGCACCTCACTCCATGTCTCTTCACTTTCTCCACATAACATCTCCCACAAAATAGGCATTTTCATGGTATTTTCCAGTATTTATTAGGGATGTCAACGAATATTCGAATGTTCGAATATTCGCATTTCATACGAATATTCAAATGCGATTTCTGGATTCGAATATTCGCATAATTTTCTAACTTGCAATCAGGAGGACTCAGATTTAAGGCCAAAGGTCGAAAAATAATATTTTGACACACTTGCAAATTGACATTGCTCAATTAACAGTTTGACACTTTGTTGATTCAAGTGACACTTTGTTGATTCAAGTGACACTTTGTTGATTCAAGTGACACTTTGTTTATTCAAGTTGAGAAGAAAGCATTGCTTGCTTTCAATAAATGTTTTTAAGGTGTGAAAGTCCTACAATTTGAGCTGTGTCATGTGAAAACTTAAGGTGGCTGGATAGATTGACAATTCAAACCTTTAGGAACAACACAGTCACAACAGACCTTTCACAAAGTACATGTAGGCCACATGATTACAATAGACCCTAAGCATTCTTGGTGGCGGATATCAACGACATGCATGCAGAACTTAATCTTGGCTTGACAATAATGGTGTGTCGTTGCTTTCTCAGACAGAACCCCAGAGATTTGTCATTATATAACACCTCCAGATTGTCTAGTCTCTGTGTAAAATTTGTTGATTTTCTTACATGGCGCCATTGGTATAGCCCAGATACGATACCATGCATATACATGTACCTCATATTTTCAATACATGTACCACTAAGTAAGTCATCGTAATGGGTTTATCGGGCATAGATGTGTATATCATTCGAATATTCGAATATATTCGAATATCCTATGCGAATATTCGAATACCAATTTCGGCATTTGTTGACATCCCTAGTATTTATGTCTGTCTCAATAATCTCGTTTCCATGTTTTAATGCTTATTTGGATGTCACTGCTTTATTCATGCACTTCATTTCATGTCTCTGCCTTTTTCCTTTCTCTGCATAGCAATACCCCACAATTTCTTCATTTGAGCGGCCTCGTGGGAAAACCAACAATGTGGTTTTCGAACAGGTCTGACACAAACCGGGCTGTACAAGCACAGAAGATGATTAGAGACTGGAAATTTTGGATTTAGAAAGTAGAGGCATTGTTCTATCCGGGTAGTGAAAACAAAGCCGCTGATCAGCTTCGCGGTTACTGCGAAGCTGATCTGCGCCTTTGTTTTCGCATATGCAAATTGTTGGTTTTCCCATGGGGCAGCTCAATTCCCATTATCCTCAAGATTTGTCTAAACATTCCATATTTCATAGCTATCAAATATGTCTAGCTTTGTTGCTTAATTTGACACTACTTCTTTGCGCACTTCACTTCATGTCTCTGCATATTCCCTTTCTCCGTATAACATCGGCCACAACCGCCACATTTCCAGGGCTTCTCTCCAGTATGTGTTCTCTCATGGTTGGCCACCTTGGACGGTGTGGGGAAAATTTTCTGACAGTACTGACACTTATGGCCCTTCACGACTTGGGTAAAAACTGTCACTTGTTGGGTAAAAACTGGCTCAGCAGATACTACAGGCAGCAAAGTATCTGAAAACATAAGAGGACAATGTGTCAGAGCAAGAGTTCCCCAGTACTTGTATGGCATAATGGGGGAGTGGGAAGATTTTCTGATAGTATTGACACATTTAGTCCTTCAATACTCGGGTAACAACTGGCTTTTCTTGAGTAAAAACTGGCACAAAGGAGCTATAGGCAGCAGAATTTCTGAAAAACAAAATGGACAAAATGTTAGAGGAAGATTTTACTACCTTATTGCTTGTATGGCATAATGAAGGAGTAGTGAAGATTTTCTTACAGTACTGACACATATGGTTCTTCAATACTTCGAGTGAAAAATAGCCCAGTACATCAGGAAAACATGTCCGTGTAATGTATACCCCCTTAAACCCCACTTTTATATAGTAAAACTGGGGTTTGCAGGGGTATACCTTTTTTTCTTATTTTTGCTCCAAAACATAGATTGTGGGTACTCGTTAGAACCGACTCGCCGAGGCGGTTCTAACGTGTACCCACAATCAATGTTTTGAGCAAAAATAAGAAAAATATTTTTAAAAATCCAAAGAAATTTTCAATTTTTACAGGTGAAAAAAATCTCTGTATATTGCATGGGCAAGTTTTCATAATGAGATAGTGAAGGCAGGGGAATGTCTCAAATACAAAGGACAATGTGTCAGTGAAAGGATTTGTTTGTTTGCTTTAACATCCAAGACCCAGTTGTTCAAAGCATCGTTAGCTTAACGATATCGTTAAGACATAAATTTGTTAAGCAAATATCAGCAAAAGTAACAAATACACTGTTATTTTTTGTTTAAAAAATGTGAGAATCCTTTGCAGTGCAAAGGATTCTCACATTTTTTTCAACAAAAAATAACAGTGTATTTGTAATACATGTATTAATGTTTGAAATTTTAACGAAACGTTAACTAACGCCGCCGTTAGTTTTGAACAACTGGGCCCTGGCAGGTCAGCAATTTTTCAATCATGTCATGATGGAGCAATCACTTCCTCGGCATTAAACAATTCTATTGGTAGTTCCCATATATGACGAATGGACTTGCCTATCACTATCCTTTGGGTGAGTCCAATCTATTAAACAACTCTATTGGGAGTTAACCCATATATGACAAATGGACTTGCCTATCACTATCCTTTGGGTGAGTCCAATCTATTAAACAATTCTATTGGTAGTTCCCATAATATGACGAATGGACTTGCCTATCACTATCCTTTGGGTGAGTCCAATCTATTAAACAATTCTATTGGTAGTTCCCATATATGACGAATGGACTTGCCTATCACTATCCTTTGGGTGAGTCCAATCTATTAAACAATTCTATTGGGAGTTCCCATATATGACGAATGGACTTGCCTATCACTATCCTTTGGGTGAGTCCAATCTATTAAACAATTCTATTGGGAGTTCCCATATATGACGAATGGACTTGCCTATCACTATCCTTTGGGTGAGTCCAATCTATTAAACAATTCTATTGGGAGTTCCCATATATGACGAATGGACTTGCCTATCACTATCCTTTGGGTGAGTCCAATCTATTAAACAATTCTATTGGGAGTTAACCCATATATGACGAATGGACTTGCCTATCACTATCCTTTGGGTGAGTCCAATCTATTAAACAATTCTATTGGGAGTTCCCATATATGACGAATGGACTTGCCTATCACTATCCTTTGGGTGAGTCCAATCTATTAAACAACTCTATTGGGAGTTAACCCATATATGACGAATGGACTTGCCTATCACTATCCTTTGGGTGAGTCCAATCTATTAAACAACTCTATTGGTAGTTCCCATATATGACGAATGGACTTGCCTATCACTATCCTTTGGGTGAGTCCAATCTATTAAACAACTCTATTGGGAGTTAACCCATATATGACGAATGGACTTGCCTATCACTATCCTTTGGGTGAGTCCAATCTATTAAACAATTCTATTGGGAGTTAACCCATATATGACGAATGGACTTGCCTATCACTATCCTTTGGGTGAGTCCAATCTATTAAACAATTCTATTGGGAGTTAACCCATATATGACGAATGGACTTGCCTATCACTATCCTTTGGGTGAGTCCAATCTATTAAACAACTCTATTGGGAGTTAACCCATATATGACGAATGGACTTGCCTATCACTATCCTTTGGGTGAGTCCAATCTATTAAACAATTCTATTGGGAGTTAACCCATATATGACGAATGGACTTGCCTATCACTATCCTTTGGGTGAGTCCAATCTATTAAACAATTCTATTGGGAGTTCCCATATATGACGAATGGACTTGCCTATCACTATCCTTTGGGTGAGTCCAATCTATTAAACAATTCTATTGGGAGTTAACCCATATATGACGAATGGACTTGCCTATCACTATCCTTTGGGTGAGTCCAATCTATTAAACAACTCTATTGGGAGTTAACCCATATATGACGAATGGACTTGCCTATCACTATCCTTTGGGTGAGTCCAATCTATTAAACAACTCTATTGGGAGTTAACCCATATATGACGAATGGACTTGCCTATCACTATCCTTTGGGTGAGTCCAATCTATTAAACAACTCTATTGGGAGTTAACCCATATATGACGAATGGACTTGCCTATCACTATCCTTTGGGTGAGTCCAATCTATTAAACAACTCTATTGGTAGTTCCCATATATGACGAATGGACTTGCCTATCACTATCCTTTGGGTGAGTCCAATCTATTAAACAACTCTATTGGTAGTTCCCATATATGACGAATGGACTTGCCTATCACTATCCTTTGGGTGAGTCCAATCTATTAAACAACTCTATTGGGAGTTAACCCATATATGACGAATGGACTTGCCTATCACTATCCTTTGGGTGAGTCCAATCTATTAAACAACTCTATTGGTAGTTCCCATATATGACGAATGGACTTGCCTATCACTATCCTTTGGGTGAGTCCAATCTATTAAACAACTCTATTGGGAGTTAACCCATATATGACGAATGGACTTGCCTATCACTATCCTTTGGGTGAGTCCAATCTATTAAACAACTCTATTGGGAGTTAACCCATATATGACGAATGGACTTGCCTATCACTATCCTTTGGGTGAGTCCAATCTATTAAACAATTCCAAAAAATATCGGGTCAGCTAAGATCAGATGACAATTTTAAATTTACTAAGTGTTATGCCGTTGGGTAATGAAAACGTCAACACTAATATACTTAAGTTGACTTGCAGGATTAATTCTAACTGGCCTAAAAAAATCATGTTGATTGGACAAGCCATTTTTTCACAGTATAATTTTATATAGCCAAAAATACCCCCAAAACAGGTGTTATAATGTCTCACTTGAAAATTGCTTCTTTTTATGGGTACGAGGGATTGAAACTGACACTTTATGCGCATATAAAATATTTTGTGGCTAGTAAACGATCATATCCTGCTTATTCTGCCGTTTATTTGAATGGGCTACGACTATTTGTTTTTGAGTTATGCCATGATTACTAAAGCTGATGACCTGTGCCAAACTGAGATATTTTAAAGTGAGAACGGAGTGACATGCCTGATAAGTCGGACTGTTTCATCCAATTCTACTTTCAATAGGTTATAAACAATATTTGGACATACCTAATCAGTAAAAAAATAACAGTAGTGTGGCTTACTTTTATTGCTAGATATAAATTTATATCCCAAAGTACTGAGGACAATGTAACGAAAAAGTGTCCTGTCCGTAACCCATACATTACATCTATGACGTCTTATACTTCTGGAAGTTGAAAACCACATTGGGGGATGGAGTCTTCAGAACTTATAATTGTCATGAGAAAAATATTATACCAACGCCAATGACAATGTAGAATTATGGAATTTTTATTTCGGTCAAAAATGTCCTGTCCGTAGAGAAAAAATCGACAACAAAAAGTGTAAAATTTCTTAAACCAATAAACCCAGAGCCATCAAATTTCACATGAAGCATACTTTTATCAGGACAAAACTTTTAATAGAATATAGGGTGGAACGGATTAAAATTCTTGTTACCATGGCAATGGATAGGTCCCATAGGGTTATAATGGCGAAAACAAAGTTTTCTTATTTTCTAGCTAGCTATTAATCTTATTCTGTCCAAACTTATTTGTAACCAGGGTATACACATCAGCTTTAATTATATTATGTTTTGGCCAAATCCGATTCCTAAATAAAAAGTTAGCTCCCCTTTCTTAAATTTTCATGATTTTTGAAGATGAAATAATGTTTTGGATATAACAGAATTCTGTGGCATAGAATGATAAAAAGGTATATATTTTCCGAAACTGTATGACCAACAGATTTTGGAAAAAGTGGAACAAAGCCAAGGGTACAACTTTGACAATTAACCTCCGAAAACAGGTGAGACAAAAATTTGCCTCTGATCGTAGCTGAGACGAAATTTTGGGAGTTAACCCATATATGACAAATGGACTTGCCTATCATTATCCTTTGGGTGAGTCCACTTTCATTTAAGGGGCATCAGGAATGATTTTAAATTTTCATTTCATGTTTTGATGAAATTCCTACAAGCAAACAGAATAGCCCCAGATGGGACGCCTCATTCTGCGGCGTCACATCTGGGGCTATGCTGTTTATCTGTGTCCCATAAAAAGGATGCCAGGCTTATACGAGTTAATGGCTAGCTTATGGACACAACTCTTATGTCAGCAGGATAAAAGCTCCCAACCTCTCTATCCAAAATATGACCCTTTACCACCACATTCCCTTGGAAGATTTGTTAGTCTAGTTGTTTAACATCCTAGTCAACAGATATGGTCATGGTGAGATGTAACCTCCATTTCCTTCTCCAAAATCAAAAGCACAGATCACCTGCAGTGTAAACCTGAAGCTGATCAGCATCTTTGGTTTCTGTGATATTGTTTTAATCAATAAAATAATACATGTAAGTCACCGCTGTGTCTGGTGTGGGTTCGAGCCCCGCTCTGGCCACATGTGAGACAAGCCAAGTTCTGCTTGCGGGTGTGTCAGGTGGTTTTTCTCAGGGTTCTCCCGTTTTCGCCCCACCTACTGATTGACCCGTCTCATATGAGCTGAAATAATCTTGAAAGAGACGTAAAACTGAATTCAAAAAAAAAAAAAAAAATACATGTAAGTTACAATGCAATTTTATGAACTTGTCCTGTCAAAGGTCAATTTTGGTTCCATGTCCCATTCACATAAAAGATAAATGGGCAATGCTGGTCATGGGGTGACCGTCTCAGACGACAATAAACAATGTGAATATATTACCGACTACATGTACTTTCACTTTTATTTCTAATTCTTTCTACTGGGTTCCATCTGTTTTCCTATCATCCCAAAGATAAATTTTTGCATAGTGAATGTCTAACTAGTAACCAAATCGCATTGGAACTGAATGAAGTGAGAATTTGACTTTAATGAGCCTATGCATTGGAAAACCAACAATTTTGGTTCCTGACCAACACAAACCTGCCTGTACAGTCAGATTTAGAAAGAAGAGATGTTGTACTATATATGGAGGGAAAACAAGGATGCTGATCAGCTGTGCAGTTACTGAACAGCTGATCTGTATCTTTGTTTTCGCATATGCAGATTGTTGGTGTTCTGGTGTGGCCGCTCAAATGATAATACAGTATTGTCCATTTCCTTATAAAACTCTATGTCATCAGGAAAAAATGTCCATGAAATATATACCCCTTATATCCCACTTTTAATTTACAGTTTAACAGGGTGTACATGGATATACCTATTTGTCTTATTTTTGCTCCAAAACAATGATTGTGCATACTCGTTAGAACCACCTCAACGAGGCCAATCTAATGTGTACACACAATCAATGCTTTGAGCAAAACGTAGAGAATATCAAAAATGTTCAAAAGATTTTTTTCTTTTTTCAATTTTTATAGCTTCAGAAAATTCTACATAATGTATGGGCATAAAAATGATCCGCATCGTGAGAAAACCAGATTTTTGCTATAGATGCAAAAACAAAGGCACAGCAGCTTTGTTTTCGCTACTTTCTCTTCTTCTTTAATTCAAAATTACAAGCTTCTAGCCTGCTTCTGTGACTGTACAGGTCGGTTTGTGTCAGACCTGGTCGGAAACCTGAAAACTGGTTTTCTCGTGTCGCGGCTCAAATTATCATAAATTATCATCCAATTCTCTCTTTATCCTATCTTCTGTCACTGTTCGATGTCCAAACATTTTCACTTTCAGCTGCTCTCTAGTCTTAGCTCTTTCCTTCTGTTTGAAATGTTTCCATTTTTCTTTCATCTCTCTATGTTCTTCTGCAGTCATATTTTTCACAAGTTTTGTTTTCCCGGCTTTTGACTTTTTGTGATATCTTGCTTTCAGTTCTTGTAAATACAACTGTCTCTTCACCGGATCTGAGTCCCGTCGTTTTCTATAAAGACGTTGTCTTTCGGCTGACGATAGCGGGGTTTTCTTAACAATGACTGTAACAAAAACAACATGGGAGGACTATAGGTCAATCATAAGATAAATAATAACATTCATACACAGTAATTGCCTCGCTGTAGGTTGTTGCCCAATTGATTCGGTATTTAATCATCACACTCCATCTTGTCATATGTGTGATGTTGCACCTATCTATGCAGTAACAAATTTGGTTACATCACAGGTAAATAAGCTTAAATAGGGAACTTCTAACACATCCCTGTCAAAGCTCACCGAGAAATTGTGCCAATGCAAAACATTTCCTAGAAAATGGTCAAGGAATAAGTAAGATTATAATTTTATACTTGGACATTTATAACATTTTGACTTTTGGCTGTCATTTTCAATATTTAATTAACAAACTTGTAAAAAAAAGAATGCAGAAAACCTCTAAATTTGAAAGTCATTTTGAGAACATATGGTCAGTCTAAAGCAGCAACTATTGGATCAAAAATTACCAAGAAAATGTAAATTATATTCAGTACAAAAAGAAACGAAAAGTTTTGATTTTTATTTTTTCGCGTAAGTAAAATACATTTTCAAAGTCTAAGTGATTCTAAGGATTTGCCATTCATACGAGAGTTTCACAACTGAGTTTCGTTGCGATTTGAAAGCAGGTGTAATTTTTAGGTGAAAACTTGTGAATTGAACATTTTTCTCCAAAAAACACAATTGAGAAAATAATTAAATAAAATTTTGCTTTGAGTATGATCATTGTGGTCCAGCAAATCATAAAAACACAAAATTAATTGAATTTCTTTAAAAGAAAAAATTTGCTGGGATTTTTAAAAATGTGTTTTATGAAAAAAAAACAAGCTCTTTTGAAATTTGGCATTTTGGTCTCTTTTTCAGTAAATGATGTCCCTATTTCGATTAAATAATGTTAGTTAACATAAATGTGGTTCCCTTAAAGCTTACCCTCAGTTAAAATTTCTGGTCATTTCTCAGAACTTCCGGTTCATTGAAAACAGTTTCTTTTGGTGATAAAATCAAGGTTAAGACAAGGATTTCAAATTTGATAGCATGAAACTTTAATACAGTATTCGACGACAATCAATTTTCAGATGTTCTTAAAATTTTGCCAATTTTGGTCAAAATGTAAGGTGCGTCACATTTTATGAACAGTATACAGCTGTGTTTTAGACAGTTCAATTCTTCTGAAAACAGTGTTTACTCACATTATTTGCAGCCAAGCCCAATTTTTAATTATGACACAAATTTTTAAAGTGTGCCAGATTGACCATCGTTTTAAGCATTTTGGCCACTGATTCATGTTGTTGACAGCAGCCAAAGATTATAAACTGATGAAGTATCATTTTAAGGCAAATACGTGAACAGAAGAGGTTTTTAAAGTGGTAAAGTAAAAAGAGAAGTCATCACTACAAATTCTTGCGACTTTTTGTTTATGGGTACTCTTTATTGATGCCAAAAAACATAATGTTTTTTGAAAAAAATATGGAATTCAGTCTGCGGGTAGGAGATATGTCATTCTTCGTTTTCTATAAATTTGAAATTGTTACCTTTAAGACTGTACAAGTTATGACATAAAATATACCTTTTGCTTTTCTTTATGTACTGAGTATATATATATATATTGCTTGAATACTAAATAGGCATATTTAATTATGGCTTCATAAAGTCTAATGAATATTCAAGATGGACGCCTCATATAACAGATAATTCAGAATTTTCAAATCACCACAACTTCTGAAATTTTCATCCGATTTGAATAAACTTTTTACCAAACTTTTCAGAAAGACAAGTACTTGTATGTGAGATGCATTACATTTCAAAACTGTCCTTTCCTTTAAGAACACTGTCACTGTCAGCTGTAACAAGGGTCACATTATTGCTTCGCATGTGAAATGATATGAAACAGTTTCTTTCCTTGTTCAAGCATAGATGAACATTGCACTTGAAGCATTTGATGAACGAGAATGATTCAAAACAATCTCTGAACTTGCATCTTTGACGCTTTGTGTCCCATACTGGGAAGTGATCCATACTGTCAAACCTCAAATCATCAGGTGGCCTTTTACATGACTTGATGACTGACTGCTTTGGTATAGGATAGGGTGATAAGCTAGGATGTCCAACTGTTGCTATATCTCCTATAAATGTACATGATTTCATTTGGATTCTGCTGTATGAAAATGTAGCACACAATATCCCACAACCATGCACCAACGAATGTGCTTGGACTTTTACTTTCTACATGTATGTGAGCGACTAGCAAATCTACTCTGCCAATAAACATGTTATGTTTTAATGCACATATAGGGCTGCATATGCATGTAAGCGTCAAGCAGTCAACTATATTAAATAGATAGACAGTATCATCTTATTATTATTTTTTTTTGTATTGAGGCTTAAACAGTTTTTCAGTCATGTCGGAATGGAACCAACCGTTCCTGTGTTTCACCAGTACTGTAGGGAGTTAATGTGTCTTGCTTAAAGACACAACACTGTGAGGCCTGTGTGGATCGAACCCAGGACCTCTCGATTCGGAGTCCGATGCTCTACCACTATGCCACTCCGCTCCCTATCTTATTCTTACCGTATAATTATTTTTCCCGTATACCAGTATTCTTGTGCAACATCCTGCAATCATCTACCACCCAAAAGACTCTAGTTGTCCAGGATCAAACACCCCATCCCTGGCCCCAAGGTTATAAAACTTTTTTCATGTTCAGCTCAGCTGCGACTAAAATTTATCCTGCTCATAAATGTTAAAATGCCAACAATTGTTGGCAATTTAATATAAATTTTATAAACAGGATAAATAACAGGCTTTGGAGTTCTAAACCTTCAATTTCAATATATTTAGGCTATTTCAGTATCTATGAGGATTTGAAATTTCAAGCTCAGATGAGTTGAGCATGAAAAAAGTTTTATAACCACGGGGCCTGGTTTTCAAGCCACTTAGCTTAATCACTATGCCACACAGGCTTCTAAAATATTGTGTTCAAAATTTGTATCATTTAAGTGCAAATTCATATAAAAATTGCCCAGTATCTTACACCACATGAGAATCTGGCACATGAAAAAATCTGTAAGTTTGGAAATTTTATTGTGACCTCTTTTTTCCTTATTTCTATTTCCTAATTATTTGCCAGATCTTCCTTTCACAAGCAAGCATTCTATTTTAATAAAAAAAAAAAAATTAGTATTAAAACCAAACTGAAGTACATGTATTTTCAATAAAAGCAAGAACCTTGAATTCACTGGGCCACAAATTCGCTAATATTAGCCAAAAATTATGTTTTCACTTTGACAATAACATTTCCAAACTTACAGTACTGGTCACAAAATAAAACACTTACTTTGAGCCTGGTCCCCAGCAATATTATCTGGACTTTTAACAGTTTTGGAACCTGTCAGTGTCCTTGGAGACCTGACTGAAGAGGAACCAGCAGTTTTCCTTCTTTTCTTTTTAACTGGTTCCCAGTTAGAATCTTCCTCATTTGTATTGGTTTCTGGTTCTGTATCTGACACCACTTCCTCTTTAACTATTAGACCGTCAAAGTTTACGTCTTCACCAAATGGTTTAGAAATGTCAGTGTTATTATCATCAAACAAATTCTCTGTTTCAATTTTTGGAATAAAGTCTGTAACAGAATTTGTCGGAATGGGTCCTGAGACTGGTACGACTGATGTATATTTAACTGCTGAGTCATCAAGCCCACCTTCTGTGATTGGTTCAGTGTCACTTTTAGGCTGTTCTAATTCACTCCCATTGAGTGCTACTTCAGCCTTTCCTTGCTGTTCCAATCCACTCCCAATGTGTGATACTTCACCATTTTTAAGCTGTTCCAAGCTACGTCCAGTTAGTTCTTCATTTTCACCAGCATTAATGTCTGACTCAAAGGGACTTTTCTTAGATGCAGCATTTCTCTTTGCCCATGATTTGGTACTTGCTGATTTACATGTACTGGATCCCTGCTTTCTTTTTCCAGTCAATCTAGTAGGGGTAGAGGCCATACTGTGTTGAGGAATGTCAAAAGGCTGGGATTCAGAAGGAAAGATTTGGTTTGATACATGTATGTCATCATTCGTTTGAGGTAAGATGTGCTGTGTAGCCCAGGCAACCTGTTTCTCTGACCCCTTTGTATGGTGTACTGAAAGAATGAAAACAAACAAATTTACAGACCATGTAATATTGTGTATTATATGCTACTGTTCTGAGATAGGTATGCAACAGAGGATTAGGTATGCAACAGTGGATTTCTGAGAAAAACTGATGATGTCTATAAATATTAGTTACAGGTGCTCATTTCTTTATTTACCAAAGTTTAATTGACATTTTGAATCATATTTTTAATATGAGTTTATCCTATTCTTAAATATGGATTTTTACCATGAAAGACCCTAATGGCCTGTCAGGGTTAACACATCTTAAGACAACAAAATCACTCCTGAATATTCACCCTATAGATTCACTGTACGACAGAAAAAGAGAGAGGTAGCTGTCTCCAGTGGAGTAGCGCATTTTTCGGACAAAATTTGTGCGATAGTGGTAAGTATTTTGCGTGTTTTCTGGTAATCAGATTTGTTTATTTGCCACTTTTTACCTTTGATTGCTTTTACACATGTATGCGTGTCGTGCTATGGCAAAATTACCACAATAGATGTTTGTAGGAGCATGAGGAAGGCATTTGTTTTTGATGGCAGTCGAAAAAAAATTCGAAAATCGCAGCATTGTCTCTGCTAGTTTGACAATCGAGCACTTTTGAAAAAATTGAATGAAACCAGAAATATGCGCCTCCTTGGATCTTTCAACATGCCAAATCGCAGTCTGGTGTGATTTGTCTATTTCGAGATTTTTCAGCAATTAGTGACTGTACGGAAGATGAAGAAGAGTTGCGCGACTGGTGCAGTGGTGTAGATGGTGTTTTATTTTTTGAACCCAGTAGTGACTACAGACTGTGTGAAGTATGGTATGGAAATATGCGCATAACCAGCAGAAATCTGCCTAAATTTCGGACAAAAATTCATTGTGTCAGCCAAAATAACATTTTTTATTCTTCAAAGTTTGTTTGTGCATTAGACAACATTAATTAATGCTAGCAACAATGAGTTAATACTTGAGTCGAGATAATTAATATAATATACAATACAAGGATAAGTTGTTATACGGTTAATATAATAACATGGAACTTCATTTTGCGACAAATCAATCGACATTTCCAATTTACCGTACATGTTTTATGACCAGAGACACGCTCTACTAAACGTCCATAAGTCTGTGCGTTTCTAAGGCATACCCACATTTCACAGTTTAGTAAAACAACGTTCTACCCTTGGAAGACAACGGGAGGGGACATTTTAAGTAAACATCACACTTCATACTTCACACTTCACAGTTCAGACTTCAAACTTCACAGTTCATACGCATGGCCAGTAGAGACGTCATATCTCGAATAATGACGTCACCTCACAACTTCACACTTCACAGTTCATACTTCATACTTCACACTTCACAGTTCAGACTTCAAACTTCACAGTTCATACGCATGGCCAGTATAGACGTCATATCTCGAATAATGACGTCACCTCACAACTCGAGACGTCAGACGAAGCGTGACCTGAATTCATTTAATGTGACGTGACTTCGTGGCATTTCGTGCAAAATGACGTCACCACCGACGTCACACGAAACGTGTGATTGACGACAGTGACGTCATGTGAAGTCACACGAAACGACATGCGACGTCTCACATAACATCATGTGGCGTCACATGTAACGTCACGCAGATTCAATTGTAACGTCAGATGACGTCGCTTTTGATGTCACTTTATGACGTCGCCGTAATAAGTGACGTCACTTGACGTCAAACAGTTTCGTCACCTGACGTTACAAGCGACGTAACATGACGTCACACAATTATGTCACCTGACATCACTCGACATGACCTGACGTCACAAGCGACGTCACCTGACATAATAAGCGCGGTCACCAGACATCACAAGTGCCGTCATCTGGTTCCACAAGTGGCGTCATCTGACGTCACAATTGACGTTAAATGACGTCAAACGTCACGCTGCATGACGTTACAGGTGATGCAATATGACTATATGTGTGAGGCCGCATGTCGTTCCATGTGACGTCACATGACGTCACTGTCGTCACACACGTATCGCGTGACGTCGCTGTTGGCGTCATTTTGCGCCATGCCACGACGTTACGTCACATCACATGACTTCAGGTCAGGCATTGATACACGTCAACTGACGTTAGATATGTTGACGTCACGTCACGTCACGCATGGTCTGGCGTCTCACGTTATGAGTATGATCTGTGAAGTTTCAAATGTCCACTCCTGTTGTCTTCCAAGGGTAGGATACTGTTTTACAAAGCTGTAAAGTGTGATGTATGAAGTGTAAACTGTGAAGTGTGAAGTATGAAGTGTTAAGTAAGTACTGTGAAGTTTGAAATGTCCCCTCCCGTTGTCTTCCAAGGGTAGAATGCTGTTTTACAAAACTGTGAAGTCACCACTGATCTTTCGTAGCTATTAAATACCATTTGTGCATATTTCTTTCGACGCGTGGGCATTTATCACTATAGAATTAATGGAATACATGAACGATTTCTAGTATCACTGGGTACAAAGCAACTTAGTGGATATGATTTACTTCGTACAATGTCTCTACTCCACTGCTACAATCGCGCACCTCTACTAAAATCACTGTACATGTACAGTCACTAATCGCTGAAAATCTCGTAATAGACAAATCAAACCAGACTGCGATTTGGCATGTTAAAAGATCCGAGAAAGCGCATACTTCTGCTTTCATTCATTTTCTACAAAAGTGTTCGATTGTCAAACTAGAAGAGACAATGTTGCGATTTTTGACTTTTTTTCGACTGCCATCAAAAACGAATGCCTTACTCATGCTCCTACTAACATCTTTTGTGGTAATTTTGCCATAGCACGACATGCATGCAAGTGTAAAAGCAATCAAAGGTAAAAAGTGCCACATAAACAAATCCGATTACCAGAAAACACGCAAAATACTTACCACTATCGCGCAAATTTTGTCTTCAAAATGCGCTATTCCACTGGAGACAGCTACCTCTCTCTTTTTCTGTCGTACAGTGAATCTATAGGGTGATATTATGCCCAGGAAAAGTAGAGCCTATGATCTGCCTGGGATAATTTTGGAAGGGGCCATGGGCAAAATTGCCCTTTAATTTTCAAAATGGCCCCTTCATTTTGAAATACATGTGTGAAGGGCCAGTTTTATAATGTAAGGAGATAGGCTATAATGATTCTAGCTGAGCATTTTCCACAACCTGGTCCCTTACATTTTCAAGGCAACAATATCCCTGCCGGGTGTGCCTGAAAATTACGAAAACATGCCCATACAATTTACAGCATTTTTAGAGTTGTAATAATTGAAATTCTTAGTTGAAAATTTTTTACATTTTTCATATTTTTCTCAAAACATAGATTGTGGGTACACGTGAGAACTGCCTCGCAGAGGCGGTTCTATCGATTACCTACAATTTATGTTTTGGAGCTAAAATAGGTACACCCCTGTATACCCAACTTTTTTCAATATAAAAGTGTGGTTTAAGGGGGTATACATTACACGGACATGTTTTCCTGATGAAATGCTGTGACCCTAGTACCATTTTAAATAGCTTAATTGAACTTACTTTTCATTACATGGTCCAGAAACAGTGCCTTGATGTCATCATGGTTATCTAGAAAGCTTTTGCCCAACTCTGACCCAAGATGACTCAAGCTTCCATCTGATACTGATGCTGTGAGGAGAATAGACTCTTCACCTACAGTCTCTGACAGCTGCTCTACCTGGAAGTTGCATTATGAAAACACGCCCATGTAATAAACAGAGATTTGTTTTAGCTTTAAAAATTGAAAATTTTCAGCTGAATAATTTTGATATTTTTCTTATTTTTGCTCAAAACATAGATTGTGGGTACAAGTTAAAACCGCCTCGCTGATGCGGTTCTAACGAGTACCCACAATCTATGTTTTGGAGCAAAAATAAGAAAAATAGGTAAACCCCTGCATACCCCAGTTTTTCTATATAAAAGTGGGGTTTAAGGGGGTATGCATTGCACGGACATGTTTTCCTGATGGATAAACACATTATGTTATGATCAAAGTGGCGCTGTCTCATCAACAAAGAAGCAGCTCATTATGAAGAAAAAGAGAAACTGTGACGCTACATAAGAAAGAGCAGACAACGCAAAGCCAAGACCAATGTGCCACCATCAGTTTTTTTACATTTTCTTGCTCTACTTGCAACAGACAGTTTAGAGCCAGAATTGGTCCACATGAACATCTAATATTTCATGAAATACATACACGTATAGTGATTCTCATTTCTGTGAGACGAACAACCATGTTACGAACATATGTTTTTCCAATGCTTAGTATTTGAACGAGTTCAATTTTAGATGCCTCAGGTATTGCAATGTATTCTCATTTTTGCAGCCAAAAAAGTCAATGTTTTTACATGGGTATGTTTTCATAATGTGGTACCTACCAGTTGTTTTATCTGGTTTCTGAGCACTGCCTTCAGTATGATCTGATATCCTGGGATTTCTTTAATGACAGCCAAGTCCTTAGGATTCATTGTGGATAGTTTTGTTAAACTCTATCTATGTCAGAATGATCTGATTTTCAGGAGCAGATGAAAGAGACAGGAAAGATTCTGAAAAGGGAAAACAAAATTAATATGAGCCGCCTCGTGGGAAAACCAACAATGTGGTTTCCGAACAGGTCCGACACAAACCGGCCTGTACAGCTACAGAAGACAGCTAGAAGCATGAAATTTTGTATTTAGGAAGTAGAGAGATTGTACTATCCGTGTAGCGAAAACAAAGGCACTGATCAGCTTCGCGGTTACCGCGAAGCTGATCTGCGTCTTTGTTTTTGCCTATGCAGATTGTTGGTTTTCCCATGAGGCGGCTCCTATCTAAGTCGGAATTATCTGACTTTCAGGAGCAGAAGAAAGAGACCGGAAAGATTCTGAAAAGCAAAAACCAAATAATTACACTTTCATTTAGTACAGGAAAACATATTTATGCCAAAAATATACATGCACTTTTTTTTTGTATTTGATGATAAATCCAATTAAATTCACTGACTTTCCCTGACTTGAATCAAATTCCCTTGACTCAAGTTTAGGTATTTTGATTTTCCATGTAATTTTCTAGTATATGACAACAGGAGGATTGCCACTCTCTCAAGTTTCTTTGCAAATAATGAAAAATGCTTTATTCACAGGTGTACCACCCTTACACACAGTATGCAGAACTTTGCATATAAACAGTATGTACATAGCTTTTTTGTCATTTTTATTCTTTGTGAATCGTTTGTGCATATTAAACTTAAAAAATTTTTTGTTATTATTTGGAAAATATCTCTGGCTGCAACCCATAATGGGGCTTAGCCGCCAGTCAAAACTATTAAAAGGCTATTTTTACGTCAGAGAAGTCTCGGATTAGAAAACATCATTCTCTTATTACTGCTTCATCTAACATCAATTTCTGACCGTTAACTCAAGAACTGTGGAAATGTAACTCGCTCAATGTCACAACAAACAGACTGAAGGTCGAGGATCAAATGAGAGCCCACTCAGCCCTAACTCAGAATCAAAATACAGTTTACCGGTCCATAGAAAAAGCGGAACGCACCACAACGCACCTGTATTTACCAAAATGCACCATTTAAATTCTCTTATGCATATTGATGTTGTTGGTAATAATTTTATGATATGCATATTTGAATGCAGTGACTAACATGCATGCATTTTTTAACCCATTCAGAACGAAATTCAAGTCTAAAGATTCACACAATAAATGAGCCGCCCCATGGGAAAACCAACAATCTGCATAGGCGAAAACAAAGGCGCAGATCAGCTTCGCGGTAACCGCGAAGCTGATCAGCGCCTTTGTTTTCACTACACGGATAGTACACTTCCTGTTCTTCCTAAATCCGAAATTTCAAGCTTCTAGCCTGCTTCTGTGATTGTACAGCCTGTTTTGTGTCAGACCTGTTCGGAAACCACATTGTTGGTTTTCTCACGAGACGGCTCAAATATGGCAATTAAGGCAATGACAGAGCTCTGTAAAATGTATCCAAAGTTGTATGCATCTAGTATCTCATAAGCGCATAAAATGATAAAATTGTCACAAATTATCAATAACATACTCAAATGTGGTTGATGACCCATTATTTATGGTGCATTCCTGTAAATACCGGTGCATTTTGGAGCGTTCAGGTTTTTTCACGGACCCTAGTTTACCAGTGAAACCACTGGGTACAGACCATTACTATAGTAATACTACAGCAGCCTGTGGGTGAAACGTCAATTTAAATTGATCATACCACGCCTTGACTCCTATGCTTTACAATATTACCAGTAATCTCTGTTTTCATGACACTTCAATGATATGCTTGCCTATTACAGCTTAAATGTTGTGGATGGTAAATCTCTTCTTTTTGAAAGCTAATACTTGTCACAAATTTGATTTTAATTGGACCATTTTAGTCCAAAATAAAGACAAAGTTATGACCCCTAATTTATTGAAGACGGAAAACCAGTAGATTAAATCATTTTACCAAACACAAATACTATTTTCTACAGGATCATGCAGCTGATGGGTCTAAAAAGTGAAATAAATATTTTTTGTTCAAGGAAATGGTTTGGTGGCCACCATTTTCGAATCAAAGTCGTTTCGATCCCCAATTTTTTTTAACGGGACACTTCGAGTCATTATACCTGATCAAAAATTGATCGACTCGGTATAAGAAGATAGATAGACACTTCACCAATTTTGCTAGCAACGTCAAGTGACCGATACTGTGCAGTAAGGGGTTTTCCGGTGTAATTTGGCATTGGCAAATCGCCATGCAAACTTTACGAACAAGTTTGCAATGATCAGGAACTGGTACAATTAGGGACCATTGTGAGCAAATAATATGAAATAAAGGCACACTGCCTTAGCCGCAAACACACACGCTAAACCTTTTGCTAGAATTTTTTGTTGATTAACTTAATGTAATCGTTACCGTCATCGTCAGGTGAAGTATTGTCAATTTGGTGTGACACCAGTAAACCATTCAGATTAAGTGTCTATCCAGCTGTCCAGTGGGAGAATACCAGACTATTTTGATTTGATTTGAAGGAGTGAGTTCTCAGCTCCCTGCTCCCTGATTCACCATTTAGGTGGGTGGAGGTTGGATGCATGTAGGTAGGTAGGTAGGTGGGTGGATGTAGGTGGGTTGGTTCATAGATGTAGGCAGGTTGGTAGGTGGTAGGTCGAAGGGTGGGGGAAGGCAATTATGTGGTTGGATGGGGGAGGTAGGTGGGTGGATGAGTGGACGTAGGTATGTAGGTGGTAGGTAGTTAGGGGTGGAAGTAGGTAGGTAGGTGTGTGGGTGGAGGTAGGTAGATTAGTAGGTATGTAGGTAGGTGAGTGGGTTTCAAGATAGGTAGGTAGGTAGGTGGGCGGGGGTAGGTAGGTAGTTATACAGGTAGGTGGATGGGTGGAGGTAGGTAGGTGGGTGGAGGTAGGTAGGTAGGTCGGAAGATAGGTAGCTGGATGTGATGAATGGGTGGTGGGTGGAAGTAGGTAGGTAGATAGGTAGGTGATGGTAGGTAGGCAAGTAGGTGTGTTGGTGGATGTAGGTAGGTAGGAAGGTGGTTACTGGTTAGGTTGGTAGGTTGATTGGTATGCAGGTAGGTGAGTAGGAAGAAATGAAGATGGGTTGGTATTTAGGTAGGTGGTAGGTGGTATGTAGGTGGATATGTGGGTTGAGAAAGGCGGGTAGGGTTTGTTGATAGGTAGGTATGTAGGTGGGTGAGTGGCTGGAGTTGGGTGGATGGAAGACAAGTAGGTAGGTGGATGGGTATTTGGGTGGAGGTATGTAGGTAGGTAGATAGTAGTTGGGTGGATGTAGGTGCGTGGAGGTTGTCCGGTGGGTGTGTGGGTGGATGTAAATAGGTAGGTAAATAGAAAGTGGGTAGGTGGATGGGTGGGTGGAGGTAGGTCGGTGGGTGGGTGGAAGTAGGTGGGTGGCAGGGTGTATGTAGGGTAGGTAAACAAAAAAGGTTGAAAAAGGTATAAATAATTTGACTAAAAACCCAAACAAGAGTGTTTATTGTGTCCTAGTGAAGCCAAAACGACTGTTGGGACCGAAACGACACGTTGGGTATCTGACAGGTCGAAACGACTAATTGGGCCGAAACGACCTGTTACAGATGTTTTTGGGGTGTTCGAATCGAGAGAGAAACTATTCGCGCCCGAAACGACCTGTTTGTGGCTCGGTTTGCTCGGCTCGAACCGGAACTGGAAAAAACTCCGGTAAACCGTGTTACCTTGTCGTCTGAATTTGTTTTTTGCTTTTAATATTTTTTCACAGTTTTGTTAAAACAATTTGATCTGAAATAGGACCGATATGGAAGTACGTTTCACAAATGTATAGTCAAGAAAAGAAAATAAAGTACAAATTTCCCGACATCTGAATTGTCGACGAAAATGGCCGCCCACATTACGATTAGCTATGTTGTTGTTGTTGTTCTTATGTACACATGTAATCTTAAAGCAAACACATGTGTGTTTGCTATTAGAACAGGTTCAGTCCGCTAAATACCTAGGTTTAACTTTCACAGACAACCTTGATTGGGGTCAACATATTTCGGAAATTACATGCAAGGCAACTAAGACTTTGGGCTTTCTTCGGCGCAATTTGGCATTGGCACCTAGGCATACAAAGGAAGTTGCATACAAAACATTGGTTCGTCCTCAGCTTGAGTATGCAGCCCCTATTTGGCATCCCTATCATGAAACTCAGACTGAGAAGGTGGAGAAGGTGCAGAAGACTGCAGCCAGGTGGACCTGCAGGAGATGGAGGAACTCCAGTAGCGTCGGTGATATGCTTGACGAGCTTGAGTGGCCATCCCTGCAGTCCCGCAGAGAGCGGTCCTCCTTAACCTTCTTCTACAAGATACACTCCGGTACAGTGTCTCTTGATAAAGACAAATACCTGACCCCGGCACCCAACCTAAGGCGAACTCGGGCATCGCATGAATTACAGTATACAAGACAATTTGCCTATAGTGATGCCCTGAAAAATTCATTTTTCCCCAGAACTATTTCGGTTTGGAATAGTCTCCCTTCTTCAGTGGTCTCATCTAAGACCATTGAGGAATTTAAGGCTTCTATTTAATCATAGGCCCAGAGGCATGTGTTTTAGCATGCCTCTATCTATATCTTGTAAATAGTTTTAATGGTCCACCCCAAATGTTTTTTTCTCCCTTGACTAAATTCTAAATTTAGCCACCCACCCCACACCTGAGGTGATGATCAGAAATTGATCGATTCAGTATCAGAAGATAGATAGAGAGCTAGGGACTAATTTCCCTCCTGGCGCACCCAGGGGCGTACTTGATTTAGAAATTTTAAGAGTGATCGGATTGCTCCGAGCAGCACGATAAATCAAGTGAAAGTGGGCAAACGGAGTGCATTCCCATTACTAAAACAAGTGAGGAAAAGCTGTGACCAGTCAAAGTCTACACTATAACATAGCTAGTTCATTTTAAACTGAGACCCAGGGTGCGCAGCTATAGCGGATTTTCCGCTATAAAAATTTCGCTATAAATTTTCCGCTATAAGTTTTAAAAAAAAAAATCTGTTCCAGACGGCATCTTTTTAGAGCAGGTCACGTGACTTGCCCCGACCACACCACCTCGAAAGGCGGAGCGCTTCGTCGCGCTCCATTGCGGCTACTTGATTTAGAATCCTTATGCTCAGATCGGTCGGATCAATCGGATTGGCTATATCAAGTGCGACCCTGGTGAATTATTGTCAATTTGGCGTGTCACCAGTAAACCATTCAGATTCAGATCAGAACCAAAGAAGCCGCACATACAAAAAGGTACAAGCAGGCAATGTTCAAGAAAAGGCGCAATCAGAAAGAAATTCCCACTCCAAAACCCGAGGTGGGAAAAATAGAAATTGACAATCAGGTACATATAAAGAGAAAACATATCGTAAGTCAAGTGAGCAGTTATTTCCCAATAGGCAGCCACTCAGTTACCCGAACTTAAATAAAAATATGAAAACGTACATAAGGTTCAAACAGTACAAAAATTCGACTCCCAAACATATTTAACCAATGGACAGAAGTATCGCATTGGAACGATCAGTAGATCAAATCCAGCTCTGGTACCTCAAACACAGATAAGCTGGATTTAGAGTGAGTGAGTTACAGTGAGTCAGATTTACTACAGTACAGTGTCTCTTGACAAATATCAACATGAGATCCAAGCAGTAAACTTGAGACGCACAAGGTTATCTACAGTAATGTCCTAAAGAAGTTCTTTTCTATGGCTATCCCTGTTCCCATTTTGGGATAACCATTCATCTTCAGTGGTAGATAGGATTACTAATATGACTTTTTAAAAAGTATCTGTCTATGTCTCTTGTAAATAAAAATAATTGTTAGATCCTTTGGAAGCAGTAAAACATTGAAGCGAGAAGATGGGCCATATTGTACAATTTCGGGTAATGAACCTTCGTCAGTGACCCTTTACAAAACTGTAAGTAGTTTTAATGGTTCATCCCAAATGCTTTACCCGATTTGCCTAATTCAAAGTTTAGTTGGGAGGTGATGACCACAAAATGATCAACACATCTCTTAGGATACATGCGTAGTTTTATAAATAAATACCATGTTGAGTATCCATTGAAAATAATTAATTCAAAACTAATATACAGTAAATAACATTAAAAGTTAAAACTAGCATCAACCAAAACAAAGATGACGAACACAATGGAGAGGAAGATAGAATAAACAGGCAATGTAAAGATTAACCACAACAGAACCGTCTTGGATCGGTCAGAAAAAATATTGCAGGGCTTCAGTCGATGTTACAAAACTACATAGAGCATTTTTGACATAGCCCAAGTACCTCGGGTTGTGGGTCGATCAAGTCGGATTGCAATAACACATATGCGCAATGCTCGACTCCGCATGCGTATTTTATAAACGGAAAATAGGCAATGATCAGGAAATGGCACATTCTGAAAGAAATTCCTACTCCAAAAACCGAGGTTGGAAAAGGCTAAATTAACAGTCAGGTACTTATACTAAGAAAACATATCGTAAGCCGAGTGAGCAGCTATTTCCCAAGAGGCGGCTACTCATTTACACAAACTTAACTAAAATATGAAAACGTACATAATGTGAAAACAGCACAAAATTTAACGCCTAATACACAAAACCATTAGAACCACTACAGAAATATCGTCTTGGAACGACCAGTAGTATAAATTTACTGGGGAGATGTGTGTGGGCTTTAACTAGTGCAATCCTACTTGCTCGGCTTACATCATGAGTTACTCTGGTTGACGTGTCGAAAATGCTTTAATATAGGTGTCGGCATTCTATTCGTGCATTTCTCTTCATAGCTGTTCATTTCATGTAGTTGGTTTAGACCTGGACCCAATTGTTCAAAATTAACGACATCGTTAGTTAACGACTCGTTCAAATTTCAAACACGAATATTCCAAATACACTGTTATTATTATTTTTTTCTCATATTTTATCAACAAACAAGCAAATTCAGAGAATTTATGTCCCCCACCTTAATTGTTTAGTTACACAAATATAATCTAATGTAACGTTTATCCAAACCAAATGCACTTTCTTGGTGTAAATGCCCGAAAAACGACGAAGTGCAAAAAAGTGTCAAAAATTAATCTAAGGATTATATTCAAACCATATGTGCACCTTTTTTTCAATGCATGGTCAGGACATTTGTAAAGTTTCAAAAGAATCAGAATAAAACTGTAGGAGGAGTTTTGCACACAAGCTACCCACTCTCTATTCACTTTCATTGTGAAAATGCTTGAAAAACGACTCAGTTCAAATTTCGAAAAAGTGTCATAAATTAATCTGAGGATTATATCTTAACCACATGCATATTTTCAAAGCATCATCAAGATATCTCTTAAGTTTCATAAGAATCGGCCGCGGAATAAAGCTGTATTAGGAGTGGGGAACACAAGGTACGCACTGTCCATTCATTTTCATTGTCAAAATACTCGAAAAACGATTTCAAAAAGTTCAAATTGCATAAAACGTTTCAAAATTAATCGCATGATTATATCCAAACCACACGCACATCTTCAAAGCATGATCAAGACATCTGTAAAGTTTCACAGAATGTGAATAAAACTGTAGGAGAAATTGCGCACACAAGGCGCCATCTGTCCACTCACTTTCATTATCAAAATGCCAAAAATGACCAAGTTCAAATTGAGAAACACGGGCAACGATCGTTCTCCTGAGAGTCAACAAGTATAGTAACTGGACAAAGGGGTTTTTACCAATCATGGGTATGGTGGCCATCTTGGTCATGTGACCCTGAAACCCTACTTACATCAGCAGAATAGCTTCTGTCTGAATTGTGTATCCTCTTGTCCGCCATTATGGTTCACTTAAAAAAAATCATCATACAAGGTCAGGGTCCTATAATGACCCCAGGTTGGGGCAATATTTGACCATAGGGACATGATTGGTAGGATTTATGCAGAGCTCGACATGACAGTGTTGCATTTCAAATATACAAGCTTTGTGCCATGCGGTTGCAGAGAAGAAGATTTTATCATGTATTTCCATTATACGGGTCTATGGTAGATAATGACATGCCTGGGGCGTGGCCTGTATGGATCCCAATGTTTTTCCAATTGTAAGTCTATGGGAGCTATTGACCACCCCCCCCCCACCCAGGGTGGGGCCATTTTTGACCCCAGGTGCATAATTCGCAGGATTTATGTAAAGCTCAAAATAACAATGCTGCATACCAAATATAGAAGCTTTGGCTCTTGTTGTTTCAGAGATGAAACTTTTTACATGTATTTCCCATTATAAAACTATGGCAGATGATCACGCCCTCGGGGTGGGGCCTGTATGGATCCCAGGGGCACGGTTGTCAGGATTTAAAGAGGACCACTATACATTGCTACACACAAAATATGGAAGTTCTGGGCCCTGTGGTTTCAAAGAAGAAGATTTGTTTAGATTCGTTCCATTGTAAGAATATTGGAGATAATGACCCCCGGGGCGGGGCCAGTTTTGACCCCAGGGGCATGGTTGGCAGGATTTATAAGGAATAAAAATTGAAACTGAGATCCTTTAAGAGCAGTGAACACATTAATAAGAAAGGGGATGGGCCATTACCGCGGTTTCGACTATTGAAGTCTCGTCAGTGACCCTTTAGATTTGGCAACATGGAGCCAAAGAGAATTACTGAAAATTTGCAACTTTCAACAGGGTAGTCGATACAAAGACTAGTATTATCTAAATGGGGCCAAGTATATTAAACATTGGTTAGAAAATGAATCTTAACCGATAATAAATTTCTACAGTTCTGAATATCCTCGCTGATCTCAAAGGAACAAAAAGAAAATATAGCCTGCACTATGGATGATGTACGGGGAGACTTTTTAGGGCCGCCACACGGCACAACACCAGCTGCAGTAATAGCAAATAAAAATTAAAACTGAGATCCTTTAAGAGCAGTGAACACATTAATAAGAAAGGGGATGGGCCATTACCGCGGTTTTGACTATTGAAGACTCGTCAGTGACCCTTTAGATTTGGCAACATGGAGCCAAAGAGAATTACTGAAAATTTGCAACTTTCAACAGGGTAGTCGATACAAAGACTAGTATTATCTAAATGGGGCCAAGTATATTAAACATTGGTTGGAAAATGAATCTACTAAACATTGCTACATCCAAAATATGAAAGCTCTGGGCCTTGTGGTTTCGGAGAAGAAGATTTTTATGTTGTTCCCATGACACCCCGGGGCAGGGCCTGTATGGACCCAAGGGGCATGGTTGGCAGGATTTATAAAGAGAACCTCTATACATTGCTACACACAAAAATATGAAAGCTCTGGGCCTTGTGGTTTCGGAGAAGAAGATTTTTTTTATGTTTTCCCATTATAAGTCTATAGGCGCTAATGGCCCCGAGACGGGGCCATTTTCGACCCCAGGGGCATGGTTGGCAGGATTTATAAAGAAAGCCACTATACTTTCCTACATACAAGATATGGAAGTTCTGACTTGTTGTTTCGGAGAAAAAGATTTTTTTATGTTTTTTTTCCCATGATGCCCCCTGGGCGGGGCTTGCATGGGCCCCAGGGGCACGGTTGGCAGGATTTATAAAGAGAATCACTATACATTGCTACACACAAAATATGAAAGCTCTGGGCCATGTGGTTTCGGAGAAGAAGATTTTTTGTTATGTTTTCCCATTGTAAGTCTATGGGAGCTGTTGCCATGGAAACCAGAGTTCTGATCCGACCTGACCAAAAACCTAATACAACCTTTACCCCTCCTCAATGATGCTTTAGATAAAATTTGATCACGATTGGCCTTGTTGTCTTAGAGATATTCAAATATGAAAAGGTGAACGAACGGACGGACGGACGCACGGACGGGCGCACGCAGGGATGGACGCCGGCTACAATACTATAAGCTCACCTTGTGAGCCTTCGACTGAGGTGCGCTAAGCCTAAAAAGCGTCAAAAATTTATCTGTGGATTATATCCAAACCATACACACACATTCAAAGTGATCAAGACATCTGTAAAGTTTCAAAAGAATCGGAATAAAAATGTAAGAGGAGGTGCGCACACAAGGTGCCCACTGTCCATTCACTTTCATTATCAAAATGCCCGAAAAAGTTCTTCGAAAAGGCGCTTTGGGGGGGGGGGGGGGGGGGCAAAATTTTTCAAACCGTTTAAAAACACCCTTAGGTTGGTAGCATCCTTAATTACTTTTATGGTATTTGAAATATTTTCACAGTGCATATCTGACATCTGATCAGAGAAAAAAAAACGACCAAGTTCAAATTCCGAAAAAAAAGACAAAAATTAATCTGAGGATTATATCCAAATCACATGCATATCTTCAAAGCATGGTCAAGACATCGGTAAAGTTTCAAAAGAATCGGAACAAAACTTTGCAACTCCACCAACTTCGACTCGCCTTTTGTTTTATATTGTCAGTAGTGCCATTAGACACCGGACTGCAACGCGAAACGTACAACCCTTTTCTATGACACATCTTGGTATGCTTATTACTTTTTATAAACCGTTGTCTAGATAATGTAGAACTGCAAACGGAACAACTAATTAAATGTTTTGAATTATTCATTCCTCTTCATAGGAACAAATCTTACCAAATCTTAGAAGCTCAAATTAACGATTAGTATTTACCAAGCACCAGGATGCCAGAACATAAACATACAAAGACTCAAACAAGAGCTTACAATTTAAGTATGGGCCATTGCTAATCATTATAAACATAGACCATAGATTGACACTCAACACCAATCCGCAAAATATTTATGATGTGCCTAATTAACGAATACATCCATTACCTCAGTTTATTTCAATGATATCCATTGCGCAACATACTGTGATAAATTGTGTAAGTTTATACAGGCAAAGTTTGCTATTGCATTGGCAGTGCATAAGTTGATTTTGAAAATACAACTGGCTATAATAAGCAAGGACTATGAACAGAAAACTTAAATGGTCTGTGATGCACTGTTTTGATTGGATGAAAAATTGTCTGTGCAAGAAAGCTCCTTTAAATAAACAATCATGTGTAAGAAAGCTTCTCTAAACAAACAATCATTACCATGATGCTGGTATGCCCGTGATAGTAACCAGATGCTAAGAATCACTGTTGTATGGAAAATGGGGTTGGTTTGATGAGACTGTGTTTCATTCCAAAATGGTCATGAATTTATTTTAAAATAATTTCACATTCCCGAAAAGATCTTCTGATGTATGCTTAGCTCTTGCATGAGAAAATCATACAGAAATCATAGACTGACAAACCCTCGGCCTGTAATGAAAATGAAATAGTGTGTTATGCTGCGGACTACACCTCAGACGACTCCTGGCCTGGTAGGGGCTGAATGAAATAATCTCTGCCTTGATTTGACAGATAAATGTTTCTTTTACAAGCAAATTATTGCAATTACTTTTGCTGTGAACTAAAAAGCCAATGAAACGATTTACTGATGCTTGTTCACAGACCATGTAGTATAGAAAGACTTGATAGCCCTCTCATCGGGGGTGGGGCGAGGGGGCGTTCCCTGGTCAGCGGTATATCGATGCACGAACAAAAGATTGTTAAACAAACTATAAACAGTGTGATCGGCATTTTGAAATACCCCCCCCCCCCCCCAATTTCCACTGTGTTACTGTGTTCTTAAAATGTGGCCATTTCCGCTATGTCCATTCAAACCCTTTCCACGTAGTGTAGTCATTGAAAACACTGGGAAGCACGATGGCTCAGGTGTATAGCACCAGACTCTTAGTCTGTAGCCAGAGACTTGGGGTTCGAACCCCACAGCTGCAGTGCTGTGTTCTTAAGCTTTGATGGACGGACGGGTGGAAGATGGTTGCTGGGTACCTGCCTATCCTATAAGTGTACCTAAATAAGCCTTCGACTCAGGTAAGCTTAAAATGTTCCAAACTATATAGAGCAAAGACAAGTGGTGCTGGAATGGTCTTAAACAAACATTTGGCCATGCAACAAAAAACTGGAAATAACTAAACGAAAATGGGCAAAACACAATAAGAAAATATGGTATACCAAGGGAGTAGCTGTTTCCCAAAAGGTGGCCATAAAGCTACCACAGCCAAACTATAAAAAAACATGCCTTTTTCCCTCAAAAACAGCATTTCCCTACCCTAAATGATGACAGCGCTGTGCACTGCCCTGCTTGAAAAATGTACCCTTTCTCATCGTTCTTTTGTTAACGCGTCGGTACACCGCTGACCAGGGAGCGCCCTCCCCGGGCCTCACATAATGTGGCTTGTTGTTATTTCGTAGAGTCCCGCCGTTGACTTATCGGGGCACCTGGTAAAACCGGTAAAAAGTGGGATTTTTTGGATAAAAGTTGCGTGCATTCGTAGTTTTTTTCCAATGGTAAAAATGGTACCATTGGTAGACAAATTCCGTTCACGGTTTTACCAATGGTACCATTGGTAATGCCATTGGTACCAATGGTACCAATGTTACCAACATACGGCAGAAAATGGTGCAGACAGAATACAACGTGGGTAATTCTACCAACGCGGGAAAAATCACGTGATTCAATATGGCGAGCCTAAGAATATATCATGAATTTCCTAAATAAGCAATACTTTTGTCATACATGCAAATGTAAATGTTATAAATAACACAATATACATGAAGTAAATAAGAAAGACAAAAACAAGTGAGGTGTATTGATCAATACGTTGGTACCAATGGTACCATTGCCAGCAGAAAAGCGTTCAGGGTTTTCTGGTTACCATTGGTAAAAATGGTACCAACAGTACCATTGGTAGATTTGCAGATTTTTACCATTGGGAGAACCCCGAACGTAGCCGTTATTTGCACTATACAAAATCACTATGCGTGCGTTCGTAGTTTTTTCCAATGGTAAAAATGGTACCATTGGTTGACAAATTCCGTTCAAGGTTTTACCAATTGTACCATTGGTTATGCCATTGGTACCAATGGTACCAATTTTACCAACATACGGCAGCAGATTACGCAGACAGACTACAGGGTGGGTAATTCTACCAACGCGGGAAAAGTCACGTGATTCAATATGGCGAGCCTAAAAATATATCATGAATTTCGTAAATAAGCAATACCTTTGTCATACATGCAAATATAAATGTTATAAATAACACAATATACATGAAGTAAATAAGAAAGACAAAAACAAGTGAGGTGCATTGATCAATATGATAAAAATTCCACCATGTGATCTACCAATGGTACCAATGGTACCATTGGCAGCAGAAAACGTTCAGGGTTTTCTGGTTACCATTGGTAAAAATGGTACCAACAGTACCATTTGTAGATTTGCAGAGAACCCCGAACGTAGCCTATCTTGGTGAAGTCGTTAACTACGTTGGCACGAAATAGCCAGGCACGTTCGGTGCGGTTCGCAAATCGGATTGACACTTCCCCCACTGGCGCCTCTCGACTCCTTACGCCGTCGCTTCGTACTTTTGCTATGGCCGCCAATTAGAACAAAGATAATTTTGCAAAGAAAAACACTGAAAATACCCTTTATACGCTAACGACAGGTATCTGTTTATCAATGAAACCATTGAGCATATCATCCTACACACATTTCATGCAAATAACAACGCAGAAACGTAACTGATGATCTATTTTTCGCCAATTATGTATAACACTTTACAAGCAACAGCTTTTCTAAAAACCCAATCTACAAATACTGAGGCGATCAATTTCTGATCATCTCAATCCAATAAAGCAACACAGACAGTTCTTATATTTAAGGAACGCCCGTCCGCCATACACTGTGTAAAATGTTGTCCAGTGCTCCAGCTAGGATTGCTGACATCAGTTGATCATCATGCATCACAGTCTTCACGAAAAGTGCTGGTCAGTCTGTCGGTCAAAACCAGCAAAATTTCATTCTGCCTTACAAAATATTTTATTCTGTCAGACAAATGTCTGGCAAAAATTACCAAATTTTCAATGATAACATACATGACTGTCCTACAAAAATTGGGTTTTCCAGCAAAAACTTGCAGTCTGCCAGACAGCTGTCCTGCAGCTGAAAAAAGAATTCATGAAGATATACATCACTTGCCTGTGATGCTGCATGCCCTGGGCAGTACAGAAGTAGAAGTGCTGGGCAGACTGATAGTGAAAAGGGCGCTTTAAGCTTGTGGCAAGTGAAAAGGGCACTTTTTTTAGCCTCTGTTACTACTTAAAAACATACTAAACCAAAAGCGGACATCACTGCATCAAATGTACTTAAAATATGTCAAAATATATTTAGGAGGATGGAACAATTGTGTACCTTAACCCCATCAGTTTGGGCCAACCTTAAAAAATTGTTGGTTTGCTGTTTACCTACCCAGAATTTTTTATGCTGGTCGGTCGGTAGGTCTTTTTTTTTTTTCCTTTCAAAGCACTGGGTCGGTCGGTCATTCATTTTTTTTTTTTTTTTTTTTTTTTTTTTTTTTTTTTAAGAGAGGATAGTCTGGGTTTGCACAAGAATGTTTTGCCCCTGTAGGGTGGGGGAAATACCTGAGGTTTGCTTTAAGCATATAAAGAGGGCAGATGCGGGGAAACTGGGGTTTGCACTTTATGCAAAAACAGCAGTGTAATGAAAATAACAGATAGCAAGGGCAATTCAGAGGTTTTGGCAGGAGTTTGCTGATCAAAAATTCAAGATCCCCTAGGCTGGGTGTGTGTTTACAAATGACTTATAGATAAGCCTTATTCTCAATGTTACACCGTAATGGTTCAGTATTTGCACTTGCCCCACCTCTTGTACATACCAGACAATCTTCCTTTCTCCATATACAAAGGTTGGGACAGTTTTTTTGTTATTTCTGGAACCCAGCATCTGTATTGGTATTGTTGTTTTCATCATTGGAATTGGAAGTCTCTACATTGATATAGATTGTTACATAATTCAAACCAGGGTCGAAATCTGTGAGGATAATATTTATTTTTTCCCTTATGGGTCTACTTGAAACTTCTCCGAGGAAGCAACTGACACCATCGCAAGTTTTTCAAAATTGACCCATGCAGACCGAGGTAGCAGATCATCCTCTAGACAATCGGCTGAGTAATGGAACAGATGAACCAGCAACTCGATGAATCTATCCTTCTAATGGTGTTCTCAATGATCGGATAAAGCCCTCTTGTCCGTGCTGATCTTGTTGATTTTTATCGAAAACATGCTAGCTAACGTTCTCGGCGGCCATGTCAGATGTGTCCTAGATGGGTTTACACTTTTTTACGTCCATTAAAGTGTATTACATCAGAATTCTCCATGTCCAGTCTACCTGATATCGGTTTAAGAAATGCTTAATAAAATTGCAGTACAAATGAAAGCGGTTGGCTGATACGGATCGATTAAATGAGTGACACGAACTGCCTATTGTATTTCGAAAACGTCAGGACTAAAAACCGGACCTTACCGGCGCGAGTCGGAGAAAAAAATATTTTTTTAATATTTTTTTTTTTTTTTGAAGTCAAAAAAATAATAATTGGGTCACAGGAAAAATTTGGGTCGGTCGGTAAACAGCAAACCAACAATTTTTTAATTTTGGCCTTGTGTCATATTGAAATGATATCACTACCTTAGCCTTACAGGCAGGGTAGTGACGGATCCTTATCCTTTTAATGTAACACTGGATATGTGAATCATGCATCACTCCAAATGCCACCTACAGTGCTACAGATAAGCAGCGTATCTGCGTATTTACCCAATTAAAATGTCTTAAAACCCAATTAAGATTTACAACTCTGCGTACAAAAAAGCAAAAGAAATCTTCGATACGCAAATCAGATTATTTTCTTTGCGTACAGCCCTATAATTTGTCAAAAGCATAATCTTGTTTACCCAACTGTGCCTGCACATGCGTACAGTAACAATCGAGCACATGGGTCTATTTTTGGAACTTGGTTCCCGTTTTGCCATTCATATTGTATAGAGCGTCTTGATGATCTAGACTATGAGCCAATAATTTCAGCCAATCAATTTTCGACGTCAGGTTGGCTCGTGTGAGAATAGAATTGTACTTTCAGTTTGACTGGGAGAAAAAGGAAGCCCAATTCTATAGCCTATTTCTTTCAATAATGACTCATCAGATTTGTTTTATTGAATGTAAAGTTAAGAACACTTGTTGAAATTTTATTTTTCATTATTTCCACACAAAAAATTTATTGGTTCTGGAATTAACAGCTTAAGGGCATCCTAAAATCTTACGCAACTTACGATCTCTTTTAACTGTACCCAACCCACTATGCCTGTATTATAGAGCGTGATGGCTCTGCATGATTGTTGCAATAGGAGTTTTAATATATATAAAAAAAGATCATTTCCAGATATTACTTCATTAAGCAAAATACTTTTCACAATGTTCAGGATTCAGGAAGCAGCTTCCAAAATATTTTGTGTCATTTAAAATGTGGATTTTTGTCTTTTCTTGTTGCTTAATAAAATAGATTACAAGTATTAGCTTTTAGAAAAAAACTTAATCACAAAGCCCTGTAGTCAGTGATAATTGAGGATAATTTTTTCAACTTGAAAATTTCAAGTACCACTTCCAATGTTATAGGAAATTAGCTGAGATACCCTCAAAATAAGGGACAAATCAGTTATCACTGAAATACATGATTTTTGTTTTTAATTTTAACTTTATTTTCAACCTTAAATAATTACGATACCCAATACAAAAATATGAAGTACCCAATTCGAAATTTTCAAAATTATATGTTTACCCAATGGATTCCGAAATACCCAATTAAGCCAAAAAGAGGTGGGTAAATACCCATTGACCATCAATCCTTATCTGGAGCACTGCCACCTAGCAAATATTCTCTCAAAGAGTTTTTTTTTTTATCTAAAGTGTTTTTAAAGTATCCAGGGTTTGTGCTAGCGGTCGCCATCATCGCCATTTGCAAAGATTTTTATTTTTTGGCTCCTAAGATTTGACTTTGGCGAAAATAAATGGCGAATGTATAGAGCCACTTTGTCCAACCAAAAAGCCAGTATTTTCCACTGAAAACCATCATTTGATTACCTGTATATTGGCACCTACAATAGAGATAATCCCACTCTTTATCAGTGTTTATTCAAGTGTTGCAGTGTTTTGGGAATTTAGCATTTAATTGACAGTTATCATTTCTGACCTTGTGTAGTCAGGCATGTATTGTTTGCAGTCTCTTTACATAACACGCTTGGCGTTGGTGACGAGTAGATTTTCACATATCAGCATTGACCTAACATTGACTTCTGAATAGGTTATAATGTCAATATATATACCATTTAAAAATGAAACAGATTCTCTTTAGAATCAGCAACTCAACTTTACTTATGCATTTATTTTATAGTTTTAATTCTTGATTTTGTCGACTGTCATTTATTTTTTTTTTTCTATAAAAGTACACACAACCTCTTTATAACACTATTGTTGGGATCCAAGCCAGTTTCGTGTTAGCTATCCAATCTGTGTTATAACGAGAGTAAAATGTAAAGACATATAGCAAAAATAGACTAAAATGACCAATTGGGGTCCAACAGCCCTGGATCAGCAGGGATTTATCTGGAATTTTCAATTCCATGGGCCCTAACTTTAGCCGGGGGTCTGGAGGCCGCAAGGCTCCCAGTGGGGTCCAGGGGCAACACCCTGGTCAGGGGTCCAGGGGAGCGAACCTCCCCGGCCGAAATTAGATTTAAGCATTTTGCATGTGCCTAGACAGCCGACCCTTTTTTCTTGTTTTTTATTTTTATATATCAACAGTCTTAGTTTACTCCAGGAACATATTTTAGAAAAAAACTTTTGGCGAAAGAAATAATATTGACCATGGCACTTTTCATAACACTTAAACCTGATGGTATAAAATGACATGTTGTCCATTGTAGAATAGGTTAATACTGTGGGTGGGGGTCTAATCTACTATACCAGACTGAGAAATGTGTGTAATGCAAATCAAAATAAGTTCCTTTTTGTAACCATAGCCTTTCTATGACATCTATCTAGTATATAATGTAAGATGTATGGCATTAACATTCACCTGTGCAGTTGTGAGTTTGGAGTCCATAAGGGGTGACCCCTTCAAAGGCTGAATTTCCAATAATAATTACTGTCATGTCATGAGATAACCTGCTTCATTCTGGCGAGTTCATTATCAATCACACGCCAGCCAGCCACCAACTTGTTTATTCTTTGTTGTCATGGTTCCAGCCAATAGAAAATTGTTTATGTTCATGAGTCAGTCAATGCACTCTGAGTTCATACATGTACATCCACGAATCCTTGGATGTAAACATTGGCGTGCAGCTGTCCGCTTGTGTCATTGGATCTTAAAATCCGACACATGCGCAGTGGAGCAGTCTAGTCATGAGATTGACTTGCATTCTGCATTACTATTAACTTGGACACTAAACCTCACTTGAACACTTTAAACAAAGTTTTACCAACAAATAATGATTTAGAAGCAACTGAAACAGAAATATATTCACGATGCTATAAAGTCTCGAAAACTAATGACATTTCAAAATTCGTTCCAGAAGCATAAAAGTTTTGCTTTTTTCAAATGTTCCTCCAATTAAATTGATTTTCCAATGAAAATCGCTATGGTTTCAAATGATTTTATGACTGTCTTTGAAGTAAATTGCTTCATTGTACTGATCGATCAACTAATTTACAAAGACATACGAAACTGGGGAGAATTGACCAGGATTTTAGTCAGTGCTAATGAAGCACACCATATTCTATTCCATGTCGGACAACTGCTTTATTCCGTTTTTTTTCTTTTGATAAGCGTTTGGAATGCACAGATCTAGGACGCTTTTGTTTGAAAATCCTTGCGCCCATTCTATCTGCAGTTTTGACAGACGCATTAACCACAGTTATATGCGCTTTTGCAGCATTCGGTGCGCCCTTTTAGCGCACTACAACGAATCAGGTGCGTTTTTTCTGGATTTGATGCACGATTTAGCACATGGCGCAGCCCAGATAAATCCCTGGATCAGTGTTATATCCAAAATTGTGTTGTAACGAAGCGTGTTATAAAGAGGTCCAGGTGTGTATGAATTTTAATATTTCAATCTGTCTACTAAACTTAACAGTTTGCTTCTTGAATTTGTACAAGAATAAACTAATAATTTAATTAGTCATCTCCCTCGTTTACTAGGCTTGACATTGCTGTACAAGAACAAGCTTTATAAAACACATTTTTGCAACCTATATTCAAAGCAATCACAGTATTCAACAGGCAATTGTTGCTCAAGATAAAGCTGTATAGGACTCTCAGTCTATTCCTGCCCTCAAAATCATTTGGATATTCATAATTACAATACCTGGATCTACTGTTGAAATATAATTTAGTGCATGTAGCATGTATGGGACCCTAGTACCAGCGCTTTGGGTGAGAAGGGCAATATATATTTTAAGAGATTTGGAGAGAACAAGTAAATATTCTAAGGGAGCTGGAGAGCAAGTAAAATATTTTGGGGTTTCAGGGAGCAAGCAGCTGAGGGAGACACTTCCTCTTTGCAAAAAAAAAAAAAATGGCCAAGATTTGGCACAAACTTCAAGAAAATGGCAAAAAAAATTCGCAAATGGCGAAAGTGATGGCGAAAGAAAAATATATCCTAGCGCAAACCCTGAGTATCATATTTTCTCATATTTGAAACCAGTTTGATCCAATTTCTTTGTTTATAGTTAAAAAAGTCAATCATGCAGTAATCACACTGCAACTACTAGAGTTGCACTTTTGGTTAATCTACCTTTCGAACCCTGTAACTTTCTTATTTTTTTTTCTGATTTTCTTGATCTTTTTACCAAATTAAAGGGCGGGGTGCAAACTGCACGAAAGAGGCACAACAGGTCGATGCACCGTGCTAATTTACTATAGCTGAAGCACTATCAAATTTATGGTAATAATTCACCGAAAAGGGCTTAATGATTTATTATTATGTAGAGATAAATAGTAATCAGTGGAGGAGAGATGCCCAATTGAGTATCACTGACCTAGATAGCTTTGACAGGTAAATGTTACTATTAATAGCAATTTGATACTCAATTGGGCATCTTTTTGTCATTTTTATAGTACTCTCAGAAAATCGAAAAAATGTATCACAGTTTTTAACCGATTTCCACCAATTTTGGAGAGCTTAAAGATGAATGAATTTCCAAACTTTTGACCGTTCAGATTTTTTTTTAATTGTCTAGAAAACAAGTTATTAAGGTTTAAAATCGGGATTTTTTTCTGATTTTCTGTGATTCCTATTTGGGAGCTAGAAAAAAAAAGTGATGCCCATTTAGGAAACGGTGATTCCTATTCAGGAACATATAATAAGATCTATGATTCCTGAATGGGATACAAATAGTCTGTGAAGTCTTCCTTGTGAAGAACTTTGTTTACCAGAGCCTCACTGACTTAACTGTCATGTTATTTTCTGAATGCATTTCTGTATCTCATATCGATCATAGAGATGTTCCACATTCAACCTTTTTTCATTTTAATGGCCAGAGTGTATTCTAAGTTCAGTTTCACAATCATTTATACAAGTGCGTTCAGTTATTGATCTGCCCCTGCCATATTCAGAAATAAATTGACAACTCTTCTTGCTTTTGAACAATCTTCACTGGCAAGAAATAGACATCTGGATGAATTTGTTTATATAATGTGTTAAGTGTGTCTATAAATATTTACTCTGTATATTGAACTTCTAGAGTTATGATGCTGTATGCCTAAATTGATTACATAACATAAGGAGCCAATTGTTTTAACAAAAAATTCGCTGATATTTGAGTTTCAAAGAATCCACAAGGAATCATGGTTAATGGTTTGTAATTTTGTTTGTAAATTATGAAAGAATAACCATGTTTGTCAGTACTACAGCTGAAAATTTGGTGTCTTTATCAGCACTATTTACAAAGTTACACTCTGATTTTCATTCATTGTACATTTTACAATTTCATGGTAAAGCGGTTGTTACAATATAAAACTAAGCATGTCAGTGTTATTTTGCAAGAACTAATATTCCACCAGAGCGGTTTTACGAACAAAGCTTGCTTGTGGGTTCCTTCATGAGGTAAGCATGCCTTAAGAGTTTATCAATATTGACAGGAGTGGGTGGGGTATGTTAAACAGACATCTACTGTGTTTTTTAATCTGTCAATCAAATGATGATGTGCATTTATTGCTAATAGATGTCACAGATACAAGGAATGACTAAATATACATGTAGTTATTCTTTTAAAATTTTAAATAGCTTGGTTTAGAATTGGAAATGGAACTGGTTTTCGTGGGACCCATTTCCTGGAAAAATGGAATGCATGTGAATAAAAATTACACAAAGCCTACATGTCTAGGATACATAATCTGAAAAATTAAAGATTATTTTGGGGTCATGGAAATGTATTTCTCTGGAAAAAGTTAGTGTAAACATGTTTTTCTGGAAAATTCTCGAAGTGAGTATTTTTGGGCGGCTCGTGTGCACTTATTGTTTGCTGAAAGATGACATGCCTTTTGTTTCAGGTTCTTATGTGACTGAAGTCAATGACTACATCGAAAAACCTGGCTTATTTTTTTTTTTCAAAAAGCTAAGAAAAATGGGTCCGACGAATGACTCACTTGCTCTGAGCTTACCTGAACTCATTTCGCAATCATGTATACACAAATCCATGTATTTGCAACATATTCAACAGCCCCATGAATAAAGCATGCTAAAGAATATAATATTGTTGACAAAAATAAACAATGCTTTTTTATACAAGTAAATCTTCAAACATAAATATACAGTGACCACACATAAGTCCTTACAGTACTATGGAGTCACCTATATCTTTGTAGTCTGCCAAAATGTGGGTTGGCATTTCATCATAAAATTCGTGGTTTGTTTTCTTGGCACAGAATACCATAGGGGACTGGGACTTTCACAGAGAAACATTTATACTTAGGCTATGTCTCACTGCTCATATTCATGATATTTAAATCCTCTTGTATAGGCTTTAAGTCATGGGAATCACCAGGACATTCACAGACAGACATTCTTCTAATACATGTATCAATAATGTATTTTGCGGATTAAGGATGAATACAAAGAATATTGCCTTGTACAGCTGTATTAATACTACTAGTTTTTGACATCCTTTACTGGCATGTTAATTTCCATGACTTAAACCCTATAGAAGAGGTTTTGAATATCACGAAGAGGAGATATGAGTCATTGCTTAACAATAAATTTAGCCCACTTAGCCCCTCGGTGAAACAATCATGAAACTGTATGATGAAATGCCAACCCACGTTTTGACAGAATACAAAGTCATGGGTGACTTTAGAGTACTTTAAGACATGCTTACCTCATGAAGGAACCCATAAGCAAGCTTTGGTCATAAAACCGTCCTAGTAGAATATTAGTTTTCTTGCAAAAACACTGACATGCTTAGCTTTATATTGTAACAACCGCTTTACCACGAAATTCTAAAATGTACAGCTCCGTTTCATAAGTTAAGTACATACCGATTTGTTTCATAAATAATAGCATAGCAGTACCCGTACTTGAAGCTTGGCCAAATGTTATTGTTCGCCACTTTTTCATGACAAAGATTATTGAAGATTTGAACGGATTTCGCGAAGTCAATCCTAATACATAGAATTATTCACTGATTGTAACAATTTAGATTTTGATCGATTTATAAATAGAAAATAACACATAAAATATGATAAGCGCCATAATATATACTTTTTGTGACACAAATATCAATGTTAGACATTGATTTCTTACATTACAGGACAGTTTGAACTAAAATGCATTATTCTAGTAAAATGACAGAGCGTCCAGGAGACTACACCTTATACAATATTTGGTCTACCCTATGTACAGTCGAGTTTATTGAAGCTTGAAATCTTGCATCCTACTAGCCTGTCTAACCTTGTTTCGACTGTCGTTTCGCCATTTTGTGTCCCCGTATCTTTTTGAGCGGCTTTCTTTGGATCAAATATTTATATTCAACTGTTTGACCAGTGTAATTTGTAAACAAACGGTTGTATGTGTAATTATGTATCAAACGCTGACTGATTGTATACTTTGGTGTACCACGGCTATGTGGGTGCAATATTTCAAGCTTCAATAAACTTGAATATACACAGGGTACACCAAAAAGCATGTTAGGTGTAGTATGCCGGGTGATATGCCAATTTAACGATATAATCTGGTTTTGGTTAAAACTTTCTTGAAGTGTATGAAATCAATGTTAAAGTTTATATTTGTATCCCTGAAGTTATGATATTTTGCTTGTCATTTTAAAATGTTACTATTGATAGATCAATCGATTAAATTCTAAAATGTTACAATTACTGAATAGTTTTATGTATTAAGTTTGACATAACAAAATCCGTTCAAATCTGCAAACACCCAATAACATTTGGCCAAGCTTCAAGTACGTGTACTGCTATGCCATTACTTATGAAACAAATCGGTATGTACTTAACTTATGAAACGGAGCTGTACAATGAATGAAAATCAGCGGTGTTACATTGTAAAAAGAGCTCATAAAGACACCAAATTTTCGGCCGTATTACAAAAATGGCTATTCTTTCGTAATTTACAAACAAAATTACAAACGATTAACCATGGTTCCTTGTGGTATCTTTGAAAATCGAATACCAGCGAATTTTTTTGTTAAAAATTTGGCTCCATATGTTATGTGATCAAAGAAGGCATACAGCATCACAAACTCTGGAAGTTGTATATTATACAGAGTAAATATTTATAGACACACTTAACACATTGTATAAACAAATTCATCCAGATGTCTATTTCTTGCCAGTGAAGATTGTTCAAAAGCAAGAAGAGTTGTCAATTTATTTCTGAATATGGCAGGGGCATATCAATAACTGAACGCACTTGTATAAATGATTGTGAAACTGAACTTAGAATACACTCTGGCCATTAAAATGAAAAAAGGTTAAATGTGGAACATCTCTATGATCGATATGAGATACAGAAAGGTATTCAGAAAATAACATGACAGTTAAGTCAGTGAGGCTCTGGTAAACAAAGTTCTTCAACAGGAAGCATAACAAACTATTTGTATCCCATTCAGGAATCATAGATCTTATTATATGTTCCTAAATAGGAATCACCGTTTCCTAAATGGGCATCACTTTTTTTTTTCTAGCTCCCAAATAGGAATCACAGAAAATCAGAAAAAAATCCTGATTTTAAACCTTAATAACTTTTTTTCTAGACAATTAAAAAAAAATCTGAACCGTCAACGGTCAAAAGTTTGGAAATTTATTCATCTTTAAGCTCTCCAAAATTGGTGGAAATCGGTTAAAAACTGTGATACATTTTTTCGAGTTTCTGAGAGTACTATGAAAATGACAAAAAGATGCCCAATTGAGTATCAAATTGCTATTAATAGTAACATTTACCTGTCAAAACTATCTAGGTCAGTGATACTCAATTGGGCATCTCTCCTCCACTGGTAATTGCTAAATAATAATTGGCGGTAGCACATTTGCATTTATTTTTCAAAAAATGTGGTTTATTTTTGCGCACAATTTTCCCAGGTATGATATTTATGAAATTTGGAAATGTTTTAATAGAAATTTGTATTAATCTGTTTAAGCTATCTTAAATTTACCATCTATTTGTATACAAATAAAATTTGCAGGACAAGGGAAACAACTGAAGTCAAGTGATTGAACAGTAACAGTTCAAGGGAGACAATGCAAGCAGCAGATCTAGAAGTGATCAAAGAGATTCCAGGTTACAAGGTGATCCTGAAGACCGTCCTCAAGTCACAGATACAACAGCTGGTAAGGAAAACTTGCCCATGCAGAGAATATGTTCAGCTGTAAAAATTGAAAATTTCATCAGAAAAATTTTGATATTTTTAATATTAATAATTATTGCTTATAATAACATACATCGTGGGTACACGAAAAATAGGTATACCCCTGCAAACCCCAGTTCTTCTGTATAATGCACCAGTCATTTGTAACCACTGCTTCCCCACCTATGGAGAAGGGCGGGGATTATGACTTTTCAGTTTCAGTGCCTTGCTATAAGCCCCACCCCCAGGGGGCAAACTGGAGGTCAAAACTTTGCTCTTTGCCCCGCCCTTTGCAATAGAAAATCTCCCTGGGGTAAGGATTCTAATGTCAAAACCCTGTCATTTTCTCTGCACTGCGGTGACACTTGAAAAGTAATTGCCCTGCACTTTAGCCCGGCTGTCCCCCACCCTTCTTTCCCATAGGTGTGTGTGTGTGTGGGGGTGGGGGGGGTGCTGTGGCTACAAATGACTGGTGCATAAAAGTGGGGTTAAAGGGGGTATTTATTTCCTAATGTTTCTCAATGAATTCAGATGGTTGTTTTGAGTTAATTAGTTTAGGATAATTGTTGGGCAGAAGCATTCAAGTTCATACTTTGTGTCTTCTTTGAATAGGCACTAAGTAAGTACATGTAATGGGTGATTGGTCGTAATTCTTAATATAGGAGGCTGGACTCTGATCAACAGTTGGACTCTTGATCTGAAAACACCCAGCATTTGAACAAGGTATCAAACGTTGTACAATATTGGTATCAGCTGCAAAATATGGTAACACGACAATTGGTATCAGCTGCAAAATATGGTAACACGACAACTCACCGACAGACAACTGACCGAATAACTCGCTAACAAAAACTCATCGACAGAAAAAAACTCACAGACAAACCAACTCACTGACAATGACAAGTTACCGACACTTCAACTCAACAATAAAACACCTATTATATTCATATGCAATTATTGTTTGAAACTTCTGCTATCTTATGTTCGAGTCAAGATATTAACAGGGATTTATCTGGAATTTTTGTTGGAAGGGCTGAAGGCCCATCCAACAAAAATTCCATGGGCCCTAACTTTAGCCAGGGGTCTGGGGGCCGCAAGGCTCCCAGTGGGGTCCAGGGGCAATGCCCTGGTGAGGGGTCCAGGGGAGCGAAGCTCCCCGGCCTCGCTCCCCGGCCGAAATTAGATTTAAGCATTTTGCATGTGCCTAGACAGCCTCTTCTTAGACCCTTTTTTCTTGTTTTTTGTTTTTATATATCAACAGTCTTAGTTTACTCCAGGAACATATTTTGGCGAAAGAAATAATATTGACCATGGCACTTTTCATAACACTTAAACCTGATGGTATAAAATGACATGTTGTCCATTGTAGAATAGGTTAATACTGTGGGTGGGGGTCTAATCTACTATACCAGACTGAGAAATGTGTGTAATGCAAATCAAAATAAGTTCCTTTTTGTAACCATAGCCTTTCTATGACATCTATCTAGTATATAATGTAAGATGTATGGCATTAACATTCACCTGTGCAGTTGTGAGTTTGGAGTCCATAAGGGGTGACCCCTTCAAAGGCTGAATTTCCGCTGAAAATAAAATTTTGTTTGTTTGTCCTTTACCTACCTACCCACAATTTATCCCCCTACTCAAAAAATTATATTGCATTTTCTGGAGGAAAAATATTTTCATTTTTCTATGGCTGAATATATGACAGTTTGCATAATTTGGGTTTTTATCGAATGTTAGTATACAAACTTAAAATTTGCCTTTCCTGGAAAATCTGTACACTTTTTGTGAAAGAACTTTTCATTTTAATATATACTTGCCTATATTACGTAGTATTTTATGCAAAATTAAAGGAGATGCTCACTAGACTAAAATGTTGAAACTTATTTTTCTATTTTCTACAGAAAGCAAAATATAATATAATTATTTCCCTACCTACCTACCTGAGACTAAAATGCTGGGTAGGTAAAGGACAAACAAACAATTTTTTAATTCAGGCCTAATAAATTACTGTCATGTCATGAGATTGACTTGCATTCTTCATTACTATTAACTTTGACACTAAACCTCACTTGAACACTTTAAACAAAGTTTTACCAACAAATAATGATTTAGAAGCAACTGAAACAGAAATATATTCACGATGCTATAAAGTCGCGAAAACTAATGACATTTCAAAATTCGTTCCAGAAGCATAAAAGTTTTGTTTTTTCAAATGTTCCTCCAATTAAATTGATTTTCCAATGAAAATCGCTATGGTTTCAATTAATTAGCTCACCTGAGCCATTAGGCTCACAAGGTGAGCTTATAGGATGGCCATGATCCGTCGTCCGTCCGTCGTCCGTCCGTCCGTCGTCCACCATTTTCAAAGATCTTCTTCTCTGAAACCGCTGGGCCAACCAAAGCCAAATTTTATATGAAGCATCTATGGGAAGGGGGAACCAATGTGTATATAAATAATCCAGGTCACATGACCAAGATGGCCGCCATGCCCATATATGGTAAAAACCCTTCAAAAATCTTCTTCTCCAGAACCGGTGGACTGATTTCAACGAAACTTGGCATGAAGCATTGATGGCTCAAGCACTACAATGTATATATAAATCATGACCCTGTGATGACCTTGACTTATTTTACGGCAAGGTCAACATAGGTCGCCAATGCATTTGAATGGGGAAAACTTTTAAAATGTCATTTAAAGTCATTTAAAGTGAAAGTCTTGCAGGAAATGGGCAGTAGGACTGAATATTAATGATTCTGAAAAAAAATGGACCCCAGGGGCTCATATGCCCCCCACCCTGGGGCGATATGCATGTATATTACCATAATATTCAAACATCATCTCCTCTGAAACCGCTTGGCCAATCAAAGCCAAATTTTATGTGAAGCATCAATAGGAAGGGGTAATCAATGTGTATATAAATAATCCAGGTCACATGACCAAGATGGCCGCGATGCCCATATATGGTAAAAACCCTTCAAAAATCTTCTTCTCCAGAACAGGTGGATCGATTTCAAAGAAACTTGGCATGAAGCATCAATGGCTCAAGCACTACAATGTATATATAAATCATGACCCTGTGATGACCTTGACTTATTTTACGGCAAGGTCAACATAGGTCGCCAATGCATTTGAATGGGGAAAACTTTTAAAATGTCATTTAGAGTCATTTAAAGTGAAAGTCTTGCAGGAGATGGGCAGTAGGACTGAATATTAATGATTCTGAAAAAAATTGGACCCCAGGGGCTCATATGCCCCCACCCTGGGGCAATATACATGTATATTACCATAATATTCAAACATCATCTCCTCTGAAACCGCTTGGCCAATCAAAGCCAAATTTTATGTGAAGCATCAATAGGAAGGGGTAATCAATGTATATATAAATAATCCAGGTCACATGACCAAGATGGCCGCGATGCCCATATATGGTAAAAACCCTTCAAAAATCTTCTTCTCCAGAACAGGTGGATTGATTTCAAAGAAACTTGGCATGAAGCATCGATGGTTGAAGTACTACAATGTGCATATAAATCATGACCCTGTGATGACCTTGACCTTTTTTATGGCAAGGTCAACATAGGTCGCCAATGCATTTGAATAGGGAAAACTTTTAAAATGTCATTTAAAGTGAAAGTCTTGCAGGAAATGGGCAGTAGGACTGAATATTAATGATTCTGAAAAAAATTGGACCCCAGGGGCTCATCTGCCCCCACCCCGGGGCAATATACATGTATATTACCATAATATTCAAACATCTTCTCCTCTGAAACCACTTGGCGAATCAAAGCCAAATTGTATGTGAAGCATCTATGAAATGGGGGAATTAATGTATTTATAAATTATCTAGTTCACATAACCAAGATGGCTGCCATGCCCATATATGGTAAAAACCCTTCAAAAATCTTCTTCTCTGAATTTTGAGGACCGATTTCAAAGAAACTTGGTATGAAGTACCAATGGCTGAAGTACTACAATGTATATATAAATCATGACCTTGTGGTGACCTTGACCTATTTTACGACAAGGTCAACATAGGTCGCCAATGCATTGGAATGGGGAAAACTTTTAAAAAGTCATTTGAGGTGAAAATCTTGCAGGAAATGGGTAGTAGGACTAAATATTAATGATTCTGAAAAAAAAAATGGACCTAAGGGCTCATACATGTATGTCCACACCCCGGGGCAATATACATGTATATTAGGGCTGAGTATCGCCTGCTAAAACCGCATCGCGATATATCGCGGTACGGGAAATGCATATCGCAATGCGTATTGAATATATCGTACAAACAGGAAAGTCAATTTTCAATTTCTTATCGAAGCCAAAATTTGTTGCACTAGAATGGGAATCAATTTTACAACATTTGTAGTATGACTGATATTATTGTAAACAACATGCAAAATTTTTATGCGACATCAGGTTGTTTTGAAGTGCCAAAATAGATGTATGTTCCAAAAATAACCACATGATTGACAGCTCAACAGGGGAGGCAAATACGCACATGTAATGTATTGGACTGGTTTCAAGCTAATTACCTGTAAAAATTCGATAGCAGGACCGATTGTAAATACACAGTCTGTGGTTGTACTCGTTTGGATTATTTTGGGTGTTAGTATAAAACCCGGACTGTGTTACGATATACCGGAATCCTTGTATGGGCGTACCGGTATACCGTACCGCGAGCACTGTACCGCAGTATACCGCTATATCGGTATATCGTTACACCCCTAATGTATATTACCATAATATTAAAAACATCTTCTCCTCTAAAACCACTTGGCCAATTGAAGCCAAATTTTATGTGAAGCATCTATAGGATGGGGGAACCAATGTGTATATTAATAATCTAAGTCACATGACCAAGATGGCCACCATGCCCTTATATGGTAAAAACCCTTCAAATATCTTCTCTGAAACCAATAGATTGATTTTAATCAAACTTGGCGTGAAGCATCCATGGACAGAATATTGATTAGTCTGAAAAAAGAAAACGGCCCAAGGGCTTCATCTGCCCCTGCACTGGGGTTAAATACCATAATATTCAAACATGTTTATTGGTATATGCAGCAGACTCAGGTGAGCGTTTACAGGACCATTGGTCCTCTGGTTTTATGACTGTCTTTGAAGTAAATTGCTTCATTGTACTGATCGAACAACTAATTTACAAAGACATACGAAACTGGGGAGAATTGACCAGGATTTTAGTCAGTGCTAATGAAGCACACCATATTCTATTCCATGTCGGACAACTGCTTTATTCCGTTTTTTTTTCTTTTGATAAGCGTTTGGAATGCACAGATCTAGGACGCTTTTGTTTGAAAATCCTTGCGCCCATTCAATCTGCAGTTTCGACAGACGCATTAACCACAGTTATATGCGCTTTTGCAGCATTCGGTGCGCCCTTTTAGCGCACTACAACGAATCAGGTGCGTTTTTAGCTCACCTGAGCCGAAGGCTCACAGGTGAGCTTATAGTATACCCATGCTCCGGCGTCCGTCGTCGTCCGTCGTCGTCCGTCGTCCGTCGTCCGTCGTTCACAATTTCAAAGATCTTCTCCTCTGAAACCACAAGGCCAATCGAAGCCAAACTTCACGTGGAGCATCCTTAGGAAGGGGGAACGAAAGTTTGTATAAATGGTCCAGGTCACATGACCAAGATGGCCGCCATGGCTATAAATAGCTAAAACCTTTAAAAATCTTCTTCTCCAGAACCAGAAGGCCTATGTTTTTGAAACTTGGCATGAAGCATCAGGCAATTGAGCTCTACAAAGTTTGTATAAATCATGACCCTGGGATGACCTTGACCTGTTTTACGGCAAGGTCAACTTAGGCCGCCCATGCATTTGAATGGGAAAAAATAGAAAAATGTCATTGAATGGCAGAAAACTTGCTAGGAATGAGCAAATGGACAGCATATTCATGTTTATGAAAATATTTTGGGCCCAGAGGGTTGTCTGCCCCTGCCCCGGTGCTATATCCATGTGTATGACCATAATATTCAAACATCTTCTTCTCTGAAACCGCTTGGCCAATCAAAGCCAAACTTTTTGTGGAGCATTCTTAGGAAGAGTGAATGAAAGTTTGTATAAATGGTCAAGGTCACATGACCAAGATGGCCGCCATGGCTATAAATAGCAAAAACCTTTAAAAATCTTCTTCTCCAGAACCATAAGGCCTATGATTTTGAAACTTGGCATGAAGCATCAGGCAATGGAGCTCTACAAAGTTTGTATAAATCATGACCCTGGGATGACCTTGACCTGTTTTACGGCAAGGTCAACTTAGGCCGCCCATGCATTTGAATGGGAAAAAATAGAAAAATGTCATTTAATGGCAGAAAACTTGCTAGGAATGAGCAAATGGACAGAATATTCATGTTTATGAAAATATTTTGGGCCCAGAGGGTTGTCTGCCCCTGCTCCAGTGCTATATACATGTGTATGACCATAATATTCAAACATCTTCTTCTCTGAAACCGCTTGGCCAATCAAAGCCAAACTTTATGTGGAGCATTCTTAGGAAGAGTGAATGAAACGTTGTATAAATGGTCAAGGTCACATGACCAAGATGGCCGCCATGGCTATAAATAGCAAAAACCTTTAAAAATCTTCTTCTCCAGAACCATAAGGCCTATGATTTTGAAACTTGGCATGAAGCATCAGGCAATGGAGCTCTACAAAGTTTGTATAAATCATGACACTGGGATGACCTTGACCTTTTTACGGCAAGGTCAACTTAGGCCGCCGATGCATTTGAATGGGGAAAAAATAGAAAAATGTCATTTAATGGCAGAAAACTTGCTAGGAATGAGCAAATGGACAGAATATTCATATTTATGAAAATATTTTGGACCCAGAGGGTTGTCTGCCCCTGCCCTGGGGCTATATACATGTGTATGACCATAATATTCAAACATCTTCTCTGAAACCGCTTGGCCAATCAAAGCCAAACTTTTTGTGGAGCATTCTTAGGAAGAGTGAATGAAAGTTTGTATAAATGGTCAAGGTCACATGACCAAGATGGCTGCCATGGCTATAAATAGTAAAAACCTTTAAAATTTTCTTCTCCAGAACCAGAAGGCCTATGATTTTGAAACTTGGCATGAAGCATCAGGCAATGGAGCTCTACAAAGTTTGTATAAATCATGACCCTTGGATGACCTTGACCTTTTTTACAGCAAGGTCAACTTAGGTTGCCCACGCATTTGAATGGGGAAAATTGTTAGGGCAAAACTTGCAGTAAATTGGCAAATGGACTGAATCTTTATGATTTAAAAAAGAAATTGCCTCCAGAGGTTGCTCTGGGGTTATATACATGTATATTACCATTCTAGTCAAACAAATTTATTGGTATATATCTCAGGTCTCAGGTGAGCGTTTACAGGACCATTGGTCCTCTGGTTTCTGGATTTGATGCGCAATTTAGCACATGGCGCAGCCCAGATAAATCCCTGATTAACTATAAATTTCTCTCGAATATATTTCTTTCACATTAGAATTTGATTCTGCAGCCATTGTAAGTTGCTTACATGTAGGTATACAATCATTTTTGTTTATTATTAACAATGTAAAAGTGTCTACTTTTGCCCCACGCTTTTGTGACATTTGACTTTAAACACTCATTCTGCCGTAAATTAGTCAGTGATAAAATGTTTTTGTCTACATATTACCTGAATGTGGACTAATAAAGCTTTACATCATTAAATGTTCCGTTTCCAATTGCTTTTTATGACATTCTCTGTTGATCAGTGTCGGTGACTGTTGGCGAGTATCGGCGAATTTTCTCATTCTTTGTCGGTGACTTGTCCTGTCTGTCAGTAGTCGTGTCGGTAAGTTGGTTGTCGGTGAATATTTGCTGTTGGTGAGTTGTCATGTCAGCCAGTTGTCTGTCGGTGAGTTGTCATAGATTCGCAAAATATATCTGTGAGGCCATTCTTACTCTTCTGGCTATCAGTTCATTAAATCATGGCAAAAGAATTTGCACTGTTTGTAGCAGTGCTTGCACTAGTGGACGTTTTGGGCATTTTTACGTCTTGAAATGAGTCCCGTACGTTGAAAAATGACACAGCAAACGTCATTTGACTTCCACAAAAATCCTCCACGCCCTGCAGCAAGGCATGCGACGTATCGCCAGAGATGAAAATTTACCTTTTTCAGTGTATTGAAAACCATCTTAAAACTGTTTATCTAGGGATTAGTGACAGCAGACCATGCCTTCAGGGTGTAAAGGTGTCTCATTGTAAGTGTTGAGTAGAGTATTTTGTGTCAAAATAATAAACAGATCAATAGTGGAGCGGCTTAATGAGAAAATACTTCAGTTGATGATACAAGCATGACATTTTCACCATATGCTCTTTACATGACACACATTAAATTCTGATCCCTAGCCACTTGAAATTCCGCCATTTTCAAGATGGCCGCCAAAAACCAAAATGGCCGACAGTTGTGAAAGAAATACATGTAGTAAATTGCTCATATCTTAGGTTCTTTTCATCATAGAACAACAATATTGATACCAAAATGAATCTACATGATTGTTCTTTGAATTAAAGTTCCAATATGCAAATTACCTCATTTGCATATTTATGAATATTAATGATATCTTACTTTTTTGGCTAAAATTGAAAAAAAAAAAACACATCTTATTTTCTGAACGATGTAAAATATTAATTGAAATGGATATCTATGGCTTTGATATTGCTAGACCATAAAATATCATAAATCAACAAAAGCTAATTAGCATGTTCATGAATATTCATTTTAAAACATTTTAAGACTTTGTATGCCAGTATCTATCAGTTTAGTTTAAAAGTTCATACAGTTAATTGCTTAAAGCTTAGGTCCTGTTCATCATAGAACATCAGTATTGATACCAAAAATGAAGCGTAATGATTGTTCTTTCCAATGAAGTTCAAATTTGCAAATTACTTCATTTGCATATTTATGAATATTAAAAGGTCTTATTTTGTTGCCAAAAACTTGAAAAAACAATAAATCACATCTCATTCTCTAAATGATGTAAAATGTTAAATGAGATTGATAACTGTGGCTTTGATATTTCTACACCACAAAGAAGAGTGATAAATTAACAACTGCCAATTAGCATATTCATGAATATTCATTTTTAAATACATCAAGACTGTATCAGTTTAGTTAAGAAAGTTCATTCTGTAAATTGTCTATAAATATCACTTTCATTGTAAAGTAAATGTCATTAATACAAGATATATGTCATTGTACTTTCTTTCTAAGCTCGCACGAGTTCACTGGCTAACTGAATGTCAAAACGTATTAATCATATAAATGATGTTTGATCCCTATAGTGCATACCTATGCATATATTTAAACTAAAAATTGACAATTTATGTTTGTGGTGAGCTTCCCACGATTAAATTATTTCTCATCAATTATTTGCTTGCATCTACTAAGTCTGTCGACTGATCATATCATCATCTGCCAAATCTAAAGGGTCACTGAAGAGGCTTGAATAGCTGAAACCGCGGTATGGCCCATCACCTTTCTCACAAATATACTCACTGCTCTTAAAGGATCTCAGTTTTATTTTTATTTGCTATTACTGCAGCTGGTGTTGTGCCTGTGGCGGCCCTAAAAGTCTTCCCGTACAGCATTCATAGTGCAGATTATATTTTCCTTTTGGTCCTTTGAGATCAGAGAGGGTATTTTTAGAAATCAGAAAATTATTATCGGTTAAGATTCATTTTCTAACCAACGTTTACTGCAATTGGCCCCATTTTGATTAAACAAGTCTTTATTATTGACTACCCTGTTAAAAGTTGCAAAATTACAGCAATTCTCTTTGGTTCCATGTTGCCAATTCTAAAGGGTCACTGAACTGAAAGGCTTGAATAGGCGAAACCACGGTATGGCCCTTCACCTTTCTCACAAATATACTCACTGCTCTTAAAGGATCCCTTAAAGGATTCGGCTTACGATATGTTTCATGGTATAAGTGCCTGATTGTTGGTTTGGTTTTTTCCCACCTCGGTTTTTGGAGTGGGAATCTATTTCTGATTGCGCCTTTTCCTGATCTTTGCCTACTTGTACCTTTTTATCTTTATTCTTAGACGACCTCTCCACTCTGAGTGATTCTACGGATTGGCAGTATCCAGTCTAACCAACCTTCTTTTAGTCGTCCAACAACACTTCATCCCATGATTTCCTTAGCTTGCCGGATCTATATATTTTGTGCAACTACATTTAGATTCCGTACTTGAGAAATAAAGCCTTTAATGCGCTCTCCATGTCCATACCATCTCATCTTGCTGGAGCAAAGCACTACATAAATATCCTGAAGTCCAAGCTTTGAGAGAGGGGAGTCTGAAATCACTTCATCATTCGCCTTGAAATTACAGATCCAGCACATCATTGCACGGTCACTGCGCTGCAGGCGACAAAGTGTAGCCAGTTATTGCCCATGCTTCTGCTGCATGTGGCAGTACATAAGTTGAATACACTTGACCTCTGGTCAAACGCGGCAGATTGCGATTGGTGTGGAGAGGGAGTAGTTGGCGGAACTTGCCCTAAGCCGATTTGCAGTTCGTGACTGCAGCCAGTTCACAACGTCCGCCAGCAGAAAGCATGTCTCCCAGATAACAGAACTCTGGTACAGCTTCAACTTTTTCGCCATCAACTAGAACTTCCTTCACTAGCCTTCCATCTATGGGACGCGCCTTTCCTAAGCAGCCAGCACAGCTGTAATCAGGATCACGGCGCAAGGAGCCTTTGATTCCGTTGCATTTCTTGTGGACCCAGGACAAGCATCCACCACGGAAGACGGCATTTCTTCATACACCTGTTTGACAGACGCCACATGGATTCTTTCCAGGTTTAGATTGAGGACAGAGACCATGATCTTTGTCTTCTCCATGTTCACTCAAAGAACTTTCCTATCAATCTCTGCTTTCCAAGTCTTACAGGTTGTTCTTCCATGGACGACAGTGTCATATCATAAGTCATCTGCATACAGCAGAACCCAAGGGCAGCCTGTGCAGAACTCCCTGGATAAAGCATATAGCACAATAATGAAGAGTAGCGGGCTATGGAACACCTACTACTTTGACACCAAACTCCTCACTGTATCCACTGCCCTCTCTTAAAATATGTATACTCTTATACATGGACTGGACCAGACACACTAGTCATTCGTCAATTCTTAGTTTCGCATTGGCCACCAGATTACATCCCTCAGGAATCGACCAACTGCTTTCTTCAGATCAACGACGGCCATGTAGAGTTGCTTGTTAGTGCCCAAGTGCTTCTCTTGTATTTGATGAACACATCAATCAGTGAAATAAAAAAATCATAATTTATAATTGCCAGTACGGCTCATTTCAAGCATACCAGAATGGGCGACAACATACTTGAAAGATCTTAGCTAATTGCTTTCTCCAAATGCACATGGTCACAGTATTCTAACCCGGACCTCATATTAAGACATATGCCAGAAAACATTCCAGGGTGTACGTTTTTAGCTCACCTGAGCCGAAGGCTCACAAGGTGAGCTAATAGGATAGCCATGATCCGGCGTCCGTCCGTCGTCCGTCGTCCGTCGTCGTCCACAATTTCAAAGATCTTCTTCTCTGAAACCGCTTGGCCGATCTAGTTGAAATTTTATGTGGAGCCTCCTTGGGTAGTGGCATTTCAAGTTTGATCGCGAAATCCAGGTCACATGACCAAGATGGCCGCCACGCCCATATATGGTAAAAACCCTTCAAAAATCTTCTTCTCCAGAACCGGTGGGCCGATTTCCACGAAACTTGGCATGTAGCATCGGGGACTTCAGCCCATCATAGTTTGATAAAATGATGACCCTTGGATGACCTTGACCTATTTTACGGCAAGGTCAAATTTGGAAACATAGGCTTTTACATAGGAAAAAGTGAAAACTATGGATTTTTTGAAAACTATTGCAGCCTGAGGCCTGAAAAGTGGTAGATGCAAACAACTAATGGAGTAGATGAAGGTATGTGATTAATATAGGTCAAGGTCATCTCTTGACCTTGGCCAGTCTGTCGTCCATACACACTTTTCAAAGATCTTCTTCTCTGAAACTGCTGGGCCAATCAAAGTGAAATTTTATGTGGAGTATCCATGGGTAGGGGAGACGAAAGTTTGATCGCAAAATCCAGGTCACATGACCAAGATGGCCGCCACGCCCATATATGGTAAAAACCACTCAAAAATCTTCTTCTCCAGAACCGGCAGGCCGATTTTCATGAAACTTGGTATGTAGCATTTGGGACTCCAGCCCATCATAGTTTGATAAAATGATGACCCTAGGATGACCTTGACATATTTTACGGCAAGGTCAATTTTGGAAACATAGGCTTTTACATGGGAAAAAGTGAAAACTATGGATTTTTTGAAAACTATTGCAGCCTGATGCCTGAAAAGTGGTGGATGCAAACAACTAATGGAGTAGATGAAGGTATGTGATTAATTTAGGTCAAGGTCATCTCTTGACCTTGGCCAGTCTGTCGTCCATACACACTTTTCACAGATCTTCTTCTCTGAAACTGCTTGGCCAATCAAAGTGAAATTTTATGTGGAGCATCCATGGGTCGGGGAGACGAAAGTTTGATCGTGAAATCCAGGTCACATGACCAAGATGGCTGCCACGCCCATATATGGTAAAAACCACTCAAAAATCTTCTTCTCCAGAACCGGCAGGCCAATTTTCGCGAAACTTGGTATGTAGCATTTGGGACTCCAGCCCATCATAGTTTGATCAAATGATGACCATAGGATGACCTTGACCTTTTGTACGGCAAGGTCAATTTTGGAAACATAGGCTTTTACATGGGAAAAGGCGAAAACAATGGATATTTTGGAAACTGTTGCAGTCTGAGACCTGAAAGTTGCTAGATGCAGACAACCGATGGAGTCAATGAAGGTAAGTAATTAATGAAGGCCAAGGTCATTTCTTGACCTTGACCCAAGGTCATTTGAATATCAAAATTAAAATTATAGTTTTCTCAGAAATCACTGGGTTTGGAAACTATTGCAGCCTGAGACCTGAATCTTTGCAGATACAGACAACTTATGAATTCAATAAAGGTGTGTGAGTATTCAAGGTCAAGGTCATTTCATGATGACTTAATACTCCAGGATCAGGCTTCAGGTGAGCGTTCTCAGGACCATTGGTCCTCTGGTTTTATTTATCGCCAAGATAGTCTCAATGATGAAACCAGGCAGAATATAGTAACTGGTGTATACCGAAAAGTAATTGGTAACTGCAGACCTCCAAAATCATGGAACAACTTCATCAGATGTAATGAAAACAAAACGGAAATATTTGGGTTTCTTGTAGATAAATTTATTCTTGCGCAGAATTATGCACAGGTCATAGTGACAAAAAGGAATGATGTTGTTTGCAATGTAGAAATTAAATTCTTCAAGACTTAGCTCCCCCTTTTTGAAGGAAAGCACAATGGCATAGATATTACATTAATGACATTAATGATATTTATAGACAATCTACACCATGAACATTTTACATCGTACAGCGAATAAGATGTGTTATTTTTTAGTTTTTAGCAAAACAAAAACCTCATTTATATTCTTATATATGTAAATGAGGTAGTTTGCATATTTGAACTCTATTTGAAAAAAAAAAACAACCATTTAGCTTCATTTTGGTATCAATATTGCTGTTCTATTATGAGCGCGACCAAAGATATTAGCAATTTACTGTATGAACTTTCTAAACCAAACTGATAGGTAAGGACATACAAAGTCTTGAGATATTCTAGAATGAATATTCATGAACATGCTAATTAGCTTTTGTCAATTTATGATAATTTATGGTCTAGTTATATCAAAGCCACAGTGATCCACTTCATTTAACATTTTACATCGTTCAGAAAATAATATGTGTTTTTTTTTTCTCAATTTTAAGCCAAAAAAGTAAGATCTCGCTAATATTCATAAATATGCAAATTAGAAAATTTGCATATTGGAACTTTATTTGAAAGCACAATCATTTAGCTTCATTTTGGTATCAAAATTGTTGTTCTATGATGAAAAGAACCTAAGATATGAGCAATTTACTACTCGTACACCTTTCACAACTGTCGGCCATTTTGTATTTTGGCAGCCATCTTGAAAACGGCGGAATTTCAAGTGGCTAGGGATCAGAATTTAATGTGTGTCATGTAAAGAACATATGGTGAAAATTTCATGCTTGTATCATCAACTGAAGTATTTCCTCAAAATCTCTCACTAAGCCGCTCCACTACAAGGTCAAGTGTGATCAATATTAACAGCTATGCATTAGTTTGGACTCATCCATTAATATTCGGTAAAACTGGAATAGTCCACTGCAAGCATTGGAGGTTGGAATATCAATATTCACAAGGGATTTCATCAGAAATAATCAATACACATTTTTTTTAGCTCGACTGCACGAAGTGCATAGAGCTATTGCAGTCACCCCGGTCGTCCACGTTCCCGTTCCCGTTCCCGTGCGCGTTCCCGTGCGCGTTCCCGTGCGCGTGTGCGTCACACTTGCGTTAAAGTTTTCTAGAAGTCCATATCTTGACAACCACTCATTAGAAAGCATTCATACTTGGACCATAGATACCCTGTAGGGTTAGCTTTCATTCCATGGCATCGGGCCCCTGGGTCCAGGCCAGGGGATGGGGCTGGAGGTTAAAATCTAGAACACCTTCAAAAATGGCAATTCTTATGTTAAAGTTTTCTAGAAGTCCATATCTTGACAACCACTCATCAGAAAGCATTGATACTTGGGCCATTGACACCCTGTAGGGTCGGCTTTCATTCCATGGCATCAGATCCCTGGGTCCATGCCAGGGGGTGGGGCTAGAGGTTAAAATCTAGAACACCATTAATAATAATGGCTTTTCTGTGATATAGTATTCTAGAAGTCTATATCTTGAAAACTTTTTATCAGAGGGCTTTCATACTCGGACCATAGGTACCCTGTAGGGTTGAGTTTCATTCCATGGCATCGGGCCCCTGGGTCCATGCCTGTGGGGTGGGGCTGGAGGTTAAAAACTAGAACACTAAAAAATAGATGTACTGCTATGTAACTTTTACAAGGAGGCATATCTTGACAACAACTTATCATAAAGCATTCATACTTCATACACTTTAGGTTCCATGACATCGGACCTCTGGGTCGGAGTCAGGGGGCGGGGCTAGAGGTCAAAATCTAGAACTCCTCGATTTTTTTTTCTTTTTATTTCTTAATAGAAACAACATAGGAGGATGGTTGGTCATTCATCTTTTGACTTTGTGACACTGACTTGTGTGTCATGACGGTAAGGGTCGGTTGACCTACTTTCCATGGTTCAGTGATTTTGCCTTATATCTTGACACTCAATTAGTATATTTTCTTACTTCTTTCAGATTATGAGTTAGTACGACCAGGCCTTTGACCCCAATATAATTATAGGTCACTGTGACCTAATTTCACGGCTCAGTGATTTTGCCTTATATCTTGACACTCAATTAGTATATTTTCATACTTTTTTCAGATTATGAGTGAGTATGACCAGACCTTTGACCCCAATATACTTATAGGTCACTGTGACCTAATTACTCGGTTCAGTGATTTTGCCTTATATCTCGGTACTCAAATGGTTTATGAACAAACTTCTTTCAAAGTATGTTTGCGTATGACAAGACCTTTGACCCTGAAGTAGTCCTAGGTCACTGTGACCTAATTTCACGGTTCAGTGATTTTGCCTTATATCTTGACACTCGATTAGTATATTTTCATACTTTTATTAGATTATGAGTGAGTATGCCCAGACCTTTGACCCCAATATACTTACAGGTCACTTTGACCTAATTTCATGCTTCAGTGATTTTTGCCTTATATCTCGGTACTCAAATGGTTTATGAACAAACTTCTTTCAAAGTATGAATGCGTATGACAAGACCTTTGACCCTGAAGTAGTCCTAGGTCACTGTGACCTAATTTCACGGTTCAGTGATTTTGCCTTATATCTTGACACTCAATTAGTATATTTTCATACTTTTTTCAGATTATGAGTGAGTATGACCAGACCTTTGACCCCAATATACTTATAGGTCACTGTGACCTAATTTCACGGTTCAGTGACTTTGCCTTATATCTCGGCACTCAAGTGGTTTATGAACAAACTTCTTTCACACTATGTTTGCGTATGACAAGACCTTTGACCCTAAAGTAGTCCTAGGTCAATATGACCTAATTTCACGGTTCAGTGATTTTCCTTTATATCTCGGCACTCAATTGGTATATGAACATACTTCTTTCACGATATGTATGAGTATGACAAGACCTTTGACCATAAAGTAGTCCTGGGTCACTGTGACCGAATTTCATGGTTCAGTGATTTTGCCTTATATCTCAACACTCAGTTGGTATTTTTTCATACTTCTTTCTGATTATGAATGAGTATGACCACACCTTTAACCCAAACATACTTATAGGTCAATATGACCTAATTTCATGGTTCAGTGATTTTGCTTTATATCTCAACACTGAATGGGTATATGATCATTTTTCGTTCACATTATGAGTAAGTATCACTAGACCTTTGACCCTGCAATACTTATAGGTCAGTGTGACCTTTTTTCACGGTTCAGTGATTTTGCCTTGTGTCTTGGCACTCAGTTGGTATATGAACACACTTCTTTCACAATATGAGTGAGACCTTTAAATCTTAGGTAGTTATAGTTAACTTTCATGGTTGTGATTTTGCCTTATTGCATCAAGGCAAAAAGATGTGAGCATAATGCTTTGGGTTACTGGTTGGTTTTGGCCTTATGCTTGACAAAGGTCAGAAGCAGTCGAGCACGCTGTCCTGCGACAGCTCTTATTTAGATATTTCAACTTTTTTTTTGTTTTTTTGTTATCTTAGTCTATTTCCCACTTTACTTATTGTCACATGGGGATATATGAAAGACAAGTTTTGGTGGATTTTTTCTTAGCAAGTTTTTTTATTATTATTATTATTAGTTTTTTTAATTTATTAATTTTATTTATTTTTTTTTCTTATACTTTTTTTTTGTTCAATAAAAAATATCCAAGAGAGGTAACTCAATACCTTGACCAGACAATAACAATACTAATAATAATAATGTAAATAAAAATAAAATATATATACTGATTATAATTAAGATAAAAAATAATAAAGATATAATAATAATAAAAATAAAATAGATATAATAATAATAAAAATAAAATATATATAATAATAAAGAAATAACAGCGTTAGAAATAAGCAGTTGCCCACTTGCCCGTCACGGGTCAAATTTGGTGGGGGCAACCTGATCTTACTGAAAGGTTGCCCCCAGGACAACCTGAAATTTTCCAAGAAGTGTTTAATCTCATCATTCTTAGATGAGCTAAAATACCATTTCAAAGCAATGACAATTGGACTGTACCTTTGAATTCATGCATAAACATGATGAATAATCTTCATTTAGTCATGTTAGTAACATTTATATAACGTTTCTACGGGGGCAAGTTCAAACCATGGGGAGCAAGTTCAGCTTGATTGCAGGTTGCCCCCCGGACAAGTTGCTTCCCGGGTCTTATTTCTAACGCTGAATAATAATAATAATAATAATGATTTTCACATATTCATCAACTTTATTAAAAGCCTGCATCAAGACATTAGCTGTAACTATACTGGTACAAAAAAATGCATACCCCGAGCACAGTAAGAGACTATTTCCCTAAAGGTGGCCACTCATTACAATCTTACATAGACTTAATTAAACATACGAATACATGCATCAAAGGTGCAAATAGTACAAAAATGACATTAAAACATAAAACAAATAGAACCACAACAGAATATACACCTTGGAAGTCTAATAGATGCAGTGACAAAATAATTAAATGTGTGCATGTACACTTGTCATGATCTCTGACTTCCAGATTTTGGGCCTGTGACTTCCAAATCTTAAAGGGTGGAAGTCATGACTTCCTGATTCAAAAAGTTAGTGCAAGCACTGTTTGTAGGTTATCTACCTAGATGATAGGCTTGCCAAGAAATAGAGTGGAATGGATAACTGATAGTCCCAACAGCTATTAACTGGTCCAACACCGGTAAAAAATTTCCCATAGGCCGCAATGCAAATTCCCTCACTTTGTGACACTCCCAGCTAGTACCCAACATGGCACGACCAAAAAGTCTTCTCTAAATTGATAGCCCAACCACACCCCTACCCAAAGGTGCCACTACCGAGGGGGGTTGACCATCTCGATTTTCCGGTATTCCATTTTGCAATATACCTATAGGTGGATTTTACACTCTAGAATGGTCCGGATTTTAGTAGGGGGTAGTGGACATACAGAAGCCTCCGATGAGATATAGTCCGTTTTGTCATGGCGATTTGTGCACTAACATGTCGTATTATGGTGATGCTTTCTCGTAAATGCAAGATTTCACACAGAATGCAGGAAATGCTCTCACTATTCAGCATCAAACATGTGTGGATTAAATTTTTAAATGCACTATTTTCGTGGGGTACGGCGGAGTGATATTTTTTACCGGTGTGCCACCTTGAGGGAAATTTGTTTTCATCGCGAACAAGAAAATTTCTTTGCGATACACTCTCCCTCAAAATACAAGATGCTTGATAAGTGTTTTACTCAGAAAGAACATAAAATGAGGGCACATGGTGTCTTTTAATTCTAGGTACCCCCCATGTAAAAGCAGGCTATTTTGACCAAAAATCAAAATATGGTGGTCATACATAATGCCCAACAAACGTTCAGAGCAACAAAACCTAAGCAATAAAATGCTGCGGAATCAATATCAAGATATTGGTGTACCATATTTGACCTTCAAATGACCTTGACCTTTTACCTCTGAACTGTGACCTTGACCCCAAATAGCTACACTAGTAAACATTTACAACCTAGAAATTGAGCAAAAATGCTCTTTTCGTAAGTTTTTGTGTCCTTGACCTTTGACCTTGACCTTTGACCTTCACTGTGACCTTGCGCAAAGCAAGTACAAAGGTTTACTACAGTTGTTGCTTATGTCACAATGTCTTCTAAGTGCTTAGTGATAACAATAACACTAGAAAATGGGATCGAAATGACTCTCTGAATAACCATATTTTCAGCCATAACTTGCCAAAAAGATGTTCATTTGAGCCAAAACTTGTATTAAACACTAACAAACAGCGTAATTCAACAATATAGCATGGCTTAGACCAGTTTGAAGTCTACAGCTGGGCTAAAATCACACTTTTAATCGAATTTTGATGGATTTTAATTTTTTCAAATTTTCAAAAATTTAAATTTTAATTAAAATTTTCCAAAATTGATAAAAGTTTGAAATTTTTATCAAAATCAAAGTTTGAGCCAGATTCGATGAGTATACCACTAAGTAACGACTGACTATGCCAAAAGTAAAAATTTCGACATTCGGCTTCTAAGGTCCAACACCGGTAAAAAATCTCCCATAGGCCGCAATGCAAATTCCCTCACTTTGTGACACTCCCAGCTAGTACCCAACATGGCACGACCAAAAAGTCTTCTCTAAATTGATAGCCCAACCACACCCCTACCCAAAGGTGCCACTACCGAGGGGGGTTGACCATCTCGATTTTCCGGTATTCCATTTTGCAATATACCTATAGGTGGATTTTACACTCTAGAATGGTCCGGATTTTAGTAGGGGGTAGTGGACATACAGAAGCCTCCGATGAGATATAGTCCGTTTTGTCATGGCGATTTGTGCACTAACATGTCATATTATGGTGATGCTTTCTCGTAAATGCAAGATTTCACACAGAATGCAGGAAATGCTCTCACTATTCAGCATCAAACATGTGTGGATTAAATTTTTAAATGCACTATTTTCGTGGGGTACGGCGGAGTGATATTTTTTTACCGGTGTGCCACCAACTGTGGAAGTAAAGCACCAAGTCCAAACAAACAAAAGAATTTCTTTGAACCTCTACTGGTAGTTAATAGGACATTCACTCATTTCAGGTTGAACAATTAGCTGACCACACTGGCGAGGAATCTGTGATCCTTACTGCATCTATAGCTGATGGCAGCCTCAGTCACCTGGGCTCAGAGTCGGGAAAAGCCTTCCTAGAGGAGCATGATGATATTAAATCACAGTTTCTGGGCTTCTGTCTTAAGCGTAAGTAGGACATGATTGTAGCAGTCATTATCATTAATTCACCATACAAACATCAAAGTTTACTAATTTATAGAGAGAATAATCAAAAGTAGCTTTGTAGCACCCGATTGGGCCATTTCTACCTCTTTGTAACTGCACCTAATGTTATCAAGGTAGTAATGAACCATTATCAGGTTTAAAAAAATAGACGAATGTTAACAAACTGACAGCCCTTAAAGGTAACTAGGAAATATGCGCAGAAAAGAAAAAAAAGGAGATTTCATAAGGATGTTTGATGCAGCAGTTTAACTTCTTTTTTCTGAACTATTCCAGCTCTTACACTAATTCTGACTGTAAATTGACATGCTTTGAAGGGATTGGGAAAAAAATAGGTTGAATATTGCACTACATTACATGTAAAAGCTTCAAATAAAACAAACAATGGTATGTAAACATAATTGACTAACAGTACACTTCTATATTCTAGGCCATCATAAACAGAAGCAGATTGAAAAAGAAAAGCAAGAACAAGAAGAGCAACAGAGACAAAACGCTGCGAATACTCCCCAGGGATACAACATGGGTCAGCGGCCCAGGTTTGCTCCCTCCAGACTCCACTCCGTCCAGCGATTCCAGTCTGCACCAGGGCATCAGTTTGGTCAGAGACATCAGCCCTACCCGACTGGTCACCCTAGAACTAACTTTGGACAAGGTGTGAAACGGCCTGGTGGTGCAATGAGGTTACGGCCAGAGCAAAATAAGACACCAAAAATTGATACGAATCCAAACCCTGTGATAAAAACTGAACTACCTGATGCAGAAAATACAACAGGTAATAATATGGATCAAAGTGTAGGAGACACTACCGAATCAAGTAACAGTGCAGTAAATAATGCATTAGAAAATATAGGAGGATCAAATTTCACTTCATCTCTGCAGGAATCTCTGTTTAACTCAGGAGAAAATACAACACTGTCTCAGAGTGCCATTGTTAAAGGTGAACAGTCTGATCTTTCCGCAAGAAATGGTGATTCTGTTTCTGCTGATTCTATTGAAACTAGTGCTTCCATGAGTGATTCTTCCAATGTACCTGAAACCGTAGCCTCAGTGAATGAGCCAAATGTTATAGTTAAAACAGAAACAGAAGATGATAGTGAAGAACTGGAAATAACGGGTGTTGAACCAGGTCAAATGAGTGTTAGTGATAATACATGGATGCCTAATATTCAGTCTAGTATTGGATATACTCAGTCAGTTCAATCTAGTTTAGGATTTGATCCAGCAGTTCAGACAAGTATTGGATATGAACCGACTGTGTCAGGGGCTGGAAATATGGGAGGAACAGCAGGACAGGGCTATGGTGAGTGGATTTTCTCTGTTCTTCATGTTTACAACCAGCCACATATTGCCAATAACCTTAAAGCAGTATCACAAACTTGCTGTGCAAGGCTTTTTACAAATAAAAGCAAACTTAAATTCCATCTATAGAGGCTTTATCACTATCAGTTATTGCTGTACATTCAGAAAAAAATCACAAGAATTTGTAATTTTTGCGTATTTTCACATTGGTTGCCTCATTAATTCAAAGTTCTTGCTACTAAAGAGTTGATTAAAGCTTTAAAGAGTACTCACAAATTCAAGAATTGGCTTTTAATTTGGTAATAGAAAAACCCTGAATTAAAAGTCACGCAGCTATTTTCAAACTTGTTTTAACATGTTTAAAGCGGGTATAGCGAATAGTGTAGAGAAAGGTCAGAAAGTTAAGATCATAATTAGGTTTAAATTGAGATTAAAGATTTGATGATAATTTATTTGTTTGATTTTAAAGTTAAAGTATTTGAGGGCTTCTTAGCTCAGCCACAGCAAGTTTATCTATTTTGGGGTTTGTATGGAAACATGTAGCTGGTTGCCAGGTTGTGATCTCAGTTTTGCTTTTGCCCAAGATGTTGTCATATTGTGTTCGCCAAAAAGGCTTAGATGTCTCAAACAATGAAGCCATTTTCATTATGTCTTTAAGGCATTTTAGGAGGGCATTAATTTCATCCTGGGTGTTGTCGGAAGCTGTCCCTGACTTGGATTTTAGATTGAATTCTAAAAGGCGCTGATCAGCTTCGCGAAGCTGATCTGCGCCTTTGTTTTCGCATCTAGAGGCACATATCGATGCACTGAAATTGCCATTTATAATTAGCTTGAATTCAAAATTTTAGTCCAGTACCTTAATTAATTTTTTAGCCTATAGGGTATTTACGCACCCCTTTTTCATTCAATTGCGTATCTGGAATTTTAATTTGGTAAGTTCAATTCTGTTACGCACTCTATTTTCAATCAATTGGGTAAAATGGAAAACAGTTTGGTAAAAATGATGTTCGAGGTGTACTTTCCTTATTTTCTTCAACTTTCGCTTTTGCATAGCATAAAATAAAAGGGAAACATTGATTGGTTGAGAGAATTAACTGAAATCGCAGTCAACCAACGAAAAAACAGAAAAGAAATGGCTTCCAATCGATCGATTTGCGCATGTCCAATGACATTTTTGTTTAATGTAGACGGCGTAAGCCGTTGTGCGGCGCACACCGATAAAAACCGGTACGCAATTGTTTTTTCCGGTATTGCGTATCGACGATTTCTTTTGCGTTTTCTTACGCTACCAGATCGTTATTAATTGCGTTTTTTCATATTTTAATTGGGTAATTACGCAAATACGCAGCCTAATTAAGGTACTGTTTTAGTCAGAACTACACATTCTTATGATCACCGTTATTTTGATGAAATGGATAGAGCCTCACTGGTGAAGTGTTTTACAAATATTGCGCCTGCGGTGCCATTTTAAAATGTTCATGTTTTTAAAAGTGAAAACATGAGAAATAAAGCGTAGAAGCCAAGAATTACACAATTAGAATTTAAATGTCATCCTAGACACTTGCCTTGTCCTCCTCATTTTGTCCTTAAAAGTGTTAAAGAACTTAAAAAAATACAGATGCAGCTTCAAAGCCTATAGAAAACAGCTGGAAAGAAAACTTTTCATCAACTGGAATCTTTATAGTTCAGAATTTATATCATTGTTAGGTTTGAAGCAGTTATATGTACATCAAGTTAAATCTAAGAAAGTGGAGGGAGAAGCAAATCAGATCACAACTTGCCTTAATTTGGTATGTAAGTAGGCAGGTTTCATTTCCATGTTATACTCATCTCAACATATGCATATACAGTGCTCCAGATAATTTTTAGCTCAGTCAGTACAGTACTGGTCGAAATTTGAGCCTGTCAGTATCGAGATTTTGGCTTCAGTATCTGCTCCAAGACTAATCTGCTTCATGGACACTGACCGTTTAAGTATGCTATTTACACATGTATAAATATTTTAAAAATAATGTAAATTGAGATTTGAGAATAAAGTTTATGTGCATGTCTTTGTTACGTTTACACATATATATAGTACATTCCTTGTGACAGCATTATTGGTCAACTCTTATATTCCTGAAAAAAAAATGGGCATAGGTTCCCCTGAAATTTGCATTTTCTTCTCGCCCCCATATAATTTAAAAACAAAAATAAATATAAATAAAAAAAAAAAAAAAAAACAGAGTCCAACCCTGTGAAAAATTTGGGCATAGGTTCCCCTGTATTTTGCATTTGATTTTTCACCCCTCCCAAATAACCCAGGCCTATTGAAAGATATGGGCAAGGCAGAAGTAAAATGGAAGGTGGGGGGAGTACATTGGCTCATAAAGACTTGCAAGTCTTGACTTAGTGTCAGCGTCCAATGCACAACCTTTCCCTTTAATGACCTTAGATATGAAAAGGGTACATACTCTGGCTTCAAAGTTATGTGTCAGCTTTAAAATGGGTGGAGTTTTGTGTATATGGTGTGTCACCAGTACACAACTCATAGCCTCTTTCTTTTCTTTTCTTCAGATACTGAGTCGATCAATTTCTGATCATCACCTCAGGTGTTTGAATTTAGCAAAATGGGGGAAACATTCTATTTAAACTCAGATTGATCGGTACCAACCAGTGTGCCTCTTGTTTCTAAACCGCAAGCTGAATGACAGTATCAATGATACTGTTGATGAGCGAAGCCGCCACCTGTCTAGGCTCATTTTCACTAATTTCTGTCTTGCAAAACTTCAGGATGGAAAGCTGTTTCGCCATTGCGCCGTCTGTTCTACTTTCAGTTTCGATTCTAGACTGATTTACGAATATTTACCCTACGCGTCCACGAAAACAGCGAATAAAAGTAAAGTTTGTTAAACCAGTCAAAACGACTATTGGTACAAAATCCGTTTTAGGGTACGGTCAACAAACTATTACCGAACCGTAACAGTCATTTCGTTCCCGTATTTGGTACTGACAAAAATTCAATTTCTACCGTATTTGGTAAAATGAAGTCCGTAAATTACGGCTGTACGGACGCTATCTGGAGCACTGATATAGAAGTGGTAATGTCACTCACCTTGTAAACCAGGGGTCGCAGGTTCGATCCCGGGCTTCTCCAGTCCGTCGGATGGGACTATAAACCGAGGTCCCGTCTCCATATGACCTTAGCTGTTGGTGGGACGTTAATCCTCAATCAACCAACCAACATATGCATACATTTTTCTTGTGTAAGCTATCTATCCAAACCACAACTCAGGTTTTGTTTAAAGGTCCATGTGAATGTCATTCTTTAAATTATTAGGCAAGGTACTCAGTGATAGTTAATTTGTAACAGGCCAGGGCTTTTTCTCTATACAAAACTGGGTCCGGTTGCCGGTACCAAATTTTTTCCCAATTGGCTGAAAAAATTCCCAAATGACCTGGAACATTCCCAATTAGCAGAAAATTACCAATTTAAAAGGTAAATTTTCCCAATATTGCTTAAAATTGCACTATTTTTTCCCCAAAATGGTCGTATTTTTTCCCAAAACCACAAAATTTTTTCCCAATTTCATCGGTACCAAAAATTTCCCAAAAAGGTCAGAAAAAGCCCTGCAGGCTAAACAAGCTCAAGCGAAAAAAAATATTGTTAAGATTCTCATGAAGCCTGCCTGCAAACATATCAAATTTTTCTTTTCTTGTTTAGTTTGAGTTGCAGTTCTATACAGGTCTAAGAAAGGAGTAAATGCCGGTATTAAATGTACCAAGTTTAGGGGCGTCATGTTGTATTTTATTTAAGATTCAACCAAAATATTTTTAAATGCCAGGTTTTGCCAGCATAATCTTCACTTTAAGCATGTTTAGAACTGCAACTCTTTGCATGTCAGATTCGAGACTCGAGAAAACCGGTCTTTTGGGTTTCCGACAAGGTGCGACACAAATTGGCCTGTACAGACACAGAAGCAGGCTAGAGGCATGAAATTTTGGCTATTAGTAGAAGGGGAATTGTACTATCCAAATACAAAAATGTAGCAAAAACAAAGGCGCTGATCAGCTTTGCAGTTACTGTGAAGCTGATCTGCGTCTTTGTTTTCGCATATGCAGATTGTTGGTTTTCCCATGCGGCCGCTCATATATTTTCACAACTAGGTAAATAAAATGATACTACCTGTACTGTCATTTGAGTCAATTGTGTTCCATTACATGCAAAACCCTGTAACTTCGAGTATATCGTCAGCTGTATCATCGACATGTCTTATTTCGGTTGACAGCCGTATCACAAGTATAATTTTTTTACTGCTGTATCATTAACATGTCTTATTTCGGTTGATAGCCGTATCACAAGTATCTTTGTTTATATGGTTGTCTTACTTGTCTATATACTCGGGTTTGAGCAGGGTTTTGCATTGATCAGCATCCATATGATTAAAATCATTATAAATAAATGACTCCTTGGACAACATCACAGGTAGTACCATTTGATTTACTTGTATGTTCTGTTTAATGTATCATGCATTTTAAATTTGCTTAGGAGCTATGGTTGATGTCTGAAAAGATCACTTGAGCTGCATCATGAGAAAACCAACAATGTGGTTTCTGAACAGGTCTGACAAAAACCGAGCTGTACAAGCACAAAAGTTGGCTGGAGGCTGGAAATTTTGGATTTAGAAAGTAGAGGAATCGTATCATCTGTTTTGCAAAACAAAGGCGCTGATCAGCTGTGCAGTTACTGCAAAGCTGATCTGCGGCTTTGTTTTCACATATGCAAATATCCAGTTTTATCTTGACGCAGCTCATTTGAACTTTTAGTATCTCATTAAGCATGTTTAGTTTTTTGAAAATTTCTTGCCATGGTTTATGGAGACCTAAGTCATTTGAAATATTATTCGTTGCACCATGATATTATTGAGATCTATGTGTTTAAGGAGTAAATAATAAGACTTAGGTTGAGACACTTTCGACAGTCACACAAATGAAATAGAAGAGTCATTTCTAGTGAAACTAAGCTGCAGATCAACTGCATGGTAGCCATACATGTACATCTGATTCCTAGCAGAATGAAGCAGCTAGTTGTGGACTAGATTGAGCGTTCTCAGGGGTTCAGAACTTGTTGGTGTTGGTTCATCATGACATGTCCCTGATCCATTAACTTTCAATTTTATTGGTTAATATCCAGAAAGAAGTGGTTGGACCCCCCCACCTCGCTATGTACAATTAGTTTTCTTTATTATTTATACCCCCGGCATTTATGCCGATGGGTATATAGCTTTCGCTTTTCCGTTCGTCTGTTCCTCTGTGCGTATGTTAGTTAGTTAGTTCGTTACTTCGTTCGTAATTCCGGAACATTCATGGAATTTACGTCAAAGTTTTGGTTAAAGTTTCTCTAGATAATCTCATGAACCTGGAATGGTCAGAAACCATTCATATTTGGGTTTGCTTTGTTTCCATGAGTTCGGACCCTAGGGCCCATGCCCGGGGGTAGGGCTGGAGGTCAAAATCTAGGTCACCTTTAAAATATGCTGTTTACAATTTTAATGTTTCTTCTCTAAGTCCATATCTTAACAATCATAGGGATGTATTCTTATTTAGTTCATAAAAACCCTATAGGGTTTGCTTTCATATTCCATGCTCGGTACCATCTCCAGGGGTGGGGCTAAAGGTAAAAATCTAGGACTTATTTATAATATGATAAATATCATGATAAATTTTCTGTAAGTCTATTTTCTTGACATCCACAAAGTCTTGTCAGAAAGCATTCATACTTAGACCATAGGTACCATGTAAGGTTCAGACACTAGGGTCTATGTGCAGGGGGGGGGGGATGGGTGGTCTAGAGGTCTTTTTTTCTTTACCACCATGTTTAGAAATGATTCATACTTGCACTAAAGGTTTGCCTTGTTCCAAATGACATTAGACCGTCCCAGGGTGGGGCTAGAGGTCAAGATCTAGGACATCTTATATTCTTTATTTATTTATTTGTTTTTAATATGGCAGTGGCTATTTTTATAGACCCGGCAAAATAGCCCCTAGGAGCTATTTTGCCGGACCCAAAAAATAAGGCAAAATAGTCTGTAGGCTATTTTGCCGAACCCTGCAAAATAGCTATAATACACATATAGGCTATTTTGCCGGACCAAAAACTTAGTAAAATTTTTGTTTTATATTTTTTATATTTTTTTTTTATCTACATTTTTTTTATTTTATTCACCTATTTATTTGAGATAATTATGTTTTTAAAATAAGAATACACATACTGAAAATGTTGATAAAAGACTATATTCAGATACAAATGTGAGTATGGCTGCCATTCAGGGAATCCCTTAAGAAAAGGAGAAAAATTGTAATGAAACAGTCTGAGATTAAAGTCAGAATACACACAGATGATCCCCAAGAATATATGCTAAGTATAAATCAACACTCATTGGCATTGCAGATAGGGTAATTTTCAGTTGTCTCAAAATGTCATTATACCCCCGGTATTTATGCTGACTGGTATATAGCTTTTGCTTTTCCATTCGTCCGTTCGTATGTTAGTTAGTTTGTATGTTTATTTATAATTCTGTAACGTTCATAGAATTTATGTCAGATTTTTGGTTAAAATTCTCTAGTGGTGTATATCTTATGAATTAACCATCGGAAACAATTCAGATTTGGACCGGAGGTACCCTATAGGGTTTGCTTTGTTTCCATGAGTTCGAATCTGAGTGTCCGATGCCCGAGGGTGGGGTTGGAGGTCAAATCTAGGTAGCATTCAAAATGTGCTATTCACAATGCATGTTAATGTTTCTTCTCTAAGATCATATCTTATAAACGGTGATAGGAATATATTACTGTTTAGATCATATATACTCCGGTTACCCTAAATAGCACAAAGGACTCCTTTTCGCGAAAAGGACTTTAAATAGCGAAAAGGAGTCCTTTTCGCTATATCATCTTACCCTAAAATAAGAAAAGGACTGATGTTTGTAGAAAAGGACTTTAATATAGCGAAAAGGAGTTGATAATTGTATTATTGCTTTTCATTTCAACAGAATGTGTTACGAAATTTAGTTACTAGACTGAGTATTTAGATCTGCCAACTGGCGCGATGTCACTCAAGTAGTGCAAAGTGACGTAAAGAGGAGTAAAGTAGCGTAAAGAGGTGTAAAATGGCATTAAAGCTATTATTTATCAAATATGAGGTAGATGATACACATGTATGCAATACGCATGTATGTGCGGATGTGTGGGGAGAGAGAGGGGTTGGGTGCAAAGAATTTCCTTGATCTGACGGACAGAAACTTTGGTGCAGTATTTTGGCAATGTTTTCTTTTTCTGTCTTTTTTTTTTTTTTTTTTTTCTTAAGAAGACAACATTTTCAAATGAAAATGATTCTTCTCAAGTTCTTCGGTCCTAGCTTACAGTTTTCATGTGAGAGTAATTTTCCGCTACACAGAGTGATGGTGTGGGATTCAGATTTTGCGCAAAATTTTACTGAAAGAAACATTGTGCAAAATAGTGATCTTCAGAAGACTTAAAACTTGTCTGCATGTTTGATGGAAGGTAAAGAGGCATTTATTTTTATGAAGGTTGGCTCTTTCTTATACGTGGCATGCAATATTTTAGAGATAGGCAATGTCAACTGCAAAGCGTCACGCACGTAGTGAAGTATGTCAAATATTGTTTGGAAACTGGTCGTTGTTGGCTCTTTGTTCTAAGAATTCTATAGGTGTATCTTATTACACTGAGAGAAAGAAGAAAGAAATAGTTTCAGTGTGTATTAAGAATCGTTTGTATATTAAGATCATGTGACTGAGCAATAAAATGTGTGAAAACGTGTGTCGGGTTACCGTGCGGTAAACGAATTATCAGTCACGTGTCTGTTTGCGAGGTGTTAAAACAGTCGGCTACTGTTGTTGAATTAATCTCCAATAGCGCGTGTCATTAATTAGATTATCAAGTATTTCGTGTTAACTGAAATTGGAATGTTTCCTAATTTGAAATTTATGAGAATGTTTCATATCGGCCGCGGTAGTCTAATGGATAGCGTATTAACTGTTAATACTTTTATTCTCGAAAAGGGAACATGTTATAAACAAATAATTTTAAAACATGTTAGCACCCAATGTTAAATTTCATTAATTTAAGCAAGTTTTACGATTGTACGGCTATGATACGTTCAATAGCAAACTGCTCTTTTTTTTCAACCAAAGTTAGTACCAAAATTAGTTTGCGCTAAAACATCATTCTCAGAGATTTGGGCCTTGCCATATGATTGTGTCAGTTATGTTTTCCGGCGTTATCATATATATGGGGAAGCATCTAGACTGGTTGTAGACAGACAGACAGACAGACAGACAGACAATATGTTGAATAGCGCTCAATTGGTCGCATGTTTAGCGCATGTTTAGCGCATGTTGCAGCTATACTTGCGCTTCTACGGAAAACCTTACTGGTCACGGTTTCGTTTCAGTTAATATTTGGCTGTGTCTTTATATACACTAAATATTCCTTGTTTATGATAAAGAATGAATATAAAAAAATTGTTTCCATGGGTAACGGGAAATCCGCACATGATACCTCGCCACTAAGCTAGCATGTTTGTTTTTTTTTTTTTTTTTTTTTTTTTTTTTTTTTTGGGGGGGGGGGGGGGGGGGAGGGTGGAGAAAATAAAAGTACATTTTAAACCAATGTGTATTACACTGCGACTAAAATCCCCATTTTAATCGGGCATGGCTGATAAATAATTGTTAGAGTTGTGATATTAAAAATCTTCTTTATGGCTTGTAAGGTTTATTTCCAGTATGCAATCGCTAAGTGCCAAGTGTGTGAACAAAGTGCAGAAAAATTGTTAGAACAAAACATTGGGAAAACATGCCCGTGAAGTTTACACCCCCTTAATCCCCCCACATTTATATAAAAAAAATGGGGTTAAGGGGGTATGTATATTTTTTTTCTTATTTTTGTTCCAAAACACAGATTGTGGGTAGGCCTGCCTACTCGTTAGAACCGCCTCGGCGAGACGGTTCTAACGTGTACCCACAATCAATGTTTTGAGCAAACATATTAAAATTAACCAAATTTTGCCAAAGAAATTTTCAATTTTTAATGCTGAAAAAGTTCTCTGAATATTGCATTGGCATGTTTTCGTAATCATATTGCATGGGCATGTTTTCGTGATGATGTGTCTGTGTACCTTCTGGTTAACTGAAAAGATTCTAACCGCCCAATTACCGTTGACGAGAACAAGAAAAGCGATGCAAAAATTACGTTAATTTAACAATTAATCCCCAATCTAATTTTTGACTAATTTTTCTTGAGCACATTTCGATCCCCAGTTTCAAATGCTATATGCAGTTGCATCCGTGAGTAATATATCTTTGAAAAAAGATCTTTATGAAAGTGTCTCATCATTTGTGACCTTTTTGAAACAGACGGCCAAGAAAAGTCAAGAATAACACATACATGTATGGGTGATAGGCTTGATATGCAGGAAAGAGGTTTTCGTTTATCACCACAAAATATAACGTTACAAAATATAAAAATAAAATTAGAAAAATATTCAACTTAGAAAAAAATGGCTGGTAAATGGTCTTCAGGAAACAGCACAGCCTATTTTATGTACTTGTCCTAGTCACACCTCCCCTTGTGCGTTGCCAACTGGAAAAAAAGGATACAATTTTATCCTTTGGCTAATGTGGCAGTGCAAAAATCAAGTATATACATGTAGCTATGTCTCTTTTCCCCTATATTTCTCTCATTACATTAAAGTCCTTTTCGCGAAAAGAAGTCCTTTTCTTATTTTAGGGTCAGTTGATATATAGCGAAAAGGACTCCTTTTCGCTATTTGAAGTCCTTTTCGCGAAAAGGAGTCCTTTGCGCTATTTAGGGTAACCCTATATACTCTGCTTTTAATCCATGGCACAAAATCCTGTCTGCCATCCCCAAAGGTGCAGCTAGGGGTCAAAGTCAAGGACACCTTTAGAATATGATAGATGCCATGATAAATTTTTTGTAAGTCTACATGTATATCTTGACATCCATAAAGTCTTGTCAGAAAGCATTCATACTTAAGACAGTAGGTACCCAGTAACTTGGGTCCATGTGTGAGGGTGGGACTAGAGGTAAAAAAACTAGAGCATCTGGTAATCCAGGGTAGCGGGATCGGGGCTCAAGTTTCCTGGAACTAGCCATGATCAGCTATAAGTCTATTTAAAATTTCAAAACTCTAGCATTCACCATTCAGAGTTTCAGAAAATTGACCAACCCAGCCAGCCACATCTCTGCACACAACCCCACTGGCATACACCCCAATCAGCAAACACCCATCCCAACACACAGTGCCACACACACACAGACAGACAAGCTAAAGGCAACATGTATGCCTTTCCAACTTTACCAAAGTTGGGTCATAAAAAAGGCACAAAAAGCAACCTATTGATTGAGAAATATCTCAAATAAATAAATAGATAAATAAAACAAAAATGTAGATTAGAATACCCTACAAAATATGAAATAAAATTTTTAATAAGTATTTGGTCTGGCAAAATAGCCTATAAGTCCAATATAGCTATTTTACCGGGTCCGGCAAAATAGCTCCTAGGGACTATTTTGCCGAGTCCGGCAAAATAGCTTCTAGGGGCTATTTTGCCGGTTCCGGCAAAATAGCCACTGCCTTTTAATATTATTGAAGAATAACATTCTACTTTACATCTAGGACCGAGGACCTGACCCTCAATGTCCGCAATCAAGTCCTAGATTGAGTATACAAGTCAGCTCTGTATACTGCTCTAAAATAGATCTGTCATTCTTCTATACTGCCCCCCCCCCCCAACCGCCTCCCCATGGATTTAGACAGTGCTTTTTGCAAATACAAATTTATAAGATGTACTTGTAGAAGGTGCTCTCTTTCATCAGGAATTGAGGTTCAATGTGTCAATGTCAGTGAGCATGTCTGGATTGGGGGCAGTGGGCTAAGGGGTGGAGGCGTTGGAGGGAGCTACCAGCCGGGGGTATATGTGCCTCTCAAGGCACTTTTTCTGGTATGACAGTATTTCAATATTGTTTTTCTGATCTCTGTATGTGGTATACGACTATACAGAATGTGGACTGGTATACAGTACATATTTGAACCAGCTGAACATATTGATCAATAACATACCAAATGTCAAGTTTTGGTATTTGATGACTGATCAATAGATTTGCTAGCATTCCTTTCCCAACCCTCTACCTACCTGGGTAGTATGGTTGCCTAGTGGTTGAGCACAGCCTACAGGACTTCAAAGTGAGAGGTCTTGGGTTGGATACCTTTCTCCACCATGTAGTGTCCTTTAGCCAAACAGTTTAAGGGTTAACACGCAGGAAGAGATGGCTCTGTCTTTGCATGACTGAAAAAATGTTGACAGGGATGTTAAGCCATAATGAAATCAAACATCTACCTACCCACACGACCCCTACCCTACAACAGTATTATGATGAAAATACATAAGTTACTTGATATATATTCTAGCAACAAAGGGAGTCTAAAACATTTTGTCACCCAATGATTTGACCAATTTCGTTAAAAAGAGAGACTAAAATGGCAAACTTCAAGCCAGATTTTGTTTCGCTGACTGAAAGATGATAATTATTTCAATTATTTCACATCAGGGAAGGTTGATATTCGTTTAGTTGAAACGGGTCTGAAGACTAAATTAAATAAAGCATTATTCATGCATGATACAGACATAGTTTCGGGATATTAAATGATGATTTGTGTGATTGGTTTATTTGGGGTTTATCATCTCATTAACACATTTAAGTTCATGGGCAAGCTTCCTGGTGGCATATTATTGTTACTTACTTAGTGCACACACTTTCACTACTCACTACAAGAGCAGTCACACATCAGCGTTTAAGTGAAACGCGCGCCGGGCGTGTTGAAAAAATAGCAAAATTCCTCACACGCCAGACGCACGTCGGAAACACGTTCAAAACTCGCTACAAGCGCGTTGGGTACGCTTGGTGTACATCCGGCGCGCGTCGCTGTACGTCACTAAAAGTCTCTGCGCATTTCGCGCGCGTTTGGGCTAAAAAAAATTTTAAACATGCTTAAAAATTTTCTAAAAGCTCGGCGTGTCCCGGGCGTGTGACTTATACGTCCCGAATAAGTTCCACGCGCGCTATGGGCGCGTTGAATACGCTCTGAACGCGTTTGGCGCGCGTTTGAAGCACGCCAGTGTACGTTCCATGCGCGTTCCGATTTTATTAGATGTTGCTTCAGCAGCGTGCCCCAAGCGTGTGTGAAACGCGCGTTGAACGTTCGATGCGTGCATGTAGCGCGTGCTTAGCGTGTCTGGGACGTATCACAACCGTTCTCCAAAACTTGGAAATTTTTTATACGTCCGGCACACGCCCAAGTTGCGCGCTAATTAAATGTGTGACTGCTAAAGCGTGTTAAAGGAACAAATTAATTTTTATACGCCCAAAGTCTTCAGCGTGTTGAGATTTTTCATACGCCCGGCGCGCATTTGGGTTATACGCTACAGTGTGACTGCTGTTTTAGCAAATAATGCTCTTTTTGAATCAACAGAAGAGAATGATGAAGTAAGAGTGTTTTGGAAATTTATCCTGAAATGAGTTGTTTGCTTGTATGTTGCTAGTTCAATTTAGGATGCTAGCCAAGTCTGAATAGTTTCCAAAATACATTTCATAATCATGTTGATTTTGTTTATTTTTGATGGAAATTGTCTAAGGCTAAGAATTGTGTGATTATTTTACAATAATTGACCAGAAAAGGTGGAAATGATTTCAGATCTTCCCTATTGTAGAAAGTTTAAAGCAAATCAAGTAATGCTTAAAATAGTTTTCAAGTTTTTGTGGAGTGACCTCAACATTTGCAAAATACTTCTGTTTAACAGCGGAACAAGTCCAGCCGAGTAGACGACCTTGTACTGTATGCGGCAAGAATATTTTACCAACTTCGATGACCAATCATATGAGACTGCACAGAGGGGAGAGAAATTTTGTGTGCCATGTGTGTAATCATGCATTTGTACAGAAATCCAACTACAAAGGACATATGTATAGAGTACACAATATTGTTGCTTCATAGAAATTGTCAGCAACTCTTTAACACAACATTTACAGCAACTCATATACAACGTAATTGCTTTATGGAAAATTGTGTGCATCTCTTACACAACATTATTCCTTCATGGAAAATAGTGAGCACCTCATACACAACATCATTGCTTCATGGAAAATTGTGTGTAACTCGTACACAACATGAATTGTGTGCAACTCATAAACAACCTCATTGCGTCATGAAAAATTATGAGCACCTCGTACACAACATTATTTCTTCATGGAAAATAGTAAGCAACTTGTACACAACATCAATCATGTGTAACTCGTACACAACATCATTGCTTCATGAAAAATTATTAGCACCTAATACACAACATTATTGCTTCATGGAAAATAGTGATCGAGCACCTAATACACAACATTATTGCTTCATGGAAAATTGTGTGCAACTCGCACACAACATTATTGCTTCATGGAAAATTGTGTGCAACTCATACTCTCTTGTGGCTTACTGTAAGCTTGTTGTGAAAGAGAAAGTCTGATGAAAAAGTAGAATAATAAAAAAAGCTCAACATAGTTTGCTGTTCTTCATTTTGGTGACCCACTGTGAACTTGCAGGAGGTTTTTTTGAGTTAATTGATTAAGTTGGCTTCAAGCACAGGTGAAAGCAGGACATGGCTTGACCCTGTGCCAGTTGCTGTGCCACACGCTTACTGGGTAGGTACTTGGGACTCGTTCAGTTGTTCCCTGTAAGTGTTGGTTAAACAGCAGAGTTTATAGGGCTTATATCATGGCACAAACTAAGTCACTTACTCTGCATGCTTATTCCACATTATTCTTTGGCAATTTTTAACAGCAAAAATGTTTACTATACAAGTTACTGACAGTTTGTTTCTATTTTTTTAAAGGGCTACAGCATCAAGCAAGACAAAACCAAAGGAAGTTGAAACAATGCCGTGTATGTGGGGTTAAAATTCTATCAACCTCAATGTCAAATCATATGTTAAGACATGCCCCACAACAATTTCAATGTGACTTGTGTCTAAAGAAGTTTGTAAGGAAATCAAGTTACCAGGGACATATGTTCACTGTGCATAATATGACGTGTGTGTAAAAATGGGCTAGATGATTTGTTAAAAGTACACTTAATTTTGCTCAGGTGATATTTTGAACAGAACTAGTGATTCATGGATTTTGCAGAGTTTCAAGTGTTTAAAAAATGAATTACAAATAGAGTTGATAAATGAAGGAGCAGAACAGTGAGTGCATGATGTTGTTAAGCATTTCATTGGAGCAAACATTTTTATAGTTGTTCATGTTCATAGAAGGTATCTATCTAAAATCTTGAAATAATCTTTTATATGTCATGATCATGATGATTTAATGTGTAGAGCTTTTGTTTGATTTTGTTTCCTTTTCTTCCATTCTCTGGCCTAGTGCTAGGGTCTAGGACTAATCCATATCTGGGTTTCAGCCATACCCCAGCTAGCCTATGGCTTTGCCCTTGAACAGATTTACTATCCATAGTTTGGTTCATCACAACATCTTACATAACTTAAAAATGGTTAAAACCTTTGAGGGAGAAAGGTTTGAAACTTTGAATCTAAGACCCTGTGATTTCAACCTTCACTCTACCTCATGGCCACCTCACCATAAAGAGGAAGAAGTCTTTTGTATGTGAGCGGGGTCATGAGAGAACCGGATTTTCGCCAGTGCGAAAACAAAGGCCAGATCAGCTGTGCAGTAACTGCACAGCTGATCAGCGCCTTTGTTTTCGCTACACAAGTACAATTCCTCTTCTGTGTCAAGCCTGTCTTTGTGACTGTACAGGCCGATTAGTGTTGCACCTGGTCGGACACCCGAAGACCGTTGTTTTTCGCATTGCGGCTCATGTGATGCATGAGACTTTCACCCAGTCTTAGCAATGAATGTGCTACTTTAAATTCTGCATCTGTCACTAAGTGGTTTATATTTTTGTCTATTTTAAATTTTCTTCTCATCTCAGCTTTTTGAGTGGGACATTCATTCTGATTGCTCCATCTCCTGATCATTGCTTATTTTTCACTTTACTTTCTGTTTTAGACAAAAGATTCAAAGAGTGCCAACTGTGTGGAAAACAAGTTCTTCATTCATCTCTAAGCAACCATATGAAACTACATAGTTCAGAGAGATTCACCTGTCCTCTGTGCAATAGATCATTTATGCGTAAAGACTACTGCCTTAAGCATGTGTTTACTGTTCACCAAAAGATGATAAGTGCAGAGAAGAAATGCTAGTATAAATTGTGCAATAATAATAAAAATGAAATACACTTTTTCACATGGACATGTTTTTTTTTGTTATTGTTTTCCTGTCTTTAAGGTATATTGCATAGCATAGAGATCAAGATATTTGCCTTGTTCACCAGTTGTAGCAAGTTCACATCTGGACTTCTCTAGTCCTTTGAAAAAGAATTTAAACTGTCTCATTTCATTATTAAAAAAGCTGTTGAATGGGATGAGAACACCATCACCACCACCTCCCCACTTAGAGACGAAGTCATGCATTTTAAAAAAAATGGTAAAGAATTGTAGCTCAGTTGTAGATTGTTGCACTAGAACAAGAGGTTATCTTGTACCCCCATCTTATTGTGTTCTTGAAAATAATGTTATTGACACCAATAGGACCAGGGTGATGACTCCATTATTCTTAAATGACTTAAATAAATATGTTCCTCCAGCTGATAAAGAGTTCATTTCTTTTATCAGATTGTGAGTCTGGGAGAAGCTGGTGCAGTTTGTGTGGGAAGCAGGTCCTAAGAACATCCTTGACTAACCATATGAAACTACACAGTGTAGACAGATACAGCTGTTATGTGTGCTCAAAAATGTTTAGACGCAAGGATAGTTGTCGGAGACACATGGGGCTTGTGCATAATGTGTATTTGAATGACATCTGATATGTATGTAAACTGTTCATTGTAATAAAACAAGAGATTAGTGGATTAGTTTGTTTTGCCACTCCCGCTTTTTGGTGAAGTGCTATAGGAGTACAACTGTCTGTCATGGTACTGTAAATCCATGACATATTCCCCTATGTTCTTGACACAAACCTGAGTATTACAGTAGCAGAGGATGATGGCCTAGAGGTAGAGAGATCCTGGGTTCATTGTCCTTGAGCAAAACACTTTAAGCTCAACAGAGTGTACAGACACCCAAGAAGTGGTGCTTCCACCTAGACATAACTGAAAAAATGTTGACTAGGATGTTAAACCTCAATTTACAAACAAACAAATTTGTATTGTTTATATGTTACTAAATATTTTACTTTTCAATTTATCACAGGTCGAAGAAGCACTAAATTTGGCCAATGCAACCTGTGCGGCAAGGAAGTTTTGAAGACATCATTGAGCAATCACATGAAACTACACAGCACAGAAAGATACACATGTAGTCGGTGTCAGAAGTCATTTGTACACAAACACAATTTTCAGAGACACATGTTTGTGGTTCATAATGTGACTTGGAAGAGTAGTGGGGATGAAAATCTCAAATAGGACACACATGTACTATGAATGGAATTTAAAAGCTGTACAGCTCCGTTTCATAAGTTTAGTACATACCGATTTGTTTCATAAGTAATGGCACAGCAGTACCCATACTTATAGGTTGGCCAAATTTTTATTGGGTGCTTGCAGATTTGAATGGATTTCGCTAGGTCAATCCTGATACATAGAGTTATTCACTGATTGCAACAATTTAGATTTTGATCGATTTATAAATAGATAATAACACATAAAATATGATAAACGAAATAACATAATTTCTGTGACACAAATATCAATGTTAACATCGATTTTTTACATTACAGGAAAGTTTGAACAGAAAATTCATTATTCCAATAAAATGACAGATCGTCCAGGAGACTACATCTTACATAATATTTGGTCTATGCTATGTACAGTCGAGGTTATTGAAGCTTGAAATCTTGCATCCTACTTGACTGCCTTACCTTGTTTTGACTGTCGCTTCGCCATTTTGTGTCCCAGTACCGTTTCGAGCGGCGTTCATTGGATCAAATATTTATATTCAACTGTTTGGCCCGTGTTATTAGTAAAAAAAAACAGTTGTATATGTAAGTATGTATTAAACGCTGACTGATTGTATAATTTGGTGTACCACGGGTATTTGGGTGCAATATTTCGATCTTCATTAAACTTGTATATATACAGGGTAGACCAAATATTATGTTTGGTGTAGTATGCCGGGTGATATGCCAATTTAACGATATAATCTGTTTTTGGTTAATACTTTCTTGAAGTGTATGAAATCAATGTCAAAATTGATATTTGTATCCCTGAAGTTATGATATTTTGCTTGTCACTTTAATGTGTTACTATTGATAAATCAATCAATCAGAATCTTAAATGTTACAATCAGTGAATAGGTTTATGTATTAAGTTTGACATAACGACATCCGTTCAAATCTGCAAACACCCAGTAACATTTGGCCAAGCTTCAAGTACTGGTACTGCTATGCCATTACTTATGAAACAAATCGCTATATACTAAACTTTTGAAACGGAGCTGTATGTGGTCTTGTCTCATGCTTTCGAAGCATATATTGCATGAAAAGAATTTGTTTTTTTTTTGGCTTAGAATGATACTTTCTGTCTGTTTAGAGAGGTTAAAATTAGATGTAAACAATAACTTTCAGAGGCAAGAAAATGTCAAACTGGAAAAAAGTGTATGAAATTTCGTAGTTGACAGTAAATGTTGAATTTTTTTTATATAAAATGACATTATACGTTCAGAGAGTGTCCACAATGTCCATGTGTATTGTGCATAAAATCATGCTTTCAAAGATGTGTGGTTTTTGGAAAATTGAAACGTCAAATAAAAAACAAATTAACCACCAAACATCCACTTGAAGAAGAAATATGTGATGTATGCGTGTACAAGGACAACTAGTCTATGAGTAAAACAAAAATGAGGGATAAAAATACTTCCAAGATACATGTAGTTAATTATTATTATCGATTGTAGTATTGCAGAGAAGTGGTAACCTAATATATGATGGACAAATAATATTATGCCAATCTGTATGTCAGATTTGGTTTGTATTGAAGATACTACCGGTAACTTACCTGAGCGGAAGGATCATATGTGAGCTTATAACGAAGTTGGGCAGGTACCCAGCTTTGATTGTCTAATGTCCATTTGTCAACATTTCCAAAAAAGCTGCTTGTTTTCATATGTAGCCAATATCTGCAAGTGGGGGAAAGAATATTTTGTGGATTGATATTGTTTGAGCAGATTAAAACTCGGGTTGCTATGACAACTTATTTTCTTTATTATTTTACAGGTGCTGCTGGTAAGAAACAGTGTCAAGTTTGTGGAAAATGGCTACTGCCGACGTCGATGAGCCTGCATATGAAATTGCACAGCTCGGAAAGATTCACCTGTAAATACTGTGGCAAACCATTTGTACAGAAATCGAGCTACCAGTGCCACATGTATACAAAACATAATGTGATTGCCTGAGGCTGGTTCTGAATAATTTGGGATTATGTGTGTGAAGGTTGGTAATAAAATTTTGAAAATAAATATTTTTGTATCTTTTTGCGTACTTTTTCATACTGACAAAGGAATAAGGTGTACATCATTACCGACCTGTAGTCAGTTTGGTATTTTAAACTTAATTGCTTTGATTTCTGGTTCCTCTATGCTTACTTTTCATAGCCTGATTAAACTGTAACCGGCAGGTTTTTTTTTGGCTACTTTTAAAGTTTAATTACTTTTCATTTTTTTAATCATAACTGGGTGGGGAATTAGACTCAAGTCCATTTCTCTATTCTTCAATTTTAATTTGTAGTTTCTTTTTCTTTTTCTTCATTTTCAAAGTTAAACCATTCCACCTGGCATAAGTATGAACAATTATAAAGCAAAACTCAAGTTTATATTTTCTTTCTTTTCATTTTGTCTTTCTGAATGTCACACTTTACTTATTCTTATCATCACATCAATCTTTATCATTCTATATCTAAAACTCAACTCATTTGCCCCCAAAATTCAAAATTCAAAGATTCCCTCCTTCCAGCCTCATTAGCATAACTTTCCCAGAATTCCCCTTTGGTTAATTATCTATCTCCCAATCAAATTCTTTCTTACAACTGTAACACTAGATGCATTGATATCAACCCAAGGAGATGTCCTAATATGGGAGACCCCTACTGATGATAAGCCAGAAAGAGGCTATCACCTAATTACCCCATGATCAACAGGTAGCAAAATTTTCCACCAACTGCCTGCAGTTCCAGGGCCCCCCAACTAAGCAATCCCCCAGAGGTGTAATGATAATGCTTATCATGACTTTGAAAATAACCCTAAAGCAAAATTTTATATACATAATAATAAGTAAAACTGACTGCATTAGAAATTCTTCAGAAATGTGAAATAGAAATACCTTAAATTTTACTGCAATTAAACAATACTAATTAAAGCAATTATTACTTTAATTAGCTGGGTGACAAACTATCTATTTATGAACAGTGTCAATCAATGTACACTTCACCCTCATTATAACATGCCTCACTATAATGCGGTTTTTAATGTAACAGGGCCATGTCATGGCTCCCAAATTGATTATTTTGCTATGTGTCTATTGTAAATAACCTTGTTATAACATAGTTCACTAAATATAACACAGTCTGTTTGATAGTATTATAATGAGGTTGGCCTGTATATCTGTAAAAAGGTACAAGTAGGCAAAGATCAGGAAAAGGCGCAATCAGAAAAAGATTCCCACTCCAAAAACCGAGGTGGGAAAAAACCAAACTAACAATCAGGTACTTATACCATGAAACATATCGTAAGCCGAATGAGCAGCTATTTTCCCAATAGGTGGCCACTCAGTTACCTTAACTTAACTAAAAATATGAAAACATACATAAGGCGCCAACAGCACAAAAAATCTTTTAAACACCAAGACATAAAACAAAAAGAACCACTACAGAAGTATCGACTTGGAACGATCAGTAACACAAAGTAGTCCTTTTCTTTTAGGAGAATGATGGTCTAGTTTACAGGTCCTGGGTTTGACACCTCCCCCCACCAGTATGTTGTGTCCTTAAGTACTGGTCAATACCAAGAGAGCTATGACTCGATATATCCATCCAGCAATAACTGAAAAATTGTTGATAGGGGCCTTAGATCTCAACAAAAAATTTTTTTAAATGTACTTTTCTTTTTTTCAGCGAATGCGACTGAAAGTGCATCCACAGATGGTAAACTGCCATGCCAAGAATGTGGCAGGAGAGTGTTACAGACGTCTATGCGTAATCATATGAAGTTACATAGTTCACAAAGATTCATTTGTTCTTTGTGTAATAAACAGTTCATCTACAAGTGTAATTACAAGGGACATATGTACAGGATACACAATGTTGTTACATGACGTTACATAGTTGAAGTTCCTATGCTCTTTGTGTAAAAAATTACAGAATCTGTGTACATTGTATTTCAGTGTTATCACATGAAGTTACGGAGAACTTTTTTCATAAGAAATGATACACAGTTTACACAACTACCAAGAACTGTGTAAAGTCCATACAGTTTGCCATTTGAATTTGAACAGGTTCTTTAATGTACAAAATAGTTAAAAATTAGTACACGAATGCCCGTTTGGGATCAACAGATCACATTCATGCACTTTATAGGCATTCTACCGAGACCAGGCCCTGAGGTTATAAAGCTTTTTCATGCTCAGCTCAGCTGAGACTAAAATTTATCCTGCTCATAAATGTTAAAATGCCAACAATTGTTGGCATTTTAACATTTATGAGCAGGATAAATTACAGGCTTTGGAGTTATCAACCTTCAATGTCAACAATATATTTGGGCTATTTTGATATTGATGAGCAGTTCAAATTTTGTCTCATCTGAGTTTAGCATGAAAAAAGCTTTATAACATCGGGACCAGGTTGTGCAGTGTTTCTTTTTCATTTAAGTGGAACCTGCATTGATTGTTGTACTGGGGTTAAAGTTTATTAAGCGATCATTTTTCTTTTGAATTTTAGTACAAAGCAATAAATGGCAAATCTTTGTATTTTTCTATAACTTAGTCCTTCGAAAACCCTTGACTAGACTGAAAAATTGAAAATAAAGCCCTTAAACAAATTAATTTGTTAATGTTATTAGGTTTTCGTTGTGGCTGTTATGCTTTATAAGTTAAGATAGATGCAGCAGGGTCTAAAACAACAACAACAAAAAAAAAATAAGGATAGCAATCTACCTACCTATTCTGAAATTGATGGGTAGGAGCACGGCAAACATAGAATCACTTAACGATTGCCTGAAAATGATAAGCAGTTGCAGATTATTTCTGGCTGAAAACCTAAAACCAAATTCTTTTTTTTTTTGCCTGCGCTTTAATTGAATTTCATAGACATGTTTTCATGTTGTTTTGCAGACCTGATGAGCAACTTCCCATACAACATCATGCTGCCAAATAAGCAGATAATCCCTGGAACTCCAATAATAACTCAAAACTCCATTAATACCAGCGTCTCAGCAGGATACAAGTGCGAGGATTGTGGCGTGCGTTATCTGTATAAATCACAGATGGATGTTCATCGGCGAACACATACGGGACAAAGACCTTTCCAATGCCGTTTTTGTCAGAAAAGCTTTGCTCAAAGCAATAATTTGAGGAGACACATTGTTACACTACATGGTCAAGCTGTTTCACCGAAGAAAACAGATACTCGATAGTTATTATATTCATTGTCATTTGTGTCAGAGATGCGTTGCTCAGAGTAACTAATTTAAGTGTATCACCACAGTATCACTGCGTCTTTGCAACAACTGCTTTGATCTGTGCAATAAATTGAGGAATTGGAATGACAGTTCACAATAAAACATTTTCACTATTTGAGAAAATGGACGCTTCATAAGCCTTATGCAAGTTATGACAGGTCTATTGCTAACTTCTTGTAGGGATGATATTGCCAAGTTAACAGTGTTACCTTCAAGGTTGTTGTCCCTAATCATAAAAATACACAAATCATTTATTAAGTTTGATAAAAAATATACATAAAAAGATAAATGCCAGTAGTATTGTTATCCTGAATAACCTATTTTATGTGTGATCATGAAAACATGTTGTGTAATGTATACCCCCTTGAACCCCACTTTTATATAGCAAAACTGGGGTATGCAGGGGTATACCTATTTTTCTTATTTTTGCTCCAAAACATATATTGCCGAGGCAGTTCTAACGTGTACCCACAATCTATGTTTTGAGCAAAAATAAGAAAAATATTAAAATTTTTGAGCTGAATTTTTTTTGATTTTTAAAGCTCAAAACTCTCTGTTTATTGCATCGGCAAGTTTTGTAATGTGCTTGAATCATACCTTGTATGATATCACACTAGTGCCATCAGTGTCCTACATAATTTTGAGATTGTTCTGGCATACCTATTGATGCTTTAAACATTTATCATGAAGAAGTGGTTCATATTTACAATGACAAAGGACATTTAAGTCAATAGAATTAAAATGGCTGATTAATAAAAAAATTTAGAAGTCCAGGAAATGCCATTATATTATAATATTGATATTCACACTAGACAAGTATGAGCTGAATAATGAGGAAACTAGATTTTTGCTTATGCGAAAACAAAGATGCAAATCAGCTGTGGGCGGCCCCCGTGGCCGAGTGGTTAAGAGCGCTGATATTTCATTACCGCACTTAACCATTCGATCATCTCACCGCTGTGTCTGGTGTGGGTTCGAGCCCCGCTCTGGCCATATGTGAGACAAGCCAAGTTCTGCTTGCGGGTGTGTCAGGTGGTTTTTCTCGGGGTTCTCCCGTTTTCGCCCCACCTACTGATTGGCCCGTCTCATATGAGCTGAAATAATCTTGAAAGGGACGTTAAACTGAATAAAAAAAAAAAAAAAAAAAAAAAAAAAAAAAAAGATCAGCTGTGCAGTAACTGCACAGCTGATCAGCGCCTTTGTTGTTTTTCCCACCTCGGTATTTGGAGTGGGAATCTTTTTCTGATTGCGATTTTCCTGATCTTTGCCTACTTGTACCTTTTTCGCTACACGGATAGTACAATTCCTCTACTTTCTAAATCCAGAATTTCAAGCTCCTAGCTGTCTTCTGTAGCTTTACAGGCCGGTTTGTGTCAGAGCTGGTCAGAAACCCAGAAGACCAGTTTTCTCACGTCATGGCTCAGTATGTAATACCTAAGATATTATGTCTTGTAACACAGACTCACAAGTCCTTATGCTATTGTTAGGTATGCTACACAGATATTTAAGAGAGTCTACATCTGAAATTATCTTTTTTCTCTTTTATTTATTATTTTATCATTTTTTGTTGTTGTAAAATACAGTATACTGCATTCGTTCATGTATGATTATCATCCCATTTTTCAGACATGCAATTAGACACAGATATGCTCTCCCAACTTGCTGCAAAGCGAACAGAGAAATTGCTAAAGAACACATGCCACCAATGTGGCAAGTCTTTTGATAGACAGTCGGCACTCCTCAAACATGAGAGAATCCATACTGGAGAGAAACCTTACAGCTGTGAGATATGTGGGAAATCTTTTACACAGAAAGGACATTTACGGAGACATCAGTTGGTTCATGGATTTCCTGTGATATAGAGGGCCATGAAGTTATCTACGTTCATTTTAGGATTTTTTACATTCTTGTTGCTAAATGTGATCAAGTGCATGATTTTGAGATTATGCTTAACCTATGTAGTATGAAAATATTTAATTGTTTTTGTACGTAAAAAGTACAAACAATCGGGTTTGGCTACAAGTTCTAGCAACATTAGCTACAGCCCTCGCCCTATAATATGGAATATACAACAACCGGCATGAACTGTATGGAAGCTGTATACCAATGCTTATTCTGTGATTTAAGAAATTTGCTAAACAGGTGAAGCTTCAATACTGTCACTTCTTTGGGCACCAATACACACATAACAACATCAATAATGAAAGTGAGATTTCCTCAACATAAAAAACTTAAGAAAATGAACAATTAAACCAGTCAACACATTTGACATTTTTTTCAGAAATAGTATTTATGGGAATCATCAGTTGGTTTGTAATTGGTTAAGTTTTTTTATCTGAATGTGATGCCTGATTAAATAAGAGTCTTTTATCAGTATCATTATTTTATTATTAGTCGTTCTCCATTAAAGATCATTAAAGAGGCATGAATTAATGGTTCTTCTTGGAGCATTTAAAAATAAACTTGAGAATGATTTTAAAGGTTGAGGGGAGTGTGATGGCTTAGTGGTAGATTGTTGAACACGGAATTTAGAGGCCGTGGGTGTGAACCTAGCTGGCCCATGGGTTTGTTTCCTTGAGGAAGACACATCAACTCCCAGTAATACTCAGTGGTAAATTCAAAATAAGTGCTAGCTCTTGTCTTGACATTTCAGACTGAAAGAATTGTTGACTCAGATGTTGGGTCATGACCAAACCAAAACATTTCTTTCGCACCAAAACACAAGCAAACATACTCAATTGGGAAATAGCTGCTGACTCAGCTTATGATATGTTCTCTTGGTATAAGTACCTATTGTCAGTTTAATTTTTCCCACCTAGGTTTTTGGAATGGGAATTTATTTCTGATTGCATCATTTCCTGATCATTACCTACTTTAACCTTTTTTTCAATTTACTATTTTATGTTCCAGTTATCAATGAGGCATGGGTAAACAAGAAGTTAGAAAGGTATACACGCTATAAGTGCCAGTACTGTGACCGAGGATTCAGTCGTCCTTCGCATGTCGACATGCATGAGAGAACACATACAGGACAGAGACCTTACCAGTGCCGTTTGTGCCAAAAAAGGTTTACTCAGAGCAATAATTTGAAGAGACATCTTGTAACTGTACATGGTCATGGGTCATTGAAGAATTCAGATGCTTGATATGTTAAGTGTTGTTTGTGTGAGAAAAGCAGATAAGTTTTGCTCAGAGCAATAATCTCAGCAGACATTGTTACTGTTCAGGGTAAAGAAAACACAATATTATTGATATGTTTGAAGATCTTTGCAAGTTTGCACTGTTGTTATTTTCAGTGTCATTTGTGACAGGGAAGTTTTGCCCAGAGAAATAATCTCAGAAGAAATATTGTTATTGTACATTGTCAAGCTGTGTCACCAAAGAAAACAGAACTTTGATAGAGTGATTGTTTTGAAAAATAAGTAAATATATAAATCATATGCACAAGTTTCTGTTCCTTTTTTTATTTTCTACAGTGCACTAATTGTTTAAGTGGCTCATTCTTTGTCCCTAAATTTCCACAACAGATGCATTTGCCTGAGGAAGCTTGTCTAAGAATTGTAAGACTAAAGTGTCTGACTGTGAACTTGTCAGAAACATGTCTGTGTCTAATATTTTTTTTTTTATATTTTCAGATGATTTCCAAAACTACAGCGACCAGCTAACAAGTAGGAAAACAACAAAACAATACTTTTGTAAATACTGCTACAAATCCTTCAGCCGACCATCACATGTCGTTATGCATGAGAGAATCCATACTGGAGATAAACCTTACAGCTGTGAAACTTGTGGAAAATCATTTAAGCAAAAGGTTCACCTACAAGGACATATGTACAGACACATGACACAAGATAAGCTGTAAAATTCAGTAATCAAGTGTTCAGTCTACTGTAATGCATTGCAATGCATGAGGGGGTCCATACCAGAGATAAACCTTACAGTTGTGAGACTTGTGGAAAACCATTTAAACAGAAAGTTTACTTACGGGGACATAATTATGTACAGACACATGACACAAGATAAGCTGTAAAAATAAGGTAATCAGATGTTGAACCCACTGTCACATGTTATGCATGTGAGGGTTTATACCAGAGACCTTAGTAGCTTAGTTGTGAGACTTGTGGAAATTCTTTGAAACAAAAGGTTCACCTACAGGGACATATGTACAGACACATGACACAAGATCAGCATGTAATGTGTTGCAATGCATGAGGGGGTCCATACCAGAGAAAAAACATACAGTTGTGAGACTTGTGGAAAATCATTTAAACAGAAAGTTCACTTACAGGGACATATGTACAGACACATGACACAAGATAAGCTGTAAAAATTCGGTTAAGAGATGTTGAATCCATTGTCACATGTTATGCGTGTGAGGTTCATTATACCTTACATTTGTGAGACTTGTGGAAAATCATTTAAACAAAAGGTGAATCTACAGGGATATATGTACGGACACATGACACAGAATCCCCCCAAATAAACGAGACTTACCTTGGTTAAGTTGATGTTTGTTTTGGATTCTTTGTAGTCATATAACACTGAACGTGATCAGATGAGATGCGCGCTACTGATTGTCGTAGTATTCTACATCAGAATTTCAAAGCCTAAGCTTTGCAAAAAATCAAATAAATACAAAAAATTTGCAATTAGCAAATTTATCAATAAACAATGAATTAGATAATTTTATAAACCTCATAAGGGAGGGATTATTTTGGGTGGGCATCTGATCACGTTCAGTGTTATATGACTACAAAGAATCCCAAACAAACATCAACTTAACCAAGGTAAGTCTCGTTTATTTGGGGGGATTCTTTTACGTCATATCACTTCCGTTCTCAGATGAGACTTTAAAGCCGGATTTTTTGTAAAGCTAGCAACAATGATACCGTATAACTGCTATTTATTTTGCAAACCCATGAAACAGAACATATACTTTATTGTGATAAAACTGTGCAAAAGTCTTCTCTGAAGACCAGCCTGCTACTTTAAGAATGTCCTGCACAGGAACCATATTCACCTTTGCCTTAGATGTAGCAGCTGATCTGATACTATGTGGTTTATACTTAGAACAGTCAATTCCTGAATTGAACATTACAGCTCTCAGCCACCTGCTAATAGTGTCTTTAGTCACAGTTCTATACGGCTTAACATAACTGATAAACAAATTTGTGTTGTTAGCCCTCAAAGGTTCAGTTCTCCTAAGATATTCTTTTAATACAAATACAGCACATAACCTCCTATCTGGAGGATAAGCAAAAACTTCAACATACGGGTTATTTCGCCCCGCTTTTGATTGTTTTAAGAGTCCACTATATTGCAGAACATATGAAGAATAACCTTTCCTCATATTCTCAATTGAAAGCAAATGCAATGACTGTGTACGACTAGCCAGAATTAAGGCTAACAGCATAACTAGTTTCAAAGATAACATTTTTAAAGATAATTCACCCACAGGAGATAATCTCCGTAAATATGAAAGAACACATGAAATATCCCAAGTCTGTACATACCGAGATTTAGACGGCCGTTAATTGTAAACACCCTTCATAAATCTTACCACCAATGGGTGAGAACCAACTGCAAATCCGTCAATTATAATACCTATGGCAGACAAAGCTGAGCGGGCAGTATTAACTGCACTATAGCTGTTACCATTCTCAAATAATTCACTTAAAAAATCAAGCACAGAATTTAAATCTGTTTGAAAATGATTAACTTTCCTTTTATCACAGTACGAAAACCACTTTTTGATGTGGGTCGAGTATTGCTTTTTAGTTCCAGATCGCCAAGAGGCCATGATGATATTGGAAGCCCGTTTTGATACATTTCTGTCCTTGAGGGCTCGCCCGACAAGCGACAAGCCATCAACACCATCTTTCCGCACAGTGGATGAATTTTCCGAGTCCCAGGCAACTGCAACAGGTTCTCCCCCTTGGGGAGAAGAATTGGTGTATCTATCATCATTTCCATAATCGCTGGAAACCAGCACTGGGTCGTCCATACTGGTGCAATCAAGATACAGTCCCCTCGGTCGTGTCTCCATTTGGCCAAACATCTCGGTATCAGACTGAAAGGAGGAAAAGCATAGAAATAAAACTTTGCCCAGTCACAAGAAAATGCGTCAATGACTTCAGCACCTGGGTCAGGAAGCCAGGATGCATACCTATTGATTTGTTTGTTCAATCTTGAAGCAAACATATCAATAACTGGCTTATCCCAAATTTTGAAAACCTTCTGTACCACATTTTCATCAAGTTTCCATTCAGTGCTTCCTTAAAATTTCTAGATTCAAAATCTGCCTGATTTTCTGACCCAGGGATATGAGCTGCTGACAGCCATATGTCTTTCTGTATGCACCACTGCCATATTTGTTTTGCTAAGCTATTACATTCTGGTGATTTTATACCACCCATAGCGTTGATATAGGATTTGGCAGTAGAACTGTCCGTCTTAACCTGAACATGAATACCTCTAGGATAATTCCTACAGAAAGATTTCAGTCCATGAAAAATAGCTAGCAATTCCAAATAATTTATGTGATTGCTTGACTCTTCATTTGACCATCTGCCACCAATTTTCTGATGCTTACAATGGGCCCCCCAGCCTGACAAGCTTGCATCAGTCACAATTTCAAATTCTGGGTTTCCATGGGAAATTTTCCTAATTTGACATGGTAGATTTGTAATCCACCACTGTAACTCTGTTTTCATTCCGTTAGTTATAAGCATGGAAGCATCAAAATTTCCCCTTAGAAATTTTCAAAGCCAGAATCTTTTCTTTTTCTAATTCTCTATAGTGTAAGGGCCCAAACTCTACGGCTGAAAAAGTAGAAACTAAAAGACCCACAACTCTAGCGACCACACGAATGCTGGCTTCATTTTGATTTTGGAGGCTCATACATTCATTTTTAATTTTTACCTTTGTTTCTTCAGGTAAATAAACAATCATTTCCTTTGAATTTATTCTTTTACCAAGGAAACAAACATCCTGGACAGGTTTAAGAACAGATTTGTTAGTATGTATGATGAAACCTACTCCAGACATCACCGAAATTGTGTCTTCCACATTGCGGACACACTCAACCTCAGAGTCCGCAATTAACAAAGAATCGTCAATGTAACCAGAATTCGTGTGGCCCATTTGTCTAAGTTTAGCATAAATTGGTTTTGTCAACTTTGTAAAATATCTGGGAGCACAGGCAAGGCCATTTGGAAGGCAAGAAAATTCATAAATTTTGCCCTTCCAACAGAATCTCAAGAACTTTCTATGTTCTACAGCAATAGGCACAGAATAGTATGCATGTCTTTGATCCACCACTGCCATAAAAGAATTAGGTTTGATCAGTTTTAAGGCAGTTTCAAAAGTATCCATCTTAAAATGATAGTACTTTACATGCTTATTTAGTTCTTTTAAATTCAGAATCATGCGATACTCACCATCCTTTTCAGGACGCGTGAAAATTGGAGAAATGAACTGATCTTCATGATATACAGCTTCATAAATAACTTTCAGCTTTATTAATTTTTGAATTTCTAAATCAATAATATGCTCATCATGTAAACTGAATTTTTGAAAAGGAAGCTTTTCTTGCTTTGGAATTTGATCCTCAAATTCAATATGACAATTAAGAGCAATATCAAGTATGTTTTCATCTGAAGTCAAATTTCTCCAATTTTGTTCAAAATTCTGTAGCCTACCTGCTTCAAAACATACTTCGTTTACTTCTCCTGACTGCTGTGCTCCCCCTTCGAGTTTTTTGCCACATTGGTCTGGGTTTGTCCCTTGAATAGCGTGGCTGAAGGGTTGAAAGAGGGCCTTCTCTTGTAGAAGTTAGCTCTACCACCACGGCCTCTGGTGTAGCCATAACCACGGCCCCGGCCCCTCTGGCCCCTGCCCCGTGTACCAACTTGACGACTGATCTTATTAATTTCCTGAGCATCCTTAATATCTTTAACAATGGAATCCCCATACAGTTGGTCTGTAAACTCTACAGAAGAAGAGCACAAATAGTGCAATTTCGGGTCCATGTCTTTTTTGTGAAGGTCACGTCTACGGATATTCAACCACCTGTTTGCCTGCCCCAGGATGCCGATAGCATCAGCACCAAGATCTAATATGGTCGAGTCAAATGTCATGGCACCCGCATCCAGAATTTTCGCAACATTTATGGTGGCCTTCACAATGGCATTTTGGATTCCTCTGAGCTTAGAATCTTCAGTCTGGGTTGTAGATTTAAGTACTGACCAGACACCCTGATTAACGCGTGTTCCTTTTAGCGTGACACAGTTACCAGGTCTGTGGATGAGTTTAATAAGTTCGTTATACGTGTCATCCGACATTCCCTCTCGGAACGCATTGTTAACGACATCGGCAAGCATAGGGTTAATGTCCTTATCCACCTCGTCGGTTTTCTTAAATTTTTTAAGATAACGACTAAACACGTCACTTTCCTCTGCAGGCCTCTTCGCTGCATCTGTCTGCTCAATAGGATTGATTACCTCTATGTTACTAGCAATGCCACTTAACTGGTCATCATCAACATCAATTTCATAATTCTGGGAGCCTTCATATTCGTATTCGTCATAATGTTCATTTCCCCAATTGTAAAGTTCATCAACTTTCGTGGCCAGCATCTCCACCTTCTCATTTGTCTTGTTTTGGTTATTGTGCATTTCCCGAAGGATGGAAATGGCTTCGGCATTGAAGGTTTGCAACGTGGCTCCTGGCCCTGCCGGCGTTTGGCCACCCGTCGATGTAGAAGGCAGAGTGCGGGGCAATGTAGAGGCTTCTCTAGGGGCCGGGGCTTTACCCTTTCCTTTTACAGACACGTTTTCTTTCTGCTGGGGATGTTGCGACGGCTGTGAAGTGACAGCGTCAGTAGCCCTGCCATCTTTTTTCCCAGTTGCCGAATTCTGCAGCATTGCATCCGCCATACTTTCAGAGAACTTTTGAAATGTGCGCACACAACCCAGCTGATTGTGTGCTACGTCATCAATAAACGAGTTCTAACGTTCTCTCTGATTGGTTAAATTATTACACATTGTATAGGGCCCCGATAAATAATACCCGCATAATAAAATATGCAGACAGCGACAATCTAAATTTAGACAAAGTTGTCGCGGCCCTGTTATCGGAAAACTGGATATTAAAAATCCAGGTAGTAACACAATATGGCTACTATAAACACAGTAAATAATAGCCGAGTCTCAAATCTAATTTCAACCGCGTTGAAATTTATTGAATGAACAATATATATTTTTGTTCATAAACACATCGACTGAAAAATAAAGTTAATGATAATTAACTTTGTAATGCTGAATACAGCATTAAACAGTCGAAAAAGTACGCTAAAGTAAAAGAATACTATGACAGCTGAACAAACCCACGTCCGTTCAGCTCAAGATTTGAAAGCGCACTGATGTAGAATACTACGACAATCAGTAGCGCGCATCTCATCTGAGAACGGAAGTGATATGACGTAAAAGAATTAGCTGTAAACATTCTATAATCTGATGTTTAATCACTGGTTGTTTGGAACCATACTGGAGATAAACTTTACAGTTGTGAGACCTAGGTGAATCCTAAGTTTCTGTGAAGAAGCTTGATGTTAACACACTACAACATAAGATCATATGAAACATTTATTTCTGAAGAAAAATAAATAAATAAATAAATAAATAAATAAATAAATAAATAAATGAATAAATAGATAGATAAATAAATAAATATAATAATGATAATAACATTACATTTGACATGAAGTTTTTGTGGTACATCAGCCTAATTTAACCATAGTAATGGAAGTGAATAAGAAATGTGTGGAGATAATAAAATGTATGCTAGTTTATGTAGTGGCTGTGTTGTATTGATGCAGTAATAGATACATCAAGCATTATTTTGTCTAATGTTAATATTTCAAAGCATCACTCATTTTAGATACTGCAGGTGTGGTAGGTTTCAATATCTTTCCCAAGAATCTGACATGATTCTGTTTACATAACGAAAACACACCCATGTAATATATAGATTTTTCTTCAGTTGTAAAACTTGAAAATTATCAGTAGAAAAGTTTTGAAATTGTGCTTATTTCTGTGCAAAATATAAATTGTGGGTACACGTTAGAACAGCCTGGGCGAGGCGGTTCTAACGAGTACCCTTAATCAATGTTTTGGAGCAAAAATAAGAAAATTAGGTATACCCCTGCATAAACCAGTTTGGCTATGCAAAAGTGGGGTATCTATACATGATTATATATTGCACGGAAATGTTATCCTGATGATTAAAGGATTATTGCAGTTTGCCAGAACTTTTTTGGTCTCCAGAAGTCATTATTGTTAACCTATAAATACAGCTGGGGATAATTCTCAAATACGGAGACAATCTCCATATCGGGGGATTGTCTCCGTTTTAGGAGACAATATATGTTAAAAAATTGCTACATTGCCAAAAAATAAGATGTCCCTCGATCGGGGGAATGTCTCCCGTTTTGGAGACAAACTTGTCTCCGATTCTGGGGACATTCTCCCTATCTGGAGACAGTATTGAAAAATGTCATATTTTAGGCATTCTCAGACTGTCCTGCTCATTTTACTACGAAAAAGCGCATGTTAAAACAAGTTGGGAAGACACCAGTCCATCAAGACCTAAATTTAATCCGTTGCATCAAAGAAATTCACCGTTGCGATTAGTACAGAGATATGGGACAGACCCTGGTATAGTCACTAGATTAAAGACTTGGATGAATTGTTTATTTTCTTCGTGATTTTATTGTTAAGCATGGTTACTTTTACGATAAATTTTCAATCAGAAGGCATGAGCTTTAATCTGAAACTTTTTATTTAGGTCATTTCCTGTCTCCCGATCGGGGGACAAAATTTTAACACATGATGTATAAATTGATCAAAATGCATTAGACTCTATGGCAGTGTCTCCCGATCGAGAGAATGTCTCCATTTTTGAGAATTATCCCCAGCTGAAATACTTAATGTTTCAGCTGCAAGCATCACTGCAGAGGAGACAAATTATAGAGGTTTCCCTTGTAAATTCTGTAGCAGGATATTATCATCTGCCTCCAACTTAGAGAAACATGAGAGAATTCATACTGGAGAGAAACCTTACAGTTGTGAGATCTGTGGGAAAACTTTTAATCAGAAAGGAAATATGAGATCTCACAAAATGGTACACTGGAAACAAAGTTGAGACCGTAGTGGGTTTACATTTTTGAGGAGCTTTAGATAGTTAATATACTTTAAAAACTTGAATAAGTTAATAGTGTCATACTGTAGAAAAACCTTACAGTTGTGAGATCTGTGGGAAAATTTTTAAGCAGAAAGGAAATACGACGGCTCATGAAATAGTACACTCGAAATAAACAATGTAGCATGTGCCTTTTAGATATTGCCTGTAAAATGTAATGCCCTTTCTGGCATAGTTTAAGTCATACTGTGTAAACAGCTGAGTTTAGAATTTTATTTTTTGTATTGTATTGAGGCTTAACATCCCAGTCAACAATTCAGTCATGTCGGGACGGAGCCAACGCTTCCTGGGTTTAACCAGTACTGTAGGGAGTTAATGTGTCTTTCTCAAGGACGCAACACGGTGCCGCTTGTGGAGTTAAGATTAAGATCTTGAGAAGTGATAGGCCATACTGGAAACAAACCTATCATTATTAAAGAAATTCGAAAGAGCAGGAGATAAAACACTCTGTAATATAGGGATCAAACATGATTTTCCATTCATTAACATTCGCTAGGTCCCGAGGGGAGTGTTGAAAACCGAGGGCGTAGCCCGAGGTTTTCAACACTTCCCGAGGGACCTAGCGAATGTTAATGAATGACAAAATCATTTTGATCGCTATTATTGCATAAATTCTGCAGAAACGAAAGAAATAAGATGCAGAAACGAAAGAAATATGGTGCACTATATTTTACAGTCTCATCACATTTTCATACGCGTAAAAGCTTTCGTTTTTATGCTCGTTCCGGGCGGACTTCAGTTTCTCATTACTAGCACGTGCTTTGAGTGGCGCCCGGTAACGAGCATAAGCAAAAGCCATGTATTAACAGCACGTGCGCGCGTGAATTGCAATATTAATGCATGGCTTTCTCTTCATTAATAAATGGCTGTTAATATCGTCTGACACTGGTATTTATGCAATAATAAAGAATCAAGTGCCATAGATGTTCTTTATTGTTTTGAAGGCATAATATGTATTGGTCCTTCAATTTATTTTACCCATTTAGATCTAAATGTCTTAAAAAGAGAGAGTTTATACAAGATTAACGTGGTCACATCAGATTACATGCACACCGAAAAGATCCAATTTGATGTTAATCTTTTTTTTCACTGTTTCACTGTTATCAGCTATGTGTATGTGGTGTATATTGCACTAGCAGATTTGGCACAAGTTTGTATACTGTTGTAATGTCTAAGTGAAATAAAGTGTATGCGCTTGTCCTTTTGCTCCAACAGTATTCAATTTTCAAGTTACCTTTTCATTTCTAGATTTTCTTATGTTTGGCGAGTAGTATATCGGAGGCTTGATGGTTTAGTGGTTGAGAGTCAGAGTGACTAACATGACAACATGGCTTGTTCTTTCTTGAGCATTGTACTTCTATGTTACTAGTTAGTACCCAGGAAGTGGCGCTTCCTTCTCAACATGACTGAAAAAACATCAATTCAATTAACAAACAAATTAAATATTCTAGGTCAATGGCCCAAAAAGATAAGCAGTTTCTCAGGTCTTCCATCATCTGTTAAAAAACCCAACAGACAAAGAAACACTAGACACTAACACCTCATTTTACTTCACTTCGTCTTGAAATGGAAACTTGATCGCCACGCTCACATACCAAATTTCTACTTACAGGCCATCATACAACCAACCAACATGGCGGACTTCAACCAGGGCTTGAAGCTGATTACAACCGTGACATGTTCTCCTGTGTGTGGTGCCAGAAAATGTTTGCGTCGAAGTGGAAACTTGATCGTCACGCAAGAATACATACGGAAGAGAAGCCTTTTGCATGTGAAATCTGTGGACGTCGTTTTAATGTAAAAAATAATCTGAAGACACACTGGATAACACAGCATCAGATAGGGAAGAAAAGAAAACAACAAAAAGAATAGTTTTAGGAGACTTTATTTTATTTTTAAAAATGATCTGCAAACACAATGGATGATTCAACAATGAAAAAGGGAATTATTGAAGTACAACCGCTTTCACTCGAGTTTGCTGTTTCAGCATTTGCATTACACAAGAAGAACATGTGTTCTGAGGATCTGTGTTTCTTTTCATGTTGTCCAAAAAGACATCTGGATTGCTTGATCTGCTGATTGGAGTGAAAATTTCAAACTAAATGACCTTTAAAACGGCAAACTCAAGTGAAATTTTTATCTTACTAAGTGGAATTTCGGCCATGTAGATACCGTTAGGTAACTGCAAAAAATTGAACAAATTCTGCTTTTGTCCCTATCCTATTTCAAGTAATCTTAATATGGATTGTATATGTTGTTCAAAAAATTTTGAAATAAAAATCGTGCTTTAACCAAACAATTAAAATGTTTTTATCAGAAAAGGCGACATCATTACCTTAAGATATATGCTGAATAAATTTTAAGAACACCTTGCACCTGGGACATTGTTTCAGTTCTAAAATAGAATACAAAGTTACCTGATCTATACATAAACTTGGTTGACCTACAAATGAGCCGCATCGTGAGAAAACGGAAATATTGCCTATAACAATGTATTTTTTAAATATGGAATGTATGAAAAATATGAAATTTGAGAATTGAGGAGACACATCCAAAATAATGCATTTAAACAGGCTTTCTGTCAATGCAGCAACAAGAAATAGAATATTTAAGAAATATTTCAGTGTATGTATGTATGCCATATTTGTCTCTCTTATATACATTGTAATGATGCAAATCACAAAGGATAACCTCTGTTTATACATTGCATCTATGGATATTAGACATGTATGAGCATTTCCTTACCATCTATTTAGTGGATTCCCATTTGTTTATCAGACTTATTCAGATGTCAGATTTATTAGTCATCAGCAATACAGGGCATTTTATGTATCTGGTATTTTCTGTACAATCTGGAAAACAATTTGGCAACAATAAACAGGAAAACAAATTTTATTCTTTGTCTTTTATTGTCTTACCAACATTGACAACATAAAATAACAAGTTACAATAACTTAAAAAATGAGAATTTCCATCAAAACATGGATAGAAACCTTTCAACTGATTAGATTAAAGATCAAAAGTTATTGATTTTTTAAAGTTGAATAATAAATGACAAAGTTATAACATTTCCAATTATATCCTTAACTGCCTGTGCGCCGCACAGGTTTCAGGACTCAATTTTTTCGAAATTCAAAAATTTCAAGAATATACAGCAAAACCAGCATAAACACCTTTCAACTGATAAAATAAGATGAAAAGTGTTTAAATTTTGGAAATTGATCAACAGATGACAAAGTTACAACATTTTTCATTTTCACCCCTAACTTCCTGTGCGCTGCACAGGTTTCAGGACTCAATTTTTCCAAATTCAAAATTTTCAAGAATATGCAGCAAATTCTGTACTGACACCTTTCAAATGATGAAAAATGATAAAATCTTTTTAAATTTTGAAAATTGATCAATAAGTGACAAAGTTATAACATTTTCCATTTTCATCCCTTAAAACCTGTGCGCTGCACAGGTTAAAAGACTGAAAAATTTCAAAATTCAAAAATTTCAAGAATATACAGCAAAACATGCATAAACTCCTCTCAATTGATGAGATAAGATGAAAAGTGTTTAAAATTTGGAAATTGATCAATAAATGACAAAGTTATAACATTTTCATTATCACCCCTAACTGCCTGTGCGCCGCACAGGTTTCAGGACTCAATTTTTTCCAAATTCAAAAATTTCAAGAAAATGCAGCAAATTCTGCACTGACACCTTTCAATTGATGAAAAATGATAAAATCTTTTTAAATTTTGAAAAATGATCAATAAATGACAAAGTAATAACATTTTCCATTTTCATCCCTAACTGCCTGTGAGCCGCACAGGTTTCAAGACTCATTTTTTCCAAATTCAAAAATTTCAAGAATATGCAGCAAATTCTGTACTGACACCTTTCAATTGATGAAAAATGATAAAATCTTTTTAAATTTTGAAAATTGATCAATAAGTGACAAAGTTATAACATTTTCCATTTTCATCCCTTAAAACCTGTGCGCCGCACACGTTAAAAGACTGAAAAATTTCAAAATTCAAAAATTTCAAGAATATACAGCAAAACATGCATAAACTCCTTCCAATTGATGAGATAAGATGAAAAGTGTTTAAAATTTGGAAATTGATCAATAAATGACAAAGTTATAACAATTTTCATTATCACCCCTAACTGCCTGTGCGCCGCACAGGTTTCAGGACTCAATTTTTTCCAAATTCAAAAATTTCAAGAATATGCAACAAATTCTGTACTGACACCTTTCAATTGATGAAAAATAATAAAATCTTTTTAAATTTTGAAAATTGATCAATAAATGACAAAGTTATAACATTTTCCATTTTCATCCCTTAAAACCTGAGCGCCGCACAGGTTATAAGACTCAATTTTTTCCAAATTCAAAAATGAGATACGATGAATTTTTTTTTAATTTTTGCAAATTGATCAATAATTTTAATTTTTGCAAATTGATCAATAAATGACAATGTTAGAACTTTTTCCATTTTCACCCCAAACTGCCTCTTTTAATAGGACTCATTTTTTTCAAAAATCAAAAATTTTAAGAATATACAGCAAAACCTGCATAAACCCCTTTCAATTGATGAGATAAGATGAAAAGTTTTAAAATTTTGCTAATTGATCAATAAATGGCAAAGTTATAACATTTTACATTTTCACCCCTTTAGCACAGGCTAAAGGACTCAATTTTTTCGAAATTCAAAAATTTCAAGAATATACAAAAAGAAACTGTATAAACCTCTTTCAATTGACAAGATAAGAGGAATAGTTTTTTTAAATTTTGCAAATTGATCAATACATGACAAAGTTATAAAATTTTCCATTTTCACCCCTAACTGCCTGTGCGACGCATAGGTTTTACAGGGTTCCCACAAACTTCATAAAGTTAAAATTCCCTGACTTTTCCCTGACCAATTTTCTAAATTCCCTGACCAAAATCATCGGCGTTTTCAAGCGTATGTGACAATTTTTCTCTTTAAAACAGAGACTCAAATTTGAAATGTGTTCACAAATTCATTGACAAAATAAGCTTTCTATTGAGACACTATGACAAACACATCCATGCTTGTTCTTAGAAGAAACTGCCATAGCCACTTGTTGTTTCTCCTTTACTATTTTAAAATTTCTTCTTCTGATCCTGAAATTCCCTGACTTTTCCCTGACTTTTGATATTTTTTTAAATTTCCCTGACTAATTTCAAAATTCCCTGACTTTTCCCTGACCTTGAATTTTTTACATTTTTCCCTGACTTTTCCCTGACCGTGGGAACCCTGCTTTAGGACTCAATTTTTGTACAAATTCAAAAATTTCAAGAATATACAGCAAAACCTACATAAACACCTTTCAATTGATGAGATAAGATGAAAAGTTTAAAAATTTTGCAAATTGATCAATAAGGCAAGGTTATAACATTTTCCATTTTCACCCCTTACTGCCTGTGCGCCGCACAGGCATTAGGACTCAATTTTTTCCAAATTCAAATATTTCAAGAAAAGACAGCAAAACCTGCAATTTTCACCCCTTACTGCCTGTGCGCCGCACAGGCATTAGGACTCAATTTTTTCCAAATTCAAATATTTCAAGAATAGACAGCAAAACCTGCATAACTCCTTTCAATTGATAAGATAAGATGAAAAAATTCTTAATTTTGGAAATTGATCAATAAATGGCAAAGTTATAACATTTTCCATTTTCACCCCTAACTGCCTGTGCGCCGCTCAGGCTATAGGACTAAATTTTTTCCATATTCAAAAATTTCAAGAATATACAGCAAAACATACATGAACACCTTTCAATTGATGAGATAAAATGAAAAGTTTTTAAATTTTGGAATTGATCAATAAATGGTAAGGTTTTTCCATTTTCACCTCTAACTGCCTGTGAGCTGCACAGGCTTTAGGACTCATTTTTAACAAATTCCATAATTTCAAAAATATACAGCAAAACCTACATAAACCCCTTTCAATTGATGAGATAAGATGAAAAGTTTTTACATTTTGCAAATTGATCAATAAATGACAAAGTTATAACATTTTCCATTTTCACCCCTTACTGCCTGTGCACCACACAGGCTTAAGGACTATATTTTTTCAGAATTCAAAAACTTCAAGAATATACAGCAAAACCTACATACACCCCTTTCATTTGATGAGATAAGATGAAAAGTTTTTACATTTTGCAAATTGACCAATAAACGGTAAAGTAATAACATTTTCCATTTTCACCCCTAACTGACTGTGCACCACACAGGCTTTAGGACTCATTTTTTTTTCAAAATTCAAAAATTTCAAAAATATACAGCAAAACCTGCATAAACCCCTATCAATTGATAAGATAAGATGACAAGTTTTTAAATTTTGCAAATTGATCAATAAATGGCAATGTTATAACATTTTCCATTTTCACCCCTAACTGCCTACAGGTGCACTGCACAGGCTTAAGGACTCATTTTTTTCAAAATTCAAAAATTTCAAGAATATACAGAAAAACTCACATAAACCCCTTTCAGTTAATGAGATAAGATGATGAGGTTTTAAAATTTGCAAATTGATCAATAAATGGCAAAGTTATAACATTTTTCATTTTCACCCCTTACTGCCTGTGCACCGCACAGGCTTTAGAACTCAATTTTTTCCAAATTCAAAATTTTCAAGAATAGACAGCAAAACTAGCAAAAACCCCTTTCAATTGATGAGATAAGATAAGTTTTTAAATTTTGCAAATTGATCAATAAATGGCAAAGTATAACATTTTCCATTTTCACCCCTAACTGCCTGTACGCCGCACAGGCTTTAGGACTCAATTTTTTCCAAATTCAAAAATATACACCAAAACCTACAAAAACCCTTTTCAGTTGATATGAGATATCATGATAAGTTTTTAAATTTTGCAAATTAAACAATAAATAACATTTTCCAATTTCACCCCTAAATACCTGTGTGCTGTTTAACAACTCATTTTTTTTGAAATTCAAAAATTTCAAGAATATATTGCAAAACCTGCATAAACCCCTTTCAATTGATAAGATAATAAGTTTTCAAATTTTGGAAATTGATCAATAAATGGCAAAGTTATAACATTTTCTTAACTGCCTGTGTGGCACACAGATTTTAGCTCTCAATTTTTTCAGAATTCAAAAATTTCAAGAATATACAGCAAAACCTACATGAACACCTTTCAATTGATGAGATAAGATTTATAAAAGTTTTAAAATTTTGCAAATTGATTTTCCATTTTCACCCATACTGACTGCCTGTGCACCGCACAAGCTTTAGGACTCAATTTTTTAACAAATTCAAGATTATACAGCAAAACCTGCATAAACCCCTTTTAGTTGATGAGATAAGATGAACAGATTTTAAATTTTGCAAATTGATCAATAAATGGCAAAGTTATAACATTTTCCATTTTCACCCATAAACTGCCTGTGCGCCGCACAGGCTTTATGACAGGCTTTTTATTAGCTCACCTGAGCCGTTAGGCTCACAAGGTGAGCTTATAGGATGGCCATGATCCGGCGTCCGTCGTCGTCCACAATTTTCAAAGATCTTCTTCTCTGAAACCGCTTGGCCAATTAAAGCCAAATTTTATATGAAGCATCTATGGGAAGGGGGAACAAATGTGTTTATAAATAATCCAGGTCACATGACCAAGATGGCCGCCATGCCCATATATGGTAAATACCCTTCAAAAATCTTCTCCTCTGGAACCGGTGGACCGATTTCAACGAAACTTGGCATGAAGCATCGGTGACTAGAGTACTACAATGTGTTTATAAATTATGACCTTTGGATGACCTTGACCTATTTTACAGCAAGGTCAACATAGGTCGCCCATGCATTTGAATGGGGGAAATTGTTAAAATGTCATTTGAAAGGCAAATCTTGCAGGAAATGGGCAAATGGAGTGAAGGTAGGTAATTCTGAAAAAAATTTGGACCCCAGGGTTGGTCTGCCCACACCACGGGGCAATATACATGTATATTACAAAAATATTCAAAGATCTTCTCTGAAACCACTTGGCCAATCAAAGCCAAATTTTATATGAAGCATCTGTAGGAAGGGGGAATCAATGTGTTTATAAATAATTCAGGTCACATGACCAAATGGCCGCCATGCCCATATATGGTAAAAACCCTTCAAAATTCTTCTTCTCCGGAACCACTGGACCGATTTCAACGAAACTTTGCATGAAGCATCGGGGACTAGAGTACTACAATGTGTATATAAATTATGACCTTTGGATGACCTTGACCTATTTTACGGCAAGGTCAACATAGGTCGCCCATGCATTTGAATGGGAAAAATTGTTAAAATGTCATTTGAAAGGCAAATCTTGCAGGAAATGGGCAAATGGTAATTCTGAAAAAAAATTTGGACCCTAGGGGTTGGTCTGCCCACACCCTAGGGCAATATACATGTATATTACAAAAATATTCAAAGATCTTCTTCTCTGAAACCACTTGGCCAATCAAAGCCAAATTTTATATGAAGCATCTATAGGAAGGGGGAACCAATTTGTTTCTTAATAATCCAGGTCACATGACCAAGATGGCCACCATGCCCTTATATGGTAAAAACCCTTCAAAATTCTTCTTCTCCGGAACCACTGGACCGATTTCAACGAAACTTGGCATGAAGCATTGGGGACTAGAGTACTACAATGTGTTTATAAATTATGACCTTTGGATGACCTTGACATATTTTACGGCAAGGTCAACATAGGTCGCCAATGTATTTGAATGGGGAAAACTTTTAAAATGTCATTTTAAGTGAAAGTCTTGCAGGAAATGGGCAGTGGGACTGAATATTAATGATTCTGAAAAAAATTGGACCCCAGGGACTCATTTGCCCCAGCCCAGGGGCATTATACATGTATATTACCATAATATTCAAACATCCTTTCCTCTGAAACCGCTTGGCCAATCAAAGCCAAATTTCATATGAAGCATCTATAGAATGGGGGAATCAATGTGTATATAAATAATCTAGGTCACATGACCAAGATGGCCGCTATTCCCATATATAGAGGATCTTACACGAGTGGTCATTTCATATGAAATTTATTAAACGAGCCTTCGGCGAGTTTAATAAATTTCATATGAAATGACCACGAGTGTAAGATTCGTTTTATCATATGACTTCTAAAATAGGTTTTTATCGCTTTTAAAGTGGACATATTTCCAATGAAAATCTACATTGTTGTTACGGACGTCGTCAATGACGTTACGTATTCCCGCAAAAGTGTTATTACACGTGTGGTCATACGATTTTTATGACATGACGTTATCCACTGGAAAACAGCGGCGTCATATGATAAATGGTATAAACCATTCAAAAATCTTCTTCTCTGGAACCGGTGGACCGATTTCGAAGAAACTTGGCATGAAGCATCGATGACTCAAGTACTACAATGTATGTATAAATCATGACCCTGTGATGACCTTGACTTATTTTAAGGCAAGGTCAACATGGGTTGCCTATGTATTTGAATGATTAAACTGTTAAAATGTCATTTGAAGGGGAAAACTTGTATGGACAGTATATTGATTATTCTGAAAAAAAAAATTGCCCAAGGGCTTCATCTGCCCCTATACTGGGACTATTTTCTATATCATTTGTATATACAGCAGATCTCAGGTGAGCGTTTACAGGAGCATTGGTCCTCTTGTTTTTACAAATTCAGAAATTTCAAGAATATACAGCAAAACCTGCAATTACATTTAAACATTCATAGAGTTCCAATTTGCATGTTTGTTTATGACTGTGTCAGTTCCAGGTCACTTTTGCAACAAGCGAAGGTCTTGTCAAGTCTTCATAAAGAGTTCTTGTTTTTCAGCTGCCAAATGAGTGTGAATCAAACTGTCCAGACTGGCCCTGACTGTTTGCAACACATGTTCAACAAGTAAGGAAATGTTGAGAAAAGACACTGAATGTTTCTTTTGTAAAAATTGAGCCACATCATGAAAAAATCAGATTTTTTTTCATATGTGAAAACAGACACAGAACAGCTTAGTGCGGACAGCTTAGTGCTCCACAGCTGACCAGCGCTGTTGTTCTGAAATGAAAATCTGAAATTTCAAGCTTCTAGCATTCTTTTTGTGATTGTATAGGCCTTTTTGTGTTTTACATGGTTGGAAATTTTCTCATTATGTTGCTCAATTTATCTTGTGCAATTCTTCTGAGGTCTCTTCTGCTGTGTCTGGGCATGTACCCTGTAAAAAGAAAAAATATTGTACTCCTTTATTACCTCATCACCTACAAAACTGTATAGAAACACTACGATAAGTTTTCACTCTTGTTCGATTTTTTGGCCCTTGGTCTTCATCAGGAAAACAAAAATCTTATTCTCCAACTAAGTGGCATCTATACTGAATTTCATAGGCATTGTATATGTAGTCAGGGGTGACATCACATCATTTCCTGCTAAGGCAATGTCAAATTGGTGTAACACCAAATGATGTGAGGTCATCTTCCGCTGAAATCTCTCTGCCTATCAAGAGCACAAGTTCAACTGATACATCTTTTTATAAAAAAAAACAAAAAAACATATAAAATTCTAACAAGAGTGGAAAATTATCATAGTGTTTATCAGCTATTCCCTCCGGAATTTTCATTTGAGAATATGTATAGAAACAGCTGATGTATTATTTTTTCTGTTATTCTTGAAACTACTGTGCACTATCTGAAACAGACTTGGTAGTACAAACTTCGGTTGCCTGGGTAGTGATCAGTCTGATTATGTTATAATAAATCTGCATAACAGTGAGGCTAGTAATTAAGAGCTTGATTCTAACATGGGGAGTTAAGCTTTATGATCTTGCTCAAGGACACAGCTCAACTATAAAGGCGTTTGAACCCAGGACCTATATGTGCTTACAAGCTCGTAACAAAGACCTTAGCAGTTGATCTTCACTAAAGTTGCATGGTTTACCTTCTTAGTTGATCTGTATTTATCTTCACTTTTCCTTCCATGTTAGTAATAACAGTAATTGTGTGTCAGTGTTCTCCCTGTGTAACGGCAGAGGCTGTCTTGGTAATAGTCCAAGTATCTCCTTTTACCAACCATTTTCCCTTCAACTTGAGGATCTGATAATATGTATCAAAATATGGGAGTTAATATGCCTTGCTCAAGGACACAGCCTAAACCTGGTGACAATTTGGTTTGAAGCCAACAATTCAGAGTCTGATGCATTGATGCTATTCAAACTGACACACCAGACTGGAGGAATGCATAAACCAGAAGACCAATGACCTTCTCTTTGTGAAAATTTTGCTAATATATACCACATGTATGTGTGCAGTGTCTCGCAGAAGTGGACCAAGGAATTTAAGTGGATTGAAGCCAAGCTAGCTGATATAGCTGATCTATGCAAGTTAAAGCCAAAGAATAAAATTCTTATATGTGATAGAATATTATATTTGGTATTGACCTCAAAAAGTAAATATTTTCAGTGTTTGTACTTACCTAATCATTTGTGAAATCAGCATTCTTGCCAGACATACATGAAGAGTATATTTTCTTAACATTTTTCTTGACACCATTCTTCTAATGCTGTCACAAATGTAGCACCTTGTGTTATTTGGCATCCTCTACCTACAAGTTAACGTGAGAAATAACTTTCAACTTACGTCACTTTAAATGATATTCTAGCCAAGGAATTACCAGGATTTCTTTAAAAAGTAAATGTTTTATTTCTTCATAGGCCTAAGGAGATTTTATCTGCCTAGAGGAAACCAGAGGACCATTGGTCCTGAGAACGCTCACCTGAAGCCGGATCTTGTTACAATTATAACTGCAACTGCAGTCTGCATGGTTAAATACTACGGAGTCATGTTGGTCCGAAAATTGGCAGGCGATTTGCTTTGCTTCTGTTGAGAATGACAACGTGCTTGATGTGCAGGCTATATTTCACCTTCTTTAATCCACTGTCAATTTTTCTACTGTCAGTATGAGTGATGCCTGTAAAATTGCAATTCAAAGCACAACTGCACTTTCAAGCACATCACTCAAATTTCAGAAAACATTTTCAGATGCTACCAGTGGAAAACACATCTATTGCTTTAATATGTATATAGCCTCCACACCAAGCACTTGGTCACTCATAGCATTAGTTTCGCAAAATATTATTTCAAATGCGAAATAGAGGCAGCTCCTGTGGCCAAATGGTTTATTAAAGATGCTGTTTTCAATACCATGCAATTTTGTTTGAAATATGAAACCAGAGGACCAATGTCCTGTAAAAGCTCACCTGATATCCGAGATATGCGACCTCAGCTGACCTTGCCATAAAATACATCAAGGTCACCCAGGGGTCATGATTATACAAACTTTGTAGAGCTCCATTCATTGATGCTTCAGGCAAAGTTTCAAAATCATAGGTCTTCAAGTCCTGAAGAATAAGATTTATAAAGAACTCCGAGGTTTATAAAGAACTAAGATTTATAAAGAACTAAGATTTATAAAGAACTAAGATTTATAAAGGTTTTTGCTATTTATAACCATGGTGGCCATCTTGGTCATGTGACCTTGACTTTCATTCTCCCTTCCTAAGAGTGCTTCACATGACGTTTGGTTTTGATTGGCCAAACCCTTTCAGAGAAGATCTTTGGATATTATGGTAATATACATGTATATTGCCCTGGGTTGGGGCAGACCTGCCCCAGTGCTCCATTTTTTTTCAATATCATAAGTCCCCATTCAAATGCATGGGCGACCTATTTTGACCTTGCCGTAAAATATAAACTTTGTAGAGCTCCTTCCTCTGATGCTTCATGCCAAGTTTCAAAATCATAGGCCTTCTGTTTTGGAGAGGAAGATTTTTTAAGGTTTTTCAGGCCCCCTAAGCAGATTCCAAGAAAAATAAAGGTTTTTTATATAGGCTATTTTTGCCAAAATAAAGGCTCTTTAAGACAGATTTTTGAGAAAATAAAGAGCACAGTGTGGTCTGCTAACAACACAGTGAAATAGTTTTCAGAGATCAGCAACACCTACTCTTTGTGAAATAACCCAGAAGAGTCCCCCCTTGTAAAAGTATGAGTGAAGCATAAAGCTTAATTAAGCCAGGGGTCTGGGGGCCCGCTAGGCCCCCAGAAGCCAAATACTAAGCCTCGAGTTCCCTTACAATTTCAGCATTTCCTGATGGCAATATGTAAAATAAAGGCTATTTAGTTAAAATTATCACAGAATAAAGGTTTGAGAGTAAAATTATAGGCTTTTTGGTGGATTTTGGAACAAAATAAAGGTTTTAAAGGATTTCCATTAAAATAAAGGTTTTTAAAGGTTTTAAAGCTCCCCTAGGGGCCCTGGGTTTTTGCTATTTATAGCCATGGCAGCCATCTTGGTCATGTGACCTTGACCATTTATATAAACTTGTTCCTCCATCCCAAGAATACTACATACAAAATTTAGCTTTGATTGGTCCAGTGGTTACTGAGAAAATTAAGGTCAAGAAATGACCTTGATCTTTTATACTCACAACACTTCATAAGCTTAACATGTTGTCTGTATCTACCAACTTTCAGGTCACAGGCTAAAAAACTTCCTGAAAAATTCAATGTTTTCACTTTTTGAAAAATCTATGTAGCCACAATTGAGTTTGCCGTAAAATAGGTCAAGATCAACCAAAGGCCATGATTTATATAAATTATGATTGACTAGAGTCCCCAATGCTACATACCAAGTTTTGTTGAAATCGGTCCACCAGAGAAGAAGATTTTTTATGGTTTTTACCATATATGGGCATGGGGGCCATCTTGGTCATGTGACCTAGACCATTTAAATAAACTTTCATTCCCCCTTCCTATGGATGCTCCACATGAAGTTTGGCTTTGATTGGTCAAGCGGTTTCAGAGGAGAAGATCTTTGAAATTGTGGATGACAGCAGACGCCAGACGGACGCCGGAGCATGGCCATCATATAAGCTCACCTTTTGAGCCTTCGGCTCAGGTGAGCTAAAAAGAGACAACCACTGTAGCTGAGTCTCTGATTTCATTACCTTGCTTAATCATTCCATCATCTCACAACTTGATTGTAACATGATCATTTCCTCTCAATGCTGTTTTCTGGTGTAGGTTCGTGAGCCTGACATGGGGCACATTAGAGGCATGCTCAGTTCTTCTTGGGTATGTGCCAGGTATTTTTTCTCGGGGTTCACCTTTTATGCCCAACCTGCTGATTGGTCTGTCTCATATGAGCTGAAATAGACATGAAAGAAACATAAAACAGAATCAAAACCAGATGACCATTGGTTCTGAGAACTCTCCCTAGAGGATTTGGCCTTTCAAAAATGACCTTTTGACCAAAATGACCTTGACCTTGAATAAGTTGTCTGTATCTACCTTCTTCAGGTCACTTTTGATCATTAAAAAGCCTAGTATTTGACCAAATTTTACCATGATATAAAATAGGTCAAGGTCAACCCAAGGTCATGATATATGATTTTAAACTATGGTGGGACAGAGTCTCCAATGCTACATACCAAGTTTCATTTAAGATTTTTAAGGTTTTTACCATATATGGACATGGCAGCCAAAAAGTCAGATGTGAATAGATAGTGGGTACCTTGTGTGTGCAATTCCTTCTACAGATTAATTCTGATTCTCTTGAAACATTACAGATGTTGTGAACTTGTGACAATGCTTTTAAGATATGCATGTGGTTTGGATATAATTCTCAGATTAATTTTTGTCACTTTTTTCGCAATATCGGTCACCTTTCCCGCTATTTTCCTCATTTGTTGGAGGTTGTAACCTCGGGTCATTATCGTTATGTGTTACTTTATTAGACGCTTACAAAATCGTAATATGTCCAAAATATTACGAATTTCTTACCTTGGAATAAATGTTATGCTAGATTCTAAATTTAGCCAACCACCCCACACCTGAGGACTGGTGATGATCAGATATTGATCGACTCAGAAGAATTCAAGATAGATAGTTATGCATTAATCTAAAAGAATATACAATGTTTTGATGATAATATTCATTTTGATTCCATATTTTGTGCACCACATTTTGTAAGGGCATAGCCATAAACACTGAGTAATGATACTTATGTCCACCGAAAGAGCGAAATTAGTTCAAATTACCTGTATGACGTACGTCATCCCTTCATGCCCTATCTATTTCTTTAGGCCCATCGAGGCGGGTGTCCATATTCCCACCTATCTATCTATCTAGTATATACTGCCATACGCCATAGCAGACATTTTAGGCAGGTGAGCGCTGTCGAGCTTGGTTAGCTGAAAAAGAAATGAATAAAAGCATGATAGTGAAGGGGATAAAAGATGATAGGTTAAAAAAGTGAAGAGGATATTAAAATCAGGTTAAAACAACAATGTTTGGGTCTAAGGTTCGGAGTGTTGAGGTTTGCTCGCTGCGACCTTGAATAAGTCAAGGTTCTGCAAACTTACAACGGCTTCTGGAAGTGCATTCCACTGTACAATGGCAAGTGGAAAAAAGGAGTACTTGTAGTAGTTCTGACCGTGACCGGACCGTGCAGTAACACTAGGCTACACCCCTCCATCTAAATAGGGCCATTTATTGTGTGTGCTGGGTAGTTTGAAACTTAAGAGACCAAAATGTATAAAACTCTCTAAACTGGCCTAACTCAAAATTTGGAAAATATCACGTCGAGTCTGAGAACTGGGAAAATACAGCCGATATTAAAGAAGAGGACCATTTGAAATATCTACACCTACCCGGAAAGATGACCCACGCCCTCTAAAACCACTTGGAGAAAATGACAATCGTCCAATTTATGCATTTTATACACCGTCACACGCCTAGAGTTGTACTTTCATTTTCGATTGTCGCTTATGTCGCTAAAAATAATGGCCGCTTACGACGGAAGCGGGTCAACTCGGTCTGATACCAACGCGGCCGTGAGTCAACTCGGCCTCGGGTCAACTCGGTCGGGTTAACTCGGCCAATTATTTGGGGTATTTTACAAGTGCATGATGCTTTGAGATAGTAATAATGATTTCCAGATAGTATGATACGTACACAGAAAATATAGGATAGCATTAATAGTTTTAGTATTACAAACAGATCAACATTCTCCTTATTGAGCAAAGGCAGAAAGCCCATAGGGTGTAAACTGTGTATAGGGTGACGAGCATGCAAGTTAATCAGTTTTATATAGTAAAGTGTTCATACCTAAAACAGTACCGCAATTAGATAAAGTGAGGTTTTTGGTTACAGCCAAATGCAGCGGTAGGCCTACATGTATAGTCAATGGTATGATTAACATATTTTAATTCTCATGTATATTATGAAGGAGATGGACGATAATAACAGGTTAAAATGAGAGTTCTGATGGTACCTCCGAAATTCGGTGTAGTTAAGGAGCGCCTGAATACAAACGCCTGTCTGTGGACTTGCAGTACATTGGTGTTCAGATACAATTTTCGTATCATTTTTAAGTGCAAACATCTAACTTTCCATTGGAATTAAAACTTTTCAGAACACTTCGCACAGACAGAGAAATTGTTTGAATGTTTGAATTGATGCTTTAAGTCCCAGTCAACAGCTCAGGTCATGTCAGGACGTTGTCTCCACTTTATGGGACTTTTACCCAAATTAGGATGTCATGACATCCAACAAGTGCTTAAAATATAACCATCCAACAAAGCCACAAAGGCTTATATGTATGAACGGTTTGAAATCGACTTGAAACCACTTTTCCTGGGCAAGCTCAGACCTGAGCAATTAACCAGTAATCTGATTGTCAGTCAGCAGCGAACAAGCTTTGCCTGGAGGCACAAGCATGGCAGATAATCCTCAGTAATTGAGGGAGTACCATAATCACAAAATCGTGCAATAATTGTGCTAAATTATTCAATCAGAAAGAAAGGAAAATAATTTTTGTCTTTAAATTAATCTTGTACACTCTTGTTGGTGCAACATACGAGACAATAGCATTGGTAGTCCAATATTGTTTGAAATCTGGTTGACATGCCATATGCGCAATGTTCTGTTCTGTTCAAGGTAAATCTAGCGCTGACTTTTCGGGGAACCGTCTGACGACGTAGTTGAAGAATACAAATTTATTACATCTAACTCACGATAATATTACTCTGCTACTCTCTCTATTCCCCCATGAACGCCGACTTATTACCAGCCGTGTAAGACGCCGATACGTTTGTAACCCGTGTGAAATCAACCACCGTAAAATCATGCAAGTCATGAATCGATAACAGTAAACTTCCTCTTTTTGCTCGGCGCATTTATGGCGAAAGGACGTGTTTTTGAATTCAAGACATTTCCAAAATATTTTGGGTCTTGGTTTGTGTCCTTGGCTCGAGCAGCTCTTCTCCCCCCGGGATTGCTGAACAAACTTTGTTTTGTATGTATTTGTTACCATGCCATGTATTTCTCTTGTTATTTCAGAGTTTGCTTTGAAATTCGATGTCGATACAGGTAAGTGCAGACTGTTCCCGTTTCATTATGGGACAGTTTTTTCTTATGCAGGAATTGTTTTGTGACAATTCATGCGAAGTATTTTCGGCTTTAACTTCCATTCTTCGACCACATTCGTCGGTTGTTGGCAGTGGTTGTTTTAGCGAAATAACTTATACGATGTTGGGGAGTTTATGCAGCCGGTTGAAATTTCTTGAGTTTCTCCCTGCCCTTTTCCGAGGGTAACGAGAATCCGCTGAACTTTGGTAAGTAGTTTGGTGTGAAATTTCTTCCTCTCAGGCTTTGGCCCTTAATTGGTCCAAACACTGGGGCATATTCTCTTGAGTATTCCACGTACATGTATCTGGAAAACTCTTCCCAACAGTTGTGTTCGGGGAATCTGTCTTTAGTTCAGGCTCCCATGGCTTTGATTCTTCTGATTAAGTTCATTGAAGTATCTAGCTTTTGAACATAACAGCCGGGTGCTTAATATGTAGGCCTGCCTTGGCAGTGCCATATTTGCACCGTATGAGCGCTCTCCTGAATGCTATATTCAGGAACCGCTCTTTTTCAGGCCATCCGTATCACATTGTGTGATTCCGTTCCGACATGAATTTGTTCTGGGACGTTTAGGCCTAATTTCGAACCTAACAGACACATTGTGTGATTTTGTTTGGTTGGGAAGGTGATGCGCCTTGAACTCGCGCTATAGCTAGTTGCTTAACGCTCGGGTGATATAGGCCGTTACTACGCACCGACTGTCGTACTAGTGATCTTGAGTCTAGACCGAGCGATGGCTCGTATGTCTTTTTTCTCAAGCACTAGACGGCTACATTGCACGCCTCGTGTGTTGCGAACTCAGGCGAGCATTGGCTTGTGTGCTCTTTAGATGCTAGGCGTTTGCTTTGCACTCGCTTCGAGCGTCGACGGCTTCATTGCACGCCTCGAGTGTTGCGAACTCGGGCGAGCATTGGCTTGTGTGCTCTTTTAGATGCTAGGCGTTTGCTTGCACTCGCTTCTAGCGTCAACGAGTTTAACTCGTGTGCAGTCTTTGCTCGAGCAACACTTAGACGATGAGTGGCTTTCAGCTCAACACGAGCTCTGAGCTAATGGCGGCTCGTATGTCCATCGTCTGGTGCACGGTAGATGCCTTGCAAACGATTGTATGCAAGTGACTGCCAAGTGCACAGAAGAGCTTCCTAAGGGTGTAGCACACGCTAATGGAAATGCTCATGTCTTTCGAAGCCATTCGATTGCATTTTGTGTTGTCGTCTGGCTAAGTTCGAGCATTGCACACATTTTGCTTTGTAACAACTGAATGCATGTGTAGTTACAGGCATTGAGGCGCTTATTGTTAGAACCGTTGTTCTGATATCAGATGATACGGCTAACTTGCGGCTTCTTTTTGGAATTACGCTCGTCGTAACGTAGTTTGAGCCGATTCCTTAATTTGTCCAGTGACACCAGCAGGTTGTGTCAGTCTGGAAACTTGGAATGTTTTTAGATCATTTCAATGACTCATACAATTTCAAGTTTATTTCCGATGCACGGTTTTTATCACCGTGTATAACGGGAAATGTTCAGTAGGAAGCGCTGATTTCTATATCTCGACTTCATTTCTGAACATCGCTTGCCACGGCTCACAACGAGCCATGGTCAGCCTTATCGCTTGTACGATAGTTATTTGCCTTGCCATTGGAATTGTACACTCGTTTGTTGCGTAGTTTCAATTCAAACTGAGGCATTTTCTTTCTCCTTGAGCCATGGTTTTGGGTACCTTCGGCTCCCATTCGTACATCGTACTACATGAGAAGATCTCGTTTTATGCAGATCGTTCTCCTTTTTGTCATGTGTCAGTGGATTATCTCACGTGTCTCATGACGATTTGTACCTTTTATTTTGACACCATTTTGGCACTTTATTATGAACGTGCACCTAAGACGCACGGGGTACAACCAGACCACAGTTTATTTCGCTAATAATTAGTTTACGAAATACTCTTTCTGGTCGAGAGACTTATTTATTTCATACTACTGATGAAATAATCAGGGTCTCATTTTTAAGAGCAGCATTTTGCTTGCTTCTTCCTCGGGTGCACATTTTTAAGACAAATTTGTTCCCCGCTATTTGAATTACAGGATCTCTACACCTGAAATTCAATATTTGGCTAAGACCTGATCGTGACTATAGATCCGAGATCAGTTTCTTTGTCATAAATTGGTTGGACATTTGTTATGGTAACATAACAGTCTTCGGATTGTAAGAGTTACTTTACATTTGATGAAGATAACATAGTTACATTGTACTATGTTTATTTTCTTTTTATGATTCCATACAAAGTTATTTTACTAACTTTTTAGTTGGAATCGTTTTCTTATTCAACTTATAAGATCATCTAGCTCTTTGTTGAGTAGTCTGACTTTGAATGTTGAATAAGAGGTGTCCATCTTTATGTTGCCAGGTATTCTTTTATGCAAATACAATAGTTGTTCCTTGCATACATTCCGGTTAAGTCTAATGACCGATTACCGGGCGGTTCATGTTTACCTGTCATCTCTTGTTCCTTCATATTTGAAGTTCAACAGGAGTTATCTTCCCTGTGCTTCAGTTTCGCAAACTTGGAAGCTTGGGGAGTTGTTTTGTATTCGGCGCAGGCATGTTTCTTTTTAGTACGTGTTCTGCTTGAATACACCGTTGAGCACGTTTGGCGGGGTTTTATCTTGCATCCCTCGCTGTACGTTTCAACACTGACTTCGCACAGAACGTATCAGTTCGTGCTAGCAGCCATGTTATTTCATGATTCATTGATGTAATTTTCAATGTATTCATATTCGTCCTTCGTCCCATTCTTGCCCATTAAATGCTTCTGGGCAGGAATGCCACTGCTATTTCGTAAGCTGAAAGCTTCCACGGCATGTTGCAGTTCCTTGTATATCATTACAAGGTAGTGGGGACTTCCTTTGAGGGTTATCATGCACCTTCGTATAGACATTGCCTGGGGGTTCCTGGGGCTAGTGTTCTGTACAGGGTAGACCTCATTTTGTGGCTTCGGGTCTTTGTGAGATTTCAGTTTCTGCTTATTATGTTTATATGGCCATTTTATGACGTTAGTCATTTTTCGACTAAGTTTCTTGGAGACTCTAGTCGTTTTGGTCTTATCTAGGAGCTGTAGTCTCACTTAGGTTCTAGATACAGTTCATGTGTCTGCGGGGAGTTCTCCTATCTATCTGAGAACATACCCAACTTCTACCAAAGATTCAATCTTCAATAGAGGTAGAATCTGTGAAGTTTATGCCATTCAACCTATCATTTCATTCTTATGAAGTAGCTAATTATAGCATTGATTGGTTCGTTGGTCATGAAATATACTTTCTGACTAAATGGGCATACACATTTTTTCCTCAACGGAACATTGGTATCAGCTCTTCTGCCTTTCGAGGTATGGGCGAGCTACTTATGTTGACCTGACGTTCCTTCCGGAATAGTTTCTTGTCAATGAGATATCTCTTTTCCTTTTCATGGGGAAAGGTTCCTTAATCTTTTCCCTTGGGGCTTCAAGACTTTTCGTATGTGCTCCCAAGAATTTCCTTCTGAAACAACATCTTTTTAGGATTTGTTTCTTGGATTGTTCTTTTTTGTATTCGCAAGAAGTAACTGGAGTATTGTTTCCGGTCATAGTTCTTGCAATGGAACATGCAGATTATATGCTGACCGAATTGTCAATTTTTATAATGTTTTCAATTCGGCTCGTCAGCGTGTTTCTGTTTCTGTCTAGGGTTTAAGTCGTTAATTCGGCTTCAACCTATCGACCAATCTCAGTTAATCAGACCTTGGTCGTAAACAGATCACCCATGAGTCTTATTATCATGTGTGTTTTAGTCTGCATTGCTATCTTTTTTAGCCAATCACGAATTACCTGTCTTAATTCGCTGTTTGGACTTCACCAGTCTTAGTTTACCTGGTATTTCGATAGCATTTTGTTCCTTCATTGTTCTGACCAATTTACATAATTCGTTGGTTCACAGAGTAGTGGTATTGACTATTTTCCCCTCCTGAAGAAGAAATTGTTTTCGTCCATTCTTCTTTATTTGGATGACCCATATTGCGGGTATAATTCAATCCTTCTGGAAGCTTTATTCTGTAGCACTTGCTATCTGTAGCATGTTACAGTTTTGTCTTCCTGAAAAAGGAGGGGGGGCGATATTTCGAACTTGACGGTCATGCCTGTCAGTTTAACAGACTGGTACGAGTAGGCATAACGTAGTCTAGAACCTATAGACGTGTCTTATCGGTCATGCCTATCAGTCTGACAGACTGGTACGAGAAGGCATTACTTAAACCGGTACCTATAGACATGCGTCTTTATCGGTTATGTTCGTAATATATCTGCTGAATTATACCATTTCGCTTTTTAGTAGGGCTGATTACCACTCGGAATAGTATAGTGTATATTCTGAGGTATTCCGGTTGCCCTTCTCATAGATGTGTTTGCTTTGGCTAACAGTCAATGTTTCATGTCTCATTCTTGACTCTGCCAATTATAAGTGAAGACACATAATTGAATCCTGATTGGTTATGCAAGACTTAGTTTCCTGCGTTTCTTCTTGATGGTCACACCATCAATTTTAGGATTCTTCTTTCCTGCACAGTTTTTGTTCTGCAGATTGTGTCAGTTTACTATTCTGATAGTCTCTATCTTAGAATATTTCCCGACAGCTTCCAACTAGTTCACGAATGTTTCAATGTTTTTAGTAAATATTGAACCTTTTTTATATCTGTTTAGACATTGCATATGATCTATCCTTCGGGGGATCTTTGAGTTTCTGTAGAGACTCGGGCCATTCTGCATTTCTAAACAGCGTGAACGGTTTTTATTCTGATTTTTCAGAATTTGAAAAGTCATTTATTTAGATGTTAGCTTAGGCAACGTCTTTGATTAATTGTCTTTTGTCACAGGCTATCTGTTTATGCCTTTTTTCCTGCAGATCAGAACAATTGTCTGGCTGCATTTTGTTTTACCTGGGAAAGTAGCGAGAATTTTCTGCTACTTCCGGTTCTTTTAGCGTCTGTATCACTGTTTTCTGATACAGCAGCTAAATTGCTATATTGGACACAGATGTTCTTTGAGATCTGTGCCATTTTCAGTTTGACTGCATTGGACAATTTTGTCCCTTACATGTCAAACCTAATAATGAGGACTTGTTTTAGACAGACACGTGTCTTATCGTTTTTCTCTGTTGCCGACTACATTGTAGTCTGCCGTTCTCATTATTGTCCTACATGTTAATACAGGTTTCTTATTCATAGGTATTCAATATACACTGTGAATTAGTTTCACTGTGAAGCTCATTGATTTTGATTATTTTTCGCCTTTTTGGTGATATCTAGCGTTGCTCGACAATGGTTCCTTACCATTGCAGAGCGGCTATTTGCGCCCTTTTTCCAGTGGCGTTCTTGGGATCGAAAGGTCTCGAATACGCATACCTCCAAGTTTTATTCCATGCGTGTATATACCGTGTTCCGGAAGTCAGTCTCTGTTACTATGCAACTGGAGATAAATTCCGGTTCCGGTTTTGAACATGTAATCGAGTATTGTTGACTTGCAACAAACTTCGTTTTTTCGGCTCGTTCTGAACTTTTTCTTGTTGAATTGTTCTGAACGTAGGTAGGCATCTTTTCTGGTGAGAACGTTTTGTCAAATGCTTCCGTTTGGACGCTAATCCGAGTCATCTCTAGCGTGAAATAGCCGTATTATTGCGGCTTTTCATTATGACTGTATCCCAGCCATAGTACTATACTTTAGTAGACTCGAATTTGGCAATCTCCGGGTTGGCTTCATGTGCATTACTTTTGCCATGGACATTTCCAGCCCTGTTGTTCCTACGCCGAATCTTATTGTAACCTAGTTCGAATGGTAAGTCTATGACTTGTTTTCCATTCAGTCCAGATTATTCCCTCCATCCTTATAGATAAAATCTGTTTAGCAGAGTAATATTATCGTGAGTTAGATGTAATAAATTTTAAATGTTTGAAATAACATACATATTTATTAATCTATACTCACGATAATATTACGATAGGCCCGAGCAGACAATTACTCTGCTTCCCGCCTCCCCGCATATCTGTACTTTACTTATTTTCTCGCAAAAAGAGGAAGTTTACTGTTATCGATTCATGACTTGCATGATTTTACGGTGGTTGATTTCACACGGGTTACAAACGTATCGGCGTCTTACACGGCTGGTAATAAGTCGGCGTTCATGGGGGAATAGAGAGAGTAGCAGAGTAATATTATCGTGAGTATAGATTAATAAATATGTATGTTATTTCAAACATTTAAATTATGTTGGTATTAATGTCTGGTTTTGTGAGCTCCATATACACTGGTGAATATACTATTTACAGTTTTATCAACAAATGCTGTGTACTGAGTCGCTAAAAATACTGAGTCTTTTAAGCTCTGAGATTCTCTTATGGTGGATTTTACTTAAATATTCTCGAGGGCCGCGCAATGTTAGGGGACCCGACCGTACTTAAATATATAAGGCCGACTCGACCCGGCCGAGCTGACCCGGGCCGACTTGACCCGAGGCCGAGTTGACCCGGATTCCTTACGACCGCCGCTTACGTTCTAGATCTAGTGTAAAAAAACAAACAAAAAAAAAACGCTGATTATTTTTGCAATGGACTACGGACCATGTGTCTAAAAGCTTCTTTGGAATTTGTTACATTTTTCATAAAGGCGAGGCAGAAAGAATGCGCATTTTGTCCATGGATCATTGGATGGGCGTTTGATTTCCACATTATTTTGAAATAATTCGTGTTCGTATTTACTGAAATTCGCGAAGACGAGGTGCAGTTGACAGCTTTTTCTCAACAAAAATGAGTTACTTGAATTACCTAATCTGTTGTTTATGGTGCCAAGACAGAGAGGAAACAGATTTATTTTGATTTCACCAACTCTGACAAAGCAACTGTCGTCCATCTTGCAGGCTCTTCTGATGACGTAACGAAAAACACGTCATCGAACGGGATCACGTGACGAGTCGCCTGAACTAAAGAAGAAGAAGAAAAAAAAAAGATATTCACATGTTCTAGCAGAGCTGATGAAATAAAAAACAACTGAATGAAATGGTTTGTATGAAATTCCCAGTTTTTTTTTACAATTATTCACTTCATCTGTTCATTGCCAGGACTTCTGGCAGGAGGCAGGTCCAGCCGGAAAGTATCCTAAAGAATCCCCACCCCCTGGCAATTGAGGCACCAATGTGATCAGGCCAACTCAGCAACAGGTGAAGGAGAATGACTGGGGCTGGGGCCCAGGGATTCTGGGGGCAAGTAGGGTTAAAGATCCCCCACCCCCTGGCGATTGAGATGCCAATCTGAAGGAGAATGACTGGGCTCTTGGGCCTGCCAGGGTTTTTGGGGAGAAAGGCCATTTATTTTCAGGGATCTGATTTGTTGAATCTAAAGAGCAATCCAATTTTTTTGGAGCACAGATCTGAGGAAGGGGAGAGGTCATTTTTAGCTCGCCTGCACGAAGTGCATAGAGCTATTGTAGTCACCTCGGTCGTGCGCGTTTACGTTTACGTGTGCGTCCGCGTCACACTTTCGGTTAAAGTTTTTTAAAAGTCTATATCTCTTGACCATGTTGATGGATCAAGTTGATACTTTGCATGTTGCTAGATATTGGTCTGAAGTTTTACGCAGTACCATCATGACCCACCCTGGGTGACCTTGAGGTCAAGGTCACAGACTTAGAAATTTTGTGTTTAAGATTTCGGTTAAAGTTTTTTAAAAGTCTATATCTCTTGACCATGTTGATGGATCAAGTTGATACTTTGCATGTTGCTAGATATTGGTCTGAAGTTTTACGCAGTACCATCATGACTCACCCTGGGTGACCTATCCCACAAAGCAGCGTTAGACGGTGAAATGTCGTTTTAGCGCACAACAAACGTAATAAGTGTGTGTTAATACCAGCATTACAGTCAAACATTTGGCGGGATATCTGCAATGCAATGGCGGAAAGCTGAACGATATCGACGGTTTCAGCAACATTTATTCCGTTTATTAGCTCACCTGAGCCGTTAGGCTCACAAGGTGAGCTTATAGGATGGCCATGATCCGGCGTCCGTCCGTCCGTCTGTCTACAATTTCAAAGATCTTCTCCTCTAAAACCGCTTGGCCAATCAAAGCCAAATTTTATATGAAGCATCTATAGGAAGGGGGAACCAATGTATATATAAATAATCCAGGTCACATGACCAAGATGGCCGCCATGCCCATATATGGTAAAAACCTTTAAAAATCTTCTTCTCCAGAACCCAAAGGCTAAGGATCTTGAAACTTAGCATGTAGCATAAGGGACTCAAGGTCCACAATGTGTATATAAATCATGACCCTGTGATGACCTTGACCTATTTTACGGCAAGGTCAACATAGGTTGCCAATGCATTTGAATGGGGAAAACTTTTAAAATGTCATTTAAAGTGAAAGTCTTGCAGGAAATGGGCAGTAGGACTGAATATTAATGATTCTTAAAAATAAAATGGACCCCAGCGGCTCATATGCCCCCACCCCGGGGCAATATACATGTATATCTCCATAATATTCAAACATCTCCTCTGAAACCGCTTGGCCAATCAAAGCCAAATTTTATGTGAAGCATCTATAGGATGGGGTAACCAATGTATATATAAATAATCCAGGTCACATGACCAAGATGGCCGCCATGCCCATATATGGTAAAAACCCTTCAAAAATCTTCTTCTCCGGAACCGGTTGACCGATTTCAACGAAACTTGGCATGAAGTATCGATGACTCAAGTACTACAATGTATATATAAATCATGACCCTGTGATGACCTTGACCTATTTTACGGCAAGGTCAACATAGGTCGCCAATGCATTTGAATGGGGAAAACTTTTGAAATGTCATATAAAGTGAAAGTCTTGCAGGAAATGCACAGTATGACTGAATATTAATGATTCTGATAAAGATTGGTCCCCAGGAGCTCATCTGCCCCAACCCCGTGGCATTATACATGTATATTTCCATAATATTCAAACATCTTCTCCTCTGAAACCACTTGGCCAATCATAGCCAAATTTTATGTGAAGCATCTACAGGATGGGGTAATCAATGTATATATAAATAATCCAGGTCACATGACCAAGATGGCCGCCATGCCCATATATGGTAAAAACCCTTCAAAAATCTTCTTCTCCGGAACCGGTGGACTGATTTCAAAGAAACTTGGCATGAAGCATTGATGGCTAAAGTACTACAATGTGTATATTAATCATGATCCTGTGATGACCTTGACCTATTTTACGGCAAGGTCAACATAGGTTGCCAATGCATTTGAATGGGGAAAACTGTTAACATGTCATTTAAAGGGAATAAATAAAATAGAAATTGGTAAATGGACAGAATATTGATTATTCTGAAAACAAATGGCCCAAGGGCATCATCTGCCCCTGCACTGGGGCTAAATACCATAATATTCAAACATGTTTATTGGCATATGTAGCAGATCTCAGGTGAGCGTTTACAGGACCATTGGTCCTCTGGTTGTGTGTTAGAATCAAAATAGATCAGCTCAAGTGCGTGAATTGTTGAGTAATAATTCACTGTTTGTCGGTCAGTTGTAAGAAGATAAATCACTCGTGCTACGCGCTCGTGATTTGATCTTCTTTACAACTGACCTCCAAACAGTGAATTATTACTCAACAATTCACTGCTAGAGCTGATCTATTTCTTAAACAAACAACTGTCCATACACCAACTTCCAGAAACTGCCTTTTTCAAAATCTTCCTTTTTCCGAAACACCTCAAGAAAAAAATGACCATGACACCGTTTGCATTCTAAGTCTTAAAACGTGCTGCATTTGAAAAGTTTTGAAAATCAGCTAACAATTAAGAGTTTTATGCAGAAAATAAGGGCTTTTTCCATTGTGAAATTTCAGCAAGGGAAGTAACTATTCATGGATAAAACTAATAATGAACAGATAAAAAATTATGACATAAACCTTTTGTACTACTAAAACATTAAGGCTCAGGAATTGCTGAATTGCCTTCAACCAAATTTGACTGACAACATTTTGAATAGATAACCACAATACAAACGAAGTTAATTAAAACTTACTTTCATATCAATGCTTCTGTCTTTTCAGGACAACACGCCTTCCTAGAACACATTTCTTGCTCTTACAATATGCTTGTACTGCCATGTAGCTAGTGGGCTAACATGATGGCCCCATCTTCTTCAAAGCCCCAGGAAGATCCCAGAGTTTGCAGAAGGATCAGGTAACTTAAGTAAATTGAATTCACTGAATTTACTTGCAACTAGCAACAATAACCTCATGAATCATTTGCAAAACCATCTCTGGTTATTTACTAATATTTTGTATTGATTCTTTGTAGGAAAGAGCACACTTTGAATTAGATATGTGCATTTAAGAAGAACTAACTGTCACGCATATAAGAATGAACACACACACACACACACACACACACACACACACACACACACACACAGAAAATGTGGGCATTCTCTTAATAATTGAAGCCACTCTGTTGTTGCAGGTATCAAATATGGAGAGCACTAGTGAAGCCTGTAGAGTTTTCAACCATGATCATACAACATTTCATCTAGACACATTTAGGAGGGTGGAAGGTAACTATGTAGTCAGCAACATGAATTTGTAAATGAAAACTTCAGGTCGTCTGATGCATTCTATCATACTATTTTCTTGCTTATCAAAATGTGACATCATGTATATTTGCTGCTATTACTCAATTCATTGAGCAATGAAATTTTATCATAGAGGAATAGAAGCTTTTGAAAACTGCAAAGATAAGATTATTAATAATGACTGATTAGGCTACATACACCTGATCTGTGCCTGCATTGTCACTCTAGCATGGACATTGCTGAAGGATTTCTTTCTGATTGCGCCTTTTCCTGATCATTGCCTACCTGTACCTTTTTCAGGGCTTGACATAAGGATTTGAGCAGCACTTGCCCGGCGGGCAAGCTGGATTTTATTGCAGCTTGCCCCCAAAGTTTTAAACAAACACTAGATTTTCGGAATATGGAGGTCATTTTTTACGTAAAAACGCTGAAAACTTCTGCTAGTGCAAAAACTGAGTGTAGACTGGTTCTTTTAGTGTGTGACTTAACTTTAATACTACGTTTACATTATGTTCCCGGCGGCCCCGGCAGCCCCGTTTGCTAGAAACGTAGCGTGCCGTGGAGTTTTGGTAATATATTTCTCTGATTTTCAAGATCCGTCACGTTTTGTTACGTTTTCTTACGTTGTATTACGATATCCGTAACAAGCCGTGGTAGTGATAAGCCGGTGTGTCACGGAGGCGCTACGGTACGTTACGGTTATCCACGATCTATCACGGTTATTAGCACGTTCTATTACGGCCTGTTACGTTCTGTTGCGGTCAGTTGCGTTTTGACCAAGGCGTTACACGTTTTTTCGGTCTGTCAAGGTCAGCTACGGTCGAAACGTAGACACCATACAATATAAAGATTTTTTTTTTCCTTTTGTATAAGAATAAGTCATTAAAAATAATAACAACCGCGCTCATCAACAACCGACTGCAGAGTTGATTAAGAAAGTTCGGGATTGTAATTATTCTTCAATTGCATAGTGCAGCGTATGGTCTGTATTGTTCACTAGAGCGACTGCTCCAATATGAAGGAACTTGTCCCCATGTTATGCCTTTTTATATCTATAAACTTCATGCGCCGTGATAACCGTAACAGAACGTGGCATACGTAGTAGAACGGGGTGAGCACCGTCAAAGACCGTAACGCACCGTAACTTAACGCAACAAAACGTGTTGACTATTCCGTAGGAAACGGGACGAGACGTGAGACGACCGTGGCCAAACGCAACAGAACGTGGAAGAACCGTAGCATGCCGGACTATTCACAAGCTTCCCGTTGCACTACGGACCGCCTCCACGTTTCGCTACGTCCTGTTACGTTCTGTCACGTTCTGTCACGGTGTGTTACGTTCAACCCGTTTTATCACGGCCCATTACGTTTCTCATTTCCGCCGTGACTGCCGTGGCAGATTTTTAAACTGTCAAAAAATCTGTCACGGTGTCCACGGTTATCCCGGCGTGCTACGTTTGCCTATCCCGTTCCCCTGCGTTGCCTCACGGTTATCCCGTTTTGCTCACGGTTGTCTGAAACGTGGCCGCCGTGACCGCCGGGAACATAGTGTAAACGCAGTATAAGATCCTTAAAGATCCAATGACCTAAAACTGAAGGGTAAATACAGGAGTTGATAATATGGGACCAATTTTTACTAGCCCGGCTGGCTAACCGCTGGCAATTTCAACTTGCCCCCAGCAGTTTCAGACCGAATAGGGCATTCGGGGACCCGATTATGTCAATCCATGCTTTTTGCATCCCATGACATTAAAAGCACATTGAATGTATAACACATTATTTTAGAAGTTATGTAAATGATATTTAATGACACATGTAACTAGAATGGTAAAAGTAGGCAACCAGCCAACCATGCCCCTGGGGTCAAAAGTGGCCCCACTCCAGGGGTCATTAATAGCTCCCATAGACTTACAATGGGAAAAAAAAATCTTCTTCTCCAAAACCACAAGGCCCAGAGCTTTCATATTTTGTGTGTAGCAATATATAGTAGTCCTCTTTAAAATTCCTGCTAACCATGACCCTGGGGTCAAAAATGGCCCCATCCCGGGGGTCACTAGCTCCCATAGACTTACAATGGGAAAACATGAGAGTTCCTCTTTATAAATCCTGCCAACAGTGCCTCTGGGGTCCATACAGGCCACACACCAGGGGCATCATGGAAAAAACATAAAAATCTTCTTTTCCGAAACCACAAGGCCAAGAGCTTTCATATTTTGTGTGTAGCAAAGTATAGTGGTCTTCTTTATAGATCCTGCCAACCATGCCCCTGGGGTCGATACAGGCCACACCTCGGGTTCTTCATGGGAAAAACAATAAAAAAATCTCCAAAACCACAAGGCCTAGAGCTTTCATATTTTGTGTGTAGCAATGTGTAGTGTTCCTCTTTATAAATCCTGCCAACCATGCCCCTGGGATCAAGAAAGGCCCTGCTCTGGGGGTCATTAGCTCCCATAGACTTACCATGGGAAAACAAAAAGAAAATCTCGGAAATACAGGGCCCAGAGCTTTCATATTTTACATGTTTATAACCATAATATTCAAGCATCTCAGAAGCAGCTTGGCCAATAAAAGCCGAATTTTATAAGAAGCATTTTTAGGAAGAGGAAACCAATGTGTACGTAAAAATCCACATGACCATATATGGTAAAACCCCAGCTACTTTTCTTTTGTCCAGATACTGTACTTGTTGACTCAGGTGAGGGATCGTTACCCTTGGGCTATTTGTTTGTCTTATATCCTTTGGTTCCCAGCTTACTGTGATCAATATTGGAACCCCCCGCACCCAATCCCACCCTGGATTATACATTTTTTCCTGGATTATTCATTATTTCCAATATTATTCATGTATAAGCTGTAAACCAGCAAATAAGGCAAAAATAACATTAGGACATTATAGATTTTGGGAAAATGTTTTTGGTGAGGTCATCTGTTTTTATTTTGTGTACACAAGTACACAAAGGAGATTGATGCTACTAAATCAATTTACTAGCCATTTAATAGATAAATTCATTTGGTATGTTTAAAAAAAAAAAACACTCAAACTGATATTTGATGTGTAATTCTTACTATATTTGATCTATAGGCTAACTGGAGACAAAGCAGAGCTGAGCTATAAGGCAGGTAGCTGAAACAGCAACACTGGACAGTCATCTGATTCTATAGGTATATTTTTAACATAGTTTCTTAAAGTATGCACACATTATAACTTCCTTGCAACAAATGTTAGTCATGCCTTTGAAATAGTTGTAGCAGCTCCGACATCATATAACATATAAGTTCACTGTTCAGTTTCCCAATATCGTTTGAGGCATAAATTGTGTCTAAAATGAAAATTAAACATTCGATACAAATAGAAAAGACTTCAACCTCCAAATAAAAATGCATCTAAATTATCTAATGAGTAACTACATGTTAGGTTTTCTTTGAAGGTTAACAACCCACCTTAATTTATTTATCATCATAATACTTACCAACCTTTAAATACTTTATTCCAGCTAGAAGACCTAGAAAATCCTGTTACCTTACAAGTGGACTCAATTTTTGGTCAGAGTACATGTACTTCTACGAGATATCATCCCTGCAAACATTTTCATGTTTCATTGTGGTCAAGGAATATGCCATAATGCCAGCAGTGAAAAAGAAAAAAAAAACTGTTAATTAAATAGATAAGGTTGATGTTTGTGTTTCAACTTTCAGGAATCTGTGGGGGGGGGGGGGGGGGGGGGGGGGCGGGGACATTCAAGCAATGACATTTTTTTAGAATTTTCAAAAATACAAACAGTGCTCTGTAGTCTTGTGTAGAATATGTGGGGTTATCGAAAAGCTTGTGGACAAACACAATAAAATTTACACACATCAGTACATTTGTCTGAAAATTGATACGCATGTTAAAGATTACTCTTACGAAATATGCCAAAAATTCCATGCAAATATCCAAAGAAATGCGTAATTGGCATGTAATTACTTGATAGTATGTTGGTCAAGTTGCCGCATGTCAAAATTCAAATGACGTTGCGACGTCAGTTTTCTCAAAGTATGCAACTGTGACATTAAATTCTCGTCGTAAAATTCTCGAGAAGAGCATTTTTCATTTTCAGTGCACGAGCTCATTGTCCCAATGCAATGAGACGTCTACCAAAGCCATTAGGTCACCTAGTTATTAATCTCATTCAATGACAGAGAGCCTATATAAATGGACCTGTAACTCGGTGGATATTGTCCTGGCGCATAACTAACCACTCGATTTTCTTTCAAGTTAAATCATAACTACTAAAAGATCGAAAATAAAACAAATATTTTATTCATAAAATGTCGAGACTGAATATGCAATCTCCGTAGAATGAGCCGCACACTGCAAGTGCAAAGCATCACTGTGCACTCATTTAAGAAATTACAAACACCGCTAGGTAATTACAAATTTTGATGTGCGGCAACTTGTCGAACATAGCATTAATAAACTGCATGTTATTAAATCATTTTTAGCTCACCTGAGCCGAAGGCTCACAGGTGAGCTTAAAGTATATCCATGATCCGGCATCCGGCGTCCGTCGTCGTCCACAATTTCAAAGATCTTCTTCTCTGAAACCACTTGGACGATCAAGTTGAAATTTTATGTGTAGCCTCCTTGGGTAGTGGCATTGAAATTTTGTTAGCGATATTTTGGTCACATGATCAATTTACAAAATTTAAAAACTCATCATCTTATCTCATCAATTGAAAGCTGGTTATGCAGGTTTTGCTGTATATTTTTGAATTTGTAAAAAAATTGAGTGACCAGTAAAAACCGCACAGGCAGTTAGCGGTGAAAATGGAAAATGTTATGTAACTTATTGATAAATTTCCAAAACATTAAAAACTTATCATCTTACTTCATCAATTGATAGGGGTTAATGCAGGTGTTTTTTTTTTTTTAATTCAGCTTTACGTCCCTTTCAAGATTCAGCTCATATGAGAAGGACCAATCAGTAGGTGGGCAAATACTGGAGAAAAAACACCTCACACCCCCACCCCCGCAAGCAGATCTCTGTTCGTCTCACATGTGCCCAGTGCATGGCTCGAACCCACACCAGACACAACCGTGAGATGATCAAGTGTTAAAGAAACAGCACTCTTAACTGCTCGGCCACAGGGGTCGCTTTTATGCAGGTTTTGCTGTATATTCTAGAAATTTTAAAAAGGCTGTTAGGGGTGAAAATGGAAAATGTTATAACTTTGCCATTTATTGATCAACTTGCAAAATTAAAAAAAAAAAGAAAAAAAAATCATCTTATCTCATCAATTGAAAGAGGTTTATGTAGGTTTTGCTTAAATTCTTGAAATTTTTGAATTTCGAAAAAATTGAGTCTTAAAGCCTGTGCGGCGCACAGGCAGTTGCAGGGGTGCAAATGGAAAATGTTATAACTTTGCCATTTATTGATCAATTTGCAAAATTTAAAAAAACTTTTCATCTTATCTTATCAATTGAAAGGGGTTTATGCAAGTTTTGCTGTATAATCTTGAAATTTTTGAATTTGGAAAAATGAGTCCTAAAGCCTGTGCGGCGCACAGGCAGTTATGGGTGAAAATGGAAAGTGTTATAACTTTGCAATTCATTTATCAATTCACAAAATTAAAAAAACTTTTCATCTTATCTCGTGAACTGAAAGGAGTTAACTGTTAAGTGATTTTTACTATATATTCGTAAAATTTTTGGATTTCGAAAAGAATGAGTCCTAAAGCCTGTGCGGCGCACAGGCAGTTAGGGGTGAAAATGGAAAATGTTATAACTTTGCCATTTATTGATCAATTTGCAAAATTTAAAAACTTTTCATCTTATCTCATCTATTTAAAGGTGTTTATGTAGGTTTTGCTTGATATTCTTGAAATTTTTGAATTTCGAAAAAATTGAGTCCTAAAGCCTGTGCGCCAGTTGCAGGGGTGAAAATGGAAAATGTTATAACCTTGCCACTTATTGATCAATTTGCAAAATTTTTAAACTTTTCATCTTATCTCATCAATTGAAAGGTGTTTATGTAGGTTTTGCTGTATATTCTTGAAATTTTTGAATTTGTACAAAAATTGAGTCCTAAAGCCTGTGCGTCGCACAGGCAGTTAGGGGGTGAAAATGGAAAATTTTATACCTTTGTCATGTATTGATCAATTTGCAAAATTTAAAAACTGTTCCTCTTATCTCGTCAATTGAAAGAGGTTTAGACAGTTTCTTTTTGTATATTCTTGAAATTTTTGAATTTCGAAAAAAATTTCACCCTGTGCTAAAGGGGTGAAAATGGAAAATGTTATAACTTTGCCATTTATTGATCAATTAGCAAAATTTAAAAACTTTTCATCTTATCTCATCAATTGAAAGGGGTTTATGCAGGTTTTGCTGTATATTCTTAAAATTTTTGATTTTTGAAAAAATTGACTAAAGCCTGTGCGGCGCACAGGCAGTTTGGGGTGAAAATGGAAAAAAGTTCTAACATTGTCATTTATTGATCAATTTGCAAAAATTAAAATTATTGATCAATTTGCAAAAATTAAAAAAAAAATTTCATCGTATCTCATCTAATTTTTTTAAATTTTTGAATCTGGAAAAAATTGAGTCTTATAACCTGTGCGGCGCACAGGTTTTAAGGGATGAAAATGGAAAATGTTATAACTTCGTCATTTATTGATCATTTTTCAAAATTTAAAAAGATTTTATCATTTTTCATCAATTGAAAGGTGTCAGTGCAGAATTTTTGCATATTCTTGAAATTTTTGAATTTGGAAAAAATTGAGTCCTGAAACCTGTGCGGCGCACAGGCAGTTAGGGGTGATAATGAAAATTGTTACAACTTTGTCATTTATTGATCAAGTTCCAAATTTTAAAAAGATTTTATAATTTTTCATCAATTGAAAGGAGTTTATGCATGTTTTGCTGTATATTCTTGAAATTTTTGAATTTTGAAATTTTTCAGTCTTTTAACGTGTGCGGCGCACAGGTTTTAAGGGATGAAAATGGAAAATGTTATAACTTTGTCACTTATTGATCAATTTTCAAAATTTAAAAAGATTTTATCATTTTTCATCAATTGAAAGGTGTCAGTGCAGAATTTGTTGCATATTCTTGAAATTTTTGAATTTGGAAAAAATTGAGTCCTGAAACCTGTGCGGCGCACAGGCAGTTAGGGGTGATAATGAAAATTGTTACAACTTTGTCATTTATTGATCAAGTTCCAAATTTTAAAAAGATTTTATAATTTTTCATCAATTGAAAGGAGTTTATGCATGTTTTGCTGTATATTCTTGAAATTTTTGAATTTTGAAATTTTTCAGTCTTTTAACGTGTGCGGCGCACAGGTTTTAAGGGATGAAAATGGAAAATGTTATAACTTTGTCACTTATTGATCAATTTTCAAAATTTAAAAAGATTTTATCATTTTTCATCAATTGAAAGGTGTCAGTACAGTATTTGCTGAATATTCTTGAAATTTTTGAATTTGGAAAAAATGAGTCCTGAAACATGTGCGGCTCACAGGCAGTTAGGGATGAAAATGGAAAATGTTATTACTTTGTCATTTATTGATCAATTTTCAAAATTTAAAAAGATTTTATCATTTTTTATCAATTGAAAGGTGTCAGTGCAGAATTTGCTGCATATTCTTGAAATTTTTGAATTTGGAAAAAAAGAGTTCTGAAACCTGTGCGGCGCACAGGCAGTTAGGGGTGATAATGAAAATGTTATAACTTTGTCATTTATTGATCAATTTCCAAATTTTAAACACTTTTCATCTTATCTCATCAATTGAGAGGAGTTTATGCATGTTTTGCTGTATATTCTTGAAATTTTTGAATTTTGAAATTTTTCAGTCTTTTAACCTGTGCGGCGCACAGGTTTTAAGGGATGAAAATGGAAAATGTTATAACTTTGTCATTTATTGATCAATTTTCAAAATTTAAAAAGATTTTATCATTTTTCATCATTTGAAAGGTGTCAGTACAGAATTTGCTGCATATTCTTGAAAATTTTGAATTTGGAAAAATTGAGTCCTGAAACCTGTGCAGCGCACAGGAAGTTAGGGGTGAAAATGAAAAATGTAACTTTGTCATCTGTTGATCAATTTCCAAAATTTAAACACTTTTCATCTTATTTTATCAATTGAAAGGTGTTTATGCCGGTTTTGCTGTATATTCTTGAAATTTTTGAATTTCGAAAAAATTGAGTCCTGAAACCTGTGCGGCGCACAGGCAGTTAAGGATATAATTGGAAATGTTATAACTTTGTCATTTATTATTCAACTTTAAAAAATCAATAACTTTTGATCTTTAATCTAATCAATTGAAAGGTTTCTATCCATGTTTTGATGGAAATTCTCATTTTTTAAGTTATTGTAACTTGTTATTTTATGTTGTCAATGTTGGTAAGACAATAAAAGACAAAGAATAAAATTTGTTTTCTTGTTTATTGTTGCCAAATTGTTTTCCAGATTGTACAGAAAATACCAGATACATAAAATGCCCTATATTGCTGATGACTAATAAATCTGACATCTGAATAAGTCTGATAAACAAATGGGAATCCACTAAATAGATGGTAAGGAAATGCTCATACATGTCTAATATCCATAGATGCAATGTATAAACAGAGGTTATCCTTTGTGATTTGCATCATTACAATGTATATAAGAGAGACAAATATGGCATACATACATACACTGAAATATTTCTTAAATATTCTATTTCTTGTTGCTGCATTGACAGAAAGCCTGTTTAAATGCATTATTTTGGATGTGTCTCCTCAATTCTCAAATTTCATATTTTTCATACATTCCATATTTAAAAAATACATTGTTCTATGCGAAAACAAAGGCGCAGATCAGCTTCGCAGTAACTGCGAAGCTGATCAGCGCCTTTGTTTTCGCTACTCGGATAGTACAATTCCTCTTCTACTTAAACCCGAAATTTCAAGCTTCTAGCTCTTTTGTGAGCTTGTACAGGCCGGTTTGTGTTGGACCTGGTCGGAAACCCCGAAGACCGGTTTTCTCGCGTCGCGGCTCAAATAATGCTCAAGTGGCAAACTGGAGTGAAAGGGGCTGTATGTAGGTGTCATTTTAACATGAAAAATAATCTGAAGACACATGGATAGCGCAGCATCAGATTGGCAAGAAAGGGTAAAAGATGGAATAAAAATGATTTTTATCTTTTTCAAGTAAAAATAATCTCAGCATAACTTGAGATGAAGTAATGAAAAAAAAATTACAGCTGTACTGAAAGACACATAACTCCCCCCCCCCCCCCCCCCCAAAAGAAAATGTGGCTATTGTTTTAAAAAAAAACACCTGTGTTTATGGTGAATATATAGCACTAATTAACTTTTAATTTATAAATGTATGAATATATTAATAAATGTGTAAAACATTTGGAAAAAAAGCTTTTAATCAGTACTTTTCCCAGCTTATTTGCTCTATTGTGTTGATAGGAACTGGATATCTTTTAACCAGAGAAGATTTCTGTTAACAGTTCAAGTTTTTGCCAGAAATACATAGGGTCGTCCACTGATAATAGCACTGAAAAATTGCGCAAGTTTTTTTTTTTTTTTTGAAAAGCTTGATCTTGTAAAATGTTAAAACATTATGCGCAGCTAGTTGCAGGTATACAGTTTAGAGAATGTTGATATTGTGCATTCAGTGACTTTGACATAAAAAAGAAAAACTTTTCCAGAATGATGAACATAATATTGTACCGCATCATGAGAATAGCAGTGTTTTGCACACGCGAAAACAAAGGCGCAGATCAACTGCACAGCTGATCGGTAGCTTTGTTTTCGCTACATGGATAGTACGATCTCTCCTCTTAATTCCAAAATTTTAAGCTTCTAGCTCTCTTCTGTACCTGCACAAGCCGGTTTGTGTCAGACCTGGTTAATTAACCCCAGAGACCGGTTTTCTCACGTTGCAGCTTATTTGATAGGTTTGAGAACAGCAAACCAAAACAGTTTTATGGTCAGTCTAACTAACTCTTTGCTTTCTTTTCAGGATTACACAAAGTAATGTTGGAGTCTGGTAAAGAACACACAATACTGGTCAAACAGGAGGAGACCATCTCGGCGTCAGACATCAACTTACGATACGCGTGTCAAGATTGTGGAAAAATCTTTCCTGCTGCGTTTCATTTAAATATGCATCGTAGGACCCATACTGGAGAACGGCCATTTAAATGTGACATTTGTGGGCGGGGCTTCACCCAGAAAGGGGCCATGGAGAGACATAAATTAGGGGTCCATAAAATAGGGGGTTATCCTAAAGGAGTGGATCAGTAAGGCCATAAGTGACCCCAGTCTTTATGTGGACCTTTATTAGGGAAGAGGCATCATTTTTTATGGTACATGTACTGGATGGCCATATTCTGACAAGGTTTTCATTTTTGTGTGATTCTAAATCTTTCCCAAAGTAACATTTTTAGATACAATATGAGTAAATCTGTAAATCAAGCCATATTATCAGCATCTTTGCTTTATCCCTTTTATGATGCATGGGCTTGCCCATCTTTATCAGGAAAACATGTCCGTGTAATGAATACCCCCTTATACCCCACCTTTATATAGCAAAACTGGTATATGCAGGGATATACCTATTTTTCTTATTTTTGCTCAAAACATAGATTGTGGGTACACGTTAGAACCGCCTCGGCTACCCCACTTTTATATAGCAAAACTGGGGTATGCAGGGGTATACCTATTTTTCTTATTTTTGCTCCAAAACATAGATTGTGGGTACTCGTTAGAACAGCCTCGCTGAGGCGGTAACGTGTACCCACAATCTATGTTTTGAGCAAAAATAAGAAAAATATTAAAATTTGTCCACTGAAAATTTTCATTTTTACATCCAAAAAATTTCTCTGTAATTTGCATGGGCTAGTTTTTGTAATGTATCATCCACTATCATATTTGAGGACATCAGGTGTGATTTCATATTATTGTTTCATTTTTGGATGACATTCCTTTAAGCAAACAGAATAGCCCCAGATGGGACGCCCCGTTTTGCGGCGTCACATCTGGGGCTATACTGTTTGCCTATGTCCCACAAAAAGGAGGCCAGGCTTATATGAAACACTTCCAAAAGATGTAGATAGTTAATTTAACATGGAGCAGTCTGATCTGGATCTACACTGGTTGCCCAGAGTCAGTGAGACTGAATAGTTAGGTTAGTGATTGATGTTTTTATTCAGTGCTTGCGTTTTATTTTAATAATAATAATAATAAAATAATAATAATAAAATAATAATAATAATTGAAATCTTTTGCAGAAGTTCTGGTAACTGAGTGGCTGCCTATTGGAAATAGCCGCTCACTTGGCTAACAATGTTTTCTAAGTATACGTACCTGATTGTGAATTTAGTTTATCACACCTCAGTTATTGGAGTGGGAATTTCTTTCTGATTGCACTTTTTCCTGATCATTGCCTACTTTTACCATTTTATTACTAGAGGGTTTCACATTAAGCAACAAAATACAAGCTAATCTTCCATGAGGCCCACCTTTATTTACACTCTACAGAATGTGGTATTTTGAATTACTGATTTTGTTTGTGTTTGTTCAAATAAATGCTCGAAACCTCCTCAGAATATTCATATTCCTTGACAACCACCATGGTATATCATCATAAAATGGAATTACATGTAATAGTAAGAATAGAAGGTCCAGAAATCTGACAGTGAGTTATTACATGAGTCACGATGTGAGAAAACCGGTCTTTTGGGGTTTCCAATCAGGTCCAACAAAAATTGGCTTGTACAGTCACAGAGGCATGCTAGAAGCTTAAAATTGCAGGTCTAAGAAGAAAAGGGATTGAACTATCGGTGTAGTAAAAACAAGGGCGTTGATCAGCTGTGCAGTTACTACACAGCTGATCTGCTCCTTTGTTTTCGCATAGGCAAAAAATTTGGTTTTCTGATGATGCGACTCAAGATTTGAGTTGGGTCTGCAAATGCAATAAGCTTTTGCTGGAACACCTTCATTTTTAGCTCACCTGAGCCGAAGGCTCACAAGGTGAGCTTATAGGATGGCCATGATCCGGCGTCCGTCCGTCGTCCGTCCGTCGTCGTCGTCCACAATTTCAAAGATCTTCTCCTCTGAAACCGCTTGGCCGATCTAGTTGAAATTTTATGTGGAGCCTCCTTGGGTAGTGGCATTTCAAGTTTGATCGCGAAATCCAGGTCACATGACCAAGATGGCCACCACGCCCATATATGGTAAAAACCGCTCAAAAATCTTCTTCTCCAGAACCGGTGGGCCGATTTCCATGAAACTTGGTATGTAGCATTGGGAACTTCAGCTTATCATAGTTTGATAAAATGATGACCCTTGTATGACCTTGACCTATTTTACGGCAAGGTCAAATTTGGAAACATAGGCTTTTACATGGGAAAAAGTGAAAACTATGGATTTTTTGAAAACTATTGCAGCCTGAGGCCTGAAAAGTGGTAGATGCAAACAACTAATGGAGTAGATGAAGGTATGTGATTAATTTAGGTCAAGGTCATCTCTTGACCTTGGCCAGTCTGTCGTCCATACACACTTTTCAAAGATCTTCTTCTCTGAAACTGCTTGGCCAATCAAAGTGAAATTTTATGTGGAGCATCCATGGGTAGGGGAGACAAAAGTTTGATTGCGAAATCCAAGTCACATGACCAAGATGGCCGCCACGCCCATATATGGTAAAAACCACTCAAAAATCTTCTTCTCCAGAACCGGCTGGCCGATTTCCACGAAACTTGGTATGTAGCATTGTGGACTTCAGCCCATCATAGTTTGATAAAATGATGACCCTTGGATGACCTTGATCTATTTTACGGCAAGGTCAAATTTGGAAACATAGGCTTTTACATGGGAAAAAGTGAAAACTATGGATTTTTTGAAAACTATTGCAGCCTGAGGCCTGAAAAGTGGTAGATGCAAACAACTAATGGGGTAGATGAAGGTATGTGATTAATTAAGGTCAAGGTCATCTCTTGACCTTGGCCAGTCTGTCGTCCATACACACTTTTCAAAGATCTTCTTCTCTGAAACTGCTTGGCCAATCAAAGTGAAATTTTATGTGGAGCATCCATGGGTAGGGGAGACAAAAGTTTGATTGCGAAATCCAGGTCACATGACCAAGATGGCCATATATGGTCAAAACCACTCAAAAATCTTCTCCAGAACCGGCTGGCCGATTTTCATGAAACTTGGTATGTAGCATTTGGGACTCCAGCCCATCATAATTTGATCAAATGATGACCATAGGATGACCTTGACCTATTTCACGGCAATGTCAAGTTTGGAAACATAGGCTTTTACATGGGGAAAAAGTGAAAACTATGGATTTTTTGAAAACTATTGCAGCCTGAGGCCTGAAGAGTGGTGGATGCAAACAACCAATGGAGTAGATGAAGGTATGTGATTAATTTAGGTCAAGGTCATCTCTTGACCTTGGCCAGTCTGTGGTTGATACACACTTTTCAAAGATCTTCTTCTCTGAAACTGCTTGGCCAATCAAAGTGAAATTTTATGTGGAGCGTCCATGGGTAGGGGGAACGAAGTGTGATCGCGAAATTTGGGTCACATGACCAAGATGGCCGCCATGCCCAACTATGGTAAAAACCACTCAAAAATCTTCTTCTCCAAAGCCGGCTGGCTGATTTACGCGAAACTTGGTATGTAGCATTTGGGACTCCAGCCCATCATAGTTTGTTGAAATGATACCCTAGGATGACCTTGACCTATTTTACGGCAAGGTCAATTTTGGAAACATAGGCTTTTACATGGGAAAAGGCGAAAACAATGGATATTTTGGAAACTGTTGCAGCCTGAGACCTGAAAGTTGCTAGATGCAGACAACTAATGGAGTCAATGAAGGTAAGTAATTAATGAAGGCCAAGGTCATTTGTTGACCTTGACCCAAGGTCATTTAAATATCAAAATTGAAATTATGGTTTTCTCAGAAATCACTAGGTTTGGAAACTATTGCAGCCTGAGACCTGAAACTTTGCAGATGCAGACAACTTGTGAAGTCAATAAAGGTGTGTGAGTATTCAAGGTCAAGGTCATTTCATGATGACTTAATACTCCAAGATCAGGCTTCAGGTGAGCGTTCTCAGGACCAATGGTCCTCTGGTTTAGCAAGATGTGATTATTTGTTTAGTAGTATTTCACATTTGTAGTGAAGGGGATCTGTGATCAATCCTCAAGTCCTGCAGATTTCTTTTACAGTGATTTTTTTACCTGCGCATCCTGCATCTTTTAGACATTAATTGGTCTCTGTGATGCAAAGTTTTAATTTTGGTGGGTCCCAGGATGCGATGTTTCTTGCAGATTTGCAATGAAAAAGAGTGTTTTGGACTCATAAGTTGGGAGCTGGACCCATTGATATTGAATCCAGTGAGTCCCCAGGACCCATAGTCTAAAAATTGTAAATAAATCACTGCTTTTATGAAAATTTGGTCATGAAAGTATTTATACTACAGTCATTCTTCTATTCCGTTGATTTAAGCAGAGTATCAATGTTGTTAGTAAGTGGTGAAAGGAATGCGCTCTATGCACTTGTAACCTGCCTCTGGGAGTCTTGCCCAGGAATTTACCAAGATACTGACTATAATGGTTGCCCATGGTTTAACAGCACACACTCATTAACAATAAAGCAAGAAATACTTGTGTTTTCATTCTTAATCTGTAATTTTTATTTTTCTTCAGATATAGTCAATACAGCCTCACATTTTCAACATAGCTCGCCATCAAGAAAAATCGGGTTACCTACTGGTCTAATAGAACTCGAGTCTATAATTCCAAGACACATATGCAGATACTGCGGCAAAGTTTCAGGGTCTCGGTATGACCTTGAGAAACATGAGAGAGTTCACACTGGAGAGAAACCTTACAGTTGTGTGACCTGTGGGAAATCTTTTAATCAGAAAGGAGCTTTACGTAGACATCAGTTGGTTCATGGTTACATGAAATAGGAGGCAGGGATTGTGGTGATCATTTTCATGATACTGATATTTTATATGCATTTAGCTGCTTAATTTGGGGTTTACCCTAAAATCACTTATAAATGCCTTACCTTGGACCATAATGCTGTTGGTTTACTTTATCCTCGTCAGAAAACAAGATAGCAACCATTGGAAATAAACAATATGAGTTACTGCTTTGAATGTGAGCAAATACGTGTACACATGTACTACATGTATACTCTCATAAATGCCCAATCCATATCCATAATGGGCAGTGATTGTAATAAATGCCCAGGCTTTGATTAGAGATGTATTGGTACTTAAAGATTGTAATGGGGAAAAAATGGAAATATTTTTGAAAAATATACCTTTTAAATAACTAATTTTGAATTTGTAATTTCTTCAGCCCAAAAGCTCCAATATAACTCTTCATGTGGAAAAGCTTAACCAATATTTTTTTTCCATTTCAGATATTGGATTGGAGATGATTATTCCCAAACACATCTGCCGATACTGCGGGAAAGTTTCAGGGTCGCGACAGGACCGTGAAAAGCATGAGCGAGTTCATACCGGGGTGAAACCTTACAGTTGTAAGATCTGTGGGAAATCTTTTAACCAGAAAGGAACGCTAAAGACTCATATGATGGTTCATATGAAAGACAGATTTTGATTTGTGTCATATGATTTCAATAACAAAGAGTGTATATGATGCTTTATATGAAAGCTGGATTCTATTTGAAAGTTGTGAGATATATGATGTATATATTTGTATGATGGTTCATATTGAAGACAGATTCTAAAATAAGTCATATGAATTTATATGAGCTGGATTTTAAATGGATTTTTTTTTATAGTTGTGAGATCTATGGGAAATCATTTTACAAGAAAGGGATGCTGAAGACTTGTATGATGGTTCATATGAAAGACAGATTCTAAAATAGTCATCTGAATTCATATGAGTTGGATTTTAAATGGATTCTATTTATAAGTTGTGAGATCTATTGGAAATCGTTTAACCAAAAAGGAATGCTGAAGACTTGTATGGTTCATATGAAAGACTGATTCTAAAATAAGTCCTATGAATTTATATGGGTTGGATGTAAAATGAAATGGGAAATCTTTTAACCCAAAGAGAACACTGAATACTCATATGATTTTCTGAAGGACAGATTTTGAAGTTGTCAGATAAATTCATATGATTGAGATGATTCTTATGAAAACCAAATTTGATTTGAAAGTTGTCAGATCTGTGTGAAATTTTATTCTTTTTTAAGTGAACACTGAAGACTCATATTTTGATTTATAGGAAAGACAGATTTTGAAATGTGTCATGATTCTGAAATGTGTAATGCCATATGAATTCAGATGAGTTGGAAGTTTATTAACATTGCATATGAAAACTTAATTCGATATGGGGATTATCAAATCTGTTGGAAATCTTTCAACCAGAAGGGAACAATGAAGACTTGTGATTGTTCATATGAAAGAAATTTTGAAATTACTCAATGACATATGAATTCAGTAGCTTTGGATGGTAAACATCTCACATGAAAACTGAATTTGATTGTAGCCTGACAAGAACATGTTATCATGGTTATAGATAATAAATATTCAAAAACACAGTTCTCGTTTTTTTCCTGATATAATTTTGGGGAAAAGGTAACTCTAATGTTGGTTTAATGTCTCTAGAAGTGGTGTGATGTAATGTCCAGGGGCCTGTTGCATAATCTTAAGTTGTCATTAAATCTTACGCTGTCATTAAGCTTAAGAGCCAAAGGTCATTTGGAGCGACATCAGCTAATGGCAGCATTTAGTAGCGGCCAATGTTGATTTACATGGACATTTATGCAACAGGAATAAAGCTTTCATAAGGTTAACTGGGTCTTTGACCTGTCATTAAGAGATGATAATTCAAACTTAACTTATTTCCAAGATTCTGATTGGTTGTTTGGAAGACTTTATACTTCGATAAACGCAATGCATAAGAATACTCACTTTTCACCTTATAAATGGCGTGACGTTACGTGATAATGTGACGTTTCTTGAAGAAATGTTGACGTCACCAAATCTAAACAACATAAAAACAATGGATGAACATGTTTTGAAGATGTCAAAATGAATATTTGGAATTTTTATTAACATGGATGCTTTTTCTTTAAACAGAAAATTGTATGGTAAGTGTTTTAATCTTCTTGTTGTGTGTTGAAATTTGACGTTTGAATTTCTAATATTCCGAGCCCCAGTTCAAAATCGACATGTCTTTCTATTGGTCCAGACAGCGATATTTTCTCCCAAAAGCACAATTTCGAATGAAGAGATGTTTTAAAGCTCCCGCTTTGACAGTATGCCTATAGCAAGCCAGTCATAGTTTCTATTTATTGCGAGAAGTTCAGTTAAAAATATGTTTTGGAAATTTTCAAGATGGCTGCCTCATGAAGATCTGTTTTGCTTGATTTTCCTTCCGCTGGCTATAAAAATTTAAATCAGTGTATGCAGTGTAATGAGACAAAGTTGGAATTATAAGGAATGAATTATTATTTTTGTTGATTTTATCGATGTGTAAACTCTGGCGAATCACTCACAAACTTTTTCATAAAGCCCTTCGGGCTTTATTTAGTATGTGAGTGATTCGCCTGAGTTTACACATCGATAAAATCAACAAAAATAAAATTCATTCCTATAATAATTTTATGCAGCAGAGCCCAGGAATGACATTACAGTTAGGCATCACTATAATAAGCATTGATCTCTGCCATAACTGGAGACACTGTCCTGATATGACTAAAAGGTTGTAGAAAATAATGTTAAACCGCTTAAACAGTTACATGTAAGACATACAGTTCAACCTCATTATAATGTGCCTCATTATAATGCAATTTTCAATGTAACAGGGCCATGTTGTGGCTCCCATTATGATTATTTTACAATATGTCTGTTGATAGAAATTGTATTTGTGTATACCTTTCATGAAACAACCAAAATTTCTATGATTATTAAATAAAAGATAGCTGAAAAGATCATCATTCACTGTCTCTATAGATTCAGTAAGCCAAAGAATAATTAATCGGTAGATACATCTTCTATATTTTCTGTCTTGACATGCCTAGAAAATTATTGACTGGAATATTAAGCCATAACCAAAAAACAAGAACAATTTTTCAATACCTGATAGCCGTTCCTGTACATACTGACCATGCTAACACTAGTCTTATTCTTGTATTGCAGAAAATGCAAGGGCAGGACCAACCCCAGTTCGACTGCAAAAAGTACCTATATTAAAGGGTGTGACTGTACAACAAGTCCAGATGGGCTCTCGAGAGATAATTGTTGTCACACCTGTCTCAACTGCAGTAGAGAACACCCAGAAAATAAAATCTGAATCTCAATCCACTGAACAAGTGACATCGAGTGATCTTAAGTCTGAGTCTAAACAGATACCAAACACTGACATTGTTTCGTCAGACCCAGGAGTCCAAACAGTGTGGGCACCAGTGCTAAAGTGCGAGTATTGTCAGAAACCGTTCCTGAGGCAAGATCACTTTAAGCGTCATATTCAAATACATACAGGAGATAAACCATTTTTCTGCAAGCTATGTGGTTGCTCATTCACACAAAAAGCAGAGCTGAATAGACATTGCAAGTCATTTAAACATGTCAAAAAAGCAGACCATAATTATGATGGTGAAACATGTGAAAGGAGATCCTTTGGAGTATCTGATGCTGAAACTTACACATGTGCGCAATGTGATAGAAGGTTTGATAGGAGAGATGCATTGAATAGACACTTTGGGGCTGCACATGCAAAAAAGTAGTCCCGCAAAGGTATTATGGTATTCATGTTCTGAATGTGGTAGGACCTTGTGTTCAGAGCATTATGAAACTTGCCCATTCAATATACAGAAAAAAATTTCATATGTAAAAATGAAAATTTCATTGGAAAAATTTTGCTATTTTATATTTTTGCTCAAAACATAGATTGTGGGTACATGTTAGAATGGCCTTACTGAGGCGGTTCTAATGAGTTCCCACAATCGATGCTTTGGATCGAAAATAAGGAAAATTATATACCCTTGTATACCCCAGTTTTACTATATAAAAGTGGGGTATAAGGGGTTACACATTTCATGGACATGGTATCCTGATGCGAGAGGGATTGAATAGACATTATGCATTATAGAACTGCACTCGCATGCTAAATGTCATGCAGAGCCAAGAGGTTGAGAGTAGGACTTTGAATGGAGCGGTCCCTTCTGCCTTTTGATTTTGTGTTTGAGAGGGACACATTGTACACCCCATTGTACCATCCAGAGAGTATTGGTGACTAAAATCATTGACTAAAATTTTTAAAATTTAAATCCAAGCATATGCATTGTGTGGAATACTGAGATTCTTTATGAACAAATAGGTTCAATAATGTGGAAAAAAAACAAAAAAAAAAAACAAACTCATAATCCCATGTCAATCTGTTGATGGCCAATAATGCACCAGTCATTTGTAACCACTGCCCCCCGCCCTCCCCCCCCCCCCCTACGGGGAAGGGTGGGGGATAGCCGGGCTAAAGTTCAGGGCAATTACTTTTCAAGTGTCCCAGAAGTGCAGGGGAAATGACAGTGTTTTGACATTAGGATCCTTACCCCAGGGAGATTTTCTATTGCGAAGGTCAGGGCAAAGAGCAAAGTTTTGACCTCCAGTTTGCCCCCTGGGGTTGGGGCTTGTACCAGGGCTCTGAAAGCTAAGAAGTCATAATCTCCGCCCTTCCCCTTAGGTGGGGGAGCAGTGGTTACAAATGACTGGTGCATAAGCTTGAATCAACCAACTGTATTAAAGGAATGGCATTACATACTTCTAAATGAGCCACGTTATGAGAAAACCGGATATTCGCTTTTACGAAAACAAAGGCATAGATCAGCTGTGCAGTTACAGCTGTGCAGTAATTGCACAGCTGATCTGCGCCTTTGTTTTCGCTACACAGATAGTACAATTTCTCTTCTTCCTATATCTGCAATTTCAAGGTTCTATAGCCATCTTCTCTACCTGTACAGGCCGGTTTGTGTCAGACATTTGAAAACCCCGAAGACCGTTTTTCTCCCGTCGTAGCGCAATATCTTGAATATCTTTTATATTGCAACAAACGTTATGAAAATCAGCCAGAATATATGAAAGTTATGAATGCTTGAAATTTTTTATTATTTGAATCCAAAGTGAGGCTGTGAAGAAGTGACATCATACCCTCACAATCTTTAGAAAATGAATACTAACCATTTTCATAGAGATTGTAGTAAGAAAGTGAAGACAATGCTTTGGAGTCTTTCAATTTAGTCTGTTCAGTTTTCAAGTGTTAAAACTTAGACAAATACTGGAAATAAGTAATGTTCATTTTTGATCATGTGACTAGCGGACCGAAATAGTGGCCTTCATGAACTGCCATTGTTTGTTTGTGTTGAGGCTTAACATCCCAGTCAACAATTTTTCAGTCATGTGGGGACAGAGCCAACTCTTCCTGGGTTTAACCTGTACTGTTACAGTAGGGAGTTAATGTGTCTTGCTCAAGGACACAACACCATTGTAAAATGTATCTGAAAAACGCTGGCCCACTTTTCATTAAATTGGTTGCATATTGCCCATTTTCTACTGGCATGTAATGTGAGCCAACTCATGGGAAAACCAACAATGTGGTTTTTGAATAGGTCCAACACCAACCGAGCTGTATAAGATGGCTAGAGGCTGGAACTTTTAGAATTAGAAAGAGCAGAGGAATTTTAATATCCATGTAGCAAAAACAACAGCACTGATCAGCTTCCCAGTTATTGCGCCATTGGTTTTGCAAATGCATATTGTTGGGTTTTCTCATGAGGCGGCTCATATCTTGTGAGCGCATTCCTTTTAATCATTTTCTGTTTTATCAAAACTGTCCCTTTAGAATGATATTTTCTGTGCTATTTTTATAATGAAATGATAATTGAACCTACTTTTTGTATTGCTTATATTCATAATAAACTGCTCAAAATAAGTGAAGCCCCAGCTACATTTTTCTCCATAGATATATATTTGTAATGTTGAATTGTCTAAGTTTAGTTGTTTATTTCAAAGATATCAAAAGTGATTGAAAGCTCTCACTATACTCAAATTACAGAACAATGTCCAATGTCGGATTACACAAAGTTTTGATTTGAAATACAGATTGTGTTATGTGTCGATAGATGCTTAATCTGAGCATGTCCAGAATTTTTCAGTTTTTACTTTAGGAATAATAGGGAGCTTTTCTTGGCTTTTATTATTGAAACGTGTGTCACTCTTACTTTAGAAAACATACTGAAATGAGTGACAATTGTTCAGAAGAATAATTTCAGCTAAATTGTTGAAAATTGCATTTAAAAATGTTCATTCAGTTGAGAGGTATGTATATGACAAAACAAAGTTGAAGGTATTTGCATTAAGTCTATCATCAGGAAAACAAATCTGTGCAATATATACCCCCTTAAACCCCACTTTTATGTAGTAAAACTGGGGTTTGCAGGGGTATACCTATTTTTCTTATTTTTGCTCTAAAACATAGATTGTGGGTACTCGTTAGAACCGCCTCGGGGAGGCGGTTCTAACCTGTACCCACAATCTATGTTTTGAGCAAAAATAAGAAAAATAACCAAAATTTTCAGCTGAAAATTTCAATTTATAAAACCTCAAAAAATCACTGTTTATTGCATGGGCAAGTTTTCGTAATGGGAAAAAATGTAGCTGAGGCTTAACTTATTTTGACCAGTTTTAATACTAATAAACTTGATGCTTAGTTAATTGCAAATAAAAAACAGAATCAGTGGTTTCATTTTTAGGTCTGAATGATGACTGTGAACCTGGCATTTATGAGGGTCACCCAATAGATAGAGAGCCCAATAGATAGCGAGAATGTGTTTTTTTTTTTTTGTTTTTTTTTTTAATTTATCTTGGCATGTTAAAACTAGCAACTTAACATGGAAAAATATGTAAGTGCATACAATACACTGTTCAAACGGTTTTGTCCGATCTTTAACTTCTTGTTTCCAAGCAACAAAAGAAGGAACTAAAACAATGTCCTTGGGTGAGTTACTTAAGGCCAGAGAAAATTAGTTTTAGATTCTCATTCTCACCCGCCCCTGTTCAAAACCCTTCAAAGTCATATAATTTGGTCAAAAAAGAACAAAAAATGTATAAATTTCATTTACTTATTTGCCTGTGTGGCTTTTAATGCAAAAATCATATAAAATTTTAGAAAAAATAGGCCTTGCAGACACTAAGTGGGTGTCCTAAACTAAAAAGTAAGATCCATCCAGCCACACATCACAGAATTTAAAAAGAAAATGGATGAGAATCTAATAATTTTCTTTGGCCTAAAGGTGTGTTATACTGTTTTTAACTGATATAAGTTTTCTTTCTTTTTCAGAAAAACAGCCAAAAAAGCGCTCTGGAATGGTACTGGTCCCAAGATACCCTGTTGGCATTGGATCCCGTAAAGATATTACCATGGTAACAGGACCCCCTAAAGAGATTACCATGGTAACAGATTCTGGAGGATTTAAGATAAATGTCCGTCGTCTGCAAAACCAAAGCTATCGGTGTGCTAAATGTAACGCTATTGTGACAAAGCCTATCAATACTCTTGGATCAATAGTGAAGCATAACTGTCCTGTACAGGAGCCAAAGAAATAGTAGTGATACTAGTGAAACACAAAGTACATGTAGTACTTTATACAGGACCCAAAGTCATAAACCTTTTTTTCATGCTCAACTCGACTAAGCAAGAAATTTCAATTCTTCACTAATATTGAACTTGTGAAAACCAGTGAAAATTTCATGTTTATGTCACAAAAGACAATTTATCCTGCTTGTAAATGTATTTAACATTTATGAGTAGGGTAAATTTTAGTCTCAGCTGAGTTGAGCATGAAAAATGTTTTATAACCTTTGGGCCTGGTTTGAATCTGCCTGCCTAAAGGGAGATAGGTGGTCCTGGATGCTGGTAAAATCTGTAAACACGGTCTGTTCCATCTGCGTCACCACCATGAACAATGGTATCTGTGTGTATTGTTACTACATACAGTTTGAAAGAAATCTGTTCTAGAGAGATTGTTACCTTGATGGGAAAGAGCTAATAATCTTGTCCTCCATATGTGATGTTTAAAGTTGTGATGCTTTTGTTTGACTTTTTTCTTGCACCACGGTTGTCTGGGTTGGGAATTTTTATTACATTTGAGCTGCCGCATGGGAAAACCAACAATCTGCATAGGCGAAAACAAAGGCGCAGATCACCTTCACAGTAACTGTGAAGCTGATCAGCACCTTTGTTTTCGCCACATGGATAATACTATTCCTCTTCTACTTATATCCAAAGTTTCAAGCTTCTAGCTTTATGCTGTGACTGTACGGCCTGGTTGTGTCGGACCTGGTCAGAAACCCAAATTGTTGGTTTTCTCATGCACAGGCTCATTTTGTAAATTCCTGGAATTTTATGGTCAGGAGTGAAACAGAAATTTTCTGTACAGGATTGAAATAACCAGTGTTGATGAAGATGGTTAAATTCTATGCATGTATTCTATTTTTCATCATGAATAAAGCTATGCGTGTTTTGGCAATGTATTTTATTGAGCTGCATCATTGAGTAAACTGCATTTTCATTATGCAAAAACAAAGGCGCAGATCAGCTGTGTAGTAACTGCACAGCTGATCTGAGCACCTCTGTTTTGGCTACAATGAGAGAACAATAATTCTTCTTATAGCCATCTTCTGTAGGTGCACTGACCGGTTTGTGTCAGACCTGGTCGGAAACCCTGAAGACAGGATTTCTCACATCTGGTCTCAGTTGTTACCAAAACTGAACTGATAGAGTTCAAAAAAGCACACAGGTAAATTCTGTGCACAATGCTTATTGTGTGACAATATGTCGGTGGCAGTGTAACAAAGAATAATAATAATGATAATAGTAATAATAATTATAATAATGAGTTTATTTAAAGAGGAAGCTCATTTGGACAAGTACATGTACAATCTTCCATGAGGTCCTCTATTTAATATATGCAATAGAATAAAGATATTCCTATAAAAGAGGTTGTGGTGTAGACAGTGACAAATGCTTTTTCATGCTGATATGATCATTGACATGAGAAGACCGGATTTTTGCCTATGCGAACACCGGATTTTTGCCTACGCGAAAACTAAGATGCAGATCAGTTGTACATTACAGCTGATCATTGCCTTTGTTTACACTACAAGGATTGTACAATTCCTTTTCTGTATAAATCTAAAACTTCTATCTATCTTCTGTGACTGCACAGGCTGGTTTGGAAACCACATTGTTGGTATTCTCATGACACAGCTCATATGATTCACATTTGTGAACAGGTGCAAAAAATATTTAAAAAAAAACTTTGCTTTGAGCTAATGACAGTAATCAAAGCAAACTCTGAAAGAAAGGCCTTTGCAAGGTTAATTTGGTTACAGTTGTTACTTAGGTTAAAAAATTTGATTCATATTAGCATGATTGCAAAACTTCTACCACTTGAGGAAAACGACATCCTTAAAATGCCAGCCTGGCAAAAAAATGCAAATTTTCGTTGACATGCTATCTCATAACAAACAAAAATGTGACACAGCAGTACGGTATTTGAAAAAATGCATGATAGTGCAATGTAAATGAATGAGGTGCATTATAATAGAGTTTGAATTTAAATTTTCAACCTGAAATGACAAATTGTTTACTGGGACATTAAACCTCAATACAAAGAAACAATAAAATGAATTTAGTTTCTTTTTCAGAAAATCAGCCAAGAAAGCAAACTCCATTGCTTGAAGAGCTTTTCCAAAAATACCCAGCTGGCATGGAACACCCGAAAGAGATAACGATCGTCACGGACACTGGAAAAATCCACGTAAAGGTTCCAGATCATCTGCGAAACCAACGCTATCGATGTGATAAATGTCACTGTATTGTTACAAAGACTAAAGGAAAAATAGTGAAACATAATTGTTCCGTTCAGGTGTCTAAGAAATCCACCTAAAGATATAGTAAACAGGGTCAGAGACTCTTGAAAATTCCTTGTGCAAATTTTGTATCATCTGTCATCATATAAAAGGACTGATTGTGACACACAAATGCGCTGTACAGGCTTCAAAGTATCAGTAGGGCTACACAAATGCCCAGAAGCTAATGGTAGAGCCACTTGCCTTTTAAACCATTGGTCTTGAGTGTGATCCTGGGCTTCTCCAGTCTTTTGATGAGGCCTTAAACAAAGGTCCCATCTTCATATGAGCCGCCTCGTGGGAAAACCAACAATGTGGTTTCCGAACAGGTCCGACACAAACCAACCTGTACAGCCACAGAAAAGTGCTAGAATCTTGAAATTTGGGATGTGAGTAGAAGAGGAACTGTACTATCTGAGTAGCGAAAACAAAGGCGCTGATCTGCGCCTTTGTTTTCGCCTATGCAGATTGTTGGTTTTCCCATCTTCATATGACCTTACACGTAACTGTTGAGTGGTAGTTATTACTAGTTATGTCATGGACATTGGTGTTGAAGGAGTCTTACTAAAGGAATAACTTTACTGTGCTTATGGATAGTTGTTAATTCTGTGCACAATGGTTGACATGTTCAGCTTCACTATACACAATGCTTCTTCCTATGTCACAAATACAAGTACACAGTGTACTTTTTCCAATCAATTGAAGGTGGAACACTATTTTGCTGTACAGGTTCTGATTATGGGCATGTTCAATGAACAACATTGAAATTACATTGGAACATTTAAATTATTAAAATATGTAAAAAAACAAACTTATTTGAGTTTGATATAAACAAAATTTATTCAAATTATTCAAAATGAAGATATACATACACTACATGTATACATTTATATTGTACAGGATTTGATAAAAAGCTAAAACTTATAAACATCATCTTCTGCATCGACCTTCTTTTGATATAGCTAACATCTTTCTCTCTCTAATATTTTTCAGGCCAACAGATTGTGAAATATGTACCCTCTGCACAAGCACAACTAAGGAATCTTACAATACAGCATATCAAACTGGGCGAGAAAAAATTGATTGTCCTTACTCCCAACAGTCTTCTTACACCTGAGGATAAAAACGACACTCGGTCCGATTCGAAATCTTGGTCTGTGTCGAAATCTCATGTCTCAAAATCTCAGTCAGTCTCGGGAACAGTCACAAGCAAGACTCGGCCACATCCACAGCCAGAGAAGAAAGTAAGATTTAATGCTGATTATATTCGGCAAGTCTCAGAAACAGGCATGATTGAGATTCAGCCGAAGCAAGAGAACACAGGAAATACTAATTACGTTTCCCACCTCAGAGGTGGGCTAGTGTGCAAAGATTGTGGTAAGGATTTCTCCTACAAGTATTTATTAACCGAACATCGGAAAATCCATACAGAGGGAAAACCTTTTAATTGCGATTTATGTGGCAAATCATTGTCGTCGGCTCATCAAGTCCGGCGACACATACAAAGTGTTCATAACAAGGAGCGGCCATACAAATGTCTTGTGTGTTTGTCAACATTTTTCAGGAGAGATCGCTATAAACAGCACCTGTTAAAGAAGCATGTACTCACAATTAAGCCAAGTGCACCAAAGGGAGACGATAAAAAGGAGGAACCAAAACAATTGCGTCCCTTACTACCTAAGACAACAGTTACTATGACTGTTGAGGAGGTCAGAGAACAGGTCCTTGGTAAAGAGGGCGGTGAAGCAACGGAAGAAAAATTAGGAGTATTGGAAGGATTGGACTGTACTGTCACAGAAGAAACTGAAGTTCTTGGTAAACAAGGCGGTACAGCAACGGAAGAAAAATTAGGAGTATTGGAAGGATTGGACTGTACTGTCACGGAAGAAACCGAGAAAAGTTCGAAGGATTAGGCCAACCATAAAATATTGTTGGGTTGGTTTGCTACTGTTGGTCCTTACCCTAAAATGTGAGAATCCTTTGTATTGCAAAGGATTCTTACATTTTATCAGCAAAAAATAACAGTGTATTTTGTAATATTCATGTTTGAAATTTTCACGAATCGTGACTAACGATGTTGTTAATGTTGAACAACTGGGCTCAGATTTGAAATTTTAAATAAAACTGGTCCCTGTTGAGCAAGACACTAAATTTAGTTCCCCAGTACTGATTTAAACAACAAGGAAGCATTGACACTGAACGGACAAGTTGTAAAATATCAAACCAATAATTATCAGCCTTTTTTCATATGTAAATGCTCCTGTTCGCTTTGTTGTTTGCATGTGCAAAAGAAAGGACATGATACAATTATTGCTTGTATATACAATAGAGAATATTTCTTGTTAAAATTGATTCAATTTTTAGCTCACCTGAGCCGTCAGGCTCACAAGGTGAGCTTATAGGATGGCCATGATCCGGCGTCCGTCCGTCCGTCGTCCGTCGTCCACCATTTTCAAAGATCTTCTTCTCTGAAACCGCTTGGCCAATCAAAGCCAAATTTTACATGAAGCATCTATGGGAAGGGGGAACCAATGTGTATATAAATAATCCAGGTCACATGACCAAGATGGCCGCCATGCCCATATATGGTAAAAACCCTTCAAAAATCTTCTTCTCCGGAACCACTGGACCGATTTCAACCAAACTTGGCATGAAGCATTGATGACTCAAGTACTACAATGTGTATATAAATCATGACCTTGCGGTGACCTTGACCTATTTTACGGCGAGGTCAACATAGGTCGCCTTTGCATTTGAATGGGAAAAATTGTTAAATTGTCATTTAAAGGAAAAATATTGCAGAAAATGAGCAGTAGGACTGAATATTAATGATTCTGAAAAAAATTGGGCACCAGGGGCTCATCCGCCCCCACCCCGGGGCAATATACATGTATATTATCATAATATTGAAACATCTTCTTCTCTGAAACCGCTTGGCCAATCAAAGCCAAATTTTACATGAAGCATCTATGGGAAGGGGGAACCAATGTGTATATAAATAATCCAGGTCACATGACCAAGATGGCCGCCATGCCCATATATGGTAAAAACCCTTCAAAAATCTTCTTCTCCAGAACCGGTGGACCGATTTCAACAAAACTTGGCATGAAGCATCGATGGCTCAAGCACTACAATGTACATATAATTCATGACCTTTTCATGACCTTGACCTATTTTACGGCAAGGTCAACATAGGTCGCCAATGCATTTGAATGGGGAAAACTTTTAAAATGTAATTTAAAGTGAAAGTCTTGCAGGAAATGGGAAGTAGGACTGAAAATTAATGATTCTGAAAAAAATTGGACCCCAGGGGCTCATGTGCCCCCACCCCGGGGCAATATACATGTATATTTCCATAATATATATTCAAACCTCTTCTCCTCTGAAATCGCTTGGCCAATCAAAGCCAAATTTTATGTGAAGCATCTATAGAATTGAGGAATCAATGTGTATATAAATAATCTAGGTCACATGACAAAGATGGCCGCCATGCCCATATATGGTAAAAACCCATCAAAAATCTTCTTCTCTGAAACCAATAGACTGATTTCAAGGAGACTTGGCGTGAAGCATCGATGGCTAAAGTACTCCAATGTATATATAAATCATGACCCTGTGATGACCTTGACCAAGTTTATGGCAAGGTCAACATGGGTTGCCTATGCATTTGAATTGGGAAAACTGTTAAAATGTCATTTGAAGGGAAAAGCCAGCAGGAAATTGGCAAATGGACAGAATATTGAAGATTCTGAAAAAAGAAAATGGCCAAAGGGCTTCATCTGCCCCTGCACTGGAGTTAAATACCATAATATTCAAACATGTTTATTGGTATATGCAGCAGATCTCAGGTGAGCGTTTACAGGACCATTGGTCCTCTGGTTATTTTATGTCTATGCAAAGAATAGTGAAATTATGTTAATTAAAATATGTTAATGTTCAGAATGAATAAATTTTTGCAGGTTTTGGATGATCCTTTCAGTTTAGTAAATGACCAGTTGGATTTGGCAGAAGAAACCAAGTCATGGGGTTTTCTTGACCTATGTCAAGCTGCACAGCTTAACTCATAGAAGTATGACATCCTTTTTGTGTGACATAGGCAAACAGTATAGCCCCAGATGTGACGCCGCAGAACGCGGCGTCCCAACTGGGGCTATTCTGTTTGCTCAGAGAAATTTTATCGAAAAATGGAATAAAAATTCAAAATCACTCCTGATGTCCCTTAATAATGAAAGTGGACTGACCCAAATGATAATGTAAATGATGGGAAAATCCATTCGTCATATATGGGTTAAAAATATTGCTACGAGTAGCTTCAAATTCCAGAGGGTTTGGTCATGAAAATATTTCTTAAGCCTTTCTTGATGAAAGATATGTGCACAAAGTACTGGTTATCTGGGAGGCTTGCCCATGAGGCATTACCAAAACTTGCCATGCAATATACAGAGAATTTTTTCAGCTGTAAAAATTGAACATTTCATTAGAAATAAATTGATATTTTTGTAAGATAACATTGACTGTGTGTAGTAATAATAATAATAATAATAGTAATAATAATAATAATAATAATTGACTTTATTTAACGAGGGTAAACATATTAAGTACAAACTAATCTTCCATGTGGCCCTCACTAATCTACAAACATGCATGGGTACATGTCGGCGAGGCAGTTCTAACGAGTACCCACAATCTGTTTTGGAGCAAAAGTAAGAAGATTAGGTTTACCCCTGCTAACCCCTGTATTTACTATGTAAAAGTAGGGTATCAGGGGTATACATTTCACGGACATGTTTTCCTGATGAAAATATTTCTTGTGCCTTTCTTGATGAAAGATATGTGCACGAAGTACTAGTAATCTGGGAGGCTTGCCCATGAATACTTTGGTTAGGATAACTGATCAACACAATACTCATTACAGTTATGACCTAAGCTTTTGACCATGGATGTAAAAACAGCAACAAACATAACAAATCTCAAACTAGCATTGCATTATGAAAACATGCCCATGCAATAAACATAGATTTTTAAAGTTGTGAAAAATAAAAATTTTCAGCAGAAAAAAAATTGATATCTTTAAACATTTTTGCTCAAAACATTGATTGTGGGTACACGTTAGAACCGTTTCGCTGAGGCGGTTCTAACGAGTACCCACAATCTACAGGTATGTTTTGGATCAGAAATAAGAAAAATAGGTATACCCTTGCAAACCCCAATTTTTCAATATAAAAGTGGGGTTCAAGGGGGTATACTTTACATGGACATGTTTTCATGTTAAGCCTTTCTTGATGAAAGTTGTGCACAAACTACTGGTAATCTGGGAGGCTTGCCCATGAATACTTTGGTTGGAATAACTGACCAATACAATAAAGTCACTGCAGTTATGATCATAGCTTTTGACCATGGATGTAATTAAAAAACAGCAACAATCAAACATACCAAATCTCAAACTAGGATCTTAGGAGAGAGATTGGAAAGAACTTTGTATTTGGGTCATCTGAGCCATAGGCATATCAGTTGATCATATAGTTTAACCAGAATCTGTCATCTGTCTGTCCATCGTCATCCATCCACAATTTTACGAATAATAATTCTGAAGCAAGAGGGCCAGTCATGATCAAATCAAATATTTATATGAACCAATTGTGTACCTTTCTTTTGCCTTCGTATGAACTTCTATTTAACCAGAAATCAAAGGTACAAGTAGGCAATGATCAGGAAATGGCACAATCAGAAAGAAAATCCCACTCCAAAAACAGAGGAGAATATGAAATATGAAAATGCATATAAGGTTAAAAGTAAAAGTAAGCAATGATCAGGAACTGGTTTCATCACAACAGAAGTCCCATCCTAGAAACCCAGGTGGGAAACAAAAATACAAATAGGTACTGACACACAGAGAATGTATGGTAAGCCAAGTGAGCAGTTGTTTCTCTAAAGGTGGCCATTCACTTACCTGAACTTATTCTTAATATATGAATATGCACATCATTGGTAGCGCAGTAGCTCAGTGGTTAGGGCACTAGCCTCTGGTGCTATAGGTCCGGGTTCAATCCATTTGGCAGCGAGGAAAATTTTGTATTCTGAACAAGCTTTCCTTCGTGTCATTTGCAGGGATGACATGAACACAGTGCGCCGTCAGTTCGGATCGGGATGTTAACTGGAGGGCCCTGTGCAGGGACAGTCATCCCCTATGCATGTTAAAGATCCCTACACAGTTTCTATCCTCATGCATGTATTAGGCTCATCCTGCAAACACACCAGTGTGTACAATGTACACCTCCCAAGAATAATCAGAAATTGATTTATTTGAGTAACAAGAAAACAAAACAAAACAAAACAAATGTATGAATATGTTTAAAACTGACACCAAAACTTGAAACAAATAGAACTTCAACAGAAGTACTATCTTGGATTGGTCATAACAGCAATATATTAAATTGGAAACTTCATAAGGGCAATATTTCAGGGTCTTAAGTCTTTCTTTGTTTGGAAACAAACAAACTTTCTTTGAACTGAACTAACATGTCTGTTATTTCACCCCAGGTGTGATGGAGCCAATGCCACTGCAGTTTCCTTCACTACCTGAATTCAGTAGAAAACGTTAGACCTCAAAAGAATTCATACTGGAAAGAAACCATTACCATTTGTCTGTCACACCTGTGGCAAAGCTTTTAATCAGAAGAGACCCTTCTCAATTCACATTGTGACTCATTTAAAGAATCAGTGATGGAACTCCCAAAATGCACTCTGTGACAAGTTTAATGAATCTCTCACATATGAGCCGCATCGTGAGAAAACCGGATTTTTGCCTAGGCGAAAACAAAGGCGCAGATCAGCTTCATGGTAACCGCGAAGCTGATCAGCGCGTTTGTTTTCGCTACTCGGATAGTACAATTCCTCTTCTTCTTAAATCCTAAATTTCAAGCTTCTAGCTCTTTTCTGAGCTTGTACAGGTCGGTTTGTGTGGGACCTGGTCGGAAACCCCGAAGCCCGGTTTTCTCGCGTTGAGGCTCATATCCTTAAGAGACAGACATTAATAAGAAAACACACTTAGAGAGGGTGTTTAATTGAGCCGCGACGCGAGAAAACCGGTCTTCGGGGTTTCCGACCAGGTCCGACACAAACCGGCCTGTACAAGCTCAGAAAAGAGCTAGAAGCTTGAAATTTCGGATTTAAGTAGAAGAGGAATTGTACTATCCGAGTAGCGAAAACAAAGGCGCTGATCAGCTTCGCAGTTACTGCGAAGCTGATCTGCGCCTTTGTTTTCGCATAGGCAATAATCCCGTTTTCTCACGATGCGGCTCAATTGGCTATGCAGATAAGTTCCTGAATCCTTATTTTGATTGAAAATCGAAGTACTATAGTTGTTCAAAGGAATTGAATTTTGTGTTTTTATTGCACCTACTTATATCAGGGTGTGATATATAGGAGTTCAGATTACCAGATCTGCATATGTTTATAGCATCAGGATAACATGTTCATGTAATAAGTACCCCCTTAAACCCCACTGTTATATAATGAAAATGGGGTTTGTAGGGGTCTGTCTTTTTTTCTTATTTTTGATCCAAAAGATAGATTGTGGGTACAGATTGTTGGTACAGATTGTTGGTACGTGATAGAACCACCTCGCCGAGGCAGTTCTAATGTGTACCAAAATTTTTCCAATGAAATTTTCAATTTCTATGGATGAAAAAAAATCTGTGCATATTGTATGGGCAAGTTGTCATAATGGCGAATAAATCAGTTCCATAGTCTTAACTAAAAAGGATAATCTAATGAGTCTTTTCTTCTTTCTAGGTGAAATAGAGCCCTATCATTTAGAGCCAACATCACAATCTTTGCCAATTCCAGCCATAACTAGCCTGTCCACAGTAAACACCAGACCCCCACAACCACCCAATGAAACCATCAACATTTAGGGGTGGGCATTATGTGTACCATGTGTAAGAAGATGTTCCCATGTAAAGTTAATTAAGTTGGTCACACATGAGAGAAAACAATAAAGTCTTTTCTTTCATTCTAGGTGACTTGGAGCCCTACCATTTAGAGCCAACATCACCACAATTATCTTCAGTGGCAGCCAACTTTAGTAGCCTTTCAGCGGTAATCAACTCACAAAACCTCCAAACCAAACCATCAAAATTTCGAGGAGGGCATATGTGTGGCATGTGCAACAAGATATTCCCATGTAAAGCTAAGTTGGTGATACATGAGAGAATACATACTGGGGAGAGACCATATGTTTGTTCGACATGTGGAAAAGCTTTTAATCAGAAAGGATCCCTTAAAATTCATATGGTGACTCACTTGAAAAATCAGTAATGGATGGCTGAGAGACAGACATTAATAAGGAAGGATGCCTCAAAATTCACTTGGTGGCGCATTTGAAAACTAATAAATGGGTCCCTTTTCTATCAGGATGAGCATACATTTTGACATTATAAGGATTCTTAATGTGGAGAAATTAAACATTTGTTTGCCCAACCCGTGGAAAAGGTTTAATTAGAAGGGATCCCTCAAATTCACTTGGTGACTAATTTGTAAAATTAATGAGGGATCCTAGTACAAAATATGATACACTAGCTAATGGTGAAAGAATGGTTTAGAGTATAAATCATGTATAAAACATTTTTTTTTGATCAGTAACAAGTCCCTTTTAATGTGGACTTTAGGAGATCACTGCCCATGTCAAGTTTTTTGAAGATTTGGTCATGAAAATATTTTTGCGTCGAATCTTCCACTTCTGTTGATTCAAGAAGAACCTTTGATTTAGTTAGTGGTGAAGGAAATTTGGTTGCCTCTTCAGTTGCATGCTTGACCAGGAACAATAAGCTTGTGCCAAATTCCATTATGATATATATTCATCTTTATATAGTTGAAAAGAGAAGGAAGAGAAGCGTCTTAGGTCAGTTGTAGCGTGTTTGGTGCATTTTAAAAAAAGAGTAAAACTCAGTTCCTTTAAGAGCTCAGAAAACATTAATGAGAATGGGGATGGACCATAACGCGGTTTGGGCTACTCAAGCCTCATCAGTGACCCTATATAATAAGTTGTCCCATGTGTGGCATATTTCATTTTTTCAACCTTTAATCTGCATTTTGTTCAAGCACATGTTCTGAAAGTTTGACAGCTCTTGTCATTTGACAAAACTTTGAACAACAGTTGCATATTAGAGATAGGGCTTATACATCAGGAAAACATGTCCATGAAAAGTATAACCCCTCATACCCCACTTTTATATAGTAAAACTAGGGTTTACAGGGGTTCTTATTTTTGTTCCAAAACATATATTGTGGGTACTCGTTAGAATGTTTTTAGCAAAAATATTAAAATTATCAAAAAATTTCTGACAAAATTTGAAATTTTTACAGCTGAAAAAAATCTCTGTATATTACATGGGCATTATTTTGTAATGAAATAGTGAAAAGTTTCTTCTAGAATAATGTGAAAAGTATGGAAATGCAGCTTGCAATTGATACACATATCCACAACTCATGTTAATGGATGTTTGGGTAATTACATTCAAACCATGTTCAGCAGTTCCAATAAAGTCTTTTTTCTACACATTTGTAAAGAAAAAAATTCTTCTATGCAAAGGTGAATTTTATGAAGATGCCATCAGAAATAGAAATTGTAGGGCAGTTTGAATTTTAGCAATTAATGAAGAACATAAAATGGAAATTCTCTGCATTGTGCTTTTTTCTGGTATTTATTCATTAAGTTCATTTTTTACCAAAATGAAAAAAAAAAAAAAATAAAAAAAATAACAGCACAGAAAAAGCATGCAATATTACACTAAAATATCATTTGCAGACTTATAATTGTAATCATTTGTGATTGTATGATTGTACCACTTCCTGAGTATCACAAATCAAATTTCATTATTCTAACATTTGTTTCTCTCTTTTTTTTTTTCAGGCTTGCCCTCTGTTCAGATGGCGCAAATTCAAATGCCACAGTCCATTAGTCAGCTAGCAGCTCACCAGTGTGGTGTATGTGGGAAAATCTTTGCCAACAAAACCCGGCTAGATCGTCATAGTACCGTACACACAGGCCGGAAAGATTTTGTGTGTGAGACATGTAATAGAGGATTCACATCTAAACAAAGCCTAAAGTTTCACAAATATTCTCAGAACCACTGAATATTGGGTAATCTATTTAATGCAGGAGGGATACATTACCATATTAACTTTCGTGAAGAATTTTTCTGGGGGACTTAGGACAAACAAAGCCCATCAGGAAAACATGACCGTGTATTGTGTACCCCCCTGAACCCCACTTTTATATGGCAAAACTGGGGTACGCAGGGGTATTCCTATTTTTCTTATTTTTGCTCCAAAACATAGATTGTGGGTACTCGTTAGACTGCCTCGGCGAGGCGGTTCTAACGTGTACCCACAATCTATGTTTTGAGCAAAAATAAGAAAAATATCAAAATTTTTCAGCTGAAAAGGACCAGTCTCCATAAGGGGGTTTTCCTGGTACCTGAATATTTTAACAATATTTTGGTAGCATATAGCCACATAAAGGGGACATGCATTGGTGGAAAGTTTGAGTTGAACGGGCTTTTGTTTTGGTAGTTATGGGAAATTAAAGTGGGTGGGGTAATTCAATACCTGTTATAACTGAAGAAGAAAATCATCAATTTTCATTATTTGTATAAAATACAGGCAAACTTTTTTATCATACAATGAAAGGGCATTAGTCGCATGGTATATTGGTAGGAGGATTAATTATGTGCCCCCAAAAAGTACAGAGAAATATTACATTGATAACAGGTCTTGAATTTTGAGTATTTTTAATCGACCAACTTTTCCAAAAACATGAACACATCTCTACAAAGCTGTATAATCAGACCATATTTTGAGGGAATATTGGCTAATGCTTGGTTATTGCAGAATTATGGGGATTTTTGTGTAGCTTAGTTAATAAGTGAGTTATGTGCCCTTGAATGCCAGAAACTGACAGGAAAATGTAAAAAATGTATAAGTTTGGGGTCAAAGTTTCACTAGTTGTGTATATCTCATTAATCAACCATCACAAACCATTCATATTTGTACCATAGGTACCCCAAAGGGTTTGCTTTCTTTTCATGAGTTAGGACCCCAGGGTCCATGCCCGGGGATTGGGGCTAAAGGTCAAATCTAGGTCACCTTTTAAATGCGTTGTTTTCAATGTTAATGTTTCTTCTCTAACAGTGAGTCCATATCTTAAAACAAAAATAGGAATGTGTTCTTATTTAGATCATATATGCCCTGTAGGGTTTGCTTTTATTCAATCACACCATATTCTAGGTACCATTTACAGGGGTGGGGCTACAGGTCAAAATCTAGGACACCTTTGTAATATTGAAGTATTATAAACAATTTTCTGTAAGTCTATATCATGACATCCACAGTCTAGTCAAAAAGAATTCATACTTAAGACCATAGATGACCTGTAAAGATCGGACTCGAGGGTCCATGTGTGGGGATGGGGCTAGAGGTAAAAATCTAGAACTTCTTAAAAATTGTATTTTTATACTTTTCCAAACAGATAAAAAAGGTTCTTAAGAAGGCAAATATAAAATCTTTGGTTTGATGCGCCTTTACTCATCATGAAATAACATTGACCTTGAATACTAACACACCTTTATTTACTTCATTGCCAATTTTCATGTCTCAGGCTGCAATAGTTCCAAAATATCCATTGATTTCAACTTTTCACATGTAAAATCCTATGTTTCCAAAATTGACCATGCCGTAAAATAGGTCAAGGTCATCCCTGGGTCATCATTTCATCAAAATATGATGGGCTGGAGTGCCAAATACTACATACCAAATTTCGTGGAAATCGGCCCACCAGTTTTGGAGAAGATTGATTTTTGAAGGTTTTTTTAATCATATATGAGCGTAGCGGCCATCTTAATCATGTGACCAAAAATATCGCGGCCAAAGTTTCCATGCCTCTACCCAAAGAGGCTCCGCATAAAATTTCAACTTGATCAGCCAAGCGATTTCAGAGAAAAAGATCTTTGAAATTGTGACTTACTTTTGATATTTCTGTGACCTATAGTCAAAGTCAAGAAATGACTTTGACCTTAACTAATTGCATACCTTCATTGATTTCATTAGATGTCTGCATCTAGCAACTTTCAAGTCTCAGGCTGCAATAGTTTCCAAAATATCCATTGTTTTGGCCTTTTCCCTATGTTTCCAAAAGTGACCTTGACGTAAAATAGGTCAAGGTCATCCAAGGTTCATAAATTTAGCCAATTATGATGGGCTGGTGTCTCTGATGCTACAAACACTGAAATCGTCCCGCTGGTTCTGGAGTAGAAGATTTTTGAAGAGTTTTTACCATATATGAGCATTGCGGTCATCTTTGTCATGTGACCAAGATATCGCAACTACATTTTAATTCCACTATCCAAGGAGGCTCTTCATGAAATTCCGACTTGATCGGTCAAGCCGTTTCAGGGAAGAGGATCTTTGAAATTGTGAGATAATTTTGATTATTTCAATGACCCTGGGTCAAGGTCAAGAAATGACCTTGACCTTAATTAATTACATACCATCATTGACTTTATTTGTTGTCTCCATCTAGCAACTTTAAAGTCTCAGGCTGAAATAGTTTCCAAAATATCCATAGTTTTCGCATTTTCCCATGTAATAGCCTATATTTCCAAAAAAGACCTTGCGGTAAAATATGTCAAGGTCATCCTACGGTCATCATTCGAACAAACTTTGATGGGATGGAGTCCCAGATGCTACATACCAAGTTTTGTGCAAATTGGCTCACCGATTCTGGAGAAGAAGATTTTTGAAGGATTTTTATCATATATGGGCGTGGCAACCATCTTGGTCATGTGACCAAGATCCTGTGAACAATCTTTCATTACCCCTACCCATGGAGGTTCCACATAAAATTTCAACTTGATCGGCCAAGCCGTTTCAGAGAAGAAGATATTTGAACTTGTGGACGACTACGGACAACGGACGGACGACGACCGGCGGACAACGGAGCATGGGTATTCTATAAGCTCACCTGTGAGCCTTCGGCTCAGGTGAGGTAAAAAGCAATCCCTACAGGGCATATATGATCTAAATAAGAAAACATTCCTATTTTTGTTTTAAGATATGGACTTAGAGAAGAAACATTAACATTGTAAACAACACATTTAAAAGGTGACCACGAGTTTGACCTTCAGCCCCAATTCCCGGGCATGGACCCTGGGGTCCAAACTCATAGAAAGAAAGCAAGCCCTTTGGGGTACCTATGGTCCAAATATGAATGGTTTGTGATGGTTGAATAATGAGATATACACATTTAGTGAAACTTATACATTGTTACATTTTCCTGTCAGTTTCTGGCATTCAAGGGCACATAACTCACTTATTAACTAAGCTACACAAAAAACCCCATAATTCTGTAATAACCAAGCATTGGCCAATATTTCCTCTAAATATGGTTTGATTATGTAGCTTTGTAGAGACGTGTTCATGTTTTTGGCAAAGTTGGTCGATTAAAAATACTCAAAATTGAAGACATGTTATCAATGTAATATTTCTCTGTACTATTTAGAGGCACATAATTAATCCTCATACAAAAATACTATGTTACTAATACCCTTTCATTGTATGATAAAAATTTTTGCCTGCACTTTATACAAATAGTGAAAATTGATGATTTACTCCTTCAATTAAAACAGGTATGGAATTACCCCACCCACTCTAATTTCCCATAACTACCAAAACAAAAGCCCGTTCAACTCAAACTTTCCACCAATGCATGTCCCCTTTATGTGGCTATATGCTACCAAAATATTGTTAAAATATTCAGGTACCAGGAAAACCCCCTTATGGAGACTGGTCCTTTTCAATTTTTACAGCTCAAAAAATCTCTGTATATTGCACGGGCAAGTTTTCGTAATGCAGACTAAAGTAACGTAAACGCTGACAGGAAGGATTTTGTTTGTGAGACTTGTTTTAGACGATTCTCATAAAAACATAGCCCCAAGTTTCGTAAGTGTTCTCAGAACCATTTAATAACTTACCGAAGTGTCACAATTGCTTCCAGGAAGCAGTGGCTCAAAAATTGTTGACTAGGACATTATGTAAACCAAAGTTCTATAGATACTTTTTGATAGTACTTTTTACCTGAAACTTGTTTTAGAGGATTTTCAAGACACAGTCTATAGTTTTATCAAATATTGGATATCGATGCACGCAGAATGGCTTGAAGGATTGCTCTAGAAGATTTATAATGGACTTTCAAATAATCTTTGATTTCACAATGATAATGTTCTTAGAATATGGAGAGGTTTACCTACAAGAGCACCACAATACAGACTAGAAGGAAACAGCGAATTAAATTCTAAGCAGTGCTGACTACACTTCTAGATACAATCTCCAAATCACTGAAAGGGGCAATGTGTTTTATTTTTAAAACTGAACAAATTAAGCTTTGTCTATAAACCGAGCAAGAAGCAATTAGCAAAACACAGCTGATTGTCATAACGAAAACTTGCCCATGCAATAAACAGAGAATTTTTGAGCTTTAAAAATTGAAAAATTTTAGCTGAAAAATTTTGATATTTTTCCTATTTTTGCTCAAAACATAGATTGTGGGTACACAAAGAGTACCCACAATCTATGTTTTGGAGCAAAAATAAGAAAAATATGCATACCCCTACAAACCCCAGTTTTACTATAAAGAATTGGGGTATTCATTGCATGGACATGTTTTCCTGATGTTCTGTGATGTACCAGGTTCTAATAATTTGTAAATATTGCTTATAATCCATGATAAAAGAATTGCTTAAAATCCATGATAAAAGAATTGCTTAAAATCCATGATAAAAGAATTGCTTTAAATCCATGTTAAAAGAATTGCTTAAAATCCATGATAAAAGAATTGCTTAAAATCCATGATAAAAGAATTGCTTAAAATCCATGATAAAAGAATTGCTTAAAATCCATGATAAAAGAATAAAGGGAAAAGAGAATTGCCAATGTGTTTTATTGGGGACCATTTTGTCCCAGTGCAGTATCGGACGCAGGAGCATGTGGTCAGTGGTTCAAATATACCATCTTGTTTTGTCCTCAAGCAAGACACATTCACTCCCCATAATGCTAAGAACCCAAGAAGTGGCGGCTCTCTCTCAACATGACAGGAGCATGTGTCACTTGATCCGCGAGGTGAGAAAACCGGTCTTCGGGGTATCCGACCTGGTCCGACACAAACCGGCCTGTGCAGCCACAGAGGATCACCAGAAACTTGAAATTTCGGATTTAAGACGAAGATGAATTGTACTATCCTTGTGGCGAAAACAAAAGCACTGATCAGCTTCGCAGTTACTGCGAAGCTGATCTGCACCTTTGTTTTCGCATAGGCAAAATTCCGGTTTTCTCATGACGCGGCTAATTTAATGTTGAATGATTTAAGTGATATCATATAAGTGCTAGTAAGCAGCTTATGAAATGCTTACCGATGAACAGTGGCCATACCTTTTTACTGTGGGGCTAAACCTAACAAACTTAACTCCATACCAGTCCTAGCGTCTCAGTATAGCCTTAACTTTAGGTTGGACATAATTCTGAATCCAGGGGTCCTGGGTTTGAACTGCACTTTCATCAGGTGACCTTGAGCAAGATATATTAATTCCCCTTAGTAATTTCATATAAGACTGAACCTAGCTATCATCTCCATATGACCTCTGTTGGTGGGTTATCAAAGACAAACACCACAATAAATAGAGGATCTTACACGAGTGGTCATTTCATGTGAAATTTATTAAACGAGCCTTCGGCGAGTTTAGTAATTTTCATATAAAATGACCATGAGTGTAAGATTCGTTTTATCATATGACTTCTTAAATACCACTTTATCACCTTTAAAGTGGAAATATTCTCAATGAAGATTAACATTGTTGTTATGGACATCATCAATGTCCTTACAAATTACTGCAAAAGTGTTAATACACATGTTGTTATAACACTTTTATTACATGACGTCATCCACTGGAAAACAGCAACGTCATATTATAAAGCCTGATCAAAACAACTTGCTTACTTGTCATTTTTATTTTATTTTTTTCAGATTCACAATCTCAGTCCAAAGATTCAGATCTCATGCCAAAATTTGTCTGCAATGAATGTGTAACATTTTTCTTATTCAAGTCAGGACTAGAGAGGCATTATCTCACTCATTCTCATGTCAAGGCTTTGCGGTGTGGTACATGCGGGCAGGAATTCACACTGAAGTATAATCTCAAGACTCATATGGCCAAGTTTGGACATTTTTAACTTAAGGATATTGTTAAATGTCTCTTGTCAGGGCATTCCTGGTTGTGTGTGGTCAATGTAGAGCAGAAGACTCATATGTCAAGGTTTGGACTGTTTTTTCCCAGGATATGGTGAAATTCTTTACAACTCAGGGCTGCAGAGACATTAAATACCTCAAACTTTTATGTCAAGAAATTCTAGTGTCACAAATGTGAAGTATAACTTAGTCTTATAGGATGGCTAATAGCATGGCTAAAAGCGGAATAGTCTATCTATATTTCCTGATTATCTATAATCTATAGATAATCTACAATCTATCCAGTGAAGTTCTTTAAAAAAATGGATTACAGAAAGCTGGAGTAATGTGCAAATAGCTATTCCAACTATGAAGGGTTGTGGGTAAATTTGTAACTGTTTATTAAAATGATGTGAAGTTGAATTATTTTGTTAGATTTTCCATGAAACATTGTGCTCCCATATTACACAATCAAATAGTAATTGCACAAGCCTTACTGCAAAAGAAACTGATCTTCCATTTTGACTAATTATATTCTTTTTGTCCTTTCCAGGCCCTATGTTCAAAGAAAGTCAAGGTTTAGATGAGCATTCAAAGTACACATGTGACCATTGTGGGAGAAAGTTTTTGTTCAAGTCCAAATATGAGTTGCATATTGTAACACACACAGACCTTAGAGAATATGTGTGTTCACTCTGTGGGAAATCATTCAATAGAGAATGGAATTTGAAGAGACATATGGTCACCCATGTCTGAAAAAAAAGTTACTGTTTTAAGATGATAGATGGTCTTGAGATTGTATGACAGTATTTGGAATTACAAGCGGGGCTATTTGGATATGGGTATTCAGTTTTTGGTTGGTTGGTTGGTTGATTGGGGTTTAACTTCCCACAAACAGCTAAGGTCATATGGAGACGGGACTTTGGTTTATAGTCCCATCCGACGGACTGGAGAAGCCCGGGATCGAACCTGTGACCCCTGGTTTACAAGGTGAGTGACATTACCACTGCACCACGGAGGCTTCTTTCAGTTTTTGGGATGAGATGGTAAAACTAAGGTCCTGCTGTTGAGTGGTACATAAACATGATCTCAACCAACTTACTAAGATAATGTATGGTTTAATTCCTTTGCCTCAGCTTTGCTTCAAAATAAAACCATATTTGATGCATTGACTTTATTTCTTACTACTTCAGCACCTTGTTAAATACTACACATTTCTAATACCCAGGTTCTTTAAATTCACCACTGGTGTAACAATATTAGCTCTGAAGTTTGTAGAATGGTCTGTGCATTTACTTTGCATTGTTAGGTTGAATTTTAATGTAAAACAAAATAAAGCTATCCATGCACATTTAAGCCACATCTTAAAGATTGCTGTCTTCAGACTTTCTGGCCAGATGTGACACAAAATAGGCAACCAAGAAGAAGACTACCAAGTCAGTAACTGTTGACCCCCTTGAACCCCACTTTTATATGGCAAAACTGGGGTATGCAGGGGTATACCTATTTTTCTTATTTTTGCTCCAAAACATAGATTGTGGGTACTGGTTAGAACCGCCTCGACGAGGCGGTTCTAACGTGTACCCACAATCTATGTTTTGAGCAAAGACAAATATAAAAAAAAAATAAATCCTTTTTCACTACTTAAATATCTCTGTATATTGCATGGGCAAGTTTTCGTAAAGAGCCTTTGTGGAAAAGCACAGCAGTTGGGGTTTTCTGACCAGGGCCGAAACAAACTGTCCTGTACAATTACAGAAAAAAAGAAGCTTGAAATTTCAGATTTAGAAAGAAAAGGCATCATACTATCAGTGGAGGGAAAACAAAGGTGCTGATTAGCTTTGCACTTACTACACAGCTGATCTGTGCCTTTGTTTTCGCCAATGCATATTGCCCATTTTCCTAGCCGGCTGATCAGTTAATATTCATTTTTCCATTTCTTTCTATTTCAGTTATCAAACAGTCAGATGAAACTAGCAGCATTGATGGAGGTATCACCATCTTCTACCAGGCCCAGCCCGAGACTGGCCCTGACCCCACGCTGAGCCCTAAAAAGGTGTTTCAATGCCACTGCGGTAAGATGTTTCCAAATAGGTCGAAATACGTCACTCATCAGGTGACGCATACTGGACTGAAGCCATTTCAATGTCCACAGTGTCAGAAATGTTTTACACGGAAGTGGGATGTGAAGAGGCATCAGCAGACAATGCATGGATTAAATGTTGAAGTTCCAATGTAAATTGAGGATAATGTGAGGATTAAAGATAGAATTTGCATAGAATAAAGATAAATACTTTGTACAGTTCAACCTCATTATAACATGCCTCATTATAGTGCTGTTTATTAATTTAACATGACCATGAAATGGCTCCTAAAATGATAACTTTGCTACTTATCAATTGTAAATAACCTAATTATAATGCAGTTTCACTTATAACACATTCTGCTTTGATGGACTTCCAAAGATAGTGTTATAATGAGGTTGACATGTACAACTGAGAATTAAATGAAACACCCTCACATTGAGATGATGTTAGGAACAAGTGGTTCGTATTCCTGTGCCCACAGTGTGGAAAGTATTTTACACGGAAATGGGATGTGAAAAGACATCAACAAACAATACATGGATTAAAGATTGATGCTCAAAATTAGAATGAAAATGTATGAATTTGTGATTTAAGTTAAATATTCCATATAAAGCAGAGAATTATAAGAAAACGCTTATAATTATGAAGTACTTTTCATTGTAGTGTCAACTGTATGAAATAATGTTTGTGGAAATGGGATGTGAGGAAACATCAACAATGCTCCAAATTGTGCGATTTAGGAATGAAACTGCCACTTTCTGTGTTCACAATGTGGAAAATATTTTACAATGTTTAGAAGCGGTTTGTAAAATATTTAAGATAGATGTACCACATTCAAAATGAGGATTATGCATGGAATAATGATAGGTTCACCATATTAGAAAAACATGTATATTGTGTAATCTTTTAGTGAGATACAATATTTCTTATAACTCATTATAATGAAGAAACAGTGAGACATGAATGAAACATTGCTGACAGGGATGTATAATAATAAGCCTTAAATCCCCAAATAACAATAGTTTTACATAATGTTTTAATTGCTTATAAATCTTTTTCTCAGATTGAAGAAGGAAATGTTTCTCAGATTTTGAAAAAAAATGAAATCAGTGTAATTTGATTAATATAATGCAATTACTAATTTTACAACTTTGTATATTATATGGGTTATTGGTCTATTTATACATAAGCATATACATATATTGCTTATTTATTTGTTGTGATGATTAAAATTATTTGAAATTGTCTGCCTTACAATGACAATGACAATGACAATGACAATATTTTATTTGAAATAAAGGCCTCCGGCCCATAACAATACATTGTTGAAATACAAATTTTGAGTGATGTCTGTATAAGTATCCATGAGGTACATGTAATAGTATATGATAATACGGAATAATTCTTATTTTTTCTACATATCACTGATCTTGCCATGACACACATGTGCTTTCCTATTTTGTACTTTTTGATAAAAATACGTAATAACCGATAATTACACTCCACGCTTTGCATGATTTTAGAATATCTTCATTCACGAGGCTGTCGCTAAGTAGACAGATCAAACCAAATTGTAAATATGTGTTCTTAAAAGGATTTACATAAAAACAGAAGTATCCACTATAAATCGGAAGAAGCACGATGTCTGTTTTATGAGAAAGCTGGAATAATATCATTTGTTGTAAAAGGTAAGCACACGCGTGACATTGCCAGTGGTCAGTAAATAAAGAAAAACTATGGAGAGTCCATGTTGACAAAATTTCATTTAATACTACTCATTTCAAAATTCGTTTGACTTTTGGAAATGTTTACCATATTATTTTCAGGACAACGAACTTCTGCTAAATTTCATGATTGACATGTTTTCATGCCGTAAAAACATACCATTCATGAAAGTTATTAAAACGTTTGTGTACAAATGAATGTTGGATACTGCTGAAGTCTAATGAATATCGATATGTGTAGTATTTCAGCATAATGTGTATAATACTCTCGTATAATTTCCGTCGTCTATGAAACATAAATTGAATTCCTAAGGTCAAAAGCGCTAACAAGAAATTTTGATATGGAAGTCAAACTATCCACATCTGTTAACTTCATTATAGAAATAAATTTCTGTTCCGTCACATATAGTCGCCAAGATGGTTTAAAATGGATGTTTCGTAATTCGTAATATAAAGGGCAAACCATAAAAAAGTGAAATATATCTTCAACGACGTAGACATTTCTATCCAAACAAGCTGGACAAAATCTGTATTCTCGATCTATCTTATGGTGTCGTCCTTTTTCAATTTTTAAGTTATGCCCTGAACATCGGAAATTTGCTAAAGTTTTTCTACAAGCATAAGATAAGTCGATAAAAAGATACCTTTCCACATCAAGGTGCGTTTTGAAATCTTTGTAATAATCTGCTTTTGATGAATTTTCAATACTTTGTTGCCAATTTTGGAGAGAGATGTCTTTAATTCGTTGTGTAAAAATACGAAGGAAGGCGTTTGTGTTGCCAACAGCGTCCGCGATCCATGCGTACCCAAAGCCATGTTCAAATAACAATTTTTTAACATGAGTTGCCCAAGTTATTTTATCCGCCTCGGTTAACGCTCTTAACATCAAATAACATTGTCTAGGATACCGATCATTTGTCATCTGTGTTAGTTTAACCCAATATTTCACTGTTTGGGTCATGTAAGACACAGCTAGAGGAAGGCGTCCACATTCTCCTAATGCAAAATTATCAGGTGTTTTTTGATTAAGACCAATATACTGCTTACAAAACTTTGTCTGGACTTTTTCAATGTCTTCTGAATAAGTATAACCCCAGATTTCGGACCCGTACGTAGCAATAGGTTTTACCATGGTATCGAATAACTTGAAGGCATCTGACGGACTAAAGAAGCCAAACTGCTTTTGAAATCTAAAAATGCTAGAAGCTGCTTTCTGTGCTTGTTTTGATAAAATCTCTTTAGTTTTTGACCATATCAACCTCGGGGTAAAATATATGCCTAAATATTTGTAGATAGATACTACCTCAACTTCTACGCCTTGATAAAACCATTTTTCTGCGTGCCTCAGTATACCACCATTTCTAAAAACCATTATCTTGGTTTTGCTTAGATTTAATTTCATTCCTACGGAATTACAAAACTTTTCAATTAAATTTATCAACCGTTGCAGCCGTATGACAGTATAGGAAAAACATGATACGTCATCAGCGAACATGAATGCGAGTGCATCTTCAATGTCATTTGTAATAGATATCCCTCGGTCTGTTTCGGCCCTCAGGTACGATATCAAGTCGTTGATAAACAAAGAAAAAATTATTGGCGAACTTAAACAGCCTTGCCGGGTTCCAATACTGCATTCAAAAAATCGTGAAAGTGAATTTTTAACTTTTACACATGACTTGAGTTGACTGTACATGGACTTAAAAATTTTCAAAAATTTACAATTTTCATTTATTCCCTTTCTTTGTAAAGAATCCCATAATTTGGAATGTGGAATGCTATCGAAAGCACGTTTAAAGTCTATAAAGATACAATAGAATCTACCCCTCTCTCTACAGATATATTTTTGAATTATTGCTTGAAGAGAAAAAATATTGTCGACAGTAGAATATGATTTTCTAAAACCAGCTTGCGATTCGTCTATGACTCTATTATCTTCCGACCATTTTTGTAATCTAGTCGTAAGAATGCCAGTAAAAATTTTACCAATACTATTGATAAGAGAAATTCCCCTATAATTTTCAGGATTTGTTACTGAGCCACTCTTGTACAAAGGACAAATGATATTTTTACACCAGTCGGGCGGTAATTCCCCACTTTCAAATATTTCATTGAATAGACTATTTAAGAACGGTAATATTTCATTTTGTATGCTTTTGAACATTTCAATGCAAATGCCATCCGGTCCTGGTGATTTATTTGAGTGTATATTTTTAATGCTTAAAATGATTTCTTCAGTGGTTATCGGCCTTTCTAGATCCGTTACGTCGTTTTCTTGTGTAATATTTTGCAGTAGGTCATCGTGTTCAGTCGTAACATCTTCATTTAATAAAGTATTAAAGTAATTCGCGAAGCTTTCTAAGGGAACTTTATCTGCTGAATTTGGTGCTTTATTACAATTTTGTTTGATGCATTTCCAATATTCACGAGGATTTCGACTGACATTTACCAATTCTGCTCGTTTCTCCTTTTCAAATTTCAAACGTTTAGATCTGCATAAATTTTTAAATCTAGACCTTGCCGTTTTGTATATCCGTAGATCTCGGGCGTTATTTGTGCGGCGAAAATTTTGTAGTAGGAGGAATTTATTTGATTTTGACATTTCGCATTCATTGTCCCACCATTGGGGTTGCTTTTTCTTGTTTGTACTTAAATGACTTATTTTGATTTTCATGCACTGTCCCGCCTTCTGTAAAATACCGATAAATTCTGACAAGTACGACCGTGTGGGATTGTTTTCCGTCGATATTTTATCTTTAAAAGTTTGAAATAGCCTCGAAAAAAGTTGTATGTATTCATTCTTAAAATGCTCTTTCCATTTAAATCTTGACCAAGTGTTTTCACTCATATTCGGGTAAAATGGATCATTATCTTGCAAATTTATATTCGATAATGTAATAGTGCAGTGCAAAGGAAAATGATCGGAAAAATCCTCGACGCCTACTTCAAAATATGATATTGAGTCAAACATAGAGGTAGATGCTATCATATAGTCCACTACGCTGCTTCCATTGTTTGCTACACATGTGATTTCCCCATCTAAATCCCCTAATATTCGTCCGTTAAATACATGCATATTACAAGTACAGCAAATGTCCAAAAGTGAGATACCAAAATTATTGTAAGTTTCATCTTTCGACTGCCTCGGTATATCAAATGGGTCTGTGGGATAGTCTGTTTCACCAAACACAAATTCCAGATCATCATAAGGTATATAATCTTGTAGTGTACCTATACGGGCATTCAAATCCCCCGCTAAAAATAATTCGGCAGAAGGGTACTGCATACAGATTTCAGAAATACGCTCATTGAGTAATGTAATGCCATTTTCTTCATCGGTATAAATAGGCGAATTTTCTGGTGCTATGTAGGTAAAAATCATAATTAAATCTTTAACTCTGTCGAAAGTATTTGCTTTGAATAAAAGGACAATAGTTTCTTTAAAATCTTGAAAAATTTGCTCCACTCCGTCTGTTTGCATTACCCAATCTTTTACAAAGACGGACACCCCACCAGACCCTCTCGACATACCGCGCCGCTTCTTACGCATTGACTCAAAAGTTTTATACCCATTCATAAAATCTAAAAATTCTGCTTTTTCTTCCTGCCAAGTCTCATAGAGAGCAATAACATCAAATGTTTTACAGTAGTTTTTAAATGTCGCACTTTCATTATATTTTCGCAGTCCTTGAATATTCATAGATGATATTTTTAATTCTAATTTGTCATTTAAATTTTCAGTAAACTGACTTGAGCTTTGACCAGTCCCCTATTTCACCGGCACCGGTCTACCCCGAGCCTCATCGTAAACATACGGCTGTCCATCAACAACAAGCGTATCAAAACGCAAATACGCATCCTGTTCATTTTCATGACACTTTTTCAGAAACGGAAAAAGATTTGTGCGCGCCTTCGTCACTCTCTTTGGGAAGTCCTCGCTGATTCTCACTGGGTTCGTCTCAGTCTCGCCACCACCCTCGGTATCACCGCCCTGCGCGTTTTGACCATCGTTGGCCTCCTGTTGTTCTCTACGTTTGACGCGATATTTTCTCAATACAGCGTCCTTGTCCTTGAAATGTGAAAATTTCACAATAATTGGGCGAGGTTTAGACTTTCCAGGGAGTCTGTGGGCCCGCTCGATCTTTATTCTAGCTTCATCCATGTTGAGCTCGGTTGACAAATAGTCTCTAATTTTTGTTTCAGACTGATCCCATGTTTCGTCCTCGTCTTCGTTCATACCATAAAATTTCAAATTTTCACGTCGTGATTGTGCTTCCAACTGTTCGTTTTTCTTTTCAGTTTCTATAACTCTTGTTTCAAGACTGATAACTGTAGTGGTTAAGTCTACTACCTGATTTGACAGTGTTGCATTTTGCTGTTTTAACTGAATGTTATTCAGTTTGAGTTCTTTCACTTTTTTATCAAGATTGTCAAATTTTTTTGTTCATATGCTTGACATCCTTCCTAATTTCAAGCAAGATTGCTGTCGTATTGGGGTTTGAGTCAAGTTCAGCATTATCATTTCTAAATAAGTCATTTTCCGATTCGTGATCACTTGTATCAGACGTTGGGCCATGTATATTTTGACGGTCAGAATCACGGGTCATGCCATGGCTCTGCTGTGACGGTTGTGTCAATAACCAATGACTCAGAGAAGTTTGAGTATTTGAGACTTGACGTGTTTCACGTGGTCTTTCTTGCAGCCTCTGCGACCGGCGTAAGTTAAGTCCACCCGTTTGACGACCCTCGGAGTCCGAATAATCCGCGAAGTAATCGTTATATCGTGAGCCACGCCCCCTTGGTGGCCCTTGTCCTCTGGCATAACCACGATTTCCGCGTCCTCGTCCACGTCCACGCCCACGAACGTTGTCAGTAGGATCTGAGGGACCCGGGGGGCCTGGATTTGACTCGACCCCCTCGACAACCAGTAGTAGAAATAATACTGTTCTTATGCTAAGAGAAAGGAATGTTCTGCATTTCACCTGAAGCGTTTGTAAACGACACTTTGACTTAACTGGCTGACAAAACCCACCAATAGCCGCACGCCACTGCTCCACCGTATTGCCCATTTTCACGTCTTTTGAAGTCAAATCAGCATTTATGGGAATATTTAGAGTGTGATAAAGTCTGGTATCAACATAGAATTTGTTTCATTCTCATATTGTACATTACCAATGAGTTCATGTATGTTTTAACCCACAATTGTCCTTCACTTCGAATATGGCGATACTCGTGTCACTTGTCCCGCTCCACACGCGTTGATAAACAAGTCTCCCAGAGTCAAATAAATGTACATACAGTTCCTTTCCACCATCCACCGGCAAAAACAACTACACAGCTTCAAATTAAGCTGTAATTTACAGTTCCTACACACTATTTTATCAATTTATCTTAAATTTTTCTGTCCTCGATATAAACCATGACACGTTGATCCAAGGGACATCACTCGCTTACATATTGGTGGGATGTTAAACCCCAACTCAACCAACATTACAGTTGAACTGTTGATACAATTAATTTCCTTGAACATGTACAATTTTACTCGTTGGGATTAGCTAATGTAGAGGTGTCTCCTATAGGGCCTGATCTACTTTTCCTATGTCTGCTTGTTATTTCCTTTACAGTTTTGGATGTAGACTTGCAATGAGGAAGTCACATTTACAGTTTTGTTTCAGTTCAGCTGACCTATATGTATGCTAATGATCCCCTCTGTCATCTGTCTGCCAGCATCATCATCCGATTACAGTGACTTCAAATTAGATAAAGAAATGTATTATGTAGAGCTGTCTAAAAGCATGATCCGCCAAAGGTTCGAATTGTTCTGCATATACTGCATAAACTGTCTGCATGTACATACACTTAACTTATGCTGTAGCAAAAATTGCCAACTGGGGTTTCTGACCAGGGCCGACACAAAATGTCCTGTACAATTACAGAAAGAAGCCTCCGTGGTGCAGTGGTTATGTCACTCGCCTTGTAAACCAGGGGTCACAGGTTCGATCCTGGGCTTCTCTAGTCTGTCAGTTGGTACTATAAACCGAGGTCACATTTCCATATGACCTTAGCTGTTTGTGGGAAGTTAAACCCCCAACCAACCAACCAACAATTACAGAAAGTAGAAGATTGAAATTTAGGCATCATACTATCTATGGAGCGAAAACAAAGGTGCTGATCATCTTTGCAGTTACTATACAGCTGATCTATGCCTTTGTTTTTGCCAATGTATATTGCCCATTTTTCTAGCTGGCTGATCAGTTAATATTCATTTTTCCATTTCTATCTATTCCAGTTCTTAAACAGTCAGATGAAACAACCAACAGTGACGGTGGCATCAGGATCTTCTACCAGGCCCAACCTGAGTCCGGGCCCGACCCCACGCTGAGCCCTAAAAAGGTGTTTCAATGCTACAGCGGTAAGATAGGCAATGACCATACATGTGATATCTCCCTATATCGGAGGGATCTCCCTATTTTTGAGCAAATCTCCCTATTTGGCATTGCAGACTTTTCCTATATATCATACATCTCCCTACCAAATCTCAAGAATTTCCTTCTTTGTTTAATCATTCTCCCTATTTTGGAAGGTAAATCTCCCTATTTGACTTCACAAATGTATCATAAGTATGCAATGACCAGGAGTGACACAATAATAATAATAATAATAATAATAATAATACATGAAATGATAATAATAATAATAATAATAATAATAATAATGATATTTTTTAAAGTCACTTTCATACACTATATCAACAATCAACATAAGCTCTGTAGAGCTTTTTATTGCCACATAAGAACATATAATACACGTTTACATAATGAGCGGTGGAAATGTGACTTGCTCAGGGCCACACAGATGATGCCCCTGATGAGGATTGAACCAGGGACCCATTGTCCCAAAGTCTCCTGCTCTACCATCTGAGTCAGTCCCTCCACAATCATAAACACACATATACACCACCATCAATCCAACTAAAAAGGTACAAGCAGGCAAAGATCAGGAAAAGGCGCAATCAGAAAGAGATTCCCACTCCAAAAACCGAGGTGGGAAAAAACCAAACTAACACTCAGGCACTTATACCTTGAAACATATCGTAAGCCGAATGAGCAGCTATTTTCCCAATAGGTGGCCACTCAGTTACATTAACTTAATCAACAAATATTTCAGATACAATAGAAAATATAACACAAACATATTAAATTTCTACCACTTACTTTTGTTTTATTTCAGATTGGACAGTAATGGTAGGAACAACACAACCCACATCTGAAACCATGCAAACTGATGCTCTCCAAAGTCCAACAGAACCAAGATATGTCTGCAAATATTGTTCAATGCCTTTCTTGTATTTGTCATTATATCAAAATCATATGTTAAGACATACAAAGGAAAAGAATTTTAGATGTCATTTATGCCATAAAAACTTTGTACGAAAGTGGGTACTGAAGAGGCACATACAAAGTATGCATTCTAATATGAATTGAAACTTTTGCTACATTAACAACTTAAATATGAGCCACCTCCTGAGAAAACCAATGATCTGCATATGCGAAAACAAAGACGCAGATCAGCTTCGCGGTTACTGCGAAGCTGATCTGCGCCTTTGTTTTCGCTACACGGATAGTACACTTCCCCTTCGTCTTAAATCAGAAATTTCAAGCGTCTGGCCTGTTTCTGTGACTGTGCAGCCTGATTTGTGTCAGACCTGTTCGGAAACCACATTGTTGGTTTTCTCACGAGAGGGCTTATATATGGACAGACAGCAAAGTTGTGGCATATGTGAAAGAGACTCATGGATACAATTTCTTCAAATTTTAAATTATTGTTTTTCGAATGAAATTATGTCATCCTAACAATAAAATTTTGATGGAATACATGGATATGGTTGAAAGTTTGTCTTCGCAATCATTTAATATTATCCCATGTTTGATCATAGCTCAATTGAGCCGCACCATGAGAAAACCGGATTTTTGACTAGGGGAAAACAATGGCGCACATCAGCTTCGCAGTCACTGTGAATCTCATCTGCGCCTTTGTTTTTGCTACATGGATAGTACAGTTCCTCTAGCCATCTTCTGTGACTGCACAGGCCAGTTTGTGTGGAACCTGGTCGGAAATCCCGAAGCTCGGTTTTCTTGTGTCGCGGCTCATTTGATCGCTTACTGACTAGAGACAAATTTTGGTCTTGAAATATATACAAGTGACTTCAAGCTTGAAGAACAGAAACTTATTTCATCAAAAAGGAGCTAGTCAGATTGAATGGATGCTTTTATTGTGTCTAAGGCCATTAAAGATCATCTTAAGAGTCATATGGTTCAGCATTTGAATTCAAAAACTGTGAAACCTAGACTGAAAAAAATATTTTTTTTTCCATCTAAAAATAAGAGAAGGAGGGAAAAATATAAATAAAATGGAAGTAAAGTACTTTTATTTTTATTCTGATTTTTGGAAAAATAGGGTCGGCTGTCCCGAGAACCAGAAAATAAAAAAAATAATGGCCTGAAGAAAACCTGATTCTCGGGATACATATGATCGCAGAAGACTAGAGGCATGTAGTTCTGGGTTTACAAAGTTGAGATATTGTAATAGCAAGAGTCAAGTACTCTTAAGCATAGTAAATAAACCTTTTGTTTACTCTTGATTTTATCATTTACACTAATTGTGAAGAAGTATATATTTGTTTATTCTTAGGCTAGATAATAACTAACCATTTTGTCTTTAACATTTTTTTCAGGCAAGTTGGTAGACCCTACCAAACTGTCCAACATAGTCTCCTGCATCCCACCATGGCAGCAATACACGCCCATCATGCAATGGCCCTGCTGTAGGCAGTGTGGTAAAGTCTTTCAGGGCAGTTCAGCATTACGAAGACACATAAAAGTTCACACACAGGAGAAAAATTTCGAGTGTGCCCAGTGCAAGAAAAGATTCTCCCGTAAAGATCATCTAAAAAGTCATATGGTTCAGCATTTGAATTCACTCAGATCAGAAACTGTGAAAGCAAGATCAGAAACTCTGAAACCTAGATCAGAAACAGTGAAAGCAAGATCAGAAACAGTGAAAGCAAGATCAGAAATTGTGAAAACAGGACCAGAAACTGTGAAAACAGGATCAGAAATGGTGAAAACAGGATCAGAAATTGTGAAAACAGGATCAGAAATTGTGAAAACAGGATCAGAAATTGTGAAAACAAGATTAGAAATTGTGAAAACAGGACCAGAAACTGTGAAAACAGGATCAGAAACTGTGAAAACAGGATCAGAAAATGTGAAAACAGGATCAGAAATTGTGAAAACAGGACCAGAAACTGTGAAAACAGGATCAGAAATTGTGAAAACAAGGTTAGAAATTGTGAAACTAAGATCAGATACTGAGAAGGCAAGTTCAGAAACTGTGAAATTAAGTTCAGAAACTATGAAACCAAGATCAGAAACTGGTATACCAAGATCAGAAACTGAGAAATAAGATCAGAAACTGTGATAGTGAGATCAGAAACTGAGAAAGCAAGAATGAAAGTGTGACAGCAGGATCAGAAACTGAAAGACCAAGATGAGAAACTGTGAAACCAAGATCAGAAACTGTAAAACCAAGATCAGAAACTGTGAAACCAAGATCAGAAACTGATGAACCAAGATCCGAAACTATGAAACCAAGATCAGAAACTGAGAAAGCAAGTTCAGAAATTGAGCAACCAAGATAAGCAAGTGAGAAAGCAAAATCAAATGATTAATGGTAATGGTGCTTCGTTGGTTAAATTGTTTTGGACAGGAATAGGTTATAAACTAAAGGGGTGAGTGACCCATTGTAAGTTTGGGAAATTCTACATAAAATTTGTCTGAAAAATCTTATGGTAATTTATGAATATGAATGTGTTGAAATAAGAAATTTATGTTATAAGTTCAGTATTCATGTGTCATTAATTATCTGCCACTGGATATTGAACCCTTATCAATTCAAATCAAATCAAACCTTCATTACTGTATTCATTCTAATTAGCACACAGTGCCGCTTTATTTTTCAAAACGACTAAAAGTTAAGGTGACAAGATACTGTTCTATTTAGCACACATGACAGACAACAACACATATGAGCCTTGACGCGAGAAAACCGGTCTTCGGGGTTTCCGACCAGGTCCGACACAAACCGACCTGTACAAGCTCAGAAAAGAGCTAGAAGCTTGAAATTTCGGATTTAAGTAGAAGAGGAATTGTACTATCCGAGTAGCGAAAACAAAGGTGCTGATCAGCTTCGCGGTTACCGCGAAGCTGATCTGCGCCTTTGTTTTCGCCTAGGCAAAAATCCGGTTTTCTCACGATGCGGCTCATATAATGTTGACAAAACCATGCCAATATTATCAACAGTGAAGTCATTCAAGTGTTCCAGTCGTCGTAAAATAGTATTCGGTCAATTAATCATAAGTTTTAATACGGCTTATACATTTTAGATGTGATTATAACCTTTGTTTAAAATACCAATATGCTAGTCGGGCAGTGTGCACTTATGCACATTTTTCGGAAACTGCCAGGTGTGCGCTTATTGGAGCATGTGCGATAATTAGAACATTTAATATGGTATTTGGTGTGGTACTTGCATAAAAGCACATGATAAAGATGTGAAAAAGGTGATTTTTTAGTAATAAAAATGCCCTTTTCTGATATATTGACATTTTTGTTATTTTTCATCATTATTATCAGTGTGCACATGAATCCTAAAATTGTACTCTTGATGTGGTTTTAATAGTTGACAATTGGTCATTATTGAAATATTGTATCTGTACTGACAGAATCATATCATTTGTACGGAAGCTGACCATGCAGTGATCATCCCATGAAGTCCAGCACAGATTTAGTTGTGAACATATGAGTGCGCCATGAGAAAACAAACATCACAGTAACTGAGAAGCTGATCAGTACCTTTGTTTTCAATACATTCCTCTTCTTTCTAAATCAAAATTTAGAGCCTCTAGCCATCTTCTGTGCTTGTACAGCTCGGTTTGTGTCAAACCTTCTCAAAAACCACATTGTTGGTTTTCTTGCATCGTGGCTCATTTGTCATTATTATAATGTTGTGTGTTCGGAGTTTCCCAATTGGACCATTGGTTGGTAATATAAGAATCTTACATGAGTGTCAGGTATGGATAGACAAATCTGTCCCGAGGGTCACATTTTGGCATCACGAGGCTCGCCGAGTGATGCCAAACTGTGACCCGAGGGACAGATTTGTCTATCCATACCTGACACTCATGTAAGATTCTTTTTCTTGCACGCTGTAATGCGGCGGAGCTTGATTTTTATACTATTTACCAAGAAAAATGCTACAATCGCGACGTCCACCATTTTGAATTAAAACGTTTTGATGTCATCGTGACGTGTGCGCTTAGCGACGAAATTACGTGACGTCCTATACAACAAATGTTAAAAAAGAATACTTGAACGCAGGGTGCGACCGGGGTGAGATGACGAGGGTGGGATAAGAATTTCTCACATGGGGTAAAACGTAGGATTTCTCTATCTGGTGTGCAAGAATATTTTTACCATTTTGTACCATTGGTAATGAAATTGGTGCAAAAGGGTAAAAATGGTAATACCATTGGTACAAATGTTACCAACCAGTAGTACCATTGGGAAAACCCTGAACACATAGTAGTATTGGGGTGCCTAGACAGCTCAGTGAGTAGGTTCATTGGCTGACTAGCTGTATACCTCTGCCATGCAGGTCCAAATCCCACTGGTGAGGCCAGTAAAATATTGACTGAAATAAAATGAGCCTGTGCGTGAGAAAACCAACAATTTGAGTTCCGACCAGGTACAACACAAACCGGGCTGTACAGTCACAGAAGATGGTTAGAGGCTGGAAATTTTGGATTTAGAAAGTAGAGGAATCATACTATCCGTGTAGCAAAATCAAAGGCACAGATCAGCTTCGCAGTTACTGCGAAGCTGATCTGCGCCTTTGTTTTCGCCAATGCAGATTGTTGGTTTTCCCATGCGGCGGCTCAAATATCTAATTGTTCCTGGGTATACATCATTGGTTTGACTATCACCTTCCAAGCACATTGGTTTCAAAGGGTACCGTAAAAATTCTATTAAACACTCAGACATTTATTAAAAACAGTACAATAGATGGGGATGGGCGTTTATTGGAGGTTACACTGTAGGGCAACATTCAATAATTCAAATATAGGAACTGAAATTATTGGTGGACCTCGATCTTCTCCAGACATGAGTTTTGTTCCAAGGAGATGTTTAAGTATCCCATGTAATGACCATTTATTTGGTCTACAGGAGAAAATAGATTTGTGTGTTATGTGATGAAGCAGCATATGTAGAAATTTACTACTTAAAAATATAGGATTTTTTCCCAACATTTTTAAAGTGGGCTTTTATTAGAGGTTCCAGGAATTCCAAAACTCAAAGATATAATGGCCATTTTTGGCATACATGTGATACATTCTTAGGCCCAAATAGGGAGATTGGACATTTTTGGTAGGGAGATTTAGGTCTGAAATAGGGAGGTTTTTTCTCGACAAAATTATAGCCGATTTTACCCCGGAAAATATTTTCAGCAGTCCAGCATTTTGTCAAATGTTTGCACTTCAATATGCATATACAACTGATTCTCACAAATCTATAGATGATAACTTAAAATTAGAATTTTATTATAATTATTGAAAGTAATTTAATTCTGGTTGTAAGACATACTTGCTATGTACCAAATGGATAATGATAGCTTCCTTCAACAGTAGTTCATTGATAAAATAAGTAATTGTGAAATTAGTAAATTATTAAGTTTGTATAGGTTCGAAAAGGAAATTACATGTAGATCTATTTGAAAAAAAAAAATAATAATAAAAAAATCTAAATTGTGCAGATAAGAAAAAGAGAAGTAAACTAATGCAAAAAAAAAGAGGTTTGAAGGTGAAAAGAGGAAAAAAAATATCTTTTTTCAAAAAAAAAAAAAAAAAAAAAAAAAAAATTGCTCCAGCGGAGATTCGAACTCACGACCTCCCGCGTGACAAGCCAACACCTTAACCACTGCACCACTTGGCCATGATGACGTCATAGCACTCCAGCATTTGACCAGACGTAAAAAGCACATGGTTTATGTTTACACAATAAATAATTGCATATAAATGGAAAGCTGTGTATTGTCATTTGTTTACTTCGAGTCTTAGAACAAGTTATTGGAATAGTGTTTTGGAGTAATATTATTGGGATTATTGCTTTTTTGAAGGTTGGTGTATTTTTTTTTATCAAGCTCAAGACAAACCCCGATGATCACCGATCAATCAACCATGTCAACTGATGATCCTTACGTAAGCTTACCTGACATCCTCAAATCAAGTACGACAATTACCTAGCACCTAATAGCGTTAATCCAATTACCTGAGGCCAATTATCACACCTGTCACTTCACACTACGAAAATTCGTCGAGTAGGCGCTGTAAACATTCTGCTAAACGATCTTTTTGGGGAAAACTAAAAAAATGGTGGCTTGCGGAAAAACACCATAGGAATTTTTCTTCATCGGGTTTTAGGTTTTTATATCGTGAGAGCGTTTTTGGGACCAAAATATCGGGAGATTCACGATCAATCGTTAGATATCACATGTATGATTTTTGGCAGCCATATAAGGGGATGGCGTTTATTAGTGTGTGGGCGTTTAATAGAATTTTTTACGGTATTTTCTGATGGAATCTTTAGAACTGCCCTGGCTTTCCCCTACCACTAGAGAGACATTGTCTAAGAAGCAGAATTGCTTAGTCTGATGTCTATCTCCTATGAGAAATGCAACCTTTAGTCTTAAATGATAAAATAATAGTTTGCAAAGGTTGCAATACTGAAATTGCATGGTCATTATGTCTTTGAAATATTTTATTTTTTTGTTTTAGTGTGCGCTATTAATAAGAAATTTTGTTAGATATTTTGAGGCGCAACTTTGAAAAACTAAGTGCACATTGTGCTATATAGAAAGAATATTGTCTTTTCTCCTCTTTTTCAGGCATGATGGAAGCAGACCATACCCAACTTACCAGCATTGTCGCCCAGTATTTCCCAGCACCGGATCAACGCTACATTCCTCCCCCTCCCACTCTGCCATGGCCATGTTCACAATGTGACAAAAGTTTTGCGGACAGTTCGTCGTTAAAAAGACATGAAAAAATTCACAGCAGGGAGAAACCAGCTCAGAACTATGCCCCTCCCCCTCAACCTCCTGGCCTACCATGGCCCTGTTCACAATGCGGCAAAAGTTTTGTGGACAGTTCTTCATTAAAAAGACATGAAAAAACTCATAGTGGGGAGAAGCCATTTGAGTGCTCAGTTTGTGGGAGAAGATTTTCACGTAAAGATCATATGAAAAGTCATATGGTTACACATATGAATGCGCTTAAATGAGAGAAATATTGTTCGGCATTCGGTCATACTAAATGAGTAGAAATGGTTTATGCATTTATGATTTTATGAAACATTATGAGTGTTCTTGGGGGGGGAAGGAAGAGATTTTCCCATAAAGATCATATGAAAAGTCACATCGTTAGGCACATGAATGCTATCAAAAGGAAAAAAAAAAATACATGTATAGTGTCACGTTTAGATCATGGCTTAACTAACATTCATGATTAGTTCAAATGCTGATAATGAATATTGTTTCAGTGCTCAGTTTGTCACAGAAGATTTATGAGTAAAGGTCAAATGAAGAGTCATATTGTTAGGCATATGAATGCTTTCAAATGAGAATTGCATGTAGAAACGAGCAGACAAATAAGTAAAGAAAACAGTATTAAAGTGTTCTTTGTGTCATATTAAGTATTCATTGTTCTATGAATGTCATTTGTGTATGCAGTGTATTGGAGAAGAATTTCGCATAAGATCATATGAAGTCATATGAAGAGCCATATGATTACTCATATGAATGCTTTGAAATGAGAGAACAATAATTCAAGGTTCACATTTAGACCATGGCTTAAGTGATAACATATGAGTTCAAATACTTTCAAAAGAGAAATGAGAGAACTATTGTCCAGCATTTAGACTGTGGCTTCAAACATTTATTGCATTAATTGTTATTTTATGAAAATCATTTGAGTGTTCATTGTGAGAATATTTTTCTATAAAGACCATATGAAAAATCATATGAGTTAAAACAAGAGAACAACATGACTTTTATATTGAGTCACATTTACATCATGCCTTAAGCAATCTTCTTTATCATCTCATTTGTTTTATGCATTGATTTTTTTTATGAAAATCATATTAAGAGTTTGGATAGTGTGTCATAGAATTTTATTTCATAAAGATCATATCAAATATCATAAGGTTATGCATATGAATACTTGAATGAGGAACTATCTAGAAGTTATATTAGCAGCAATGCGAGAAGACTGGTTTTCAGGATTTCAGACCAGCTTTGACACAAACGGGCTTGTGCAGTCACAGAAGGCTAGAAGCTTCAAGCTTTGGATTTACGAGGGTTGTCCGGAAAGTTTTAGGACTGTGCCGATATCTTAAAAAATATTTTATGCTATACAAATAAAGATATATGAGATTATAGATAAGGCCTTCCTGAATAATATATGGGAAAATTGGAATCAAAACCTACATACACTTGGAGATATTGGTCTCCAAGGCAACTGATGTGGCGCTTCACGGAGCACTTTGAATTTTGTGTTTTCTAAAACCTGGAGACAAGAAAACAATTGCCCACAAATTGGCCATATGGCTTTTAAATACAGCAACAAATTGCATGATATCACGCCATCATTTGTTCAATATGTTCGCAAAATTCCATGGTTTTTCAACGGTTATCAACTTTGCAAAAGCTAACAGAAGTGTATGTGTCGATCAAAATGTTGGTAAGAAACTCGACGTCGCCGCATCGGATGAAGCAGCGCTTTTTTATCATACAGTGTTCCTGCCGTAATGAGTTCACAAATCTAATCAAAATTTCTCACTGTTGGTTTAACAAAATCCAGGCTATGCAAAATCATTAATTTTTCGATTTTTCGAAAAGTTTTTGTCAGGAAATCAGTGATAAGAGAAAGGGCTAACCGTCCGTTCGATGCGTACGAAAAAGCGAAACCCCATATAAAATCGGCGCAAAAGAGTTTGGAGGTAGCCAAATGAAAACGAATGTGTTTTTCTGATATATTATGTATTGTTGCCCTCAGAATAAACAAATAAACTTGTAACTATCAAGCGTTGGTGCCCGATGACATTGACAGCCACTTTAAAATGCATCCGATCAGCCAGGTCTTTCTTGTAAAATCATAACGGGCGCGACCTTATTGACGTCAAAGTGCTCCGAGGGGAGCAACATGCTCGTATTAAAATGATTATATTTTAAGTTCCCGTTGAGCAAATATGCTGACATTTTCAGCAATAACTCATGTTATAATGTAATATTCCTGTGTAAAATTACAACTGATTCTCTTGAATAGTTATTGAGATATAGACACAGTCTCAAAACTTTCCGGACAGCCTACATACAAAGAAGAGGAATAACAATGTACTATCCGTGTAGCGAAAGCAAAGGCGCTGATCAGCAATGTAGTTACTGCACAGCTGATATGCATCTTTGTTTTGGCATAGCCAAAAATCAGGTTTTCTAATGACGTGGCTCATATTTTGTCGGCAAATAATTAAAGAATACATTTATACACTGAAAAAAAGTTATAAGAGGCCACCTCATATTTTTCTTCTAGTTCAGAAAGTAAAATACAATCAATTAAAATTCATGATCATATGAATAAACCAATGTCTAACAGTGGCTCTGTGAGTTTCTGCATTCCAAAATGCGTGATACTTCTCACACAGACGAAGCATGTGTAAAGGTACCCTATTTCAAAAAGTCACATTTTATTAACATCAAATTAAATGTCATATTATGACGTTGTGTTTTTACATTTTAATTTATTTGAAAATGCTACTGACTGCCATGATGCAAGATAAAATTAAGTCAAAAGTGTTGCTGCAATAAGAATCTTCGTTTCTGTTTTGTACATGCAAGAAGACAACAACCTGAATAACAGGAATTCAGCTTTTGTATGCAATTTGCATACCAACTTTGTTCTTCTCCAGTTGCGTCAGCACACCAGCACGGCATTGAAATTTTCAGCGATTATTTAGGTTAAATACTAGATTCAGATAAACTTTGAAAATTAAAAAAATCGTCCATAAATTTTGTTATTTTGTTCGTTAAAAATTGGCATTGAAACCGGAAGTGTGCGGCGGCCTTGACCTGTTGGTCCTCGAAAATGGTCTAAAACAGTTCAGTCGAGTTATATCTCTCATTTCCAGGCCTTATCAAGTGAATTTAACAGGGGTCAACATGTTTAAGAGGCACATTTATGAATTTTCCAAAAAATCTCAAAATTGGCGATTTTTAAAAATGCATAAAAATTCTACCAGTAGAGAAAATTCGAATGTTTGATGTTTTTCTGAGCCGTAACGACCCCTTTGATGACACCCGTTCCTAATTTTAATAAATGGTGTGCTGTATCCAATTTTTTATTTAAAAACATTGATTTTTGCATTTTTACTCCAAAAACGCCTTTAGTAAAAGAAAATTATTTCTTAACACTTTGGAACTTTACTTACTTGAAAGACACGTCTTTTGGCAAAAAAAATCGTGCAATTTTGAACATGGCTTAGAAACAAAAAATGAGTTTGAAAAGTGGCCTCTTATAACTTTTTTTCAGTGTAGTATAAGTATTCTGTCATAGTATAATTATTCTGTCATAGTTATCAAGTTACCTGACAGTGCCAGTGGAAATTATTAAATGTGATACAAATATTAATTTGTGACAAACTTTGCAATTGTGCAGAAAATTGCTGTTGCTTTTTGCTCTTTATGTACGTCAGTTTATGATGTATTAGCTGTGTAGTGATAAAATTTTTTTGACCAAATATATTCATCTACTGTTAGACCCAGAACTTTGGCTGCTGTTTACAATCACCATGTATTCACAGTAACAGTCCATGTAGTGGAGTGAGGTTTTGCATATATATGTATTGTTAGAAAAGCAAATTTTGGTTACCATGTATTACTTAGCTTTAAGAATTATAAATGTGTATTTTAATATTTAAAATTTCAATTTTATATTTGGGCCACAACATGAGAAAATGTACCTTCGGACAATTTTTTGATTATTAGAAAAACAATCTTATTTTGAATGCATAACGTTTCCAGAATCTAATAGTCTTTATTTGACCAGATTATTCAAATTATTTTGTGAGTTATGACATGTTTTCTATATGGACCCTTCAGACGTCATTGTCCTGAAAAATGACGTCAAAGTTGCGTATGTAAGGAGTGTCTACAAAACTGGATGTATTTTCTAAAAATTGTTAAAGCATTGGCTAGTACATATTGTTTAGATAGAAGCATATCGTCCTTACAATTAATCTGTCGAAATTGTTTTGTCTAGTTCTGTGACAATGTGGTTGCTATGGTTACGGTTTGACTATGGATATAGGAAAATTAAGTATATAATGGGCAAAAACAAGGGCAGATAACTCCAAATATTGAACTTAAATATGTTTTAAAACTCATTCATTGGGTAGCCCAGTGTACAAAGATTACAAATACAGTGCTACTTCTAAAACATATATTTCATGATTTTTCAGCTTTTGAACAATTATCTATTAGTAACGTCATGATGCCAGAAGGTACATTTTGTCGCGTTGGGGTTCATTTAAGATTTCAAATCGAATTTGAAATGGATAATTTTCACATTTGCATAACAAGACTCTTGCTATGTACTTTCTTTCGCCTTGGTATGTACTTCATTTTTGGATATTTTTGAATCTGTATTTATTTTTGCTCTGACACTTTGTCATTTTGTCTTTCAGACATCATACTGCCTATAGTCCCAGCTGTGCCAGGTTTTACCCAAGAAATGCCAGCTTTTACCCAAGGGTTGAAAGGCCATAAGTGTCAGTACTGTCAGAAAATTTTCCCCACCCCCTACAAACGAGCCAATCATGAGAGAACACATACTGGAGAGAAACCCTGGAAATGTAGAATTTGTGGACGACCTTATGTGGAGAAAGGAAACATGAAAAAACACGAATTGACACATCTTCAAATTAAACTCCTATGAACATCAGAAGTCGTACTTTACATTCACCCACAAAATGGAATCACAGGCTCATGAGATGAGAAATGTGCCTCCAGTCAAAGATAATTACCATCAGGAAAACATGTCCGTGAAATGTATACCCCCGTAAACCCCACTTTTGAATAGAAAAACTGGGGTTTGCAAGGGTTTACCTAATTTTCTTATTTTTGATCCAAAATATACATTGTGGGTACTCGTTAGAACCGCCTCGCTGAGGCGGTTCTAACGAGTACCCACAATGTATGTTTTGAGCAAAAATGTTTATAATATCAAAATTTTTCTGGTGAAATTTTCAATTTTTACAACTTTAAAAATCTCTGTATATTATTGCATGGGCATGTTTTCGTAATGGGAATGTCTGTGAACATATGATTACTGGTTACCTGCTGTCAAAGAAAAATGGTGCCGTGGTCACAATATCCATACATGAGCCCCAACAGGAGGGAACCAACAATGTGGTTTCTGAACTGGTCTTACACAAATTGAGCAGTACAAGCATAGAAGATGGCCAGAGGCTGGAAATTTCAGATTTGGAATGTAGAGGAACTGTACTATCTGTGTAGGGAAAACAAAGGCCCTAATCAGCTTCTATGAAGCTGATCTGCGCCTTTGTTTTCGCATAATATTATGCGAAATGTTGGTTTTCTCATGACTTGGCTCACATGTGTCTTAGTTGCTTTCTTGGCTTGGTTATATTCTGTAGCACATTTTTTCTTGCACACCAGATAGAGAAATCCTACGTTTTACCCATGTGAGAAATTCTTTTCTTGCACACCAGACAGAAATTGCCACACTTTTTGCCTGGGTGATAAAATTGCATCTCACCCAGGTGTTCTCACCCAGGCTAAAAAAATATGCAAAAGCTTGAAATAAACCAGATTTTGAGGGTTGTTGTGCAAGAAAAAGAATCTAATATGGTGTTCTGTTCTAGATGGAAGTTTCCAACCCTCGGGATGACCGTGCTGAGCGGAACCTCGGCGGAGCCTCGGTTCCGCTCAGCACGGTCATCCCTTGGGTTGGAAACTTCCATCTAGAACAGAACCCCATATAAGATTCTTATAATCTCACCCTTGTTATCTTACCCCAGGCTCATTCTGCGTTCAAGTGTTCTTTTTTAACATTGGTTGTATAGGACGTCACGTAATTTCGTCGTTAAGCGTACACGTCACAATGACGTCAAAACGTTTTAAATCAAAATGGCGGAAGCCGCAATTGTAGCGTTTTTCTAGGTAAATAGTATGAAAATCAAGCTTCGCCGCATTAAAGCGTGCAAGAAAAAGAATCCATCATTCTTGTAAGGTATGGATAGACAAATCTGTCCCTCGGGTCACAATTTGGCATCACTCGGCAAGCCTCGTGATGCCAACATGTGACCCTCGGGACAGATTTGTCTATCCATACCTGACACTCATGTAAGATTCTTATAGTATATTAGTGATATAGTGATAGCAACTGAGAACAACCAATTCAGATGAATAGGGATTGTTTGTTACCAGTTAGATATTTGCATCCTTAGAGTTTACTGACGTTTTAGCTGTTCCCCATTTGTTATTAGGGTTAGGTAGTTACGCTTTTGTTATTGAGCTTTTTTATGTTAAAGTATGTGTATGCCATTAAAATAGTGAACAGAAACGGAAACATATTTCTCATTCTATCACTGTAGTTCTCCCAAAGTGTTAGAGCCTCACACACTAAATCAAGAGTGCCAGATTATTTTTGAGCTAGACACAACTAAAGAGAATTATCCATCAGTGCATATCTTGCGCCAAACCTTTTACAGAAGTATCAGCATTGCAGCAGCTCTATAAAATCCATTCTGGAAAGAAACCTTGCCCTCATGCTGTGAGAATAATCAAACTCATTAAATCTTTCTTACTTTACAGGTTGGTCTCGACATAGACCTAGAGCCATTCTCCAGTGCATATCCTGACTCGCGACACATCGGAGCTCCGAAGACATTTTAAAGAAATACCAAAGAGAAACCCTTCCATTATGATACAAGGTTAAAAAACTCACTACAAACATTTTTTATATTACAGATCATCCTCGGAGAAGCAGAAGCAAACCTAGAACAATACATGAATGCATATCCTGTGGCAAAACTTTTCCGGACGTATCAGCACTCCGGAGACATTTTCGAGTCCATACTGGAGAGAAACCTTACCCATGTGAAATTTGTGGGAAAAGATTTTCCCAAAAAGAACATATGCGAGGACACATGATGACACATATGAAAAACAATTTCTAATTTAAAAATGAGCCGTGTAATGAGAAGACCAACAATGTGGTTTCCAAACAGGTCCGACCCAAACTGATCTGTACAAGTATAGAAGATACTATATACAGGCTTGAAATTTTGGATTTAGAAAGTTGAGAAGTTGCACTATTCATGTAGCTAAAACAGAGGCGCTGATCAGCTTCGCAGTTACTGCGAAGCTGATATGTGCCTTGTTTTCGCGTATGCAATATGTTGGTTTTCTCATGACCAGCCTCAAATATGACAAAATTCGTCTCCATTGCTATGGTTGTATATGGATCTCACTTCCGAGATTTATGAGATTTATGGGAAAATATTTTCACAAAAGAAACACATGCAAGGTCACATGATGATACATCTAAAAAAATCTAAAAAAATCTTTTAATAGGAATTTTCTTAGAATTCTGTTGAGAAGTCTGCGTTGATTTACAGGAACAAGTTTTGGTATGGCCTATAGGCCAATTTTGCACTGGAAAAGGACTGTTTCTCGCAAATGTATGTGATTGAGTGCATTATGTTTTGAGATGTTACTTGAGAAGCATAACATTATTTTCACTAGTTTTAAAATGTCTTGTGTTGTTTTTACCACTTCCTGAACTTCTTGGACACTTTAATATAAATCTTGACTATCAAACAGACCCTTTTGAAGGCAGATTCAAGCTCCACAATTCATCAGGAAAACATGTCCGTGAAATAAATACCCCCACCCTTATACCCTACTTTTACATAGTAAAACTGGGGTATGTGGGAGTATATCTATTTTTCTTATTGTACTCGTTAGAACCCCCTGGCCGAGGTGGTTCTAACATGTACCCACAATCTATATTTTGAGCAAAAATAATAAAAAAAAAAAATCTGATGAAATATTAGATTTTTAACAACCCAAAAAATTTCTATATATTGCATGGGCTTGTTTTCATAATGTTAGCTAGAGTTGTAATACCAAGTCTTGTAACTATTTAGCGAACTGATCCATAGCAGCTTACTGATAGACATCCTTGTCGTTACGAAAACATGCCCATGCAATATACAGAAATTTGTTTGGTTGTAAAAATGAAAATTTTCACTGGAAAAATATCGATATTTTTCTTATTTTTGCTCAAAACATAGATTGTGGGTGCATGTTAGAACTGCCTCGCTGAGGCGGTTCTGAGGAGTACCCACAATCCATGATTTGGAGCAAAAAACATGCATAAGAGAAAAGGTATACCCCTGCATACCCCAGTTTTACTATATAAAAGTGGGGTTTACGGGGGTATTCATTGCACAAACATATTTTATGTTATTATTTTTCAGCTCCTATGAAAGCACTTGATAACGTAGGCTCAAGTAGTGAGTTTCAACTAGAACTTCCACAAGTTGGGGCCACTGAGACCATCATCAAAGGAGTCCAACAATGTGGATTTTGTGGCAGAGTTTGTTATTCTCGGTCGGATATGGTTAAACATCAGAGAACACACACTGGAGAAAAACCTTATAAATGTGAAATTTGTGGGAAGTGTTATAGAACTACGAGTCATTTGAATAGGCACAAGGTTACGCATGTGCTAGCTGAGAAGAAATTGGAATAACTCACAAATGACTGAGATAGAAACTACTGTCAAATGTTTTGACTTCATTCTCATGTTATAAAATCATCTGGGAATTCACATTAATTTTTAGATCTAAAATGTAGTCAGAAATATTCATGCTCATTCATGCTCATTCAATTTCATTTACCAGTACGCTGATTTTGCCGCTTGTTTTGAATTTGAAAATTTGTGTGTGAAATCAGAAAGGCTCCTTCATGTATTCCTACATGTAAAACTCTTTTAAATCCTCTATGAAATACAGTGGAGTGAGGTTTTGCACCATAGAATGCATACTAGAGAGAAACCTTCTTAATGTTGAAGTGCTAAAGAACTACAAGTCATTTGAATACTGTAAATTTGGAAATGTTCTTGAGAACTTAATTTTCACTAATAAAGGCTGCCTCGCGAATTCAAAATTCTTGCTAACAAAGAGTTCCTATTGGCTTTATAGACTGTACATGTGACAGCTGGCGACTTCAAAAACATACTATTATTGGGAAATAATTGTGAAATAAAAGTCACACAAAAATTTCAGAATTAACAGTTGGCACAAGTTGAATATGTTGTACATGTATATGCAGTAGTAGAAAATGCTGCAAATAATCAGAAGTAATCATTGTTGCATTCAATTATTTAAGAAATGATTTTATTTTACTGTGAATTATCATGATTAATGCGGGATGTTGGAGGGCAGATTGCAATGTATTAATTCACCGGTGTGAATTAAATATCGCATCTGCCCAACAACATCACGCATTAGTTAAAGATAATTCTCAGTAAAGTAAAATTATTTCGATTCTAACAGGACTGATAGTTAAATGCTTGCATTTCAAAATGTTTTCCAATGGTTTCATTGTCGGCGGACATGAATGTTTATGTGTGACGTTATAAAAACGCCACCTTACGCACATAATTTTGTTTACAGTGAATTATTGTTAATTTGCAAACTGTGATGTTTCCATTAGGTTCATTGGGAAAGACGAAAACATTGTGTTAGAATATGGGTATGCAGCAGTGTGGATTCTGCAGCAGAATTTGTTATTTTCAGTCGTTTCTGGTGAAACATCAGAGAACACATACTGGAGACAAACCTTATAAGTGTGAAGAATATGGGAAGTATTATGGAACTATGAATGATTTGAATAGACACACAGTTATACTGGGAAAAGAAATTGGCAAACATTGCAACTGGTAATTCTGAAAATTCTTGTTTTAGTGCTAATGTCTTGTCCAAAATATCCATGTTATTTTAAGTTTGTTTCATTTTGCCGATGTGACATCAGTTCTTTTCATGTAACTTTGTAAAATAATTCTATGTATGAGGACATGTTTTAAGGAGAAAAACAATTTAATTATCATTACATATTAAAAGTGTGAGATGATAGTACTAGCCATCTGTATGCACACACAAACACACTGTCTGTCATCAGGAAATCATGTACATGTTGTGTATTCCCCCTTGAACACCAATTTCATATAGTAAAAATTGGGTAAAAAGGGATGTACAATAATTATTTTTAGCTCGCCTGTACGAAAGTACAGGAAGAGCAATTGCAATCACCCCGGCGTCGGCGTCGGCGTTAGCGTTAGCGTCGGCGTTGCTCAAAATGTTAAAGTTTTTGGTTAAAGTTTTTATAAGGCTATATCTCTTGAACATGTTGATGGATTAAGTTGATACTTTGCATGTTGGTAGATATTGGTCTGAAGTTTTATTCTGTACCATCATGACCCACCTGGGTGACCTTGAGGTCAAGGTCACGGACTTAGAAATTTTGTATTAAAGTTTTTGGTTAAAGTTTTTGTAAGTCTATATCTCTTGAATATGTTGATGGATCGAGTTGATACTTTGCATATTGATAGATATTGGTCTGAAGTTTTATGCAGTACCATCATGGACCACCTGAGTGACTTTGAGGTCAAGGTCACGGACTTAGAAATATTGTGTTAAAGTTTTTGGTTAAAGTTTTTGAAAGTCTATATCTCTTGAGTATATAGATGGATCAAGTTGATACTTTGCATATTGATAGATATTGGTCTGAAGTTTTATGCTGTACCATCATGACCCACCTGAGTGACCATGAGGTCAAGGTCACAGACTTAGAAATTTTGTGTTAAAGTTTTTGTAAGTTTGTATCTCTTGAATATATAGATGGATTAAGCTGATACTTTGCATATTGATAGATATTGGTCTGAAGTTTTATGCTGTACCATACCCACCTGAGTGACCTTGAGGTGAAGGTCACAGACTTAGAAATTTTATGTTAAAAATATTTTGGGTTAAAGTTTTTAAAGTCTATATCTTTTGAATATGTTGATGGATCATGTTGGTATATACATGTACTGGTTTTAAGCTGTACCATCATGGCGAACCTTAGAGACCTTTAGGTCAAGGTCATGGGTCATAGATTTTAATAGATTTAGTGGCAAAGCATAAGTCAGGCGAGCTACGCTGTCCTGCGACAGCTCTTATTCTTATTTTTTATCCAAAACATAGATTGAGGGTACTCTTTAGAACTGCCTCACTGAGGCGGTTCTAATGTTTAGTCACAATCAGTTTCGAGCAAACATATCAAAAATATCAATTGTTATGTCTTAACATCCAGTAATCAAGGACGCTACTAAAGAACAAAGGCTTACAAAGTCTTGGTCAAGGACGCTACTAAAGAACAAAGGCTTACAAAGTCTTGGTCAAGGACGCTACTAAAGAACAAAGACTTACAAAGTCTTGGTCAAGGATGCTACTGAAGAACAAAGACTTACAAAGTCTTGGTCAAGGACACTACTAAAGAACAAAGACTTACAAAGTCTTGGTCAAGGACACTGCTAAAGAACAAAGACTTACAAAGTCTTGGTCAAGGACACTACTAAAGAACAAAGACTTATAAAGTCTTGGTCAAAGACACTACTAAAGAACAAAGACTTACAAAGTCTTGGTCAAGGACACTACTAAAGAACAAAGGACATGTTTCATAGTCCTGTGCCATATAACTTGACCACCACACTCAGCTAGACTGCTATCAGAGCATCATGATTATTTATCACCGCAGAACATTTCCCTAAAACTGAAATCCTATATATATATATGAACCTCAACGCGACAAAATGTACCTTCGGACATTCTAACATTACTAGTAGAAAGCAGCAAAAAGCGGAAAAATATGTAATATATGTTTTAGAAATAACACTGTATTTGTAATCTTTGAATATTGGGCTACCAAATGAATGATTTTTAAAACATATTTATTTTCAATATTTGGAGTTATCTGCCCTTGTTTAAGCCCATAATACACATATTTTCCCTATATCTATCGTTAAACGGTAACCATAGCAACCACATTATCATAAAAATAGACAAAATGATTACGACAGATTGACTGTAAGGATGGTATGCCTCTATCTTAACAATAGGTTTTGACCAGTGGTTAAACAGTTTTAAGCAAATGCATCGATTTTTATAAGCTCTACTAACATACAGAAATGCATTACGCAACTTTGATGTCGTTTTTCATGTCACTGATGTCTGTAGGGTTCATATAGTAAATTGGTCATAACTCACAAAATAATTGAAATAATCTAGGCAAATAAAGACTAATAGACTCTAGAAACATCATACTTTCAAAGTAACTTTGATTTTCTAATGCGCAAAAAATTGTCCTAAGGTACATTTTCTCATGTTGTGGCCCATATATTTAACTGACAATTTTTGTCTCTTTTCAATTTCAGGTTTTCAAGTTGGAAACTATGCAGTAGAGATGGTTTCTGACCATGAATCAGGACTTCAAATTTCAAGCTTAGAATCAAATGGACAAGAGATCTTTTCGGATCCCAAAGATGGAGGAATTGACACAAGAGATGATTTGACATGCAGGATATGCCTGAAGACTTTTAGTAACAGGTGGAATTTGAAGCTTCACAATAGTGTACATTCTGGAGAGAAACCTTATAGTTGTGAAATTTGTGGGAAAAAGTTTGCCAGAAAATCAAATATGAAAGTACACAGTCTGGCTCATAAGTACAAAGTATGAAAGCGGGCCATATTTTAAACTTTGATACTGTAAATTCGGATATGTTCACGGACACCTAATATTTTCTAATATTTGCGAATTTGTTGCCTCGTGAGTTCAAAATTATCGCTAATAAAGAGTTACTATAGCTTTCTAGACTGCAAGAATGCTCATTCGCGCATTCAAGAACTCGCTTATAAACCAGAAAGAATAAAATCACAAAATAAAAGTCGTGCAAAAATTTTCAAACTTACAGTAAGTTAACCTTTTCGTGCATATAGGGAAATCTTTCAAAAATGTGAATTTTTTACTCATCAGAGAATACAAGAGAGAAACCTTACAGAAGTGAGATCTTGGTAAAACTCTCTTTCCAGAGAATCAAATATGAGTATACAGTCTGGCTCATATAAGTACAAGTTATGGAAAAGTGCCATATTTCATACAGTTTCAAATGTTACCCATATTGTGCATGTAGAGAATTCTTGAAAAAATGAGTAATTTTCTACTCAACAGAGAATGCTTACTGGAGAGAAACATTACAGTTGGGAAATCTTTATTTTTAGAAAGTCAAATGAGCGGCCACATCAGAAAGAGCAACACAACCATATGCGAAAACAAAGGCGCAGATCAGCTGAGCAGTACACGGATAGTGCTGTTCCTAAGACTTCTACTTATATATACGTGTACAAAGTTTCAAGCTTCTAGCTTTTTCCTGTGTCAGTACAGACCGGTCTGTGTCGGACCTGGTCAGAAACCCAAATTGTTGGTTTTCTCTCGCAATTGCTCAAATATGACATTTTACATGGTTCATATGCACAAGTAAAATTGCAAGCAGCAATTGTCATTTGCCAACGTTGTAAGAGCAAGAGTATGAATTCGGTCTTCTGCAATCATTCTTTGGCACCTACCTCTAGTTTCTTGCTTCATATTATATAACTATTACTAAGTGTGCGTGTAAATATGCTCAGAACTTTCTTGCCATGAATTTCTGGTTCAAGGTATGAAGCTTTGTGCAAACCTGTCTAGGGTGCTAGGTTGCATGCTGGAGAGTTTGGTAAGCAATCAGGTACAATCAGTCAGTATTGTGTGTATACTTTAGAGAGAGAGATTTAATTTTATAAATGTATAATTTTATAAATATATGATATTTGATCATATATTGTTTATATTACCACAGAAAATCAATTTATTTTATTTTTTATTTTTTTATTTATTCATTTTTTTTTTTGAGAGAGAGAGAGAGAGAGAGAGAGAGAGAGAGAGAGAGAGGGAAATGATTTTATACATGTAATTTGATCATGTATTGCTCATCTTATTACCACAAAAATCATTTTAATAGTAAATGATCCACTTATTATTTCTCCTTACCATAATATTAAACTTCCCCTTACTTAAGTATGCAAGTCATATATTCATATGTAGTGGTCATCAAAGCATCTCTGTTATAAGCAATCCATTTATGCATTATAAAAACAGGAATGATCACTATTTTAGTGATTTTTAACTGCATATTCTTTCATCAAAATTTGGTCAGGATAATATTTAATCAGTGATTTATTCATTTCTGCTCATTCAAAAAAGTTTATGATGAAAGAAATATTTAACTGCAAAGTTATTCTGGGACTTTTATCCAAAATTAGGATGAGAAGCCTCCGTGGCGCAGTGGTTAAGCCACTTGCCTTGTAAACCAGGGGTCGCAGGTTTGATCCTGGGCTTCTCCAGTCCTTTGGATTGAGACTATAAACCGAGGTCCCGTCTCCATATGACCTTAGCTGTTGGTGGGACGTTAAACCCCAATCAATCAATCAAAATTAGGATGTCATGACATCCAAAATGTGCTTCAAATATAACCTCCCAACTAAGCCGAAAAGGCTTATATGTGTAGATGGTTTGGCTTGTACCACTTTTCCTGGGCAGGCTCAGACCCGAGCGGCTAACTAATTATCAGATTGCCAGTCAGTAGCATTAAGCTTTGCCTGCAGGCACAAGTAGCACATCTATTTCTTTAGGCCCCAATAGGTGGGGGCCCTTGGATCAGGTTTTCCCAGGTGCAGTGTAGTTCACATAAATGTGCAAGTGTTGACCCTTGACAAAAACATAAAAACAAATTATCTTTCCCCCTATATGCCCATGATGCAAAAAAATTGTTTCAGCATTGAGTGATGCAACATCAGATGATGAAATTAAATGTGATTGAAAGCTAGAGCAAATGGGCAACAGTCAACTGTGAAGAGTTCATTGTCTAGCCAGTCCATCAGGCTTCCACACCCCATTTTGTCTCATTTCATGTGATGTAGAATCAGTCTGTGCTTGTAACAAAAAATTTGGTTGCATCACAGGTGTATAGGGTGTATTACCTTTGTAGACCTATTCAACAATTATCATAAAGTAGGAATTGAAGGAACAGAGATTGTACAATCACATTTAAAATCAGAAACCTAGGCACCAGGCGGGAAAATAAGTACAGTACATTAAACATAACAAAAATGTTACAAAACAACAGCAAGATCACCAACTCTTTCCCGACAAGGTAGCCTTCCAGCTAGCATCAGCTAAATACCATTTTCGTTCTAATTAGTGCACAGTGCGCTTAACTTTTCAAAATATTTTAAAGTTAAGGTAACAAAATATCATTCTAATAAGCGCACACTAGGAACGGCAACAACACATGAAGTGCCGAAACTATCATGTCAAAACTACCAATGATGATGTTATTAAAGTGTTCCAATCGTTGCAAAACAGTGTTTGGTCATCTTAACTTGAGTTTTAACGCAGTAAAAATGTGTAAAATGTGTATAAAATACCAATATGCTTGTCAAGCTGTGTGCGCTTATGCACATGATTTTCGGAAATGACCAGGGTGTGCGCTTGTTGGAGCATGTGCATTAATTAGAACGAATACGGTACATAATTGATGAGTACAACAGAGATAGAGAGAAAACATAAAGACAATTTTGGAGCCCTTTTCACTGCCAGATTTCAGATTTATTTTTTCTGTAAAGCATAAAGTAGACACTAAATTCTATGGGTCAGTACTATATATATTTACATGTAAAAATATGCACATTATGTGGTTTTTTTCTTAAATTTAATCTATTTAAATTGAATTGTAGAAGACCAAATTGGTTTTACTTTTTTTAATATTTGAGCCGTGACGTGAGAAAACCGGTCTTCGGGGTTTCAGACCAGGTCTGACACAAACCGGCCTGTACAGCCACAGAAGATAGCTAGAAGCTTGAAAATTCGGATTTAGGAAGAAGAGGGATTGTACTATCCGTGTAGAGAAAAGTAAGGTGCTGATCAGCTTCACAGTTACTGTGAAGCTTATCTGCGCCTTGGTTTCACATAGGCAAAAATCTGGTTTTCTCATGACGTGGCTCATTTTACCTCCTTTTCAGGCTTTTTGAACCCTGCAAATAAATTTTCACAAGATTTTTCTACTGAACCAGAGTTAGCTAGTTATGGCTCTCATCAATCTGGGTACAGCTGTAATATCTGTGGAAGAGTTTTCAAGAAAGACAAATGGAAGCTAGCAACTCATATGAGAGAGAGTCCATACTGGAGAGAAACCATACAGTTGTGAGATATGTGAAAAATCATTTGCACAAAAAGGAAATCTTAAAGCACATATGATGATTCATTTCAGTGGCTTCAGTCAATGATATTTTTGTGATATGTTAACTGAAAGTAAAAACACCTTACAGTGAGGAAAAGAATAATTAGAGATTCCATACTGGAGAGAAAACTTACAGTTGTGAGATATGTGAAAAATCATTTGCCCAAAAGGGAAATCTAAAAGCACATATGATGATTCATTTTAGTGGCTTCAGTCAATGATATTTTTTGAGATTTGTTTAATGAAAGTAAAAACACCTTACCTGGAGAGAAACATTAGTCTATAGATATGTGAGAAATCATTTGCACAAAAGAGAAATCTAAAAGCTCATATGATTATTCATTTCAGTGGCTTCAATCAATGATATTTTTGTGATTTGTTTTTTACTGAGGGTTAAAATATCTTAAAGCGAGGAAAAGGATAATGAGATATTCCATACTGGAGAGATACCATACGGTTGTGAGATCTTTGGAAGAGGATTTGCACAGAGAGAAAATCATAAAAGCTCAGGATTAGTGACTAAATGATTTTGTGCATATGAGTGTTTATTGACTTCTAAAAACGTTAACAATATCAAAATGTCTGACAAAGATAAATTTGAAAAGCTTTGCCCAGAAAGTAATCTTAAAACGCATTGGATGGTTCACAGCACAAATGTAAATGAATGACATTTTTTATGTTAATTTGTAACATGAAGTGTAGAAGTATGGTGTAACTTTAGAAATGCTTGAATCAATACTGAAGAAGAATTTTATAGCTGTACTTCATTGTTTTTTATTTTGTGGTAATCTATTAATTAGCCGCCTCGTGGGAAAACCAACAATGTGGTTTCCGAACAGGTCCGACACAAACTGAGCTGTACAGTCACAGCAAAGAGCTACAAGCTTGAAATTTCGGATTTAAGTAGAAGAGAAATTGTACTATCCGAGTAGCGAAAACAAAGGCGCTGATCAGCTTCGGGGTTACCGCGAAGCTGATCTGCGTCTTTGTTTTCGCATATGCAGATTGTTGGTTTTCTCATGAGGTGGCTCTAATTAAAGATTAAAGAAATCAAATTCAAACATGGTTAACCTTTATTATGCTTAAGGCTGTTGAGTAGGGTTCTGTTCGGAGATGGGACTATGAAAATGTAGACACATGGACTTCAAGGAGGGTAATAAGGAAATAGAAAAAATACACAAGGCTAATATGTAAATAATGAAAAAATGCAACCATATACTTTTGCCTAAAATTCATGTATAGTTTTCTTGTTTCAGGCAAGAGAAGGGTTTACTTCTGTCAGTTCTGCAACAAGGCCTTTGGGGCGCCGTCTAAACTGGTGAAACATGTGAGAATACATACTGGAGAGAAACCTTACAGTTGTGAGATCTGTGGGAAATCATTTAATCAGAAGGAAAACCTTAAAGCTCATAGGATGATACATGTCACAAGCTTCAGTCAATGATTTTTTGTGGTTAAAAACTTTTACACTAGTGTAAAACTGTCTACACATCTGACTAAAGAAATGAGAGAATCCTACTGGAGAGAAACTTTACAGTTATAAGATCTGTGGGAGAGGCTTTGTACAGAAAGGAAATCTTGGAGCTCTTAGAGTGGTTAATGCCTAAAGCTTCAGTTGATGATAATTAGTGACAGTTGAAGGGTAAAACACAAAACAAAACAAAACTACCTTTGACAAATGTGAGAATTCATACACAAGAGAAACCTTATAGCTGTTTAGATCTGTGTGTGGCACTTTGTGCTGAAAGGAAATCTTAAAGCTCATAGGATGGCCCATGTCACAAGCTTAAGTAAATGACTGTTTCAGGGCACAATAATACTGTTAAAGGGATCATACGTATAACCAGGAAATAATGAAATGCAATATAAAAATGAAATTTATAGAATAACAGATGTCTGCCAAGAACAGAAATACTAGATATTTCATATTATTAATATATGTAGGTTACATTATGGGTATTGTGTCTTCTACTTCAGAGTAATTTTCAGGAGAACTACTATTATGTGTGTCTGGTGTTGTTTTATTAACCTTTACTCAAGATATACGTGTAACTCAGAGCAGCCTTATAAGAGGCCAAAAATCAAAATAAGTATGCATCTCTTACTCTTTGTATTAGAAATTTTCATTTACACAAACAATATTATAGTAGAATTCCATGATGCTTGAATCGCATGAAGGAGCTGAAAAGGGAATTGGTTATAGAAAATAGACCCAGCCGGCAGTGTTTCAGTGATGTCAGGACAGAGCTTCTTGGGTCCATTACTTTAGGTTCTCATGGAAGATCAGTCATTACATATGTATTAATATCTGATCTTAATACTGTCAATATAAGGTAATGCTTTTATGGTGTGCTCAAGTATCAATATGTAATAAGCCCTTGACCTTGAAACTCTTAACACTCAAAACGCTGTACACATCATTCATTACACTTTTTATTATCAGGGTTGCTTATTTTATTGTTTCTCTCTCATTTGAACAGAGTCAGTCCCCCTTTAACAATGAATTCTCTATTTCAGGGCCTGCACAACACACCAATATATTCAGACCAGCTAAAGCTAAGCCAGGACAGCAGGACGTTCCAGGTTTGCCGGGGGTACCAGTCTCTGTAGCTTCCTATGTCTGCAATATTTGTGGGAAAAATTTCTCTAGTAACTGGAAACTACAGACACATTACAGAATCCATACTGGAGAGAAACCTTACAGTTGTGAGATATGTGGGAAATCTTTCAACCAGAAGGCTCACCTTAAAGCCCATGCCTTGGTCCATTTTCAATGCTAATTCAGACTGAAAATCTTCACAAAGAGCTAATCTGAGACCTAGCTTTCACTCATATGTAAAAAATGTGAACATTTTCCAACATAAGTACCAGAACTAGTATAAAATTTTGATAAATGAATATTACTGACAGTTTCTTGTGATGGTGGATGTGAAGCAAGAAATCCAGCAAAATCAAATGAGCCGCCTCATGGGAAAACCAACAATCTGCATAGGCGAAAACAAAGGCGCAGATCAGCTTCGCAGTAACTACGAAGCTGATCAGCGCCTTTGTTTTCGCTTCTCGGATAGTACAATTCCTCCTCTACTTAACTCCAAAATTTCAAGCTTCTAGCCTGCTTCTGTGACTGTACAGGTTGGTTTATGTTGGACTTGGTCGGAAACCACATTGTTGGTTTTCTCACGAGGTGGCTCAAATCTATACACAAGACACTTGAAAACCCTTGAAACTTTTTAATCTACTTGTAAGCATAGAGAATCTGATTCATTTTATGAAAAGCATGCACTTTACTTGTTAACTTTTTAGAATTTCAAATGTTAAATTTAAATGTGCAACAAATGATTGTTGTTCATAGATTGTATTAATCTCTTTATTAGGGAGGTTTGTGTTGAAAAAGAATTTCTTTCTTTTTTCATATATTTTTTGCTGAAATACAACAGTGTTCTACCAGGGGTGTTTGCTTGATCTGTAGTGTGTATGGTACATAACAATATATAAGCTGTGGTTGCTCCTCAGCATGTTTGTGATACAAACAATTACAAAAAGGGGATAAATTTCACATGATAACATCATTTAGAGACATTGAGGTCTGTATTATAGTTATAGATTTATATGTGATTTACTGATACCAGAAATTTTCTAAGGGATTCCGGCAAAGCTTTAAATGTTACATGTATTCCTATTCACTGCATATTATAAGAATCTTACATGAGTGTCAGGTATGGATAGACAAATCTGTCCCGAGGGTCACATTTTGGTATCACGAGGCTCGCCGAGTGATGCCAAATTGTGACCCGAAGGACAGATTTGTCTATCCATACCTGACACGAATGATGGATTCTTTTTCTTGCTCACGGTAATGCAGCGAAGATTGATTTTTATACTATTTACCTAGAAAAATTATAAAATCGCGGCGTCCGCCATTTTGATTTAAAACGTTTTGACGTCATTGTGACGTGTGCGCTTAGCGACGAAATTACGTGACGTCCTATACAACCAATGTTATAAAAGAACACTTGAACGCAAGGTGCGACCGGCGTGAGATAACGAGGGTGAGATAAGAATTTCTCACATGGGGTAAAACGTTGGATTTCTCTATCTGGTGTGCAAGAAAACAGTGTTCTACCAGGGGTGTTTGCTTGATCTGTAGTGTGTATTGTACATAACAATATAAAGCTGTGGTTGCTCCTCAGCATGTTTGTTATGCAAAAAATTACAAAAAGGGGATAAATTTCACATGATAACATCATTTAGAGACATTGAGGTCTGTATTATAGTTATAAATAAATTTGTATGTGATACCAGAAATTTTCTAAGGGATTCCGGCAAAGCTTTAAATGTTTGTATTACAGTTATAAATTTATATGTGATACCAGAAATTCTCTAAGGGATTCCGGCAAGGCTTTAAATGTTACATATATTCCTATATAATTCCAACTTTACTAATTTCCTACATTCTGATTGGTTGTTTGGAAGACTTTATACTTCGATAAAAGCAATGCGTAAGAATACTCTGTTTTCACCTTAAAAACGGCGCGACGTTACGTGATAACGTGACGTTTCTTCTCAAAAACGTTGACGTCATCAAATCTAAACGTCATAAAAACAATGGATGAACGCGTTTTGAAGGCATCGAAATGAATATTTTGAATTTTTATTAATATGGACGCATTTTCTTTTAACAGAACATAGTACGGTAAGTGTGTTAATCTTCCTGTTGTGTGTTGGAATTCTAATATTCCGAGCCCCCAGTTCAAAATCGACATGTCTTTCTATCGGTCAAGACGGCGATATTTTCTCCCAAAAGCACAATTTTGAATGAAGGGGGGACGTTTTAAAGCTCCCGCTTTGACAGCCTGCTTATAGCTAGCCAGTTATAGCTTCTATTTATTGCGAGAAGTGAGTTTTATGCTTTGGAAATTTTCAAGATGGCTGCCTCATGAAGATCCGTTTTGCTCTATTTTCCTTCCGCTGGCTATAAAAATTTAAATCAATGTAGACAAATGCAGTGTAATGAGACAAAGTTGGAATTATAAGGAATGAATTATTATTTTTGTTGATTTTATCGATGTGTAAACTCAGGCGAATCACTCACAAACTTTTTCATAAAGCCCTTCGGGCTTTATTTAGTTTGTGAGTGATTCGCCTGAGTTTACACATCGATAAAATCAACAAAAATAAAATTCATTCCTATATCACTGCATATTATAAGAGTCTTACTTGAGTGTCAGGTATGGATAGACAAATCTGTCCCGAGGGTCACATTTTGGCATCATGAGGCTCGCCGAGTGATGCCAAATTGTGACCCCAGGGACAGATTTGTCTATCCATACCTGACACGAATGATGGATTCTTTTTCTTGCTCACGGTAATGCAGCGAAGATTGATTTTTATACTATTTACCTAGAAAAATGATAAAATCGCGGCGTCCACCATTTTGATTTAAAACGTTTTGACGTCATCGTGACGTTTGCCCTTAGCGACGAAATTACGTGAAGTCCTATACAACCAATGTTAAAAAAGAACACTTGAATGCAGCGTGCGACGGGGTGAGATAACCAGGGTGAGATAAGAATTTCTCACATGGGGTAAAATGTTGGATTTCTCTTTCTGGTGTGCAAGAAATATGCATAGCAAGTGGAAGCAGATTATGTTTATTCTCGAAGTGTCGAAGTTAGCTATTATTTGATAATAACAACATGTCAGACACGGTGAGATCAGATTTTTTATAAACATTTTTTTACAAGAGGGAGCGTGGTGGCCTGGTGGTAGAGCATCAAACACAGATATGTAGAGATCTGGATTTGATCCCCACATGGGGTTGCCTTGTTGTGTGCTTGAGCAAGACACATAAACTCCCTACATTACTGGCTAATACCCAGGAAGCAATGGCTCCATCCAGACATGACTGAAAAATTGTTGACTGGAATGTTAAACAAACATTTTTCAGGACTGTGTTAGCCTCACATTTTTTGTGTCCATTTTAGGAAATGCTGGTGACATTTTCTCCAAAGCCTTGGAAGCTTCTAACAGACAACCTGGCAGACCAAAATCAGAAATTCCTACATCAAATGTGTGCAGATGGTGTGGAAAAAGTTTTCCTTCTCCCTGGAAATTACAGAGACATGAGAGAATACATACTGGAGAGAAACCTTACAGTTGTGAGATTTGTGGGAAATCATTTGTACAAAATTCACACTTGAAAAGTCACATGTTGGTTCATTATCTGAACTGAATAAAGGAGTGTCACAGTTCCACCCATTAAAGAGATATGGGGTACCATAAAAATTCTAATAAATGCCCATGCTCAAATTAAACACCCATCCTCTTTTTTGTTGCCCTAATGTCCTTATTATCTGTGAGATTTTGAATTCAGGAACCTCTAAATTAACACCCACTTTGAAAAAGTTGGGAAAATCCTATATTTTTAACCAGTAAATTTCTAACTTTTCTCTTTAATCATAGAACAAACTAGTCCATTATTTACTCTTGTAGTCAGAATAAATGGCAGTTATAAATAAAAGTCCTGTCTGGGGTAGATCGAGGACCACCAATAATTTTAGATCCTATATATGAATGCTTGAATGTTGCCAAACAGTGTAGCCTCCAATAAATGCCCATCCCTTTCTTAGAAAAGGCATTGTTTATAATAAATGTCCAGGCATTTAATAGTATTTTTATGGTATATCAGATGCATGCAATTTGGTGTGGAAAAGGTTTTTTATACTGAGAAAATACATTCTGGAGAGAAACCTGACAGTAACTGTTGTGAAATCTGTGGAAAAACTTTAATTCATACAGTTCTGGGGTTTTCATCATAACATGTCCATGTCATGGCTCCCAAAATTATTATTTTGCTATATGACTACTGTAAATAACTTCACTATAACAAGGTTTCACCTATTATACATTTTGTTTCCATGGACTCCAAACATTTTGTTATAAAGTGGCTGACCTGTAATTGAGACCTGAAACCTCACACTTTGGTCCACCTTACATTACGAAAACACGCCCATGTTAAATATAGATTTTTCTTAAATTGTAAAAATTGAAAATTTTCAGCAGAAATTTTTTGATATTTTTCTTATTTTTGCTCAAAACATAGATTGTGGGTACACGTTAGAACCGCCTCGCCGAGGCGGTTCTAACGAGTACCCACAATCTATGTTTTGGAGCAAAAATAAGAAAAATAGGTATACCCCTGCATACCCCAGTTTTCTATATAAAAGTGGGGTATAAGGGGGTATACATTTCATGGACATGTTTTCCTGATGTTTTAGCAGTGTAACAGGGCAATCTAGGGGTGCACTGTGGCCTAGCGCCGAGTGCCAAATTCCAGATACAAAGGTCAGTGGTTCTGACCTCACTGGTGTTAGCTGTTGTCCGTGAGGAAGGTACATTAGTAACTCCTAAGGACTGGCCCAGAGGTTATAAAACTTTTTTCATGCTCAACTCAGCTGAGAATAAAATTTATCCTGCTTATAAATGTTAAAATGCCAACAATTGTTGGCATTTTAACATTTATAAGCAGAATAAATTACTAGATTTTGAGTTTTGAACCTGAATTATCCACTTACTTTGACTATTTCAACATTTATGAGCAGTTGAAATTTCATGCTCAGCTGAGCTGAGCTTGAAAAAAGTTTTATAACCTCATGATCTGGTTTATATTCCAAGGAACAGTTGGCTCTACCCAAATTCAAATGAAAATTTTGACTGGGATTTTTTATCATAAAGCAAACAGAAATAGCAAAATATGCAATGTGGTACCTTAGGTTATAAAACTGTTTTTCATGCTCAACTGAGCTGAGCATAAAGTTTGAATTGCTCAGAAATGCCAAAATAGCCCAAATAAATTGAAATTTCCGGTTTAGATAATTAAATCCTGTAATTTATCCTGCTAATGAATGGTAAAATGCCAACCATTGTTGGCATTTTAACATTCAGTAGCAGGATAAATTCTAGTCTCAGCTGAGCTGAGCATGAAAAAAGTTTTATAACCTCTGGACTGGACCTGTTCTCTGGGTTTCTAGAAAGAGAAAATACTCAGGATGCTGATCATGCTGCTTACTCTTTGTGGTGTAATGGAAGCAAGAAATAAAAGCAAATCAAACTTGGACGGGCTCACTTGATTCAACAGTTTCTGCAAACACTTATCAAGTTGATGAGCATTACTTAAATGGGCAAGTAGCAGTGTTTTCATCAAAAGTTTAGATGCCCTTTTTTGAATGTTTTTTATTTTTCTTTTTAATTGATGCACATTATAAGTGACAGATGGACGGAAGGACACACAGACAGATGGACAGACAGACAGACAGTAGATGGTGTATGTAATCAATTATACATAATGTCAACTTCTCACTAATATTGCCTTTTTCATTTTAGGTGTTTCTGGTCACAACTACAGTTCCAAAGCACAAACACCAGAACAGTGCTACAAACCAATACAGGGGACATCATATGTGTGCAACTGGTGTGGAAAATATTTTCCAACCAGCTGGAAATTAAAGAGGCATGAGAGATCTCATACTGGAGAGAAACCTTACAGTTGTGAGATCTGTGGGAAATCATTCACACAGAAGGATAATCTAAATGCTCACAAAATGATTCATGTCATGAGCTTGAATAAAATTTAGTGATAATTTGCTCTATTTTGTTTACTGATTGGTGAAATGAAAAGTTATAGACTAGATTTTATAATAATCCAAATTGAAGAGCAACCTTAAAATTGTGTGACCTGTGGGAATTCTTATGTATTCTTCGTCACGCTGATGAGGGAGCACTGTTGCCTAGTGGTACAGCATTGGATGGAGAGGTCCTTAGTTCCAACCCCACTGGAGTGCCTGTATTGTTCTTGAGCAAAACAAATTTCTCCCTGAACTTTATGAAAACATGCCAGTGCAATAAACAGAGAAGCAAAAATTGAAAATTTCATTGGAAAAATTTTTAATTACATGTATTTAATATTTTCGCCCAAAACCGAGACTGTTCTAATGAGTACCCACAAAGTATGTTTTGGATCAAAAATAAAAAATTTAGGTATACCCCTACAAACCGGTATACCCCTACAAAGGGGGTATACATTTCACGGATTTCACGGACATATTTCCTGATGAGTGCTGGCTAATACCTAGGAGGCAGTGGATCCATTCAACAGGACAGAAAAATTGTTGACTAGGACTTTAAACTAAAAAACAGACAGTCTTTGATGGGTGGTGTTGAGCCTTGAACTATGAAGTTCATCTGAAATCAATATGAATTTTGCGGATTTATATAACCATTATGACCTTATTGTGATAAAAATAGTTACTTCTTAATATCCATACTTAAGAAGAACATTCCACTTCTGAGATCCTTGTCACATCAGGCAGTGCGATAGATCATTAGAATCTGGAGTGGGAGTCAAGCAAGGTTCCCACGGGCTCTGAAAAACGTGGAAAATGGCTGTAAAAAAATCCATACATGGAAAAGTCATTGAATTTCTTGTTAGATGCCAGTTTGGATGTCACTGGTACTCATTTTTTTCCTCGCACGCTTTGCTCGCTCGACAAATATTGATAAATAAATTTCTGATTTACAACAGGGCTATTCAAAATAATTTTTCTTCATCAGAAAACAAGATAATTGTAACCTACAAGTAAGTTACTTTGCAATTTTAATATAATCATCTGTTCTTGCCTTTTATACAGTGTTATGCGACACAAAAATAAATAAATAAACAGAAAGAACAGTCTTGGAAATTTAACTCCAATCATGGGAAAGTCATGGAATTTTAATTTTAACTGATCGTGTGAACCCTGGTCAGGGATGCTTAACTTACCTTGTTGTTATTAAGATAATTTTATAGAGGAAGTGGGATGGCCCAGTGGTAGAGCATCAGACTGTCAATCAAGAGGTCACTCTGGAACCCAAGTTGTGTCTTTGTGCAAGACAAAAGTACTCCCCATAGTTGAAGGTAAGTCCTGGAATTGCACTTGCATTTTTGATTCTAACTCTCAGAAAACAGGATTTTTCCGAACAATATTTGTTGAACTGAAAAGTACAATCTGTCTGCTTCAAAACCAAAAACAAACTTCCAGTGTCCATGCAATACAGCATGATTTTAATCATTACCCAAAATTCAACAAACAATAAATTGTATAATAGGTCAATGGTGACAAACAACTTCTTCACTTCCAACATGGTTTCTGGAAAGAAACAACAAAGCCCAAACGAATGCTGTTGGTTGGCTTTCATTGGCATTAAAAACTTGGTAATTACATCAGTTTAACATTTATAAAAAAAAAAAAAAAAAAAAAAATTGTCTGTAAAACCGAAACAAATTCAGAGTTTTTCAAACATAATATACTGGCATGGTACTAATGTAAAAGAGCTATAACTTTTTGGTGCTGAAATGGAATGCCTTTGTGTTTTGAGAACTTGACGTTTGACATCAGCAAAAAACGCTAGCGCCTTAAATGACATTGAAAGAAAGTGCCAATGTTTAGTTTGCTTTTTCTTGTGCTTTAGGTTGTTAGCTATCGCCAGAAATGGTTTGCTTTCAAAGAATCTCTTTCTTGTAGCCACTGTTAGGGTTTCTTCAGAAAAATTACATCTCAAAGATGTTGAAGAATGCAGCTTTTAATAGCAAAGAACTAAGTGAAACAATTTTTATGGATAAATAATTGTGTATGGTGTTGAGATTCATGATACATTATTATATGTTTATTTTATGCCTCATTTAAACTTTAAATCAGTTTTAAGAAATGATAACCGATATAAAGTGTTGCATTATTAAAGTCTTTCAGTTTACATTATTTTCAGATGAAAAGATCCAAACAACAGGGCGTAAATATGTGCCAAGGTGTCGGAGGTCATTTGATAAAGCTAAATATGTAAGTATACATGGAAACTTACTAGAAAAGCCTGTTTTGGGGTTTGCTGACCAGGTCTGACACAAACCAGGCTGTACAGCATCAGAAGATGGCAAGTGGCTTGAATGTTAAGAAATTGGATTGCACGGTGTCAAAATCCTTGGGGAGGGGTCGGGGAGGAGGGGGTTCCATTCCGACCAGATACTATATGACACATGCCATAGTAAAAGGCTTAGAGATATGATCACAGTAGAGGTTACTCATATTCTTTAACTAAACAAATTTTCTTTTTCGATTCTTAAAAAAAAAAAAAATAATAATAATTCACATACTGGGGGTTCCAGACCCCCCTCCCCTCCAACCCCTACCTGTCCCCTACTTTCGGCCCCTCTATGTTCCTAGATTATTGATGTTTAATATTATAAAATTTCTGGACCCCACAAGGCCTGTCGAAAATTTTCTGAATCACTACTAAGATGTATTGTTATAATTTTGTCTCATTAACATCAGTCATGCAGAGCTGTACAGCTCCGTTTCAAAAGTTTAGTACATAGCGATTTGTTTCATAAGTAATGGCATAGCAGTACCAGTCCTTGAAGCTTGGCCAAATGTTATTGAGTGTTTGCAGATTTGAATGGATTTCGCTATGTCAAACGTTATACATAAAACTATTCACTGATTGTAACACTTTAGATTTTAATCGATTGATTTATAAATAGTAACACATAAAAATGACAAGCAAAATATTATAACTTCTGGGATACAAATATCAACTTTAGCATTGATTTCATACACTTCAAGAAAGTTTTAACTAAAAACAGTTTATATCGTTAAATTGGCATATCACCCGGCATACTACACCTAACATAATATTTGGTCTACCCTGTGCATATTCTCAAGTTTATTGAAGCTTGAAATATTGCACCCTTGTAGCCATGGTACACAAAATTATACAATCAGTCAGCTTTTGATACATAATTACACAATACAATCGTTTTTATTTACAAATAACACTGGTTAAACAGTTGAATATAAATATTTGATCCGAAGAAAGCCGCTCGAAAAGGTACCGGGACACAAAATGGCGAAACGACAGTCCAAACAAGGTAAGGCAGTCTAGTAGGATGCCAGATTCAAGCTTCAATAACCTCGACTGTACATAGAGTAGACCAAATATTGTGTAAGATGTAGTCTACCGGACACTCTGTCATTTTATTGAAATAATAAATTTTTAGTTCAAACTTTCCTGTAATGTGAGAAACCAATGTTAACATTGATATTTGTGTCACAGAATTTATGTCATTTCGTTTATCATTTTATATGTTATTATCTATTTATAAATCGATCAAAATCTAAAATGTTACCATCAGTGATTAATTCTATGTATTAGGATTGACTTAGCGAAATCCGTTTAAATCTGCAAACACCCAATCAAATTTGGCCAAACTTCAAGCACCAGTACTGCTATGCCATTATTTATGAAACAAATCAGTATGTATTAAACTTTTGAAACGGAGATGTAATTGTGGTTAAAAAGTCTGATTTTAAAGAAATGAGAAAACATGATTGAACATACTGATGGTTAACAATGCCACTGACTTTACCAATACAATAGAGGCATCATACTGGTTATCCAGAGACAAGCAACGTGACTGAGTACAACCAGGTTAAACAACAAGCATGAACAAGGGGAAACACCAGTGCCTGGGAACAACTTGCCATTGATCAGAATGATCAATGATTTTTTTTTTTTTTTTTTGATTCAGTTTTATGTCCCTTTCAAGCTTTTTCACTCATATCGAGACGAATCAATCGGTAGGTGGGGCGAAAACCGGAGTACCCGGGGAAACCACTGACACACCCGCAAGCAGAACATGGCTTGTCTCACATATAAATTCATGCCCCGTGCGAGGCGCGATCAATGATTGTTGTTCCTTACTTATTTCCATCCTACAGCCTCATTGATATTAGCTGCATTGGTTGGCTGTCTCTCGATAACCAGTGTGTCAGGGATATTGTTGGCTTGAAAATGTAAGGGGCCATTTTGCGGAAAATGCTCAGCTAGAATCATTATTAGCTCGCCTGCACGAAGTGCTTAGAGCTACTGTAGTCACCTCGGTCGTCCCCGTTTACGTGTACGTTTACGTCCGCGTCCGTGTCACACTTTCGGTTAAAGTTTTTTGTAAGTCTATATCTCTTGACCATGTTGATGGATCAAGTTGATACTTTGCATGTTGCTAGATATTGGTCTGAAGTTTTATGCAGTACCATCATGACCCACCCTGGGTGACCTTGAGGTCAAGGTCACAGACTTAGAAATTTGGTGTTTAAGTTTTTAGCTCGCCTGTACGAAAGTACAGGAAGAGCTATTGCAGTCACCCCGGCGTCGGCGTTAGCGTTAGCGTCGGCGTTGCTCAAAATGTTAAAATTTTTGGTTAAAGTTTTTATGAGTCTATATCTCTTGAAGTTGCGGATGGATCAAGTTGATACTTTGCATGTTGGTAGATATTGGTCTGAAGTTTTGTGCTGTACCATCATGACCCACCTGGGTGACCTTGAGGTCAAGGTCACGGACTTAGAAATTTTGTGTTTAAGTTTTTGGTTAAAGTTTTTATAAGTCTATATCTCTTGAAGTTGTTGATGGATCAAGTTGATACTTTGCATGTTGGTAGAAATTGGTCTGAAGTTTTGTGCTGTACCATCATGACCCACCTGGGTGACCTTGAGGTCAAGGTTACGGACTTAGAAATTTTGTGTTAAAGTTTTTGGTTAAAGTTTTTATAAGTCTATATCTCTTGGATATATAGATGGATCAAGTTGATACTTTGCATGTTGGTTGATATTGGTCTGAAGTTGTGTGCAGTACCATCATGACCCACCTGGGTGGCCTTGAGGTCAAGGTTACGGACTTCGAAATTTTGTGTTAAAGTTTTTGGTTAAAGTTTTTGTAAGTCTATATCTCTTGGATATATAGATGGATCAAGTTGATACTTTGCATGTTGGTAGATATAGGTCTGAATTTTTATGCTGTACCATCATGACCCACCTGGGTGACCTTGAGTTCAAGGTCACAGACTTTGAAATTTTATGTTAAAGCTTTTGCTTAAAGTGTTTTGAACTGTATATTGCTGGAACAGATGGATGGATCTAGTTGATACTTTGCTGTTAGATATTATTCTAAAGTTTTATGTTGTAGCATCTTGACTCACCTGTGGTCAAGGTCGCAGGCTTAGAAATTTTATTTTAACAAGTGTATGTAGATGGATCAAATTGAACTTAGCATGCTGGTAGTTTTATGCTGTACCATCACGGCCCACCTGAGTGACATTGAGGTCAATGTCTTTGGTCATAGATTTTAATAGATTTAGTGGCAAAGCACAAGTCAGGCGAGCTACGCTGTCCTGCGACAGCTCTTATTGGTTAAAGTTTTTGTAAGTCTATATCTCTTGACCATATTGATAGATTGAGTTGATACTTTGCATGTTGCTAGATATTGGTCTGAAGTTTTACGCAGTACCATCATGACCCACCCTGGGTGACCTTGAGGTCAAGGTCACGGACTTTATGTCTATATCTCTTATGGACTTCGAAATTTTGTGTTTAAGTTTTTGGTTAAAGTTTTTGTAAGTCTATATCTCTTGACCATATTGATGGATTGAGTTGATACTTTGCATGTTGCTAGATATTTGTCTGAAGTTTTATGCAGTACCATCATGACCCACTCTCGGTGACCTTGAGGTCAAGGTCACAGACTTAGAAATTTTGTGTTTAAGTTTTTGATTTAAGTTTTTGTAAGTCTATATCTCTTGACCATGTTGATTGATCGAGTTGATACTTTGCATGTTGGTAGATATTGGTCTGAAGTTTTATGCAGTACCATCATGACCTACCCTGGGTGACCTTGACCTCTGGATGACCTTGAGGTCAAGGTCACACACTTAGAAATTTTGTGTTAAATTTTTTGGTTAAAGTCTAAATCTCTTGAACATGTTGATGGATAAAGTTGATACTTGCATGTTGATAGATATTGGTCTCAGGTTTTATGCTGTACATCACAACTCACCTGGATGACCTTGAGGTCAGGGTCACGGACTTGGAAGTTTTGTGTTTAAGTTTTGGTTAATGTTTTATAAGTCTATATCTCTTGAACATGTAGATTGATCAAGTTGATACTTTGCATTGGTCTGAAGTTTTATGTTGTACCATCATGACCCTCCTGAGTGACCTTGAGGTCAAGGTCATGGGTCATATATTTTAACAGATGTAGTGGCAAAGCACAAGTCAAGCGAGCTACGCTGTCCTGCGACAGCTCTTATTGCCTATCTCCTTACATTATAAAACCGGCCCACTTTTCAAAATGAAGGGGCCATTTTGAAAATTAAAGGGCACTTTTGCCCATGGCCCCTTCCAAAATTATCCCTGGTGTGTCCAATGTGACAAGAATTTTGTTTTAGATACTCATTGAAGACCATGAAGCGGACAATGAACTGCCAGATGGATACCAGTTGATAGCTCCTGAAGCGAAGATGGCAGTGAAAACAACTTGGCTGCAAAATGTTCTAGAATCTGTCCAGAAACCCAGGAAAGCGACTTCAAAGATGAAATTTGACGTCCATGCGGCCATTATCAAGAGGATGATTGATGCATTTTACACACCATACCAGTTGGCTGTTGAGGGAGGGTCTTCTATGTTTGTAGAGGATAAGATTTATAATGGTTTACAATGTAAGTAGTGTTATACCAGACAGCTAGTGGTTTAAAATCAACAGTTACAAATAAATCAACACTTTTCATTTTGATTGTGCCATTTACTGATCATTGCTTTTACCTTTTCATACAAATTTTTAATGAAAAAAAAAATTGTTAAAGATAAATTTTGTCTAATGTACATATGAAAGTGAGACAGGATATATATGGAACTTAGTGACTTCAATATGTATAGGAACCAAAAATGGGCTGGCCATGGAGAGTCAGGCACAGACTAAACCAACAGTAATATGTCCGATTCAAGACCAGTTACTGTATTTATTATATGGCAAGTGATGAAATATAGAGAAATATGTATTAAATACGTGTATAACCAATATTTATAAAAGTTATATTTTCACATGTGAAAATATAAAAAAGTTATATTTTCACAAGTGAAAATATAAGATTTGGGAATACGCAAATTACGATTCCACCGTTTCATTTCTAATTTATACATAACTAAATTTTATAATCTATGCTATTGTTGACGCAATGAACGTTCATACACAATAGCGACGTAATGACGTGACGTAATGACGTCATTTAAGATTTTGACGTCATATGCTTTAGCGCGCAACGTTACAATGACTACATGCAATATAATAAAAAGAAAATTCAAGTTTTTGTCGTGAATATGACTTTTATTTCATCTCGTGAAGTGAAAAATTATATATTTCATTCGTGCCTTCGGCACTCATGAAATATAAAAAATTTTCACTTCACTCAATGAAATAAAACTCATATTCACTCCAAAAACTTGAATATCCTCTATATATTTTCATCATATCTTTTTAGTGTATGCTGCCCATGAGCTAGGAGTGGGAATGAGTGACTTTAATATCTATTGGAACCAGAAGATGGCTTGGGCACGCAAAGTCAAGCATAGACTAAATCAACAGCCTGGGAAATGAACAGCCTCGCTTAGAAAAAAAATAAACAATAAAAAAACCTGTAAACCACACTGTAATAGCGGCAATATGGAAGGAATGGTTTATACCAAACTTTGTTCCTGACTGCAAAAAAAGGCATTTAGGATTACCAAAAAGCATGTGTTAGCGACCGAGAATGTTCGATTTACATTCTCAATCATCATTTTGGCAATCCAAAACACCTTTTTATGGCAATCTTGAACTCTGTTGGTTTATCAAATTGGTTGTTCACTAATATCGTGTGTAGATCCTTGTTTTACTATATATAAGTGGGGATTAAGGGGTATTTATTACACGTGATGTTTTATTTTTGATCATCATGTGAAACTCATACATATGCATATTAAAAGAACAAATGGGACATGGCTTTGTCAGACACAGTCATTGTTAATGTTTGGTGTGTAAAACATTTCTAGAGCTATTCTGCTGATTGTAGAAGAACAGCTGTTTGTTTGTGGCAAACGTATGTGCACTAAGTATTGGTTCATATGAGCCGCATCGTGAGAAAACCAAATTTTTGTCTATGCGAAAACAAAGGTGCAGCTCAGATTCGCAGTAACTATGAAGCTGATCAGTGCCTTTGTTTTCACTACTCGGATATTACAATTTCCCTTCTACTTTAATCCCAAATTTCAAGCTTCTAGCCCTTTTTTCTGACTGTACAGGCAGGTTTGTGTTGGACCCTATAAGAAACCCCGAAGACCGGTTTTCTCACGTCGTGGTTCATGTAATCTATCCACATCTCACAGATAAAAGTAACATTTGAGCCTTCAAGCGAAAAAGCTGTTACTGTAAGTTCGGAAATTTTTGCATGATTTTTATTTCGAGTATTTCCCATTTCCAAATTATTAGCGAGTTCTGAATTCGCAAGCATGTACTCTTGCAGTCTCTAAAGTCTATTGTAAGTACATGTATATATTAGCATTTTGAATTTAGGAGGCGATGAATTCTCTAAAATTAGCGAAAATTAAGTTCTCACGAATATTTCCGAACTTACTGTATTTAGGGTTTCCGATCAGAACTGACACAAACCAGCCAGTACAGTCACTGAAGCAAGCTAGAGGCTTGAAATTTCAGATTTAAGAAGCAGAGGGGTTATACTATATGTGTAGCAAAAACAAAGGCACTGATCAGCTGTGCATTACTGCACAGCAGAACTGCATCTTTGTTTTTGCATAGGCCAAAAAAAAAAAAAAAGTTTTCTTGTGTCGGCTCATGAGATAATTTCTCTAATTTTTCAGCAGAGCACAAATTGTCGTTATTTAACCTCCTCAAATTTCTTACACATGCCACGAATAATACCAAATATCTATAATCACAATGGTTCTGATAATTACCCAGATTTTGTGTTACGGACACATCATTTGAAAAAACCTGTTTTTTACATACATAAACAAAGACTGAGAATCTTTAAACCTTTTAGTTTGTTTCTATTTCAGTTTGGTTGATTTGTGTCACTCCTGGTCTGAAACACCAAAGATAGGTTTTTCATGTGAAACAGCTTATATGACCATAATTATTTGTTTTGACTTTGGCCAAAATGATAGATAACCAATTGTAGCTTACGAGGCCCCGAGGTTATAAAACGTTTTTCATGCTCAACTCAGCTGAGACTAAAATTTATCCTGCTCATAAATGTTAAAATGCCAACAATTGTTGGCATTTTAACATTTATGAGCAGGATAAATTACAGGCTTTGGAGTTCTAAACCTTCAATTTCAAGATATTTGGGGTATTTTGGTATTTATGAGCCGTTTAAATTTCATGCTCAGCTGAGGTGAGCTTGAAAAAAGTTTTATAACCTCGGGGCCTGGTAAAGTCTATTCCTCTTATCGAAGCGTTCTGTGATCAATCCTCACATCCATCGCATTTTCATGAAGATTTTGGTCATGAGAATATTACTTTGATCTTTCTTCTTCTATTACTGAATCAATAAAAGCTTTTGTCAGTATGTCTTGAAAAATTGAGTACTTAATGCTGGAAATGTACCTGTGGGGCAGATCCAAGATTTCTAGCGTAGGGGTCCAAATCTTGTAAAGGGGGTCGTTTTCTAAATTTGTATTGTTTGTCGAAGACATCTCAGATCATTTTTGACCTGCATCCGGGTTTTTTTCCATATGGAAGATGAAAAAGGCAACAAACTGCATCTCTTTAAAAAGTACTTTAAGATGATGTTTTTTTTTACTATACAAGTCATCATTGATCCTTATTGTTATTCATTTTAATCGCTTTTTGTGTGACGAAAGCTTTTGCAAAGAAAAATTAAAATAAAAAAATCTGTTTTATGATCCATGCAGGCCATCGTAGATAAGATGCGTTCGGATTTTTTCCATTGAATATAGGCGTGTTCGGATCAAAGGCTCTGCTTCACAGAACGAGTTGTTTCCGCCAGTAAGGGCTCACCGCACAATAACGATATTTTTACTACATTTTTTTTTTTTTTTTTTTTTTTTTTTTGCATCAGACTGATATCCAGGAATTTTGGGGTAGGTATATATGCATTAAAACTGTCAACGTTAAAACGAATAGGTAGTTTTTTTCACTGAGCGTTTAGCTGTCAGGCTAAGGTAGTGATGTCATTTCAACAACAGAGCAAACTAGTCTTGTGTCCGTCAAAGATGGATTTCAGTCCCAAAACTATATATCTTGTGCTTAGGTATCACTACTACATCACTGAGCTTCTATGCACTGTCAACAATTTATATTTTAGAATAAAGCATAAATAAAATGTACATCATGCTTGCAGAACAATATTAATCTTCGACAATTATCTTTTTTTAAAGATGTTTCTTGTTCCTATTGTTCTCAAAGTTATCATAGTAACTGAAATAATTTGGTAATAGAGGGGGGAGGGTTAAAGTGAGCCTCCTCTAAATCTGCCACTGAGCTTGCCAATGGAATAATGTGGTTTGGATTATTACATCCTTTATTTTTGCACATATTTTTTAAAAGTAGATGGTTTGTCTCATCTCTTTCAGGTGAGGTGTATGCTAAAATGATAGAAAGAAGAGCTCACCCATGTTCGTTTTGTGAGAAACAGTTTGATCGACTTTCAAAATTACAGAGAGAATACATACTGGAGAAAAACCTTACAGTTGTGAGATCTGTGGGAAATCTTTCAACCAGAAGGAAAGTCTTAAAACTCATAAGATGATTCATTTTAGTAGCTTCAGACAGTGATTCTTTGGTGATTTAACCATGGATTGTTATGTATCTGACTAGGATAACTTACGGAAAATATGTCAAGGAGAATCCATGTTGGAGAGAAGCCTTGAAAGTTGTGAGCCATGTGGGCAAAACTTTTAGTGGAATTACCATCTAGGACATGTACAATGAGTTCCACAGCCAACGCAACTCGTCATTTAATTGTTAATACCTTTTTTTTTAGTTTTAGTTGTTTAAGTCCAAATTCCGAATATATGTAGTCAAACCATTTTCAAAGACTCCCGGTGAAAATCAGCCGTCAGACTTTTTTCAGTCGCCTACAATTGCGTAAAAACTGGCAAAGGGGTCATTTTGAAAAATGAAGGAAATCAGCGATTTTAATGCATTTCTTGCTAATCTGTGCAAACCACCCTTATCTTAAGCAACGAAACACATTGAAAAACGACTATCCCATAGCAGCAATACACTTTATTCAATAGGGCTAGGTTGCCAACACAAAATAAAGCATATGGTTTACATTTGCATTGACATCGACCATGTGACCAAGTGACGTTGAACGCCTAAAAACAAGCATTTTTCGGGTACTGAAAATCAATGCCAGTTTCTGGCGTTCATCCATAGGTTTTAACACTTGTATTGCCATACACTCATCGAACGATCATCAGAGATTTGAATCATCTGAATTGTTATGAAAAATTTCTAGCCCGCACGCGCGGGGCACGGAAAAGGCATTTTTGTACCCTGGGGCATGTTCCCGCGCATGCGCACAAAAATATCAGATTTGATAACTCACAAAGATTTTCGAGCCATTTTAATGATGATAGGGCACAAAAGTTTTCTCATAATCGTCCAATTCGTAAGAAGAGAGAAACAGATAAAGTTGCGTTGGTTCTGGAACTCAGTATAGAATAACACATGATTTCAAGTTATAAAGGCTACATATTGTGCCTGTGTCTTGACTGTCATGATAAATTTTGTTAATGATAATGATAATGATAATAATAATAGTAATAAAATAATGTATTTTTTCTGTACATGATGTGAGGTGGCAACCATTTTGCTGATCTGTACCTTTGGTTTTGTTCATCTAGTTATCAAGCCCTCTCATCACGCAGTTGAATTCAGTTTATACATTGTGTCCTGATTTGTCCCCTCTATTCCTGGTCCAATGCCACATGTTGAAAAAACTGGAGAGAAACCTTACAGTTGTGAGGTCAGTTTGTATTCCTTCACAAAAAAATTCTCTTTAGCCCCATATTGCCATATCTTATAGGGTATGGGTATCTGGGGTATGGCCCATTCCCTTTCTCGTTAATATGTTCACTGCTCTTGAAGGATCTCAGTTTTGTTTTTATTTACATGCTCTTCAGCTTATTATAAAAAATGGCTAAAGAAATTCACCCTTTTGCATTTTGAAAGTAGGGACAGAAACTTTTGTCCACGTAGGGATTCTAGCGAAGAACCTCTTAATCTGCCACCAAGCTTGTCTAGGAATAGTGTGGTATGGATAATTTGAGCCCTGTCATGAGAAAACAGGATTTTTGCCTATGCGAAAACAAAGATGCAGATCAGCTATGCAGTAACTGCACAGCTGATCAGCGTCTTTGTTTTCGCTTCTAAGATAGTACAATTCCTTCTCTACCTCTTCCTAAAATTTCAATATTCTAACTTTCTTCTGATTCTGTACAGCCAGTTTGTGTCATACCTGGTCGGAAACCCTGAAGACCAGTTTTCACATGTAGAAAGGTACAAGTAGGCAAAGATCAGGAAAAGGCGCAGTCAGAAAAAGATTCCCACTCCAAAAACCGAGGTGGGAAAAAAACAAATTAACAATCAGGTACTTATACCATGAAACATATCGCAAGCCGAATGAGCAGCTATTTTCCCAATAGGTGGCCACTCAGTTACCTTAACTTAACTAAAAATATGAAAACATACATAAGGCGCCAACAGCACAAAAATTTTTTTAAACACCAAGACATAAAACAAAAAGAACCACCACAGAAGTATCGACTTGGAACGATCAGTAACACAAAGTTACTGGCGGGCTTAAACCGGTTTTACAGGTACCTACATGTAACCTCACCCTCAGCTTCTGCAGTGATTCATAACATTTAGTTAGTTCTTCGGTCCTCGTGGTGAATCTCTAACTAGTCAATGAATCATCAAGAACAAACAAATAAAACAAATAGAAAGTAGAAGATTGAAATTTCAGATTTAGAAATAAGAGGCATCATACTATCTATGGAGTGAAAACAAAGGAGCTGATCAGCTTTGCAGTTACTATACAGCTGATCTGTGCATTTGTTTTTGCCAATGCATATTGCCCATTTTTCTAGCTGGCTGATCAGTTAATATTCATCTTTCCATTTCTATCTATTCCAGTTCATAAACAGTCAGATGAAACAACCAGCAGTGACGGTGACATCAGGATCTTCTACCAGGCCCAACCTGAGTCCTGGCCCGACCCCACACTGAGCCCTAAAAAGGTGTTTCAATGCTACAGTGGTAAGATGTTTCCAAATAACTTTTGATTTCCCTGAACATGTACAATTTTACTTACTGGGATTAGCTAATGTAGGTATCTTCTATAGGCCCTCATCTACTTTCCCCATGTCTGCTTGATATATCCTTGACATTTTTAGATGTATACTTGGAATGTGAAAGTCACATGTACAGTTCTGTTTCAGTTCACCTGACCTTTAAGTGTACTAATGATACTGGCAACCAATTCAGATGAATAGGTACAAGTAGGCAAAGATCAGGAAAAGGCGCAATCAGAAAAAGATTCCCACTCCAAAAACCGAGGTGGGAAAAACCAAACTAACAGTCAGGTACTTATACCATGAAAACATATAAGCCGAATGAGCAGCTATTTTCCCAATAGGTGGCCACTCAGTTACCTCAACTTAACGAAAAATATGAAAACATACATAAGGCGCCAACAGCACAAAAAATTTTAAACACCTAGACATAAAACAAAAAGAACCACCACAGAAGTATCGCCTTGGAACGATCAGTAACACAAAGTTACTGGCGGGCTTAAACCGATTTTACATGGCCATAACCTCACCCTCAGCTTCCGCAGTGGTTCAGTGATATACAAGAAGTAAGAAAATTCATATTAAGAAAATACTATACATGGATACCACATATCTATGAAGCTCATTTCATCCTTTATTTTTGCACATGTTTAACATGGTTTGTCTTGTCTCTTTTAGGTAAGGTTCAAGAGAAAATGAAAAGAAGAAGAGGTTATTCTTGTTCGGTTTGTGAGAAACATTTCACTCGACTGTCAAATCTGAAGACACATGAGAGAATTCATACTGGAGAGAAACCTTTCTGTTGTGAGGTCTGTGGGAAAATCTTCAGTCGACTAGCAAATTTACAGAGGCATGGGATGATTCATACTGGAGAGCAACCTTACAGTTGTGAGATCTGTGGGAAATCATTCTCAAGGAAACACCATAGAAACGCTCACAAGATAGTTCATACATGAGACAAGCCTAACAGTCATGCAATTCAACTGGAATGAAAACCCTGAAGATCGTTCGACCCTCAACAAGAGAAATCTGGGCTTAGGGATTTCAGAACATGTCAAACACAAACCAGCCTGTGCAGCTTGAGAAGATGGCTAGAAGCTTGAAATATCAGAGTTAAAAAGAAGAAGAATTGCATACACACATAATTTAATGTACAGAATGCTTTTCAGCTGTTCATTTACTGCACAGCTGATCTGCATTTTTGTTCTCACTTAGGAAAAAATCTGGTTTTCTCATGACATGACTCAGATGATGAGTTTAGTTTCAAGCTTTAGTTTATGATTTTTGTGTTGTTTACTAAAATGTTGATATATAAATATAATATCTGACTTCGGTGTAACTCTGAATGATTTATAATCTTACATATTAACCCATTAGCCATGAATGGACTTTGCCATCATTATCATTTGGATGAGTCCACTTTCATTTTTAGGAGCTTCAGGTGTGGTTTTAAATTTTTATTCACTTTTTCATTAATTTTCTCTGAGCAAACAGAATAGCCCCAGATGGGATTTCGCAGAATCCCCATAAAAAGGACACTTGGCTTAAATAAGTTAAAAGAAAAATACATTTTTCTGAGAAACTACATAGCCAATCAAAACCAAATTTTATGTGAGAAGGTACAAGTAGGCAATGATCAGGAAATGGTGCAATCAGAAATTCCATCTCCATGAACCCAGGGGTGGGAAAAAGCTAAAATGACACTTAGGTACCACACCAAGAAAACACACAGCAAGCCAAGTGAACAGCTATTCCCCAATAGGCGGCCACTCAGTTGCCCAAACTAAACTAAAAATATGAAAATGTACAAGCCTGTTTGGGAGGGGGGAAAGAAAGTTTTATTATTAATCCAGGCCATATGATCAAGATCTGAGAAACCAGTGTCAAGGAGTCTTGGAAAAAATAATCAGGGAATCTAGGACATCACAGTTCATACAAATCATGACCATGGTTTGACCTTGACCTACTTGATGGCAAGGTCAGGTTTGGTCATATAGGCTTTTTTAATGGGAACAAATGTAAGCAATATATTTTCAGAAGCTTTTTTAACCTGTCCTAAAATTGATACATGCAGACAACTTAACTGAGATTATTAATATAATAAAGTTATGCAAATATTCAAGGTTGAGGTTATTTTTTTACCTTTGCCCAATGACCTTGGCCAAAGGTCACTATTCAAAGACAAAATCTCAGGTGAGCATTCTCATGACCATTGACCCTCTGGTATAAATTTATCATGATTTTCCCCTTTCTTTCAGGCTCATGCGCTGACATGCATATGCCAAGAAACAGAATTGTTCCATGCGGTTTCTGTGGCAAAAACTTCACTAGACTGTCAAATTTGAAGACACATCAGAGAATCCATACTGGAGAGAAACCTTACAGTTGTGAGATCTGTGGGAAATCATTCAGAATGAAACACCATCTAGAGAGACATAGGATTACACATGCTTTCATGATTACACTTGGGGTCGATAGCTCTACAGGACACCATTGATACACACAATATTAACATGTATTCATCTAGCCATAGAGAGATATAGGATTACACATGCTTTCACATTACGGAAACTTGCCCATGCTATGCATAGAGATTTTTTTCTCCTGTAAAAATCATAAATTTCATTGGAAAAAAATTGATATTTTTAAAATGTTTGCTCAAAACATTGATTGTGGGTACATGTTAATTAAAAATAATTGTTAAAGCCTTTGGAAGCAGTAAAAATACAAAGCTAGAAGATGGGCCATATTGTACAATTTCGGGTAATGAACCTTCATCAGTGACCCTTTATAAAACTGGCAGCGAAAGCCAGACATTTTGCTGCAATTTCAAGAATTTACATCTGTAATGTCTAAATCAAAGACTAAAATTCCCAAAGGGGCCAAATAATCAAAATACTGTTAAGAAGATGATTCTTAACATATAAAAATTTGAAATACTTTACATATTTCACTGATCTCAAAGGATCAAAAGAAAAATATAATCTGCACTATGGATGATGTACGGGGAGACTTTTTAGGGCCGCCACACGGCACAACACCAGCTGCAGTTATAGCAAATAAAAATAATTGTTAGATCCTTTGGAAGCAGTAAAAATACAAAGCTAGAAGATGGGCCATATTGTACAATTTCCAAAGGGGCCAAATAATCAAAATACTGTTAAGAAGATGATTCTAACATATAAAAATTTGAAATACTATACCTATTTCACTGATCTCAAAGGATCAAAAGAAAAATATAATCTGCACCTTGACGAGGCTGTTCTAACAAGTACCCACAATCAATGCTTTGAATCAAAAATAGGAAAAATAGGTATACCCCTGCAAACCCTAGTTTTTTCGATATAAAGTTGGAGTTTAAGGAGGTATACATTACATAGACATGTTATCCTGATTTCCAGAAAATTTCAACATCTCCCTGAAATAAACCAAGAATGTTCTTATATACTCTTCAAAATCTTCCCTAACATTACGAAAACATTCCCATGTAAATAATAAATTTTTCTATAGTTGTAAAAATTGAAAATTTTCTGCAGAAAAAGTTTGATATTTTTCTTATTTTTGCTCAAAACATAGATTGTTGGTACACGTTAGAACCGCCTCGCCGAGGCGATTCGAACGAGTACCCACAATCTATGATTTGGAGCAAAAATAAAGAAAATAGGTATACCCCTGCATACCCCAATTTTGCTGTACAAAAGTGGGGTTCAAGGGGGTATACATTACACGGACATGTTTTCGTGATGAATGAAAGAAATATCTCCCTGATAAGTCACTTTCAAACTCATCACATGTATGCTCATACTGCTGTTACTTTGAAAGTTAGTATGTTCAGAAATACTGTATGTGTTTATCACACTGGTCAACCCTAATGCTGATTTGGTGGATTTTACGCAAGTTTTATGGTGCTTAAAACTTGGGAGTGGTTCTATTTCGTCTATATTTGCATATAAACTCTATGGAAAAGCATGCCATATGCTAAAGGGACTGTAGAAATATGTATACTTTGTGAATATGCCGTGCAGCAGACGATTTTTGTAGGCATTGAAAAATACATTCTAGTACTGATCAAAGAGGTAGATGATTCAAACAAAATGACTTACCCTTAGGGTCGGTACTTGAAATCATCCTCAAATGCTTACATCAATCAGCAGGTGCATGTCTTATTCTTAAAACTAACATAAATCTATAGTCCCTTTGACATTTTGTATGTTTTTCTAATCAGCATCAACACGATTAAAACTGAGAAATCCAAAATTTATTTACTGGTCGCCACCATTTTTTGTGTCCAGTAAATCAGCGTAAATATCTGCAAACCGTCGTAAACACCGCAAATCAACGTATAGGTTGACCAGTGTGTTTATGTTCAATAAAGTATTTTGACTTGAAATTGACTGTACTTCACAAAAAGTACACAGATTTTCCAGCAGATGCATTTAGTTATGCAGGTAATGGAGTTTAGTTTAATACTATGTATTACATAACAGAAAAGCAATGGGTTTGGGCTACAAGTTCTCTCAACCTTAGTTACAGCCCTCCCCCTACAGCATATTTACATTGATCCACATGGCAACAACAGTTACAAATTGCAATCTTCATATTTACAAAAATAAACAAGGCAAAAAATATATAGGATAGGAATGGATAGGTAATGGAGTAACAAATGTAACAAAAATTAAGAGAAGATTGCACTTCATAATAAAAACATATCCATGAAATGTATGCCCCTCTAAACCTCACTTTTATATAGTGAAGTTGGGGTGTGCAGGGGTATACCTATTTTTCTTATTTTTGCTCCAAAACGTAGATTGTTGGTACTCTTAAGAACCGCCTCGGCGAGGCGGTTCTAATATGTACCCACAATCGGTAATGTATAACTTAGGGACTTTTCTTGAGGGACCAAAGGACCAGGGACCTGGTCCCTCAAGGACCAAGGGCTATAATTTAGGGACCAGGTAACAAAGGGACCAAATACAAAACGTGCATATAATGGCATATCTATATGCAATTAATTTGCAAGAGGCTATTTTGTGGACCAAAATCAGCCTGTGTCAGTCCCTGAGGGAGGTTTGTCTCTAGGCTGATTTTTTTCATTGATTTTGTATCTACTTTATTGATTTAACTATTTAAGTGTATAGTAAGATACGCCTGTTGGGAAAACCAAAGAATATAGAGAGAAATTAGCAAGAAAGAAATTTAAAAGAAAATTGGAAAAAAATAAGAAATGAAAAGAGAGGGAGAAGGAAAAATGAAATGAAAAATATAAAATTCAGCTATTAACATGAGTAAGATGCATTTTAAAAGAAGGAACACCAAGGAAAGGAAGAAAAACAGAAAAGTAAAAAAGAAAGAAAAGAGAAAAAAAAGAAAAAAGAAATAAAAAAAAAATAAAAAAATAAAAAAAAATAATAAAAAAAAATAAAAAATAAAAAAATAAATAGAATTATATTTTTATTAGCTTACACAGTGTTAGTTTCTGCAATAATATTTTATTATGAAAACTACCATGTCATTTTCTTGTATATTGTAAAAGTAATTCACCAACTTTGACATATGTTTATTGCTTCCAATAGACAGCGCCTCTATTGCTACTGTATGATTTTTGATAATCTCTTACATTCAACATAAGTCAGATAGCAAAGGAAGAAAACCAAAAGACAGAAAGAAAAATGAGCATAAATGATCTTGAGAGGGATGTAAAATTGAATAAAAATACCTCAAGATTCATTAAATCTTTTGAAAACCAGGTCCCTTTAATTTTATTGATTGAAAATGAAAACATCATGAAAATATCCATGAAGTATAACATAAACCCTAAATTATCAAAATTGTCATTTTCCCAATTTAAAATTAGAGATATCTAAAAAAATTATTAGTTATACTGATAAAGTAGATTCAAAATCAATGAGAAAATGTTTAAAAAATAATTGAACTCGCAAAATAAATCAGCCAAGTATAGGGAATAGAGACAAACCTCCCTCAGGGGCTGGCACAGGCTGATTTTGGTCCACACTATAGCTCATTGCAAATAAGATATGCCATAAATGCACATATTCTGTATTTGGTCCCCCTGTTAACTGGTCCCTAAATTATAGCCCTTGGTCCTTGAGGGTCCAGGTCCCTGGTCCCTTGGTCCCTCAAGAAAAGTCCCTAAATTATACATTACCCCCACAATCTATATTTTGAGCAAATATAAGAGAAATTTCAAAGATCTTCTCTGAAACCGCACCGCTTTGCCAATCATGTGAAGCATCCTTAGGAAGGGGGAATAAAAGTTTATACAAATGATCAAGGTCACATGTCCAAGATGGCCACCTTTGTTATATATAGCAAAAACCTTTAAAAATCTTCTTCTCCAGAACCAGAATGCCTATGATTTTGAAACTTGGCATGAAGCATGAGGGAGAGGAATATTATGGTGATATAAATTTACATGTTTATTGCCCTGGGGTGGGGGCAGACCAGCCCCTGGTGTCCAAATTTTTTCAGAATCCCAAATCTTCAGACAATAATCATGCTCATTTTGTTCAAGTTTTTCCATTCAAATGACATTTTAACAATTTTCCCATTCAAATGCATGGGCAACCTCATTGACCTTGCCATAAAATAGGTCAAGGTCATCCCAGGGTCATGATTTATATAAACTTTGTAGAGCTTCAAAAGATATTCTCTGAAACCACTTGGCCAAGAAAAGCCAAACTTTATGTAGAGCATCCTAAATGGAAGGGGGAACAAAAGTTTACATAAATGATCCAGTCCAAATGATCAAGATGGCTATATAAATAACAAAAACCTTCAAAATATCTTCTCCTCCTGAAGCAGAAGGCCTATGATTTTTAAACTTGGCATGAAGCATCAGGGAGAAGAGCCTGAGATGACCTTGACCTATTTTATGGATGCATTTGAATGGGGAAAAGTGGGCAGATGTCATTTAATAGCAGAAAAATTGCTGGGAATGAGCAAATGGACAGAATATTTTTGTTTATGAACAATTTTGGGCCTCAGGGGGTTGTCCGCCCCTGCCCCGGGGCTAGATACATGTATATAATTGTAATATTCAAACATCTTCTCTGAAACTGTTTGGCCAATACAAAGCCAAACTTAATATGGAGGATCCTTAGGAGGTGGGTAGTTGGTCAGTTGATTTCATGTTTTATGTCCCACTCAACAGCTAAGGGCATATGGAGACAGAACCTACTTTTAATTTAGTCTTATCTGAAAGACTGTAGAACCCTGGGATCAGGGGCGGCCCCCATGGTCGAGCGGTTAAGAGTGTTGTTTCTTAATCACTTGATCATCTTACCACTGCATCTGGTGTGGGTTCGAGCCCCGCTCTGGCCAAGTTCTGCTTGCGGGTGTGTCATGTGGTTTTCTTTGGGTTTTCCCGTTTTCGCCCCACCTACTGATTGGCCCGTCTCATATGAGCTGAAATAATCTTGAAAGGGACATAAAACCGAATAAAAAAAAAGAACCCTGGGATCAAAACCCAGGATCCTGAGGAGTAGCTTAACAAACATGCCTCAGAGGCTTTGGTTGCAACAGAATGTCCTACCAGAACAGTTGATAGTTATCTATTCGGGTCTTATATGAAAGATCTCAGGTGAGCATTTACAAGACCAATGGTAAACAAATACACCTCAACCTCTTTATAACACTATCGCTGGGGTCCAAGCCAATTTCAGTGTTAGCTATCCAATCTGTGTTATAACGAGAGTGAAATGTATAGACATATAGCAAAAATAGTCTAACTTGGGTCCAACAGTGATCAGTGTTGTATCCAAAACCGTGGAGTAACGAACCGTCTTATAAAGAGGTCCAGGTGTATCAGTTTGTAAGGTGAAACCAACAACTTGATCTGGGTTTCAGACCAAATCCTACACAAGCTGTCACACCGAGCCGGTTCTAACATGTACCCACAATCTGTTTTGAGCAAAAATAAGAAAAATATCAAAATTTTTTGCTGAATATAATTGAGCCGTAATGCAGTAAATACACAGCTGGCCAACACATTTCTTTTTTTTTTTCAATAGATAGGACAATCCCTTTTCTTCCCAGCAGGCACGTGATGTCAGAATGACGTCATATCAACGTCGATGCGTCATTCTGACGTCACGTGCCTGCTGGGTTCATACATGCACAATCTGAAAATTTAAGCTGCAGTGGACTCGACAATGGTGAATCACTAAGAGGTCAAACGCTATTATTCATTATACTTGGCCATGCAATAAACAGAGATTTTTTTGGGGGTGAAAAATTGAAATTTTTGTTGGAAAAATTTTGATATTTTTTCTTATTTTTGCTCAAAACATAGATTGTGGGTACAAGTTAGAACCGCCTCACCGAGGCGGTTCTAACGAGTACCCACAATCTACGTTTTGGAGCAAAAATAAGAAAACTAGGTATACCCCTGCATACCCCAGTTTTACTATATAAAAATGGGGTTTGCGGGGGTATTCATTGCACAGACATGTTTTCCTGATGTCAAAACATGACCATGGGAATGTTATTCTATTTGGTACTAAGAACATCTAAAATATCTCAGCTGATTTTAATTCTTTCAATTTCTTAATGGGAGATAACTGTTGATATGATACCTCTCGCATTAGACAATGGCGAACCAAACTTGACAATGGCGAATCAATTAGTCCAAAAGAAATTTACTATAGAAGGGTATTTTTGCACACAAATGGTGCCATCATCATGCGAAACTAAATGGTGTTCGATAACATTGTGTTTATTTGCTTTGGTGCTTTACATTCACAGTCAACAGCAAATCATTCCAAATCGAAAAGGTCATTTATACCGATTTAAGCATGTCTTATTGCTTTAACAAATCAATGTAAGCCTAAAATGGTTAAACCACCACTTGCATCAATATTAGTTACGCAATTGACCAAACCAAATTGTTACTTGGTGAGCCTTCCAAAGATAGATTATCAGTACTTGTGCACATTCTTTTCACTACACAAAGTATGATTTGCTATTGTCGAAGTTACATGTACATCTTTCCATCACGCTTATATTTACCTTCAGTGTCAAAACGTTTATCAACAACTGGCATCCTGCATAATTAGGGATATTTGGCATTAAATTAATGCAAAAATGGTCATAATCAAATGCTTAGAAACAAGGTTAGAAACACATTTTATCTGAACGTCACTTTTTGTGGCATCTTAGGTAAGGTGTAAAGCGTTTCAGCAATCCTGATTTTAATCTGGAGGAATTTTGACTCCATTCTGTTATCGAACCTCGAGGCTAAAATAGACGAAAGTAAATTACTGAGTCATATAACAGATGATATTTTGTCGAAGTTTCAAGAAATTCTGTAATATCTTTACGAGTGATTGGCCATTGTCGATGATTCTCCATTGTCGAGTTCATTGTACTATAGCTGTACAGCCATGCAATATACAGAGATTTTTTTAAGTTGTAAAAAATAAAAATTTTCATTAGAATTCTTTTGATACTTTTTGTTATTTTTGCTCAAAACATAGATTGTGGGTACACGTTAGAACCGCCTCGCCAAAATAGGTATACCCCTGCCTACCCCAGTTTTGCTATATAAAAGTGGGGTATAAGGGGGTATGCATTACACGGACATGTTTTCTTGATGTTAATGCAAAAATGGTCATAATCAAATGCTTAGAAACGGGGTTAGAAACACATTTTATCTGAACGTCACTTTTTGTGGCATCTTAGGGGTAAGGTGTAAGGTGACTCCATTCTTTTATCAAACCTCGAGGCTTGGACGAAAGTAAGTGACTGAGTTATATACTGTAAATCCGGAAATTTTCGCGAGAACTTAATTTTCGCTAATATTCGCGAAGTCTTTGCTTCGCGAAAATAAAGTTCTCGCTAATAAAGAATTACTATAAGCTTTATAGACTACACGAGTACTCGCTCGCGAATTCAAGAACTCGCTAATAATTCAGAAAACGAAAATTCGCGAAATAAAAGTCTCGCGAAAATTTCCGAATTTACAGTAATAAATAATATTTTGTCTAAGTTTCAAAAAATTCTGTAATATCTTTACGAGTGATTGGCCATTGTCGATGATTCTCCATTGGTGAGTTCATTGTACTATAGCTGTACAGCCTACAGTTAGCATTACGAAAAGTTGCCCATGCAATATACAGAGATTTTTTTAAGTTGTAAAAAATAAAAATTTTCATTAGAATTTTTTTGATACTTTTTGTTATTTTTGCTCAAAACATAGATTGTGGGTACACGTTAGAACTGCCTTGCCGAGGCGGTTCTAACGAGTACCCACAATCTATGTTTTGGAGCAAAAGTAACAAAAATAGGTATACCCCTGCGTACCCCAGTTTTGCTATATAGAAGTGGGGTATGAGGGGGTATTCATTGCACGGACATGTTTTCCTGACATGGTGTCAGAGGTTGTTGGGAATCCAGCATGTTCATTTATGTTTTTTCTCATTACGATAACATGCCCATGAGATATGCAGATTTTTTCAAAGTTATAAAAATTGAAAAATAGAGGCGGTTCTAACGAGTACCCACAATCTATGTTTTGGAGCAAAAATAAGAAAAATAGTTATACCCCTGCATACCCCAGTTTTACTATAGAAAAGTGGGGTTTAAGGGGGTTTCCACTGCACGGACATGTTTTTCTGATGTCAAGTGAAGACTCATTATTCCCTTCTTATTCCAGAAGCTGGCCCCCGGAGGAAAGCTGGTCCCCAGAAGAAAGCTGGCTCCCGGAGGAAAGCTGGCCCCAGGAAGAAGTACAGCTGCGATTTTTGTGGGTGGCGTGCTGAAAGTAATGCTAAAGTCATAATCCATGAGAGAAAACATACAGGAGAGAAACCTTATAATTGCGAGATCTGTGGGAAATCTTTTAGACAGAAACACCATATTACACGCCATAGGAAAACTCATGCTTTTATGATTGCGCATAACTTAAAAAGCTCTATAGGACACAATAGTGGAGGCACACAATATCAAGATCCAGAGTCCTTGCCCTAAGGTTATAAAACCTTTTTCATGCTCACTGAGCTAAGCATATTAATGTTCAATTCTTCATAAATGAGGAAATAAAAGCCTGTTCTTTATCCTGCTTATAAATGTTTAAATTCCAACAATTGTTGGCATTTCAATATTCATGAGCAGGATAAATTTTAGACTCAGCTGAGCTGAGCATGAAAAATGTTTTATAACCTCAGGGCCTGATTCTCACAACTATTCAGGGATTACGTAAAAACTTCACTTCTTTCAACATAAGGGCCCTAAAAACAGTTTGTTTTAAGGGTCATTATGTTGAAATAAGTGAAGTTTTTTACATAGTGAGACAAGATTCAAAGTACATGTATTACAAGATTTGACAGGTAATGAAACATCCAAACTCATTACGAAAACTTGCCCATGTAATAAACAGAGATTTTTTCAACTTCAAAAATTGCAAATTTTCAGCTGAAAAATTTGGATATTTTTCTTATTTTTGCTCAAAACATAGATTGTGGGTACACGTTAGAACCGCCTTGCCGAGGCTGTTCTAATGAGTACCCACAATCTATGTTTTGGAGCAAAAATAAGAAAAATAGGTATACCCCTGCATACCCCAGTTTTGCTATATAAAAGTGGGGTTTAAGGGGGTATACATTACACGGACATGTTTTCCTGATGATTTGACGGGAGTATGACATTACCTAATGAAACATCCAAACTGACCCTTGTATAAGGAGAAACATTTAAGAATTCATACTGGACAGAAACCTTACAGTTGAATCATGTGGATGGAGTTGTTCAAAATTAATGATGTCCTTAGTTAACGATCAGTTAAAATTTCAAATGGCAATTTTACAAATACACTGTTATTTTTTGTTGAAAAAATGATTCTTGTATTTTTTCAACAAAAACTAACTGTGCATTTGCGTTTGTAGTCGACATTTAATTAACAAATTGAAGTCTTAATGATGACCTTAACCCATATTTGACGAATGGATTTTCCCATCATTATCAATTGGATGAGTCCACATTCATTTTTAGGGGTGTTAGGAGTGAGTTTTAATTTTTATCATGTTTGTCGATGAAATTCCTCCAAGCAAACAGAATAGCCCCGGATGGGAGGCCGCGTTCTGCGGCGTCACATCCGGGGCTATTCTGTTTGCCATAAAAGGGACGCCAGGCTTTAATGAGTTAAGCTAACAATTTTTGAACAACTAGGCCCTGGAAAGGGTCAGGACACAAGAAGACCAGATTTTTTTTATTGGGAACGCAATGATGCAGATCAGCTGTGCCGTAACTGCACAGCCTCCTCAGTGTGTTTGTTCTCACTGATTACTTTGTAAATCCAAAATTTTATGTTCCTAGGTTTTTCTGAGATTGTACAGGCCCATTTGTGTACAGGCCCATTTGTGTTGGTTACTCTGAAGTCTGGTTTACTGGCACCTGTAATAACTTCCCCTTTAAACCTCACTTGTATATAGAAAAATTGGGGTTTACAGGGGTTATAGAAAAACTGGGGTTTACAGGGGTATATCTTATTTTCTTATTTTTGATCCTTAACATACATTGTGGGTACTCATTAGAGCCTCCTGGATGAGGCAGTTCTAATGTGTACCCACAATGTATGTTTTGAGCTCAAATATAAAAAATATCAAAATTTTTCTAATGAAAATTTTCAATTTTTACAACTTAAGAAAAATCTGTTTAAAACATGGGCACATTTTCGTAATGAGAGAAGCACAGAGACGAGTCAGAATAAATGATGACATTTCATGTGTACTGTTCGCCAGTAAAAGCCTATCAAAATACATTTACTTGTAACTGTATTTTCAAACTGATTATGTACATTGTAAATGAATGATTGTATACTTTATGATGTATTCATAATGTACATGTATTTATCATCTGTTTAACTTTGTGTTTTATTCACCAGTCATTTGTAACCACTGCTCCCCCACCTACGGGGAAGGGCTGGGATTATGACTGTACAACTTTCAGTGCCATGCTATAACCCCCACCCCAGGGGACAAACTGGAGGTCAAAACTTTGCTCTTTGCCCTACCCTTTGCAATAGAAAATCTCCCTAGTGTAAGGATCCTTTTGTCCAAACCCCATTGTTTCCCCTGCACTGCGGGGACACTCAGAAAGTAATTGCCCCGTCCTACCCCCCCCCCACTTCCCGGTAGGTGGAGGGGGGGCATGGTTACATATGACTGGTTCATTAGCCTTAGTTGCTAACTTTGGTGTGGTCTCCATGCAACTACTAACTGACCATTCTGATAACTGTTAAACTGCTTAGATTAGGTCTTAGACTGTCCAGGAAAAGTGGTTAAGGCAAACCATCCGAAGATAAAATGAGCCTCGTCGTAAGAAAACAGGTTTATTGCCTATGCGAAAACAAAGGCGCAGATCAGCTGTGCAGTAACTGCACCGCTGATCAGCGCCTTTGTTTTCGCTACACAGATAGTACGATTCCTCTTCTTCCTAAATCCGAAATTTTAAGCTTCTAGCCCTTTTCTGATACTGTACAGGCTGGTTTATGCCGGACCTGGTAGGAAACTCCGAAGAACGGTTTTCTCGCGTCATGGCTCAAATAGTTCTTTACGTGGACGACAGTTATTTTTTTATTGTTCACTTGGTAGGATATATTTCAAACACATTGTGGATGTTAAACTCTCCCAAATGTTGGATAGAAGTCACATAGAATGGAGACATGATCCCGCCATGACTATAGCTGTTAACTGGGATGTAAAGCAACAAATCAATCAACCAAAAATTTTCATAGTGGCCCCTGTGGCCAGGGGGTTAAGAGCGCCGTTTCTTAATTACTCGATCATCTCATGGCTGTGTCTGGTGTGGGTTCCAGCCCCGCTCTGGCCACATGTGAGACAAGCCAAGTTCTGCTTGTGGGTTTGCCAGGTGGTTCTTCTTTTCTCGGGGTTCTCTCGTTTTCGCCCACCTACTGATTGGCCCATCTTATATGAGCTGAAATAATCTTGTAAGGGACAATAAAACTAAATTAAAAAAAAAAAAACAAAAAAAAAAAAACTTTAAAAAAAAAAAAAAAAAAAAAAAAAAAAACTTTTTATAAATCCTACATATTTATCATAATATGAGCCGCCACATTAGAAAACCAACAACCTGCATATGCGAAAACAAAGGTGCAGATCAGCCATGCAATAACTGCACGGCTGATCTGCAGCTTTGTTTTTGCTACACAGATATTACAATCTCTATTCTACTTTAATCCCAAATTTCAAGCTCCTAGCCAGCTGCTGTGACTCTACAGGCCAGTTTGTGTCAGACCTTGTCTAACCCCCAAATTGTTTTTTTTTTTTTCATGCTTAGGTTCTTATTTTCTGTGTTTCAGGCCCCATTACAGGCATTGATGTGTTGGGAAGAAGAGTTCTTTGCTGTGGATTCTGTGGGAAACTTTTTGATCGACCCTCATATCTACAGAAGCATGTCAGAATTCATACAGGAGAGAAGCCTTACAATTGTGGGATATGTGGGAAATCATTCAGGCTGAAACACCATCTAGAGAGACACAGGATTACACATGATTTCAAGTTGTAGATAAAGGATTAAATACATAGAGGATATTCAAGTTTTTGGAGTGAATATGAGTTTTATTTCATTGAGTGAAGTGAAAAATTTTTATATTTCATGAGTGCCGAAGGCACGAATGAAATATATAATTTTTCACTTCACGAGATGAAATAAAAGTCATATTCACGACAAAAACTTGAATTTTCTTTTTATTATATTGCATGTAGTCATTGTAACGTTGCGCGCTAATGCATATGACGTCAAAATCTTAAATGACGTCATTACGTCACGTCATTACGTCGCTATTGTGTGTGAACGTTCATTGCGTCAACAATAGCATAGATGATAAAATTTAGTTATGTATAAGTTAGAAATGAAACGGTGGAATCGTAATTTGCGTATTCCCAAATCTTATATTTTCACATGTGAAAATATAACTTTTTTATATTTTCACATGTGAAAATATAACTTTTTCAAATATTGGTTATATTTAATACAGTCATATTTCTCTATATTTCCTCACTTGCCATATAATACATTGTAATACATGTCATAAGAACCAGAATAACACATTTTCAAGATCCAAGCGACAGGGGTAGAAAATATGTGATCATTAGTACATATGACTACACATAATTTCAAGATCAAGTGACTCAAGAATACACATTATTTCATAATCTATGAGACTATATGATCTTACAGTCTAAGAGACATGGGTATACACATGATTTTAAGCCATACAAGACAAGATTTTATTACACGTGATTACAAGATTTCATAATGGGAGATGTTTTATAGCCCATAGTTTCAAATTGTAATTGTCATAACATGATCTCAAGATCAGAGACAAATGATTGTGCTTGATTTTAAGATCACAGTACATGTATTAATACAGTATCAACAATTATCTCACATATTGATATTTACAGGGATGGTCTGTAGAAATTCAGCTGGCGGTCAATAAATAAATTTCAAGTTTTCATTTTCATTTACATAAATACTACCGAAATCAAAATACATACTTCAGAGAATTCTTAATCCAGTATATTCCCTCAAGCAGAAAACTGGTCATATCAAGCGTGTTATTTTTTCAAATTTCACCAAATTTCTAAAATAAACTCACAAGATCATAACTTGGCCTACGTTTTTTTTTTTTTTTTTTTTTTTTTGATAGCCAAGGTGTCCACAAACATTTCTGACATAGAGGCTTGAAATCTCAGCTTTGGAACGTATTGAGGATTCTGATTATACCTCCGGCATTTATGGCGACGGGTATATAGTTTTCGCTTTTCCGTTCGTCCGTTCGTATGTTCGTTAGTTAGTTCGTTAGTTAGTAGAATTTACGTCAAAGTTTTGGTCAAAGTTTCTTTAGAGGTGTATATCTTAGTAACTAGTCATCAGAAAGCATTCATATTTGGACCATAGGTACCCTGTAGGGTTTGCTTTGTTTCCATGAGTTCGGAACCCAGGGTCCATGCCCGGGGGTGGGGCTAGAGGTCAAAATCTAGGTCACCTTTAAAATGTGCTGTTTACAATGTTAATGTTTCTTATCTAAGTCCAAATCTTAACAAACAACTATAGGAATGTGTTCCTATTTAGGTATCCTGTAGGGTTTGTTTTTATTCTGTCTCGTAGAATCCTGGGTACTGTCCCCAGGGGTGGGGCTGGAGGTCAAAATCTAGAACATGTTTATAATATGAAAGTTACCATAATAAATTTTCTGTAAGTCAATATATTGACAACCACTTGTCAGTATGCATTCATACTTAGACCATAGGCACCATGTTAGGTTCAGACTTGTGTCCATGTGTGGGGGGTGGGGCTAGAGGTCAAAATCTAGAACTTCTTTAAAGACTTTTCTTTACAACCATGTTAATAAATCATTCATACTTGGACCATAGGTACTCTATTAGCTTTGCTTTGTTCCTTATGACATTAAACTCTAGGGTCCATGCCCAGTGTGGTGATAGAGGTCAAGATCTTGGACATCTTAAATTTTTATTTATTTTTTCATTATTATGATTAATGAAGAATGACATTCTGTTTTCCATCTAGGACCGAGGACCTGACCCTCAATGTCCGCGATCAAGTCCTAGATTGAGTGTACAAGTCAGCTCTGTATACTGTGCTAAAATAGATCTGCCATTCTACTACACTCCTCCCCACCCCCACCCCTTTGGTTGTAGGCAGTACTTTTTGCAAATGTAAATTTATAAGATGTGATTGTTGAGGGTGCTCTCATTGATTCAGGAATTGAGGTTCAATGGGTCAGGGGTGAGCATGTCTCGGTCGGGGGCCATGGGCTTCGGGTTGGGGGTTGGGGTGGGGGGCTACCAGCTGGGGGTATACGTGCCTCTCAATGCACTTTTTCTAGTTGCTCATGTATTTTTTTTAAATATATAAGTTGATCAGTTTGTTATGTAATGTCTTATCATTTTCAAAGTGGCTTAGTGATCAAGCTGCTGGTGTTCAAGGGCCTTTGGTTTGATCTTTAGCTTTTCCAGTCTTTCATATAAGACTTAGAACTTATCATAGCTGGTTGGCTGTTAAACTCCAAATCAACAAACAAATCAACTTGTAGGAGTGCAGCCAATCCATGGCGCAGGGAAAAAACTTGAAAGGATTTAGTCAGATGATTATTGTTATGCTTCAGATTAAATTGAAGACCTAGGGTAGCTAGGTGGGAATTTGGGCCACCGCCTATTGGGGTGTGGAGAAGTAGATGGACTGCTTGTGCCTAAGCTTTTCGCCCTGTGACAGATCCATACAGAGTTGGTTAAGAAGCAAATATTGCATATATTTGCTCTAAATGTGACTGATATTTCCATTTTTGTCAGACTTTTGTGTCCGAAAAAGTATTCTACACTTTCCCTTCTAACATTGATTTTTTTCTATTTCAGGTCTTCCACGACAAGACCATATACCAAATGAAACAATAACCCAGCATTCCTTTGGCCAGCCTGACACACCATGCATTCCCGTACCAGGCACACCGGATATCCTGATTCCTGGTACACACCAGCGGTACCGGAGATTAAATGTCTGCAATTTGTGTGGGAAAAGTTTCACAAGTAACTGGAAGCTACAAACACATTACAGAATACATACTGGAGAGAAACCTTACAGTTGTGAGATCTGTGGGAAGTCATTTAATCAGAAAGGGACTTTGAAGTCACACAGTTTGACACATAGATAGGGATTCTTCAAATTTAAGAATTAAGAGCAAACACGGCTGTGCTCATTATGCAAGATACATAAACTCCCTGTAGTTTTGATTAACACCCAGGAAGCGGTGGTCCATCCTGACATGACTGAAAATCTGTTGACCAGGATGGCTAACCACAGTTTACACAACATAAGTGTGTTTGTGGTTGTAATTTTGAAATCTGAGAGTTTGGAGTGAATTGGATCAAATTCTTGAAGTTCCAAAATCAGTTGAAAAATTCATATGTAGAAATTATCAATATGACTTTGTGTTGAACATGTGCAGTCACCTTACAATTTAATACTTTAAATCATTGTTGAATGAATAGATGATGTTTCACTCCTTTTGTACAACAATGAATTTAATCACCATTAGCCATGAATGTATGTTATATACTCAGAAGAAAAAAAAGTAACTTTTATTTGACGTAGAATCTCTTTATCTGTTTTAGCCTGCTGCATCCTTTCACATTGGTCCAGTTTGCTGAAAGGCATTTTCTTGCTGAATTTGATACAAAATTAAAGTCGCTGCACACTTCAAAGTACATGTAGTTACTGGCCTTTTAAGCAAACCATCCTTATTCGCCATATTGAAATGATGGCCATTTATTGATTTGGTTTTACATTTTACCATTGACAAAAAAAAAATCATTTGCAAGATTCTGCTGATGCAGCTGATTAAGACAAGACACATTTACTGACCAAAGTACTGGTCCATCTCAACTTGACTGAAAAATTGTTGACTGGGAGATTTCGGACAAAACAGTATTTCTAAAAGGGAAATTTCATGCTTGAAAAGTCATGTTTGTATCCGATTTACTGGTGTGTAAGCCCATTTAAACTGTGCATGTGATATCTCCCTGATTTCGGAGGGATCTCGCTATTTTAAGAAAATTCCCTTTTAGGAAGTTCAGAATTCTTGATTATTAAGCTAGTATTATTTATGTTTCTTTTCAGGGACCATCCGTCAAAACAGCAATCCAAGAGGTCAAAACATGCTCGTACCACCAAGTTCATATACATGTGATTTCTGCGGAAGATGGTTTGCAACCAATTGGAAGTTACAGACTCACCAAAGAACACATACTGGAGAGAAACCTTACAGTTGTGAAATCTGTGGGAAATCATTTGCTCAGAAGGGAAATATGAAAGTACACAGTCTAGCTCACATGTACAATAAACAGTAGACCTTTTTTCATATTCATGTGTTTATCCAATTATATCTGTAAAATGGATATTATGATATATTGAAAATACCTTTTTCTCATCAGTGGATACATACTAGGGAGAAACCGTACAGTTGTGAGAATTATGAGAAATCTTTCACACAGAAAGGAAATATAAAAGTATAAAGTCTACCTCAACAAATATCCAAGTCCATATTTCATAGTTTCACCCATTGTGCATATAGCAATGGGTAAATTTTACTCAGCTAATTCATAATGGAGAAAACCCTTACAGCTGTTCTTTTACACAGAAGGGAAATATGAAAGTACACAGTTTAGTTAATATGTACAGTAAAGAATATTTTTTGAAAAACATGTGACCAAACTTCGATGGAAATATTCAGAATCACAGCTATGACATGGGACAGATTAATATGTGGAACAGTGCCTTGTCTAACTTTCCTTTCTGAGAAATTTGCGATTTTATGAATTCTCTGTGGAAAACTGTTTGGTGCTGTTAAATCATTATAGACATAATAATGTACTCTCTCTTATCTTGAACATTTAATGGTATGGGGCTTCTCTCTCATTTATGTTAGATGAAATGCCCGTACTTCATGTATTTAATGTTAGGATGTAGCCCCAGTACGCCAATGAGATACCCCGCCCCCACACATGTCTATCACACCCCACCCCTACATGTCAATTACACATTTCGTAACAATTTGGTCATGAAAGTATCCCTTGTTATTCTTCTTCTGATGATTTAAGATGAGCAGTTGCCTGACTGACTGCTATCAATATGACATAAAGTGTGAATGTGACCTAGGAAAATAAAGAAGCAACTACCAAAATTATGAAAAGAAATGTTCTTCTTAAAATTTATTCATCGTACCATCAGAGAGCATTAGACCAGCCATAACTCCATTTGCAGTGAAATGAGTCGCATTGTGAAAAAACTGGATTTTTGTCTATGCAAAAACAAAGGCGCAGATCAGCTGTGCAGTAGCTGCACAGCTGATCAGCGCCTTTGTTTAGCTACTCGGACAGTACAATATCTCTTCTACTTATAGCCAAAATGTCAAGCCTCTAGCCTGCTTCTGTGACTTTACAGGCTGATTTTTGTTGTACATTGTCGGAAACCCCGAGGACCGGTTTTTCTCACATCGCGGCTCATATGATCTCTGACACCTAGTACGCGTGAAGATGACTTTGTGGATCAGAAATCCCTACAGAGTGAACCTATGGCACTGGATATGGCCTATTTTATGAATTACAAAAGCGAAAGTTTAGCAGTAACTGCACAGCTGATCAGTGCCTTTGTTTTCGCTACACTAATAGTATAATACCTCTTCTACGTATACTTAAATCCAAAATTTCAAGCTTCTGGCCTTTTTCTGAGACTGCACAGACCAGTTTATGTTGGACCTGGTCAGAAACCCCTAAGACCGATTTTTTTGCGTCACGGTTCAGTTATCTTTATTTTCCAGACACAAGGCACAGCTGTCATATCTGTTACAAGAGTTTCAGGACTAAATGGCATTTGGATACCCATTATCGTATACATACAGGAGACAAACCTTATAAATGTGCAACATGTGGAAAACGTTTTATACAGAAAGGACAACTGAAATCTCACATGCTTGTGCATTTCAAACCTGTATAGTGTAGACTAGCAGAATTCAAGAGGATATATAACTGAAGATAAACCTTATAAACGTGTTACTTGCGGAAAAAGTTTTGTCCAGAAATGGTAGCTGAAATCTCACATTCTTGTCCATTTCAAACCTATCTAGTGACAATGTTCAAATATAAATCATATGAAGTTTGTTCTTCGGGACCTAAATTGCCATAGGAAATGGAAATACAACTCCTTTCATTCGAGTTTGCCATTTGAGCATTATGTTCTGAAGATTTGGTGTGTTGTTTTTTCATGTTGTCCACAAAGACATCTGGATTGACATCAGGAAAACATGTCCGTGCAATGAATACCCCCTTAAACCCCACTTATATATAGCAAAACTGGGGTATGCAGGGGTATACCTATTTTTCTTATTTTTGCTCCAAAACATAGATTGTGGGTACTTGATAGAACCGCCTCGGCGAGGCGGTTCTAACGTGTACCCACAATCTATGTTTTGAGCAAAAATAAGAAAAATATCAACATTTTCCTGATGAAATTTTCAATTTTTACGGCTGAAAAAAATCTCTGTATATTGCATGGGCAAGTTTTCGTAATGATTAATCTGCTGACTTGAATGACAGTTTCAAACTAAATGACCTTCAAAACGGCAAACAAACTGAAGTGAAATTTTATCTTACTCAGTGGAAATTTGGATATGTAGATACTGATAGGTAACTGCTAAAATTGAAAAAAATTCTGCTTTTGTCCCTATCCAATTTCAAATGTGTGTTCTTAATACATGCTGTGTTATGTTGTGCAAAGAATTTTGAAATAAAAATGTGCTTTAACCAAACAATTACAATGTTTTTATTAGAATAAGTGACATCATTGCCTAAAGATAAATGCTGAACACCAGTCCTGGCACCTGCATTACAAAAACTCACTCATGCATTATACAGAGATATTTTTCAGAAGCAAAATTTGAAAATTTCATTGGAAATTGTTTATATTTTTCATATTTTAGCTCAAAACATAGATTGTGGGTAAACGTGTGAGTACCCACAATCTATGTTTTGAATCAAAAATAAGAAAATTTGTATACCCCAGTATACCCCAGTTTTGCTATATAAAAGTGGGGTTTACGGGGGTATAAACTTCATGGGCATGTTTTCCTGATGTGGGACACTGTTTCTATTCTAAAATAGAATAAAAAGTACCTGATTTACACACAAATTTCATTGACCTAAATGCTCAAGCGGCAAACTCGAGTGAAAGGAGCTGTCAACCTAAGTTATGTGAATTTTACTTTCACAAACTTACAAGCTGTGAAGACTTTAAATGTAGAGCCATATGAAATCTCATGTTTACCATACAATGCTGTTCTATAATTATATGAAGGGTTACTTTATGAGACACAGGCATGCATACTGGAGATGAACAATGATTTTTTTTAATTTTCTATATTTATACATACAGGAGAAAACCATTTTAGTTGTTAGGCCAAGGGAATGTTTTGTACAGTGGGGGCACATGTAATCCCATCTTTTTTCTACATTGAAAATCAATCAAGTATACATAGGTTGAAGTCAAAGGGGCTATTTAAACATTGAATAAAAGTGGAGTTAAATGACACTTTTGTGCATTTTCTTAAACATATGTTATATGAAGACCATACAGCTCTGTGACAATGAAAGTTGTTTTGTTGTGTCTTGCCCCTGCAATCTTATGGACATGTACTTGTTTATCCAAAATGTTTAAATTCATAAGTTTGTTAATCATCAACAACTACCATAAATATTGGATCTCTGCAATTCCCAGGGAAAAAATGAATAAATGGTTTTATTGAATGAATCTTTTTCTAACACACATGTACATGTATTTGCTTCAGGTGCTTTTCCACTCTCAGCAACACATCCAACACCTGGTAATTACACCTGCAATCTGTGCTTGAAGGTGTTCACAAGTCGATGGAAATTACAGACACATTACAGAATTCATACCGGAGAGAAACCTTACAGATGTGAGACTTGTGGGAAATCATTCAATGTGAAAGGAAATCTAAGGTCACACATGGCCACTCATTATAAACAGCCATGAAATCTTTTTCAATTGGATTCGGGCATAGGAAAGTCATAAACTAAAATACTATGGCGGTTTCATTGGAGATACTTTTTTCTAGATTGGATTACTGCTGTGGCCATTATGACCTTCACTTCATGTTGAAAAACTGCTGAGAGAGAGAAACATCAGTGATAGTGAGAAACCTTGATAGTGGACATGTCGAGACAATTCTCAACCAATATTCTTAATTGAAAGACATGATAAAACTAGGGAGTCTGCCTTCTTTGATAATTAGTATATTGAATGATTCAAAGGAGAATTGTGTTACATACTCGATTCAAATGTTGTTAAAATCATAAAAGGAGGATATCAAATTGTTAAAAATGATTTTTTTCACCATGATAATTCTTCGTGAACATCTGTAATATATCTGAAACATATCTGCAAATTATTAAAAGGAGATAATGAAAGCTGTGTGAGGAATTGATTTCACAAAGTATGCACTTTCAGCACTATGGCAAATATGTTAAATTAAGACTTAAAAGTCCCATTATAACTCTTGCAAATCTGACCCTTTGGTCCCTAAATTCATACCTCACATGTATTGTCTTTGCAAGTGTGGTGAAAAGGCATCACAGCATAAAATGCAGATTTAGCTAATCTTGAACTTTAGGAAAATATTAATCAGACTGTGACCTTTGATCTCAACAACACATGTTTCACATGGCTCTTTACTATTTGAAAAAGACTGAGTGACCTTTTTATTGCCTTTCTTTTTATCAAACTGAAACATTGTAGGCATTTTGTTATGTTAGAACTTCTAAGATTGACATAAAGTTGTTTCTTGTTTCTTACAATTGCTTTCTATTTCTAAAGAGATACCTTGTAAAGACAAGGAATGATCAGCAACTAGACTAAATGCAATCAGAATGTTGTTTGCCATAGAATTTTGTTTTTGTAACTGCAATGTTGATAAGGACTTACTACAGTCATTGTTCTTTATGCATCCATACAAAAGAAACCTTAAGGATGGCTCCAACCAGTCTCCATATGACCTTAGCTGTTTGTGGGATAATAAACCCTAATCAACCAACTATGACTCCAAGCAAATTTTTTGCTAATCGTGGCTATTTAAAAAATAGTTGCATAATACCAAAGCTTATTTTAAACACATCCTCTTTTGCTGATAGACTCTGGAGCAAGAGTTCAGATCAGAGACTTACACATATAGTCAAGGTACCTAGTGTCCTCATACTACTGGTTATGTGCCCAGGTATCATGCTCGCGATCTTACAAAAATGGATTGCTGCACAGATAAATTGCTTCAATCAGTCAAACAGTCAAGCATTACTGTAACTTTCCCCATCTCACTTCAACCAACACCATTCTTTGTAATTGCTGCTTTTGTTTCTAACATACTTAGTTTGCTTATTACAGGTTTTATGGAAGATAGAAGTCTCTTTGAACAACCGCAGGCACCTCAAGGACTAATCTATGCAGTGGATCCACTAATGACAACATCACAGACTGGTGGCAAAGTCCACAAATATGTTTGTTCTTTTTGTTCAAAACCTTTTCGCACCAAGTGGCATCTTGATACTCATGAGAGAATCCATACAGGAGAGAAGCCTTACAGTTGTAAAATCTGTGGGAAATCATTTAATGTGAAGGGAAATCTCAAGTCACATATGATTACACATATGCAACACTGAATTAAGTGTTCTTAATATAGGGATCAAATATGATTTTCCATTCATTAACATTTGCACATTTTCATACGTGTAAAAGCTTTCATTTTTATGCTCGTTCCGGGCGTAAAAGCCATGTATTAACAGCACGTTCGCACGTGACTTGCAATATTAATGCATGGCTTTCTCTTCATTAATAAACGGCTGTTAATACGTGTGACACGGGTATTTATGCAATAATTGAGAATAAAAATTGTAGTTTGTGTCCATTGCCAAATTGTGAAAAACTAGTCATCGTTAAAAACTCAAGAGCCTGCAAAACTTGCTGTAGAGTGATCTGCTATCAAATATGTAGCATTTAAAAAAAGAATCTTTAATGATTTTTAGAATTGAGAAGACATTTTTACAGCTTCAGGAAATTCTATATTTTGCATGGAAGTGTTTGCATAATATCATGGGAGAACTAAGTCATCTGGTCTGACACAACCTAAGGGGCCAAGCCACACTAAAACAGGTTGATGTGTCAAGAAAGTTGAGATATCAAAGGAATTGACCAGAAGTACCTTTACTACAAAGCTGAACCATGACATGCAAACATTGATAGTGACTGTATGACGTGTATTGAAGGACAGTTGAAGTCACACCAAAAGCTCTGTCATGTTAAATTCATCTATATGTAACCTTGCTGTACAAAATTAATGTAGTACATAGTAACTATCTCTTTTTGTGAAATCCTTTTGTTTTAATATCTACTTTTTAAACTTTGGAGTATGGTGGCTTTTAAACTTTGGAGTATGGTGGCTTTGTGGTAGAGGATCAGACGCTGAATTGAGAGGTCCAGAGTTTGAACCCCTCAGGTGCCATTTTGTTTTCTTGAGCAAGAGTCAGACTCATTAAAACATCATGGTTCTGGTTAATGGCTCATTATTTAGAAGGCTGAGACATTGTTGAATGGAATGTGAAACTGCAACAGCAAAAACAAAACAAAATGCCATACATGTTGAAACTGTCAGAAAGTTACCTAGAGATCATTTTCTTAAAAGAAAACTTGCTGGTATGATTTTTATCATGCCAAGATCCAGAAATTGGTCACAGTGAGGGACTTGGCTTCAAACGAGCAAGAGTTTTACCAAAGCTTACCAGTCAGAACCATTCTCCAGGAAAACCATTCTGGTTTCATGCAGGTCTTACCTTTTTGAATAAAAAAAATATTGTAGAAATGTTTATCTGTTTTGTCTCTATTAACACAGAACTTGTTATTTTTACTAACTTCAACATAGAATAGAATTTTTTTTGGTCCTTTGAGATCAGCGAGGATATTCTGAGAAATCTGAAATTTATTATCGGTTAATATTCATTTTCTTACCAATGTTTAATATATTTGGTCCCATTTAGATAATACTAGTCTTTGTATCGACTACCCTGTTGAAAGTTGCAAAATTTCAATAATTTTCTTTGGCTCCATGTTGCCAAATCAATAGTCGAACCGCGGTATGGCCCATTCCCTTTCTCATTAACGTTTTCACTGCTCTTAAAGGATCTCAGTTTTTAATTTTTATTTGCTATCACTGCAGCTGTTGTTGTGCCGTGTGGTGGCCCTAAAAAGTCTCCCCATACATCATCCATAGTGCAGGTTATATTTTCTTTTTGGTCCTTTGAGATCAGCAAGGATATTCTGAGAAATCAGAAATTTATTATTGGTTAAGATTCATTTTCATACCAATGTTTTATATATTTGGTCCCATTTGGATAATACTAGTCTTTGTATTGACTACCGGTACCCTTTTGAAAGTTGCAAAATTTCAATAATTTTCTTTGGCTCCATGTTGCCAAATCTAAAGGGTCACTGACGAGACTTTAATAGTCGAAACCGCGGTATGGCCCATTCCCTTTCTCATTAACGTTTTCACTGCTCTTAAAGGATCTCAGTTTTTAATTTTTATTTACATTTCAGCTGTGCCAGGACTTAGTCTTTTCTCCAGGGTGACTGTAGGGGAATTTCCTTCATCTCTCAGTGATGCAGCCAACATGGGAATTTCCAGCCAGATACAGGGAATTCCCAATCAGATACAAGAAACTCCCAACAAGACCGAGACTTCTAAAAATAGACATACTTGTGCAGTTTGTGGGAAAGGATTCCCATGCAGAGCAAAGTTGGAAATTCATGAGCGAATACATTCTGGTTATAAACCTTTTCAGTGCAGTCAGTGTTTTAAGAGATTTAATGAGAAAGGAAATCTAAAACAGCACATGTATACACACTTCAGGATGTGATTTTTCTGGACATTGACATGAATTTTTTGACTTTTTTCTTATTTTATGTATGAAATAGATTTAATGAGATTGTAAAACAAAAACAGAAGATTCACTATTTTTGTATGTGATGCAAGTTAAAATTCTAAACAAAACATAGATTGTAATAAATTTGTTTGAGTTTTGTGTATCAGTGACCCAAGCCCTTCCAATATACCTAGTACAGGACTAACTAGAAGCGAAATTTAAAATAATTCATTTACAATGTGATCTTAACTTCTATGAACCGCCCCTTATAGCATGTTACAATTAACATGATAAATATTTCTTATTTTATGTTTCAGTTACCCAGGGTCTAACTCTTCCCTCCAGAATGCCTACAAGAGAATTTACTTAATCTCCCTGTGATACAACCAACATAGGAATTCCCACCCAGTACCAGGAAATCCCGAACCAGATCAAATCATCCAACACTAGACACATATGTGTGATTTGTGGAAAAAAATTCCCATGCAGAGCAAAACTGGAGATTCATGTGCGAACACACACAGGAGCTAAGCCTTTTAAGTGTACTGAATGTTCTAAGAGGTTCAGTGAGAAGGGAAATCTAAAAAAGCACATGTATATACATTTTAGGAAGTGACATATGAAACTGAACAAAAAAAATTGAAATACATGTAATAAAAAGTGTGATTATGTAACCGGGCGGTTTAAGGCTACATTTACAGTTAAATTATATTTCATTTTAATCACATCTGGGTGGGGAATTAGACTCAAGTCCATTTCTCTATTCTTCAATTTTAATTTGTATTTTCTTTTTCTTTTTCTTCATGTTTACTGTTCAACAAGTCCACCTGGCATCAATCACTTAATAACACAAACAAAGTCACATCTTTCATATTTAAGCCTCAAAGTCAACTTTATATTTTATTTCTTTTCATTTTGCCATTTGCTTATTCTTATCATCTAATCAATCCTTATCATTGTATGCCTAAAACTCAACTGATTTGCCCCCAAAATTCAAAATTCAAAGCTTCCCTCCTTCCAGCCTCATTCTCATAATTTTCCCAGAATTCCCCTTTGATTCATTATCAATCTTCCAATCAAATTCTTTCTTACAATTGTAACACTAGGTGGCATCACTATCAACCCATAGTTTTAGGAGATGTCCAAATATGGGAGACCCCTACAGCTGATAAGCCAGACAGAGGCTATCACCTAATTACCCCATGATCAACAGGTAGCAAAATTTTCCACCAGCTGCCTGCAGTTCCAGGACCCCCCAACCAAGCAATCTCCCAGAGGTGTAATGAAATTGCTTATCTAAGACTTTGAAACTAACACATATTAATTAATTCTAAAGCAAAATTCTATGACAATATAAAAGATAAAAAATGACTGCTAGAAGAATTTTAGAATAAAATGAAATGTCCTTTAAATTCAATACATATTCTAATTAAAACAATTATTAGTTTAATTAGCTGGGTGACACATGCTCCTCATCCAATTAAATTTGCTCCTGCAAATTGCAACCATATTTTGCATATGCATAAACTTGGACATGGCAACTCTGTAATGACATTGACTGTGTGACTCCCTTGCAGTGTCCAAATATTCTGTCATAAAGCAACAAAAACAATTATGAATACATGTAGTTACTTCAGAAATACGCCAGCTAGGTGGAAAGCAATATAACAACAATATGCATGCACAATAATAAACGAAATACATGTATGCAGAAACTTGTAAAGTTTAAATTGTAACCAGTCCATTTTCAAAACTCAAACGATATGATTCTACCTCCACATAATTTTTTTTTTTTAGTTATGTCTCTTTAATTTGCATAAAACAAAAGTTTTCTTGAAAATGATTTCTGTAAGTGTGACCATCAGTTTGAGAGAGCCAGGTACCAGACTATTTCCTCAAATCTGTTCCTCCTTCCTATTTACTCAAATTTGCCCATTTTTAGCTATCCAAACTGCAGAGAGGGTACAATATACAAATGCAACACTCCTGTATTATGATATTTAATGTTGCAACATATCATTAACTGCCGACTACCCAATTTTTCTCCTTTCTACTGCACATTTACTTAGTTCACCAAAAATCATATACTCCTAAGACCAGTTCTTGTATTTGTTTCCTCCTCTACCCCATATTTACCAAGATGCAGATTTTACCTGTCAAAAACCCTTAAATTAATGACCAAAATCTCTTTGCATCAGGTTAGTTTATTTTCTGTCCACTAATACAATCCTACTTCACGGATTTATATTGCAGCAGAACCACTAAAAAGGATCTTTAATCATATGACACACTCCTACTTCACGGAATTATATCATTGACGCAACCCTACCACCATTGACTATTATCATCTGATACACTCCTACTTCACGGAATTATATCACGCCTGACACAGTCCCCAGGAACTATCACAGTCATACAGCATATCTCGATTAAAGGTTTACATCTGCATAATTCATTACTCATAAATCATAATTACAAGATAGGTCAATGTCAAGATCACCATATGCATGCTTAGTATTTCCCACCCCCATGTTAATAATGCCCAAATAAGCCTTCGAAGGATTTAATTTAAATTAATATACTAAGGATTCTCTTGTGACTAACCTAGCTTAGAAATTAACTATCTAAAAAGTAATTGAATGCGTGAAAGAACCTTGCAAGTGCTGAGGGTACCATATTTTATCATTTGTTCTTATAGTGTGCATTGCATGTTTTCTCAATTTATTTCTTATTCTCTCTGACCATTTGGCTATATTACCTCTCTCTTCACTGACATAACTAAATTTTAGACCTTGAATTTATGTATCATGTCACAGAGATCTGCCGGCTCACTGACCTTGGCCGACTATAAACACTAATAACCCCTATATCCTTTAAATTTTAATTTTTACTATTTAGTATACTACCTTTTAAACTATTTTAATTTTCTGCTGAAAAATCATATTTAAATTTACACTTTTTACGCCCTACCCAATTTTGAATTTGATTAATTCATGTGTTTAAACCAACAGTCCCTTGCAAAATGTGATTTGCGGTGATAAATAAAACACCTTTTAACCTGGTACCTGTTTTTCTCAAAAGACTGAAAATCGCACTTACCACTCTCTGTGTCCTGTCCCTGAATCTTAAGTTCCATAACACATAGAACATTCACATCGGTTTCAAACGATTGTCCCATTCTAGCATATTTGCTAACTTCACTGAGTGTCTTTGCCTCTTTTTGGGCCACAAATTTCATGACAGAAAGATCAAGTCCCTGATAGATTTGGTCCACAATCTCCTGCTCACTCTTCTTAATGTCATTCTCTTCTTAATGTCATTACCCGCCCGAATCACTTTCTCGATGTAGTTGTCTGTTGACTCTCCTTTCCGCTGCACCAGTCCTCTGAAACGACTCACATTCACCACTCTGTCCAACTCACTAGGTAGAAATCTGTCCCTGAACGCCTTTGTCAACAACCCATAGTTTCCTTGCACATCCTCAGTTAGCGTGTGATACCACAATTCAGCTTGACCCTCCAGTAACAAGAACAGCTGAACACACCTGTCTTCATTTTTGACTTTCCACAGTTTCATGACCTGTTCAAATTTTAACAACCAAAACTTTGCACTTTCACAAATTGTTCCACTAAATGTTGGAATTTTAACTCCAGAATTTGAATTTTCTGACGCCATTGTTAATCACTGAATTTTACCTCACTGTCCAATTAATTCCACCTTGGGATCGTTTTTGCGGATTTTAGATTTTTCCGTACCCGAATCCTCGCACCATTTGTAACCGGGCGGTTTAAGGCTACATTTACAGTTTAATTATATTTCATTTTAATCACATCTGGGTGGGGAATTAGACTCAAGTCCATTTCTCTATTCTTCAATTTTAATTTGTATTTTCTTTTTCTTTTTCTTCATGTTTACTGTTCAACAAGTCCACCTGGCATCAATCACTTAATAACACAAACAAAGTCACATCTTTCATATTTAAGCCTCAAAGTCAACTTTATATTTTATTTCTTTTCATTTTGCCATTTGCTTATTCTTATCATCTAATCAATCCTTATCATTGTATGCCTAAAACTCAACTGATTTGCCCCCAAAATTCAAAATTCAAAGCTTCCCTCCTTCCAGCCTCATTCTCATAATTTTCCCAGAATTCCCCTTTGATTCATTATCAATCTTCCAATCAAATTCTTTCTTACAATTGTAACACTAGGTGGCATCACTATCAACCCATAGTTTTAGGAGGTGTCCTGCAAATATGGGAGACCCCTACAGCTGATAAGCCAGACAGAGGCTATCACCTAATTACCCCATGATCAACAGGTAGCAAAATTTTCCACCAGCTGCCTGCAGTTCCAGGACCCCCCAACCAAGCAATCTCCCAGAGGTGTAATGAAATTGCTTATCTAAGACTTTGAAACTAACACATATTAATTAATTCTAAAGCAAAATTCTATGACAATATAAAAGATAAAAAATGACTGCTAGAAGAATTTTAGAATAAAATGAAATGTCCTTTAAATTCAATACATATTCTAATTAAAACAATTATTAGTTTAATTAGCTGGGTGACAATTATCTCAGTATTTGGTTTGAATCTGAGATTTAATGGGAATTGAATTAAATGTATAAAGCAGCATATTTCATATTCTAATTAAGTGATTTTATGTGAAAACTTGAACAGATATTTCTTTCATACATGTATTTTGCTAAAAAAAAATATATTTTGAATAACCACAAAATTGTGATAATTAGTAACAACAACCAGGGCCTCGAGAGCATACTGGATAACACACTTGCTTGTCACCTCTGCAGTCTGGGTTCAAGTCTGGGTCAAGGCATATGGCAGGGTATTGGTCTTCTGTCTAAGGTTGGTGGTTTTCATGGAATTCTAAGGCTGACCACATATTTGTTTGACCACATGATGCCAAAATCCATACCTTCAAGAAAGTGTATAGAAGTTCTATGAGCATTCTGTGTAATTGAAATAAAATATATTATGTTTTAACAACAATGTGTGCATGTATACACTTAAGGAAGTATAATACCCTTTTAGTGAAACTGAAATGAAAGGAAATAGAGTAATGTGTTTTTGCTGAAAACATAGGTTATATACACTTATCATACTTTAACCGGTACCCACACAAATTAAGCCAGTACCAAGAGATCAAGTTGGCTTAGGGGTAGAGTACAGGTCCAGAGGTTATAAAACTTTTTTTCACGCTCAACTCAGCTGAGACTAAAATTTATCCTGCTCATAAATATTAAAATGCCAACAATTGTTGGCATTTTAACATTTATGAGCAGGATAAATTATTACTTTTTGAGTTTTGTACCTGAATTTTCCACAATTTTTGACTATTTCAACACTTATGAGCAGCTGAAATTTCATGCTCAGCTGAGCTGAGCTTGAAAAAGGTTTAATAACCTTGAGGCCAGGACTCTGGCATGAGATGTCTCAGGTTTGATACCTATCTTCACCATGTACTGTCTTGAGCGTTCATGCACTTTAAGCTTGTCACAGTACTGATCAAAACCCAGGAAGTGGTTGCTTTGTCCCGACAGTGGGCAACATGAAGGACAAAAAATTATTCACTTGAATGTTAAACCCAAGCTAAAACAAACCAAAGTAACATGTACCATCATCCCATGTGTAAAAAGTGGATTTTACATGTTATACATGATTGCATGTTTTTGAAGAGTGTGAGATGTTTAACTACACTTGTATACAGATTTTTTATGAAATTGTACAAAAAGAAGAAATAAAACAGAAAAGTGCAATACTTAAATATTTTTGCTCAAACAACCTTGTGAGTATGGTACATTTTAGAGAGCTACCAATAGTGTTTAATGAAGGCATTTTAACAAATACCAACGAACAGTTATACCTTCTGGAATCAGAGGAAGCTTCAGTCTTAAACATCATGATAACATGTCCGTGAAATGTATACCCCCTCATACCCCACTTGTATATATAGTAAAACTGGAGTATATCTATTTTTCTTATTCTTGTTCCAAAACATAGATTGTGGGTATTCATTAGAACTGCCTCAGTGAGGCGGTTCTAATATGTACCAACAATCAATGTTTTGAGCATAAATATTAAAGATATTGATTGGATATTAATTTCCAATGAAGTTTTCAATTTTTACGCCTGAGCAGAATTAAATAGATTCCTGAAACTAACTTGGCATGGAAAGCAGATCCCTGTCTTCATGTGTGAAAACCCTGTCTTTTGCTATAATTATGAGAATTGAAAGTAAATAAAATATAAAAGTTTGATTATTGGAAGCAGTAAAAACATTCAAAGGGAGAAAGTATGGACTATATTGCATAGATCTCATGCATAAGCCGTGCCAATGTTTTGTTATATAGTAAGATAATGAAATCCTTTAGTTTCTCATGTAGGTTAGTGAGATATTCAGACATGTTTCAGGCACTGTAGACTCATATTAACATTTTTCCTTTCATTTCAGATATGGTTCAACAATTATCCTCCAAGATATACCCATTCAAAGGGATACCATTGCAGGACATTGGTAGGAAATCTTACGACTGTGACATTTGTGGCAAGAAGCTGGCTGCGCCTTCTCATCTGTCTCTACACTACAGACGACACACTGGGGATAGGCCTTTTGAATGTCAACAGTGTGATCAGAAGTTTACCCACAAGAGTAACTTAAAGAGGCATTTAAAAACGGTTCATAGTATGAACTTTGCAGATTGACTAGGATTTTACTCATAAAAGTAACTATGGAGTAGGTTACATATTTCATTGACATTTGAATGTCAACAGTGTGACGAGAAATTTACTCAGAGTAACTTGAAGAGTTTACATGGTTTTACCTATGGAGTGTAGCTAAGGCTGACTTGAATGTTAACAGTGTGACCAGAAGTTTACTCAGAAGAGTAACTTGAAGAGACATATGAAGAGTTAAACTTTGGAGAGTGATCAGAATGTTTTAACAAAAGTAAATTAAATAGTAATTTGAATACTATAAATGGTTTTAATCACTTTTACTTGATTGTCAGCATTGTGACCAGAAGTTTACAAGAGACAAATGAAGAATTTAAATGGTCTTAATTTTGGAGAACAGCAAAGGTTTACTTGAATGTCAACAGTGTGACCAGAAGTTTACTTATCAGCATAATTTAAAACGACATTTGAAAACTGTGCAAGGGATAAACTTCTGAGAGTAGTACTTGTAAGTGATTATATTTAAATGCAATACAACATTGGATACACAGACTCTCAAAAAGAAAAGTGGAACAAAGGATTTCACTGCAAATGTTCATCTTTTGTTGTTTCAGTGAATAGATGATAAACCATGTTAAATGTGTTTTCTGAAGTTTTTCCATCTCCATTTTATTATATATACGATGAATATATAGATAATTTGAGTGAAACATATCTAAGGATACGCTAACATGTACTGATGCAAGGTCCCTATTGATGTTTTGAGCAAAATTATAAAACCAATACCCCATTCAAAGTGGGACTAGTGAGGGTATTCTTACAAGAACATTTTTGAAGAGGACTTTATTTTTTCAGCTACACCGAAGTCAAAAGCAGAAAGAATGAAAACATACAGAGCTAAAAAGAAGGCCGAGTTAGGAGATGATTGGCTGATGCAAGAAAGGCAAAGAGTAAAGCGGTATTACAAATGTACCAAAGATCTTAATAGGGCTGAAAAACAGCAGAGAAGGGAAAAAGTGAGACTGTCAGTTCAAAGGCATAGACAGAAACGGAAAGTTTCAGGCTCTGATAAGGTCGAGACACAGGGTTCATTCAAAATTAAGGAAGAGGAGCACAGTATTTTCTAGAACAACAAGTGACACACAAATGAGCCACCACATGGGAAAACCAACAATCTGCATAGGCGAAAACAAAGGCTCAGATCAGCTTCGCAGTGACTGCGAAGCTGATCAGCGCCTTTGTTTTCGCTACTCGGATAGTACAATTCCTGTTCTACTTAAATCTGAAATTTCAAGCTTCTAGCTCTTTTCTGTAACTGTACAGGTTGGTTTGTGTCGGACCTGTTCGGAAACCACATTGTTGGTTTTCCCACAAGGTTGCTCAAATTATAAGGGACAATCATACTGAATTTGTCAACTTATCATCATGAAAACATGTCCATGCAATGAATACCCCCCTGAGCCCCACTTTTATATAGTGAAACTGGGGTATGCAGGGGTATACCTATTTTTCTTATTTTTGCTCCAAAACATAGATTGTGGGTACTCGTTAGAACCGCCTCGCCCTCGGCGAGGCGGTTCTAACATGTACCCACAATCTATGTTTTGAGCAAAAATAAGAAAAATATCAAAATTTTTCAGCTGAAAATTTTCAATTTTTAAAGTTAAAAAAATCTCTGTATATTGCATGGGCAAGTTTTCGTAATGTAAATAACAAGAACGTCCAGGAATTGATACAAAAACAATGCCAAGAAACATTTGAGCCGCAACATCAGAAAACTGGTCTTCGGGGGTTCTGACCGGGTCTGACACAAACCAGTTTTTACAGTCACAGAAGAAAGCTAGAATCTTGAAGTTTCAGATTTAAGAAGAGGAAGGACTGTACTATCTCTGAAGCGTAAACAAAGGCGCTGATCAGCTATGCAGTTACTGCACAGCTGATCTGCGCCTTTGTTTTCTCATATGCAAAAATCTGTTTTTTCTTATGACACGGCTCATTTAAGAAGTTTAACTTCAGTGGTATAAGTTGTGGGGTGTAGTCAGTGGTGTTAGAAGACATTTACTCAAAAGAACAATAAAATATTTGTGGGCTTCAGGACCGGTGCACATGGTCGAAATATTGAAGAGTTGTCAATTGTATTACCAGAAGGCTTTTCACTGAAGGAACTTAAAATGTAATTTAAGATTTCAACTTTAAATTTAGTTATCAGTGGTTCTACGAAATGAGCCGTGATGCCAGAAAACAAGTCTGAGCTTTCCGACCTGGTCCAACACAAATCGGTCTTTGCAGTCATAGAAGCAGACCAGAAGCTTGAAAGTTTGAAAACAGTTACTGCACGGTGGATCTGCACCTTTGTTTTCGCATAGGCAAAAATCAGGTTTTCTCATGACAGGGCTGAAATGTCTCTCTTAAGTATGAATGAAGGAGACATTTACACTGACTAATCAATGTTCCAATGGTGTGAGCACGAAGTTTACTAGTGAGGAGTTTAAAGAGACATTAGAGAGATTCAGTTAGAAAAACAGACATTTATGGGTACATGTATGTGTAGGGCAATTATTACCAAATATGCAATCATTTAAGAATAGTATATACAATTGAGAGTCACTGGCTGTATCTTCAGAATTGACATTTACCAGTAATGTACACACAACATGATTGTAAGCTACGAACTTAACATGTGCATGTTTAAATGTTTTCTAAAACATTTTCAACACTCCTCTTGCCACTGTACATTGTACTTCTGAATAAACCTACAAGTTTCTTTTTTTTTTGTCACTTTCTACCATCAAATACTGCACCACCGAAGGACGAACATATAACATTACATGAAGAATGATTTATTGTAGCTTGATTATCTGAATGTGAAAATTGGCAACAACCAGGCACTGGTTCAGTCATAAGCACAAAAACACCTCCAAACAGAAAACAACTAAAGTGACAAATGAGCCGCCTCATGGGAAAACCAACAATCTACATATGCGAAAACAAAGACACAGATCAGCTTCGCGGTAACTGCGAAGCTGACCAGCGCCTTTGTTTTTGCTACACGGATAGTACACTGCCTCTTCTTTTTAAATCCGAAACTTCAAGCTTCTAGCCTGCTTCAGTGATTGTACAGCCTGATTTGTGTTGGACCTGTTCGGAAACCACGTTGTTTATCCCACGAGGCGGCCCAAATATGAGCCATGACAAGAGATTAAGAGAAAAACGTGCTTCAGGCTTTCTGACAAGGTCTGACACGATCCGGCCTGTACAGTCATAGAAGCAGCTAGAGGCTTATAATTTTCAATATAAGTAGAATAGAAATGATACTACCCGTGTAGCAAAAACAAAGGCGCTGCACCTTTGTTTTCACGTAGGCAAAAATCTGTTTTTCTCATGAATCATGATGCTGCTCATATGTCTGATTTGATAAATCGTAGATCTAGGGAACCAAACAAATGGTAGACCGAAGGAGCAGCTATTTCCCAAAAGGTGGTGAAGTTTTGTGTTGGTCCATGTGTGGTGTTAAATCATTTTTTTTAATTCAAATAAAATAAAAAAGGTAGCAGATCCTTTGGAAGTGAGGAAAACATTCAAAGTGAGGTTTTATGCGCCATGTCTGTTGCACAATTTCAGGTAATGAACCATCATCAAATCTCCGAAAATGGCAGGCCCCCGCCTATTGGGGCCTATGAGAAGTAGATGGACTGCTTGAGTCTCATGGTAAAGCATCTAAACTACTGACCGACCATCTGATAACTGGTATACCGCTCAAGTCTGAGCCTGCCCAGGAAAAGTGGTTTGGTCACACCATCCATAAATATAAGGCCGACCATAAAAATTGTTGGTTTGCTGTGCTCCTACCTACCCGCCAAAATTGGTCCTACCCAAAAAATTTTATGGCCATTTTGAGGAAAATCTTATTTTTTTTTTCAAAAATCTAAAAACAATGATTCATTTTTACAAAATTATTCTTTCCAAAACCTTTTTTATGTTCTGACAATGTTTTATTATACTGTCTTAACTTCAATATATCCTATTTTGAACCATATACATCTACTAATATAGCAAATTATAAAGATATTTTTCTGGTTCCAAAAAAAAAAAAATGACCTACCTACCTACCCACACTAAAATTGATGGGTAGGCGCACAGCAAACAAAGAATCATTTAAGGATGGCCTAAACAGTATTGGTTGGCTTGGGTGGTTATTGTAGAATTTATGAGGTACATTTTGGGTGTCATGGCATCCTAATGTTGGGTAAAAGTCTGACAAAATGGAGGCAGCGTCCTGACATGATCATTGCTAGTCACCGTAAGTGACTAAATTTGGGACGTAAAGCATCAGTGCAAACAAACAAAAAGAATAGAATCAGCCTTGTCTTTTGTCAGTTTTTCCATGGCAATGGACAACAATTAAACAGGACCCAGTTGTTCAAAACTAACGACGTCGTTAGTTAACATTTCGTTAAAATTTCAAACATTAACATTACAAATACACTGTTATTTTTTGTTGAAAAAATGTGAGAATCCTTTGCAGTGCAAAGGATTCTCACATTTTTTCAACAAAAAATAACAGTGTATTTGTTACTTTAGCTGATGTTTGCTTACCAAATTTATGTCTTAACGATATCGTTAAGCTAACGATGCTTTGAACAACTGGGTCCAGGACTTTGAGTTTATATTGTGTATTACCATTTCACATTTTCTAGGGTTCCATTGAAGGTTATAATTCAGTATACATATATGAGCCGCCTCGTGGGAAAACCAACGATGTGGTTTCCGAACAGGTCCAACACAAACCGGCCTGTACAAACACAGAAAAGAGCTAGAAGCTTGAAATTTCGGATTTAAGTAGAAGAGGAATTGTACAATCCGAGTAGCGAAAACAAAGGTGCTGATCAGCTTCGTGGTTACCGCGAAGCTGATCTGCGCCTTTGTTTTCGCATATGCAGATTGTTGGTTTTCCCCATGAGGCGGCTCAAATAAACAGGACTTTGAGTTTATATTGTGTATTAATATTGTGTATTACCATTTCACATTTTTTGGTTCCATTGAAGGTCATAATTCAGTATACATGTATAATGATTTTTGTTTTATTTTTGTTCTTGTTTCTATTTCAGTACAGGCTCTCTACCTTGCTAAAAACAAGTTTGTATGCCGTTACTGTGAGAAACGATTCGCACGACAACTTCATTTAGACGACCATGAGAGAATTCATACTGGAGAAAAACCTTACTTTTGTCATTTCTGTAAACAGGGATTCCGCCAGAAAACAAACCTCAAAACTCACATGTGGAAAGTACATAAAGAAAACCTCAGCAAGTTCATGTGAAAATGCTTTATGCAATGATTGTGCCAGTGCTCGAGATAAACCATTTATTTCTTTGGAAAAGGCTTCTGTCAGGAAACTTGTCTCAAAACTCACATGTGGAAAGTGCATAAAGAAAACCTGTGACTTAGGATTTAGAAAGTACATTTATTTACAAAATCACAGCAATATTGTATGACATTTGTTGAAATCTGTGATTTTTTAAACTCGTACAGTGGATTAATCTTTCTTTTGTCATTTCTGTGAACAATTAGGCTTCTGTCAGATATCAAAACTCACATGACTGTGGAAAGTGCATTAAGAAACATCAGCAAGTTTATGTGATTTACTTCAGGAAACATAACATCCATTCTTCATAAAGTGTTATGTTTACCATTTGCATTACGAAAACACGCCCATGCAATATACAGAGATTTTTTAAGTTGTGATAATTGAAAAAAATCAGTAGTAAATTTTTGATATTTTTCTTATATTTGCTCAAAACATAGATTGTGGGTACACGTTCTAACAAGTACCCACAATTTATGTTTTGGAGCAAAAATAAGAAAAATAGGTATACCCCTCCATACCCCAGTTTTACTATATAAAAGTGGTGTTCAAGGGGGTATACATTTCATGGACATATTTTCCTGATGACATGATTCATGCTGGAGATGAACCAGACAAGAATTTTGTAATTTCTGTGAATAGGGATTTGTTTAGAAAACTAATCTAAAAACTCACATGTGGAAAGCGCATAAAGAAAACCTTAGCAAGTTTTTGTCATGTTTAGAAAATATATTTTAAGAAAAAAAAATAAGTCATTTTTATGTAAAAATTTGTTAATCAACTGTATGCATACTAGAGATAAACCTTCTTTGTGATTTCTGTGAACAAGGGTTCCATCAGAAAGAGTTCGATGAGAAAACTAACATGGAAAGTCATATGAGGAAAGTGCATAAAGAAAAGCTAAGCCAATGTATTTGATGTACATCTTGAAAATAACAGTAAAACATACAGTTTATGCATTTCTGTGATTTGACTTGATTCATCCTGGAGTAAAACCATATATTTGTCAAGGCATCTGTCAGAAAACGAGACTCTAAAATGTGGAAAGTGCATAAAGAAAATCTCATCAAATTTATGTGATTCATGTTACATTTGTTTGATTTACATATAAAGAAAATTGCATCCAATTTTTACATAAAACTGTATATTTTTAGCTCACCTGAGCCGATTGCTCACAGGTGAGCTTATAGTATAGTAGTCTAGCCAGCGTTCGTCCGTGCGTGCGTTCACATTTTCAAACTTGACAATCTCTAAGACAACAAGGCCAATCGCGATCAAATTTTATCTAAAGCATCATTGAGGAGGGGGAAAAGTTGCATTAGGTTTTGGGCCAGGTCGGATCAGAACTCGGGTTTCCATGGCAACAGATAGCTCCCATTGAGTTATAATGGGGAAAATGTTGTGGCCACTCTAGCAACTTCATTTTTGATTGGATCTTCTCCACTCTAGCACCATTATTTTTCAGTGGATATTCTTCATTCTCGCAGATAACAAGGACAACCATAATATCTCAGATGGGTTCGAATTTCAGCTAGATCCGACCTCTGACTGTGGAGTTAGCTGCCCTTGAGTGTTTGAAAAATCATTATTTTGTGTTGTGGCCACTCTAGCGCCTTCAATTTTGATTGGATCTTCTTCATACTTAAAAGTAACAAGGATAGCCATACCATCTCGGATGAGGTAGAATCTCAGCCAGATCCGACCCTTGACTGCAGAGTTATCTGCCCTTGACTGTGTGAAAAATCAATATTTAGTGTTGTGGCCACTCTAGCGCCTTCATTTTTATCCAGATATTCTTTATTCTTAGAAGTAACAAGGACATTCATAACATCTCGGATGATTTCGAATTTTGGCCAGATCCGACCTCTGACTGCGGAGTTATCTGCCCTTGAGTGTTTGAAAAATCAATATTTTGTGTTGTGGCCACTCTAGCATCTTTGTTTTTCAGTGGATCTTCTTCATTCTGGCAGGTAACAAGAAAACTACAATATCTTGGATAAGTTTGAATTTCGGCCAGATCCAACCTCTGACTGTGGAGTTAGCTGCCCTTTAGTGTTTGAAAAATCAATTTTTAGTGTTGTGGCCACTTTGGTCAAAAAAAAAAAAAAAAAGTGTCCAGTGACTGTACTTGTTGACTCTCAGGTGAGCGATTGTTGCCCTTGGGCTACTTGTTATAATTTGACTTTGTTAAGAACACCCTTAGATCTTTATAGAAGCCTCTTTGATGTAATGTTTAAGTCACTCACTGTGTAAACCAGGGGGCACAGGTATGATCCTGGGCTTCTACAGTCTTTCAGGAGCGCAATTGTGTGTGTAGTGGTAGAGTGTTGGCCTCCGAATCCAGAGGTCGTTGGTTCAATCCCCACAGGAGTGACCATGTTGTGTCCTTGAGCAAGACACATTAACTCCCTACAGTACTAGTTAAACCCAGGAATAGTTGGCTCTGTCCTGACATGACTCAAAAATGATGTTGACTGGGATGTTAAACCTCATTACAAACAAACAGTCTTTCGGATTAGATTTTATGCTCATTTATCCCCCTTTTTCAATTCCATTTCAGATAACCAAGCAGGAGGCAGATTCAAAACCAATGACAATTTTGATACAACTCAAACTCCAATTGTTGAGTCATATGGAAATGCCAGAAAACACATATGCAGTCTGTGTGGAAAAGGGTTCATACGACGTCTTCATCTTGAAAATCATCTGAGATCACACACAGGAGTGAGGCCATTTCAGTGTTCTATATGTTCTAAAGGATTCACTCAGAAATCTCACATCAAAAATCATGAGAGATCACATTTCAAGGATGCTATGTAAACTCAAAGATCAGGAGGGTTCATTGTTATTGAATTATTAGATTACACTGCAAGGATGTGATGTGGTCTCATAATTCTCACATTATGAAAAATCATGTATGCTGTGTTGTCTCACATGGAAATATCAGATAAAACTCATGCAAGATCTGCATAGAAATATTGCATCAAAAATCATGAGATCACATTTCGAAGACTATACGTAGTCTCACACAGAAATCTCATATAGAAAAAAAAAACACGAGAGATCACATTTCAAGGATGCTATGTAGTCTCACATGACTTAATACATGAGGGACAGTCTGTGTCTTTAAATGAATTTATAAATTATTTTAAAGGAGATTCATAGAAATCTCATGCCAAAAATCATGGTGGCATGAGCCTCACATAAAAGATTTATAGTTGGTACATTAGTGACATGAAATGATTTATGTGCACATTTAAAGTCTTTTATTTATGTAGCCTAGAATTTTAGGAAGGACACCAGAATTGTATATTTTGATGTGTGTGTATATATGTTTATATATATTTAAAAGCGGTTTTATTATTCTTTTTCACCATTTTATATCTTTTTTTACTCTTTACAAACCCATAATAGATCATAATATTGCATAGCAGACCGGAGTGTAGGTCCTGTGTTTTATAACCACAGGCCATGTAGTGTCATGGAGCAATACATTTGAATTGCTTTCCATAATAGTCAATACCCTGAATCCGGTCACTCTGTTCAAACGTGACTGAAAAACTGTTGAGTAGGATGTTAATCCTTAATCAAATGAAACCAGGCCCTGAGGTTATAAAACTTTTTCCATGCTCAACTCAGCTGAGCTTGAAATTTATCCTGCTTATAAATGTTGAAATGCCAACAATTGTTGGCATTTTAACATTTATGAGCAGGATAAATTACTAGTTTTTGCGTTTTGAACCTGAATTTTCCACTAATTTTGACTATTTCAGCATTTATGAGCAGTTGAAAATTCATGCTCAGCTGAGCTGAGCTTGAAAAAAGTTTTATAACCTCGGAGCCAGATGAACTTCTTTCTTGCAGCTGCATACTCGGGTGATGATGTGCCTTCCTATGTAAAACACATTCTAGCTAACCGTCGGGCTAAAGTACAGCAGAACAAATGTCTCCAGTGTGGAAAAGGCTTTGTGTCGGTTTCCGCTCTTGCTATTCATCAGAGATCACATACAGGGCAACAGCCTTATGAGTGTAATTATTGTGGGATGAAATTTGGAGTGAAGAGCAATTTGAACAGACATTTGAAGAGTAAACATGAAACAGACTGGCCTCATATGGGTCACCGATCATTTGAGTGTAATCATTGTGGGGCAAAGTTTGGAGTGAAGGGTAATTTGAACAGACATGTGAGAAGTATACATGTGGAGGATGAATAAAACTGCATCATTGGAATATAGTAACACTATGCACAAATTTAAATAGCCTCCCATATCTTGGAGCAAAAATAATGTTGGACGTCTTTTGCAGTGGTTAGAGTAGACAATGAAACTGACATGTATAATCTACAAGTAAAATACATGTGTAGATTTGTTCTGTCGTCAACAATTACACAGGTCTTTTGTTTATTTTTTTCCCATGTAAAATCTGCTTTCATAAGTGAGAATAGATAGATCTAGTCCTGGAATTAAAAATGCCAACCGATACCAGACACAAGGTGGGAAAAGTCTAGGATTTTAAAATTCCAATCCATACCAAACCACAGGTGGGATAAGTATGGGAATTTAAAATTCCAAACCAAACCAGACAACAGGTGGAAAAAGTCCAGGAATTTAAAGTCACAATCCATATTAGACACCAAGTAGGAAAGAAAAGGACAATACTAGACATGAATTCTCAACTTCAGGATGGTGAGCTTAACAGAAAGGTAAAAGCAATGATCAGGAAATGGTTGATCAGGAAATGGTGCAATCAGAAATTACCAGACCAAAAACTGAGGTGGGGAATGAGGTGGGGAAAAAACTAAGTTGACAATGAGGTACTTATACAAAGACAACATTATCCATATCATAAGCCAAGTGAGCAGCTATTTCCTACAAGGTTGCCACTCAGTTACCCAAACTTAACTAAATGTATGAAAATGAAGCAGCACAAACATTCAACTCCAAAACATAAAGCAGTTAGAATCACAACAGAAGTATCACCTTGGAACAATCAGTAATATAAAATTACTGGTTTTTGAAGGTACGCCCCAAGAGTGGACAGACAAGACAATCCACAGCAGAACAGCCTTAAAACAGTAAAGAAATTAGCGAGTAAATCCATTTTAAGAGGCTGTGATCCCCAAAAAGCCTCCGTGGGGCAGTGGTTAAGTCGCTCGACTTGTAAACTGGTCCAGAGCTTATAGGCTCATTCCCAGGCATCTCCAGTCTGTTGTACAATATGAGCCGCCTCGTGGGAAAACCAACAATGTGGTTTCCGAACAGGTCCGAGACAAACCGAGCTGTTAAAGCACAGAAGCAGGCTAGAAGCTTGAAATTTTGGAGTTAAGTATAGGAGGAATTGTACCATCCGAGTAGCGAAAACAAAGGCGCTGATCAGATTCGCGGTTACCGCGAAGCTGATCTGCGTCTTTGCTTTCCCATATGCAGATTGTTGGTTTTCCCACGAGATGGCTCATATTTTATCAGAAGTTCAGCCTCCATATGACCTTAGCTGTTGGTGGGACATTAAATACTAAGCCAACCAACCCAATTGTCAACCTTAGTTTGCTGTTATCAACCTAAAAATCAAATGGCTCTTACCATAGAATCCAGTAATGACTGTACAGCTGAACAGCATCTCTTAGAGCAAACCAAGCATTTTTCTGTGACTCTAAAAGCCTGGTTTTTCACCCCAGTCAACAATTTTACAGTCACGCCAAGACAGAGCTAACCAGTTTTATGGGAAGCTTAAGTCTTGCTCAAGGACACATGTCAGACATAGGTATCGAGCCCAGGACCTCTCACTTGTAATATACCATCCGGTTCCCTTAGAAACCCCGATAGACAAGTTTTCTTGGTTCTCATGGACTCGACTGATATGGTAACGCATAAACAACTAAAGAGACAGCTTTGCTACAATTTTATTCTTTTGAAGTCTCAACAATCCATAAGGACTTAACATCTTTCAAAGTCTAAATGAGCCGCATCGTAAGAAAACCGGATTTTTGCCTAGGCGAAAACAAAGGCGCAGATCAGCTTCGCGGTAACCGTGAAGCTGATCAGCGCCTTTGTTTTCGTTACACGGATAGTACAATTTCTCTTCTTCTTAAATCCGAAATTTTAAGCTCCTAGCCTGCTTCTGTGACTGTAAAGGTTGGTTTGTGTCAGACCTGGTTGTAAACCCTGAAGACCGGTTTTCTCGCGTTGCGGCTCAAATGAGACAAAGCAGACAAATTCAGCAAGTGAAGGGAAGTACCTCAAGAGAATTAAGACCATTAACTTAGTTAGCAGTCATGGCCAGAGCATATTTACCATTAAAATGGTTTAGAATGTGTAAGATCAATCATGCCTGTTTCACATCTGTTAAAAATGAGCCGCCTCATGGGAAAACCAACAATCTGCATAGGCGAAAACAAAGACGCAGATCAGCTTCGCAGTATCCGCGAAGCTGATCAGCGCCTTTGTTTTCGCTACTCGGATAGTACAATTCCTCTTCTACTTAAATCCGAAATTTTAAGCTTCTAGCTCTTTTCTGGGTTTCTACAGACCGGTTTGTGTCGGACCTGTTCGGAAACCACATAGTTGGTTTTCCCACGAGGCGGCTCAGATAGTAGAAACTATAAATTGACTTTTTTTCAAATGGATACATTTTTGAAGAAAAAGTGCATTAAAACATAGCGTGTGATAAAACTGAACTTAAAAAACAACACATGACATCAAGGCAATTCCCTACTTGCTTTTAGGAAACAATGTACATAAACGTAGCAATAATCAGCTGCAAACTAATGTCTTCATGGCATAAAGCAAAACAATAACAAAGAAAATGAATTACAATGTGGCATATAACAATACATTGTACTCTCAAGTTTGAACATGAAATATTTTTTCTCATTAAAACAAAGTGGCTGTTAGGCGATGTCAGCATAAAATATTCCATATATAAGAAAGAATTCAACTAACTGACTAACCTGATTAAACCATATTGTTGATCAAATGTCATTTTTAAAAAAAGATTGAGAAGAACAAATGGGTACTTGTAGGTGCATCTACCATGTAAAGATCACTTGAGAAAACACATCAGGAAAACATGTCCGTGCAATGTATACCCCCTTGAACCCCAATTTTATATAGCAAAACAGGGGTATGCAGGGGTATACCTATTTTTCTTATTTTTGCTCCAAAACATAGGTTGTGGGTACTCGTTAGAACCGCCTCGCCCAGGCGATTCTAACGAGTACCCACAATCTATGTTTTGAGCAAAAATAAGAAAAAATAAAAAAAATTCTGATGAAATTTTCAATTTTTGATACTGAAAAAATTCTCTATATCTTGCATAGGCAAGTTTTCATAATGAAAACATGTACTTGTAAATTTCCTATAGCAAGTGCAGCTGAATTCTCAATGTATTTGTAAATTCTAGACATGAAGTCAAAGATTTGAACATCTAGATACCCAGCAATAAATGAGCCGTCACCAGAATACCAACAATGTGGTTTCCAAACAGGTCTGACACAAACCGAGCTGTACAAGCACAGAAGATGGATAAAAGCTGGACAGTTTGTAGAAAGTAGATAAATTGTACTATCCATGTAGCAAAAACAAAGACGCTGTGCAGTTACTGCAAAGCTGATCTGCGTCTTTATTTTTGCATATGCAAAATGTTGGTTTTCTCATAACGTGGCTTAAATGATGATGTTTTCACCAAAATTGACCTACACAATCATACAACTGCTTGTACATGTTTGTTTTTCTCAACCTCTCTTTAATATATACTGTATTTGCGATTTTCCCTCTTAGAAAATTGGTTAATCATGTTAATCCCACACAAGAAAATTCTTCTTTAAAATAGCTACAGAATAACAATGAAGTTGAATAAAACATTATTTACAAACTAAATGTGAAGAAGGCAAGCAAATAACAGTAACAAGTTCTAGTGTTTCCCCTAGATTTCCATACAAAAAAACAATGATTTCACCTTAGAAAATGAGTCTCTGCATTTCAAACAATGATATGTCAAAAAACAAAGAAATAAACTTTTAAAATGAAGTAAAAGATACAAACAGCTATATAAAACCCGTACAGAGGCTATTATTAAGGATACAGAATTGTTTCACCATGATGCAAATAACTTATTTTTCAGAGGTAACACAACCCTTGATGGTTATATATCAACAGAAAATCCTCTAGAAAATGGCAAAATAAAGGAATAGTAATTGATAAAGAAATTCAAAACATAAAGACTTTATTTTTCTTCATTATAATGAGAACAAATATTTTCTAAGTAAAGCGATTGGCAAGAAAAATTAAATATAATGTTTGCTTTGAAAAAAAAAAAAAAACTTAAGGCAATTAATAATTGTCAGTTACAGATCTCATATCCTATTTGATATATAATCTAGATTAGATTGAAATGACCACATTACGAAAACTTGCCCATGCAATATACAGAGATTTTTAAAATTGTAAAAATTGAAAATTTTCAGCCGAAAAATTTTGATATTTTTCTTATTTTTGCTCTAAACATAGATTGTGGGTACACGTTAGAACCGCCTCGGCGAGGCGGTTCTAACGTGTACCCACAGTCTATGTTTTGGAGCAAAAATAAGAAAAATAGGTATACCCCTGCATACCCCAGTTTTGCTATGTAAAAGTGGGGTTCAAGGGGGTATTCATTGCACGGACATGTTTTCCCGATGTTAAAACCAAATTATGCTTTTCAACCTGAACTTTGGTAAGCGGTTCTCAAGTATTAGTATCAAGAACTATGAATACATGATGAGATGGAAGTTATTAGTGTCACAGTATTTATATAATCCCCTGTTCGCTATTTTGTGGTATTGTAATAGTAAAATACATAAAATGTCAGCAAAGAAAATACTGAACAAAGGAATTCTAATAAACAATCTCTTGGAAATGTAAAATCATCAGCAGTGAGTTCCAGTGCCTACACTGCAGTCTTCATCTATATATACATTGCACTTATATACAAACATGTCTATATTTTAGAGTATTAAAACTTTTTAGAGTGAAATTTAAGCATAAAACTTATCATTTTGTTTTTCTATAAAATTTAACTTGAGATGTTGCACTTTTGGTTTTCAGGCATCCATGAGACAAAGTTAATCCAGTCATAAAGCAGTTTATAATTGCATATATTTACAGTCTAAAAACCTTTAAAACATTTTTGCCAGGCAAAAAACTGAAATTTTCCTGCTTCAAGTGTTGATAAATAAAACTTCTTACATTTGAGCCGCAGCATGAGAAAACAATGTGGTTTCCGAACAGGTCCAACACAAACCAGTCTGTGCAGTCACCCAAGAAGGCTAGAAGCTTGAAATTTCAGATTTAAGAAAGCATGGGAATTGTACTATCCATGTAGCTAAAACAAAGGCGCTCATCAGCTTCACATGTACTGTTAAGCTGATCTGCGCCTTTGTTTTCTCCTATGCATATTGTTGGTTTTCTTATGCGAGGGCTCATTTTTGATTTTCATTAACTTGAGCAAGCAAATTATGCTTTTCAAAAGGGAAATAATCATTGTCAATCTTACAGCCATCAAAAATTCAGTCCAATATTCATTCAAATTAGTACACATGCCACAATAAGCACACTGTCAGTTCTGTTTTGAGTCTCATGAAATCATTCACATCATTACGAAAACACGCCCATGAAATATACAGAGACTTTTTTCACCTGTAAAAATTGAGATTTTCATCGGAAAAATTTTGATATTTTTCTTATTTTTGCTCAAAACATAGATTGTGGGTACACGTTAGAACCGCCTCGAGGAGGCGGTTCTAACGAGTACCCACAATCTATGTTTTGGAGCAAAAATAAGAAAATAGTTATACCCCTGCATACCCCAGTTTTGCTATATAAAAGTGGGGTTTGAGGGGGTATTCATTGCACGGACATGTTTTCCTGATGTGCATGTGCACATACCTTTGCTAGAAAACTACTATAAGACCAAACATTTTAGCTCTATAGATAACTTCATGTAAGTTATTATTATGAGTAAATTGGAAAAAGCTAGATGAAATACATGTACATAATTGTTTATATTTATTGCATTCTGTTGATTGTATGTTTTGATAGTTTGACTAGGCATCTCAAATTTAAAATTAGATTTCAGATGCTGTCTGTGTGCTTATTAGAGTGATATTTTGTTTTCTCAACTTTCAGTTATTTGAAAATTTTTGCACTGTGCACTAATTGCAACGAATATGGTATATTGCATAGGCATGTTCAGATTCTGATGCATTCACAAGCTGCCTATCTATAAGTATCTACAATGGCGTGAGGTCGTCTGCGGCCGTGGTGTAACTCTTCACTCGAGAGAATATCAGTGGTGGGTACGCCTTGTTGGTCAGCTCAAAGTCACTGATGGTTTCTTCTCCCGTTGACCTACAAATATGATAAAATATTATATAAAATGTCACATCACACTGAGCTATCTACAATGGCATGAGGTCATCTGCGGCAGTGGTGTTACTCTTCACTCGAGAGAATATCAGTGGTGGGTAAGCCTTGTTGGTCAGCTCAAAGTCGCTGATGGTTTCTTCACCTGTTGACCTACAAAAAGGGAGAAACAGACATGTAATAAAAAATTGAAGCCAAGCTAAAACTGATGAATCCACTGGCTGGAATCAAACCCAGGAGCACATGGACAGAAAACCAACACTGAAACCACTAAGTTAATGCGAACCCGATTCACTTGTTAGAAACTGAATAGGTATGATGCTATTTTAGAAGCTATGCACAACCTATTGACACAACCATTGGAAAAGGAGCACTGGCCCACAACAATATGTACATTTCACAAACAAGATGTACAAAGCTGCCTAATAGTTTTAATTAGAATGTATCAAAATGCAAGCAAACCATCATCTTTCTTCTTAACACATGACAATTAATTTTTCCAACTTATTTCATTTAAAGTCTTACTTGTAGAAAGTGCTGACAGAGTATTGGTTCCACATCAGTTTGAAGCCATTCCTCTTTCCTACATTGGTCACCTCCAGATCCTGAAACATATACACTGGACATATTTGAGCCGCCACATGGGAAAACCAACAATCTGCATAGGCAAAAACAAAGGCGCAGATCAGCTTCGCAGGAACTGCGAAGCTGATCAGCGCCTTTGTTTTCGCTACTCGAACAGTACAATGCCTCTTCTACTTCAATCCGAAATTTCAAGCGGCTAGCTCTTTTCTGTGACTGTACAGGCTGGTTTGTGTCGGGCCTGTTCAGAAACCACATTGTTGGTTTTCCCACGAGGCAGCTTATTTATAAAAGCCAATTCATTGGCTTGTTTTAGTTTATGTAAAACATCCTTTTCTAATTTTTTTAATTATGTCAGGATTTATAAAACTGGTACAATATGAGTCGCAACGCAAGAAAAACGGTCTTCGGGGTTTCCGACCAAGTCTGACACAAACTGGCCTGTACAGTCTCAGAAACAGGCTAGAAGCTTAAAATTGGGGAACAGAAATCCTACTATCCGTGTAGCCAAAACAAAGGCGCTGATCAGCTTTGCAGTTACTGCAAAGCTGATCTGCGCCTTTGTTTTCGCATAGGCAAAAATCCGGTGTTTCGCATGACGTGGCTGATATGTAGCATGACCAGCATATCCTAAACCCAACTGTGTCAGCATGTCTGACAATAAGCACATTAAGATCAGCACAGGTAGAGTTTCAAAACATGGCATCTCCTAAATGAGCCTATGCTTGAAAAAAAACAACAATTTTGGTTTCCGACCAGGTCCGACACAAACCGGGCTGTACAGTCACAGAAGATGGTTAGAGGCTGAAAATTTTGGTTTTAGAAAGTAGAGGAATTGTACTATCCCTGTAGCGAAAGCAAAGGCGCTGATCAGCTTCGCAGTTCGCAGTTACTGCGAAGCTGATCTGCACCTTTGTTTTCGCCTATGCAGATTGTTGGTTTTTCCATGCGGCGGCTCAAAATTAAATTCTGCATGGTGCACTTTACCATAAAATGTAAGGAATTGCAAACATTGAGGAGACAAAAGACGGTGTGTTAGAAAACTTATAATCACAACAACAAGGTTGATATCTGACGCTTATGTAATACAAAACTACCCATACTTACAATATGGTATGTCATCCTGCTTTCATTCTGGTTAATCTGGTTTTTGTTCCGTTTTGACCTGTAGTAGGAGTAGGTGTTTATCTCAGGTGCTTGTACTCTCTGTAGTACTCCAGTTACCTGTGTGAGAGAGAATAAATCGTAACACGGATAGCGAGAGAGTATTAATAAAATAATTCATATGGGGGAAACAAAACTTATTTTAGCACAAGCTTACAGCCAATGCTTTAAATTTCATTTGAGCCACTGCATGGGAAAACCAACATGGTTTCCAAACTGGCTCGACACAAACCGTGCTGTACAAACACAGAAGATAGCTGGAGGCTGGAAATTTTGGATTTAGAGAGTAGGGGAATTTTACTATCCTGTAGCAAAAACAAAGGCGACAATCTGTGCAGTAACAGCACAGCTGATCTGCGCCTTTGTTTTCGCATATGCAAAAATCTGGTTTTTTCATGATACCACTCAAATGCTTTACTGTAGATCCGGAAATATTCGCGAGAACTTAATTTTCGCTAATATTGGCGAATTGGTTGCCTCGCGAATTCAAAGTTCTCGCTAATTAAGAGCCACAATTAACTTTATAGAATACATTGACACTCACTCGCGAATTCAAGAACTCGCTAATAATTCAGAAATAGAAAATTCGCGAAATAAAAGTCACGCGAAAATTTCCGAATTTACAGTATATTTCATTTTGCAGAACCCACTTTATTCTTCACCACCTAGCAAGTACAAAGCAAATATTTTTAGCCACTAAAAAGATTACCACTGCCAATGATGAGCTGCGTCATGCGAAAACCAGAGTTTTGCCTATGCGAAAACAAAGGCGCAGATCAGCTGTGCAGTAGCTGCACAGCTGATCAGCGTCTTCGTTTTCACTACACAGATAGCACAATTCCTCTTCTTTCTAAATCTAAAATTTTCAGCATCTAGCCATCTTCTGTGACTGTACATGCAGACCTGGTCAGAAACCCCGAAGACTGGTTTTCTCACGTCATGGCTCATAAGGGAAAATCGAGAAGCCAATTTAGAAGCCACAATATAGAGATCAAATATGATTTTTTCATTCACTAACATGCCCTAGATCCATTGGTTTTCAACACTTCCCGAGGGACCTAGCCAATGTTATTGAATGATAAAATTATTTTTGACCGCTATTATTGCATAAATTCTGCACAAATGAAAGAAAAAATGGTGCACGATATTTTACAGCCTCACCACATTTTCATATGCATAAAAGTTTTCATCCTTATGCTTGTTTCGGACGGATTTCAGTTACTCAATATTAGCATTTGATTTGCGCGGCGCCCGGTAATGAGCATAAATAAAAGCCATGTATTAACAGCAGTGCAAGCACAAGAATTGCTATATTAATACATGGCTTTCTTTACATTAATATATGGCTGTTAATCTTGTGTAACACAGGTATTTATGCAATAATTTATGGTTCACAGGGCAAGTGGCTTCATTATTATGCCACACAAGATTCTTTGAATCCGATTAAATGGATATTGTCCACCCACCTTATTCCCAGTGAGTCTGTATTTAGTGTAGTAGCCTCCTAACATGCCTGGGACTTCAGAGTGCCTATGCATTCTAACAGGTAAATCCCTTTAAACTTTCTAAACATCTTATTTAGATGCATAATGTATACTACCTACCTTATTCGCTGCGAGTCTGTAGTAACCACGTAACATGCCCGGGACCTTGGAATGCCTGGATTTCAGCTTAGGGAGTGTAAGGAGTGGATCTTCTGGACTTGTCATCATAAATACCAACCCTACAACAGGTTGTTATATAAAAACTTTAAAATTACAGTAACTCTGGTGGTAAATCAATGCTCTGTTTAACTTTTGAGCCGCCTCGTGGGAAAACCAACAATGTGGTTTCCGAACAGGTCCGACACAAACCAGGCTGTACAAGCACAGAAAAGAGCTAGAAGCTTGAAATTTAGGATTTAAGTAGAAGAGGAATTGTACTATCCGAGTAGTGAAAACAAAGGCGCTGATCAGCTTCGCGGTTACCGCGAAGCTGATCTGCGTCTTTGTTTTCGCATATGCAGATTGTTGGCGCAGCTCTTCTATTAAACTGAAGAAGCATAGATATGCAAGACACAAAAATAATGTGTAATTAAGGTCTGTCTCTTGCTTAGCGTTAAAGGGGATATATGAAAATTATTTTAGAACATTTTTATTGTTTGTCTGCTCGTCACACTTGGTTATCGAAAATTAAACTTAAATATACCCACTGGATCAAAAGATATGGGGCCGTATTTGAATAACAACATATTCTTTTTTCTTTTTTTTTTGATTCAGTTTAACGGCCCTTTTCAAGATTATTTCAGCTCATATGAGATGGGCCAATCAGTAGGTGGGGTGAAAACGGGAGAACCCCCGAGAAAAACCACCTGACACACCCGCAAGCAGAACTTGGCTTGTCTCACATGTGGCCAGAGCGGGGCTCGAACCCACACCAGACACAGCGGTGAGATGATCAAATGGTTAAGTGTGATAATGAAATATCAGCCCTCTTAACCACTCGGCCACGGGGGCCGCCAACATTATATTCATGTGAGAGAAGTCTCCAAAAGTGAAAAAATTAAAAACCAAAATAATTCACTTAAATGATGATCCAAAGTTTCGAAGTTGTATAAATGGTTTATAATATTTTCAAATGATAAGTTGTTTGTTTTACTTCTTTGTCTACATTCCAATTGGCTTCTATGACGTCATAGTAAAATAAAAACCTTTAGATATGACCTTTGAATTAACAAGTAGCCCAGGGGCACCGATCGCTCACCTGAGAGTCAACAAGTACAGTCACTGGACAAAATAATTGGGGTTTTTACCCCATATATGGGTATGGTGGCCATCTTGGTCATGTGACCTTGAAACCCTACTTACATCAGCAGTAGAGCTCTTGTCTGGATTGTGTATCCTCTTTTCTGCCATTTTGGTTCACATGAAAAAATCATCTAACAAGGTCAGGGTCCTATAATGACCCCCGGGGTGAGGCCATATTTGACCCCAGGGGCAAGATTGGCAGGATTTATGTAGAGCTCCACATGACAATTTGTATATCAAATATACAAGCTTTGTGTCATGCTGTTGCATAGAAGATTTTTTCATATATTTCCATTATAAGTCTATGGTAGATAATGACATGCCTGGGGCGTGGCCTGTATCCCTTGGCAGCATTTATAAAGGAGAGGATTATACATTGGTCCACACAACATATGAAAGCTCTGGGCCATATGGTTTCGGAGAAGATTTTTTTTATGTTTTTCCCATGACGCCCCCCGGGCGGGGCCCGTATGGACCCCAGGGGCTCAGTTGGCAGGATTTATAAAGAGGACCACTATACGTTGCTAAAAACAAAATATGAAAGCTTTGGGCCTTGTGGTTTCGGAGAAGATTTTTTAAAGTTTTTCCCATGACGCCCCTGGGGCGGGCCCGTAAGGACCCCAGGGGCTCAGTTGGCAGGATTTATAAAGAGGAACACTATACATTGCTACAAACAAAATATGAAAACTCTGGGGCTTGTGGTTTCGGAGAAGATTTTTTTTATGTTTTCCCATGATGCCCCGGGGCGGGGCCCTTATGGACACCAGGGGCACGGCTGGCAGGATTTATAAAGAGGACCACTATACATTGCTACTGACAAAATATGAAAGCTCTGGGCCTTGTGGTTTCGGAGAAGAAGATTTTTTTATGTTTTTCCCATTGTAAGTCTATGGAAACTAATGACCCCCGGAGCGGGGCCATTTTTGACCCCAGGCGCATGATTGGCAGGATATATATAGAGGACCACTACACATTGCTACATACAAAATATGAAAGCTTTGGGCCTTGTGGTTTTGGAGAAGAAGATTTTTTTTATGTTTTTCCTAATGACCCCCCGGGGCGGGGCCCGTATGGACCCCAGGGGCACAGTAGGCAGGATTTATAAAGAGGACCCATTCCTACACACAAAATATGAAAGCTCTGGGCCTTATGATTTCGGAGAAGAAGATTTTTTAAAGTTTTTCCCATGACGCCCCCCGGGCGGGGCCCGTATGGACCCCAGGGGCACAGTTGGCAGGATTTATAAAGAGGACCACTATACGTTGCTAAAAACAAAATATGAAAGCTTTGGGCCTTGTGGTTTCGGAGAAGAAGATTTTTTAAAGGTTTTCCCATGACGCCCCTGGGGCGGGCCCGTATGGACCCCAGGGGCACGCCCGTATGGACCCCAGGGGCACGGTTGGCAGGATTTATAAAGAGGAACACTATACATTGCTACAAACAAAATATGAAAACTCTGGGGCTTGTGGTTTCGGAGAAGAAGATTTTTTTATGTTTTTCCCATGTTGCCCAGGGGCGGGGCCCTTATGGACACCAGGGGCACGGCTGGCAGGATTTATAAAGAGGACCACTATACATTGCTACTGACAAAATATGAAAGCTCTGGGCCTTGTGGTTTCGGAGAAGAAGATTTTTTTATGTTTTTCCCATTGTAAGTCTATGGGAGCTAATGACCCCCGGAGCGGGGCCATTTTTGACCCCAGGCGCATGATTGGCAGGATATATATATAGAGGACCACTACACATTGCTACATACAAAATATGAAAGCTTTGGGCCTTGTGGTTTTGGAGAAGAAGATTTTTTTTTATGTTTTTCCTAATGACCCCCCGGGGCGGGGCCCGTATGGACCCCAGGGGCACAGTAGGCAGGATTTATAAAGAGGACCATTATACATTGCTACACACAAAATATGAAAGCTCTGGGCCTTATGATTTCGGAGAAGAAGATTTTTTAAAGTTTTTCCCATGACGCAACCGGGGCGGGGCCTGTATGGACCCCAGGGGCATGGTTGGCAGGATTTACAAAGAGGAACACTATATATTGCTACAAACAAAATATGAAAGCTCTGGGCCTTGTGGTTTCGGAGAAGAAGATTATTTTTATGTTTTACCCATGACCCCCCAGGGCGGGGCCTGTATGAACCCCAGGGGCATGGTTGGCAGGATTTATAAAGAGGACCACTATACATTGCTACTGACAAAATATGAAAGCTCTGGGCCTTGTGGTTTCGAAGAAGATTTTTTTATGTTTTTCCCATTGTAAGTCTATGGGAGCTAATGACCCCCGGGGCAGGACCATTTTTGACCCCAGGGGCATGATTGGCAGGATTTATAAAAAGGACCACTACACATTGCTACATACAAAATATGAAGGCTCTGGGCCATGTGGTTTCGGAGAAGATTTTTTTATGTTTTGCCCCATCACGCCCCAGGGGGTGGGACCTGTATGGACCCCAGGGGCACGGTTGGCAGGATTTATAAAGAGGACCACTATACATTGCTACACACAAAATATGAAAGGTCTGGGACTTGTGGTTTCGGAGAAGAAGATTTTTTTATGTTTTTCCCATTGTAAGTCTATGGGAGCTATCTGTTACCATGGAAACCAGAGTTCCAATCCGACCTGGCCCAAAACCTAATGCAACCTTTCCCCCTCCTCAATGATGCTTTAGATAAAATTTGATCACAATCAGCCTTGTTGTCTTAGAGATATTCGAGTTTGAAAATGTGGACGCACGGATGCACAGACGCACACACGGACGGACGGACACCGGCTCGACTACTGTACTATAACCTTCGGCTCAGGTGAGCTAACAATGTCAAAACAGTCAATTCTTCTATACAAACAATTCCTATGCATGTTACTGTTTAGTCTTCAAACAACTTGGTGCTGGTCATTTTTATCTGTAACTGACAACTTCTATAAGAATCAAATTCAGATAAAAATATTGTATACCAAGCCATGTATCAGGTTAAAACAATTTAAAGTGCCTAGAAAAATATTTACCACCAGAATTGCAACAAAACTAATTTAAGCCTGTTTGAAGAATCTAGGATAAAATTTACCTTCAGAGAAGAATCTGATGTATCTGTAGTACACAATTTCATGCCAGGGTTTGTAAAAAGCATCTAGACCTTGCTCCCCCTGCCTGAGGTAGGACATCTTACTGATATAGCAACCTACAAATGACACATGTCATGAGAAAACTAACAATGTGGTTTCCGAATAGGTCCAACACAAACCGAGCTGTACAACCACAGAACATGGCAAGATGATGGAAATTCTGGCTTTAAAAAGTACAGGAATTATACTATCCGTGTAGCGAAAACAAAGGCGCTGATCAACTTCGCAGTTACTGCAACAGCATACCTAATGGTTGATCAATGTCAATGTCATAAACAGCAATGATTTCCAATAAAATTGGTCTTTTGGGCGTAAAATATTTTAACAGGCTTTTACAATATACATGTACATGCTTGTGAATGGTGGCCCTTATAGAAACCATATTAAAGTTGTAAATTTTCAAATGACAGTGGCTATTTTGCCGGACCCGGCAAAATAGCCCTTAGGAGCTTTTGCCGGACCCGGCAAAATAGTCCCTAGGAGCTATTTTGCTGGACCCGGTAAAATAGCTATATTGGACTTACAGGCTATTTTGCCTTATTTACTTATTAAAAATTTTATTTTATATTTTGTAAGGTATTCTAATCTATATTTTTGTTTTATTTGTCTATTTGAGATATTTCTCAATCAGTAGGTTGCTTTTTATGCCTTTTTTATGACACAACTTTGGTAAAGTTGGAAGGGCATGTTGCCTCTGGCTGGGTCTGTTGGTCACTTTTTTGAAACTTCGAATGGTGAATGCTAGACTTTTGAAATTTTAGATAGACATATAGCTGATCATGGCTAGTTCCCGGAAACTTGAGCACCAAACCCGCTACCTTGGATTACCAGATGTTCTAGTTTTTGACCTCTAGCCCCTACCCCACACATGGACCCAAGAGTCTGACACTAACAGGGTATCTACTGTCTAAGTATGAATGCTTTCTGACAAGACTTCTTTGTGTGGATGTCAAGATATGTAGACTAACAGAAAACTTATCATGGCATTCTACAGGTGTCCTAGATTTTGACCTCCAGCTGCGCCTTTGGGGAAGGCACCTAGGATTTGGTGCCATGAATTAAAAGCAAACCCTACAGGGTATATATGATCTATATAGGAATACATTCCCATGACCGTTTACTAAGATATGAACTTAGAAAAGAAACATTAACATTGTATTTAAGGTGACCTAGATTTTGACCTCCAGCCCTGGCATGGACCCTCCGATCGGAACTCATGGAAACAAAGCAAACCCTATAGGGTACCTATGGTCCAAATATGAAAGGTTTCTGATCATTGGCTCATAAGATATACACCACTAAAGAATTTTAAGAAACTTTAACCAAAACTTTGACATAAGTTCTACGAACGTTCCGGAATTACAAATAAACATGCAAACTAACTAATATATGAACGGACGAATGGAAAAGCAAAAGCTATATACCCGTTGGCATAAATGCCGGGGTTATAATGACATTTTGAGACAACTGAAAATTACCAGTACTGGGATAGTAAAATTTCTGACAGGCACACAAAGGAATATGTTACAGTCTGATGGGTGAAAAATTCCAGTCCCTGATAGTCTGTGGAAACTTCAAAGAAACTGCTTTTGTAATTTTCTTTGCTAGCTAAACCTATCTGCAATGCCAATGAGTGTTGATTTCTACAATGCAAATATTCTGGCTTTAATCTTAAGACCTTTTCATTACAATTTTTCTCCTTTTCATAAGGGATTCCCTTTTATAAAGTGTCCCAGAATGCCAGCCATACTTCCATTTGTATCTGAATAAAGTCTTTTATCAACATTTTCAGTATGTGCATTCTTTTATGCCTTTTATTCATTCATAATTATCTCAAATAAATAGGTATTAACTAAAAGAAAATGTTGATAAAAAAAATATATTAAAGAAAATGTAGATAAAAAATAAATTAAATAAAAATTTTACTAAGTTTTTGGTCCGACAAAATAGCCTATATGTATATTATAGCTATTTTGCCGGGTCCGGCAAAATAGCCTAAAGACTATTTTGCCGGATCCGGCAAAATAGCCCCTAGGAGCTATTTTGCCGGGTCCGGCAAAATAGTCACTGCCTTTTCAAATACATGTACTGTGAAACTTAGCTTGCAAACAATATTTACAGTAGTTAAAAATGGCCCAAAATTTCTGTGAAACTGGCAAACATTTCCAGAGTCTTGGCATTACAACATAAAGAAATGAGCCGCATCGTGAGAAAACCGGATTTTGCCTATGCGAAAACAAAGCCGCAGATCAGCTTCGCGGTAACTGCGAAGCTGATCAGCGCCTTTGTTTTCGCTACACGGATAGTACAATTCCTCTTCTTCTTATATCCGAAATTTCAAGCTTCTAGCCCGCTTCTGTGACTGTACAGGTCAGTTTGTGTCAGACCTTGTCGGAAACCCCGAAGACCGGTTTTCTCGCTTCGCGGCTCAAATGTGCTAAGCGTTGTATGGCAACCCTACAGAGGCTGTATCTTTGTTTTGTTTTGTTTTTCAGAAGACAAAATGAGCCTTTGCCTGAGAAAACCAACAATTTGGGTTTCAGAGCAGGTCCTACATAAACCAGCCTGTACCATCATAGAAGCTGGCTAGAAGCTTGAGATTTTGGATTTATGAAGACGAGGGATCATACTATCTGTGTAGCGAAAACAAAGACGCAGATCAGCTTCGCGGATGCCGCGAAGCTGTCTGCATTTGTTTTCGTATATGCAGTTTTGTTTTTTGGATGTGGTGGCTCAAAAGGTGTAACTAAAGAACCAAAAACTTACCAGTAAACTGTAGATGCGGTTTCTCTATATACATTGTCCTCCAAGTACCATACTTCTTTAACTTCACCGGTTTATCACCCCAGATTCTGTAAAGATATAAATCTAGAACAACAAAGTCCAGGTTGTACAACCATGGAAGATGAACGTTTGAATGCTCAGGGTAAAAAAATTGAGTCATCGAATTTTATATGTTTAGAAAAAGGTGCCATATGCTTTGCAGTTATCCTGTTTTTTGGGGTTTTTTTTTCTGCAAACGTGCAAAAAAAAAAAGCAGATTTTCTGATTACTCAGCTAAAACACCTTGTTTGTCCAAACTTAACTAGGTTCTACAGAATGATCTTCTCACTTTAAGCAGGCTAGTCTCCAGAGTTCCTCGTCCCTTGCACACACATAGAAACCTCTACATACCTGTAATTTAATCAAAACATGAAGTTTATAATGTAATCAAAGGGATTTTGATATGTAGGGTTTATTTGTGTTTGTGTTAATTTTTTTCTTTGTTTTTTTTTTTCGCCATCAAACAGAAGACATTAATACATAAAGGTAACGGCTGCAATTATTTGAATTTTGCAACAAAACGTTTTCCTGGGATTTCATGTGCAGCTGTGACAATCAGACCTTAATTGAGCACTGTAAATCACACATAAGTTCCACTTCTGCTTGATTAAATATAAATGCTGTGAGATAAGTTTTCATGACTGACACAAAAACAAAATGTTAAGACAACATTACCAGTGATATATTCTCCAGGGATTTCATATCAAGCTGTGATGAGACTACCCATTTAAAGATGTAGTTCAATACTTCTATAGGTAGGGCCGAGATATGGCACGCCTAAAAACAAAAGGAAATATCGTGAATTAGGGGTGCAAGTCCTGTTGAAATACAAGCATAGTGTTGAAGCATGTTATTGCTCAGCGATTTCATGTTGAGCTGTGACAATCCATAATATGTAGTTCATTACCTTGTTTTACATATAATTCAGAGAAATTTGAAAAGGGAACATGTCTCTTGCGCTTATAATACTCAAATGTCAACACTCGGTGTAGATGGAAAATTATTTAGTTTTGTGGACATAACAGAAATTCCATTTCAACTGAGTTATAAACAACTTGCACAACCATTGAATAGCTGCACAACCATCAAGATTGTGTCTAACCAGAATCTGAAAAAGTTACTTTTTCTCTATTCAATAACCTACCCTTTGAGGCGTGGCCATTCTACACAGGGCTTTATCACTGACATGTAGGTTGTGGAACTTTGTCATCAGGTCTGTTTCTTCCTCATCTAACTCACTGTAACAAATACATACAAAATAACTGACAAAAAAACTCTAAAACCAGTCTTGGCATCACGAAAACATGTCGGTGTAATGTTTACCCCCCTGAACCCCACTTTTATATGGCAAAACTAAGGTATGCAGGGGTGTACCTATTTTTCTTATTTTTGCTCCAAAACATAGATTGTGGGTACTCGTTAGAACCGCCTTGGCGAGGCGGTTCTAACCTGTACCCACAATCTATGTTTTGAGCAAAAATAAGAAAAAAATCAACTTTTTTTCTTCTGAAAATTTTCATTTTTACAACTTATAAAATCTCTGTATATTGCATGGGCAAGTTTTCGTAATGGGGTTTCTGACCAGGTCCTTCACATACCAGCCAGTGTAATCACAAAAGAAGACAAGAAACTTGAAATTTTGGATTTAAGAAGAAGAGGAATTGCAATAACTATGAAGCGAAAACAAAGACGCTGATCAGCTGATCTGCATTTTTGTTTTCCCATATGCAGAAAGCCAGCTTTATTCATGGCTCACAAATGAGGTTACCGGTAGACTTGTTAAAATTCCTTATCAGTCATCAAGCACCTGGGGAAACTTACCAACTTTCCACGGAACTTTCACTTTCCTGTCTCTCTGAAAACAGAACAAAATTCAACGTAATGTACATACACCTCGTCACTAACGGAATATCACCCCAAACTTGAAAAATTTCATATAGAAGTGATTCACATTATAACCTTTTTACACCATTCTTGTGGTCATCCAAGCCCATGAACACTATTGAATCTGTATAAAGATAGGGTTTTCTATGCATAAACATCTGCTGGGCTCCGCAGAGGTGGTTGAAACTCATGTCTAACGCGCTGAAAACTGAGCCTGAAAGGTGAGGCTGTTCTAATGACTACCCATAATCTAAAAGATGCACAGCAAACAAGAAAAAATAAGTTTTTTCATCTAAATTTACCATTTTACAGCTGTAAAAATCTCTTTGCAAGCATGTCAACACATTTTCACATTGCTATAACTTCATTTATAAACTGACCACTTTAGACAAACGATATAAATGGTACATGTACAGAATGTTTTACGTGTACTCACCTCTCGGACTTATGTTGAGGTAGAAATGACATCTCATCTCAATGTCTGGTACCAGGTGTATTGCTCTCTTGTAATATCCTATAGCTACAAGATATTTAAAATGAAATGATTTTAGAAGATTTGTGTGTAAGATAAGTTTTGAAATAACAGACCGAAATTCAACTTAAATTCGCTAATTGGATATGTTTTTTAATAGCTTGCTTTATTTCACAATAAACAAGTCATATCGGGATGATCACTTACATAAACAAACAGTGCCTAGATATGGGTTACTAAGGTGATCTTTACCACTATTACATACCCATTTCTCACTAGTAACTGACAACCTTCTTTTCTTGAATCACTTGAAGAGCAAACATTTTTCATGCCAATAAGGCAGGGAGAACTGATATCAGGTCCACTGTCTGTGAAATAGACGTGTTAGTCTCTGGCCATCTTCTGTGGCTCTACAGCCTGATTTGTGTTAGGCCCTGTCAAAAGCTGTAACAAATTTTCCTCCCAAAGCTGCTCATATGATTTGTGCTGCTCATATGATATGAGCCGCGCCGTGAGAAAACCTGATTTCTGCCTATGCCAAAACAAATGTGCAGATCAGCTTCGCAGTTACTGCGAAGCTGATCAGCGCCTTTGTTTTTTGCTACACGGATAGTACAATCCCTCTTCTTCTTATATAGATCCAAAATTTCAAGCATCTAGCATTCCCGTGTGACTGTACAGGCCGGTTTGTGTCGGAGCTGTCAGAAACCCTGAAGACTGATTTTCTCCACAAAGCTGCTCATATGATTTGTAAGACATACCTTCATACAGAGCTCCTTCTTGCTCTAGCTTTGAACCCATCAAGAAATACTGTCGTGCCTGAAATAGAGAAGCATTTCATGTTTAAACCATATAGCTTAGCCCATTTTTCAGATCTAAACAATTTTTCAGCCTTTTTTACTACATGTATTTCAGAAATTGTTGATAAACTTACAGACTATGAGTGCTGACACAAATAATACTCAATTACTTTCACTGTCAGAAAGAAACAACAAACTTCTTTTCTCAAATCTTACATTGATTACTTGTATGCTGCTAAAAGAATAAGAGCATTTATTTATTTGTTGTCAACAAACCTCTAGCTCTATCTGTGATGTCTCCTCCTCCCCATCTCTATCATTCCCGTCCCCTGTTAACTCCTCTTTCCACAGCTCCCGAAATTCTTCCAGCTCCTGATCTATGTCCGGTTCATCTGGGGGCTCATCAACTCCCGATTCAGCATCTTCTTCTGGCTGGTTCTCTACTTCTCCACCTTCTACAGCTGGGATCTGCTCAGCACCCACCAATGCTGGAATATCTTCATTATCCTGAATAAAAATTAAGACTCTTTTAGATCATGAAATTTTCAATCTCTCTGATTATTTCGGGAACATCAGGGGGCTTGTCAACTCCCGATTCAGCATCCTCCTCTGGCTGGTTCACAACTTCTCCACCTTCTACAGCTGGGATTTGTTCAGTGCCCTACAATGCTGGGATATCTTCATTATCCTGAATAACAAAATATGAACTTTTAAAGATGAAGAAGATTTCAAGCTCTCGATCGGATCAGCATTGAGGTTTGTCATCTTCCATCATCATCCATTATCTTCATCTGTATCTTCTTCATCAGGAAAACATGTCCGTGCAATATATACCCCCTCAAACCCCACTTTTATATAGAAAAACTGGGGTTTGAGGGGGTAAACCTAATTTTCTTGTTTTTGATCCAAAAACATACCCACAATGTATGTTTTGAGCTAAAATATTAAAAATATCACATTTTTTTCTGATGAAATTTTCGTTTTTTTCTTCTGAAAAAAATTTTTGTATATTGCATGGGCAAGTTTTCGTAATGTTTGTAGTAAGACCAATACTGGTATAATGTTTAATTTAACTCTGGGCGAGAGAGCGTGAAATCCAATAGATAACGAGAAAGTCCTAAGTTACCAGATTCATTTTTTCGCTTTAAGCATGCAAAGAGAGGTAGTCATTGCTGAATTTAGTATGTTTTATGCGCGACGTTTTGCGCCAAAATCTCCGACACTATTTAGTATTTAATATTGCTAACTGTTGTGTGATAGGCCGAAATTTCTATTCGATGCGGTTTAAGCGGCGAATTTACTTACCGAAATACTTACCGAAATACCGAATTACCGATACCGAAATACTTACCGAATTACCGATACCGAAATACTTACCAAAATACCTACCTTTCTACTTCATTATACCTTTTCTACTCAGGTGAGCCGCTTAGGGTCATTTGAGTCTTGTTTTCTACCTTTCATTCTTAGCTGTAGTGACTTTTGGCCTATCGTCTTTTTAACAATGCATGTCCCGTTAGTAACTTATGTGCATGATCTAATGCATGGCTCAGTGCACTTGCCACTTGTACGCCTTTGAGATAGGTTCTATACTTTTCTCTACATTAGATATGTCATGATAGAAAATATTTTATATATTTTCAGGTATGTTTGCTTTTGTTTATTCATGTAAATAAGATAAGACTTTGTGTATCTTCAATTACATTGTTTTAAGACAAGATAATAGAGAGTAAAACATAATGCATACACAAACAACAAATGTGGCACACGTATAAGTATTCCTGGATTTGTAACATTTACTCTCTATTATCTTGTCTTAAAACAATGTAATTGAAGATACACAAAGTCTTATCTTATTTACATGAATAAACAAAAGCAAACATACCTGAAGATATATAAAATATTTATAAGTTACTAACGGGACATGCATTGTTAAAAAGACGATAGGCCAAAAGTCACTACAGCTAAGAATGAAAGGTAGAAAACAAGACTCAAATGACCCTAAGCGGCTCACCTGAGTAGAAAAGGTATAATGAAGTAGAAAGGTAGGTATTTTGGTAAGTATTTCGGTATCGGTAATTCGGTAAGTATTTCGGTATCGGTAATTCGGTATTTCGGTAAGTATTTCGGTATCGGTAATTCGGTATTTCGGTAAGTATTTCGGTAAGTAAATTCGCCGCTTAAACCGCATCGAATAGAAATTTCGGCCTATCACATACTTCCCCACTTTGGGAAATGGCGTCCCGACATTTGATTAAAATACAAGGTAGGTATGTTTGAAGTATTAAAATTGATTGACACATGTCAGCTTAATATGAACAACACAGCAAAATACATAGCCGACATAACTATTGGATCATGGATATAGGGTCATATAGGATAAGGTAAGTATAATCACCCTATGTAAGCTAATGTAAACGCGGCGCAAAAGAAAAGCAAAATACAAACGCGCAGCGCAAGTAAAAGAAAAAGAAAAACAACAATATGATGATGATGACGATGATGATGTTAAAAATAATGTCTCACTTACCAAGTTAAAACAAGAGTTCTCAGTCGTCACTGTTATCATTTCTTTTTACACTGTTGTTTTAAAATCACTGTCACTTCCATTATAGCTCAACAATCTGTGAGGAATCAACATTTATGATATATGGCTGCTGTTGAATTTGCCAGTCATTTGTTCTCATCCATTGAGGTGGTCGTCTTTGTCTTAATCCTCTTCTTGGTTTATTTTCAGGACTGGAATAAGTGGAAGAGAGGCTGCTGGAACTTTGTCGAGAGTAGCTGCCATAGGGAGATGCACTCAGTGCCTGCTGGTCCCTATCACTTCGTGCCCGACTGTCTTCCATAACCAAACCACAGGAACTTTCGTCTATTGAAGATTTCGCTTTCCGTCCTCTTCGCTGTGGGATCACATATCTTGGAACTTGTCGTTCTATGGACTCGGGGGAATCTTCTGTTGAGCTGCTGGAACTGTCTGCCTGATAGCTGTCATCGGAGATTATCACTGGGCGCCGAGTTGCTTTTGGAGGTTTAGGTACTGTGGGAATGGGTAATCCGTTGAAAGGTAGCAACATGTTACGGTGTAAGAGCTTACTCTTAGCTCTGCTGTTTTCTTGTTGCACCTCATACACGGGAATCCCTGGAACAGGTTGAGACTTGACGATGTAAGGGTACTTATCCCAGATGTCGGCAAGCTTCTGTTTCCCCCTCAGGCCTACATTTCTGATCAAAACTCGGTCTCCAGGCTCCAGTTTTATGTACTTTACTCCTTGGTCGTAATATTTCTTTTGTTTTTCAGCTGATCGTTTAGCCTCCTCCGACGCTTTGTTATAGGCATAGTCCAGACGTTGGCGCAGCTTATCGACGTAATCCATGTGACTTTTGGGAAGATCTTGATCTTGTCTGAGTCCCAAGAATGCGTCGATTGCTAGCCTGGGATGGCGTCCATACATCAGGAAGAATGGTGAGTATCCTGTGCTTTCATGTTCAGCGGCGTTATACGCGTGTGTTAAGGTGGAGACATGCGATTTCCAATCTGCCTTTTGGTCCTCTGAGAGTGTTCCTAGCATGTTGAGCAGAGTTTTGTTATATCGCTCCACCATTCCATTTCCCATCGGATGGTACGGGGTGGTTCTTGATTTCTTTATTCCAGCTATTTCACACAATTTCCTGATGACGTTGGATTCGAAGTTGGCCCCTTTATCACTATGCAGAACTGCCGGAAAACCATAGTGGAGAAAGAAGTTCTCATACAGTGCTTTGGCTGTTGTAGACGCCTTCTGGTTCCGGGTAGGTATGGCTTGGGCGTATCGACTGTAGTGATCAGTGATCACGAGGATATTCTCTTGTCCTCCCTTTGATTTCTCGAGTGAGAGAAAGTCGATACACACCAATTCCATGGGCGCTGTGGAAGTGATGTTCACAAGTTCTGTCGCTTTAGTTGGGGCTGTCTTTCTTCGTATACACCGGCCGCATTTTTGAATTCTGCTCTTGATATCTTTGCTCATTCCTGGCCAAAAGAACCGTCGTCGGATCAAAGATGTAGTGCGATCACGACCCTGGTGTCCTAAATCGTCGTGGTAGGCCTTGAAAATGGTATCTGTCAATGACGGAGGTAGAACAAGTTGGTCCACATCTTCTCCGTTGATTGAGGTTGTCCTGTACAGGATACCATCCTTTAAGTTGTAGCGTTCCCATGTCAGAAGATATCGTTTGTCCAACAATTTGTCTGGTCTTTTTCCTTCGATAAGTCCATCGATAAGACGGCTGATGTTCTCGTCTTTTGATTGAGCTTTGTGCCAGTCTTGGGTCGTCAACGCTGTGCCTCGCAATGCCTCTGATGATACTTCCTGATCGGCGTCTATTTCAGTAGCAGAATCCTCCTCTGGATCGGTAAGTATATCTGCTAATGGTACCTGTTCAGCTGTCAGAGACTTGCAAATGACCTTTAACACGTCTGGGAAGATAGTGGTCTCAGTGTCGTCTTTTCTTCTTGAGAGTCCATCGGCGTCGCTGTTCTGCTTGCCACTCCTGTACGTAATTGAACAATTGTAGTTCGATAGCTCGGCCAACCACCGCTGTCCTGTAGCATCCAGTTTCGCTGAGGTGAAGACATACGTCAGAGGGTTGTTGTCCGTGACTACGTCAAAAGTGGCACCATACAGATAGTCATGGAACTTTTCTGTTATGGCCCACTTCAGCGCGAGGAACTCCAACTTGTGTGCAGGGTAGTGCTTCTCTGATGTCTTCAAGCTGCGACTGGCGTATGCGACTACTCGATCTTGTCCGTCTTGATGTTGATACAGGACAGCTCCTAGTCCAGTGGTTGACGCATCTGTATGCAGTCGGAATGGCAAACGATAGTCCGCATAAGCGAGCACCGGTGGATTCATGAGCTTTTCCTTCAGGGTGTCAAAGGCATTCTGTTGTTTTTCTGTCCACACGAACGGTGTTTTCTTCACTTTTACCTTTTTCTTGTTTCCTTTCTTGCAGGTGCTGTGTCCAATCAGGAGATCATTCAGAGGTCTGGCGATGCGGGCGTAGTTCTGGATAAAACGGCGGTAATACCCAGTAAATCCCAGATATGCACGGACGTCCTTAACTGATCTTGGTATCGGCCAGGTTCGAATGGCTTCAGTCTTGTCTGGATCTGTCTCTATGCCACTTTCCGATACAACATGGCCCAAGTAGGTCACACGGGATTTCATGAATTCACATTTGCTGGCTTTCAACTTGAGGTTGTGCTCCTTCAGTCTTGCGAAAACGGCTCCTAATCTCTCTAGATGCTCCTCAAATGTTGTCGAGAATATAATGACATCATCCAGGTAAATTAGGCAGTCGCGAAGATTCATTTCGCCCATGCAGCGCTCCATCAAACGTTGAAATGTCGCAGGGGCGTTACAAAGACCGAAGGGCATCCGGTTGAACTCATAAAATCCCATGGTACCCACTTGGAAGGCTGTCTTCTGTTTATCTTCTTCTCGGAGCTCCACTTGCCAATATCCGCTTCGAAGGTCAAGCTTGGTGAAATATTTCGATCCAGCTAGCAAGTGGAGTGTGTCTTCTATCCTCGGTATGGCATAGGCATCCTTGACTGTCTTGTTGTTCAGTTTCCTGAAGTCCACACAGAAGCGTATGCTACCATCCTTCTTTCTGACGACTACAATGTTAGACGAAAATGGGCTGGAACTGGGCCTTATAGCGCCTGCATCCAACATTTCTTTAAGATGTTCTCTTATTTCGTCAAACAAGGCTGGAGGTATTCTTCTATGTGGCTCCTTGAAGGGCGTTTCGTCTGTCAGATGGATCTCATGTTTATACAAGTCACAGTTTCCAAGATCTGTTATTCCAGTTGAAAATATATCCTTCCAGTCAATAAGAAACTTCTTTAGATCTTCTTGTTCTTCTGTTGTTAAATTGCAATCCTCTATTTTAATTCCTGATGGTAATTCCTCTGTGGTTTTCTGTTCCTCTGTCTTGATATGAAATTGCTTTGCTGTTTGTACGCCAGTGTCAACAGGATCGATGTTCCGTAAAACTTTCACTTCGTGTAATTCACATAGATCAGACCTTGGTAGAATTGTCAAAACTTTGGCCGACATATTGTAAATGCGAACTGGAACTCGTTGTGCTTTTTCTGCCTTGTCTAATGAGACGACCCGGGGACAAACGCCAATTTTAGAAGACGCTCCTTGAGTCTGCTCTGTGACCACTGACTCAACGTTTTTCCTCTTACGGACGAATCCCGAGATGGTAACCGTCTCATTAGGTTGAACATGTATAGTAGTATCTGTTGACTTTACAACTCCTACATGTGTATCCTGTAGTGCGATGAAAGCATTTCTCCACTGGTTTGGCAATTCTTCGGTGTTTTTCTCACACTTGTCTCTACACTTGGCAATGGCATTTGTTCCTACTATTACAGGTACATTCATACTGTAATCCGTAGTCGGAAGAACCAGAGCTCCAGTTTCGATTACTTGTTTTCCAAGAAACGGAACTTCAATGTTGACTGCAATAGCTCCAAGGTAGGACAAGGTGTGGCCTCCAGCTGCTTCTACTCGTATACCAAGTTCATTAACAGAATACAAAATAGGTTTCGGAGTCAAACTGTTGTAGAAATCCTCAGATACTGTTGTTATTTGACTTCCACTGTCAATCAGTGCCAAAGTATTAATTCCATTAAGTTTCACTGTTGACTCATTACTCTTTCCTATTAGATTTTGTAGAATATCGGATTTCTTGGGGCTTGATTGGCGCTTGTCCCCGGTCTGCCCCTCGACGGAGACGCCTACATGTTTAACTTCCTGGTTCCAGTTCCGCCTGATCTATTTGTGTTAGTTTGATCCTGTTGCTGGTCTTGTTGTGTTTGTGCTGTCTGTTGATTTCCTCGTTGAGTCTGTTGTTGTTGTTGTGGTTGCTGTTGTTGCTGTTGTTGTTGTTGTTGCTGCTGCTGCTGTTGTGTTTGTTGTTCTTGTTGTCCACCTCCATATTGTTGAGCTCTTTGTTGTTGTCCATATCGTTGATTATTCTGTCGTTGTCCATAACGTTGGTTGTTTTGTTGTTGTTCATAGCGTTGATTATTCTGCTGTTGTCCATAACGTTGATTGTATTGTTGTTGTCCTCCTTGTTGTTGATTTCTGTCTTGTTGATCTTTTTTCGTATACCATTTGTACTTCCGTTCTCTCTCCTTGTTAAACTGCTTTAATCCTTTCTTCAATTCTCTAAGAGTTTCAGACATGAGGTCTTGGTTTGTCTCCGTAGCTATTTCAGGTCTTTGTTGTGTAGATGCAACATTTGTTGTTACTGCTTGGTGTTGAGCCTTAGCATTTGTAGTCATGGAGAGTTCCTCTGTTCTGACGGCTGTAACTAACTCTTCGAAGTCTTGAATTGTCTTGTACTCATACTTGGTGGCACTCTTCAATCGTTCACTTCGAAGTGATCTCCAGAATTTTTCTCTGAGAAGATTATCCTTTTCTTCTTTTCTTACTTGACCTTTGTCAATAGCTCGCTGCAGAATTTCTACCAGTCTGATGCCCCAGGTTTCAACAGTTTCATGTTCCATTTGACTGGCTGTAAAGAACTCCTGTAGTATGCTCATGCCTGTAGCTACATTTCCAAATACACTCTCTAGTCTTTCCATGATGTCTTCGACTGTCGCTGTTATTCCCATCGGTATGAGTACTCGCTTTGCTTGTCCTCTTAAAGATTTTCGAATCGCCTGTCCCATCACATATGTAGAGTAAACGTTGGTTCCTTGAAGGTAATTTACTTCATAACGCCACTCTTCATAAGAGGCTTCTCCTTTGGGTCTAGGATCTTCCCCAGAGAAAGGATTAAGTTTCGGGAAAAACTTTTCTAAGTTCACTCTCTGCTCCCGTTCTCTATCTGTTTCCTCTCTAACATGGGACTGGTTAGTACTTTCTATTGTTTCACCTTCAAATATTCTTGCTCTCCTATCAATAAGACTTTTCTTTCTGTCCTTCAACAACTGTAGCTTTAAATCTTCTTCACTTTGATAGTGTTGATTCTCTACCTCTTCGTTAACTGGAATTCTTTCCTTTCTTTGCTCCTGTTCTACAACAGTCGACATTCCCTGATGTAAGGATAAAGACTCTGGTTGTCGCAACGACATCTCTAAAGATTCTAATTTTCTTTCTGTTTCCTTCATTCTATCAGACTTCTCTTGTATTCTCCTTTCTCTCATCAATATTTCTTTTTCTTCTTGATCAACGTATCCCTGTCTTCTCTGACTATCCTGCTGTTTAAGTATTGCATATTTCCTTTCTAAAGCTCTTTCCTTTTCATCCAATGCACGCTCTTGCTCAATAAGCATTTCCTCTCTTTTCTGCAGGCGGGCCATTCTTTCCTCTCTCTCATTGTCTATAGGTATTCGATCACCGAATTCTCTTCTTGAATCCCGATATACTCTCTCTTCTCCTATGGCATCTGTATTTCTTGTAGTTTTATTATCTGTCATGTGTCTCGGAATATCCATTGGAATTCTATCATATTGTTCCACAAATCGAATATGTAGAGGTTTTTCTCCTTTGCCTGTGTCCTCTGGTGACATAACAGTTCTCCGAGTATCAGATGCCATAGGTCTATAGCGGTAATCTTGTCCTATTTCACCATCTTCATATTCGTAACTTCCATATCTTTCTCTTTCTGTTTTCCTTCCCATACTTTTTGGCGTTGATCTCATATCATGTCTAATTTCTCTTTCCATAGCCTTTGGATATAACTGAGTGTCTTGTAGCTTTCTATCTGTTTTATATATTTTGTTTGTCTGAAGGTGCACACTTCTTTCCATTAGATGTCCAGATTTGTATTTGAAACTCTCCTCTTTGATGTGTGTAAGCAGTCTATCCAACTCTACAATCTCTTTATCTATAATTTCCACCATATCCAATCCTTCCTCTGTTGCATAAGCTTTCTGATCGTTTCGTTGACCTGTGATAACAGTGCCCTGGTAAGTATTCACATTTCTTTCATCTGTAGTCATTCTGTTATTCACATTACACATATCTAAATATCTTGTTGCGTCAATCCTGTCAATTGTCTGATACTCCGTTTTCCTCTTTGTAGTATCTGTATCACCATAATAATCTTTCTGAAATTCACTGCTTGGAGTTTTGTCTTTTCCTTCGTCCTTTCTATCAACATTGTCAATCCCACCAGTTGCTCCTTTTGTACCATCTCCATTAGAACAACTTTCCTTTTCACTTTTCACATTGGCATTTTGCATGTTTTGGATATTCCTTTTGGACATTTCCTCTTTCAAGCTCTGTAGCTGTGCCTGCAATTCAGAATCCGTCATATCTGACATTACACTTCTACTTGATCTCTGCTCCATGTTTACACTATCCAAACTTGTATCTTGCATAGTCTGTCCATCTCCTTCTTGCATAGTCTGTCCATCTCCTTCTCTAGCAAGTTCATTTTGGCCTTTATCAGTGCTCTCAACTGTCGTCTTTTGTTTGCTTTCAGCTTGAGATTGCTGAGCTTGTTGCTCCTTTCTCTTGACTTGCTCTAAGAATTCTTCCTCTTCCTGTCTCTGTTGTCTAAGAAAGTTTCTTTCCTCTCTATCAATTGCATCCGCTCGTCGCTGTAAGTATTTTCCATCCTCTTCAATACATGCTTTCAAATAGTCTTCTTCTTTCTGTCTGCGCTTCATCAACAATCCCAAATCTTTTTCCAAATTCATGAGTTCATGTCTCATTACTTTCATGTCATATTCTGAAATAGGCACTCTTCCTTGCATTCCCATCTGTTTCTGTATTGATTCTTTTCTTCTCTGTATGTAATCCTTGTCCTCTTCAAATTGTTGTAGCATTTGTTCATTTTCACTTTGTCTCCGTCTATATCTCAACCTTTGTTCCTTTTCCAGATCATCCCTAAGCTGATTGAAATCCATTGCAGAAGTTGTTTGTCTCTGTGATCCTCCACTATCACAAACTTCCTGGTGTCTATCCATCTCCTTATTCCCAGATACTGACTTATCTTGTGACATTGCCATGTTTTCTTTTCAATTCACTTCCTTTTTAACACTTAACTATGTAATAATAGAATGATCCTTGTAAGCCACCATAAATTTCCAATTAAATCACGGCTTCAATACACAAATTCACAAATTCAATTTATTTTTCTATGACACTAACTATCCACCGTAGATTTGTAATTCACAACTTTTGGAATTTCCACTGTCACACATCTATAGTCACACATTTATAATATCACAATATAGTCAAACATGAAACACTATTTCAACACTATTATGCTTCCGTAGAATACAAGTCTATATAACACTTTCACATTCACAATTATTCACTAATATCCACTGTAGTAGTTCAAAATATCTATCTGTGCCACCGTAGTCTTTTATAACTTTCACTGCAACACTAAATTTCAAGCACTATGTCTCTTCAGCATCCACTTTGAAACACTATTTCAAGTCACAATTATATTTCAACACTTTGATGCTACCGTACTTTTCACTTTAACCTAATAGCACAACATTAAATGATAGTCAAGGGACACAACTAATGCACTAAATTTCTATAACACCTAAACTATCTATTGTTCCTATCAACTACTAGTTACTACATGCACCTATCGACCTTCTACAATGCGAAAACACAAAACCCGATTTTAGGTACCGACGCGACGCGCAAAACATTCGCATAGCAAAACGCAAGCAAAATAATAGGGTGATACATACAATAAATGACAGGACTGGCTATAGGGAGTTGACCGGGATAAACAAATTAAACAACACCAAAAAATGCCGCACAACAAAAATAATCACCATTTTCTAAACCTAACCCACATGAATAACACAACTTTTCATTTTGCCGACAGCTCTTCCTCAGAACATCATTTCAAACTACTTAACCGAGATAATCATTGATTATATCAACCTTGATTAACCTTTGATTTCGGTTTTAATTTTCACACCAAGTCAAAATTACTCTCCTATTTTATAATCAAAATCAACCCAGTATCATAACAGCTATTCAATATGAAACACTGTGATTAGATCAAGAAGGAATATTATTTCAATATGAAAAAAAAATATTTAATACCTACTTAATTGAATAAATTATCAAGTATGTTTTCAATACTTACTTAGTTGAGAAAAAAATAAAGAAAAGAAAGAAAAAAAAAAAATATTTTACCCTGACCGCAACAGCACCCACGACCCTATTGTCGCTGGTAATATTTGTACAAGCACCTTAACCACTACGCCACCGCGACTCACAGTACAAGTGTATGTATAGAAACTACTAGTAATGAATCGGTGAATCGAGCGGCGAATAGGGTGGTTATCGATTTTTTTTTCCGAACGCTACCTGAAAATTTTCTATTTCATTTCAAGAAAATTGAAGAAATAAGTGAACAGGTACAGATTTGAAACTGCTTGTTGGAAAATTAGTTAAACGTGTGAGTAATTAAATAGTGAATCTGATACGCCACTTAAAAGGGTCTAACTTAATTACAGTCACTAATTGGGACTACTCAAGGGGGTTAATACAATATTTACTAAGGGGGGTAATTTTATGACAACAAAACCTTCAACGGGAGGTAACAACACAACATGGCTGACAGTCAGTACCACCCACAAAACAAACAAAACAAATCCCCTCTGAATGAAAAACTGTCAACAAAGTTGTGCGGTTTAATCAAAATTAAACTTCACTGTCACTGAATGGGAAAAAGTGATCATCATGATGAGCAGTCTGATTAGGTTCATTTCTGTTTGTGTTTACCCGGTCGTTTACTGAGCAATGCAAACTTACATCAAAAAGTATGAACAACAGATTTATACAGGTAGGTATATAAAACTCATGAATGAAAACATGATGAAAATAGTAAATCGTACCTCTACAAATACATATCCAAAAAAAAAAAAAAAATGTAACAGGCGAAGAAAAATTCTTTCTTCCCTGACGGGGATCGAACCAGGTTCTCCCGCGTGCTAAGCGAACACTCTACCGCGTCGCTGTAAAAGCCGGCTTGTACCGCAAGGCAGTACAAGTGTGCTATATACCTATACCCTGTGACATTCCCCCCCACACTGGCCACCACTGTCACCGAATGGGTTAACTCACTGGATAGTAATCCAATACACAAGACGTTCTGATGATGAATATGACTTTAATTACACAATGATAATGAGCAAACGATGAAGTAAGCAGAAGGATCAAGCCATCTTTGCTGAAAATATATAAAATATTTTCTATAATGACAAATCTAATGTAAGAGAAAAGTATAGAACCTATCTCAATGGCGTACAAGTGGCAAGTGCCCATTAGACTTTACTAATGAAATGGCTATCAAATAATAACATGGTAATAACATGGTAAGTATGCACTTTACATTTACAGAGAGTAAAACATAATGCATACACAAACAACAAATGTGGCACACGTATAAGTATTCCTGGATTTGTAACATTTACTCTCTATTATCTTGTCTTAAAACAATGTAATTGAAGATACACAAAGTCTTATCTTATTTACATGAATAAACAAAAGCAAACATACCTGAAAATATATAAAATATTTTCTATCATGACATATCTAATGTAGAGAAAAGTATAGAACCTATCTCAAAGGCGTACAAGTGGCAAGTGCACTGAGCCATGCATTAGATCATGCACATAAGTTACTAACGGGACATGCATTGTTAAAAAGACGATAGGCCAAAAGTCACTACAGCTAAGAATGAAAGGTAGAAAACAAGACTCAAATGACCCTAAGCGGCTCACCTGAGTAGAAAAGGTATAATGAAGTAGAAAGGTAGGTATTTTGGTAAGTATTTCGGTATCGGTAATTCGGTAAGTATTTCGGTATCGGTAATTCGGTATTTCGGTAAGTATTTCGGTATCGGTAATTCGGTATTTCGGTAAGTATTTCGGTAAGTAAATTCGCCGCTTAAACCGCATCGAATAGAAATTTCGGCCTATCACAGTTGCGCATATGATGTTTTCCTCTGGACAACAAGTCCACAATCTATATTTTGACAAAAATAATATCATTTTTTTTTTTTTTACATTTCTGATGTTTTGAGCGAAAACTGATGTAACAAATGCGGCGTAAAATGACGTTGCGACCCTTAGTTACGCACGTTTCTTTGAGCGCCTTCAATTACGTACGTCTGGCTTTAATTCGTCTTTTGGATTTGGAGGTGTGAGATAGACATGAATTTATGGCCGGCGCCATACCCCGGCGATTTTGAACAGGAACACAAGTTCATTAAATTTCCTTATTCCTGCTGGTTCTCAACCTCTCTAAAGTTGGGATTTAAATATCTACAAGATTTTCTATTTCTTCAGTACCTCATTGCCAATTTTGTTTTCAGTTTTTACAGTGGGGCTTTTAGTTTTGATAGAATGGCCCAATGGGTTCCTGCCCACAGGGGCCTGTATCATGACATTTTACCCTTCCCTACCTCCTATGCAGTGTGACTAAGCTGCTATTGAATATACAATTTATGAAAGCTTGAACTTGTTTTGATGAGATTTTGCAAGAGTAATGCAATATTTTTCTATGCATGTTTCTGAAATGTTTAAGCGTCTATTGAGGCATGACAATTGTCAAATTATGTAAAGCATATACCATTGTAACTTAAGGACTTTCTAAAAGTCTTTCAAATAAATAGTTCACGGGATGTATACAAGATAACTGAAGTGAAAAGAAGTGCCCTCCTCACAGCTGCCATTTTCCTTCTTTTTGACAGACTGGTGCCCGTTCTCGGGTAAAACATGTCTTCGTAGACGAAGACATTTCGGTCCAATAAAATTTGGCGCAACTTGTATTCTGGTCTTTACCTGTCGTTCCCGAACTTAACTATAAAACTATGAAAACGTTCAAGCAGCACAAAAATCGACTCTAAAACATAAATTGATTTACAGGGCCCTAACCTCACCCTCATCTTCTGCAGTGTTTCACAACATTTAGTTAGTTGTTCGGTCCTCGTGGTGAATCTCTAACTAGTCAATGAATCATCAATGAAGGACAAACAAAATACAGATACAAAAACTAAAGCAAATCTTTTCAACTCCCAATTTAACTCTGTTTTCACACCAAAAGAACCTTTGTCTCTCTCACGCCTGGCCGAAATGCGAGAGGATGATTTGAAAACAGCGGGTGGTCTGTCCTCCGACACAAATACTAACTCTCAACCGGACAATACCAGATGTATGCTAGAGATAATCATATCAGAAAATGGTCTCCTAAAATTATTAAGAAATCTTAAACCGGGTAAGGCAGCTGGCCCTGACAAGTTGAAATCCCTTCTGCTGAGGGAGCTTCGGGAAGAAATTGCTCCCATCCTCAAGATCATTTACCAAAGATAATTACAGACTGGGAGGCTCCCCGCATACTGGACCAGGGCCAATGTCATGCCTGTGTCTATTAAGAAAGGTGACAAGTCCCTGGCATCAAATTACCCGGACCGATATCCCTCACCTGCATCCTTTGTAAGGTTCTCGAGCACATTAGCCTCCAACATAGCAAAGCACCTTAAATTGATGGGCAGGGCCTCATGTACGATCTCCAGCACTGATTTAGAGAGAAAAGATCATGTGAGACCCAGCTCATCATGCTGATTGAGGACCTGGCGAGGGCTGCTAGCGCAGGGAAACAAACAGACATAATCCCCCTGGACTTTTCAAAGGCATTCGACAAGGTAAACCATAGTAAACTTTTATGGAAACTACACCAATACGGAATTCGAGGACATGTGCTGAGCTTGATCCAAGCCTTCCTTGGGAGTAGGTCTCAGCGGGTGGTGATTGACGGGGAGGAGTCGGAGTCCATACCTGTTACATCTGGTGTCCCCCAGGGTTCAGTTCTGGGTCCGATTCTCTTCCTCGTCTACATAAATGATCTGCCCGAGGAGGGTTGCTCCCAGGTGAGATTGTTTGCAGATGATACGGCTCTATACCTCACCATGGAGGGCAAGGACGACAGCAAGGCACTCCAAAACGACCTAGACATTCTATCAATATGGGAGACCAGGTGGGACATGGAATTCAACCCCTCCAAATGTCAACTGGTACATGTGACGGGCTCATGTGACCAATCAAAACTGACCATATATTGCACGGACAGGTTTGGAGTCCGTCACCTGTGCCAAATATCTGGGAGTTGATTTCTCCAGTGATCTCACCTGGAACTCCCCAGTTGACCGCATAACAAGAAATGCAAACAGGACCCTTGGTTTTATTCGCCGCAACATCAAGACAAAAGTGCCAAGAGTACGTGAGACTGCTTACAATATCATTGTCAGGCCACAGCTTGAGTACGCCTCGGCTGTTTGGGACCCCAACACGGACAAACTGATCTACCAGATAGAACAAGTCCAGCGTAGGGCCGCTCGCTGGACAGCCAATAACTTTTGCAGACAGGCTAGTGTAACTAGCATGATCGAACAACTATACTTAGAAAAACAATTGAGGGATATGGTTTTTGTTTAGATTTCATTCCTTAAGGTATAGTTTTTTCTACCCAAATAATTAATAGATATGTAGTAGAACCATCACTATGCAAGGATTCCATAAAATTTTCGCGTTGCCTGGAAGCGCTTCTCGCAGACTTGCAGAAATGATGGAACACCCCTAAAATTAAAGTTATCACTGCTCCCTACCCTATCCAAATCTTTCATTCACCCCCTCTTACTGGTTCATCCAAATGCAAAACTATTGATAATCGAAATGGCGACACTTTTATGTTTAAAACGCGCTTTGGGCAAATTTCAGAAATCTGTGATTTTTGGTAAAAAACACATTCTTTAACCAAAAAATTTTTTTCGTTTAAAATGTTCCCCTTTGCACTGCGAGTATGAAACTGAAATCCGTTTTTGAATGTGCGCTCTGGTTTCCTCAAAACAGCGTTTTTTACAATGTGTTGACAAATTTTTAATCACGTACATGTAATGCAAATTCCCATTAAGGTAATGTTCAATTCTTTAGCAAATGTTTTGAAACGCTGTAAAATCTAAACTAATGCCCGTAGCTCAAATCGGTTTTCTGTACCAAACTCGCAGCTTAAAGGGCAACGTTTTAAGCGAAAAAAATTTTTTTTGGTAAAAAATCGTGTTTTTAACAAAAAATCACAGATTTCTGAAATTTTCCGAAAATGCATTTTAGACATAAAAGTACCGGCATTTCGATTATCAAAACAGTTTCGCAGTTGAATGAACCAGTAAGAGGGGAGGAATGGCAGAATTGGGTAGGGTAGGCAACAGTTGGAACTTCAATTTCAGGGGTGTTCCAACGTTTCTGCAAGTCTGCGGAAGCGCTTCCAGGCAACGCGAAAATTTTATGGAATCTTTGCACAGTGATGGTTCTGCTACATATCTCTTAATTATTTGGGTAGCAATAATTATACCTTTAACAATGAAATCGAAACAAAAACCATATCCCTCAATAGTTTTTCTAAGTATAGGATGGAGAACATTGGAACAAAGACGGGCTGATGCCCGACTGCTTGTTTTGCAAAGTAGTCCACGGCTTGGTTGCCGTACCCCTCCTGGACCATTTGCAGTACTCAAACAGGATATAACGGTACTGCCACTCCATGACCTTTAGGCAGGTCTGTAAACCCACAAATTATTATAAATATTCCTTCTTTCCCCTAGCAATAGTACAGTGGAACTCCCTACCCGAGTCAGTTGCAACCTTACAGACTCTTGATGCTTTCATGGCTGGTCTGCAAGTTGCAGCACTCACGCCCACATATCCCTGATGCCTGTTTTTATCTGATTTTAGCTATTCTCAACTATTTTAACCTATCATCTGTTTTTATCATTTTTACTTTAAACATCTGTACTATAATCTACCTTTTTTCTGTCTGCTACTAACAGACGCTGCGCGAGCCTGCCTATAATGTCTGCGAGGGCGTGTGGCAGTATATAGAGATAGATAGAGATAAATAAATCATGTTAACCACCATGATGAATCAAAATGAGGACTCGCAAATTCAGTAAGCTGCCCGACGAAACTGAAATCCAGAGAAAAAGAAAAACACCAGTTGAACCCCGGTGGGAGAAGCAGTATATCAGCCCATACAAATAAAGGTATTATATCAGACTGACTACTGGTCCATACAGGGAATGTGGAACACTTGCACGAAGCAGAACAGTATATGTCAGATGGACCACTGGTCCGTGCAGACAGCTGCACCATATGTATATCATTATGCGGGCCACTAGTTGATGTGTATCAGTCCCACTACTGCTGGAATACAGAATGGACCGCTAGTCCATGGCATACATCAATTTATTAGGCAAGTACATCTGTATATCAGTATGCGGACCACTAGCTGATGTATATCTTCATCTTCATCTTCCAAAAATTGCTGGGTCCAGACAATGAGCATAGTCGCCCTGTATCAGGCCCACTACTGCTGGAATACGGAATGGACTGCTAAAAAAGGTGCAAGTAGGCAAAGATCAGGAAAAGGCGCAATCAGAAAAAGATTCCCACTCCAAAAACCGAGGTGGGGAAAAAACCAAACTAACAATCAGGTACTTATACCATGAAACATATCGTAAGCCGAATGAGCAACTATTTTCCCAATAGGTGGCCACTCAGTAACCTTAACTAAAACTATGAAAACACACATAAAACGATCAAAGCTCTGACCCAAAAACGCACTCAGAACGCGTTTAGAGGCACCAGTTTATCAAAATTTTCTCGGGGGGATCCCCCCAACCCCCCTTACGAGAGGGGCCTCTCGTGCTCTCCCCCACTCGTGCCTTTGGCACTCGACCATGTCTTCCGCCGGACCACTTTTTAAAACGCGACGACGGCCCTGAATTCACCTCAAGAAAGCAAATCTATCTATCTTCTGATACTGAGTCGATCAATTTCTGATCATCACCTCAGGTGTGGGGTGGGTGGCTAAATTTAGAATTTAGTCTAGGGAAAATAAAACATTTGGGGTGGACCATTAAAACTATTTACAAGATATAGATGAGAGGCATACTAAAACGCATGCCTCTGGGCTAATGATTTAAATAGAAGCCTTAAATTCCTCAATGGTCTTAGATAGGACCACTGAAGAAGGGAGACTATTCCAAACCGGAATAGTTCTGGGGAAAAAGGAATTTTTCAGGGCATCACTATAGGCAAATGGTCTTGTGTATTGTGATTCATGTGATGCCCGAGTATGCCTTAGATTGGGTGCCGGGGTCAGGTATTTGTCTTTATCAAGAGACACTGTACCAGAGTGTATCTTGTAGAAGAAGGTTAAGGAGGACCGCTCCCTGCGAGACTCCAGGGATGGCCACTCAAGTTCGTCTAGCATTTCACCGACGCTACTGGTGTTCCTCCATCGCCTGCAGGTCCACCGGGCAGCAGTCCTCTGCACCTTCTCCACCTTCTCAATCTGAGTTTCATGATAGGGATGCCAAATAGGAGCTGCATACTCAAGTTGAGGCCGAACCAATGTTTTGTATGCAACTTCCTTAGTATGCCGAGGTGCCAGTGCCAAATTGCGCCGAAGAAAACCCAAAGTCTTAGTTGCCTTGCATGTAATTTCAGAAATGTGTTGACCCCAATCAAGATCATCTGTGATAGTTAAACCGAGGTATTTAGCGGACTGAACCTGTTCTAATGTTTGCTGATGCAGTGTGTAATTGAAATCTATATGCCTGCTTGGATGTAGCCGCGTCACCCTCATTGAATGACATTTGCTAACATTGAATTTCATTTGCCAATCCATTTCCCATTTGGCCAAGCTATTCAGGTCATCTTGTAAAATTTGACAATCCAATGGTGACTTGACATTTCTGTATAAAACACAATCATCAGCAAATAGCCGAACAGATGACCTGATGTTGTCAGAAAGATCATTAATGAAAATAAGAAATAGGACCGGTCCTAAGACCGATCCTTGTGGGACACCAGAAAGAACCGGGACTGGGTCTGAGGCACGGCCATCTAATACCACTTTTTGAGAGCGCTCAGAGAGCCACGAGTCGATCCACTTATGTGTAGATCCTCTAATCCCGTAGAAGTCAAGTTTGTATAATAACCTTTTATGTGGGACCTTGTCAAAGGCCTTAGCGAAATCCATGACAATCACATCCGTCTGCCTGTGGCCACGACCCACTGCTCGGTCCAGATTACTAACCAAATCATGATAAAACTGAACTAACTGGGTTTCGCAAGACCTTTGACTTCGGAACCCATGCTGACAGTCAGCAAGAATGTTTTCAAGAGCCAAGTGTTTGTTTATGTTGCTGACTATTATATGCTCTAGAGTTTTGCAACAGATACAAGTAAGCGACACCGGTCGATAATTAGCTGCATCGTATTTCTCACCTTTCTTAAATACCGGGGCTACATTTGCCTGTCGCCAATCGTCTGGTACAGCACCCTGAGCAAGCGACTCATTGAAGATATAGGTCAGTACAGGAGCAATTTCAGAACTACATTCCTTCAACACCCTAGCACTCAGGCCATCTGGCCCAGGCGCCTTATGTATATTCAAATTATTCAACAGTTTAATGACCCCATTGGGGTCAACTGTAATTTCACCCATAGCGGTGAAAGGACTTGTGCCTTTGGAGGGGATTTCATCATCTGATTCGCGAGTGAAGGCTGACTGAAACTGCCTATTACAAATATTAGCCTTATCCAAAGTGTCAGTCTTCAAGATACCATTTTCTCTAAGAGTATTGATCCCAGACGCGTCTTTCTTAAGGGACTTGACAAATGACCAAAACTTTTTTGCCTTTTCATTTTTTCGATCGGTAAAATACTTGATTCGTTATGGACATTCTACATTCATCATTGCCCAGCTCTAAGGATAAAATGGATCTCTGGAGGATCAAGAAATCTTCTATAGATTAATCTGCATTCATCATTACCCGGTTTTTAACAATTAAAATTACATACAGATTAATTTAATAAAACGAGTTGTAATCCATATGGCCTATTATAGATCTATTTTATCGTTATACTATGTCATCCAAAAGCGCCTAGTAGATCAAGAATGATTAGAGAACTATATTTTAGTATGCAACTACTCGACCGCATCACTCCTCGAGGACTAGCGGTCATATCCTAACGAAACTGGGTGCTGCGGAGGTATGGGTACCGAAGTGACCAGTGACTATCACGGCTGAGGCTATCCGCACGACGGTCGTGCCGATAACGCCGCTTATCCGCACGACAGTCGTGCCGATAAGAAGCGTTATCGGCCCGACCGTCGTGCGGATAGCCAATGGTACAGGTATTGGCTATCGGCACGACGGGAGTATGAAATTTTCTAACAAGCTCATGTATGCATTAAGCTATTAATTTGTCATTAAATAAATTAATTATGTGTTCAGCTATATGTATACATTCGAAAATAACATTTGTGTTAATTACGAATAAGAAAACTAGTTTGTTTTGATTGTTCCAGCTGATGTTAACTGAATCACAGTAGATTTCTAACAGCGGAGAAAAATATAACCATTGTAAAATGCTTTTTAATTGTGTTACTGAAATGTTTCCATACTCCATTGTTAAAATCAAAGGCTATTTATTCTGTTGGATTACCACATTCTTTTATTATTTAGGTTACGAGTCGATAGTTATTTTCTCATTTACGCATACGCATGACTGATTTTTACAGGTAAATTCAGGTCCTGGTAAATTCACAGGTAAGCCAATTTCAGCAAAATAATAATTTTGTTAATTAAAAAGTAAAACATTCCTGCATGGGTAATATTCTGTTTCAGTTTTGAAGCCAGTGTATAATATTTATCAACTTAAAATGTACCCATTTCTAAACAATTTTAACATTTTAATATCGATTTCCCTGTCGTGCCGATAACGCCGCTTATCGGCACGACGGTCGTGCCGATAATCTATCTTCTGATACTGAGTCGATCAATTTCTGATCACGGCGTTATCGGCACGACCGTCGTGCGGATAGCCAGTGTCGACTATCACAGCTTTTGGTTCTGACTTTTACCCCGAGTGCGGAAACCAAGGCATGAAAACGAGGCTGTCAAATGTGTGACACAGCTTGAGTTCAAAGTGATTTTTTTTCTAAAATGTTCATATTTCCCCTTGAAGATCGCTATTTAGCATAAAAGAAAATGGTAGGTTATGAAAATTTTCATTATTTTCTGTGAAAATATTGAACTGAAAGTTTAGGCCAGTTTGTAGGAATGAAAACTTTCTCAAAGCTGTTGACAAGTGCATGAAATGAAAACATGAAATGAAATTAGCCTGTTGCTGTGTTTGAAGCCAATACTGAGTCCATCAATTCCAGATCATCACCTCTTGTAAGTGTCCAAGTTTGCGTCTCTTGTGAGGGAAGCAGGCCAACTCAGCCTGATACCAACTCGGCCCGTGAGTCAACTCGGCCTCTGGCCAACATTGTCCGGCTCAACTCGGCTTCTTATTTTTCCTATCACAGGAGGGGTATTTTATAATTGCATGATGCTTTTAGATGTGAATAATACATACACAGAAAATATAGGATTTACCCGGTCGGCAAGCTACTCTTTAGTGAGGAAAAATCAATATTAGTTACCGGAACTGCACCTTTCCCGCCTCTTCGCTCATTCGGTTGAGGGTAAAACTCGGTCAATATCGTTGTGATTTAATCATTATTAGATGCTTATAAAATCATACCAGAAACATAACGGGGTTCATACCTTGAGTTGAAGAAATTGTGATCGAAAAATACATGCAAAGCTTTTATTAATATTTTTATTTTGTTTTCATATTTTCTGCTTTTAATTCCGTAAGGTTACAGCGATAAACACCGAGTATTTCACCTCATAGGTCACGCAGACCCGATCAATGGCATTATTTTTAGTATTACAAACAGATCACGGATCAACAATCTCCTTATTGAGTGAAGGCAAAAGGCCCATAGGGTGTAAACTGTCTATAGGGTGACGAACATGCTGGTTAATCAGTTTTAATTTGAGGCATTGATTTTTATCTGTGTATTATAGTAAAGTGTTCACACATAAAACAGCACCACCATTAAATAAAATGTGGCTACTTTTTGGTTACACCCAAGTGCAGCGGTAGGCCTACATGTATAGATATTCAATGGTATGATAAACATATTTTAAATCTCATGTATATTATGGAAGAGAGGGACGAAAATCACTGGTTAAAATGAGAATTATATACAAGCATTGCCTCATATCTGTTCCACTTTTTAACCATAACTATATATACTTAAATATAAGGCCGACTTGACCCGGCCGAGCTGACCCGGGCAGACTTGACCCAAGGCCGACTTGACCCGGATTCCCTCCTGGCACACCTAGTGAAGTATTGTCAATTTGGCATGTCACCAGTCAACAATTTTATAAGATTCAAATTCTTCAGATACTGATGCCTAAAAACTGAAAGTGATTCTGGTTTCATCTTGTGTTTCCATAGGGTTGGTAGGTTGTAAGATTTTTTTTGTTATATTTTTCCCTGTCATGTAAGATTTTTATCCTCCCACTTGTTTAACCACATACAGCTCATTTGCAGACCATATTGTGTCCATGAAACATGGTAGCTCAGTGTTTGATATTCAGCCTCATTTGAATGCCTAGATCCAGACCTACAGTAGGTGCCGATGCCAAATTGTGCTGAGGAAAGCCCAGTGTCTTAGTTGCTTAACAAAGAGGGTTCCGGAAACTTTTTGACCCGGGTACGTGCAGTCACCTGATCAGACCGGATCGGATGTAATTACCGGATCGGACCTGATTTTTCATTGATTTTCAGACTTACTTTAGGTATAATTTTGATTTTTTTTTGTTTTTTTTTTTGTTTTTTTTTTCATCCAGATGAACAGCCTAGTCCATTAAGTAAGTTTGTGGGTGATCAAAGTTGTTCTTTTCCAATTAAGAGTAATTTGGCGGCTAACTGCTAGGTTCGTGTTTGAAGTTAAAAAAAAAAAAAAAAAATATGTACAAAACCATGCCAAACTATGCAAATAAGACCAAAAACTACATGAAAATATTTGTCAGAGCATTTTGCGCATTTTACTATCAACATAGTTACACCATATTAATTTATAGCCATTGATTAATAATTCGACATTGGCAATCTTTTTGCATACTAAAGAGAAGCCAAACAAATCAATGGGTGGTAGGTTTTCCTCCAGTATGTGGAGATGAGATGTGGCTTTTCGGTCCTGGTACCTAATAAATTCATATTTACCACCGAAGTAAGCACTGGGCATTTATTGTATGATGATATGCCATGGGATATTGAAGTGAAAGAGTATGAAAGTAAATAAAAGAGAAATGTTGGTCCAATCTGGTAATTATGTCCGATACGGTTGAGGTTGATCCTCTCCGAAAAAAGAGGGGTTGTCATGCCCAAGATGGATGCTTGATCGCATGAATATCAACCATTGTCGGAAAGCCTTTCCATGATTAATAGAAGTAATCTTTCATACAGTCACCCCCCCCCCCCCCAATTTATGCCTAAATCTGGGAAGCTTTGAGCTGTCAACTCAAGACATTATTATGGATGCATGCTCAGTAGTTGCTTGCTTTTGATTGGTTGTCTAAATATATTCGAGCCAAATCTAGTCTGGTTCACAATATTTTACATTACTGATATTTTGCGACATTGACAACTAGTTTAAATCATGAGGCTGCCATTGTAGAACAAAACATTTATATTCTAATTTAGCACACCATATATTATATTGGAATGAACATCTCTTGTAGACTTTACATATTAATTTTATCTATAGTTTTGCTTTATTTAAAAGGGAAGTATTCCTCTTCTTGTGTGTTTAACAAAGCAAATCAGAATCAATAAATCATACATGTATTTTGAAATAAGCAGCACTTCTTTCAACATGCTCAACAATGAATGCAAGAGCAAGAAGTAAAAATCATGAAGCAAAAAATATGAAATACCAAATTAGCTGGGCCTTCAATCATGCGTGTCACAATCTGTTTTACTGTCTTGATGATTTTTTTCTTTTTGTTTCTTTCTATTCACTGAAATAACAAACACTAGTCTCAGTCTTCACAAAAAGTGCCAGTCTGTCGGTCAAAACCAGCAAAATTCCATTCTGACTGACAAAATATTTAATTCTGTCAGACAAATGTCTGCTGCATGAATGAGAAATCCCAAATTTTTATTTTTCGCCTTCTGTGACTAGGTACACAGGTTGGTTTGTGTCAGAGCTGGTCAGAAACCCAGACACATATGAATGCAGTGCTCCAGCTAGGATTTGAAAAGGGCAGGTTGGACTTATTCTAAAAAGGGCATGTTCAGCACGCATAAAAATGGAAAAAGGGCACTTTTAAGACCATGGCACTTCTTTGAATGTCTAAAATTCCTAAAAGCTGATTATCACTAATACCATGTTTAGTAGTTGTTCTATAAATAATAATCCAATAACTAATTCTTTTACCAGGAAAATACTTTTATTTCCTTTCTTTGTGTGTGCTGCAGGGTGTACCTTTTCTTGACAATTGGACATTTGAAGGGAACAATACTAAAAACTGTATGGTAGTCTCACTACTAGTCTGCTGTCTAATGGTAATCCTGACCTTTCAAGAAGCCAGCCATCCTTTCTTTTCATAATTGAGTTCTCTAGTTAAACCTGATATCTTTAATTCACGCTTCATTGGAGTGGTGTCACCTGGGGCAACATTTTTATAATCAAAGATGTGTCAAAATTATTCTGAGTAATTAGTGACAACAAACAAAGGATTAAGGAAGTCATCCATGCAGTAATCAAACTGCAACTAGAGCTGCACTTTTGGTTACTAAAGCCTCAAACTTAAAACACCTGTAACTTTCTTATTTTTTGTCCGATTTTTATGATCTTTTTACCAAAATAAAGGGCCGGGTGCAAACTGCATAAAAAGGGCACAGCAGGGCGCTGGAAAAGGGCAACAGGGCGATGCGCCCTGCTAAATTATTCTAGCTGAAGCACTGTGAATGTGTGCAACTTGGCACCGCAAGACAGGATCTTTCACAACTATTTTAGATTTATGAGATAATTCCTATCCTATACTGTTTTTCCAAAAGGTGTACAAATTAAAGTAAAATTAATGTGGTCATGTGGTCAGTATGCAGCAACCAAAAATATTTGAGCCGCCTCATGGGAAAACCAACAATCTGCATATATGCGAAAGCAAAGGTGCAGATCAGCTTCGCATTAACTGCGAAGCTGATCATCACCTTTGTTTTCGCTACATGGATAGTACACTTCCTCTTCTTCTTTAATCCAAAATTTTAAGCTTCTAGTCTGCTTCTGTGACTGTACAGCCTGATTTGTGTCGGACCTGTTCGGAAACCACATTGTTGGTTTTCCCATGAGGAGGCACATTTTTAAGTTCAGCCTCATTGGCACATATTTCCCTTTTGTGACCATCAATTCTTGCAAGTGACATGTCAAGGGCTGTCAACAATCAATTAAATGGCCATTAAACAGACACCATAATTTGTCAGATTTATGGTGCTGTTTTGTTATTTATTTCCCATGTGGGTTTCACGGACATGTGTTTGTTATACCCCCCGCCACTAAAAAAAGGGCGGGGTATTATGTTATACCCTCAAAAAAAATTGCGTTCAAGTGTCTGTCTGTCCGTCCTTCAGCACTTCGTTTCCGGGCTCTATCTTGAGCATTTATTGACCAATTTTCTTCAAACTTTGTATAGTTCATATCAGGAAGGAGTGGTTTGGGATTGAAGATGGGTAAATTTCGTCAAATAATTACAGAGTTCTGGCCCTTGATTTACGTTAAAATTTCGTTTCCGGGCTCTGTTATGAGCATTTATTGACCGATTTTCATCAAACTTTGTTGTTCATATCAGGAAGGAGTGGTCTGGGATTGAAGATGGGTAAATTCTTCAAATAAGTACAGAGTTATGGCCCTTGATTTACATCAAAATTTCGTTTCTGGGCTCTATCTTGAGCATTTATTGACCAATTTTCCAATATTCTTCAAACTTTGTATAAGTGTTCATATCAGGAAGGAGTGGTTTTGGATTGAAAATGGGTAAATTTTGTTAAATAAGTACAGAGTATAGTCTGGGATTGAAGATGGGTAAGTTTCGTCAAATAAGTACAGAGTTATGGCCCTTGATTTACGTTAAAATTTTGTTTCCGGGCTCTATCTTGAGCATTTATTGACCGATTTTCTTCAAACTTTGTACAGTTTATATTAAGAAGGAGTGGTTTGGGATTGAAAATGGGTAAATTTCATCAAATAAGTACAGAATTTATAATGGCCCTTGATTTATGTTAACATTTAGTTTCCTGCCTCTGTTTTGTGCATTTGTCCACCAATTTTCTTCAAACTTTGTATAAAAGTTCAGGTAGTAGTGGTTTGGGATTGAAGATGGGTAAATTTTATCAAATACATACAGAGTCATGATCCTTCATTTATGACAAAATTTTGTTTTGCTCTTTATCTTGAGAATTTATTGACAAAGATATTCTGCGCATTTGTACTGAATTAAATTTGCGTGGTGGTGTATCATGCATGCCTGCAGTGCTTTTATTTATGATTGTGTCAGATCATTCTCATTGCTTGTTTTTTTTTTTGTGTGTTTTTTTTTATGTTAGACATTATCTTTGTTTTAATGTTCTTAGAAAGTACAAAATCATAGTATGAGCTTCGTCATGAGAAAACCAACAATGTGGTTTGCAAACAGGTCCAACACAAACCGAGTTGTACAAGCACAGATTGACAGAAGATGGCTAAAGGCTGGAAGTTTGGATTTAGAAAGTAGAGAAATTGTACTATCTATGTAGCGAAAACAAAGATGCTGATCAGCTTCGCAGTTACATCAGCTTCACAATAATTGCGAAGCAGATCAGCATCTTTGTTTTCGCATATGCAAAATTCTCATGTTGTGGCTCATATTAATGTGATTATGAATAAAAGGTCTTTGACACCTTGAAAACCCATACAACACTAACTAACTTAACACTGCTATACCTCCAAAATATGCAGATAGAATTAGCTCACTTGAACTGATATGAGCTGCGTCATGAGAAAACAAACAATTCACATATGCAAAAACAAAGGCACAGATCAGCTTCGCAGTAATTAACTGAAGCCGATTATCACCTTTGTTTTCGCTAAACCGATAGTACAATTTAATAGTACAATTCCTCTACTTTCTAAATCCAAAATTTACTTCCTGTTAACCATCTTTTGTGCTTGCACAGCTCGGTTTGTGTAAAACCTGTTCAGAAACGACATTGTTAATTTTCTCATGAAGCAGCTCAATTATCTAGTCTGGCAGTCTGAGGGATTCTCTTGAGTCTGTAAAAATGTTACTTTATAATTTCAGGCTTGAAGGCTGGTGAGAAACACAGAGAGACTTAGGTCACTATTCTGGACAAAACATCATCATGAGCTCATAGGCCGAGGGGTTCAAGGACCAGAAGTGTTGTATGAGTTTAAAAACGTAAATGTATTGCCCTATAGTATTTTAACATGCATAAGTCATCATATCAAAGCGCAAACTTAAAGGGCTTTCGTATGATATAAGTGGTTGTTTACGTCTATGTGCTATAGGACACAAGTGAAACTGCATACATATGCACATACTACTTAGTAGGTCGTTGAAATTTGACATTTTGATATCTCATTAAATTGGTTTATTGTTTCATTGGAGTTTAATCTTTGTAATATCAGATAGGAAAGTGTCAAACTCTGACCTAAGGATATATATCTTGACATAATTACGCAGTGATCAGTGCGCGGTTGTTTATGTTTTGATGTAATGCCCCTTGTCCTTACTGAGGGTATAAGGTTCATCTCGGTGAATAAGATAAATTGTATACCTTCATGTGTCAAGACTAACGACATTCCTTAAGGATTTTTTCATTCACGCCAACGCTTGAGTAATTTTGACAGTAGACTGTATGTGGGATATACTAATCTTTATAGTAAGAGGAAATATTTTTACATGTATTTATTAACAAACTGATATAAATTAGAATAACTTTTGTGTAAATCTTAATATTTAGACTTGGAATTAGGAAAAAATCTTACATGGATCTGTTGAAAAAGTTTCAGAAATGAGGAATTTACAATTATTTATTCAAAATGTATCATTGGCCAAAGTAAACTATGGCTAAATATAGCTTGAGTGAAGGGGACTTGGTAACAAAACAGCCAGATTCATTCAGAGTGGGAATATTCTCGTTGTCGTTGGATACGATGGGGAAGGGGTTAGAGGCAGGGTCAGAGGTCAATGGAAATTACAAGGGGTCAGAAGTGAATGCAGGTCAGGAAGGGGTCAAACTTAGATCGGGGTCCCTAAAATCGGGGTCCAGGGTGAGTTTTGCCGATGAAAGCGAAGATGGAAATTTGACTAAAGTTTGTAGTGATACTGATATAAATCGGGATAAAGAAGTAAATGTTGATGAAATGATAAGGAACCATATTCTGCTAGGAAGGAGTATTTCGTGTTCGGCGATAGAAAGGAGTAAGCGGGACAGTTTTGGTTCACATTCATCTTTTGTGATAACGGAAACCATGGATAAAGTGATACCAGAAAACGAAACTGTTACATTTGAAAGTGCGGGAAATAATTCTAGTCAGTTGGAAAGTGATTTCGAAGTTGACGGCATTACAGTACGTAACTTAGATGCCGTAGTTCCTAGTCAAAGTCTTACACCACCGAAAGGAAAACCTCCATTGCCGAACGGTAAATCTAAAAATAGGCCGGGGTCGGGAAAACAATCATGGTTGCTGAGGCTGTTCGAGTCGAAGATGTTTGACATGTCAATAGCAATATCGTATCTGTTCAACTCCAAGGAGCCAGGGGTACAAACTTATTTAGGTGAGTATACAACAAGTTTTTCATATACACCTCAACCTCCTTAAAACAAAGTTCATTATAACATGTTTTTTTTAGTTATAATAAGGATCATTGCTGGACCCCAAATGGTCAGTTTAGACTTGTTCTGACTATAAAACTATAAATTTGACTCTCGTTATGTACAGATTGGCTAATCTTTGTAATGCTCTAGTGATTTGTAACCACACCACACCCAGTCGAAGGGGAGGCTAGGGTTTGACAAGCGCACAGTCCCTGCATAATAGGGCTGTGTAATGTAAACATACCAGACTGCATGGTTTTAGCAGAGGTTTGCTGGATTAAAGTCCCGAGTCCCAGCTATTCCATGGGGCTGTGGATGAGGCAGTTCCCGACAGCGCCTCCCAGTAATAATCAGAAATTGATTGTTGGGAGTAAGAAGTAGAAGTAGAAGTTACAGTGTACAAAGGACTAGTGCATTTAGAAGAGAAACCAATAGGCACAATGTGCCCTCAGTCTCTATATAGAAAACTACATTTAGGACCAACATTTTGTATCCCTGGGACAGAACTGATCATAAATGGTTTCATCTTATACTGAAACTTGTCTTGAAACTACGTCATAGTATTTTTATGGCTTCCTAAAACATTTAAAATTTTATCAAACTTATCTACAAATTACTTGACAGATGACACACTAACTCGACTTTATATCAGTGATGTGTCATCACAATATACTTGTAATGTTACATTTTGTATAACTATAAGTCAGGATTTTGACAAACAACATTTCTGAACTTTGTACAGCAATCAGTAATGAGCTCATCTGAATATAGCATGATAGCATACAGAGACTTTTATGATGGCAGATCTCAGCTATATGACTATGTCTCTTTTGATACAAATCAGTGATTGAAGCTGGTTCTCCTACTTCATTGTTCATGAGGACCTACCAGGGGTTCTTAGCCATTCTTAGCTCCTTGCTCCCTGAAAGAGAAAGTGACTTTTCTCCCCAGATTCCAAAAATGTTTTTCTTGCTCCCTAAAACCTCCAAAATGTTTGCTTGTTACTCACTCAGACCCCTGAAAATAACTGGCCCTTCTCCTCAGATCCCCCAGGGTCCTGTTCATGGACGTGGATACGTCACATTGTACAAGAATAGATCAGCACCTAATTTTATATTGGATTCAGACAATTTTTTTGAACTGGAAAATTTATGGTAAATCTTATCTAATAATGTATTGTTGACTGTCTGAGATTTGTTTACCATGTAAATATATACAGTGGTCTAGATGAAATGCATAATTTATTATTATCAAATTGATTTATCGCTCTAGAAACCCAGGATGCATGGGGGTACCCCATGCCATTTGCATTATTGTTTGCATCCAAAACCAGTATTCACAAAAAGCAAAAATATATAATCTACGAAATAAATATGCGCGTTATCTGGGCTATTGATAAATAGATTTATGCTTATTAAACTTTGAAAAGTGATATTTAAGATGTCTCATCTCGTTAGAACCTGTCTTCAGGTCTATAGCAAATTTAACCCATATTTGACAAATGGATTTTCCCATCATTATCATTTGGGTGAGTCCACTTTCCTTTTTAGGGGCATCAGGAGTGATTTTTAAATTTTATTCAATTTTTCGATGAAATTTCTCTAAGCAAACAGAATAGCCCCAGATGGGACGCCGCATTCTGCAGCGTCACATCTGGGGCTATACTGTTTGCCTATGTCTCATAAAAGGGATGCCAGGCTTAAATGAGTTAATAAAATGTATCACCATTTTTTTTTTGGTCAGCTATCTTCAGCATGATATTCAAAGATTTATACATGATTTTGAATTAAACAAGTAGATCTTCCTGGAATCTCACAGAGTTGTGCATCATGATTAAGTACCGGGAAATATTCATAGATGAACCGTAAGTCAGAAAGCAGTCTGACTGTTTGCACTATTTTCTTATGCACCAGTCATTTGTAACCACTCGCCTGCTCTCCCACCTATGGGGAAGGGCGGGGATTATGACTTTTGAGCTTTCAGTGCCCTGCTACAAGCCCCATCCCCAGGGGGCAAACTGGAGGTCAAAACTTTGCTCTTTGCCCTGCCCCTTGCAATAGAAAATCTCCCTGGGGTAAGGATTCTAATGTCAAAACCCTGTCAGTTCCTAGATACACTGCCTTGCACTTTAACTTGGCTATCCCTCACCCTTCCCTGTAGGTGTGTGTGTGTGGTGGAGGGGGGCAGGGTTACAAATGACTGGTGCATTAACTGTAGATACACAATCCAAAGTACATGGATATTTACATGGTTTTATGCACACCTCAGTCATTTTAATATTCAATAGCCTAAAGGATTGTACACCTACAGTATACACCTACTACATTACCATTAATCTCCTGTGGTATGCAAATTTTGGACAGTATCAAGGCCAGACTATGGCTAACTGGTCAATTGGTTAATCAATTTTGGTGGGGACATTCTCAGAAGCTATTCCTGTAGTGACAACACATAAAGGGGGGGTCTCACGCTATATGAAATTTACATAGGGTTCTGCCCACGCACCGATTTTTATAATATTATGCATATTGCTTGCTTGGTGCATGGCCACTTTATTAGTAATATAGATTTTCTCTTAACTACTTAAAATTTTTAAATACAACATTTTGTATTCGAGGGGGTCTTAATATAGGGGTATGTGTGATTAAAGTCACCCATAACATTCATAATAGCCTCTTCCTAGTTCTGTTTGTTTGTAAAATAATCTAGAATGATTACCCATCATTTTGGTATTGCATAATTGTTGATAGCTATAATATTAAATTCAGCTGATTATCATTTGTTTTGCAGATGACCCCAAATTTTAGCTCCAGAATGGTGTAACCACATGTTTGATTTTCAATATTAACATGTTCCAGGTTTTGTCAACCTATAATTTTAACCTCAAATTAGGCTACACATATATAGATTATATGCTGAAAATTTCGTGAAATTTGAAGACCGGTAACATCTTTTTCTAGAACATTGAATGATACAAGTCAGAATTCTGAGAAACGTAAAATTAATAATGATTTATCCAATTATAAGTATTTTATGTTATTAACATGTTACAAAGCAAACTTTTTGTGAATAATATATTATATATATTTTGAATATAGATTTAAGTGAGAAAATTGCACCCTGTCTTGGACCTTATATTGCATAACTGCCCATTATTTTTAGTTTTCATAATTAGATTTTAGAACATGATTCTATCTATTAGTAAGCCATTCTCTATAGTTTATTCGTGTTTATGATGCAATTGCCTAGTTTTTACTGTTTTAATTATTTTTTTTCGAAAATTTAAGTTGTTTAGGTATTAATTGATTTAATGAACTTATACAGCTATGTTGTTGATTTCTACATCCTGTAACTCACGCCATATGGAAAACCTAAGGGATTGAAGCATTTTGCATAAAATAAACCCGATGAGGCTAAGGACAGTTCATTTCCTGCTGATTATATCACAATCTCAGAAAAAAACACACACCCCATCCACCCAAGTATATAATGGAGCAAAACCAATAGGATAAAGAAAGAAAACGAAATATCAATAGATAAAATTATATGATAAGTTATTAACAAGAGGAACTGGCTAACTACTTGTGTGTTTTTTTTTTCTTTTTCCGCCATTTGAAGCATTATCCAATTATAATATCATGTTTGAAACAGGTTATACCATATATCAAATCTAAGATGAAAGTTATTAATGTTATGCATGCATTTTATCATCTGCTACAGCAGGCAAACCTATTACTGGAAGTTTCAAACACACTTCATTGGAAACCCTTAATCGAAATGGGGCTTTTGAACTTATAAACTTACATGAAGCTGACAAGTTTTTTTACCTAGCTGACATATAATTGACAAAACAGCTATGATTTCTAACCAAGGATACGATTAAAGAAGAGCATCTAGACAACTATCAGCAAGAAATCACAAACATTTTGCTGCATTTATAATTGGCTATTTATAAAAAATAAACCCATGAACATTTATGGATTCATAAATGTCTTAAAAACCTTGAGATTTTAAAACATCAAGTTTGGATATTTGTCTGAGTTATTCATTTCAAAAATAGGAAAAAGAACCACATTTAAATGGTAGAAAGATTGTCAATAATGGATATGTTTAATGAAGAATTAAAATAAATCTGATGTTTAAAGAGAAAGCTATAACTGAGCATCACATCTGAACACTTACAAAGAGAAAAGCCTGTCACATGGCTGAATTATGCACTTACTAGATAAGTATAAAGATAATAGTGATCGAAAAGTTAGAAAGTGCCACTGTATTTGGTATTCTTGTCAATCTTGTAACTAAAGTTGGCATCAGCAACAATTAAATAAGTAGTTATGAATAAGTAATCTTATAAACGACAATACAAAGATGGTAAAACAAATAGAGGAATCAGTCAAATGTCTGTTACCATTACGGTGGTCAATCACAAATTAAAAGGAATGTTACTCAAGTAGAATTATCCAAATGCATCTAAACCTAAAGAAAATAGTATTAAGTGATAAAATTATAGAAACAAAAACATTTTATTAATATATTTTAACCTAAAATGTTGGCTGACCATTTGTGTGAAAAATTGATAATAACTTTGAGGTAGGTCACTATAAAATATGTGAAAATTGCCAGATCAAATAACCATTTTTATATTAAGAATTCATATTACTTATGTAATTTTTCATTTCCAACGATACAATTATGGAATAACATGATTTTAGAGGAAAAAAACAGCTAAAAACACTAAAATCCATTTTAGTCAAAAATTGACCAACGTGTATATCATGTACATTTCAACAGTGTTACCGGTTTTGAAAAATTGTAATACTTTACCAGCATGAAGAGGGTACCCCTGGCCAACTTTATTGACAGTATCATAGGTTGACAAGTACTGGAACATATCAAAATATGAGACACAATTTGTCATTCTCGAAAATATTTTTGATAAAATTTTGACAATTTCAAGTTTAAGTTTCCATAAAAAGTCTATCTGTTTATCTATTTAAGCCCAAATGGTATCAATGTCACCCATGTGGAGTCCTTTTTGAATTCCAGTTTTAATTAGGTTAATAAAAGTTTAATAAGAGATACCATATGGGCAAAGTATATCGCAGGTATGGTCACAAAGGTGGAGTAAGTCTGGGTGCTATTCTGAGACCTTAAAATGTTTTTTCAAAACAAATAAATGCATTTTTATAGGTGTTAGAATGAAGGCATTCACCATGCAAAGCAAGAACAAAATTGGTGCGTGGGCGCATATGAGACCCCCCCTTTATAACAGCATATTGAACATGTTTGTATGGTTGCTGTTCATCATAGAATGAAAACAACTTTTATGACTGTTAAAATTTTGCTGACTTTAGTAAAGTCACTGTCACATGAAACTTGATACATAGGTTGTTTTTTGCATGAATTAACATTTTCTAATGATGTTTTGCTTACAAGTACATAAAAAGCAAAAGAAAAAACAAGACTGCCTGCGGCTAACATGATATAATCATGTTTTTACAAATGTTGAACATGTAGTATACATGTATGCAAGTGCATCATGACAGTTTTGTACCCCTAGGCCAAATAAAGTACATGTACATGTAGCCTTTGATAAGACATCCCAGGAATTTCATCAAGTGCTCCACTTTAAATCGATTGTAGACTCACTTACTCCATGTATAAAAGTGAAGTCCAAATATATTGAGTTCTAAAAAATAGTTAATGGGCTAATTGTGCAGTCTGATTAGGAACCAGTTGTTTAAAACTTTGTTAGCTTAACGCTGTTGTTAAGCCCTCAATTTGTTAACTTTATTGACTTCAAAAGCAAATACATTCTTATTTTTTTGTTGAAAAGATGTGAGAATCCTTTCAATGCAAAAGATTCTCACATTTTTTCAACAGAAAATAACAGTGTATTTGTAATATTGTTACATGTATTTGAAATTTTAACAAATCATTAACTTGTTCATTGTTTATGGCTTGCATTGTGTTTACAGAAGGTTATTTAGATAAGAAAAAGAACATGCATTCATTTATTTTATGGTAATTTTTGTTTCAGCCAACAAGATGTTCAGTTTTCTGGATCATGAGGTCGATTTCTACCTTCCCCAACTACTTAACATGTACATACACATGCATGACGTTGCCGAGGCGCTGCACCCCTACCTAATACATAGGTAAGTATAAGTTAAGTGGAGATACACAGTATGATAACTTCGCTATATTACTCAAAGCAAACAAACACAAAGCATAACATGTTCAGTTTTCTGGATTGGGAAGTTGACTTCTAACTCCCCCAACTACTTAACATGTACTTACACATGCATGACGTTGCTGAGGCGCTGCACCCCTACCTTATTCATAGGTGAGTAAACTAAATTAAAGAAGTGATTCTTAGCAATTCAAAACATGACTTTAAGATGTAAAATGATCTGTACTTTATTAGCTCACTTGACAGTGCTCCAGATAAGTATTGATGGTCATTGGGTATTAATCCCATCTCTTTTGGGCTTTATTGGGTATTTCGGATTCCATTGGGTAAAAATATAATTTTTAAAAGGACGTGGCTACTGACAGCTGGTTGTCAGTTGCCACTTCCTATGTTTATATTATGTTTCATCTATTTATCGCTCCTACATGACCCATTTGAACAACTGCAAACATTTACCCAGTCACGCATGGCAGACCTGAGATCCATTATTGTGTTGGAATCTCTTTTGAAAAAATGTCAATTACTCTAAAGTCTAAAAGAATGTGCACTAAATGCTAGTAAGCTGCCCTGATGTAGTGTTTAAAGTTTAGTGTTAGGTGTGTGTCTGGTTGCTAAGCGCCTTTGCTGCCGATGTTCTCAAACCATCATGGAAGATTTCTCTAAATAAAAAGGGGCTTTACTGAGTAATCAAACTTTCTTATCTTCGAGGTGTAGAAACAGTGCTGAGTTTAGTGCGAAATGTGTCTGGCTGCTAAGTGCCTTTGCTACTGACATTCTCAAGCCATCCTGGAAAAACTCTCAGGCGATCATATATATATATATATATATATAAAAAAAAAAAAAAACATGATTAAATATTGCAACTAATGTGTTCATCACAACAGAATAATGTGACTTTCTTATTTTGTAGGTGTAGAAACAGTGCTGAGTTCAGTGTGAGATGTGTATGGCTGCTAAGTGCCTTTGCTGCTGACGTTCTCAAACCATCATGGAAAAACTCTCAGGGGATCAAACTGAGGAATTCTATTGTCAATGAGGAACTCAGGTACTACAGAAATTGTGTTTTATTCAGGGATAAACAATAAAACAATTTTTTTTTTTTTGTGGCAAGGTCTGTTAACTCATATAAGCCTGGCGTCCCTTTTGTGGGACATAGGCAAACCGTATAACCCCAGATGTGACGCCGCAGAACGCGGCATCCCATCTGGGGCTATACTATTTGCTCAGAGAAATTTCATCGAAAAATGAGATAAAAAATAAAAATCACACCTAACACCCCTAAAAATGAAAGTGGACTCATCCAATTGATAATGATGGGAGAATCCATTCATCAAATATGGGTTAAACCAAAATTCCAATTGGAATGCCAACATTTAGTTTCTAGCATTAAAGGTATAAGTAAATTTGTTTTGTCCTTAAAGTTTTTTCCCCCTGCTTTAAACACAGTTACTGTAGATCTTTAGAATTTCTTTAGAACTATTGCTAGATATTCTTACAAAAAAGGGAATCAATATCTTTGCTGTAAGGATGCTTGGAAGTCAAGCTCATTAGAAACACAAGTTCATTGGATTAGACTGTTTTTAAAGTAAGAATAGAGGGACCAGGAATCGATGCAATTAAATATAAAGTCCCAACATAGACACCGGGTGGGAAAGAAATTACATAAAACACAACAAAATATTTTTCCGACAACACACTCAAAGAGCAGAATGACTAGCTCTTTCCCAACAGGGTAGCCATCTGGCTAAGTTTCAACAGGAACAAAAGGCAACAAGCATGACAGAGAGGCAGGCACAATAAACTGTAGTATAATGAAGATAAACCACTTTTCCTGGGACACCGATTATCATTTTTACTGGGGACAAAGTCTTCTGTTCGTAAAATGTTACTATATCTTTCAGACATGCTAAGCACAGTCACCACTCCCACCACAATAGAACTATGGCACCACACACCCTGTCCCCCATCTCTCCACTGTCCAAGAAAACTCATACAAGGTCAAGGTCAGATGCCACTGGTAAGCTATTTATAGCCTTTAAAATACAATGTCAAATTCAAGGTTTGAAGGGGAGTATGGTGGCCCAATGGTTTACTGTTTGTTTGGAAAGAGGTCAGGGGTATGTCATCTTGTAATCTTGATCACTAAGTCACTTCATTGCCTAAAGTAAACAAGTTGGTGGTCTGTCCCAACATGAAACTTGTTGAGTAGGACGTTATGCATCAACTCAAACAAACAAACAGAATATTTGAAGGAGAATAAATAAGTGTAAGTTTTTGTTTGCACAAAATGTTTACTGAACAAAGTAAGTATGTTGAAACCAAATATTTCATTCCATTTGGATAAATTACATTGAAGGAGCCTGGTTGCATGGTTTCAGTCAGTATTTCCCAGGTTGTGTCAGTTCTTCACACCTCATGGTCAGGGGATCTGGCCTCAGGCTGGGGGTTTCTCAACTGTTGTCTCTTTCACCATATCATATTGGTTTTCATCTTTTTTCTAGGCATCTATATCAAGCCCAGTAATTCCCAGTCCGCCTCAGTCCTTCACACCTCAGGGGCTGGGGATCTAGCCTCAGGCCGGGCGTTTGACAATGGTTGTCTGTGCCACCATATATTGGTTTTTGTCTTTTTTCTAGGTATATACATCAAGCCCAGTAATTCCCAGTCCGCCTCAGTCCTTCACACCTCAGGGGCTGGAGATCTAGCCTCAGGCCGGGCGTTTGACAATGGTTGTCTATGCCACCAGAGTTCTGAGGGAATGTACAATGATCTCACTGGCAAGGAGGTGGTCTGTAACTGTGGGGTAGGTGTTTCATTGTTTATTGTGTAAAATGGAAGTGTTTCAAGAATATTATCGAAGTAGTATAAGACATTCAAGTTCATGTATCTGTGGCATTATGGTTGCTGCTGGCGTGTAAACCAGGGGTGATGGGTTCAATTTTGGGCTTCTCCAATATTTCCAATGAGACTTTGAAACCAAGGTCCCATGTCCATATGATTGGGACAGAACAAATAAACACTCATATCTATGCTCACTCAATACTCAAAGGGCCTTTTGTCTAAAAATAGTTCCAACGGCCATTTTCTGTCACTACTATTTCAATGTGAACTCCAGAAGAGCAACTGAGCATAATTGTCAAGTGACTCATTGCAAAAGAAATATTTTGCTGAATTACAGAACATGTTTGTAGGACCTTGAAATCAAATCAAACAAAAATAAAACATCTGATAAGTTATGGCATAATGTGTTTTACAGGCTCCCAGACTATCCCCCCAGTTAGAGTTTATCAAAGCTGTCATGTCTATAGGATCCAAACTGCAACAGTTACCAACGAAGGAACTCAGAGGTAAGGATTAAACACTTTATCCCCCCACCCCCACCCACTGCACTCTGTAGGTACAGCAGCATGGCTGATATGAGCCGCCTCGTGGGAAAACCAACAATGTGGTTTCAGAACAGGTCCGACACAAACCGACCTGTACAAGCACAGAAACAGGCTAGAAGCTTGAAATTTTGGATTTTCAAAGTAGAAGAATTGTACTATCCGTGTAGCGAAAACAAAGGCGCTGATCAGCTTCGCAGTTACTGCGAAGCTGATCTGCCCCTTTGTTTTCGTCTATGCAGATTGTTGGTTTTCCCATGTGGCGGCTCATATCTAAGTTCTAAGACTACAAGTGACATTAATGATGAGACCCATTTAATGTTCATTATTTCATGAATATTTGGTCTTGACCATCCATAGCCATTCTTCTTCTTTCCCAAGATTATTTGTCGGTTGATGGACAAAGAATATGGACTGTGTTCTGGTAAACTGCTATTTGGACACTTGCCAAGGAACTTTGTAACTAGAATAAGTGGCCAAGTATGAATAACAGCAACAACACATTTTTTCCCATTACAAAAACATAACCTATGTAGTATACAGAGATTTTTAAAGTTGTAAAAAATGAAGATTTTCATTAGAAAATTTTTGATATTTTTCTTATTTTTGCTCAACAAAAATAGATTGTGGGTACTCGTCTTGCCGAGGCGGTTCTAACGAGTACCCACAATCTATGTTTTGGACGAAAAAGTAAGAAAAATAGGTATACCCCTGCATACCCCATTTTACTATATAAAAGTGGGGTTTAAGGGGGGTATTCACTGCACGGACATGTTTTCCTGATACCAAATTCTAGAGCCTGTCATCACAAATATACTCTCAGAATTATATTGGCATTCTGGCTTCTATATTATGACTGCAAATCTAATTATATTAACGGAAATGTGTGGCAATGACATTCAGACAAAAACATCAGACAAAATTAGTTATACAATTTGCATTCAGAATGTAACAGTTATAGAGCTGTGAAATAACTGTTGTATTACATGAGTCAGGTTGAGAGAAAAAGTATATTTGAGGTTTTGGCTAGGACTGCACTGCTTTAGACTAATGACATGCTAATATATATAGCAACTCTAGGTAGTGTAACATCCTGGTTCTATTAAGCCCAAAACAACAAAGTTTCTGATCAGGATGTATGTGTGCAGGCTGATCTTATTAAAACACTTTGTGTTCAGTTTTACTTAAGCTAAAAACAGTTTTTTGCATTACAAGTATTGCATGCTATGGCAGTGCTATAACATATTGGAAAACCCATTGTCTGTAACCCCATATGAGCCACGTCATAAGAAAATCGGATTTTCGCCTATGCGAAAACAAAGGCGCAGATCAGCTTCGCAGTAACTGCGAAGCTGATCAGCGCCTTTGTTTTCGCTACTCGAACAGTACAATCCCTCTTCTTCCTAAATCCAAAGTTTCAGGCTTCTAGCCTGCTTCTGAGACTGTACAGCCCGGTTTGTGTCAGACCTGGTCCGAAACCTGAAGACTGGTTTTCTCGCGTCGCGACACATATTGGAAAAGCCATTGTCTGTAACCCCATATGGGATAAGATGATTTTAGCCTCATAATTAGAATTTCTCTTACAAGTTTAGGTGTTGGAAAGATGTAGATCAGCCTGTACATCCACACATCCTGATCAGAATCAACATACATGAATGTAGTTCGAACTAACCCAGAAATGTTGCTGTATACAAATTTGAAGTACATTGGTAGTCAACATAGTTGAATGGGCTACTTTGTGTCTTACATGCTTGTAAATCAAGGTTTCTTTAGATGTTGCTCATTTTCTACACAGACAAAACATAATGTTGTTTCTGAATGGTTAATAGGAAAACCTTGTAAATTGCTTTTTTGCATGCTGTGCACAACTTTAAAGCTATTTGAGCTGCCACATGGGAAAACCAACAATCTGCATAGGTGAAAACAAAGTTGCAGATCAGCTTCGCAGTAACTGCGAAGCTGATCAGCGCCTTTGTTTTCACTACTCGGATTGTACAATTCCTCTACTTTCTAAATAAAAAAAATCAAACTTCTAGGCATTTCCTGTGCTTGTATAGCTCGGTTTGTGTTGGACATGGTCAGAAACCCAAATTGTTTGTTTTCTCATGCGAAGGCTTATTTCAGCTTATTTCATAATTTTGGCCTGGGAGGCTGGGACAGGAGTAAACCTGTGTTAGAGGTTTCCAACCAGGTCGAACACAGTCTGGGTTGTACAGATAGTGGCATAATGTTTCAGATTTAGAAAGTTGATGGATTGCACTATCAAAGTAGTGAAAACCAGTTACTGCAATGCTGATCTGTGTCTTTGTTTTCCCATTACCAAATGCCCGTTTTCTCCTAAAGAGATAATTTTATTGCTCATCATGCAATTTTAAAGTATGCCACAGATGAGTCACTGATGACACATGACTTCTACAGAGAGTCTAGAGATGCTGCTGACCTATGTTAGAAAGAAAATTACTCCACCACCCATACGGAAAAAGACTCATAATTTATAATGCTACGGAAAAAGACTCATAAATTTACAAAGCTCTATATTTGTTTTGCAGGGTCAAGATTGATGGCAGAATTGGCTATGCTAAATCTGATTTCGCTGGCTAGAGTATGACCTAGTATGTTAGAAGAAAATTAACCTCCCCCACTCTCCCAACCCCCAAAAATCCCAAGAAGAATAATATTTTATGATGTTTTATACAATGTATTTGTTTTACAGCACCGGACTGATGGCAGAGTTGGCCATGTTAAATCTGAACCAACCTGCTAAAGTAGGGCTGCCTACATGTATTTTAGAAGGAAATTACCTGCCACCAGCCCCCCAAAACCTCAAAAAACTCGTATATTTTATGATGTTTAAATTCTGATATCCATTTTACAGCATCAAGATTGATGGCAGAACTGGCCATGCTGAACCTGAACCTGCCAGCGAGGGTTTGGCTGCCTACATTAGAAGGAAATCACCATATAGTCAGGATACCACATACACAGGCTGTTGTTCTTAACTCTAAAGAAAAGGTAAAAATTCCATTATTTAAAGAGTATATATATATATAGTATATAGTCACAACAAAAAAACGACTGCTAAAGTGATCGCTGTCTAAAGCAACTTGGCCCTACACCATACATTTCCTTTTAAACATTGGTTTCTTCTAATCATCATGGAAATACATTTAGCTCCCAAGACAGCTTTATGTGTCTGTTGCGTGTCGTGTAAATATTGGTGATTTTCCTGGATGAAATGTGCTAATGAAAGCTAGTGTCGCAGAAATGAGATTGAACTGGATTGCATGACCGCAGTGCATACTAAGCATTGCTTGGCGGTTGATACAGGCAGTTTAGACCCAGCTCAGACTGCACATATAGAGTTCAAGTCATGTTTTGTTTTTATCCCATGTCTGCAACATCAATTTTCATTAATGTCTTCGTCCAGGAAAATCACCAATATTAGTTTTATTAGATGTGGACAGACACATAAAACTGTCTTTGGTTCTAAATGAGCCACTGCATAAGAAAACCAACAAAATGCTTGGGCGAAAACAAAGGCGCAGAGCAGCTTACCGCGAAGCTGATCAGCGCCTTTGTTTTTGCAGCATGGGTAGTTCAATCCTTCTTCTTAAATCAGAAATTTCAAGCTCCTAGCCTGCTTCTCTGACTGTACATTCTGGTTTGTGTTGGACCTGGTCGGAAACAAAATTGTTGGTTTTTCCACACACAGGCTTAAATTACATCTGTTATACTTTATAGGAAGAAACTTGTATCAGGCTGGCTGATAACAGAAGCTTATAATAGACATTTTCCATTCACCAAACATGCCAAATATCATTATTGTTTAAGGTAGTGCTAAGCAAATAAAACCTAGTATAACATTGATAAAATGCTGTTATTACCCCTATATAGACAGAATATACAACAACATTACATTATCGCCTGAATGTCTACAGTATCATGATATTATATTTTTCCATGTTTAAATGTGGGGATAATTCGCCAAGTTTGGAAAATTGTATGATTTTTAAGAAAACTTCAATTTAGATGATGACTCTTTTTAGCTCTTGGAGATGCATAGAAAATAAAATCCATTGAAAGCATAGCTTCTTTCACTTCCAGGCTCCATACCTGATATATATAGAAGTCTTAGAATGCGAGAATTTGTTGACATGTCAAGTCCCGAACAATCTTCTTGAGAATACACTCCGCTACACACTCTCCAAAGAAAAGTCTGAACTGTCAAATTTTCCTGTGATGGGTACAAAAATAATAGCAAAAACAATTTGTTTCCTGACAGTATCAGATTCGTTGGCTCGTTGACAAAACCTCGTAGCTGCAAAAAAACAAATTTTTCAGGAGAAGCAAAAAACTAAAACTTGTATATAAATGATATATAATTGTGCATGTTTACAAATTGTCGTATATACAAAACTTGATAAATGAAAGCCAGAAGCAGATTCTTCTGATGAATTAAAGAATGCATTTATGAGAAATCATACATATGCAACTTTTGCATATCTAAAAGATAAAGATTTTCTTGTATTTAAATGTTTTGAAATTGCATATACGAGGTTTTGTCACCTTTTTTCAAGTCCGTTTACCATTTGTAGTTAAGAGGTTTTGTAAGGTCATCGAAAAACTAACTTCCCATTGGACATAACCTACAAGGCTTTGTCACAAGCTGAATTTGAATGTTTTGAATAGCACCATGTGAAAAAACAATTTTTTTGAAAAAAGTGCTGTTACAAGGTTTTGTCAACGAGCCAAAGAATCTACTTAAGTTTTGTAATTCCAGGCCCCCTACCTAATCTATGTCGAGGTCCTAGAATGTGAGAATATGTTGACGTGTCAAGTCCCGAACAAACTTCTTGAGAACACACTCCGTTACACTAGATCCGAGGAAGATCTTGTCACTTACTACAGTACAGGCAGCACATCGCCAAGAGATTTTAGTGTGTATGGTAGTTGTGGGGATTTTGACGACGCAGATTGTTGGTCACAGGAAGATGATGAGATATTACAGGTTTGTGAAGCTTTGCTCAGTTCTGTTGTCTAGATTTTAAGCTCACCTGAGTGTGTACAGCAAGGTCAACTGAGGGTGTCAAGTAGTTGTGGAGATTTTGACGATGCTGATTGTGGGTAACAGTAAGATGATGAGATATTACAGGTGACAGGCTTTGCCAAGTTTTTGTGGTCTAGATTTTTATTGGCAACAGAGATAGTCGATACTATTAAGTGATCGTCAATTGGCTGAGGTTCTCAACTATGTTATAGACAAAACATTTTAAAAGCCTGCATGGCACAGTTGATCTGAACCGCTCCAGTTTTAAACTAAGTTCATTTTTCTGGATGACTTAGTCTCTGTAAGACATCAAACAGGAGCACAACACAATTTCTTTGGATAAACTCATGCAAATCATTGAAATTGTGCAAATATATATTAAGCCCCTATCTCATTGGAATGCGACAACTGGAGACAAGTTCGCGACTTGTTCGCGACTATTTGGCGACAAAGATTAACGATATAAATACAACTTTCATGTTGCAAGCTCATTGAATATACATTGATGCGTCAAATTCACAAATTTCTGTCTAATTTTGAAAATATATTTCGGGACTGTTGCACGATAGTCGCAGGACTGTCGTACGACAGTTGCGAGACATTCGTGAGAGTGTCTCATGACATTCGTACGAATGTCGCTTAGTTTTATTTTCTCACCAGAAAGTTGCAAGGTGTTCACGTTTTAAGACTATCGCACGACAATTGAACGACTGTCATACCACATTCGTACGAGTGACGCGAAATTTTTGCATTGCAAATTTGCCAAAAGTTTGCTGCGACAGGTTTGTGACACTCGCACGAACATTGTGCGGCTGTGGCATGACAGTCTTGCGACATTTTTTGGTGAAAAAATTTGTATAAAATTTTTAAACATGGTTAAAACATTGGCGACCAGTTTGTGACACATGAAAATTCACAACACTCGCACGAATGTCTTGAGGAAGGTCTGCGGCTAAATTCACAAAACAGTCTCAAGAAATTGGTATGCCAGTGAGATTCTAGCTTTAGGCTGGAAGTTCTTCAGAGCCTATAGATGTTATTATGATCATAGAACTGATGATAACTTTCTCTCTGTTTACAGATGCATCAGATGCACATTATCAACAGGAATAAGTCTTCAGACACCATCTCACAGTTTTCTATAGAAAGTTCTACCAGTGGTGACAGTAAGGAACCTGTCTATATAGCGGCTGGGGACATCAGACGAAGACTGTCAGAGAATATATTGGCTCCAAAGGGGAAATTTGAGGTACTGTTTATTGAGATTTTGTAAGATTTCACTATATCCCAGTTTCCTATAGAAAGTTCTACCAGTAGGGGCAGCGAGGAACCTGTCTATATAGCTGCTGGGGACATCAGAGAATATAAGAATCTTACATGAGTGTCAGGTATGGATAGACAAATCTGTCCCAAGGGTCACATTTTGGCATCACGAGGCTCGCCGAGTGATACCAAATTGTGACCCAAGGGATAGATTTGTCTTTCCAAACCTGACACGAATGATGGATTCTTTTTCTTGCTCACCTTAATGCAGCGAAGATTGATTTTTATACTATTTACCTAGAAAAATTATAAAATCGCGACGTCCGCCATTTTGATTTAAAACGTTTTGACATCATTGTGACGTGTGCGCTTAGCGACGAAATTACTTGACGTCCTATACAACCAGTGTTAAAAAAGAACATTTGAATGCAGGGTGCGACCGGGGTGAGATAACGAGGGTGAGATAAGAATTTCTCACATGGGGTAAAATGTAGGATTTCTCTATCTGGTGTGCAAGAATATCTTGGCTCCCAAGAGAAAATTTGAGGTAGTGTATCAATTGTAAGTACATGTATTGTAATTTTTGTCAAGATTACAGTATCTCTCAGTATAGATAGAAAGTTCTACTACTAGTGGGAATAGTAAAGAACCTGTCTATATAGGGGATGGGGACATCAGGGGAAGATTGTCAGAGAATATATTTGCTCCTAAGGGGAAATTTGAGGTATTGCATACATGTGTTGTGTGCTTGATTTATAAAGCTTTAAATTGAAGTTAGAATCTGTGTTAAATCGGTATAACTATTGCTTTGTCTTTGAACGGTAACACATAAGCACAGTGCTTATTTGTCTGTTACAATACAGAATACATGTATCTAAACAGAAACATTTTACAACACATATATTAAGTTCTCAGTAAATTTACAGTTTTCACAATATAATTGCCATGTTTAGTATTAAGTAAATGCCATATAAAGAAGAAAAAACAACAACAACAAAAAACAACATACCAATGTTTGTAATAGCATTTTGATGCTGAAATGAATTCAGACATGTATAAGAGTATATTTTCTTCATTCATTAGCGTGACCCAGAAGATCCCTCTGCGGCAGCCCTTAAGGAACCCTGGGAAGAGAAAGTACAACGAATACAAGAGTCGTCACCGTACGGTCACTTGCCAAACTGGAAACTAACGTCAGTGATTGTGAAATGTGGCGATGATTTGAGGCAAGAATTAATGGTGTACCAAGTTCTAAAACAATTACAGGTACTTATAACTATATATTTGGCTTTGTATCCCATTAACTTTAACAAGAAAGAGGAGTTGTAACTGAAATCAGCGACTTATGTTGGTTATTATCAAATGTGGGGATGACTGAGGCAAGAATTGAAGGTGTATCAAGCTCTAGACAATAACAGGTACTTTATAATCTCTTTATTTGGCATTGTATTCTGATAAATTTAACAATAAGTAACAGGAGTCGTCACGGTACCACCATTTGCCAAACTAATGTCAAATGATTGTGGGGGTGACAGAGGTGTAAGATAAAAGCTAAAGTACAGCAATTTGGTGAGTTTGCTTCCTTGTACTTGGTTAAGAGATGTATGTTGTATGTTCAAAATCATTTACAATTTGTTTCAGCATATACAATGTTTCTATTTCTGAACCAACGAAATTTTACATTTTATTTTTAGACTTTCTGGAAAATGGAGCATGTTCCGCTGTGGATCCACACCTACAGAATCGTTGTCACATCCGCCAACTCTGGCATGATTGAGCCTGTTGTCAAATTCATGAAACTTTATTGTGAAAGTCCATAAAACATTGTCATTATCATCTAATCAAACACTTTCTATTTCTAGACATTTTGGAAGATGGAGCATGTTCCGCTATGGATCCACCCGTACAGAATAGTCGTAACATCCGCCAACTCCGGCATGATCGAGCCGGTCCTGAACGCTGTATCCCTGCATCAGATCAAGAAACACAGCAAATTGTCATTATTGGAGTACTTTGAGAGCGAGTTTGGGCCACAGAATAGCGAGGAATTTCTGACAGCACAGAGGAACTTCGTGGAGAGTTGTGCTGGGTATTGTCTAGTGTGCTATCTAATGCAGGTCAAAGACAGGTATGTTTCTTTTTGATGAACAAAATAAAGAAGATTTTGAAATTTCATTTCCACCATTAAATCGTTGTTTGAAACAGCTCTGCTCAACTAGTCTTCTATAAAACTGAGTTTTGTAAAGGCAATTTAACGAGGGTAACAACATTTTGTAAAATAAGCTAACCTGCAGAGGCCAAGAAGCACATATGCTCGTCAGTACATATCACAGAAAGCATGTGTAAGTATCAGAGAACATAGACAACCGTTGGTACTAATCAGACAATTTGTTGGTACAGATCATAAAGTGGGTACAGATCATAAAGTGGGTACAGATCATAAAGTGGGTACAGATTAGTCCTAATATATTTTCTGTATCATACCAAAAGATCATTCTACATACATACTTGAAGGAAATTGACATACAGAGGTAATATTCATTGCTTTAAACTTTTTCATCAATTTAATACTATAAAATGTTGTCCTTCTCATTTCAGACACAATGGTAACATCCTACTTGACGCTCATGGTCATATCATCCACATAGATTTTGGTTTTATTCTATCCACATCACCTGGAAAGAATTTGGGCTTTGAGAACTCTGCCTTTAAGCTGACACATGAGTTTGCCGACGTAAGTTCATATTACATTTTAGCCTTCACATGAGCAAAACGATCATTTAGTTTTCCAAGGTTAGACAAAAACTAGCCTGTACATACACAGAAGCAGTTTAGAAGCTTAATTTCGGATTTGAGAAGAAGGATTGTACTATCTGTGAATCAAAAACAAAGATGCTGATCAGCTTTGCAGTTATGCAGGGTCCTGATAATTTCTATACAAGGCTTAAGGTTGATAGTAGGAAAAAATATTTCTTTGGCTACAAAATTATCTTCATGTAATGTCAGGAAAAATAGTTTTGCTTATAACATTTTCTTTCTATAGGTTATGGGTGGTGAAGGCAGCGACATGTTTGAATATTTCAAGATCCTTATTCTACAAGGTCTGGTAGCCTCACGGAAACACATGGATAAGATTATACCACTTGTAGAGATCATGCAAACAGGTATACTTGTACTTTCACATGAAAATAAATTCTTTGCAGAAACTCCAAATTTGTCTAACAAATTAAAAAAAAAAAGAAAGAAAAAAAAAAAAGAAGAAAATAGCGGAGCCCAGTAGCTTAGTGTTAGAGCTTTGGACTATAGGTACTTCCATGCTTAGATCTTGAGAAAGACGTGTTAACACCTAGGGAAATTCAAGCAATGATTCCACATTAATATGACTGAAAAATTGTTGACTGGGACAAACACACACATAAGCATGTAAATTAGCTAAAAAAGTAGTACATGTAAGTAAGGATTTTTTGGTTTACCAATTGAAAATGATTCAAAAAGTTTTGTACATAAAAGTTAATCTAAAAATCTTGTATATTTGTCAACATTTTCTATTTCAATTTCTGTCACATTTTACATTTTATTTTTCACAGGTTCCCAGCTACCCTGTTTCAGTAAAGGTGTGAGCACTATACGAGCATTAAAAGACAGATTCCATATGAACTTGACGGAAGAACAGTTACAATTGTTGGTTGACAATCTGGTTGAGTCCAGTCTAAATTCATTGACAACCAAGTTGTATGATGGTTTCCAGTATTTGACGAATGGAATATTGTGATTTTGAGAAATACAGTTGGCTGGTTGTACAGTGTAAATTTGCCAGTATCTATAAGGAATTAAGAAGACTTTTGGTTGATAACCTGGTTGAGTCCAATCTAAATTCATTGACAACCAAATTATATGATGGTTTCCAGTATTTGACAAATGGAATATTGTGATTTTGAGGCATTGAGTTGAGTATGTCGGTAAAAATATGAGCCGCCTCGTGGGAAAACCAACAATGTGGTTTCCGAACAGGTCCGACACAAACCGGGCTGTACAGCTACAGAAGCAGGCTAGAAGCTTGAAATTTTGGAGTTAAGTAGAGGAGGAATTTTAGTATCCGAGTAGCAAAAACAAAGGCGCTGATCAGCTTCGCGGTTACCGCGAAGCTGATCTGCGCCTTTGTTTTCGCCTATGCAGATTGTTGGTTTTCCCACGAGGCGGCTCATATATGTATCGATGACCATGGCATGCATTGACGAGAGGTTCTATATGGAGTAGACAAATGGAATATTGTGATGAGGCACAGAGGAGTAACAAAAGACAGAGTTGACATATTTATACCCATTAAAATTGCTGTGGCAGGGTGTATTAGAAATACAATGTAATAAAATTAGAAATTCAGGTATGGTATGGGATTCAAAGTGCCAGTATCTATGAGAAATATTGTCAACCATCTGGTTCAGCTATATGATTAAAGAACAGATTCCATATGAACTTGACACAGGAGCGGTTACAAATGTTTGGCACAATTACCAAATTATATGAAATTTCAGTATATTGTGGTAAATCTGTCAGGAGGTAGAGAGTATGAATGCAATTCCATTTGTAATTCCTTTCAAAACAAACTATGATCTACTGTAAAGCAAAAGACAGTCTAATTGTGTCACAAAATAAATGAGCTGCCGCATAGGAAAAGCAACAATCTGCATATGCGAAAACAAAGGCACAGATCAGCTTTGCAGTAACTGCGAAGCTGATCAGCGCCTTTGTTTTCGCTACAGGGATAGAACAATCTCTCTTCTTGTTAAAGCCAAAATTTCAAGTTTCTAGCCTGCTTCTTTGACTGTACAGCCTGGTTTGTGTCAGACCGGGTCGGAATCCCAAATTGTTGGTTTCATTGTATTCTGTATACTACATGGCAGATGGAACTGAATGACAAGCTTTTGTTGAATGCTCATTTCTGTGTCAGTTTTATTTATCGTTTGAGTTTATGGGGCCTGTTCTGAACTAGGTCATTATTTTACTTGAATATTTATTTATCTGTATCATAGCTATGACAAGCATTGAACAATACAATGTTGTGAGCAGTTACAATGCATTATGTGTGTATATTCAATTTTATTTTCATATCATCATCATCATAGTTTCTGAGATGGCAAAAGTCATACAATTTTCCATTGGGTTTGCAAATGACATCCAACTTCAGTAGATGTTTTTACACTGGAAAAGTACTCTAAATAAAATGCAATAGTTTCAATGGTCTGTAACGTTTATTTTGCAGATAAATAGAATTAGAAGCTCATAATGAATGAATACATTTTACAAAGTTTGCCAGTGTTATATTCGTATATGATGCAGCTTTGTGGAGATCTAGTTTCCTATAATGGAAGACAGACCAGTGTGAACATTTTTATGCTAAATGTAAATATTATCATTATGTCTCCCCCCGACAGGGTCGGGAGACATATTGTTTTTCCCCGTGCGTCCGTCTGTCCGTCCGTCTGTCTGTCCGTCACAAATTGTGTCTGCTCTACAACTTGAAAACCATTAAAGATTTTTCAATGAAACTTGGTACACTTGTAAACCATGACGAGACGATGTGTCATGCACAAGAACCATAACTCTAGCTTGAGTATTTTTGGAGTTATTTCCCTTTGATTATTTCGATACAATTTCTTGTCCACTGTATAACTTGAAAACCATTAAAGATTTTTCAATGAAACTTGGTACACTTGTAGACCACGACGAGAATATGTGTCATGCACAAGAACCATAACTCTGGCTTGAGTATTTTTGAAGTTATTTCCCTTTGATTATTTTCGATACAATTTCGTGTCCGCTGTATAACTTGAAAACCGTTTAAGATTTTTCAATAAAACTTGGTACACTTATTGAGCATGATCAAACGATGTGTCATGCACAAGAACCATAACTCTGACTTGAGTATTTTATGAGTTATTTCCCTTTGATTATTTTCCATACAATTTCGTGTCTGCTTTATAACTCGAAAATCGTAAGAGTTATTTCAATGAAACTTGGTACACTTATAAAGCACGATGAGATTACATGTCGTGCTAAAAAACCATAACTCTTGCTTGCATATCTTTGGAGTAATTTCCCTTTGATTATTTTCCATACAATTTCGTGTCCACCCTATAACTTGAAAACTGTAAGAGAAATTTCAGTGAAACTTGGTACACTTATAAAGCATAATGAGACGATGTGTCATGCACAAGAATTATAACTCTTGCTTTCATATCTTTGGAGTTATTTCCCTTTGATTATTTTTCCATACAATTTCATGTCCACTCTATAACTTGAAAACCATAAGAAATATTTCAATGAAACTTGGTACACTTATAAAGCACGATGAGATGATGTGCATTGCTAAAGAACCATAACTCTTGCTTGCATATCTTTGGAGTTATTTCCCATTGATTATTTTTCATTCAATTTCGTGTCTGCTCTATAACTCAAAAACCATTAGAGATTTTTCAATGAAACATGGTACACTTATAAAGCATGATGCACAAGAATCATTACTCTTGCTTTCATATCTTTGGAGTTATTTCCCTTTGATTATTTTCCAAACACTTTCGTGCCCCCTCTATAACTTGAAAACCATAAGAGATATTTCAATGAAACTTGGTACACTTATAAAACAGAATGACAGGATATGTGATGCACAAGAACTATAACTCTTGCTTGCATATTTTGGACATGCACGTAGAAAGGGGGGAGACATCAGTTTTCACATAGAAAACAAATTCTAGTTTTCCATTGTCATCATAATTGGGCATTGTAATAAAGCTCCCAAAATGCAGAAAAGAGCCTGGGAGCTCGAGTCTTTTGAAGGCTTTTGAATTTTCTTTTTGCATAATCAGTCATATTGAATTGCAATCATATTTTACATTACTAGTGCTTATGTTATTACATATATAAACAATGCATATAATATTTACAGTAGACCATTTTAGTTGCATATAATTGATTTGACACTAGTTTTCATCAATTTTGGGTCAACATGTGAAAACTTGTTGGGGTTTCCGACCAGATCAGTTTGAAAACCTGACTGTACAAGTACCAAAGATTGCTAGAAGCCTGCAATATAGTTAGGGAAAAAAACACTTAGCAGCCAGATGGTGCCTTTCTGCAAAGCTGGTCAACACCATCGTTTTCCTTCATGGACAGTACAATCCCTCTTTTTCCCCCAAGCTTCTAATCATCATCTTTGACTACAGATTGGTTTGTGTAGGCCCTCGTCAGAAACTCCGCAGACAAGTCTTATCGTGTGACAGATTTGTTAGAGGTTTCCGAACTTAGCATTTTTTTATGGGGTATATAAAATCTTAAATCTCTTGCTAGTATGTGGGTGAGCAAAGGTTTGTGCCCTTTTCATTAAGTCAAGTAGACATCATGTATTATTTTAGTTATCAATGCATATAATAGTCATTATTTAAGCAAAACCAATGCATCAATTTATGTTTGTATGCCAAGAGTGATGATGAATTTACATGTAATTACTTATTTTTGTGGAATATCATTTTCATTACATGTATCTAATGTTCGTTATGTAAGAGCATTTAAAAATGCTTACTAGTTTGTGTGTGCCGTTTGGTTTTGTGAGTCTTGATTTTTTTAACTGAGCCGGGGTGCCAGAAAACTGCTCTTCTGGGTTTCCGACGAGGTCTGTGCAGCTTCAGAAGATGGATAGATGCTTGAAATTTCGTATTTAAGAAGGAAGAAGAATTGTACTATCCGTGTAGCCAAAACAAAGGTGCTGATCAGCTTCGCAGTTACTGCGAAACTGATCTGCGCCTTTGTTTTCGCATAGGCAAAAATCTAGTTTTCTCATGGCGCGGCTCAACTAATCAACTTCACAGTAACTGCACAGCTGATCAGCGCCTTTGTTTTCGCTACATCAATAGTAAAATCCCTTTTCTTCTGAAATCTAAAATTTCAAGCTTCTAGGCTGCTTCTGTGACTGTACAGGTTTGTTTGTTTCAGACCTGGTCTAAAACCCAGATTGTTGGTTTTCCCATGCAATGGCGCAAATTATTTTCTTATGGTTTCTGTCATTTCACCACTGATGTGCTACTGATTTTACGATACAAAAAAAAATCTATATTTTTTTTTACAAAAGATAGTGAATGTAGAGACTGTATAGATCCAGGTTATAACAGATTAGAGGTTATAAAACTTTTTCATGATCAGTTCAGCTTAGCATGAACCAGTGAAAAATAAGATCCTGCTAATAAATGTTGAAATGCCAGCAATTTTTGAGCAGGATAAAGGCCTAGATAATTTAAGGCCGGATTTCGGCCTCATGAGGCCGGATTTCGGCCTCATGAGGCCGGATTTCGGCCTCATGTGTCGGTAAAAAATTGAATTTTGGAATTTTGAGGAGAGAAGTATTGCAAATAGCAGGTATAGATCCCTGCTTATAAATTCTAGCAGAGCTATCACATTCAAATTACGCATGTTGCCATGGCAATGCTCCGACAAGCATAGAAATACCACTTTTTGCACATTTAGGTCTATTTTTCACCATTCATTATCATTTTCAACTACCGGCCCATGCGACGAACAATTTCTTATTATAAAATAATTATGAGGTATCATCCACAGATATTGTATGCTAAGTGTCATTTTGTTCGTCGTGTGGGCTAGCACTTAAGAATTAAAAAAATGTGTTCAGAAATGGAATAAAAAATAGACCAAAAAGTGCAAAATGTGAACTATCTATGGTTCTTCTGGGCGTTGGCATGTCAACGCTTGTCGGATAAATGAAGTACTTGTTCTTGTTTTTAATAGAGGAGACATATGGCTGTTTTAAGAAAGAGTTTTCTCACCTAAATTCCAAAATTTATTTTTTAGCAAACTCTGAGGCCAAAATCAGGCGTTAAACGCCCTAGTCCTTTATATCTAAGCTGAGCATGAAAATAACCTTTCTCTTTGAGATCAGTTTTGAGCTGGGTTGGTATTAAGATTAAATATTATAGGAAGAAATTAGAATTTAGGTACAGAAAGATAATTTCGGGATGGTTTTAATTTATACTGTTTGCTTTCCATTTCACTCACATGTCACTATTATGTGTATGTACTAAAATGTATTTAAAGCTGAACAATGCAAATTACATGTAAACACGTGTTTTTCTTGTCTATTCAATATCCAGTTCACTATCCATGATCAACAGCTAAGGTAATGTCGGGACAGTAAGTTATCCTATCCACACTATTCCTGGGGCCCCCACCTATTGGAATCCTGAGAAATAAATGGGCTGTGTGTGCCTCTTTGCAAAGCTTGTAATTATGCCCCCAACTTCGGAAGAAGTTGAGGGGGCATATTGGTTTGGGTCTGTCCGTGCAGTGCAGTGAGTGAGTGAGTGCAGTCAGGCAGTCTGTGATGCGTGAGCACTCGGTCAGGTACCGGTTGAGCTAGGATCTTGAAATTTGGTATGTAGTTTATATATGAAAATTAAGAGGACCCGTATTTTTTATTTCAGGAAAATTCAAGGGGCTAGGGGCCCATTCTGTGAGAGTTATTTCCCTTTCTAATTCTTGATAAAGTGAATAGATAGTGGATACCTTGTGTGCGCAACTCCTCCTACAGTTATGTCTCCCCCCGACAGGGTCGGGAGACATATTGTTTTTCCCCGTGCGTCTGTCTGTCTGTCCGTCACAAATCGTGTCCGCTCTATAACTTGAAAACTGTCAAAGATTTTTCAATGAAACTTGGTACACTTGTAAACCACGACGAGACGATGTGTCATGCACAAGAACCATAACTCTAGCTTGAGTATTTTTGGAGTTACTTCCCTTTGATTATTTTCCATACAATTTCGTGTCCACCCTATAACTTGAAAACCGTAAGAGAAATTTCAGTGAAACCTGGTACACTTATAAAGCATGATGAGACGATGTGTCGTGCACAAGAATTATAACTTGCTTTCATATCTTTGGAGTTATTTCCCTTTGATTATTTTTCCATACAATTTCATGTCCACTCTATAACTTGAAAACCATAAGAAATATTTCAATGAAACTTGGTACACTTATAAAGCACGATGAGATGATGTGTCATGCTAGAGAACCATAACTCTTGCTTGCATATCTTTGGAGTTATTTCCCTTTGATTATTTTTCATTCAATTTCGTGTCTGCTCTATAACTCAAAAACCATTAGAGATTTTTCAATGAAACATGGTACACTTATAAAGCATTATGCACAAGAATCATTACTCTTGCTTTCATATCTTTGGAGTTATTTCCCTTTGATTATTTTCCAAACACTTTCGTGCCCCCTCTATAACTTGAAAACCGTAAGAGATATTTCAATGAAACTTGGTACACTTATAAAACAGAATGACAGGATATGTGATGCACAAGAACTATAACTCTTGCTTGCATATTTTGGACATGCACGTAGAAAGTGGGGAGACATCAGTTTTCACATAGAAAACAAATTCTAGTTTTATTCTGATTCTCTTGAAACTTTACAGATATTGTGACCATGCTTTGAAAATAATATTATGCATGTGGTTTGGATGTAATCCTCAGATTAATTTTTGTCACTTTTTTCGCAATTTGGACTTAGCCATTTTTCGGGCATTTTGACAGTGAAAGTGAATGGACAGTGGGTACCTTGTGTGCGCAACTCCTCCTACAGTTTCATGCCAATTCATTTAAATTTTACATGTATTATGGGCATGGTCTGAAAATATGCATGTGGTTTGGATATAATCCTTGGATTATTTTTTGCCATTTTTTTCACAATTTGAACTTAGTCATTTTTTCGGGCATTTTAGTGGACGTTTTACCAGATGATCTCTGGGTGTCCCAACCTTGGGAGTTAATACGAAGACAAGAAGAAGAAGGATGGATAATGGGTACCTTGTGTGCGCAACTCCTCCTACAATTTAATACTGATACTTTTGAAACTTTGCAGACATTGTGAATCTGAATCTGAATAGTTTACTGGTGACACGCCAAATGACATTATTTCACCAGGGGGTTCGGATGGGGGGGATGTGACCATGCTTTGAAGATATGCATGTGGTTGGGATATACTCCTCAGATTAATTTTTGTTTCTTTTTTTTTTACAATTTGAACTTAGGGTCGTTCCAGAATTAACCATATGGGGGGGGGGGGTTGGGCGGCAGTTTTTTTCAAGCCCCACCACCAATAAAAAAAAAAAAAGAAATCAGCCCCCACCATGCACAATTTTGAATAAAAATTCAAACCCACCACCCATAATAAAAAAATGCTTGCCTACCCACCTAGCATTAAAAAAATGATTGTGGAACCCCCACCTGGTACAAAATAAAATAAAATAGATGCCAACCAGGCCGCCGTTTCAATGCAGCTCCAGGAGCGAGCAGCCACATTTTTTTTTTTTTTTTTTTTCCACGTGTTCCAATTGCGCATGCCCCGACCGGTAACGGATCGTTTCGGCCGTGAGTCGTTTCGGCCTTGAGTCGTTTCGGCCCTAAAAACTATAAACTATCATTCTAGTATAAGTATTATGCCGAAAGAGGTAAAACAAATTCCTTCAGAAGCGATTTCGCTTTCATCAAAGAATTTATTACTGCCCCTATCTCCAACAGAAAGTCCTCAGAAAAATACGCAGGCATTTTCGTGTAATAAGGGTCCAAAAATTGCGTTTTGAGGTGCATTTCGTAAAGACGCGAATGTTTCACCATACATGAGCACCTTCAGCGACACCTAGCGTCGCGTACGATACGTTGCTATAAACAAGGTCACGTGCTATCGAAGCACGCTCCATGTCAACGCTTATAAAAAGTACCAAAACAAAGAAAATAAAACTGGAATAACATCATAAAGCTGTAAGTTATAGCGTGTTTTATTCATTTTGTCTGTACGTATTGTTAAACAACCATGTCGCCAGCTTTTTTGCGTTTCTTGCTGGAAAACGAGACCTGGATATATACTGCGAACAGTGACGTCATGGATGTGACGTAATTTTTATAATTTATTTTTTCTATTTTTCGACATTTAAAATGTTTTTGACAACTAAGTGATATAAGTTATATAAAAGAACATGCATTGAAAAAATTACCGAGAAAAAATAATTTGCAAAATGTTGTTATTGAAAAACACCAAATATGGAAGCACATACGCGTAATATTGGAAAAAATCCGAATTTTACGTGTCGCTGTTTCTGAGTATTTATAACCAGCTCAGACATGTACGGTACCTCATGAAAACTTCTACTGCCAGCTTAATAATCCCAATGCATCTGGTCTTAACATTCTAGTCAAGCAATATCAAAAAGGTACAAGAAGGCAATGATCAGGAAAAGGCGCAATCAGGAAGACATTCTCATTCCAAAAACAGGTGGGAAAAAACTAAATTGAAAATAATTTATTATACTTAGAAAACATATCGTAAGCCGCTTGAGGAACTATTTCCCAGTAGGCGGCCACTCAACTAACGTACATAAGGTTCAAGCAGCACAAAAACTCGACTGCAAAACATTAAACAAATTTGACCACAACAAAAGTATCGCCTTGGAAGGATCAGTAATGATAAAGTTACTGGGTGGGACGGGGGGCTGAGGGGGCTTAAATCGATTTTACAGGGCCCTTGCCTCACCCTCAACTTCTGCAGTGGTTTACATTATTTAGTTAGTTGTTTAGTTTTTCGGTCCTCGGGGTAAATCACTAACTAGTCAATGAATTTGATTAAATTGATCTTTAAGTCACGTTCTGCACCTTTTTCCCAGAAGAATTGGTCATAAACATATTTCTACGTAGCCTTACAACCACACCTCGGCTGACTACTAACGACCTAGTAACAACAAATCCCCAATAATCTTCCCGAAGTTGTCTCGAGGCTCTTCATCCCACAACGTAAATGATATTGAGATCTTATTCGACAAAAAATGCTACCAAAGTACACATTTCCAGCATATTTTGCTTCAAATGCATGTGTTTTTATAATTTTTTTTTTTTTATAAATACACGCATGTAACTGAAACTGGAGCTCGTTATACTACGCTTTGAAGTTTGGAGGAAATGCTTAGTCCTATCTGGTAGAGACTTATTCACACAAGAAACAATTTAGGGACAGTTAGAGCCGGGCTGTGATATGATTATAAAATGTCAAGTCAAACTGGTTTATTGGATATAAAAACACACCTCTGACACAATACGGTAATGTTGGCATAAAATACAACTACGACTGGTCTCGTGAATGGCTTATTGACAACTAAAAAGGAAGAAAGAAAATAGAGCAGCTAAGTAATACATCTAATATGGGCAGCAACTAGTCCGAGAGTATGTGGCTATACAGACATGCTCCCCTCCCCCGTAAAAGAATAAAGGAAAGAAATGACTAAAAAGAAACTGTATGTTTAAATTCATCTAGGAACGGGTTACAGTGATTACAATGGGTTTAAAGGCACCGAATCCTTGCATAGCAAAGTATCAGAAGCAACCTACAGTACAGCAAAGTGTGAGTTCCGTTGCATTCTGTTCGTTGCATCCGTGTGTTCCTTTGCATTATATTCCCTTTTGTTGAGATATATTTGATGTGCTGCTTTGACTCAACCAATGTTTCCAAAAGATTTAAAGCTTTTCAGAAGATTGCACGTAAACCGTGGGCGGCTATGGCAACGTGCTCATGTCTACCGTTTTATGTACATATGAGTACCCTTTTCCATAATGTTTAAAGCACAAGTCATTAGAATTCATATATTTAAAAAGAATTTAAGTGTTTTTGCAAGGCAGTCATTGTAAAAACAGCCTTCTGAATCCAGATATGATAAGTTGGAACGCTAAAATGGCTGTTAAAGACACGGCATTGCACATGTTTGGCGCTCGTTGCATTTTCAGTTTCACTCTCTGTGTGTCTATGTTAATCTTGTTTTAGTCAGTGCTCATTTGTGTATCTTTGTCTCCATGAGATATTTCTTCTGGGGTGATAGGTAGGTCTCATGATCCCAACGAAGGTAATAGTCCCATTCCAATTGTTCAAGTTAATAAGCTTCAAGCCTACATTAAAGCGCCGCTGCGGCGTATGTATGGCGTATATGAGACCTAACACTAAAACGCTTAACTGCGTATCCTCGACATGCATGTCGTTCTTCTGCGTATTGGCGTACCTCGGGTATCGACTGCGTAAATATTGCTGTTGCGTATACATGTATTTGTGCGAATCTAAGACTGTCTATTACGTTTTTGCTTGCATTTATCGTCTAAGAATGTAAATTCATACCAATTCTCTATGTTTGTTCTAATCATTTTCCCAAGTCTAAGTCCTGCACTTGGAAAATCAACATGTTTCCCTGTACCCTCTTTTTCGATGTATTGAAATTCCCTAACAGACATGTACTTCAGTGATACATGGAAGCCGCTGAAAGTTAATAGTGTTAATAGTTAGACAGTGGTTAACCGCTCATGTCTGAGCCTACCCAGGAAAGGTGGATTCAAGTCAAGTCAGTTTACCTACAAGCATTTGTAGCTTACTTTGGAAATTCTGTTCGGAGCTCTTTTGGATTTTACGACATCCTAATTTTGCTAAAAGTCTCGTATAATGAAGGTAGCATCCCGATATGACATTAGCTTCTGGCTGGGACGTAAAATCAATTCAAACAAACAAACATGATATATGTAAGCTGGAAACCTGCAAGTAGAATGCATGGGCGAATCCGGAGGGGGGGGGGGCAGGGGGTCCGGACCCCCCTGGAATTGCCAGATTATTAGTTTTTGCCATGTTGAAATTTTCCGTCAGACCCCTTCTGGGAATTTGGACCCCAACCCCCCCCCCCCCCCCCTGAGAAAATTTTCTGGATCCGCGCATGGAATGCTGGGGCAAATAAGTTTTATGATACTTAATTGCAACTAGAATGCACATTCATAATAAGAAAAAGAAGAATGACTTGATAAAGAAACTTTATTCCACTTCAAGAAAGGAAGGCCTTTCATGACAATGAATGATTAATTCCTAGTGATATTATAATAGTAGTTATCAGATGGCCAGTCAGAAGCGTATTAGCTTGGCCTGGAGGCATAAGCAGTCCATTAGTATTTCTTTAGGCCCCGATGGGTGGGGGTCCATATTCCCTCCAGAAATTATGTACCGGAAACCAGGTACTTAGAACCTAATCTCATGTTTTTTGTTTTTGTTTTCCAAAGATAGGTGTGGGTAACAGCAGATAATGCAAGATTTGTCCCGGACTTCGGTTCTGGATGCCGGTCGCTGATACTGAGTTTTAGTCGTGCTTTGGTCTCCATTCTTTATGATTTATTTTTGCTAAATTGCATCTACATTTCCATATACGTAACGTTTGCAGATTATGCAGATCATTTCATCTTTTACGTGTGTTCTTTCTTTCTTTTTCCTTTCTTTCCTTTTTTTGTCCCCGAAAAAATAAAAAAAAAATCACTCGTCTATAACTCTCGTCTATAACTCGTCTATAAATATCTAAGCACGATGACATTGCATTGAAAGTTAACCTACATATACAACAGAAATGTCATTTGAAAACGCCGTTGCTTAGAATGGTGAATAAAAATGGATTTGCTCTGGGTACCGGTCATTGATACCGGGTTTTAGTTGTGCTTTGGCCCCCATTTTTCGATTTTTCGTTTTCGTAATTTTGCTCTATCGCAGACATTTCTATCTATACAGTTTGTTAATAAATTGATACAATTTATATAATGTAAAAGCTTTTTTTCCAAATTAAACGTTTTTTTTCTACATTATTTAGCCCCACCCCCCACCTTTTGGTGAGTTTTGCCCCCGAAAAAAAAAATAATAAAAACATTAATTCTTTAATGCCTGTTTATATCCAAGTTTGTTTGCCTGAAGACACTGTGTTGAAAGTTAACACAAAAAGCACAGAAATGTCTTTTTAAAATGTGGCTCAGAATGGTGAATAAAATACAGATTTGCGCTGGGTACCGGCTGTTGATACCGGGGTTTAGTCGTGCTTTGACCCCCCATTTTTTTTTCTTTTTTTTTTTTTTTTTGCTATATCGCAAACATTTCAATCCATAAAGTTTGTAAATAAGTAAAATTCAAATGAGGAAAAATGTTTTTTCATATTTAACGTGTTTTTCTACATATTTTGAATTTTTTCGCGGTTTTGCCCCCGAAAAAAATAAAAGTATTCATTTGTTTGCACCGCTATCTAACTAAGTGTGTTTACTTGATTACACTGCGTTGGAAACTAAAATATTTACCGAAGAAATGTCCTTAAAAAATGCTGCTATGAAAATTTCTCACTAAAAGAACATTTTTTTCACTTTTAAATATGGTTAAATTGAGCCCCCGAAAAAATGCACTTTGCCCGCGAAAATTTTTGAGGACTTTTTGCCTGTAACTATACGGACATTATATATCTTGAAAATCTAAAAATCTCTTCTGAAGGAGTTTGTTTTACGTTAAGGCAAAATTTTCAGTAAAGTTACGGGCCTATTCTGTATATTATTTAGAAAGGCCGTAGATCTCCGCCGTTGACCTTTCGGGCACCGTTCGTTAGGGTACAAGATAGCGGAAAACAGCGATATCCGGGAAGTGATACATTTTGCGCACAGCAGACGATAAATTTCCAAACAAAATTGTGATTTTCGGCTGAGATTATCTCTTTTATTTAAGGATGAGAACGAATATTCGAATTTCAAACGAATCGAATATTCGTATTTTTTCGTGTTCATAATTATTTTTCATTACTCTCGAGTTTTTGCCTAAAATTCGCATTCATTTTCGCGGCGCAAAATTTCTCTCTTAACGCAGTTTTCCGTGATAGTCGGTATGTATCATCCTTGCAAATTCCGTTGTCAGTTTGACACTTTGTTGTTTTAACTCTCGATCATTCCTTGTCTCAGACGAGTTTGTTTTTTGAAAGGTGCGAACGGTCTGTGTTTGATTTATTGTGCATGTAATTGACATCTTAAACAAGCGATTAGTAGAAGATGCCACCCAGAACGAATTGCGGCAGTGTTACAGAAAAACAGTAAACCAATCAAACATCATTACTTCAAGATCGCTTGCAGGGAATTTGCAAAGGTTCAGTTTTCTTACAGTTTCTCTTTATGGTAAGAGAGAGAGAGAGAGAGAGAGAGAGAGAGAGAGAGAGAGAGAGAGAGAGAGATTGTCAGGCGTTCGCCAAGGTGCAGTTTTCTTACAGTTTCTCTTTATGATATTATGATACAATGAAAACAATATATATTATCTTTTGCACATTTTAAAAGGGAAAGATCGCGTTTTCTAGAAGAACAAGAACAGAACTTTATTGTGATACAAAATCTCAGACCACACGCAGGTGGTATATGAGAAAATCAGAAAATCGAAATTAAAGTGTAACATGGCAACTGAATCTGTCCCGGATACGAGAGATGAGCATGTACGCGTCACGCTAGCCTACGCGTATTTATTTACCCTGTGTTCCTGTGTTAGGTGCACAGTCTGATTCGGATGTGCGGCACAACGGCTCGACATTTTTAAAAGGCAAATTTTTCAACCATCTCCTTGGGGGGGGGGGGGGGGGGGGGGAGGGGGTAGTCAAATGCACATCTTTCGTAATCGGGTTATAGAAATTAATACCGTATTACCTGCATGTTTTGGGACTAAAAAAAATAATTAGATCTCTGGCTGTCTCAATTATCTCAATTTAAAAAAGTTAGAAAAAAAAACCAGAGGACCAATGGTCCTGTAAACGCTCACCTGAGATCTGCTACATATGCCAATAAACATGTTTGAATATTTAGCCCCAATGAAGGGGCAGATGAAGCCCTTGGGCCATTTGTTTTCAGAATAATCAATATTCTGTCCATTTGCCAATTTCTATTTTATTTATTCCCTTTAAATGACATGTTGACAGTTTTCCCCATTCAAATGCATTGGCAACATATGTTGACCTTGTCGTCAAATAGGTCAAGGTCACCACAGGGTCATGATTTATATACACATTGTAGTACTTTAGCCATCAATGCTTCATGCTAAGTTTATTGGAAATCAGTGCACTGGTTCCGGAGGAGAAGCTTTTTAAAGGGTTTTTACCATATATGGGCATGGCAGCCATCTTGGTCACGTGACCTCGATTATTTATATATACATTGGTTACCCCATCCTATAGATGCTTCACATAAAATTTGGCTTTGATTGGCCAAGTGGTTTCAGAGGAGAAGATGTTTGAATATTATGGAAATAAACATGTATACTGCCACAGGGTGGGGGCATATGAGCTCCTGGGGACCAATCTTTTTCAGAATCATTAATATTCAGTCCTACTGTGCAAATCCTGCAAGACTTTCACTTTAAATGACATTTCAAAAGTTTTCCCCATTCAAATGCATTGACGACCTATGTTGACCTTGCCGTAAAATAGGTCAAGGTCATCACAGGGTCATGAGTTATATACACATTGTAGTACTTGAGTCATCAATACTTTATGCCAAGTTTCTTTGAAATCGGTCAACCGGTTCCGGAGAAGAAGATTTTTGAAGGGTTTTTACCATATATGGGCATGGCAGCCATCTTTGTCATGTGACCTGGATTATTTATATATACATTGATTACCCCATCCTATAGATGCTTCACATAAAATTTGGCTTTGATTGGCCAAGCGGTTTCAGAGGAGAAGATGTTTGAATATTATGGAGATATACATGTATATTGCCCCGGGGTGGGGGCATATGAGCCCCTGGGGTCCATTTTTTTTCAGAATCATTAATATTCAGTCCTACTGCCCATTTCCTGCAAAACTTTCACTTTAAATGACATTTTAAAAGTTTTCCCCATTCAAATGCATTGGCCACCTATGTTGACCTTGCCGTAAAATAGGTCAAGGTCATCACAGGGTCATGATTTATATACACATTGTAGTGCTTGAGCCATCAATGCTTCATGCCAAGTTTCGTTGAAATCGGTCCACCGGTTCTGGAGAAGAAGATTTTTGAAGGGTTTTTACCATATATGGGCATGGCGGCCATCTTGGTCATGTGACCTGGACTATTTATATACACATTGGTTCCCCCTTCCTATAGATGCTTCATACAAAATTTGACTTTGATTGGCCAAGCGGTCTCAGAGGAGAAGATCTTTGAAAATGGTGGACGACGGACGACGGACGGACGACGGACGGACGGACGGACGACGGACGGACGCCGGATCATGGCCATCCTATAAGCTCACCTTGTGAGCCTAACGGCTCAGGTGAGCTAAAAACTGTCCAAACTGTTAAGGTAATTACCATTCCTTCCCAGGTTAGCGACAAAGTTTTAATGTTTGCATCCATATTCCTTTGCGGGAAGTGGATGCGAAAGAGAGAGCCTTGCTGCGTGCAGTGCAGGGGCCCCTCCCGCAAGGAACCGTCTGTAATACGGTATCCTATAATTTTTTTGACAAAGGTATCCGTTCATTGATATTATTGTTCTTAAATTTTAATTCTTGAAGGTGTAGAAGACTTCCGCATCTTTTTTGGTGAAATGTTGTTATACCTTCACAAGGGAGCATTTCCCCTTTGCATTTTTTGTGTAATTATCGGCTAATTATCAAACTAATATGTTGTTATTTGAAGGCCCATTTACCTGACTAATTTGGTCATGTTGGTGAAGAACTGCACTGGTATCCATATAAAACGTTGGTTATACGTTTTCAAGGGAAATAACTCATGACTTACTTTGTGTATCTTGCCTATGCATTGAATTGCAATACGAAAACAAACGGGACCAAAATCGGTGCTTTTGAAGACTGTAGATACATGATATGCTGCACATATTTGTTTTATATGCACAGGGCTTCGGATCAGAGACAGGGGCAATGCTACATTACACATCTTCAATATATGTACATGGCCAAGGCTACATTATGCATCTTTGTTGTAGTACATTATAATTATTATGAATGAAAATCGTCTTGGCATCTATTGTTTTGATTGAAATGATTCTGTATTTCCCAGTCAACAGCTACGGTCATATAGGGACGTTGCCTCCATTTTATGGTTATGGGACGTCAGTACATCCAGAAACTGCTTCAAATTTAACCATCCTAGTAAACCACTAAGGCTTATACTTATGAGTGGTTTGAATTGAACCACTTTTCCTGGGCAGGCTCATACATTGGCGGACCCAGTATATATAATAACCAGTAATCAGACAGTAGCGTATAAGCTTTGCCTGGAGACACAAGCAGCCCATCTATTTCTTTAGGCCCCAATGGGCGGGGCCCCTGACATCCATTGGTTCCCGAGCAGGTTGGGCACATAGCGGCTTGCATATTCCCAGAAAGAGTAATTCTTGCAATCATGTATACAGACCATACGTATATAGCGAAACAGAAGGCGCCAATCAGCTGCGCAGCTACTGCACAGTCGATATGCGCCCCTGATTTCGCATGTACAGAAAACCTTTTCTCAGGATGCGGCTAAATTTAAGCCTATTTCTTTAACATGTGACTTTTGACCACGACTTGCACGTTTTTCTTGCTTTATCACGGGCTTCGCATGTGTGTACGAATCGTGTCGGCTGCGCGAGTGATAATTGCCATTTCGGTATTTTTTTAAATGGCACAATCCAGTGCTCGCGAAGCGTGAATGACACATTGTTTTCTTAAAGGCCTACTTCTGAAGAAGCTAAAAGGGGTACCCATGTTTATTCGGTTAATGACCCCTAATGGTGCAATATGGTCCTTAGATCAAAGGACTGTCATAATGAGGTGATTATCACTTCTCTGCAGGGGGTCATAAAGAGGCCCCTAAAGGAGAATACCTGTATTTCCACTGTTTATTGATTTTATTGTCCCTGATAACATATGCAATAAAACTGCCTCCCTCTGCAATCAATATTGATTTTCCTTGTTTTGGCCCCTACCTGTATTCTGAGTCAATGTCAAGGAACTAGGTTTTCAAATGCCCTGTCCCTTATCTAATGACTCTCAGTAGACATGGAAATAGGTCTTTAAGATTAGCCATAAAGTTTGTGAAAACAATCCAAGCGCGCTAGGGGATTATCGATAGACCGTAACCGAGACCATAAACACAGGTTGCTGTAGGCTGTTTATGACACGTGTTACGCAACGTTGCTCTTTTACGACGGGCGACGCACACCAAAGATTGTCTAAACATTGAGACACATAATATTGTATAATTCTAACCGATCAGAAAATGCATTTGTAATTTCGCGATTTAGAAAGGCGAATTAAAATAATTGTTTATATCAGAAAATTTCAAAACTGGATAGTGCACAATATGGTCTTTAAATGCCTGCCATTAGCAAACGCATCGGTAGATTTTCAAAATGCAACGGTAAAATTAGATAATTGATTAAGTTACCAAAATTTATACTCACTTTTTGTAACAGATTGCCTTTGTATCACAAAACGCTTGAAAAATTCAAATATCGCTAGAAACTACGATGTCGAACCCGCCATTTTCCGGAACATCGCGCTTTTAACGCGATCTTGGCAACTTCGCGGAAAACCAATCTCGGCAGTTCGGGCTCAGAAGCTCGGCTCGGATGGGTCTTACATACTCCACCACATGTTTGGGCCGAAACGTCCTGCTATCAAACGATCGAACGTCAGGGGTTATCGTTCTTGACCGAGATCGGCGAAAAATGTAAACATTTTTTTTTTTACTTTAATTTACATTTCTATCTAACACTATTGGACGAAAACTGGCACCCCACCCCGGGGAGGGCACTCCCTGGTAAGCAGTGTACCGATGCGTGATCAAAGGATTGTTGAACATACCCTAAACAGTGTGATCGACATTTAAAATTTGACCCCCCTTTTCACTGTGTTTGCTTTAAAATGTGACCCTTTCCACTGTGTCCCGTCAAAAAGTACCCCTTTCCACTGTAGTCAACTAAAACACTGGAATGCAATAATTCTTTTATAACCACGTGAAGATGCTATATGTGTAATATGCAAACAATCTGCCTGATGGCTTCAGAGAAGTAATTTTAAAATATAGACAGACTACAGTAACGGAAGATGGATGCCAGGTACCTGCCTATCCTATAAGATCACCTTTGAGACTTTGGCTCTGTTGGGTTTAAATGCTTAAAAATGTGGAACTGATATGATCATAAACAAACATTTGGTCATGCAATCAACACATGAAATAGCTAAAGTTACAAATAGGCAACATACAGGTACAATAAGAAAAGATGGTAAACCTTAAAATGCACATACAAAAGAAATTGTCATCACTGAAACGAGAAACAGACTAACCACAGAGGAAGTATCGCCTTGGAACTGTCAGTAATAAAGTATTGGGGGTTTAAATTGTTTCAGGGCTTTCAAGCTTTGCCCTCAGCATCTGAATTTGTTCAAATGTACACAGAAAATTGACACAAATATATATGAAATAATGGTTGGTTGGTTAATTTTGTGTTTTGTCCCACTAAACAGCTAAGGTAATATGGCGATAGGAAATAAGTTTACGTCTTGTACGAAAAACTGGAGAAGCCTGGAATTGACCCCTGGTTAACAAGGCAAGCAGCTTTTCCACTACACCATTAGGCTTCTATACATACTTGAAATGAATCTTGATATAGTAGATAAATACCAAGCACTTACATATAGCAAGCATTATGGAGAACAGGGTACAAAAGACAAGATTTAATACAAACCATTTTTATTTGTATGAACTACTCAATTAGCAGAAACAATAATTTCTATTGAAGCAACACACATTGTTGAACAGAAAGGGAAAACCATATTTTATCCCTTAGGTTTTAGACATTTTAGTCATTTCGGCCCAAAACATATCGGCCAAGGACGCCTCGGTCCACCCCTTTTCACAGCGTTTTAGCAGAATTGTAAAAAACATACCCTTTTTCCACAAAAACGACATTTTGCCTACCCTAAATGATGTCAGCGCTGCGCACTGCCCTTCTTGAAAAAAAGTACCCTTTCTCATCGTTTTTTTGATCACGCATCGGTACACTGCTTACCAGGGAGTGCCCCCCCCGGGCACCCCACACAAATATTTTTGGGTGCCCTCTGGAAATACCGACCATGTACAAAATAAACTATTTTGAAAACCCCACCAGGCATTAAAAACAAATTCAGTGGAACCCGACCATGCATAAAAAAACAAAAACGCTGCCGCCCAACCCCCCCATATGGTTAATTCTGGAACGGCCCTTAGTCATTTTTTGGACATTTTTACATCTTGAAAGTGGCTTACCAGTTGGGGGCATAGTGTTTCATAAACACATTTTCTAGTTTACTACTGACTCTAATTACTGGTTTATTGTTTAGGTCTGAGCCTGCTCATGAAAAAGGATTCAAGTCAAACCATCCAAACACATAAGCATATGTTGTTCAACTTGGGTGGTTATATTTTTCAACACAATGAGGGTGTCATGACATCCATCTTAATGTTGGGTAGAAGTCCCATAGAAGTGAGGCAATGTTGACTGGGACTTAAAGCAACAATTCAAACATTTCTGGACAAGCCTACCAGTACATAGGGCACACTTCTTTAACTACAAATACAGAAATGAGCTGCATCGTGAGAAAACCGGATTTTTGCCTAGGCGAAAACAAAGGCGCAGATCAGCTTCGCGGTAACCGCGAAGCTGATCAGCGCCTTTGTTTTCGCTACACGGATAGTACAATTTCTCTTCTTCTTAAATCCGAAATTTCAAGCTTCTAGCCTGCTTCTGTAACTGTACAGGCCGATTTATGTCGGACCTGGTCGGAAAGCCCGAAGACCGGTTTTCTCGCGTCGCGGCTCAAATACTCTTCTTGAATCAGCAGAAGAGGACAAATGGCATATTCAGAATCTTACATAAGTGTCAGGTATGGGTAGACAAATCTGTCCCGAGGGTCACATTTTGGCATCACGAGGCTCGAGCCTCGTGATGCCAAACTGTGACCCGAGGGACAGATTTGTCTATCCATACCTTACACGAATGACGAATTCTTTTTCTTGCACGCCGTAAAGCGGCGAAGCTTGATTTTTATACTATTTGCCTAGAAAATGCTATAATCGCGGTGTCCGCCATGTTGAATTAAAACGTTTTGACGTTATCGTGACGTGTGTGCTTAGCGACGAAATTACATGACGTCCTATACAACCAATGTTAAAAAAGAACACTTGAATGCAGGGTTCGACCGGGGTGAGATAAATAGAATCCATCATGGGTGGTCAGTGGAGATAGGAAAATCCCAACCCGAGGGTCCACCCGTTCCAGTGGGAAACGAGGCTCGCCGAGTTTCCCACCGGAACGGTGGACCCGAGGGTTGGGATTTTCCTTTCTCCACTGACGACCCATGATCGATTCTTTTTCTTACATATATATAATACCCCGATTAAGCCTAAATTCATTTTACCGGTAACGTCACCTGGTACCGTGCTTTAATTAACTCAGTCTGATGACGTTGTGTTTATTGCGGATATGACGTCAAATGTAAATAAATCGTTGTCAAATTGAAAAGAGATGCAGTTTTGATTTGTTTTTCGTTGAAAACGAGTGTGAATCAAGAATGTACCCTATGAATTCACACCAATGTAGTCTAGTTTTGTTGAACAATCTGCTTTGGGCTAGCTAGAAACGATCGAATTTAGTCGCGTGCTTTTCTTATCTTGTATGAGCAACCAAGCGAGCAGTGTAAGATAGATTTTTCTTGCACACCAGATAGAGAAATCCCACGTTTTACCCCATGTGAGAAATTCTTATCTCACCCTCGTTATCTCACCCCGGTCGCACCCTGCGTTCAAGTGTTCTTTTTTAACATTGGTTGTATAGGACGTCACGTAATTTCGTCGCTAAGTACAAACGTCACAATGACGTCAAAACGTTTTAAATCAAAATGGTGGACGCCGCGATTTTATCATTTTTCTAGGTAAATAGTATAAAAATCAATCTTCGCTGCATTAAGGTGAGCAAGAAAAAGAATCTTACATGAGTGTCAGGTATGGATAGACAAATCTGTCCCTTGGGTCACAATTTGGCATCACTCGGCGAGCCTCGTGATGCCAAAATGTGACCCTCGGGACAGATTTGTCTATCCATACCTGACACTCATGTAAGATTCTTATAGTCTACCACCGCTAAAATACCGGAGTTTTTCTATCTTTATGAAAGAGGTATGTAAGAAAAGAATTTCTCAAATGGGGTAAACAGGATTTCTCTATCTGGTGTGCAAGAAATAGATATATTTCATGACTAAATTGTCAAGAAAGAAATGCTGGGTGCGAAGATCAAGCATTGGTCTGCTTCATTATGAAACAGACACAATATTGATTAGGTATTCTTGCATAGATATCTATGCGCATAGCTGTTTGAGGCCGTTTTCGATTGGTCAAAAGCCGTGTTCAAACAGCAAAGTCCATGTTCAAATCATGAAATTCACTTGCCGTTTGAACATGGGTTTTGGGCGACGTCATTGGTCAATGCGATGTGACGTCATGAGTTTCGTAGAAACAAAGTGGCCGACTTTGGAAGAAGCTCCTCTGGTTTCGGTGGGGTTTTACGTTGCTAATGTTATTTTCAAGAGATTTTAAGTGGATTAGAGTGACCAGAGGACCAATGGTCCTGTAAACGCTCACCTGAGATCTGCTGCATATACCAATAAACATGTTTGAATATTATGGTATTTAACTCCAGTGCAGGGGCAGATGAAGCCCTTGGGCCATTTTCTTTTTTCAGAATCTTCAATATTCTGTCCATTTGCCAATTTCCTGCTGGCTTTTCCCTTCAAATGACATTTTAACAGTTTTCCCAATTCAAATGCATAGGCAACCCATGTTGACCTTGCCATAAACTTGGTCAAGGTCATCACAGGGTCATGATTTATATATACATTGGAGTACTTTAGCCATCGATGCTTCACGCCAAGTTTCCTTGAAATCAGTCTACTGGTTTCAGAGAAGAAGATTTTTGATGGGTTTTTACCATATATGGGCATGGCGGCCATCTTTGTCATGTGACCTAGATTATTTATATACACATTGATTCCTCAATTCTATAGATGCTTCACATAAAATTTGGCTTTGATTGGCCAAGCGATTTCAGAGGAGAAGAGGTTTGAATATATATTATGGAAATATACATGTATATTGCCCCGGGGTGGGGGCACATGAGCCCCTGGGGTCCAATTTTTTTCAGAATCATTAATTTTCAGTCCTACTTCCCATTTCCTGCAAGACTTTCACTTTAAATTACATTTTAAAAGTTTTCCCCATTCAAATGCATTGGCGACCTATGTTGACCTTGCCGTAAAATAGGTCAAGGTCATGAAAAGGTCATGAACTATATACACATTGTAGTGCTTGAGTCATCGATGCTTCATGCCAAGTTTTGTTGAAATCGGTCCACCGGTTCTGGAGAAGAAGATTTTTGAAGGGTTTTTACCATATATGGGCATGGCGGCCATCTTGGTCATGTGACCTGGATTATTTATATACACATTGGTTCCCCCTTCCCATAGATGCTTCATGTAAAATTTGGCTTTGATTGGCCAAGCGGTTTCAGAGAAGAAGATGTTTGAATATTATGATAATATACATGTATATTGCCCCGGGGTGGGGGCGGATGAGCCCCTGGTGCCCAATTTTTTTCAGAATCATTAATATTCAGTCCTACTGCTCATTTTCTGCAAGATTTTTCCTTTAAATGACAATTTAACAATTTTTCCCATTCAAATGCAAAGGCGACCTATGTTGACCTTGCCGTAAAATAGGTCAAGGTCACCGCAAGGTCATGATTTATATATACATTGTAGTACTTGAGTCATCGATGCTTCATGCCAAGTTTGGTTGAAATCCGTCCAGTGGTTCCGGAGAAGAAGATTTTTGAAGGGTTTTTACCATATATGGGCATGGCGGCCATCTTGGTCATGTGACCTGGATTATTTATATACACATTGGTTCCCCCTTCCCATAGATGCTTCATGTAAAATTTGGCTTTGATTGGCCAAGCGGTTTCAGAGAAGAAGATCTTTGAAAATGGTGGACGACGGACGGACGACGGACGGACGACGGACGGACGGACGCCGGATCATGGCCATCCTATAAGCTCACCTTGTGAGCCTGACGGCTCAGGTGAGCTAACCAGAGGACCAATGGTCCTGTAAACGCTCACCTGAGATCTGCTGCATATACCAATAAACATGTTTGAATATTATGGTATTTTAACCCCATTGAAGGGACAGATGTAGCCCTTGGCCCATTTTCATTTTTCCGAATAATCGCCATTTCTTGCTGGTTTTCCCCTTCAAATGACATTTTAACAGTTATTCCCATTCAAATGCATTGGCAACCCATGTTGACCTTGCCATAAACTGGGTCAAGGTCATCACAGGGTCATGATTTATATATACATTGTAGTACTTGAGGCATCGATGATTCATGCCAAGTTTCCTTGAAATCAGTTCACCAGTTCTGGAGAAGAAGATTTTTGAAGAGTTTTTACCGTATATGGATGAGGTGGCCATCTTGGTCATGTGACCTGGATTATTTATATATACATTGTACATTGGTTATCCCATCCAATAGATGCTTCACATAAAATTTGGCTTTGATTGGCCAAGTGGTTTCAGAGAAGATGTTTGAATGTGATGGAGATATATATGTATATTGCCCCATGTTGGGGGCATATGAGCCCCTGGGGTCCAATTTTTTGCAGAATCATTAATATTCAGTCCTACAGCCCATTTCCTGCAAGACTTTCACTTTAAATGACATTTTAAAAGTTTTCCCCATTCAAATGCATTGGCAACCTATGTTGACCTTGCCGTAAAATAGGTCAAGGTCACCACAGGGTCATGATTTATATACACATTGCAGTGCTTTAGCCATCGATGCTTCATGCCAAGTTTCATTGAAATTGGTCCACCGTTTCCGGAGAAGAAGATTTTTGAAGGGTTTTTACCATATATGGGCATGGCGACCATCTTGGTCATGTGACCTGGATTATTTATATACACATTGGTTATCCCATCCTATAGACGCTTCACATAAAATTTGGCTTTGATTGGCCAAGTGGTTTCAGAGGAGAAGTCGTTTGAATATTATGAAGATATACATGTATATTGCCCCGGGGTGGGGGCACATGAGCCCCTGGGGTCCAATTTTTTTCAGAATCATTAATATTCAGTCCTACTGCCCATTTCCTGCAAGACTTTCACTTTAAATGACATTTTAAAAGTTTTCCCCATTCAAATGCATTGGCAACCTATGTTGACCTTGCTGTAAAATAGGTCAAGGTCATCACAGGGTCATAATTTATATACACATTGTAGTGCTTGAGCCATTGATGCTTCATGCCAAGTTTCGTTGAAATCGGTCCACCGGTTCAGGAGAAGAAGATTTTTGAAGGGTTTTTACCATATATGGGCATGGCGGCCATCTTGGTCAAGTGACCTGGATTTCTTATATACACATTGGTTCCCCCTTCCTATAGATGCTTCATATAAAATTTGGCTTTGATTGGCCAAGCGGTTTTAGAGGAGAAGATCTTTGAAATTGTGGACGGACGGACGGACGGACGATGGACGGACGGACGACGGACAACGGACGGACGGACGCCGGATCATGGCCATCCTATAAGCTCACCTTGTGAGCCTAACGGCTCAGGTGAGCTAAAAATGCAAGAATAGCCTGCGGCCTTGTGTTCAAACACCTTCCTCGTGATCCATCGAATGTTTGAACACTGAAAACCATGGTTGATCCCTATAATCCGTATTGTACCTTTCTCAAGTACTAGCCTGCACTGATAAAATTTAGAAATGTGTGACAGGTTAGACACCTCCTAAGGAAAACAGCTAGGCTTGGAATGTTACAGTATGAAAAATGAGCCTTCGCATAAGAAAACACAACAAACTGGTTTAGGACCAAGTCTGACAAACCAGACTGTATGTACATCCACAGAAAAAGGTCAGAAGCTTTATTTTTTAGTACTATGGAATGAAAACAAAGGCACTGATCAGCTGTGCAATCTGTAGCATTCAGATTATTGAGGAGATAAATGTGGTATGCATGGAAAAGATAAAAAGGCAAACGTCATGAACTAGTCAAAAATATATATATATTCCTCCCATGCATGTATTTCTGGCTCCACTAGGACAAGAGCGTAAAACAATCTAATTATCTGGATCATTTATTGCATTGATATTTGTACAATTTTTGCATAATTAAAATCAAATAACAAATATATACAACATCATTTGGCACCTCCATTAAAATGTATGTAACAAACAAAGAACAATATAGTACATGGCACTGCCTTATACATGCACTTAACGGTATAAATCATGTTTATTAAATGAGCTGCATCATGAGAAAACTGGATTTAGGCCTATGCGAAAACAAAGGCGCAGATCAGCTGTGCAGTGACTGCACAGCTGATCAGCGCCTTTGTTTTCGCTCCTCGGATAGTACAATTCCTCTTCTACTTACATCAAGATTTTAGCCATCTGAGGCTGTGCAGGCCGGTTTGTGTCAGACCTGGTCGGAAACCCCAAAACTGTTTTCTTGCGTCACATTTCAAAATGATGTTTGGAAGTTTCAATCCATAACTACAAAGAGATATGAGCCGCCTCGTGGGAAAACCAACAATGTGGTTTCCGAACAGGTCTCACACAAACCGGCCTGTACAGCTACAGAAGCAGGCTAGAAGCTTAAAATTTTGGAGTTAAGTAGAGGAGGAATTGTACTATCCGAGTAGTGAAAACAAAGGCGCTGATCAGCTTCGCAGTTACTGCGAAGCTGATCTGCGCCTTTGTTTTCGCATTTGCAGATTGTTGGTTTTCCCATGAGGCGGCTCAATTATAGCTGGTTACAATCTTTCACATGTATTATTATTATGAAAAAATCTTACATAGCAATCATCATCTACAAGAGTTATTTCATATGAGAGATGTAAATCTGAATAACACCACTTCAAATTTAAGATCAGTGGCTCAAAATAATTATATCGTACCTCAAGCAAAATGCAACATATTCATCTTGGGCGTAAGTTTGGAACAGTCTTCCCTTAAGTATAATGAATTCACCAACTTTAGATATATTTACGAAAAGGTGTATTAATTGGATGAAGGATTAATTGTTAAATCCTCTTTATAAAGTGTTTATTAATCGGTTTACTCCGCCGCCATACAATAATTAGTGAAAATGTTCTCTCTCTCTGTAAATTAAATGCCAAACTATGACCCTCTGGACAGATTTGTCTATCCTTACCCGACACTCTTGACACTTTTTCTTGCACATCTTTATATTAGGAGGCAAGGACTAATTTTCTTAAAAATGATATTACTTAATGACGACGTTACTAAAGGTTACTTGACACTATTACATCCTATTCCATCAATTTTTTACTGGAATGATTAAACACAAGATCAGATACAAATTTCTCTATAGCTGTGCAAGAATTGTTGGTCTTTTTCTTTCTTGTATGATGTCTGAGTTAGGATTGTTTCTGTGATTCAGTGAATTCCTGAGTGTTTTAATGACAAGGTTATCACAACGTTCACATTTTCTACATCATATCAGGGCAAATCTGTGTACATTTTTTTTTTTTGAGACTGATCTTGTGACCAGACTGCATTCCCGTTACCCTGAAGACAATTTTCCAAGACTCAAAACAGGATGTGATCTGTATCTGCTGTCAATCCACAGCCAGTCAGTGAACAGTTTTTTTATCATGTGACCAGACTGGTTTCCGTTTCTCAATAAAAGCCTTTATTCCTTCTTGTCCATCAGCGAGAGCCAGATTGTCCACCATCACCTTCCCTGTCAGGCTAAAAATAGACAGAGCCAATGATTTTTTTTATCTTCATGTAATTGACTAGACAAACAGTATAATATTTCATACAAAGTCAATCAATTGATCCCATGCGATATGTAGACAAAAAGACATTACATGTATTATAGTAGCCTTGCATTCCTGAGACATTTGACTATTATTCATATTACAAGGATGATCCAGGGCATCTTATATGTCCACTCTCTCCTCCTAGGCTCTGCTGATGGTGTGGTAGATTGCATTATTATATTTGTAAGGGTGTTTTACACAATTTTACATCACAAAAGCTTCCGCCCTCGATATTTGTGAACTTGACACCTGCAATGATTGTGCCATTATAATTATATCATGATGTTTCAAAGTGAATGATAACCTTGTATCATTGAATATGAAGATGAGATTAGAGAGCCAATTTCAATGAGCCAATTTCAATTCTAACACATAAAATTCCTAACACAGAAAAGTTAAGCATACTCACTCGTAAGCTTTCCGTTTATCCAAATTCATCTGAGCATAGAAAGTGGCTTTTCCCAGAGCAACCACTGATCTACTGGTCTCACATATCCTTCTCGCTATCTTCATTGTCTATAAAATATATCGAGAAATATTCCTTTACTTGTTGATTGCTCCAAAGTACATGACATACAAAACACATACTTCAGCAATATACATGTACACAATATGCAATGACCTGCAATATTGTAAACCTAACAGTCTTTGGGACCGGTTGTCATTTCAGTGAATATATTGTGGCCCTAAACATGTAAATGTACAGCCATGTAAGCAGTGCAAAAAACATGAAAATTATTGTAGACCATGATAATTATGCCCACTAAAGAACTTGAAGAGCCATGCTTTTTGCATTTATGAAAACAAAGGCATACATTGACTGAAAGGTAACCGTTCAGCATTTTGGTTTACACAACATGGAGCAATTCCTCTTCTTCTTAAATCCTACATTTCAAGTGTCTAGCCTCCTACCGTGGTTTTACAGCTCAGTTTGTGTCAGACTAAAAGGGAAGCCATATAGACAACTGTCTCATGTAATTTCTTGTTTAATACCCATAATTCCTACCTCTTCCTCCAGGTTGTCATGGGGAACAACTCTGCTGACTAGACCATGTAACAAGGCATCTGAAATCACATTTGAGCCGCCTCGTGGGAAAACCAACAAGCAGATTGTTGGTTTTCCCACGAGGCGGCTCATTTAATGAGATTTTGCATATACTGATCCTAAATATCGGTATTATAAAAGGGGTTTCACAAATAGTTCCACTGACCTAATAGAGGTCATGTCTTATGGCTACATAAAGACTGTGTTGCAGTTTTGTACAGTTTTGTTTAATGCACTGCAAAGAAGCACGCTTGTCAACATTTTGCACTGTGCGCTAATTAGAACTAATACAGTAGAGAACAAAATATGATTGCTCTAGCTGCTGACCAAATAAACAATATGCCAGAAAGCGAAATTAATTTTTTCACAATGAAGTAAATGAGTGTTCTTTTGTGAAAGTAGTTGCATTATAAAGTAAGTAACTACCCTATGACCAAAAGTAAACGTTTATCCTGCTCGGGTCATAGACTGAAAGATGTCTGGAGAAACACCATGCAGTTAGACCATGTTTAGAATCACTGTTATCTTTGCTTACCATACCAAAAATTAAGGGGAAACGTCACCATTGTTTATATGCATGCTATTAGTGAAAAGCCGGAAAAATGTGCTTATCATTTAACTCATTATTGTCATTTTTCTTTTGATAATGTCTCATCATTTTTCTGACCTTGTGCTGAAATGGGATGACCCGTAAATAACATCTCCATAGCAACCTTCCTGGGAACCGACCTTCCCACAGCAACAGCAGGGGTTGAACAGAACAGCCCTACACTTACCCTGAAAATGGTAAAGATAAAAAATCCTGAAAATGGTAAAGATAAAAAATAAACAATAGATTAATTAAGGTTAGTGGAAAAACTAACAAACATTATGTTTACATGAAGAATAATTAACTTTCCTTCAGGTTCAAGCTTATAGAGATAAGATAACACTTTTTAAACACAGCCATTGAAATGGACATAAACTTAGCTGACCGGCATGGGCATACCGCCCATTACCAACAGTATGCACATGCATAATGTAACTAGAAAATGTGTTTATGAAACACTATGCCCCCAACTGGTAAGTCACTTTCAAGATGTAAAAATGTCCAAAAAATGACTGAGTTCAAATTGTAAAAAAAAATGACAAAAATTAATCTCAGGAGTATATCACAACCACATGCATATCTTCAAAGCATGGTCACAATGTCTTCAAAGTTTCAAAAGTATCGGTATTAAATTGTAGGAGTTGCGCACAGAAGGTACCCTCTATCCATTCACTAAAATGCCCGAAAAAATGACCTAAGGTCAAATTGTGAAAAAAATGACAAAAAATAATCCAAGGATTATATCCAAACCACATGCATATCTTCAGACCATGCCCATAACACATGTAAAGTTTTAAATGAATTGGCATGAAACTGTAGGAGGAGTTGGGCACACAAGGTACCCACTGCCCATTCACTTTCATTGTCAAAATGCCCAAAAAATGGCTAAGTTCAAATTGCAAAAAAAGTGACAAAATTAATCTGAGGATTATATCCAAACCACATGCATATCTTCAAAGCATGGTCACAACATCTGTATAGTTTCAAGAGAATCGGAATAAAACCCACTATCTATTCACTTTATCAAGAATTAAAAAGGGAAATAACTCTCACAGAATGGGCCCCTAGCCCCTTGAATTTACCTGAAAGAAAAAATATGGGTCCTCTTAATTTTCATATACAAACTTCATACCAAATTTCAAGATGCTAAGCGTTACTCACACATCACAGACAGACAGACTGCACACCACTCACACCACTGCACTGCACGGACAGACCCAAACCAATATGCCCCCTCAACTTCTTCGGCGGGGGCATAAAAAGCAGCAAATATCTAGTAGACAGCCTTTTGTCTTTTAAAGAGAAAGTAACCCTCTACCATTGCAGTTGCAATTATAGCTAAATAGAGATTATCATATGACAATTTTCATATCGTACCTCGTATCAACCCGAGGGCTGATGCGAGAGTCGAGGGCTGATACGGGATTCGAGGGTTGATACGTGGGTACGATATGAAAATTGTCATATCGTAATCTTTTTATCATATATTTTAATTCATGGCCATTTTTTTCCCTTTCTTTGTTTTATTTATTTATTTTATTTTGACATACCGCCAAAGCGTGCAGTAGAGCGCTTATTATTTCCACATTAGCACAAATCGAAAATTCGTCTTGACATGACAAAATACTGTTGCCTGTGACATAAAACCACAATCCAAACAAATCTAAAATGCCTGCGGTACCCTACCTTATGAACTCAATACAATAGGAGCAGAGTGCTCCGAATATAATTTCATTAGCCAATCATTTGGTGATACGGCTTTTTCTCCCTAGGGATGATATGGGTCACGTGGGTATGTGAGCCAATCATTTGGTGATACGGCTTTTTCTCCCAAGGGAGTGATATGGGTTTTATCAATTTTTGAACGGATACGGTTTTCGAGATACTGTGCCGCGATACTTGAACGTAACTCTTGTCTGTATCACATATGCAAAAAGAACATATTTTGTAGTAAATATATGATAAAACAAAGTGTTGTCTTAGCAGTTACCAAGGATTCAAATATTTATGGTAATAAAATGACTGTTTCTGTAGTCTTACCCTGGAGTAGCAAAAGCAGCCTTCTCTGATGCTACTGCTATATCACAACTTGCCACCAACTGACAGCCTGCTGCTGTTGCCAAACCTATAAATATATACGAACACCAGGATGACATGTCCGTGTAAAGTATATCCCCTCAAACCCCACTTTTATGTAGTAAAGCTGGGGTGTGCAGGGGTATATCTATTTTTCTTATTTTTGCTCCAAAACATATATTGTGGGTATTCTTTTCAGCGAGGTGGTTCTAACATGTACCCACAATCAATGCTTTGAGCAAATATACTAAAAATACTGTAGATCCGGAAATATTCGCGAGAACTTAATTTTCGCTAATATTCGCGAATTGGTTGCCTCGCGAATTCAAAGTTCTCGCTAATAAAGAGTCACTATTAATTTTATAGAATACATTGACACTCACTCGCGAATTCAAGAACTCGCTAATAATTCGAAAATAGAAAATTCGCGAAATAAAAGTCACGCGAAAATTTCCGAATTTACAGTATAATTTTTTTCCCAATAAATTTTTTTTTGACTGAAAAAATCTCTGTATATTGTATGGGCAAGTTTTCATATTGCAATTTTGGTAATGTAACAACCTATGACATTTTCCTCACACAGTGATCACACTGGTTATCCAGAGACAACAACCAAGACAGAACAATTATCTCACATAAAATGAGCCGCGACGCGAGAAAACCGGTCTTCGGGGTTTCCGACCAGGTCCGACACAAACCGGCCTGTACAAGCTCAGAAAAGAGCTAGAAGCTTGAAATTTTGGATTTAGAAAGAAGAGGAATTGTACTATCCGAGTAGCGAAAACAAAGGTGCTGATCAGCTTCGCGGTTACCGCGAAGCTGATCTGCGCCTTTGTTTTCGCCTAGGCAAAAATCCGGTTTTCTCATGACGCGGCTCAAATCATTAAGCAACAATTGGAACAACTTGACATGAGTCATTCATTTTGAAACATGGTGAGTTGTGCCTCTACCCTACAACCTTATATTGATTTCGCTACCTTACAATGCCGATAGCCAAGCAAGGTAGCCAATGATACAATTTTTAAAGCATTTGGTATGGCTCAACCCACCACTACCACTACAAGGACTGACACTTCTATCCACTGAGCTACATGTACCAGGACCAGGTCCTGAGGTTATAAAACTTTTTTCATGCTCAACTCAGCTGATAATAAAATTTTAACTGCTTATAAATGGCAAAACAGCTCAAATTAATTGGAATTTTAGGGTTAGACTACCAAAGCTAGTAATTTATCCTGCTCATAAATGTTAAAAATGCCAACAACTTTAACATTTATGAGCAGGATAAATTTTAGTCTCAGCTGAGGTGAGCATGAAAAAAAGTTTTGAAACCTCGGGGCCAGGGCAACAGCAAAATGCATACAGTTGGTTTTATCCTGGAGATGTTATGTAAAAATGGAACATTGCCATATTAAAATGTGATATTGCATGTTTAGCCAACTTCAAAATTGTAGGTTCACAATTGTTTCATCCATAATATGTAAGATTTAATTGAATCTATATGGCAGGTTTAGCCTGATAGAAAATACTGACCTGAAACTTGTGCTATTACAGGTACTGGAATGTCCTGCAATAAAGAAAATGTGCCTTTGTGTGGGAAAACCAAAATTGCAATTTGGGTTTCCGACCAGGTTCGATACAAAGTGAGCTGTATAACCACAAAATATAGCTAGTGGCTGGAAATTTTGGATCTAGTATGGAGATGGTTTGTACTATCTATGTAGCGAAAACAAAGGCGCTCTTCAGCTTCGCAGTTACTGCACAGCTGATCTGCACCTTTGTTTTTGTACATGCAGATTTTTGGTTTTCTCATGATGTGGTTCAAATAAAACGTGGAATATGCATCTTAATCTTTAATGAGTTTCAGGGTTTCAGGTATGGATAAATACATTGTGAATCTGTCCTATGCAGGTCATAGTATCTGTAACAGCCATTTTTGACAGATTCTTTTGCTTTCTCATCTTTTGAGTGAAAATTTAATGTATCATTTTTTTTTTTTTTAAATGCCGTAGTTTTATCATATATCAAAATACTATCAAATAAGACTGTAGAAAATATAAATACACATGTACAGAACTTTACAAAATATACAGGATTAAAATTTACACATATATACAAGACAATTACATTGTCAACACATCAATAGAGAAAAATTGTATACTCGGAAGCCTAACTGAGCTTTGTCGAGAAAATAATGTCTTTCAGGCTTATGATAATGCACTGCCAAAACTGGTGCAAATCCTGCCAAAACTGGTGCAAAATCCTGCCAAAAATTAAAATTTTGCAATTAGAATTGCAGTTTGTTAACAATAATTATGTTTTGTCTATTGTGTTTACATCGTCACACCACCTGTAACCCAAAATGACATCATCTATTTTAAAACTGGCATGTGCTTAAAACTGTGAATCTGTTCCATGAAATGACCTGTTTTTGAAGAGCATTAAATTTAGGCGAGGCCTGATCGAGTCTAGATTAAACACTGAATGGCAATCTAAAGAGTATGTAACATTTGAAGCCATAGGGTATTTAGGACAATAAAACACTAATAGTTGACTAGTAAGCAGTTGAATACATTTTCTAGAATGAGATCAAGATACAAGAAAAATAACTGATCATGTAGAACATAGTAATATGGACATAATTATGGTATGCTGAAAGTTTGTACAATGAGGCCGACCATAAAAAAATTGTTGGTTTGCTGTGCTCCTACCTACCCAACAAAACTGGCATTACCCAAAATATTTTATGGCCATTTTGGGGAAGATATCTTTTTTATTCAAAAATCAAAAACAAGGATTCAATTTCCCAAAATTATTTTTTTCCAAAGCCTTTTTTTAAGTTCAGACAATGCTTTATTTAAGTTCATTATATTGTTAAAGCTTCAGTTTATCCTATTTTGAACCATATGATATGCATCTGCTAATACAACATAAGACATATTTTTTTTTTTTTTTTTTTTTTTTTAACCTGTTGAATTTTATTCTATATAATGTAACATGGTCAATATAAAATAATTTCCAATTCTCCCATTCTTCTGTCTCACCTATGTGCATCATCCCTTCCACCCTGGCAGTCTGGAGCCTGCCGACATACATGTACATATATTTAAGATTTATTAGTTGATGCACCTTTCATCCATTCCCATTCAGTCGAGTAAGGTCAAAAATTGTGTTATGCTGTCATTTATATATACAGAAGACATAGTTATATAATGTACATACTGAGAACTGGAAATAATTAGTGAAGTATTTTGGAAGGTTTCCACAAAGCTCTTGAGAAGTTGGACAACCAGAAAATCATATGAAGGTCTTAAATTGCATGGTTTACTTTATATGGGATGTTTAATCTCCCATCAGAGCAGAGTTGATATTAATAGCCTAGCTGGACTTGTCACAAGGACAAGACAGAACTAGGTATTCCCCCTTCTTAGACCTAGCCGTCCAAAAATCTCAGTATCCTCCCGAAAAACCTGTTCCATTACAATAAAAATTGATTCAACAGGTTCTTTTTTCAACCTGGCAACAAGGGGTGGGGGGAGGCCTGCCCAGTATATAAATAAGTCATTGTATGGGTTGCATGTGGTTGGCTCCATCTGTATAGATACAGATTATTATTTTCCATTATTATTTTTAGCTTAGGGCTTTAAGGAAAGTCGGTTGATATTAACTGTTTAGTTTAAATTCTTATGTCCTGCAATAGTAAGTTATATGGGCTCCATTCCTTAGAAAATGCCTCTAAATCATTATTCATAAGAGCTATTTCCATATGCATTTTCATAAAGTACATTTTTTTCTTAAACACTGTCAGCATCGGTACTTGGTTATTACCTCGTGAGCAATAGATATAATATTTGGCATATAACAGAAAGAAATGTTGTATTTTTGTAAGTTTTTGGTCTCTCAGGCTTTCCACACCAAACAGAAACAGTTTTTCTGAAAGTTTGATATGAATATCGAAACTTTCAAACCAAGATATCATCAAATTCAAAAAATCTTGTGTTTTACTGCAGCTCCACAGTAAATGGATAATTGTCTCTTCCATTGTTGAGCAAAAGGTGCAACTTGAATCATCAGTTATATTCATATGATGCAGTAGTTTATTTGTAACTAGGATATTATGATTTATCCTAATTTGAAACCAGCGTAATTGTGAATATTTGGTAGTTTTGAATGGATACAAATATATTTGTTTCCATTCCTTATCCAGAAAGTTATAAGCATTTGTCCATGTTTGTTTTGCTGTAGGAGTTTCATTGTTATAGTTCAAAATATCATACATAGTCCTAGCACCTTGTTTGTTTTTTATTATTGGGGAAATATGGCTTGGAATAAAAGGCATTGGGCTTCGGCCCGTTAGAGTAATGTTTATAGATTTTTTTAAAAGTATTCTTTAATTGTTTGTACTATTCCCAAATATTGAAGGTAGTTTGTTTGTAAATTTCCATTTTTTTCTAAAAACTCATCATAACTAAAAAACTCTCCATTCTCTTTTACTAAGTCATTTATGAATCGTATACCCTTTTTAAACCATATGTTGTTAAATATAACTTTTCCTCCTATTTTGATACATTGATTATGAAAAATTGGTGTTTTTAAAATATCTTTTTCATCTAATGTGTTTTTCCTATTGAATTTTATAAAACTCTTCAGGACATCTATCCAAAAACTATTTTTCATCTTTTTAATGTTTTCCACTAAATATTCTGTATTACAACTTAATAACTTTTCAACTTCTATATCAAGTTTGATGAAATCTTGCCATTTTCTGTCCGTGTTTAGCAATCTCCTAATCCAAGTTAGTTTTAATGCCTCAATAAAAGCTTGCAGATTTACCATTCTCAATCCTCCTTCATCATATTGTTTTATAACTACACTTTTCTTTATTTTAGCCTTACTTCCCCACAGAAAATTAAAAAGAATCCTGTTAACATTATCTATTATATCCTGTTCTGGGGTAGGTAGTGTAAAAAATAAATGATTAAATAGTGGTATCATTAAAACTTTTATCGCTGTTATTTTCCCTATGGGTGTCAGAGTTCTTCTTTCCCATTGTTTTATCATATTTTCAAGAGTTTGCTTTTTTGGTGTGTAATTTTCTTTAATCATTTTTGTCAAGTCTGTGTTGAAGTTAATGCCTAGTATTTTAAATGTTTGTTTGCCCCAAATAAGTTTCCATTTTGTTTTAATTGAGTTTTGATCAAATTTTTTTGAGCCAATCCATACTAGTTGTGTCTTGTCAAAATTTACCTTAAGGCCTGACATTCTGGCAAAGAGTTCTAATTCTTTTAATAATTCATTTAAAGATTTTTCTGACCCATCAAGAAATATAGAGGTGTCATCTGCATACTGAGATATTTTATGTTCAGAGTTTTTAATGTTAATACCTCTTATGTTTTTATTATGTCTTATTTTATTTGCTAAGAATTCTGCACAAATGATAAAAATATAAGGAGACAGAGGATCTCCTTGGCGGCAACCTCGGCTTATTTCAAAGAAGTTTGTCAAGAGACCATTTTGAATGACTGCTGAGGTTATATTAGAGTAAAATACTTCTATCCATCGTCTGATTGATTCTCCAAAGTTTAATATTGTGCTTTATGAATAAATGTCCAAGATAAAGAATCAAATGCTTTTTCAAAATCAATTAGTATTAGCAAACCCGGAATATCATTTTCTTCAGTATATTGTAACATATCATAAATTAGTCGTGTATTTTCACCTATAAATCTTCCTTTTAAAAAGCCAGTTTGGTCATTTGAAATAATATCATTAAGAACTGATTTGAATCTATTTGCTATTGATCCAGAACCTATTTTGTATACTGTATCCAAAAGTGTTAAGGGTCTCCAGTTTTTCAAAAATTGTTTTGGTTTATTGTCCTTTGGTATACATGTTATAATGCCTTGTCTTTGTGTTATTGAAAGGTTCCCCATTTTATAGCCATAATTTAAAGATCTCAAAACGAATGTTCCCAATTTTTTTCCAAAAGACTTTAAAAAAGTCTGCCAAGAATCCACTAAGACCTGGACTTTTATCATTTTTCATTTTCATCAATGTTTCTGATATTTCTGTATAAGTTAAAAGACCTTCCAGTTGTTTTGCTTTAGTATCAGTTAGCTTATTAACAATGTCTTTTTCCATGTAGGTATCCATCTCTGTACTATCAGGGTTTCCAAATTCTTGTTTTCTGGTGTATAAGTTCTTATAAAATATTTCTGTTTCCCTTAATATGTCTTCTTGATCTGTTTTAATTGTTCCATCTTCTTTTTCCACTTTGTTTATTGTTTTAGAAATATAATTATGCTGTTCTAACAAAAATATTTTGTTGGTTTTTCTCCTTTATCAATATGTTTTGCTCTTGATCTAATAACATGTCCTTTTAATTTTTCTTGTCTTATTTCATTTAATTGAGCTTTTAAATTTTCCAAAGTTTCAATATTATTTGTTCCCAAGTTATTTTCAATTAATCTAATTCGTTCTATTAGTTCTTGTTCTGTTTTATTTCTCTCCTTACTTTTAAAACTGGAGTATGAAATAGCTTTTCCACGAATTTCCATAAGTAAAACATCTAAAAACAATTGATCATTTATGGTAAATTGAATATCCGAATCTGGTATTGTTTCAATATTTTCAAAATTATAAATGGGTACTGCATATTGTTTCTTAGTTTCTGTAATGTGTTTATTTATAATATTCAAGTACTCTGTATCTGTAAGTAATAAGTTATTATGTTTCCAGTATGATTTTCCATGCTTAAAGCCATCGAAGGTTAACATTAAGGTTACAATAGAATGATCAGATCGGTATCCCATTTCAATCTTGCTACTTTTTACATATTGCATTATATTTTCAGAAATCAGAAAATAGTCTAATCTTGCTTGTTTCAAAGGGTTTTTCTTCCTCCAAGTATACCGTTTTAGTTTAGGGAAGTTTTCTCGGAAAGGATCTATCATATTATTTATATTTATCATTTCAATGACTTTGTCTCTTGCTTTAGGATTATTGACATGCTTGTAATTATAGCTGTCTAAAATTGGATCTAATATGCAATTATAGTCACCACAAAGAATGTAATTATCGTTATTAGTTATATCAATTAGGTTGGCAATATTCTGGAAGAAAACTGGGTCATCATTGTTAGGTCCATATATGTTTATGAGTGTCAGTCTTTGGTTACAAACTGTAATGTCTAGTACTATATAATTCCCACCAATATCAATAGTTTGTTTGTGTATTGTATATTCTACATTTTTGCCTATCAAAATTGCCACCCCTCTAGCATTAGACTTAAAATTGCTTAATATGCAGTTTTGACCCCACTGGTCTTTTAACTCCTCTACATCATCTTCGGTAAAATGGGTATCCTGTAGGCAGTAAATATGGTATTTCTTATCTTTTAGAAATTCCAGAACATCAATTCTCTTATTTAGTCCTTGCAGGCCTTGTGTGTTGAATGACAGTAATGACAGTTCAGACATTAAAAACTAACTTAAGTGTTGTTAATTTCATATAACTATACTGGGCAGGGCCTGAAACAGGGTTGGGGGTTGCCAGGTCTATTTTAAAAAACACATAATAAACATAAACTAAACACAAACATAGCAACACTGAAGGAAACATGAAAACCATACATGAATCTGGCTTAAAATAATGCAAAATAGGTATCTCAGACAGCTTGGCAATCTAACAAAGAGGTATAAATTACATTTCTGTACAACATTGTGATTGTAATTCTTTAGGCAACATAAAAGCATTTTTATACAATAATTGTAAGTTGTCATTTCTTTCCAAAATCACAATTCTAGATCCGTCTGCCTTCTATTCAAAGGCAGATAGATTGTGTGCATCCACAGAATCTCACGTTATAGAATGGGTTATGTCAATAAGCAATCTTGAGATTTCAGCAGCCAATCTCATGTTCAGGCTCACCATGTCTTGTCGAAACGAAACACAAGACTTATGGTAGGCTATTGAAAGGAATCTAAACTTATGTTTGTACTACTATCGGATGCATTAGCATAATTATGTTTGCCAGAATTTATAAAGTAAAATTCATAAGATAGACATGCATGGTAAATGAAACATTTAAGTAGTTTCTATATTCTTGTAGAAAGTAAAAAGACATAAGTTTGAAATGAATTGATAGATATTCTATACTTCTAATTAAGATTACAGATGTTTTCTGTCCTAGATAAATTTGAGACAAAAAGTATTCCTAGTCGATTTATTTTGAACATAAAAGATTGTCCTCACTAATTCAACAACAAGAAGTATCTAGCAATACAATGCAACTTGGTTTGTTTTATCAGATAAAATTTCTATTTCTACAAAATATTTTATAGCTGTAAAGCCAAAAATTGTGACATTTGCATAATTCATTTACATACATGTACATAAAGTATATAGTATCTTATTTATTATTAATTACATACATAAAATATATATCTTATTGCTATATTTATATTTGTTGTTATACATTTTTACATTACATTATAATACTGGAGATCAACTCTTATTATCAAAATGAGCAGCATCATGAGAGTTTTTTTTATCATAATTGATTCTTTTGTAATGAGTGAACATACTGGGAAAGTTATGAGACATCCCACTCAGATAGACCAGATGTTTTTAAAAATGCTTGTGAGGGTCATTCTGACAATATGGAAAAGTTTATTGAGTCTAATTACGACATATTCGTTGACAAAAACACTGAGTTGCATAAGAATTGGCGTTGTTTTTATAATTAGATATTTATCAGACTAGCAAACCAAGGAAAAACATAATTGCTTTATGAACAAGAAAAGTGATACCTGTACACTGGCCATAATATTAGAACATGTGTTGAACACTCTTTGATGGTACTCTCTGCCTTCCTTAGATGTCTGTAACCAAAAAGCAACCATTACAAAAACATGCCCATGTAATATACAGAATTTTCTTAAGTTGTATAAAAAATTGAATTTTCAGTAGAAAATTTTTGATATTTTTCTTATTTTTGCTCAAAACATAGATTGTGGGTACACATTAGAACCGCCTCGCTGAGGCAGTTCTATTGAGTACCCACAATCTATAATTTGGACCAAAAATAAGAAAAATAGGTATACCTCTGCATACCCCAGTTTTGCTAAATAAGAGTGGGGTTTAAGGGAGTATACATTACACAGACATGTTTTCCTGATGACATATATTAACACAGAATAATTTGTTTTGTGGTTTAACATCCCAGTCAACAATTTTTCAGTGATGCTGGGATGGGGCAAAAATGGTTCTTGGGTATTAACCAGCACTATCTGTGGTAATGTGACTGTCTTGCTCAAGGACACAACATAACATTCCAGCAAGGTTCGAACCAAGACTTCTCAATTTGGGGTTTGACACTCTACCACTAGGCCACTTGGCACATGTGAAAATCCATATTTACATCAAAGAAACTGGCTCTGCTTAAACTTTGTAGATGATACACTCTCTTCATTTCCTAAATGAGCCGCGACGCGAGAAAACCGGTCTTCGGGGTTTCCGACCAGGTCTGACACAAACCGGCCTGTACAAGCTCAGAAAAGAGCTAGAAGCTTGAAATTTCGGATTTAAGTAGAAGAGGAATTGTACTATCCGAGAAGCGAAAACAAAGGCGCTGATCAGCTTCGCGGTAACCGCGAAGCTGATCTGCGGCTTTGTTTTCGCATAGGCAAAAATCCGGTTTTCTCACAATGCGGCTCAAATATGAAAATGTTTGTCTCCATCTATCATCAATAGCTGGAGAGCCTGCTTTGTGTCTGACAGGAGCAAATATCTGAAAATTGGAGTGTTGTGCCCATTGGTCAAGTGGCAGACTCAAACAATTCCAGAGGTTTTGTGTTCTAACCCTGTTGGGGTACAGTGTTGTGTCCTTGAGCAAGAAACATTTACTTCCCATATAATGTAATAGTACTGGTTGATGTCCAGTAAGCAGGGGCTCTGTCCCGACATGACTGAAATATTGTTGTCTGGAAAGTAAAACCTCAAAACTAAGAAATAACCAAATATCTGAATCAAGATGCAGCAAAATACATAATAGAATGTAATTGTTGCTTCATATTAAAGGTAAAAGAAAGACTTAGAAATGAAGAAAAAGTACAAATAAAGAGTCTGTTTACCATTTCTTTGAGGTCATGCCCAGCTGAGAAAACTGGACCATTAGCCTTTAGTATAATAACTCTGAGACTATCTGGTACTGTGAACAGGTCTTTTTCTAACTGTTGTAACATCGCTAGAGAAAGGGCATTCCTGAAAGTGATACAACTGAACTACAAGGGCAAAATCCATGCCATCATTACAACCAGAGGACCAATGGTCCTGTAAACGCTCACCTGAGATCTGCTGCATATACCAATAAACATGTTTGAATATTATGGTATTTTAACCCCAGTGCAGGGACAGATGTAGCCCTTGGCCCATTTTCATTTTTCAGAATAATCGCCATTTCTTGCTGGTTTTCCCTTTCAAATGACATTTTAACAGTTATTCCCATTCAAATGCATTGGCAACCCATGTTGACCTTGCCATAAACTGGGTCAAGGTCATCACAAGGTCATGATTTATATATACATGTAGTACTTGAGCCATCGATGATTCATGCCAAGTTTCCTTGAAATCAGTTCACCAGTTCTGGAGAAGAAGATTTTTGAAGAGTTTTTACCGTATATGGATGAGGTGGCCATCTTGGTCATGTGACCTGGATTATTTATATATACATTGTACATTGGTTGTCCCATCCAATAGATTCTTCACGTAAAATTTGGCTTTGATTGGCCAAGTGGTTTCAGAGAAGATGTTTGAATGTGATGGAGATATATATGTATATTGCCCCGTGTTGGGGGCATATGAGCCCCTGGGGTCCAATTTTTTGCAGAATCATTAATATTCAGCCCTACAGCCCATTTCCTGCAAGACTTTCACTTTAAATGACATTTTAAAAGTTTCCCCCATTCAAATGCATTGGCAACCTATGTTGACCTTGCCATAAAATAGGTCAAGGTCACCACAGGGTCATGATTTATATATACATTGTAGTGCTTTAGCCATCGATGCTTCATGCCAGGATTCATTGAAATTGGTCCACCGTTTCCGGCGAAGAAGATTTTTGAAGGGTTTTTACCATATATGGGCATGGCGGCCATCTTGGTCATGTGACCTGGATTATTTATATATACATTGGTTATCCCATCCTATAGACGCTTCACATAAAATTTGGCTTTGATTGGCCAAGTGGTTTCAGAGGAGAAGACGTTTGAATATTATGAAGATATACATGTATATAGCCCCGGGGTGGGGGCAGATGAGCCCCTGGGGTCCAATTTTTTTCAGAATCATTAATATTCAGACCTACTGCCCATTTCCTGCAAGACTTTCACTTTAAATGACATTTAAAAGTTTTCCTTATTCAAATGCATTGGCGACCTATGTTGACCTTGCCATAAAATAGGTCAAGGTCATCCTAAGGTCATTATTTATATATACATTGTGGACCTTGAGTCACTTATGCTACATGCCAAGTTTCAAGATCCTAGGCTTTTGGGTTCTGGAGAAGAAGATTTTTAAAGGTCTTTACCATATATGGGCATGGCGGCCATCTTGGTCATGTGACCTGTATTATTTATATACACATTGGTTCCCCCTTCCTATAGATGCTTCATATAAAATTTGGCTATGATTGGCAAAGCGGTTTCAGAGGAGATGATGTTTGAATATTATGGAGATATACATGAATATTGCCCCGGGGTGGGGGCATATGTGCCCCTGGGGTCCAATTTGTTTCAGAATCATAAATATTCAGACCTACTGCCCATTTCCTGCAAGAATTTCACTTTAAATGACATTTTAAAAGTTTTCCCCATTCAAATGCATTGGCGACCTATGTTGACCTTGCCGTAAAATAGGTCAAGGTCATCCTAAGGTCATTATTTATATAAACATTGTGGACCTTGAGTCACTTATGCTACATGCCAAGTTTCAAGATCCTAGGCCTTTGGGTTCTGGAGAAGAAGATTTTTAAAGGTTTTTACCATATATGGGCATGGCGGCCATCTTGGTCATGTGACCTGGATTATTTATATACACATTGGTTCCCCCTTCCTATAGATGCTTCATATAAAATTTGGCTTTGATTGACCAAGCGGTTTTAGAGGAGAAGATCTTTGAAATTGTGGACGGACGGACGACGGACGGACGGACGGACGGACGCCGGATCATGGCCATCCTATAAGCTCACCTTGTGAGCCTAACGGCTCAGGTGAGCTAAAAACACACCCAAGCAATATACAGAGATTTTTTTCAGCTAGGCAGTTCTAACATGCACCCACAATCCAAGTTTTGAGCAAAAATAAGAAAAATATCCAAGTTTTTCTAGTGATTTTTTTCTTATTTTTACAACTTAGGTAAATCTGCATATTCCATGGGCATGTTTTCGTAATAAATGCCAAAATCCATGCCTTGAAGAATATGTAACAATGTGTCAAGAGCTTCTTTTCATTTGAAAAAAATATATATAATTTTCATAACAATGCGTGTACATTCAGAAAATTACTTCAATCAATCAATCAATCAATTACAGAAGCAAAACCATTACTGGCAAATGGATTTATTACAGAATTACTGGTTTACCTAGAGCTGATCAGCTATGCTTTAATCAACAAAATCTACATGTTTCCTCTTACTTAAACACAATATGTTTCAACCTCATTTTAACACACCTCACTATAGTGTGGTTTTCAATATAACACAGCCATGTTATGGCTCCCAAATTAATTATTTTACTATTGTAAACTAGAAATTGGCTGCAAGCAAGGCTTTCAGTATACCCCCCGCAAAATTATCTGAAGCTGGCCAAATACTTCCTAAGTCAAACATGCAGAAAATTTGTCAAAGATATCTTTTCAGCATTATCATTCTTCATGTACATCCTCAGTATGCCAGTCACATCTATAAGATATTAAAAGAATATATTAAAAGCTTGAGGTTGATTTCACTGTATGCACTATGATCATTATTGTTTATTATAAGAAATGGTAAAAAATTGGCTAAGTTAAATAAAAGCTGTAAATTTGTCAAAAACTAACTTTTCAGCATGAAAAATATTCATGCACATCTAAAATATATCTGGAACAAATCTACAAAGAATTTAAAAGAAACACTTAAAGCCCTAAGAGAAGTTGATTTCACAATGTATGCACTACCAACCATTATTGTATATAAGCAATGGTCAAGAAATGGCTATGTTGAAAAATGCTGTTAATTTGTCAAAAATTATTTTTTCATCATTATAATTCTTCATGCACATCTTCAATATGTGTGGAACATGTCTGCAAAGTATTGAAAAAAAAATACTGAAAGCCCTAGGAGGAGTTGATTTCACAAACTATGCACTACCAACCATTATTGTATATAAGCAATGGTCAAGAAATGGCAATGTTGAAAAATGCTGTAAATTTGTCAAAAATTATTTTTTCATCATTATAATTCTTCATGCACACCTTCAATATGTGTGGAACATGGCTGCAAAGTATTGAAAAAAATACTGAAAGCCCTAGGAGGAGTTGATTTCACAAACTATGCACTACCAACCATTATTGTATAAGCAATGGTCAAAAAATGGCTATGTTAAAAATTGTTGTAAATTTGTCAAAAATTATTTTTTCAGCATTATAATTCTTCATGCACATCTTCAATATGTGTGGAACATGGCTGCAAAGTATTGAAAAGAAATACTGAAATCCCTAGGAGGAGTTGATTTCACAAACTATGCACTACCAACCATTATTGTATAAGCAATGGTCAAAAAATGGCTATGTTAAAAATTGTTGTAAATTTGTCAAAAATTATTTTTTCATCATTATAATTCTTCATGCACATCTTCAATATGTGTGGAACATGGCTGCAAAGTATTGAAAAGAAATACTGAAATCCCTAGGAGGAGTTGATTTCACAAACTATGCACTACCAACCATTATTGTATATAAGCAATGGTCAAGAAATGGCAATGTTGAAAAATGCTGTAAATTTGTCAAAAATTATTTTTTCATCATTATAATTCTTCATGCACACCTTCAATATGTGTGGAACATGGCTGCAAAGTATTGAAAAAAATACTGAAAGCCCTAGGAGGAGTTGATTTCACAAACTATGCACTACCAACCATTATTGTATAAGCAATGGTCAAAAAATGGCTATGTTAAAAATTGTTGTAAATTTGTCAAAAATTATTTTTTCAGCATTATAATTCTTCATGCACATCTTCAATATGTGTGGAACATGGCTGCAAAGTATTGAAAAGAAATACTGAAATCCCTAGGAGGAGTTGATTTCACAAACTATGCACTACCAACCATTATTGTATAAGCAATGGTCAAAAAATGGCTATGTTAAAAATTGTTGTAAATTTGTCAAAAATTATTTTTTCATCATTATAATTCTTCATGCACATCTTCAATATGTGTGGAACATGGCTGCAAAGTATTGAAAAGAAATACTGAAATCCCTAGGAGAAATTGATTTCACAAACTATGAAATACTTACCATTATTGTATATAAGCAATGGTCAAAAAATGGCTATGTTGAAAAATGCTGTAAATTTGTCAAAAATTATTTTTTCATCATTTTAATTCTTCATGCACATCTTCAATATGTGTGGAACATGTCTGCAAAGTATTGAAAAAAATACTGAAAGCCCTAGGAGGAGTTGATTTCACAAACTATGCACTACCAACCATTGTTGAATATGGCAATTATCGAAAATTGGCTAAGTTCAAAATGCTGTAAATTTGTCAAAATTCATTTTTTGAGCATAATACTTCTTCATGCATATCTTCAATATCTCTGGCGCATATCTACAAAGTATCAAAAGAACATATTGAAAACTGTAGGAGGAGTTGATTTCACAAACTATGCACTATAAGCACTATGGCAAACATTCTATTTATAGGTTTAAAAAGTCCCATAACTCTTGCAAAACTGACCCTTTGGCCCCTTAAATTCATACCACACATGTGTTGTCTAATGGTGCAGGTGTGTTGAAAATTTGAAGAACATTGGGCAACAACTACTAAAGTTATTCAGCAAAGATGTCAAAATGTTGACGGAATCACGGAATCACGGAGTCACGGAATCACGGAATGACGGACAGGCTGAAAACAGTATACCCCCCTAAAACTTCGTTTTGCGGGGGGTATAATAAATTCATTTTAACATGGTTTCACTTATAACATGAATTGTTCCATGGACCCCAAAGATAGGATTATAATGATGTTGACCTGTACATAAGCAGCACTGAATCTACCTCTTTTTAGGATCATTCAAACACACTGTCCTTATCCCATTTTCTTCTGTTGTTATTGTGTATTGTTTAACCTCTTCTTGAACCTTTAAGCATCGACATGTGGAAAATGGAACTAGAGCATGGTTATGCATAATCTGAAATGAAAACATACATGTACCTTATGGGATACTGAGGAAAGCCATTTTTTTATAGCCTCAACCCTTCAATGTATTATTCTATAGCTATAACTGTAATGGAAAAGGCCCATATGGATATCCATCCGAGAAAAAAAGAAGTCCGGTTTTAAAAGATTGTTTATTCGTCAATATGATTATTTTAGGATGTAAAGCTGTAGACATACAAAACGTAAATCGATTGTTTTTTCAACTGGGACACTTAAAAGTTTGAAAGTTACTAACGTTTCAAATTAAAAAGACTGCTTAGAGGCCATGGGTAGTGATTCGGTCGGCGGTCATCAGTCTGCGGTCTTTGCAAGCCTTAGGCATATTCGTCCCCAATTATTTCGATACAAATTGTTATTTCGGTTTCTAATCTATAAACGACATGCTTCAGACATGATTTCTATCATTGATTATGCCTGTAGTGCCTGTCTGTTCTTCATAATAATAATAATTCATCGCGGTTTGTATTTAGCGCTACACTGCCGTGGTCACTTCAATAGTTTTTTTATGATAACCTCGAAGGTACGAATGAAGCCGAGATAGCCTGATTATCTTTTCTCTTCTAGTAATCAAAGGCGGGAAAATGATTCAGTATCAATTAAGCATGGCACTGGTTCCTATTCCGAATATATTTACATATAACATAAACCTGATAACGGGAAACCAGCCGATAATGGCAACTATTTTTAGATTATTATTTATAGACCATAAATATTAATGACAACATGAGTAATGCCGTTAAAAGTCTGTCGGCCCCATTAGCTCAGTGTGTCAGTCTCTTACAGGTTCGAATCTTGCCGCGTATCCGCTATTCATTTTTGTTTTCTTTTTTTTTTCTTTTTTTTTTTTGTTATCATAATAAGTTTCTTTTCTTCTTCATTCGTTTTTATTCTTCCTTTTTTATGGAGTCTATTTAGCAGTACGCTGAAAAAAGTTGTTCAGTACTGGCGATAACTGGTAGGCCCAGACAGATGAATGTTGCATTATCAAATGAGCCGCGTCACAAGAAAACCGGATTTTTGCCTATGCGAAAACAAAGGCTCAGATCAGCTTCGCAGTAACTGCGAAGCTGATCAGCGCCTTTGTTTTTGCTTCACGGATAGTACACTTTCTCTTCTTATTAAATCCGAAATTTCAAGCTTCTATGCTGCTTCTGGGACTGTACATGTCGGTTTGTGTCAGACCTGGTTGGAAACCCCGAAGACCAGTTTTCTCGCGTCGCGGCTCATTAATATTGAATTTTGAAATGATGTTTAACCGTATCTTCAATGGCAAAAAAGATAAATTTATTATATGGCAAGTGATGAAATATAGAGAAATAAGTATTAAATATAACCAATATTTGAAAAAGTTATATTTTCACATGTGAAAATATAAAAAAGTTACGCCTGGACCTCTTTATAACACGCTTCGTTACAACACGGTTTTGGATATAACACGGATCATTGTTGGATCCCAATTGGACTATATTTGCTATATGCCTATACATTTTACTCTCGTTATAACACGGATTGGATAGCTAACACGGAAATTGGCTTGGACCCCAACAATAGTGTTATAAAGAGGTCGAGGTGTATTTTTTCACATGTGAAAATATAAGATTTGGGAATACGCAAATTACGATTCCACCGTTTCGTTTCTAATTTATACATAACTAAATTTTATAATCTATGCTATTGTTGACGTAATGACGTGACGTAATGACGTCATTTAAGATTTTGACGTCATATGCTTTAGCGCGCAACGTTACAATGACTACATGCAATATAATAAAAAGAAAATTCAAGTTTTTGTCGTGAATATGACATTTATTTCATCTCGTGAAGTGAAAAATTATATATTTCATGAGTGCCTTCATTCGGCACTCATGAAATATAAAAAATTTTCACTTCACTAAATGAAATAAAACTCATATTTACACCAAAAACTTGAATATCCTCTATGTATTACATAGGTATAAATTATGTAAAGTGTATGTTGAGATATCTGATGATTTTCACAAGTGATTGATATCAGCCGATATTTTAACTGTAAATTTCTGATAACTTCTGACGTTTCCATTCACTTGACGTCATTAAAAAGTGTTTCACGTCAGAAATTCTAACGCCTTTAACTCAGTTATTTAAGAAATAACATAAAGTATTGGTGTTCATGTTCTTAAATTTTTTATTTAGAACGTAAGGAAGAGTGTACCAAAAATATTTGTGTTTTCAATATTTTTTTTTTGTTTTGCATTTTCACCGCCTGCCTCTTCAATGGGAAAATGTACAAAATCAACACACTCGATTAAATATATTTGGTATTCAATTCAAAAAAGTAAAATATCCGCTAAGTATATACCCATACCCATACATACACGTCAATCTTGAAAAGTCAGTCGCACATTAACGTACAAGACAAACGCGACCCTGGCGTATGAAAAAATCTCAACACGCTGAATAAGAAAATTTGCTTCTTAAACTTTACTTACCTATAGTATAGGACTTACGGCTTATCAATTACTAGAATCAAGTAAAACCACAACATGGAAGTATGGAGAAATCTCCGACCACTTCTGCAACCTCTTGGCGTGATTTGTTTGTTTGAATTGATGCTTTACGTCCCAGTCAACAGCTAAGGTCATGTTGGGATGTTGCCTCCATTTTACAGGACTTTTACCCAAAATGAGGATGTCATCACATCCAACAAGTGCTTGAAATATAACTATCCAACTAAGACCCAAAAGGCTTATACGTATGGATGGTTTGACTTGAAATGTTTCCTCGGCAGGCTTAGACAAGCGCGGTTAACCAGTAATCAGACGGTCAGTCAGCAGTGTATTTAGCTTTACCTGAAGGCACAAGTAGCCTATATCTATTTCTTTAGGCCCCAATAGTCTCTATGGTGAAAATAGCAGTCACAAATGATTAGCGTGTGTCTAAGGTGTGTACAGGTCGTATAATAATCTCAGCATGCTGAAAATTTTGGATTGCATGTACTTTTGTACAGTTATGTTAAGCACACAATACAGTATAGGCGCGTATCAAACGTTTAATGTAACGCGTGTTGAACTTATTCGTATAAGACACATACCCGAGACACGTCGAGCTTTAAGCATGCTGCATGCTTAAAATACTTTAACGTACACCAAGCGTACAGAACTCACATGTACGAGGTTTGTGGACACCTTGGCTAGCAGGAAAAGTAAAGTGATGTTGTTTAAGTTTTTTTGTTTTGTATAAATATAAGAAGCAATATCTTATGAGCATATTTGAGGAATTTGTTTCAATTTGAAGTATCAACACGTTAAATATGACATATTTTCTACTTAAGCGTACGTAGGGCCACACGGGACAGGTGCCAAAACGTCAACAAAATGTGACGATTTTCATATTGTGTTTTTTCCCTGTCAAACGGCACTTAAATATGTTATAACATTAAAATATTTCGTCCTAAAACCATATAACACTGACTTCAGTTTCAGAAAGATTCCGACTTGGCGGCAGAGTTGTTTGATTTATGTGAAAAAAAAAATCAGAAGCAGACCGAAAAATCTGTTTGAAATAATGGCGTAATTTGACGTCGGAGAACAGCCGACGCCGATTGTATGTTTCGTTAAGGAAATCACCCATACATACGATGAAAATGTTACAAACAACAGAAACGTCATCGGTCTGTCAGTTACTATTTAGTTCACAGTAGTTGTGGCACAGACGATTTTCAGCTGCTCAGAAGTCCACCTATGATGATAAACGGAAGATCACCTGTCTGGCATGCTCGCCGCAAGAAATTGTTACACATGTTCAACAGGTGGACGAACAATTTTGCGAGAATTGGTACGGCGTATCTGCATTTGACAGCTGGATACACAGACATAAAAATGTTGATAGCCAAGGATCTTTTGTTAAAAAAAACCCCCCTGAAACAAATGTATAACGCGCTGGCGGCTTAAAATGTCAAGTAACGTCATATAGAGACGTTGACCTTTGCCCCGCACTCGGTTCGGAAGAGCAGGGAAAAGGCTGTAGATGACGTGTTTTTGTCATGTCTATGGAAATACATTGGTTGAATTTGCGGCATATTTTTCCACACGCTCGGTGCGCGGTTTGTCTTATACGTTATTGACTGCGATAGAAAATTGAGGCTATTGATATGACACTTGTGTCATATCTTTTCTTGTTTAATAAACATGTTAAAAAGAAAAATTTTATAAATCAAAATGTAAATAATAATATTTAATATGTAAATAATAATATGAACAATGTTGCCTTTTTAAACAATTGAACTCAGATCCAATGTTCATAGCAATTAACTAACCTGTCAATGACACACTTTTTGGCAGTTCCAGATATCAGAAGAACATGTCAGTGAAATGTATACCCACTTCACTCACACGAATGTCCTCGACACCAAAGCCAGGCTAAACAGCCTCAGTAGATGCGTTCTTGTAGTAGTCTCTAGGTTTTGGTCCGGGACAGCATCAAGGACTAAACTTGTACAGGTGTTTTTTCCAAAACACATTTAGACGTGATTGGAAGTACTTGCACTCCACTTTTACATAGTGAAACTGGGGTATACAGTCAGGCAGTGGTATACATTTTTTTAACTCACCTGAACCATTAGGCTCACAAGGTGAGCTTATAGGATGGCCATGATCCGGCATCCGTCTGTCCGTCAGTCCATAATTTCAAAGATCTTCTCCTCTGAAACCGCTAGGCCAACCAAAACCAAATTTTATATGAAGCATCTATAGGAAGGGGGAACCAATGTGTATATAAATAATCCAGGTCACATGACCAAGACAGCCGCCACACCCATATATGGTGAAAAACTTTTAAAAATCTTCTTCTCCAGAACCCAAAGGCCTAGGATCTTGAAACTTAGCATAAGAGATTCAAGGTCCATATTGTGTATATAAATTATGACCTTGGGATGACCTTGACCTATTTTATGGCAAGGTCAACATAGATCGCCAATGCATTTGAATGGGGAAAAGTTTTAAATGTCATTTAAAGGGAAAGTCTTACAGGAAATGGGCAGTAGATGTAGTACTGAATATTAATGATTCTGAAAAAAATGGACCCCAGGGGCTCATATGCCCCCACCCCGGGGCAAATATACATGTATATCTCCATAATATTCAAACATCTTCTCTGAAACCACTTGGCCAATCAAAGCCAAATTTTATATGAAGCATCTATAGGAAGGGGGAACCAATGTGTATATAAATAATCCAGGTCACATGACCAAGATGGCCGCCACACCCATATATGGTGAAAACCTTTAAAAATCTTCTTCTCCAGAACCCAAAGGCCTAGGATCTTGAAACTTAGCATGTAGCATATTAAGAATCTCAAGGTCCACAATGTGTATATAAATTATGACCTTGGGATGACCTTGACCTATTTTACGGCAAGATCAACATAGATCGCCATAGGATGGGGTAACCAATTTATATATAAATAATCCAGGTCACATGATCAAGATGGCCGCCATGCCCATATATGAAAAAAAACAAAAAAAAACTTCAAAAATCTTCTCCGGAACCGGTGGACCGATTTCAACTTAACTTGGCATGAAGTATTTATGACTCAAGTACTACAATGTGTATATAATTCATGACCCTGTGGTGACCTTGACCTATCTTACCGCAAGGTCAACATAGGTCACCAATGCATTTGAATGGGAAAAGTTACTAACTTTTCATAGCGTGCACACCGCGGTTGTAGATGCCAGAATTGGATTCTACTGCTATTACCATACAGATACAGTGCAGTGGAAATAACAGGTTTTGACATTACGCCAAGGAGATTTTCTATTGCTCAGGGCGGGGCAAAGAGCAAAGTTTTGACCTCCATTCCGCCCCCTGGGGGTGGGGCTTAAAGCAGGGCCCAGAAAGCTGAAAAGTCAATAATCCCCACCCTTCCCCTTAGGTGGAGGCCCTGTAGGTGGAGGAGCAGTGGTTACAAATGACTGGTGCATTATTGCCAAGAGATGTTCCTAATGAGTACACACAATCTATGTTTTGGAGTAAAAATGAAAACCAGAGGACCAATGGTCCTGTAAACGCTCACATAATTCAATATTCTGTCCATTTGCCAATTTCCCTTCAAATGGCATGTTAACAGTTTTCCCCATTCAAATGCATAGGGACCCATATTGACCTTGCTTTAAAATAGGTCATGGTCATCGCAGGGTCATGATTTATATAAACATTGTAGTACATTAGCCATGGATGCTTCATGCCAAGTTTCTTTGAAATCATTCCACCGGTTCCGGAGAAGAATGTTTTTTTTTACTATATATGGGCATGGCAGCCATCTTGGTCATATGACCTGGATTATTTATATATAAATTGGTTACCCCATCCTATAGATGCTTCACATAAAATTTGGCTTTGATTGGCCAAGTGATTTCAGAGGAGAAGATGTTTGAATAGTATGGAAATATACATGTAAACTGCCCCGGGGTGGGGGCATATGAGCTCCTAGGGACCAATTTTTAACTGAGTGGCTGCCTATTGGGGAATAGCTGCTCACTCGGCTTACAACATGTTTTCATGGTATTAGTACTTCAACGTCATTTTTTTTTCCCACCCCTCGGTTTATGGAGTGGGAATTTCTTTCTGACTGCGCCATTTCCTGATCATTGCCTACTTGTACCTTTTTTGTGTTTGGGTATACTTGAAAGTAATTGCCCCATACTTTAGCCCGGCTATCCCCCACCCTTCCCTGTAGATGTGTGTGTGTGTGTGTGGGGGGGGGGGGGGCAGGGGGGGGGAGGCAGTGGTTACTAATGACTCGTGCATAATGTCTACCTACAATCTAGGGTGGGGTATGAAAGCCCCTGCCAAGCCAGGTTTTGGACTTGTAATCGCCAATTTAACTCAAAATACCAAAAAATGAATGATTTCATATGTTGGAATAGATAAAATCGCACAGGTGTTAAAGATATTGTTCGTCATGATTAATTTGAAAACAAAGTTTGATGACATTTTCTATTCGACTTGTACAGAAGCTGAGATTTTCTATCAAATCCAATAAATTTGGCAAATTATCATAACTGAGTTTCCAACCATATAAAACCATTTCAAATGCTATAAAATATCATTCTGTATATTACTTGCCATGAAGATATCCCGCTTTTAGCAATAATAAGTCAAAAACCTGGCTCGGCAGGGTCTTTCTCCCGGCTCGGCTCGGCAGGGGCTTTCATACCCCACCACAATCTAGTCCCATTAAATGAGACTTCACAATTCAATTATTATCATTCACATTTTTATTTTACGTTTTCATTGGCCATTTTCTTTTTATATTTATGTTTATGTTATCTGGCTGAATTGTGACTGACATATCCGATGAAGAAAAAATGAATGCGAACTCAAAAAATTGGAGTACCTACAATCATATTGTTTGAGCGAAAACAAGAAATATGTCAATTTGTTTTCAATTGAATTTTTCAATTTATGCAGCTTCAGAAGATTCAGAAGATTTTATATTGCATGGGCATGTTTTCTTAAGAACATAAACACTTTTATGAATTTCAACTATTTCCAAGCAATTGGGCTATTGATAAAGATCAATATACTGACCCGAAAAATTCCGACTCTGAGCAAACTTTCCGAAATTATGTGACATGCGAACATTACAATTTTAGAACATCTCCACATAAAAGTGTAATTGTTTACCTTATTTTGCCTTGTCATCTGGAACAAACTAGCTAATGTACTTCTATTGAAAAACCTCGACATTACTGCTAGCAAATCGGTTTCGTGTTTTCTTACAAATGCCAATAAATAAAGATTTTGTTCAAATTTTTGACAGGAAGAGATGCCAAGTGTTGTTTACTTTCATTCGTCAATTTCCGGCAACTTCAGGATAAGTTCGGCTTCTGGTCAATTCGTACCTAAGCAAAGAACTCACCGACAGTGTTATTAAAATATAGATGGTCCTTCTCATCAGTGAGACTCAGGCATGATAAGTGTTGGTTTTGGTTAGCTCGCACCTGTCTTTGATCAACTTGTACCAACATACGTGGGTTACTGGTTTTAGTGAACTGCTCTTGCGTGTATTTTAAGCATCGTTTATGCAATTGCATCTGAATGTGTATTCCCCGTAAAAACCGTATCTTCTTCTCTTCTTCTTCCTATAAAGTGCATGGCCTTCTCTGAAGCATCTTCGCACTGTGGTGAACTATGTACAAGGACGTCGTGAGGTGTGGTCAACAAAGTGCTGGTTAAAAACAGGATAAAAACAGACTGTATAGTTGCTGATTAATCCCTGCTGGCCAGCCCCAACTTGAAGGCATCAAGAGTTGGGGTAATCACAACACACTCCGGCAGCTGGTTCCACAGTCTTATGGCAGATGGAAAGAATGAATGCCGGTAGGCGTCTGTCCTGCTGTAGGGCACAAGGTAGCGTAGTGTGTTGCCTCTGGTTCTCAGTGTTGAGGGATGCAGAAAGGCTGGTCCTGGGATGTCGATGAGTCCGTATGTTATCCTGTACATCATGACAAGCTTGGCGTTGGCTCGACGATGACACAGGGTCTCCCAACCTAGATCAGCAATCATCTGACTGGGGCTGCTTGTTGTCTTATAATCACCGTAGACAAATCTTAATTGCAGCGCGCCTCTGGACTGCTTCTATTTTCTCGATGTTGGTTTTGGAGTGAGGATCCCATGACGTAGACGCGTACTCGGGGATAGGCCTAACCATTGTCTGGTAGCTTTGTGCTTTGACATCTTTGGGACATCTGGCGAGATTTCTCCTGAGGAATGATAAGCTGTTATTGGCTTTCTTGACAGTGGCATCCACGTGTGCATTCCAGGACAGGTCACTGGAAATGGTGACCCCAAGATACTTTCCTGTCTTGGCAACTGTTAGATCATGGCCATGGATCTGGTATGGTGTTCTGATGGGATTTCTCTTGTTTGTAACCCTGATGACCTCACACTTTATTGGATTGGATGACATCTGCCACTCCTTCTCCCAATCTTGTAGTTTGTCGAGGTCTTCCTGCAGTATCCGAGCATCCTCCGGGCTTCTAATTCTACGATACAGCAGGCTGTCATCGGCAAAGAGGCGAGTAGTTGAAGAGACTTTCATGGGGAGGTCATTAATGTAAATCAGGAACAAAAGCGGTCCCAAGACTGTCCCTTGAGGAACTCCGGACGTGACTGGAGCTGGAGTAGATGCATGTCCTTCAACCATAACCTGTTGACTTCTGTTGGCAAGGAAGCTTTGTATCCACTTCAGTAGGTGTCCTCGAATTCCATAGTGGTGCAGTTTGATGGCGAGACGCTGATGGCTAACTTTATCAAAAGCCTTGGAGAAGTCCAGGAGAATGGCATCAATCTGTTCATTCTCCTCCAAGGCCGAAGCTAGATCTTGAAGAGTTAGGATAAGTTGGCTCTCGCAAGAACGTTTCTTCCTGAACCCATGCTGTTGGTCTGTAAGGATCTGGTGTGCATCTAGATGCTTCATGACCTGGCTGTGTATGATATGCTCCAAGACCTTGCTGCATACTGACGTCAGTGAAATGGGCCGGTAGTTTGCGGCAACACTGCGGTCTCCTTTCTTGAATACAGGGGCAATGTTCGCTTGTCTCCATTCGTCAGGTATTTCGCCTTGCTGCAAGAATGCCTGGAATATCAGGGTCATAGCGGGTGTCAACTCAGTGGCAAACTCCTTCAAGAATCTTGTAGGAATATGGTCAGGGCCTTCAGCCTTATGTGGGTTGAGTCCTTGTAGCAGCTTACGGACGCCCTCTTCATTTACATTGAAGTCATGCATATCTGGGAATGGACTGTCACCCATTGAAGGCAGGTTGGTAGAGGAATCCTCAGTAAAAACACTGCAAAACTGTTCATTTAGAATGGTGGCTTTTAACTTTAGGTCACTGTGAGCGATGCCATTCTTCTTCAATGGGGCAATTCCGCTGCTGTCACATCGTTTCCCTTTGATGAAAGAGTAGAGCTTCTTGGAATTGTCACTTGTGACTACATCATTCACATATCCATTGTAAGCTTTCCTACATTCAAACTGTGATTCTTTCTGGAGCTGTTTATACGAAGGGCGTTCAAAAAGTTCGCGGAAAAGTGTCATCATATTCTTATTTTGTAAATCAGCTGAATTAAACTATTACAGTTATATAGACAAACATGATTTGTACTTATACAGCAAATTATGCTGCTCTGACATGAATACAATGTTAACAGTGGTTGCTATGGAAACCGTACATCACGATTACCGGCCCACTTTTGTTCATTTTTGCAAAAACTCGATGTTTAATGATGACGTTGCATTTCATAGTTTACCTGCTTTTTTCACCAAACGTTGTATGAGCAAAGTTCAATATGTTTGCGGTGAGCACATGACGTCATATAAGTGTGTGACGTCATTTGGGCGTAAAGCGGCCATATTGTTTAGTGGGTATGCCTAAAATGCGAAGGGAACAACGGTATTCGATAATATTGTGTGTTTGTAACGGACTATAAAAGAAAGAAACACTGCTAAGAGCAGAAAGCGCATATGGCAATAAGAAAATTAAGAAAACGGCATTCAACAAGTAGTATACATTGTTTCTACACGACCAGAAAAGCGTCTATGTCGACTCGCGCAGCGTAACGTCAAATAACGTCATACTGTCGAAAATGATTGTCGTGATAGAAAAGAGTAGTATTCGTGAAATACACAACATATCGAATTGTAGTTTTGGCACAATTCAGCGCATTTTACACACAAAACTGACAATTAGACGCCCGTATGCCAGGTAGACTCCGAAAAAGTTTAAGAGCAAGCCAACAGCGGCATGAGTGCGTATAGCATGACGTTGTTGTGACGTTGGGCCGCTTTTACTGTTGTTACCTTAGAAACGCACATGATTTAATGACTAATTTTCATCCGATTTTATTCAAATTTTGTGCATATGTTAACTATATGTTAATTTACAACATGCGCAGAGAACGTAAATTTCCCATGACAATTACAAATTTGGCAGCTCTTTTCCTCGAACTTTTTGAACCCCCCTCGTATCTCTGGATGTCCTTGTCTGAGCGAGAAAGTTTTGCCTTCTTGTAAGCCCGCTTCTTCCTTCTGGAGATGCGTTTTATCTTCCTGTTTATCCAGGGTTGACCGAAGCGTGCTGAGGTCATCTTACTTGGTACCTTCTCGTCCAGGAGGTTGGAGGTAAATTCTTTCAGTGAGTCCCAGAGTATGTTAACATCACTATCAGCCGAGTACTGTGAGGTCAGTTTGGTTGAGAAATCGAGTACATCAGGCTTTAAGTTCTCTATGTCGACTTGCTTCCAGAGGAGTATCTTCCGCCGTTGAGGTTTAGTTTTCACGGCTCTGGTGCTAGCTTCCACGAAAACAATGTCATGGTCACTTACTCCAGGGACAGCTTTGCATTTCCCAATAAGGCTTGGCCTGTTGGTAAGGAAAATATCTAACAATCTGTTCAAAGCCAACATCATATACTGTGTTCAGAAGAGACTGATTGATCTTTAAAAGGTAGTTGTGTCCACAAATAGACTGGGATTCCCAATCAATATCAGGGAGGTTTGCATCTCCTGCAATCCAGATGGTTGCTTTCTGGTACTGAGATTGTAAGTCACGGATTTTGTTACAAAGTTCATCTGTGTAGGCTTGGTCATTCTTTGGGGGGCGATAGATGGCACCAATTATTAGGGGTGCTTGCCCTTGGCAATTAAATGATGCAGCCACAAACTCTGCAGATGTCTGTATGGGGATTTCTGTCCCAATCAAGGAGTCCTTTGCTGCTATGATGACTCCACCATGATGGTCAGTGGCACGATCTTTCCTGGCTACAAAGTGGTAGCCATTAGGAATCACTTCCCTCTCATAAATGCCAGGGTGTAACCAAGTCTCACATCCAATTACAATGTCTGTGTTTGTTTCCTCAAGCAAAAGCCAGAATGGGGTTTTCTTCGCCTTTGACTGTGAGGACACGTAGCATATCATGGCGTGGTCTGGCAGTGACAGGCGCAGTATTACATGTAGATGTCAATGGTCCCCGTGGGGAAGACATATGTTGTGGGTTACCGATTGAGCTGCCCAGGGAACTGAAACTGTGAGATGAGGTAGACAATACTGGTGACTCAGGGTCATTCTGGTGTGCTTCATCTTCAGAAAGGCTACTGTAAGAGTTCTATGGAGTCAGCTATAAATGTCTCATATATAGTTGTTTGTGAGCAGTTTGGTGAGCCACAGTTACAGCAAATCCAGCTTGTATTCTGGACTCACTTGAAAACCTCTAACGGCATGTCCATACATTTGATATGGAACCATACATCACATGAATCACATGCTACACAGTTCTGGTTTGACTTGCATGGTTTCTGACAAACTCCACATGGGAACTTGTAATTGGGTCCAGGGTTTGGGTGACAATCATTGGACAGGAAGATCCGGATTGTACAGGTATGTTTCTCTCTCAGGGTACAGCAGCTACTGGTAACAACAACCAGTGTAATCAAGCTGATCATGATGAGGCAGTGGCCTATAAACATGTTATCTGGTATTGGTCATGTCCGAAAACTAGTGACATAGTAGAACCAACTCAACTCAACTCAACTCAACTCAACTTTATTTGCAAATCATATAACATTTGACAATGGATACATGAAATGCGCCCATAAAAGGCAGTGAATAACAAAAAGACTAACTATTCCACCCACCCCACAAAAATCACTTCGGAGTGCCGGACTGTGCCCGGAAATATCCGGTCGAGAATCGCCGAACTTGTCGAATGCGCCTACTAAAGACCGGGACCAATCGAGCACTCCCATCACATGCAGTCCATGGTCCAGAAAAGCCAGCACAAACAACGAGATGCTGCCTTTAACAGACCATGAACTACATATACCTCACCTAGTGGATACTCCACAACTGAGCAAATAACAAAACTTACTAGTTTATCACATATACTACATGCACAACAAATAAACAGCAATATGGGAGTAGAAAATGTGTGAAGACACACTGAACCAGAGCACCACACATCAACCATCAAAAGTCACCAACTTATAAAATTAAGCCCTTAACTTCAAAATTCTCTCTTCAGAGAGAGATGAAAGTAACTGGTATACCAAGTGAATCAAATTGGAATCTTCAGTGGACATAAGCCAAATTAATTTATCTTTGTCATTCAATCTTTCAGTATTTGGGTACAGTTCATGGATCTTTGATAGATTAGTATTCCTGACATCATTTAAAACTGGACATTTTAAGAGAAAATGTATTTCATCTTCTACATTATTTTTACATAATTTGCATAATCTTTTGTCTGCACTGATATTTTTATAACGACCTTGTTCTATTTCAAGTTTGTGATTACTGATTCTGAATTTACAAAGATTTCTTCTTTGATTTCTGCTACCAAATTGCAAATATTTTTCCATTGTAAAATTTTGTTTAAAAAGACTATACGTTCTTAACTTGTTACCTGTGTGTTTATTCAAAAGGGATATTTTGAACCGGAAGTGGAGATGTTTACATTTTCTTTCTTTGTTCTACACACGAAAATGACAAATTCCACAGGGTGTGATCATGAGGCAGTCAAAGCTGGTAAGCAGGAATGTAAATGGAGTTATTATTGACAATTCTGCAAATCCCTAGGGTTTGATCTCAATTATGAACAGAAAAAAAACTTGGAAATATCCCTTTTGAATTCACAGCTGATCCACTCCTCACGACGGCCTTGACCCTCAAGGTATCAACGTCACTGCCGAATAAACATTGTGTAAAATACCATGCATTTGCCGTCACGGCATCTCAAATTACCTGCATGCATACTCACTCGCCCGGATCAGTGCGCTTTAGTCATTTATATAAACAGGTAAAGTTTACACTCTTAGGTGAAGTAATTTGTTTCTTGTGACCTAGAATGATATAGCCCATGAAAAATGGTGAAACACAGCTATATATACATCATCCATAATTTCTTAAACAACTCACCCTTGATGCACCTGCACTTCCCAGATCAAATGGTATTGACCAGAATCAGTGTGGGTCATCGTTTTGCTGCTCTGTGGAACCACGTACGGGTAGTTAGTCAACAGAAACAATTTCACTGCGTGTGCACCAGTCCCGTTACGGTTAGCTAAGTGGTTAGAGCGTCAGAATTACGAATATGCAAAGAGATGCATATGTAAGAAGCATGGACTCGTATCAGGCATTGATGAATACCTCGCACTTCGTTTTCTAAACCTGTTGAAACCTTAAGGCAATGCATTAAAAGTGTTACTCGCACGAACGACAAAAATAATGTATCAATCTTATACGTATTTTTATGTACGGACGGATATTGTAACAAAGCAAGCTACTGGACAGTTCCGATGATTAATTTATTCAAAATTTAACATGAAACAAATTATAAGATACGTGGGTGATCCAAGAAGTAATATGAACACAACTACATTTTAGTAACCAATGCAGATACATTTAAATAATTTGGCATGTTTACACGTGTATATATGTGCAGTAATTATGTGTAATATCAATAAGTTCGGATGACGAGTTGAGATTTAAGGATTATTTGATTTGTCCACGCAAACGGTCGCCCGGACATGGAAAACGTCATTTTGGTTAGGGGTGCAGGGAAAGATTTTGTGCTCCAATTTATCAAATTGACATTTATATACACGCAAAATCATATTCGTTGTGTAATATGTGCCTTATGTTTGGAAATAAAAGAGAAAACGAAATGCAAAGATCAGCAGGAACTATTCTTTGTTGCCTAGCAACGGCATCTGACAAAAATATCACAATTTCTACAAAGTACGGAAAAAATACATTATTCATGCGTATATTTGAATCCGATAAGGATGTAAATATCGACATTTATGCCCACAGCCTATTACATCAAATAAATAAATATTGCATGGAATTAAACCTTTCTGGCTAAGTAGAAGGGGCGTTGATGAAAATGTAGAGGTTTTGATAGATCAAAATTGACAAAAATTCTAGGGGGTACAGATAGCCAAACCTCAATAATTTGTGCTGCGTTAAACTCATCAAGGTATGTACAGTAAATCTATTCAAGGGATTATTGTACTTTGGAATAAAACGATTATTGGCGTAATTATGATTTGCATATGACACTATATTACATATATTAAATAAAATCCATTTTAACCTCGGCCAAGATCGTTTACCTTGCATTCTCGTGTTGCTAGGCAACAGGGGTTGCTATGTGATTCAGTCAAAATAATAATCGGATCTGGAAAAATCGATAATGCATCATAACTCTGATGTAAACTATCTTGAAAAAAATGGCAATGGTGAAAGAAATTACACTCGAGTTCGAATTACTTCTTGGATCACCCTCGTATATTAAAACAGTTCACGGCTTCACAAGTCATGATTCTCACTTTTTAGCGAAAGTCATAATTCAAATGGATTATTATACATCTAGAGTCTACATTTGAGCCGTGACGCGAGAAAACCGGTCTTCGGGGTTTCCGACCAGGTCCGACACAAACCAGCCTGTACAAGCTCAGAAAAGAGCTAGAAGCTTGAAATTTCGGATTTAAGTAGAAGAGGAATTGTACTATCCGAGTAGCGAAAACAAAGGCGCTGATCAGCTTCGCGGTTACCGCGAAGCTGATCTGCGCCTTTGTTTTCGCCTAGGCAAAAATCCGGTTTTCTCATGACGCGGCTCATTTTGTGTCGACCTTAACACGTACACGGGCAACCACATGAAAAAACCAACAATCTGGGTTTCCGACCAGGTCGGACGCAAACCAGCCTGTACAGTGACAGAAGCAGGTATGAAGCTTGAGATTTTGGATTAAAAATGAGAGGGATTGTACTATCTGTGTAGCGAAAACAAAGTCGCTGATCAGCTTCGTAGAAACCGCGTAGCGGGTCCGTGACTTTGTTTTCGCGTATGCCTGTTGTTGGTTTTCTCATGCTGTGGCTCCGTTGTTTTCTCATGCCCTTTTCTCATGCGGTGGCTCATATGTTATTCATTATCAAGTGTCATACCCCCCCTCCCCCCCCCCCCTCCGTGCAAAAAGTGCATTTGAGGAAGGCAGAACAGCCGAGTTGGCAGCTGCTAACAAAGTTGCACCGAAGTGTCTTCGATGTCATACTTTGCACATGTTAATTAAATAAATTTATGTGAACGATATCCAAATGGAATTTAGCTGAATGAATAAAACATTCTCATATCAGATCATAAGTCTGTGATTGTAAGTTTCATAGCATATTAGGTGTCATAACAGCCTGTGTAAAACACGTGTATCCAGAAGATGACGCACGCCGCAACAGTTACTACAGCCGAACCAGCAGCTGCGAAAAATGACCACTGTATTTGGTATTTTTGACCCTTTTCGAAGTAGAAATAGAGAAACATGCTGATCCCTGCCACGTGCAGCAATGCTGAAAATATAAGATACAGTACATGAAAATTATTTACTCCGGTGTTGATGGTGTTATTATTATTATTATTATTATTATTATTATTATTATTATTATTATTGAGCGGTAAATATCTTGATGACTAATGTACAATGCAAACAGAGTGCCAGCACGACGAGAAATTACGCTAAAATACGTGAGGTCACACGTTTGTTATATATTTACGTGATTTTCAGAAGATCATTCAATATGTGACATGTGGGCTGTATTTAGATTATTTAGTAACATTACTTACTGCCTAGTGTGATAATAACAGCAATTACAGCTGCGCACGTGATTTTGCTGAAGTTTAGCTTTCTGTGACATGGATAGCACAGTAGAGCAATCGTACCAACAAAGCTCAGCGCAATGCCCGTCATTTCTAATGGTACACCAGCCGTCCATACCTTCTCCACTGTAATACAATACAATACAATACAATACAATAAAATACAATACAATACAATACAATACAGTACAGTACAGTACAGTACAGTACAGTACAGTACAGTACAGTACAGTACAGTACAGTACAGTACAGTACAGTACAATGCAATGCAAAGCAATGCAGTGAAATGAAATGAAATGCAATAAAATACAATGCAATGCAATACAATACACACATTTCTTTGTACAATACAATACAATACAATACAATACAATACAATACAATACAATAAAATACAATACAGTACAATACAATACAATACAATACAATACAATACAATACAATACAATACAATACAATACAATACAATACAATACAATACAATTCATTGCCATTCAAAGCAACAGACAAGAACATTTTAGCAGTACAATTCAATACAACACGATACAATACAATGAATTGCATCATGCAATTTGCATGGCATTTCAATGCGATTCAGAGCAACGCGAAAGAACAGTAATAATACAATACAGTACACTGAAAAAAAGTTATGAGAGGCCGCCTTATATTTTTCCTTCTAGTTCAGAAAGTAAAATAAAATCAATTACAATTCATGGTCAAATGAATATACCAATGTCTAACAGTGGCTCTGTGAGTTTCTGCATTCCAATCTGTGTGATACTTTTCACACAGACGAAGCATGAGTAAAGGTACCCTCAAGTACCCTCAATTCAAAAAGTCACACTTTATTAACATCAAATTAAATGTCATATTACGTTTTTGTTTTATATTTTAATTTATTTAAAAGTGTTATTGACTGCTACGATGTATGATAAAACCATGTTATATGTGTTGCTGCAATAAGAATTTTCGTTTCAGTTTTGTAAATGAAAGAAGACAGCAACATGAATAACAGGAATTCAGCTTTTTATATGCAATTTGCATACAAACTTTGTTCTTCTCTGGTTGCATTATTAGCAGAGCACGACATTGAAATTTTTAGCGATTATTTATGTTTCACACTTGACTCCGATAGATTATGAAAATTTTAAAAATCGTCCACAGATTTTGTTATTTTGGTCGTTAAAATTTGGAATTGAAACCGGAAGTGTGCGGCAGTCGTGTAATCGTATAATACAGCTCTTTCGAGGTATATTTCTTATTTCCAGGCCTCAAAAAGTGAATTTATATGGATTAACATGTTTAAGAGGTACATTGTTGATTTTTTAAAAAACCTCGAAAATAGCAAGTTTTTAAAAATGCGTAAAAAATTTATAAGTTGAGAATATTCGAATGTTTGATGTTTTTCCAACCTTGAATGGCCCCTTTGATGACACCCATTCCTTATTTCAATAAATTTTGCGCTTTAACCATTTTTTATTCAAAAACATTGATTTTTGCACTTTTACACGAAAAACGCGTTTAGTGAAAGAAAATTATTTCTGAACACTTTGTAACTTTACTTACTTGAAAGACACGTCTTTAGGCAAAAAATCATTCAATTTTGCACATAGCTTATAAATTAAAAATGAGTTTGAAAAGTGGCCTCTTATAACTTTTTTTTCAGTGTACAGTACAATAATACAATACAAAACAACACAATGGATTAATACAATACAATACAATGTAATTACAATTGTAATGCAATGCAATACAATACAATGCAATACAATACAATACAATACAATACAATACAATACAATACAATACAATACAATACAATACAATACAATACAATACAATACAATACAATACAAGACAAGACAAGACAAGACAAGACAATACCATACAATACAATACAATACAATACAATGCAATGCAATGCAATGCAATGCAATGCAATGCGAGGCAATACAAGACAAACAAATGCAATACAATAAAATAAAATAAAATAAAATAAAATAAAATAAAATACAAAACAATACAGCCTTTGGATTGATTATCGGCATGTTAGATACCCTGGGGTCGGGCTTATATAGATCTCGGACCTAAAATATTGGATCCGAGGAGAAATGAGAATTGTATATAGCCGAAACAGGTATTGCACAGTTGATTAACAGGTATTGCAAAGCTGCACAATTAACTTTGTAGCTGAATCCTGGTTTTATCGTATATTCACACATTCACTGGCCCACTTTTTAAAACTGACCTCCTTTCAGCTTTCAGAGTGCCTTTAAAAGCAGAAATGAATGCTATTACTCGCTGAATCCCATATATGCCTTTTCCGATATTTTCTCTCATGCCCGCACCCCCCCCCCCCGGAGGGGGGGGGGGACGGGCACTCCCATATTAAAGCAGTACGGGCATGTGCCGCGGTAAAGCCCCCCTTTTTTGAGTTTTATGAGCTCTGAATGCACCTACTTAAGCACCCACTTTTTTCTGAATGCATCCGTTTTTCCTAGTTCCATCAGCTCTAAAAATACAAGTTTTACCGTTCTGTCAGCTCTGAAAGCACCCACTTTTTCAGTTTGATCATCTCTGTAAGCCCCCTTCTTTTTAGCCTAGGGCGGCACGTATACATACCCATTTTATATATTAGTACCCCCAACCCCCCCGGGGCCCGCTCTCAAATAATTATTTTTATTTTAACAGCTAGACTAAAATAATCTTTATTCTCTTACTGGTTGAGTCTCCTGTGTATTTTTCCGACATTTTCACGCATTCCTTGGTCCAATTGTTACAAGACTGGAACAGCCCCACATTGTCCCCAACAACATCGAACCAGTAGTAGGTCCCTGCTCCTACTGCACCGGCAATCTGTGGTTCATAAAATTAATGAATTTAACCCATTTTTTAACGGATCGTTAACATTTGGATGAGTCCACTTCCATTTAAGGGGTATCAGGTGTGATTTCAAATTTTAATTCACTTTTTCGATGATTTTTTTTTTGGCAAACAGAATAGCACCAGATGGGACGCCGCGTTCTGCGGCGTCACATCTGGGGCTATTCTGTTTGCCTATGTCCCACAAAAGGGACGCCAGACTTAAATGCGTTTATAAAAAAAGAATCCTGAAGTTGCCCGACTGTTGGAACATTCTGACTGTGTATTTTTGTTCATAGATGACATTAAAAAAGAACTGTTTATTCGCAAAACCGAAGATATAATTACGATTACGAGGCTTAAATTGTGAGCTGAACATTCATTTTACCCATCTCACATCTCACTCTTTACACAGGAAAACATGTCCGTGAAATGTATATCCCCTTAAACCCCACTTTTATATAGAGAAACTGGTGTTTGCAGGGGTATAGCTAATTTCCTTATCATTACGAAAACACGCCCATCCAATAAACAGAGATTTTTTTAGCTTTAAAAATTGAAAATTTTTAGTTGTTAGTTGAAAAATTTTGATATTTTTCTCATTTTTGCTCAAAACATAGATTGTGGGTAACGAGTACCCACAATCTATGTTTTGGAGCAAAAATAAGAAAAATAGGTATACCCCTGCATACCCCAGCTTTGCCATATAAAAGTGGGGTTCAGGGGGGTATACATTACACGGACATGTTTTCCCGGTGTTTTTATCCAAAACATACACTATGGGTACTCGTTAGAACTGCCTCTGCGAGGCGGTTCTAACGTGTACCCACAATGTATGTTTTGAACAAAAATAATAAGAAAAAAAAAATCTGCTGAAAATTTTCAATTTTTACAACTTCAGAAAAATCTATATATTACATGGGGTGTTTTCGTAATGAGACTGCCGGTGACTACCCGCGCTTGCAATAATCATATAGCCTGAAAATAAATTGTCCATACCATAGCTAATAGACATTTTTCACTTTTGAACGTAAATGCTGCTGGCGCGTGCGGTTACGACTTTCTGTGTGATGGGGGACGACTCGTGAGGGCATATGTAAGACTAAGACGAGGGGCAATATGAAGAATTACACAGTCAAAACTACCAACAGCCCAACGGAGACGAATTCAATAAGACATGCAATAAATGTTATAGTGTAGGACGTCTATCTCTGTAGCTCAGTAGGTAGCAAGCTAGGATACAAAACGAAAGGTTCTGGGTTCGAGTCCTGGTCGGACCGCTTTTTTTTTCTTTATTTGTCTCCCCTGTGACAATAAAGCTAAGGGAATAAAAAAAATGTATTATCAGCTGATTATATTTATTGGCGAATGCAAGAATCAGGAAATGCCCTTGTACATAAAATACTTAAATCGTAAAGGAACTGAAGTGCGAGACGGCACCTCACATTAATGTTTCTCTCTATTGACTTTTAACCTGTTGAAATCGACAGCTCGATCGTATTTGTTTTGATAAAAGAGCTGATCTTCTAGCGATCCTCATGTCAATATTTCTTTCTTGGGGACATAAAAATGTTCATATTCTGAAGACTTGTACAGGAATAATGTGACTAGGATAAGTTAGCCACCCTGAATGACTTTAAATGTTTTCCGCGGACGCAAGGCACTAACTCAAGTATATAGTATAGTGTACCTGTACAGACATATGTATATATATAAGGTGTAAAAACTACAGTTTCACGTGCTGTCTCGTGAGCGAACATAATTCATTTGGCATGTTTATACATGTATTTCAAACAGATACTCGAAAGCTTGGTGGGGTTTATTTGGTTGATGTTTCGTTTTGATCCCATACAACACCCATCTGCATGTCATAAGGGCGATATCCTAATAGTCAGCTATCCATTCCATGAAAAAAATCTTCAAATGGCAAAATGGGGTAGAAGCTGGCATCCATGCTAAATATGTTCCTAGACAGATTCTATAACAAATAGGGGTGGATGCCAAGTCTGTAAATGACCCTGGGTCTTGGAATTAGGTCAAAGGTCAACTAGGTGCAAAAATAGCAATAAAAGTACAAAAACTCCATTCAGTGTAATAACCTGCCTATATTTTCCTTTAAATAAAAATAATTGTTAGATCCTTTGGAAGCAGTAAAACATTCAAAGCGAGAGATGGGCCATATTGTACAATTTCGGGTAACTAACCTTCATCAGTGACCCTTTACAAAGCTGGCAGCGAAAGCCAGACAGTTTTGCTGCAATTTCAAGAATTTACACCTGTGTAGTCAATCGAAGACTTTTGCTGAAACTATCCAGTATACACTTATTATACATGTAACGTTTACATTATAATTGAAAAGAGCCCTAAGCATATGCCCTTGCAAGGTTTAAGGCCATGTAAGTGCAAATTTCTAAAGAAAATGTAAGTAAAATCAGTGCTGAGTTTGTGATGATATAAAAGCTGTCACATGATGTGAAAACATTAAAATATGCTCATAATTGGTTTAGAATATTGCAATGTGATATTTTATGTCATACAAGGCCAAGATTTAAAGGTCATTAAGTGCACAGGAGGGGCAAAATTTGTAAATTAGGTTTTGTTCAGCGATCAGTGTAGCCATCGCCTCCTATTTGTTTTTGTTTGGTCTAGTTTGGTGTATAACCTCCATGTCAACGTTTGAGACGAAGTAGGGAAATTTCTGCAAAGGTTAATGTGCAGCCCCACCAACCCCCAACCACCAATATCAATATCAATCTATCAGACATTTTTGTGAGGCTCCAAGTAGAATACTCTACTTCAGAACAGGAATTACACACAACCCAACAACATCAACAATGGAAAAGTTGTACAAACTAACAGTGGTACAGCACTAATGGACAGTACTTCAAAGGGTTACCGCATGTGAATGTGGGCTCTGGGCCATTGGGGCCATGAAAAATAAGAGAATAGCTTGTGCATACAGGCAATGCGTATCACTGCTGACTGATCATCTGATTAACCACGCAGAAGGTCTTAGCCTTTCAAGGAAAAGTTTTTCAAGTCAAGTCAAACCATCAGTGCATATAAGCCTTAGTCGTTTACTTGGATGGTCATATTGTCGAGAGCACATTTTGGATATCATGGACGTCCTTATGTAGGCGTAAAGGAGCAATCTATCATGAAGAAAACGAATCTGTAAAGCTGAAAGAAAGTGCATTGAGCGCTAAGCCAGAGTAAATGGATCATCACCGATTTCTTCAACACTGACTTGCTCTAATTACAACCGATAGTTTAGAGCTAAAAAAAAGTTCTAGTCGGCCGTCAAAGAATTGATCGACTCATTTTTATTTGCTATTACTGCAGCTAGTGTTGTGCCGTGTGGCGCCCCTAAAAAGTCAGCCCGTACATCATCCATAGTGCAGATTATATTTTTCTTTTGATCCTTTGGGATCAGTGAATATATATGAAGTATTTCAAATCCTTATATGTTAAGAACCATCTTCTTGACAGTATTTTGATTATTTTGGCCCCTTTGGGAATTTGAGTCTTTGATTTAGACTACACAGATGTAAATTCTTGAAACTGCAGCAAAATGTCTGGCTTTCGCTGCCAGTTTTATAAAGGGTCACTGATGAAGGTTCATTACCCGAAATTGTACAATATGGCCCATCTTCTAGCTTTGTATTTTTACTGCTTCCAAAGGATCTAACAAGTATTTTTATCACATAAATGATCAAGAAATATACATATTTCTCACTAGTGAGAGACGAATGACCATGTTGGGCTTAAGTCCAACATGATCATAGCTGCTGACTGGGGAGCAAAGCCACAAATCAATCAAACCAGTCCTGAAAACTTTCCACACAGAAAACTGCAAGCCAAAAACAAAAAACATGTTATATGTGAAGATACCACGATAACTGCCTGTCCACATCTACAGCCACTGGTTGCTGCTACAAGATGAAATTGGTAGAAAAACATCTCCATAATGAAGGAAATATTTCAAATTTTAAAGCTTTCGAGTACCAGAATGTGGAAACAATTGCTTGAAGTACTGATGGATACTGAATATCAGGGGTACATCCAAGAGTTGTTCCACAATACAGTACTGAACTTCTGGGGATTTCTTTGTTTTAGCCGTTTCTTTGTCAACCAATATGTGCAACAATGCTGATTTCCCCGTTTTGTTGTCAATTGAAAGGGAAGGCTTTTGACATTTTCTCTTGTGTAATGCATGACTGCATCGTCTATTTTTGCATTTCGTAGGTATTCCAACTATTCTGATTCCGTTTATTGCCACAAAGAAACATTGAAGTTTTTTATGATTTCTTGTAAAGTTAGGAAAGATAAAAGTCCGAACACAATTGTGACGGTGACCCTACGACCACAACCCATTTCTAACCCACCCATTTTTGTACACAGGTACCAGATGATGGAAATCCTACCTTCAACCTCCCACCACAACCCTGTTGTACCCCAACTATCTCTAAATGCACCAATAAAAAAAGGGATTGTTATTGTTTTACCTTAATATAGATTTGGTGTCCAACATAAAATGCCCCATCTGATCAGAAACAGAAATTGAATAGTTAACTGGTGAAACGTCAAATTGACAATAGCACCACAGGATGGTAAATGAATAGGAGCGCATCAAAGTCAATAGCAGATTTGTAGAATTTTAAAAAGAGATTCATGGACAATTCTAAAATAGAAGCGGAATGTATTATGTTAAGGTAAAAGTAGGCAGTGATCAGGAAACAAAAGCAAACAGAAAGAGATTTCCACTCCAAAAACCGAGATGGGGAAAATTACAATAACAATCAGGTAATTATGAAATGAAAACATATCGTAAGCTGCATTAGCAGCTATTTCCCCCAATAGGATGCCACTTAGTTGCCTAAATTTAACTAAAAATATGAAAACGTACATGAGGCGCATATATACAACACAAATATTCAACGCCATGACAGTCATTTTAAGTAAATTCACACTTGTACTGCCTTGCGGTGTTGAAGAGTGTTGGTTCAGCAGGCAAGAGGACGCGGTTCGAGCCTCAGTCTGAGCAAAACTTGATAAGCCAGTAACACTTTTAAACATATTACACTATCCCAACCCACCCTTTCTGAGCCTACCATAACCTACTCCAGGATTATGTGGTAGCCTAGTAGTAGAGCAACAGGTCCTGGATTTAAAGCATTTCTTCTCAATGTGGTGTCCTTAAGCAAGACACTAAGCTCCTCAGATTCCTAGGTTATAATCAGATAATATTGCCTCTATCACAACGTGACTGAAAAAATGTTGACTGGAGCATCAGGCCATGACCAAACCGAACCGAACCTACAACATTTCCACACTATTACCGTTTGCCCTCCCTACTATAACACTATCTAATCCAACTGTACCGACCTCTACTATACTATCTACACATACCCAACAGTTTTGAAATGCCACCATGTGACTTCCTTACCACATGCTACCCATACCTTGTCCTATCCTACCCTACCTCATCTCACCCTATTCTAGCATATGTCTGCCTGCATACTATATCCATACCTTTGAAATATTTAAGCGTAAAAATGTAGGGAACAGTTATATGAATTTCCAGCATCGTGTATATAGACAATTCTTAAAGGCAAATAGATATTGGTCAGTAAAAACGTAATGGATGTAAAATTGTAAAATTAAACATAAATTCTCCTATCCAAATGTAGACGGCCATTGTTTACTCTAAATGTACCTCATTTTCGATAGCCATCTAGGATTTTGGCAGCCAATTTGATTTTGTTTATTTTCTCTTGTTGCGTATTGGTGAAATATCAAGGCTTTATATATACCTATTTATATGTAAGAATTTCTATCAAAACCCCTTTAGGTCGTCCACCTTGAATTTTGGCGGCCATCTTGAATTTGGTGGCCATCTTGAATTGCTCAAGGATTTTATATCAGGATATTCATATGTAGTTATGTATGAGGAAATATATTCTTTAGATGGTATTACACAGTCATCTAGGCTTCATGCCGAAATGTATTAAAGAAATTCACTTTTTTGCAAATGTGTAATTACGTAAATGGTGTATGTAATTTGAACATGCATGTCTTAAAATTCAACTATATATTCAGTGATGCCTCTTATGTGTTTGTTTTAATAAATGGAAAGTAATTCAGCCATATGAGGCTTTTAGACCAAGATTTTTGACAATTCTAATAAAACATTGGCATATTACACTGAAAAAATCCTAAATTGCACTTACTGACCTTTTGACCTCCTGTATTTTGGTTCAGACAAACATGCTTGATCATCTGACATATTCAAACCCTCAATGTACTGTCTAATTGTTAATAAACCAAATTTTATCATTCAAACCACTTTCTTTGGCCTTGATTTTACTTGTATTTTCAGCTGGGGTATGTTTTCTTAATTTTTGCAATCGTTGAACTTTGACCTAGTTTCTGACCTTAAAAAGCAAATCTAGACTTGGCATCTACCCCTATGACTTCAGGCATGCATCAATGAATATGTTTACGACATCAAATTGCTTCTACTCAATTTTGCCATTTAAAGTGAAAATAAGCATCAAATGTACGAATGGATGGCTGCCTATAACTACATTATGCATATAGCCATACTAATAATTTGAGGTTTTGTAGGCCTTCAACAGTATTTCAGCCATATCGAGTGGGATAATTACGAATTTTAGATGATTTTTGCAAGCCACAGGCTTTCTGTATGATCCTCATTTATTCTCTTGTAGTATGCGTGCTGTTTGTCTGGTTGACTTAAAATAAATATAATTAATCTTCAAACTAACACAATGTTATTTTCAAGTAAATAAATGATTATAAAACTAAGAAACATCTAGTCTTTTTTTTAGCTCACCTGAGCCGAAGGCTCACAAGGAGAGCTGATAGGATGGCAATGATCCGTCGTCCGTCGTCCGTCTTCGTCGTCGTTCACAATCTTCTTCTCTGAAACCACTTGGCCAATCAAGTTGAAATTTTATGTGGAGCCTCCTTGTGTAGCGGCATTTTAAGTTTGATCGCGAAATCCATGTCACATGACCAATATGGCCGCCACGCCCATAGATGGTAAAAACCACTCAAAAATCTTCTTCTCCAGAACCGGCGGGCCGATTCCCACGAAACTTGGTATTTACTATCAGTGACTCCAGCCCATCAAAGTTTGGCAAAATGATGACCCTGGGATGACCTTGACCTATTTTACGGCAAGGTCGATTTTGGAAAAATAGGCTTTTGCATGGGAAAAAGTGAAAACTATTGTTGTTTTTTTTCAAAACGATTGCAGCCAGAGACCTGAAAAGAGGTAGATGCAGACAACTAATGGAGTAGATAAACGTATGTGATTAAATTCGGTCAAAGTCATCTCTTGACCTTGGCCAGTCTGTTTTCCATACACACTTTTCATACATCTTCATCTCCGAAACCGCTTGGCCAATCAAGTTGAAATTTTATGTGGAGCTTCCATGGGTAGGGGGAACGAAAGTTTGATCATGAAATCCGAGTCACATGACAAAGATGGCCGCCATCAGTGACTTCAGCCCATTATAGTTTGATAAAATGATGGCCCTGGGATGACCTTGACCTGTTTGACGGCAAGCTTAATTTTGGAAACAGGCTGTTACATGGGAAAAAGTGAAAACTATGGATTTTTTGAAAACGATTGCAGCCTGAGACCTGAAAAAAGGCAGATGCAGACAACTAATGGAGTAGATGTAAGTATGTTATTAAGTTAGGTTAAGGTCATCTCTTGACCTTGACCAGTCTGTTGTTCATACACACTTTTAAAACATCTTCATGGCGGCCCCCGTGGTCGAGCGGTTGAGAGCGCTGTTTCTTAATCACTCGACCATCTCACCACTGTCTCTGGTGTAGGATCGCGCCCCGCACTGGCCACATGTGAGACAAGCCAAGTTCTGTTTGCAGGTGTGTCAGGTGGTTTTTCTCGTGGTTCTGCCGTTTTCGCCCCACCTACTGATTGGTCGGTTTCATATGAGCTGAAATAATCTTGAAAGAGACGTTAAACTGAATATAAAAAAAACCTTCACCTCTGAAACCGCTTGGCCAATCAAAGTGAAATTTTATGTGGAGCATCTATGGGTAGGGGGAACGAAAGTTTGTTTGTGAAATCTGGGTTACATGACCAAGATGGCCGCCACGCCCATATATGGCTAAAACCACTCAAAAATCTTCTTCACCAGAGCCGGCAGGCCGATTTTCACGAAAATCGGTGTGTAGCATCGATGACTTCAGCCCATCATAATTTGATGAAATGATGACCCTTGGATGACCTTGATTTGCGGATCCAGACATTTTTACGAGAGGGGGTCTAACCAAAATGGTAAAATATTGTCGCAGACGAGGGGGGGGGGGGGGTCCAACCCCCCAAAAATCCCAAAATTACCTTTTTTAGGTAAACTTTTCAGATTCCGGGAGGGGGGTCCGGACCCCCGGTGAGCGTTTACAGGACCATTGGTCCTCTGGTTTTCATTACGTGTTGCTAGACGGAATATTTCCATCGGTATTCTGTTAGACCTCTCCATACACAGAAAAGGAGCGAGGTCACAAAGTGTATCGGAGTGCAGGTTAGCCAGCTGATCAAACGTGCTGTGAACCTTGCTTAACCCTAAAACAGGACAACAATATTCTGAATTTTAAGCGCGCATACACACTCTAACTCACAAACACACACTCACGCAAACACGTTCCGTAGAGGACTTTGTCTCGCAGTGGCTCAGTCAGTCGCCTCTTAAAATCACATGGCAAAAATAAATACGTAGTTGATATAAGACAGGTACAAAATGATTTTAATAAAAACATTTGACTCGTTTCGCAGGTTGAGCGCGAGAACGAAACGCCTACAAATGAAAATTGTTGTCTTTCCGTTAAACTGTCTAATTCTGATGGAACAAGGAACCAGAAGTGACCTTTGACACGAAATATTTTCTAAAATCGCATCATATATATATCACTTATCATGTTTGCCATTAAAGATTTACAAATGCTTGGCGCAAATAAAATGCCTCCATTTTAACAGCTTTCAATGCAGAATTCGATTTTTTAGACACTCGTGTGTATAACTAGGCGTCGCTCGTTCGATAAACCGAGGTGCCGGCTTCATATGACCATAACTGTTGGTGGGAAAAACCAATATCAACTATTTGTTATCGCCATGTGACATTTTACATACTGGCTTATGTATATACGTACATTGGTTCTGCTAAGCTACATTTTCACGTGTTTTTCGTGAACGCACAGAAAACTTTATACATGTATACATGGTATGATTTACGATTTGAAACATAATTTATGTGCAGTTTTTTGTCGAAGACATCTCAGATCATTTTTGACCTGCATCCGGGTTTTTTCCATATGGAAGATGAAAAAGGCAGCAAACTGCATCTCTTTAAAAAGTACTTTAAGATGATGTTTTTTTTACTATACAAGTCATCATTGATCCTTATTTTTATTCATTTTAATCGCTTTTTGTGTGACGAAAGCTTTTGCAAAGAAAAATTAAAATAAAAAAGTGCGGATTTTGAAATTTTATGATCCATGCAGGCCATCGTAGATAAGATGCGTTCGGATTTTCTCCATTGAATATAGGCGTGTTCGGATCAAAGGCTCTGCTTCACAGAACGAGTTGTTTCCGCCAGTAAGGGCTCACCGCACAATAACGATATTTTTACTACATTTTTTTTTTTTTTTTTTTTTTTTTTTTTTTTTTTTGCATCAGATTGATATCCAGGAATTTTGGGGTAGATATATATACATTTAAACTGTCAACGTTAAAACGAATAGGTACAGTTTTTTCACCGAGCGTTTAGCTGTCAGGCTAAGGTAGTGATGTCATTTCAACAACAGAGCAAACTAGTCTTGTGTCCGTCAAAGATGGATTTCAGTCCCAAAACTATATATCTTGTGCTTAGGTATCACTACTACATCACTGAGCTTCTATGCACTGTCAACAATTTATATTTTAGAATAAAGCATAAATAAAATATACATCATGCATCCTGTACCCTATTGCAGAACAGATATTAATCTTCGACAATTATCTTTTTTAAAGATGTTTCTTGTTTATTCTACGCCTTACAACGTTTTGACATATTTCAAGTCATCTGGTCGGTTATCCATATCAGGATAACGTGTCCGTGAATACCCCATGAACCACACTTTTATACAGCAAAACTTTGGTATGCATGGGTATACCTATTTTAAGCTCACATGAGCCATTCGGCTCAAAAAGCGAGCTTATAGGATGACCATGCCCCCGTCGTCCGTCCGACGTCGTCCGTCAACAATTTCCATGATATTCTCCTCTGAACCCAAATGGCAAACCAAAGTTAAACTGCTTGCGGAGTATTCTTAGGAAGGGGGAACGAAAGTTTGCATAAATGACCCAGGTCACATGACTAAGATGGCCGCCATAGCTATAAATAGCAAAAACCTTTAAAACAATTTCTTCCCAGAAGCAGAAGTCCTATGATTTTGAAACTAAGTTTGAAGCATCAGGCAATAGAGTTCTACAAAGTTGGTATACATCATAACGCTGGGATGACCTTGACCTATTTTATGGCAAGGTCAACTTAGGTCGCCCATGCATTTAAATGGGGAAAATAAGTTAAATGTAATTAAATGGGTGGAAACTCGCGATGAGCATGCAAAGGTACTGAAGATTTATTTAGTCCCCAGGAGTGTGTCTGCTCCTGCCCGGGGGCTATATACATGCATATGACCAAAACATTCAAACATCTCTGCAACCGCATGGCCGATCAAAGCCACACTTCATGGAAAGGGAACGAAAGATTGTATAAATGGCCGCCATGGCTATAAACTGCAAAAACCTTTAAAATGTTCTTCAGAACCAGTAGGCCTATGATTTTGAAACTTGGCATTAAGCATCTACAAAGTTTATACATGGCATAAATCATGACCCAGGGATGATATTAACCTATTTTACGGCAAGGTCAACTTAGGATGCCCATGCATTTAAAAACACAGATTGTGAGTACTCGTCTAGATTGTGATGCATCTAAAAACACAGATTGTGCCTCTGCGAGGCAGTTTTAGCGTGTACCAACAATCTATGTTTTGAGCAAAATAAAAAGATAAAAATGTTGAACTGAAAAATTTCATTTTTTACAACTTTAAAAACACTGTATATTGCTTGTTAAGGTTTTGTTATGCTAGCGTCAAGATACACGGCACCATTTTAGTGCACATGTATTACACATGCTGACAACAGAGCTACATGTACAACACCTTGATCATTCTTAACCTTATGGGCATTTTTTGCGTCCGGAATCGGGCGAGCATAAATGCGCATAAGCTTCTTACTCAATCAGAATTTACATAAATAATAAATTTAATTGGTTTGTTGATTTGAGGTTTAACGTTAATCCAACAGCAAAGGTCATATGGAAACGAAACATCAGTTAATAGTATCATCCGACAGACTTGAGGATCCAGGGATCAAACCTGCGAACTCTGGTTTAAAAGGACGAACACATGCCGTTAACACTAACTGTTTTCGGCTTGTCAAGCAGCAATGTGGTTTGATAACTGATCCTGCTTGATAAAATCTTCTTTTTTTTCTTTTTTTTTTTCGAGTTAATATTGTGTTAGTTTTATTTTAATCATATTTATTTGAATTCAACCAGGTAAACAACACGCATACAATATCACACAGAATAAATATGGATCAAAAAGAAAACTTATGTCTTGCCAAATTAATTTACTACATCGTAACCTGCACACTGGATATGGCTGAATTACTGTTGAAGGTCTACAATAAACAAAATTAGTTGTGTGGCTTGGCGAAATGTAGCTACATGTAGGATGTTGCCTCCATCGCACTTCGTATGGCATGCAGATGACTGTCGAATGAGAGAAACTTCGACATCAAGCTGATAATCTGTTTGAAATATAAACATAATGAATTATGTTCGCTCACGAGACAGCACGTGAAACTGTAGTTTTACATCTAATAAACACAGATATACATGTATCTGAACATGTACACTATACTATTTGATTTATTGTCTTGCGCATTTTAGTTCAGTTTTACGTCCCTTTCAAGATTATTTCAGCTCACCAATCAGTAGGTGGGGTGAAAACGTGAGCACCCTAAAAAAAAACACCTGGCACTCACGCCAGCTTGGCTTGTATCATATGTGGCCAGTGTGGGGCTCGAACACACACAAGACACAGCGGTGAGATGAACGAGTGATTAACAAACACCGCTCTCGACCGCTCGGCAACGGGGGCCGCTAAGTCATTAGAGGCGGTCAACTTATCCTAGCCGCATTATCTGTACCAGCCTTCAGAAAATAAATGTTGACGTGAGGATCGGTCGCGGGTCCGCTCTTCTGCCGATTACGATCAAGCTACCGGCTTAAATCGGTGAAAAGACAAGAAGACTTAGTGAAAAACCTATACGTGTGGACTTCCTTCTCACTACACACTTTAATCCACCAATTAACGATTTTAGTATTAAATGCAGTAGTGCATTTTGTGAGTTTTGCATTTTTTTTCTTTTCTTTTCTTTTTCATTTTCTAAGCTATATTGTCACAGATGCGAAAAAAGTAAGCAATTAAGAATAGAAAAATAATTTTTTGTCCTAGCCGGACTCGAACCCAGGACCTTTTGGTTTTATTCCATACATGCTACCTACTGAGCTACAGAGTAAGACGTCGTGGACTATTTCTTTTTTGCCTGTCTTGATTAATTGGTCTCCGTTAGGCTATAGGTAGTTTTTACCAAGTAATTATTCATATCGCCCCTCGTAATCGTCTCAAATATGCCCTCACGAGTCGTCCCCCATCACACCGAAAATCGTAACCGCACGCGCCAGTAACATTTACGTTCAAAAGTGAAAAATGTCTATTACCCTTACTAGACATTTTTCACTTTTGAACGTAAATGCTGCTGGTGCGTGCGGTTACGACTTTCTGTGTGATGGGGGACGACTCGTGAGGGCATATGTGAGACTAAGACGAGGGGCAATATGAAGAATTACACAGTCAAAACTACCAACAGCCCAACGGAGACGAATTAAATAAGACATACAATAAATGTTATAGTGTAGGACGTCTATCTCTGTAGCTCAGTAGGTAGCAAGCTATGATTCAACACGAAAGGTTCTGGGTTCGATTCCTGGTTGGACCGCTTTTTGTCTTTTCTTTATTTGTCTCCCCTGTGACAATAAAGCTAAGGAAATAAAAAACAATGTATTATCAGCTGATTATATATACTTAAGGAATAAAGAAACGCAACAAATACTTTGGGTTACTAAAACATGATTTGTAATGCGAGTCTGTGGTATAACTGACCTTCTTATATGAAAACAATATCTAGACGTCAAATTGCAAGAGGTTGAGCCACAATGTCGGTTACGTATGCTTAATGGCGTACGCATAACCGCACTGACCTACAGTAGCACACCCTGTAACCATGATCAGTAAATGTCAAATTTGAAACCAAAACCAATATTTTGTTTCCAAAACCCCTAAAAGTGATTGCAGATGTAACCATTGATCAGTTGGTAACATGTGGGTATGTTATGGGATGTTTAACGTCACCAACGTCAATCGAAAAATGAGTCAAAAGCCAGTAAAATTTCCTTCGGTGTGCGTTATATTCAATAAAATGATTATTTACGTTAACATTATGACCTTTGTACTTCAGACGTCCATAAAACGTCCATTATAACGTCAAAATCCAACATCCTGCATTTTAAAAACTCTCATAATGTTTTTCAAATTTTCGGATTTAAAAATGATCAATTGCCAAACGTTTGATTACAGTGCGTAAATCGAGTGTTTACTCAAAGCATATAATCTGTTTCGCTCCTTTACATAACGTGATATTCTGTTTAACGAACGTCAAAACAAACGTTCCGATGATCCATTTCTACGGTACCTGTGACGTCACTGTTGTTTAAAAAGCACGTCGTGTCGTTTGCTGGTTCGATATATACCGTTTCGGTACAGATAGCCAAAATCGAATAATTTAAATGACGTTAATTACTCATTTTTCGTTATTGTAAACTTCAGCATTCCGTTCACAAGATTTAACGCATTATGGGACGGCACCTAAGTATACAATAATCCTAGTCTTCATTGCACATTATCAAGTCGACGTCACGTAACCCACATGCAAAGAGTTTGTCATCTTCCCCTTCGCCCCTACGTTTACGTCACAATTTGCGTTTTTCATAGTTTTTGACGTTTTTTCGTTAATTTTGCCAATAAAATGACGTTTTCTCATTTCATCACGTGCAAAAAGCAGTCTGTAGATCATTTCATAAAAGGATTTCATCAAAACGTCAAATACATACGTAAAAATTGAATTTTAGTGTGTTGCGTATTTTAATTCCTTAAGTATATTTATTGGCGAATGCAAGAATCAGGAAAAATACTTAAATCGTAAAGGAATTTGAAGTGCGAGACGGCACCTCACATTAATGTTTCTCTCTTGTGGACTTTTAACCTGTTGAAATCGACAGCTCGATCGTATTTGTTTTGGTAGGAGAGCTGATCTTCGAGCGATCCTCATGTCAATATTTCTTTCTTGGGGACATAAAAATGTTCATATTCTGAAGGCTTGTACAGGACTAATGTGGCTAGGATAAGTTAGCCACCCTGAATGACTTTAAATGTTTTCCGCGGACGTAAGGCACTAACTCAAATAGTATAGTGTACCTGTACAGACATATGTATATATATAAGGTGTAAAAACTACAGTTTCACGTGCTGTCTCGTGAGCGAACATAATTCATTTGGCATGTTTATACATGTATTTCAAACAGATACTCGAAAGCTTGGTGGGGTTTATTTGGTTGATGTTTCGTTTTGATTCCATACAACACCCATCTGCATGTCATAAGGGCGATATCCTAACTATATTATGCATATAGCCATACTAATAATTTGAGGTTTTGTAGGCCTTCAACAGTATTTCAGCCATATCGAGTGCGATAATTACGAATTTTAGATGATTTTTGCAAGCCACAGGCTTTCTGTATGATCCTCATTTATTCTCTTGTAGTATGCGTGCTGTTTGTCTGGTTGGCTTCAAATAAATATAATTAATCTTCAAACTAACACAATGTTATTTTCAAGTAAATAAATGATTATAAAACTAAGAAACATCTAGTCTTTTTTTTAGCTCACCTGAGCCGAAGGCTCACAAGGAGAGCTGATAGGATGGCCATGATCCGTCGTCCGTCGTCCACAATCTTCTTCTCTGAAACCACTTGGCCAATCAAGTTGAAATTTTATGTGGAGCCTCCTTGTGTAGCGGCATTTCAAGTTTGATCGCGAAATCCATGTCACATGACCAATATGGGCGCCACGCCCATATATGGTAAAAACCACTCAAACTTGAAATCTTCTTCTCCAGAACCGGCGGGCCGATTCCCACGAAACCTGGTATTTACCATCAGTGACTCCAGCCCATCAAAGTTTGGCAAAATGGTGACCCTGGGATGACCTTGACCTATCTTACGGCAAGGTCAATTTTGGAAACATGGGCTTTTACATGGGAAAAAGTGAAAACTCTTGATTTTTTTAAAACGATTGCAGCCAGAGACCTGAAAAGAGGTAGATGCAGACAACTAATGGAGTAGATAAACGTATGTGATTAAATTAGGTCAAGGTCATCTCTTGACTTTGGCCAGTCTGTTTTCCATACACACTTTTCATACATCTTCATCTTTGAAACCGCTTGGCCAATCAAGCTGAAATTTTATGTGGAGCATCCATGGGTAGGGGGAACGAAAGTTTGATCATGAAATCCGAGTCACATGACAAAGATGGCCGCCATCAGTGACTCCAGCCCATTATAGTTTGATAAAATGATGGCCCTGGGATGACCTTGACCTGTTTTACGGCAGGCTGTTACATGGGAAAAAGTGAAAACTATATGGATTTTTCGAAAACGATTGCAGCCTGAGACCTGAAAAAAAGGCAGATGCAGACAACTAATGGAGTAGATGTAAGCATGTTATTAATTTAGGTCAAGGTCATCTCTTGACCTTGACCAGTCTGTTGTTCATACACACTTTTAAAACATCTTCATGGCGGCCCCCGTGGTCGAGCGGTTTAGAGCGCTGTTTCTTAATCACACGATCATCTCACCGCTGTCTCTGGTGTAGGATCGCGCCCCGCACTGGCCACATGTGAGACAAGCCAAGTTCTGTTTGCAGGTGTGCCAGGTGGTTTTTCTCGGGGTTCTGCCGTTTTCGCCCCACCTACTGATTGGCCCGTTTCATATGAGCTGAAATTATCTTGAAAGAGATGTTAAACTGAATATAAAAAAAATCTTCACCTCTGAAACCGCTTGGCCAATCAAAGTGAAATTTTATGTGGAACATCTATGGGTAGGGGAACGAAAGTTTGTTTGTGAAATCTGGGTTACATGACCAAGATGGCCGCCACGCCCATATATGGCTAAAACCACTCAAAAATCTTCTTCACCAGAGCCGGCAGGCCGATTTTCACGAAAATCGGTATGTAGCATCGATGACTCCAGCCCATCATAATTTGATAAAATGATGACCCTTGGATGACCTTGATTTACGGATCCAGACATTTTTACGAGAGGGGGTCCAACCAAAATGGTAAAATATTCACGGTCGCAGACGAGGGGGGGGGGGGTGGGGGGTCCAACTCTAAAAAAAATCCCAAAATTACCTTTTTTAGGTAAACTTTTCAGATTCCGGGGGGAGGGGGGGGTCCGGACCCCCGGTGAGCGTTTACAGGACCATTGGTCCTCTGGTTTTCATTACGTGTTGCTAGACGGAATATTTGTTAGACCTCTCCATACACAGAAAAGGAGCGAGGTCACGAAGTGTATCGGAGTGCAGGTTAGCCAGCTGATCAAACGTGCTGCGAACCTTGCTTAACCCTAAAATAGGACAACAATATTCTGAATTTTAAGCGCGCATACACACTCTAACTCACAAACACACACTCACGCAAACACGTTCCGTAGAGGACTTCGTCTCGCAGTGGCTCAGTCAGTCGCCTCTTAAAATCACATGGCAAAAATAAATACGTAGTTGATATAAGACAGGTACAAAATGATTTTAATAATATTTGACTCGTTTCGCAGGTTGAGCGCGAGAACGAAACGCCTACAAATGAAAATTGTTGTCTTTCCGTTAAACTGTCTAATTCTGATGGAACAAGGAACCAGAAGTGACCTTTGACACGAAATATTTTCTAAAATCGCATCATATATATATCACTTATCATGTTTGCCATTAAAGATGCGTTACTCGTTCAATGCGAGTCGGATTTACAAATGCTTGGCGCGAATAAAATGCCTCCATTTTAACAGCTTCCAATGCAGAATTCGATTATTTTAGACACTCGTGTGTATCACTAGGCGTCGCTCGTTCGATAAACCGAGGTCCCGGCTTCATATGACCATAACTGTTGGTGGGAAAAACCAATATCAACTATTTGTTATCGCCATGTGACATTTTACATACTGGCTTAAGTATACACGTACATTGGTTCTGCTAAGCTACATTTTCACGTGTTTTTCGTGAACGCACAGAAAACTTTATACATGCATATACATGGCATGATTTACGATTTGAAACATAAGTTGATCTTTAATTTTATGTGCAGTTTTTTATTTTACGCCTTACAACGTTTTGACATATTTCAAGTCATCTCGAGCATGGTCGGTTATCCATATCAGGATAACGTGTCCGTGAATACCCCATGAACCACACTTTTATACAGGAAAACTTTGGTATGCATGGGTATACCTATTTTAAGCTCACATGAGCCCTTCGGTTCAAAAAGCGAGCTTATAGGATGACCATGCCCCCGTCGTCCGTCCGACGTCGTCCGTCAACAATTTCCATGATATTCTCCTCTGAAACCAAATGGCAAACCAAAGTTAAACTGCTTGCGGAGCATTCTTAGGAAGGGGGAACGAAAGTTTGCATAAATGACCCAGGTCACATGACTAAGATGGCCGCCATAGCTATAAATAGCAAAAAACTTTAAAACAATTTCTTCCCAGAAGCAGAAGTCCTATGATTTTGAAACTAAGTTTGAAGCATCAGGCAATAGAGTTCTACAAAGTTGGTATACATCATAATGCTGGGATGACCTTGAGCTATTTTATGGCAAGGTCAACTTAGGTCGCCCATGCATTTAAATGGGGAAAATAAGTGAAATGTAATTAAATGGGTGGAAACTCGCGATGAGCATTTATGTCCGTGAAAACATTTAGTCCCCAGGGGTATGTCTGCTCCTGCCCGGGGGCTATATACATGCATATGGCCAAAATATTCAAACATCTCTGCAACCGCATGGCCGATCAAAGCCACACTTCATGGAAAGTGAACGAAAGATTGTATAAATGGCCGCCATGGCTATAAACTGCCAAAACCTTTCAAATGTTCTTCAGAACCAGTAGGCCTATGATTTTGAAACTTGGCATTAAGCATCTACAAAGTTTATACATGGCCTAAATCATGACCCAGGGATGATATTGACCTATTTTACGGCAAGGTCAACTTAGGATGTCCATGCATCTAAAAACACAGATTGTGAGTACTCGTTTGAACTGCCTCTGCGAGGCAGTTTTAGCGTGTACCAAAATCTATGTTTTGAGCAAAATAAAAAGATAAAAATGTTGAACTGAAAACTCTCATTTTTTACAACTTTAAAAACACTGTATATTGCTTGTTAAGGTTTTGTTATGCTAGCGTCAAGATACACGGCACCATTTTAGTGCACATGTATTACACATGCTGACAACAGAGCTACATGTACAACACCTTGATCATTCTTAACCTTAGGGGCATTTTTTTGCGTCCGGAATCGGGCGAGCATAAATGCGCATAAGCTTCTTACTCAATCAGAATTGACATAAATAATAAATTTAATTGGTTTGTTGATTTGAGGTTTAACGTTAATCCAACAGCAAAGGTCATATGGAAACGAGACATCAGTTTATAGTATCATCCGACAGACTTAAGGATCCCGGGATCAAACCCGCGGTCCCTGGTTTGAAAGGACGAACACATGTCAAGCAGCAATGTGGTTTGATAACTGATCCTGCTTGATAAAATCTTGAATGAAATGAATATGTATTTTCAGGAATTGTCTATCAGTATAAGCACCATCGTAAATGCCTGCGATACAACAAAAGTCCTTACAGCAAAGATTGATGCAACATCACACAACATGTGATAAAATGGAGTAATTGAAAAAAGCAATATCGATTTGGCAACAACCATCACCAAGACAATGAACACTTCGTCGTAGGTTGCTGCCCAATTGATCAGTCTTACAATCACAGGTGACACAAACCGAATTCTGCTTGTGGGTGTGCCAAGTCGTTTTCCCAGGGTTCTCCCCTCCCCCCACACACACACCTTGTTACTGATTTATCCGTCTCATATGAACTAAAATAATCTTGAACGGGGCGAAAATTGTATAAAAACGAAATTATGATCTGAAATGACCACAATCAGACTCTTATCTGTAATCAAGTAACAATAGAATGACCTGGAATCGATACAATTAAATTTCACATCCTCACTAAGGTGGGCGTAGTGTAATTCTGGGCCCTGATTAGATTTTAACAGATAGCAAAACTTCTCCGATGTTACTCGCGTCTATAAGAAAAAAAAATGCATTTACATTCCATCATGCACGCATGCTTAATGTAAACCATATAACGAGGAATATTCGGGGTCTCACGTGCAAATAACAACTATTTACATACTGGACCCTGGTCTCGACCGAAAGACGGAGTTACGCGTTGGATTGAACGCGCGGCCCGTTTTACGAGGCGACTGACTGAACCACTACGACATGGAGTGCTTTATGGAAACACTTTAGCAACTCATAAAAATAATATTGTGTTAGTTTTATTTTAATCATATTTATTTGAATTCAACCAGGTAAACAACACGCATACAATATCACACAGAATAAATATGGATAAAAAAGAAAACTTATGTCTTGCCAAATTAATTTACTACATCGTAACCAGCACACGGGATATGGCTGAATTACTGTTGAAGGTCTACAATAAACAAAATTAGTTGTGTGGCTTGGCGAAATGTAGCTACATGTAGGATGTTGCCTCCATCGCACTTCGTATGGCATGCAGATGACTGTCGAATGAGCGAAACTTCGACATCAAGCTGATAATCTGTTTGAAATATAAACAGAATGAATTATGTTCGCTCACGAGACAGCACGTGAAACTGTAGTTTTACATCTAATAAACACAGATATACATGTATCTGAACATGTACACTATACTATTTGGATTTATTGTCTTGCGCATTTTAGTTCAGTTTTCGTCCCTTTCAAGATTATTTCAGCTCACCAATCAGTAGGTGGGGTGAAAACGTGAGCACCCTAAGAAAAACCACCTGGCACTCCCGCAAGTTGAACTTGGCTTGTATCATATGTGGCCAGTGTGGGGCTCGAACACACACAAGACACAGCGGTGAGATGAACGAGTGATTAAGAAACAGCGCTCTCAACCGCTCGGCCACAGGGGCCGCTAAGTCATTAGAGGCGGTCAACTTATCCTAGCCGCATTATCTGTACCAGCCTTCAGAAAATAAATGTTGACGTGAGGATCGGTCGCGGGTCCGCTCTTCTGCCGATTACGATCAAGCTACCGGCTTAAATCGGTGAAAAGACAAGAAGACTTAGTGAAAAACCTATACATGCGGACTGCCTTCTCACTACACACTTTAATCCACAAATTAACGATTTTAGTATTAAATGCAGTAGTGCATTTTTTGAGTTTTGCATTTTTTTTTCTTTTCTTTTCTTTTTCATTTTCTAAGCTATATTGTCACAGATGCGAAAAAAGGAAGCAATTAAGAATAGAAAAAGAATTTTTGTCCTAGCCGGACTCGAACACAGGACCTTTTGGTTTTATTCCATACATGCTACCTACTGAGCTACAGAGTAAGACGTCGTGGACTATTTCTTTTTTGCCTGTCTTGTTTAATTGGTCTCCGTTAGGCTATAGGTAGTTTTTACCAAGTAATTATTCATATCGCCCCTCGTCATCGTCTCAAATATGCCCTCACGAGTCGTCCCCCATCACACCGAAAATCGTAACCGCACGCGCCAGCAACATTTACGTTCAAAAGTGAAAAATGTCTAGTAGCAAAAGGAAGGCCGCCGCCATGCCCAGATTCTGACTACTAAGGTGCCAATTTTGTGATAACCTGTTTCCTGTTTAGGTGGTCAAGCGGTTAAGAGCGCTGTTTCTTAATCACTCGATCATCTCACCGCTGTGTCTGGTGTGGGTTCGAGCCACGCTCTGGCCACATGTGAGACAAGCCAAGTTCTGCTTGCGGGTGTGTCAGGTGTTTTTTTCTCGGGGTTCTCCCGTTTTCGCCCCACCTACTGATTGGCCCGTCTCATTTAAGCTGAAATAATCTTGAAAGGGACGTAAAACTGAATTAAAAAGTTTCCTGTTTAGAGCTATACAACCGAACACGGATGGGTATACCCTAATTTTTCTTACCATAGCTATGGGCAAAAGGAAGGCAGCTGCCATGCCCAAATTCTGACTACACGGATGCTGCTCCTTCGTCATCTTTATGTCCTCTTCACTCAGTAAGCTGTCCGGGGTGAGGGGCCGGACTTTGGTTTGTCTGCTGAAGTCGGTGGGGGAAGAGGTGTCATTACGCCGTGCTGAGATTTTGCCGAAACCACCGGGTCGCGGTTGGAATTTGGACTGGTTCTGCAAAACAGTTTACTTTAAACGGCAAAGAAAAAATGTGCGTTCATTGAAATGGCTAACTTAGATTAGTTACATGTAGTAAGTGTCCCGAAAACCAAATTTATGGCCAAATGCATGAGTAACATAAAACACATATGCAGGACTCACTACTGGTTCTGTTTCACACGTGTACTTAGAGCGCTTCCCATAACTACTCAATCTAAAATGAGCCTGTGCATGACAAAACCAACAATTTGGGTTTCCGACCAGGTCCAACACAAACCAGCCTGTACAGTCACAGAAGAAACCCAGAATCTTGAAAATTTGGGAATAAGTACAGGAGGAAATGTACTATCCGTGTAGCGAAAACAAAGACGCTGATCAGCTTCGCGGTTACCGCGAAGCTGATCTGCGTCTTTGTTTTCGCCCATGCAAATTGTTGGTTTTCTCACGCACAGGCTCAAATATACTGTTTATGGCACTTGAATTTGAAACATATTGTTGATTTCACTTTAATCATTTAAAACCTATAGTTTATTTCACGTGTAGTTAAAACATCTCTTTTTTCACTTTAATTAGCACCTTGCGTTTTGTTTCACTTTATTTCGATCAATTTATTTCTGTATTTCGTAATTGCTACTTACCCCAATAGAAACCGCTTCTTTTCTCCAGCCGCTCGACATTTTGTTTGGTGAATCTCTGCTTAAGAATTTTCACGGAACCATTGCTCAAATAGTTTCTTGATATCAATTTTAAGTTAACCAAGAAAGTTAAAACTTAGGCACACTTCAATCTGCCTATGAAAAACATACGATAGTCTCTGGGAAATAAAATGGAATCTAGAGGAATCAACAGAAGAAATTTGTTTCATAAGACGATAAATATCGCTTGTTTATCACCAGACGCAAAACGTTATAATAGTGTTATTGATGCTTCTGAGGAGGTTAGGAGTATTCGTCATTTATGTTACTGATTTGAAAATTATGTAATTAAAATAATCCTTGAAATTAATTCCTTATTATTAAATTTTGCTAGAGTCTATACTAAAGTGCTACTAGTTTATGGCGTGATTATTAAGAGTCGATAATTAACATTACGAAAACTTGCCCATGCAATATAAAGAGATTTTTTGAGTTTTAAAAATTAAAAAAAAAATCAGCAGAAAAAATTTGATATTTTTCTTATTTTTGCTCAAAACATAGATTGTGGGTACACGTTCTAACGAGTACCCACAACCTATGTTTTGGAGCAAAAATAAGAAAAATAGGTATACCCCTGCAAACCCCAGTTTTACTATATAAAATTGGGGTTTAAGGGGGTATACATTACACGGACATGTTTTCCTGATGTAATCTACACCAATTTACCCGTGAAACATGTCATTGAATGGAACACCGATTCCTTATTATTTCATTGTTTTAATCTTTAGCAAAAGTGTCGCGCACCCTATCATGTTTCGTTATTTATGAGGTTTTATTTTGGTGTCTCTATAATTAAAATGCTCGCACTGACAAAATGACATGATCCTCACGTAGTGCTGCTGTTCTTAACTAAAGTAATGCCCCTCTTGGTAGTTTGAAAGAGACCTTAACTATAAGCACATACATTTAATGCATTTTGAACGCGAAATAAACGAATAAAAAAGAAAATCGGTATGTATCGATCGCAAAGTTTCTGGTTTAGTGAGCACAAAATGTCAAGTGCTGGCGTTTGTGTTTTTGTTTTCGAAGACGAACTCGTTATGCTCTAAACTAATCGCTTCAGATTTTCCGCTGATTCACAAACAATTAACATTCAAATGGGGGAAGAAATGTGCACTAAGCATTACACAAATAGATAATCTTCATATTCTTCTAAAAGAGAGTCAAAGAATCCTCATTTATCTTGAGATAATCTCTGTGTAAAACTTTTTTCAAGCTCAGCTCAACTGAGCATGAAATTTCAGCTGCTCATAAATGTTAAAATTGTCAAAATTATATGAAAATTCTGGTTCAAAATCCCAAAACTAGTAATTTATCCTGCTCTTAAATGTTAAAATGCCAACAATTGTTGGCATTTTAACATTAATGAGCAGGATGAATTTTAGTCTCAGCTGAGTTGAGCATGAAAAAAAAAGTTTTATAACCTCGGGGCCAGGTTATGCTAAAAATGTCTATGATTTCTCACTTAGAAACAAACTTGAGCTGATACTTTACCCAGGAACAGAATGACTACGAGAACAGGCCGTCACGACACCACCTTAGCTTAACCCATATTTGACGAATGGATTCTCCCATTTTTCGATGAAAATTCTCTAAGCAAACTGCGGCGTCACATCTGGGGCTATGCTGTTTGCCTATGTCCCACAAAAGGGACGCCAGGCTTAAATGAGTTAACTGTGGGCGTACCTTTCAACCAGATATCGTCATTTATTATATGGCAAGTGATGAAATATAGAGAAATATGTATTCTTGCATAGATATCTATGCGCATAGCTGTTTGAAGCCGTTTTCGATTGGTCGAAAGCAGTGTTCAAACAGCAAAACCCATGTTCAAATCATGGAATTCACGTGCCGTTTGAACATGGGTTTTGGCCGACGTCATTGGTCAATGCGACGTGACGTCATGTGTTTTGTAGAAACAAAATGGCCGACGTTGAGGAAGCTCTGCGGTTTTCGGTGAGTTTTTACGTTGTTAATGTTATTTTCATAAGATTTTAAGTAGATTAGAGTGAATATGCAAGAATAGCGATCAACCATGGTTTGTTTCAGTGTTCAAACATTCGCTGGATCACTCGGAAGGTGTTTGAACACGCGGCCTGCGGCCTTGTGTTCAAACACCTTCCTCGTATGTTTGAACACTGAAAACCATGGTTGATCCCTATTGCAACGGGGACGCTTCTTTTGCATTATCATTTATCACATTTTTAAGAACATTTTATGTCGCAGTACTTGCATTTTGTGTTATTTTACTTAGCAGTCTCATGTCTCGCTATCCATGCTTTGTTTCTAACGCAAGTCTTACCTGCAGTCTTCTAAATTATGGCATTTATCCTTGTTTTCTCACTATTTTATCTCTCACTTCCGTGTTTTCCATCCACTATTTCAGTTTGACGTAACCGACCTTGACGAACTTGTACGATTGGCTCTGATTGTAAACCACTTTTTCATTGGTCCGGTAGCACGTGCAAGTTAGCCTGGCCGTATAAAAGCCGCCGTCTTCACTGTGTTGTCGCATTGTACTAAATTCGAGTTTCTCGATAAGTTCTCTGCCTCTTCTCTCTCTCAAGCTATCTCTTGGAAGAAATGTGAGTTACTCGCGCACTTCCGAGGGTTGCTTGTCATCTAACGTTTAGGTATAAATTCTAAAAAGGGTGGGTAGATTTAAATAGGTACTTCTGTAGGTCTGCTTCTGCTAAGGTTTAAAATACTAGGGGTGGTTCTTTACCAAGGGTCTCTGCTGAAAGGAGAGCGTCTCTCTCGCCGTTGCACTACACATGATTAGGGAATCAGATTGATATTAGGAAAAACATTCCAAACTAGCATTCTTGTTTTCATTGCCTTCTTCCCAACGCCAAAATCCTGGTAAAAAGAACCTGGGTTTGCTTTGTGAAAGCTCAGGACTGCGACCGGTGACAGTAAGCCACCTGTCCTAGTCTCGAACTTCTATATCGGTCCGAACTTGCCCCTGGGTGGCACAGGGAACGGACCGACCCCGTTACATTTGGCTGCCGTGACCACCAGGATTAGTTATAATGGCACACTGGGATAGCAGGAATGAAGACGAGAAGGATAGTTTTTCTCGCAACCTGTATACATTTTCACCTAGTCAATATGCGTCGCATAGTTCGTACACTGGTGTACATGTAGAGTCTAGTCAAGCAAATCAGTGGCAAGATAATGATTCAAATTGGGACGTATTCAGTGGTGTAGTGAGCCCAGTCAGGCGTAGCACTTCACGTGAGGTAGGGAGCCGTGATTTCTTTAGTCAAACACAATCCACACCGCGTAACCCGGTAGATCGCGACGTCGCACATGACTTAGAATCGCGTAGGGTTAGATTTTCTGAATCCAGTGGACCTCACCCCAGCCATAGGCCTATGTGTCAGACCACATTCAGTGATACTTACTTTGGGTCTCAAGGGCTCAGGGGCCAAACAGGGTTCGAACTCGGTGAACCCCGTCGAGTGTATGATGACCTGAATAATACATACCAACAAGACTTGCCCTCGGGTAATTATAACCCACCATATCCCATGAGGTCATACACTGATGCGTCTTACTCGTACACTCGTGATCTCAATAGCTTTGGTTCAGCATCTTACCCTACTGGTCAACAGACTTACAATCCGCCAGTTGTTAGCTCGGGTTTTCAACAGTCCTACCCTGCTTCTGCTAGCTTTCAAATACCGCAACGCTGGTCCTACCCTCAGTCAACGCCATTCTATAATCAGCCATATCCAGCGCGTACAAGTAGGGTACTGAGGCGTGAAAAAGAGCCAGACAAATTTGATGGCAAATCTGTAGAATTGCAAGATTACTTGGTTCACTTTGAGCAAGTCGCTGCATGGAATAACTGGGGCTATGATGAAAAAGGCCTTCAACTTTCAATGTGCTTGAAAGGTGCTGCACAGAAGCTTCTTACCGACTTGAATCCACAAGCCGTTAGAGACTACAACTCGTTAAGAAATGCGCTTGAAACCCGATTCAATCCAAGTGAAAAGGGCTTTGCATACCGTTGCGAATTCAGATCGCGATTACGTAAGAAAAACGAAACACCGTCAGAATATGGGTATGCCCTTAAGCGATTAGCTGATTTGGCATTTCCAAATATTCACAATGATGGTCGGGAACAGTATACCATCGACCAGTTCATACATGGGCTTAGTAATTCTGAGCTCAGAAAACACGTACAGCTTAGGCATCCTCCGAGCTTAGCGGCAGCAATTGCGTATGCTGTAGAATTCGAAGCAATTGACAATCAGACGTTTAACGATCGCAAGCCCACACATGTGCGTTTTAATTTAGAAGCAGAATCCAGTTGTAAATCCGTACTTACCGACTCCGACGTGTCGTCTAAAGAAAAGCAGTTGACAGAATTGCTCGAGAGCTTGAACACACTCGTTCAGAAAATGTCTGCAAGTGGAAACAACCCACGAAATAGGTCCCCTAGTCCTAAACCAAGGCATAACGTTGAATGCTTTGATTGCCACCAGTTTGGGCATTATGCGGCAGAATGTCCCAATAAAAAGAAATCCAAACGGTCCTCCAGTCCTAGCCCTGCAAGAAAAGCTAGTTCACTAAAACAAAATCAGGAAAACTAGATACGGCTGAACTTGCGGCCGACAGTTCAGCCAGTTCATGTAAAAATAAGAACAGGCCATCCGTACACATTTCACCACAGTCATGTATGTTTGCCGATATCACGGTGCATAACCGGAAAAGTCGATTTCTGGTAGATACCGGCTCTAGCGTGAGCATCTTAGCAAAAAGTGTATTTATCGACATCGGGGGTGAAACCTCTCAGTTACAAAAAGTTGAACAAACTTTGTCGACTGCAGATGGTACACCAATGCAAGTCTTAGGCTCCGCCGCTTATGAAGTCGAGATTAGTGGGTACGTAACCCAGTTGACGTTAGTGATAGCCGATATTAGCGGTGTTGATGGAATCTTAGGCATGGATTTTCTCTGTGAATCAGGCATAACAATTAATGCAGGTCAAAGCAAACTTCACATTCAAGGGCATACAGTCAATCTATACCGTGACGGTAGCCTTCAATGCGCGAGAGTTAGGCTAGAACAAAAAGTTTACGTTCCGCCCTGCTCGGAAATTGAAGTTAAAGCAAAAATTGAAGGAAATGTTGGTTCCTGTACTCCATCAATCATTGAACCTATCAAGTTGTTAGCACAGAAAAAGCTGCTTGTTTCTCGTGTCTTAATTGATTCTGAGCAACGCGAGACAGTCATGTCTATCGTGAATTTGTCTGACAATTCCGTGCGTCTACAACGAAACACATTAGTTGGTACCGTTCAACCCATAGAAAGCATTCAGGAACCTACTCCCAAGATTACTGAGACTAACATTAGCTCGTCTCTTCCAGCTCATTTACAGCCTCTGCTAGACAATGCTTCACCCGAGCTCACTTCGCAACAACGTCTTGCATTGACCAATCTTCTTATAGAATATCAGGACGTTTTCGTTGGTCCCGATGGGCGTCTTGGGCGAACTGACCTAGTCGAGCATACGATCGATACTGGGTCTAGCAAACCTATAAAATTACCACCCCGTAGAACGTCGTACGCGCAAAAGAAAATTATCGAGGAGCAACTTGACACAATGCTCAAGCAGGACATAATAGAACCAAGCGTAAGTCCATATGCAGCCCCTGTCTTATTGGTCATGAAAAAGGACGGTACTCATAGGTTTTGCGTAGACTATCGTCGACTCAACGCTGTAACAAGAAAGGATGCATATCCTCTCCCGCGCATAGACACATGTCTTGAATCGTTGGCTGGAGCCAAATGGTTTTGCACAACGGATTTAGCAAGTGGTTATTGGCAGTGTCCGATGGAAAGATCCAGCCAAGAGAAAACTAGCTTTGCAACTCACAAAGGAACTTACTCTTTCAAAGTGATGCCCTTCGGGTTATGCAATAGTCCTGCAACTTTTTCTCGTTTAATGGAAATTTTATTAGCCAATGATTTAGGTGACAAATGTCTCTGCTATCTCGATGACGTCATCATTTTTGGTTCAACGTTTGAAATATGTCTCGACAATCTTAGAGCTGTCTTCGAACGATACCGACAAGCCAATCTCCGTCTGAAACCGAACAAATGTATGTTGTTTCAAACTGAATGTTCTTTTCTCGGGCATATCGTCGATCAGAATGGCATTCGTTGCGATCCGAGTAAGGTGAAAAAGGTGTTAGAATGGCCTGTTCCCTCAAATGTCACTGAACTGCGCCAGTTGCTAGGTCTTGTAGGATACTACCGCCGTTTCATTCAGAACTGTAGTACAATAACAGCACCTCTGACCAAATTGCTCAAGAAAAATACCAAATTTATTTGGGACTCAGATTGTCAACAATCTTTTGAAACTCTGAAACAGAAGTTGGCTTCCGCTCCTATCCTTTCTTATCCAAAATACGACCAGGGCTGTATGGTGCTGGATACAGATGCCAGCCTATACGGAATTGGTTGTGTTATGTCGCAAATACAGGATGGAGAGGAGCGTGTGCTCGCTTATGGCAGTAAATCTTTGAGCAAGTCTCAGCGACGTTACTGTACCACGTATAGGGAGCTACTGGCTGTAATTACTTTTGTCAAGGAATTTCGCCATTTTCTGTGGGGAAGACACTTTATAATCAGGACGGACCACAGCTCGCTTCTTTGGATCAAAAATTTCAAAGAACCTGAGGGTATGTTAGCTCGCTGGCTAACTGTTTTAGACACTTATGACTACGAAATTCAGTTTCGGCGAGGTTCTCAGCACGTCAACGCTGACGTCATGAGTCGTTTACCTCACAAACGTTGCAAACGAGACGACTGTCCTGATTGTAAGGAAACGCAATTCAATGAGAAATCAAGCAGAAAACAGCCAGCCGCTCAAGATTGCTCGCCAAAATCAAATCTAGTAGCGCCCATTCACTACAGTGAAAATCAAAATCAAAGTACAGCGAGTACCGACAGTGCAACGGATCAAATTCCTCAAACCCCCAACCCCAGTTCTGCAAACGCACACCAAAATGACCATTATGAGCAGCAAACTGAATTCGAAATACTGCCAAATTGGTTAGATACATGGTCGCCAGAGCAAATCAAAATTTGGCAGGAGAGTGATGACTGCATTTCAAAAATTCTGCAGCTTAAATCTCAGTTTCAAGAGAAGCCTCCAAAAACTGAAATTTTGGCATATTCAAACATGGTCAAAGCTCTTTGGTCACTTTGGGAGACGTTGGAAGTGCATGATGGGATATTGTACAGTAGGTGGGTCACTAAAACATCGCCCCAGGGGTACCTGTTGCAACTTATTGCACCCCAGTCCCTTCGGTCGCTCATATTTAAGCAACTTCACAGCAGTCATCTTGCTGGTCATATGGGTAGGGATAAGACTTTCATGTCAGTCAGACGTCGTTTTTACTGGCCTGGCATGTCTGCTGACATTCGCAGATGGTGTAAACAATGTGATGTTTGTGCTCGGAACAAACGTGGTCCAGGGACAGGAAAGGCTCCTCTTACTCAATTTTCAGTGGGTGCACCATTAGACGTAATTGCCCTCGATATAATTGGGCCGCTTCAGACTACGGAAAATGGAAATTCTTTCATTTTGGTCCTTGGAGACTATTTTTCCAAATGGAAAGAAGCCTATCCGATCCCTGATCACACTGCATTGACTGTTGCTGACAAATTAGTTTCAGAATTCATATGTCGCTCCGGGACAGTGAAACAAATTCATACCGATCAAGGTCGCGAGTTCGAATCCCATTTGTTCGCTCACCTCTGTCGACTTTTGGGAGTTGAAAAATCCCGTACTACCCCATATAGGCCTCAGAGCGACGGTCTAGTAGAAAATTTCAACAAAAGTCTAAAGCAGATGTTGACTCACTTCGTGAATGAGCATCAAAATGACTGGGATGACTATATTCCATTTTTACTCCTAGCCTACAGAAGTACAATACATGAAAGCACAGGCTGTACGCCAAATTTGCTCTTTCTGTCAAGAGAACTGTCTTTACCTATTGACTTAATGGCAGGCAACCCCTCTGAAAGTCAAAATTATGCTTGCCCTGTAGAGTATGTTGAGTGGGTACGTAACAGTATGGAGAAATGCTTCAAATTTGCACAAAGTTCTCTTGAAAAGGCTGCATCAAGGCAAAAGAAATATTATGACAGAGGGTTGAGGCCTCGTTCTTATGAAGTTGGAGACTTCATTTGGAGGCTTTATCCCCCAAATTATGGTGTGTCTTTGTTAGGGGACTGGATTGGTCCTTATAAGGTAACAGCAAAGTTGTCCAGTGTTACGTACGAGATTCAGCGTACTCCGCATTCCAAGCCGTTTTCAGTTCACGTGGATCACATGAAGCCATATGAAGGTGAACAGCCGCCGTCTATGTGGGAAGTTCGAACTGCTGATGACAGTAGTCTGTCTTTCGCAACCCCGCCAAGTGTGACAGAAACGGATGATAGCAGTGAACACAGCATCATCAGCGATAGTGAACCCGCTGAGGTGCTCACTGATGACGTTTCTCCTCAGTCACCGCAGGCCGAAGTGTTGAGACGTTCACGTTGGGGAAGGCCCATTCGACGTCCTTGTCCGTATTCGCCAACACTGTGAAATAATGTTGAAGAGCCGTAACTTAAAAATGTATCGTTCCATTTAGGTCAAGTATACTTTACTTTTCACCGTGCAATGTTAATTCATACTGAGAATAGGGGTTTAGTTTATGATTGTATCACTTCCTGGTCATTACTTGTTTATTCACGCGTTTTAAGCTTGGGAACTCTTTGTTTGCCTTTGAAAATCAAGCATATTTTCTGGGAAAGGACACAGTTCCAAAGTTTTTGAGCTTACCAGAGATACTGTATTAAAAACTTGATGTAAAAGGCTACGGAGAGTTTTCATTTATGTATAAGGCTGTAAGATCTGTTTGCCAAGAGTACTGTGTCAGTTTGTAATTTCTTACTGCCTTATAACCAATTTCGTGAACTTATTTTGTAAAGCTTTTTGCTTTTAAATGATCAATCTGGAAATGGTCCACCTTGACCGTAGTGTAAGTGTTTTACACTTGTCAGTTTTGTTCGGAACAAAAGTTTCTTGCTTGCATATTTGTTTGCCTAATTGCTTGTTTACAGGGGAGCTAATCCAGAACTCCACACTGTACGGGCTGGATTTGGGTTACAGATCTTATTTTCTTATAGGTTTCTAGGTTCCTGTTCGAGCTTCCTCTGCTTAAATGATTATAGTTTTAGTTCCGTTCAAAGAGATGTGAAATTTCTGAAATGGGCTAGACTTTTTCATTGAGCAGTCTTCATTTTTTTTATCTTATTTACTTTTCTTTTGGAAACAAAATGCTTAAATATTGTTATGTTTCAGATATAAGATGTCAGACATCCTCGACCTGTATCCTGGAGAGAATGAGACACATTTCCTATATGAACACCTGAGACCAATCTGGACGCCCGGGGGTATGGTGTGCCATGTTCCGGAATGCTCCTGGTCAGAAAGTATAGCCACACTAAGAGCATTTGTGCGACATTGGCAGGCTGTTCATGTTGCCACTACTACACTCTTTGTATGCGACCATCTGGATTGTTTAGGGTGCCCGGTCTTCAAGACGAAGAACGACCTTGTACGCCACTTAATGAAGAAGCACCATCAAGCTAGACTGGAAGCCTCTCGCTTAGCTTCCACGTACACGACTCGTCTGGTTTCCAACTCCAGGTACATCAACCCACGGGGGAGTTTGCCCCCGCGCCGTTTGTCACCCTCCGCAGAGATGGCCCGTCAGGCAGACCGTCTGCGACGCCACCAACAGATTGGTGCCGTGCCTGACTTGACAGGAAAAAGTAGTAATCCCATCCATGCTGTCTGTCAGGACGAGTTCGTCACGTTTGACCCGGCCACAGGTCAAGCTACCGGGAAACAGTTCCGACGAAGCCGACGACGCCAACCTGCCGAAGCAACCCAATCTCGTGCCCCTGAGGAGTCTACAACATCTCAAAATCAGTGACATTTAATTCAATTGTGATCTTAGGAACATTTTATTGACAGTGAATTTATTTAGGAATTATTCTTATTAAGTCTCATTCAAATCAGGATACATGAATTTATTTTATTGTATTTTTCTAGCACTGAATCAAATTTTTGAGCTTTAAATTTTCACTTTACAACTTAATGGTTTACCGTTAAATGGATTCTTTTTAACTTTAGACTGGTAATGAATTACGTATCAGATTCCAATTTATTTATTTATTTATTTATTTATCTATCTAGTTATCTATTTGAAATCTAATCTCAGTCAATCAAATCATCTCAGTAAATCAAATCTTCTCAGTAAAATTAAATATGACACATTTTTGGGCAAGGCTCGTGTTATACTAACTTGGTTATCTGTGCTTGGAAAACCTGGCTGGTGTAACACAATATATTTTCGCGACGTGTGTTCTGTAGGGGCTTAACACTGTTGCCACTTCCGTCAGTCCGTAGCTGTAAAGAGTTGAAAATAGAAAGATATTGTACATATAATTGAAGTGAACACATTTTACTTGAAGACAGAATTGTGCTGGTTACATTCGACTTTATATTAGTCTGATTTCTGTATCATAGTTACAGCTTATAAATTCAAATCAGTATTCTGGCACAGTTGTGTTTTGAAGTATATATGAGCCTTATGTTTTATTTCACTTCACACTCTCACTTTTATTCAAAGTACATGTATTATATAAATGAGGAAGATAACTCATTTTCTTGATTGTGATTGTGTGAAATAATGAATTTTATATTTAGACTTAATGTGGTACATTCAGTCTTAAGGGTAGGAGAGTGCAACGGGGACGCTTCTTTTGCATTATCATTTATCACATTTTTAAGAACATTTTATGTCGCAGTACTTGCATTTTGTGTTATTTTACTTAGCAGTCTCATGTCTCGCTATCCATGCTTTGTTTCTAACGCAAGTCTTACCTGCAGTCTTCTAAATTATGGCATTTATCCTTGTTTTCTCACTATTTTATCTCTCACTTCCGTGTTTTCCATCCACCATTTCAGTTTGACGTAACCGACCTTGACGAACTTGTACGATTGGCTCTGATTGTAAACCACTTTTTCATTGGTCCGGTAGCACGTGCAAGTTAGCCTGGCCGTATAAAAGCCGCCGTCTTCACTGTGTTGTCGCATTGTACTAAATTCGAGTTTCTCGATAAGTTCTCTGCCTCTTCTCTCTCTCTCAAGCTATCTCTTGGAAGAAATGTGAGTTACTCGCGCACTTCCGAGGGTTGCTTGTCATCTAACGTTTAGGTATAAATTCTAAAAAGGGTGGGTAGATTTAAATAGGTACTTCTGTAGGTCTGCTTCTGCTAAGGTTTAAAATACTAGGGGTGGTTCTTTACCCAGGGTCTCTGCTGAAAGGGGGAGCGTCTCTCTCGCCGTTGCACTACACATGATTAGGGAATCAGATTGATATTAGGAAAAACATTCCAAACTAGCATTCTTGTTTTCATTGCCTTCTTCCCAACGCCAAAATCCTGGTAAAAAGAACCTGGGTTTGCTTTGTGAAAGCTCAGGACTGCGACCGGTGACAGTAAGCCACCTGTCCTAGTCTCGAACTTCTATATCGGTCCGAACTTGCCCCTGGGTGGCACAGGGAACGGACCGACCCCGTTACACTATATTAAATATAACCAATATTTGAAAAAGTTATATTTTCACATGTGAAAATATAAAAAAAAGTTATATTTTCACATGTGAAAATATAAGATTTAGGAATACGCAAATTACGATTCCACCGTTTCATTTCTAATTTATACATAACTAAATTTTATAATCTATGCTATTGTTGACGCAATGATCGTTCACACACAATAGCGAAGTAATGACGTGACGTAATGACGTCATTTAGGATTTTGACGTCATATGCTTTAGCGCGCAACGTTACAATGACTACATGCAATATAATAAAAAGAAAATTCAAGTTTTTGTCGTGAATATGACTTTTATTTCATCTCGTGAAGTAAAAAATTATATATTTCATTCGTGCCTTCGGCACTCATGAAATACAAAAATTTTTCACTTCACTCAATGAAATAAAACTCATATTCACTCCAAAAACTTGAATCGCGCGCACTAATCTGAAAACCCGAGTTCATAAACGAGGACTTGACGAAACACAGGAGTGGCCTGTTGTATAGTGCTAGAACTTTGGTGAAACAGAGACGTTTAATCGGGGCATGGTCGTCGAATGGAACAATACTGATTAAGACCAACGAGGAGTCAGTTGAAAGGATTCTAAAACCTGAAGATCTCACTACCTACGAGAAAGTGGATCCACGTCCACTAGATCCTCCACCAACCGAGGAAAGTGGCTCTGTTGCTTAGACTCTTTATATTGTTGTGTTGAGCCACGGTGACTTGACCATGTGTGCCTTACTCATTTTGTGAAGCCTAGTTTTGCTTCATTGTGTAAATACGTTATGGATCATAATTGGTTTGTGACACACATAAACGTTAACCCTGATATAACGGTATACCATACATTCGATAAACTGTTGATGTTGCATAATCAGGACAGTGTTGGTGTACTGAAACATTTTGTACATTGAAACAGTACAGACCGTTATGTTGCCTGATCAGGGTCTGCCATGTTCCTTGTATATATTACGTATCCATTTCCTTTTGATTGTTTAACAAAGTTGCCTAAGATTTCTCATGTTTTGGTAAAACTGTTAGTTGTATATATACTATGCAATCATTGCCTTTTGATAAAACTTATTGTGAACAAGTTCGCCTTGTAACAAAAAATGATAGTCCATACTGATCTACCTATATTATAAAAGGTTATCATTAAGAATCTGCAATGTATGAATTTTACACAAATACTAGTTTCAGTCTATATTTACTATAATAGTGAATTAATAATTGACCAGTCTACTTTCGAATTGAGATTTAATCACTTTATGAATGATGTAACAGAATGAATTCTTGAAGGTAATACCATTGGTCTGCGCAGTTGGTCACAAGGTATTGTCCCATTTACAGGATTAGACAAACATAGATATTTCACTCATAAATTGAACGGTTAATATGCGACACGGGTTTACGATGAAAGAATTCTGTTTATTCATTCTTACACAGTATTACATGTAGCATTCGAAAATAAAACATGCAGTTGCATATAAATTGTACATTGAATAGCAATAATGTCATGCAGAGTTATCATTTTGTCTTGGAAATTTTGGTTTCCTACATTGATTTTGAAACTATTTGAGAATCTCATTTAGTAACAGTCCTTGAAAAATATCAGTTCATTGAAATTGAAATTTAAACTATTGGTGGTTTATCATAGTAGAGTTACGTAGACGGTCATGTCATACTGGTAAACACATATGGTACATGCTTTGATCATTTACAGTGTATTTTATGGAATCTGCATCGTAGCATTAAATTGCTGACCATGAATGCTTATGTAGTAAGCTCAATTAGTGGACGTTGGATTCGTCATTTTATAATACTTTTTGTTGTACCAAGCAGTATGTATCCCTTGCTACATTCTATTACTATTGTAGAGCTATGCTTTTCTTTTTCATCTTTTTTCAATCACTTTCTTTGTATGATTCTAAATGTTTTATCGAGCGATCCCCAATGACATTGTTTTCACCCCTGACCAGATTTTCAAAAGTGCATACAGATAACATGCAAGTGAACATCTGTTTTTCCATGACAGCCTCCTTTATGTTTTTAGTTTTGATTCACAGTGTCACGTAAGCCAAAGAAACTCTGTCCTAAGTCTGTCATGGAAAAATATCGATGCTCTACAAAATTTTGGCTGTTGGTACACCTTATGACGCTTCTCTTTCTTGTGCAAAATACAGAAGAATTATATACATTATGTTTTCAGATAGAGTTAAGTTCTTCAAGTGTATCTTGTAAGCCGCATAACTACAAACGCGTTTTCAACGTAAGCAGTAGGGCCTTATCCAATCAATGCTTCACCGTGACATGTATATACTGTCTGTTTACAATTACATGCGTTTCTTGGTTAATGTGCTTGTTATTACAAGCTGGGGATGTACATCCAAACCCCGGTCCGTCTTCTACAACATCCGAGAGTAGCATGAGCAGCATTTCAGCTGGCTCGACCTCTAGCTACTTAAACATATCACACCATTTATCATTTGTACACTATAATGTACAAAGTATTCTTCCTAAAATGGACATTCTCACCGCAGAACTAAGTGACTTCGATATTTTGGCCTTCTCTGAAACCTGGCTGCGGCCCGAAATTTCGACTGATAGTATATTAATACCTTCCTTTTTTAAGCCTGAAAGGAAAGATCGTCCGACAGATGCTCATGGTGGTGTAATGATTTACGTCAAAGATAACATAACTTACACTAGAAGGAAAGATATTGAGTTGCCTGGTATTGAATGCATATGGATAGAGGTAATCGTTAAGCACAAACGTATGCTTTTTGGTTTATTTTACAGGGCACCAGATACTGACCAATTTTATTATTCTACAATGGAAGATTCGATACATTTAGCAGTCGATACTGGCATTCGAAACATAATTGTTACAGGAGATTTTAATTACAACATGCTAAATAACGAAACACAACGAAAAATATCTAACATTTGTCAACAGTTCTCGCTCACACAATGTATTACTGAACCTACACATTACACAGAACGTTCAGCTTCCCTCATTGATTTAATTCTAACATCAAATATAAACACAATCATTTCCAGCGGTGTTGCTGATCCCTTTTTACCCCAACAAGTGCGTTATCATTGTCCTATTTATGGAATTCTTAACTTTTGCAAACCAAAAAGTGTTTCCTTTGAACGTAATATTTGGTTTTATGACCGTGGAAATTATGATTTGTTAAGAGAGAAAGCTTCTTTGTTTAACTGGACTGAATTACAAGACGATGATATTAATATATATGCGAAAAATATAACTGACACAATTATGGACCTTTCTAAGCGATGTATTCCGAATAAAAGTGTAAGAGTAAAATCATCTGACCCACCATGGATTACAAGCTCGGTCAAGAAACATATTCGAGCTCGCAGAAGACTTTATCGTAAAGCTAAACAAACCGATAATGTTGAACATTGGAATAGGTTTCGTCGTCACCGTAATAAAACATTATCTTTAATTCGAAAAGCCAAACAATTACATATTGACAAATTAAAAGAAAAACTGACCTCCAATCAGTTATCTTCTAAAGACTGGTGGGCAACCCTAAAACATTTTATCTCGCCCTCAAAATCTTCAAGTATCCCACCCCTTAATATTAATAACGTCGTAGTTAGTGACCCTACAGAAAAGGCTAATTTACTAAATAACTATTTTAGAGACCAAACCATTTTGAATGACGGTAATGTCGAAGTTCCATTCTGTCCCCCGCATGATGTAATTTCTGAGCTCAATTCACTTGTTTTGAATCCTGAAGAAGTTTTATCAATTCTCAAGTCACTTCCGACCGGTAAGGCCGTTGGTCCAGACGGAGTAAGTAATAGAATCTTGAAAGAATTAGCCGAGAAAATTCATGTACCTCTAACACGTCTTTTTAATCATTCTCTCTCTAAAAGTTGTGTGCCACTTGACTGGAAAAAGTCCAATGTAAGCCCCGTACCTAAAACTGATGACACTTCTTTACCATCTAACTATAGGCCAATATCGTTACTAAGCAACATTGACAAGGTTTTTGAAAGATGTATTTTTAAACATGTATATAATCACTTGCACGTTAACAATATTCTTACATCCTTTCAGTCTGGCTTCACGCCGGGGGACTCTACAACAAACCAACTTACTTTTCTTTATAATACCTTTAGTGCAGCTTTAGATTCCGGAAAAGAAGTCAGGGTGGTGTTCTGTGATATCAGCAAAGCTTTTGATCGTGTGTGGCACAATGGACTCTTATGTAAGCTTAAGGCTGCTGGTATCACAGGCACTCTTCTGGACTGGTTCAAAGATTACCTCGCTGACAGGAAACAGCGTGTTGTCATCCCCGGCGTGATGTCCGACTGGAATGATATTAGGGCAGGCGTACCTCAAGGGTCCATATTGGGACCTCTACTGTTCTTAATTTTTATAAATGATATTGTGACAGATATTGGGTCTAACATTAGACTTTTTGCAGATGACACCTCTTTATATATAATAGTAGAAAATCCTGATGAAGCAGCAAGGTATATGAATTTTGACCTTCAAACAATTTTTGATTGGGCATGCAAATGGTTGGTAAAGTTTTGTCCCCCGAAAACAGACTCGATGTTGTTAAGTCGCAAATTACTTAGACCCTATCATCCGCCACTGTTTATGTCAGATACTCAAATTAAAGAAGTTGAACATCACAAACACCTTGGTATTTATTTATCCAGTGATTGTAGCTGGCATACGCATATTAATTATATTAAAGAGAAAGCATGGCAGCGGTTAAATGTAATGCGTAGGCTTAAATTTGTCTTAGACAGACGTTCATTAGAAACTATTTATACATCATTTATAAGGCCATTGCTTGAATACGGAGACATGATATGGGATAATTGTACGTTGTATGAAAAGCGGGAATTGGACAAAATACAGAATGAAGCAGCAAGAATAGCGACCGGTGCATCGGCTCTTGTCTCTATTGAAGCCTTACATAATGAAATAGGATGGGAAAGTTTACAAACAAGAAGAACGAACCACAAGTTATCTTTATTTTTTAAAATGCAACATGATCTTACACCGGCCTACCTGTCGAATCTTGTCCCTCCCTCTGTAAGTGAAACTTCTAGATACGCTCTCCGTAATGCGGATGATTATACAACAATACTTTGTAATTCACAACACCATTACTCATCATTTCTCCCCACTGTTGTTAGAGATTGGAATAACCTACCACAACAGGCTAAACAAATTGGCTCCCTGAATTCTTTCAAAGTATTTCTAACTAAAGATAAAATCAAGATACCAAAATATTATTACACCGGTAAACGGAAATGGCAAGTGATGCATACTCGAATTAGAACTAACAGTAGTGCACTAAATACCGACCTGTTTAGGAAAAATATTGTTGACTCTGCTTCTTGCACATGCGGAGCTATCGAAAATGCATATCATTTTTTCTTTATGTGTGGTAGATACACAAATCAGCGTAATGAGTTATTTCATGATTTAGATTTCATACCGCACTTAAGTCTCAATTTGTTGTTGTACGGCGATGTCTCAAAAAGTATTGATTATAATATTCGAATCTTTGAAGCTGTACAGAAGTTTATTGAAAGATCCAGGCGTTTCAATTAATGTTAATCATGAAATACACCTTTCTTTAAATAATAAAATAAAGATACGTTTTCAGCATTTTACTTATTTAGAAAGAGTCTCGTCTTTTATCTTTTCTGATAGTGGTATTCTATGATGGGATCATCATTGTCTTGTGGGGATCAGCTCGTGTTTTTTTCCCTAACATTTCTTGCATACGTTTGCTTGTTCTTTCTTTATCTCTTCAACCTGTAAGTCTCTATTACCTTTTGAGTATATTTTGCTTCTTGACTCTTCATTGCTAGCTACCCTCCTTTAATCTCTAGCTATCTCTTCGCTTTAAGTCCTTTAATATTATTTATGCTTCACTGTAATATTTCAGTTATTAGTTTGTAAATTATCCGCCATAAAATTCACAATATTTCATGCATTAAGGAGATGAACTAAATAAGCTACTTGTAGCTTTCGTTCAAATCCTTTGATATTCACACATGTTGTATTTGTGGTTATTGTACTAATGTTTAAATTAATAAATATGTTTAAACCAAAAACTTGAATATCTAGATCTATATATCCAAAGTGTTTGTTGTCCCTTAGTTACATGTACGTGGTGAGTTTTTCATGCAAACATTCAGAATAGAAATGGGCGATGTTTGGCTCGGTGGTATACACTGTAAAACGAAGCGGAAGGTAGGGCCCGTAAGCATGATGGATATTAAAGAGGGATGTAGATCAGCTGGCTAACCTGCACTCCGATACACTTTGTGACCTCGCTCCTTTTCCGTGAGGATGTGGAGAGGTCTAAAGGAACATCGATGGAAATAATCCGTCTACGAGTGATGCTGTATCGCCATTCAGAAATTACGGAAAAATGTTGACTTTAATAGTCGAAACCGCGGTATGGCCCATTACCTTTCGCATTAATATGTTCACTGCTTCTTAAGGATCCTCAGGTTTAATTTTTCTTGGATGTTAAATTTCCTGATCATTGCCTACTTGTACCTTTCAACTCATCCAAAGAGGGGTTTGAATACTTTAACCCATATTTGACGAATGGATTCTCCCATCATTATCATTTGGATAAGTCCATTTTCATTTTTAGGGGTGTTAGGAGTGTTTTTTTTTTTTTATATATTTTTATCTCATTTTTCGATGAAATTATGCACCAGTCATTTGTATCCCCGGCTCCCCCGGGGCCGGGGATAGCGGGGACATAGCGGGGCTAAAGTGCCTGGCTTTAACCTCTGATGTGTCCCGGCAGTGCCGGGGATTTGCCGGGGTTGTGATTTCCCGCCAATACACTGTCACATTAATTCAAATTAGAGTTTAATGATATTTTTAACATTTAATTATCTTTATGGTACTTATTTAATTTCCAAATGCACCTAAACATTTACATGCATAAAATGAGGCCCTTCTCCCATGTTTCAGTTTCATCAGAACAACTCCCAGCTGTTGTTCCACGTTATTGTCAGCCCCTGGGGAGCCGGGGCTTTTTGCAGGGGTTTTACCAAAACACTTGCCCGGCAGTGCCGGGCTTTTAGCCGGGCTTTAAAAATTGAAAAGTTAAAAGCCCCGCTATCCCCCGACCCCGGGGGAGCCGGGGATGCAATTGACTGGTGCATTACTCTGGCAAACAGAATAGCCCCATATGGGACGCCGCAGAACGCACCTGCATGCACGTGTTCTTTTTTAACATTGGTTGTATAGGACCTCACGTAACGTCGTCGCTAAGCGCACGTCACGTGTCAGAAACGTTCATTTTCAAAATGGCGGACGCAATTGCAGTGTTTTTTTCAATGTAAATGTTATGAAAATCAAACGTCGCTGCATTAAGGCATGCAAGAAAAAGAATCTATCATGCGTGTAAGTTATGGATAGACAAATCTGTTCCTCGGGTCACAGTTTGGCATCACTCGGCAGAGCCTCGTGATGCCAAAGTGACCCTCAGGACAGATTTGTCTATCCATCCCTGACACTCATGTAAGATTCTTATATGGCTTGAAAATTTAATGACAATACAGTCAAGAATAAAAATTTAATAAATCACCTCGAAATATATAAACAGTACAGAAATTTAGTAACCCGTGAAATTCGTAAATCTAAAAAAAAAGTAATTGATAAGTTAACTGATAAATTACAAAATCAAAATACTGGGCCAAAAGATTGGTGGAAAACGCTGAAACATTTTATCAAACCTGGACAGACAAAGACCATACCACCGTTACATAAGGACGGACAAACTTTCTCAGACGACGTTGATAAAGCGAATTTATTGAATAGCTTTTTCACCGAACAAACTGTCTTAGATGATAGTCAAGCAAATCTACCTGAAACATTAAATGTACCTAATAATACTCTAGATTCTCTGTCTACAACTCCCGACGAGGTGAAACAGATTTTGAAAACACTGCCTTTTGGCAAAGCAGCTGGACCGGACCGAATAAACAATCGTATTCTGAAAGAACTCTCTGAACCTCTTTCTCTCCCTCTATGCGTCTCTTAGTAGTGGCAAAGTTCCAAAGATTTGGAAACAGGCTATTCCCAAGAAAGATTACCCATCCGACGTTTCGAATTACAGACCCATTTCGCTTCTCGGTACTGACTGTCGGTAAAATCGTCCATAAATATCTGTTTAACTTTTTTCGTGATAACAATATCTTAACAACACTACAGTCAGGTTTTATTCTAGGGGATTCCATTGTTAACCATGGAGTCGACATTTATAATACCTTTTGCAAAGCCCTCGACGAGGGAAAAGAAGTTCGTGACATATTCTGTGACATAAGTAAAGCCTTTGATAGAGTATGGCACAAGGGCCTTCTTTTTAAACTTCGTTCTGCAGGTATATCTGGATCTCTCTTGAGTTGATTTACTGACTATTTACATAATAGAAAACAACATGTTGTGCTACCAGGACATCTGTTGGTGCTGGTGTCCCTCAGGGTTCCATTCTTGGACCACTGTTATTCCTTTTATATATTAATGATATTGTTGAAGATATTGACTCATCTTTTAGACTTTTTGCAGATAACACGAGCTTATACATTATTGTTGATAACCCTATTCTAGCTGCAGAAAAACTGAACACAGATCTACAAAAAAATCCATAGATGGGCAACCCGGTGGTTAGTGTCATTTAATTCTGCAAAGTCGGAATCTCTTCTTATTTCTAGAAAACAAATTAAACTATTTCATCCTCCAGTTATGATGAGTCAAAACCAAATAAATGAAGTTGTATATCACACACAATTAGGAGTTATCTTCTCAAATAATTGTACTTGGCATAGTCACATCGAATCAATCAAATCGAAATCATGGAAGAGAATCAATATAATGCGGAAATTGAAATTCCAGTTAGATAGAAAATCCCTTCAAACAATATATATGTTTCATTTATTCGCCCGTTCTTAGAATATGCCGATGTTGTCTGGAACAACTGTACACAGTATGAATCGGGAGATATAGAAAAAAATCACAATGAAGTTGCACGAATAGTCACAGGTGCGACCAAATTGGTCTCTATCGAAAACCTTTTACTAGAAACAGGTTGGGAGACATTAGAGTCGAGTAGGAAAAACATAAGCTGATATTATTTTATAAAATGCAAAACAATCTTTCTCCTAACTATCTTAGTTCTCTAGTGCCATCCACTGTTGGTAGTACCTCGTCCTGTCCTTTACGAAATGCATCTAATTTACAAACAATACGTTCAAATTCTGAGCAATATTACAACTCTTTTCTACCTTCTGTTGTCCGTGACTGGAATGAGCTCCCACAACAAACTCGTGATTCTCAAAGCTTAACCATCTTCAAGAACAAATTTAACCATAATATTAATGTACCATCTCGATATTACAATGTAGGTAAGCGCCTTGGACAAGTACTTCACGCTAGATTAAGAACCAAATGCAGTAGCATAAATCAGCATCTTCATTCTAAGAAATAATTGACAGTCCCGCTGTGTTTGCGGATCCATAGAAGATACCAATCAATACCTTTTTGTATGCCACCGATGTACTGATTCGACAAGGGAACTGTTAGATACGTTCTCTACAATTTGTCACCCAAATCTTAATGTACTCCTTTATGGAGACCCATCACTTTCATTTGATCAAAACAAACAAATATTTTCAGCTGTACAAGACTTTATCATTAAAACTAAACGCTTTGAACGGTATTTTTACCTCTCGGGCTAAACTTTGAACAAAATGCTGATGAAATATATTTGCTTATTGTCGTTTTGTTACAAACCAACAATGCTGACGTCCATTTTGCTTGTTAAATGTACGAAGCAAAGCGAACTTCTTTTGTATGATTAACTATATTCTCCTAACCCCGCGGAGATAACAGAGAGCTGTAAAGATTTTACATTATTAGAAAATTATGTTAAGTTTAAACTCTTATCACATTTTGTAAATTGTGTATTTTCTTCAAGTCACTTTATATCATTGCAAACATTATTGAGTACAAGGGATACATATATATATATATATATATATATATATATATATATATATATATATATATATATATATATATATATATATATATATATAATATATATATATATATAAGTCAATAGACTTCCTCCTGTATCCCTCTTCTTCGTATATTCAGTACGTGTTATTACCAATATTATGTTTGTTATATACAAGAAAGAAATAAAAGTTTAATTGTGCTTTGGAAAAAAAAAAACGATAATTGACGTAATTGTGCTTTGCATGTGACATTTGTTTTCATCAATAGAACTCATTTTAACCGTAGCCAGGATTATTTTATCGTAGATTTTCGTTTTGCCTGGCAACAAGGGTTGTCACGCAATTCCCCTTGTTGCCACGCGATTCAGTCAAAATCGTATATCGAATCTGGAAGAATAGAATATACAACATAATATTGATGTGAACTATTTTCAAAAATAGCGACGCTGAAAGAAATGAGATGGGTTCGCATTACTTATTGGATCATCATCGTAGCTCGATTTTTTTTTAAAAAACAAATCTTCTGCCATCTGCATTCCAACCACCTTTATATTAAAATACAGAGGAGATATTACAGAAATTTAAGGTGTCCAACTACTGTATGAAACCATGAGTAGAGTTCAAGGGTAACATGAACATGTGCTCTTTATAAGGAATATTGGACACCCTATTACGTGACAAGACTTTGAATTCAGAACTTGCCGTTTGTATTATACAATTATATTGTCCAATTTTCATCATGGTAGATAAAAGATTTTGGGGCCAACTGGTCAACTTGATTTTTTTCCTCCGTTTAAGCATGGTGATCGTTTAAACATACACTGCAATAAAACTTTTGATATCTGCGAATTTAAGCAGTTGACTGCCCCATTTAGCACATTGGGGTATGTAAATAATTATGAGAAAAATCGCTACCTATATAATAAACCTGAACATTACGCACAGAAACGAGTTTAATATGGTCCTTGCTTTCTTCCGAATTCTTAAATCCAGCAACACTAAGATTAGATATGACACTGTGTTCATTATATGAGGTTTATATCGGTTTGCTACAGCTGGTATTGTACCATGTGGTGGCCCTCAAAAGTCTCCCCGTACATCATCCATAGTTTTAAATTATATTTTACTTTCGTTCATTTGAGATCAGTGAAAATGTTTAGAGTGTTCAAAACGTAAACGCTAAGAAAACATTCTAACATTGGTTTAATTATTTGACACCGTCCATGAATGTCTCTTTGATTCCCTTGTGTGACTTCCCAAAATTGCACACGTCTCGCTTTCGTTGCCGGTTTAAGGGTCATTGATGATGGTTGATTATCCAAAATTGCGCCTTATGAGATATACAGGGTGTTCCAAAAAGGCAACCGCAACTAAACAGTGCATATCTGTTTTAATAATACAGATATAAGTAAGATATTTTAATAAAAAGTAGTTCTATTATAACTGATTCTTATTGCTAGGCGGTTCTTCAACAAGAAATGACATCATAGCAGCTCTGTGATGTCACTTCCTATTGTCTGTTGTAACTAGCATTCCTGACAATGAAAAGCAGTTAACAAAATGCAATTTCTAAATGTTCTAAAGCCTTTATGAAATTGCCAAAATTATCAGAAACTTAAGAGAACCTGTCCAGAAATGGACAACACTTGCTAAAAGTGAAAAATTTATTCCAAAATGGGAAGAACATTAAAGATCAAAAGTGTCATGTAAAATTTACCATAAGAAAGTACCAGCTACAATGTCCGTTTTATATTTACTTCCTTTTTTCAGATAATTAAATCAAACATAGCTGGAGAACTTGTCAAACAATGTCTTCAGATATATCAGACTTGTCATTCCGTACTACAACTATATGCACAATGACATACTTTATTGCAAATGACTGCTTTCGGAGTATTGGAAATTTTATATGACACTTTTGATGGTCGCCCACTTTCCATTTTGGAGTAAAATTTTCATTTTTAACAAATGTCCGATTGTTAACAAGCTCTCTCAATTTTCTGATAATTATGGTAATTTTCTCCACCTTATACCCCTTTTAAGGGATAATAAAGGTTTCATAATGTTTGGAAATTACATATATCGTTTTGATTGTTTTTGCTGCTTCCAATCTTTATAGTTTATTTGTGGAGGCGATGCCCTATTCACATGACTGCTCGATGTTGTTCATGTCTGTTATCTTTGTACGCTGTAGATATGGTCTAAACAAAATGATGTCAACAATAGCTCTAGGAATCTTGGAAACAGATAGAAGCCTATCTAGTTTGGGTCCCGGGAATGTTTTCCTAACTACGTTTCTACATATGGCCTTCAGTGAATGTGGCATTGATAAAGTATCTAACAGGTATCGTCTTAAAGTATCGGGTAACTCATCAAATAATTCTACTTCGCCTTGTTTCACTGCACAACCAAGCTCGAGTAAAATTGCCACACATGAAAGTGAAAGGTATTTGTCCCGTAGTGTATCAGCGTGTATCTCCTTTTCATCGTCTCCTACAAGAACAACTCTGGTTGTTTCGTCGTCAACAAATTGTAGGAGGGTATTCTCACGATCTCTTTCAATTGCACTAGCAATCGCGTTCGAATTAAAGTTTGGATTGTGAGACAGTACGAGTTTGAAAACCTTAAGACGATTCGAACTAGTAAAATATTTATGACGATTCAAACTAGTAAAATATAGGTTGGCAATGTAATTTGGTTGCTCGGTCATTGCAATGTCAAGAGCATTACGTCCTTGATTGTTTTCCAGATTTACGTCAGCACCAAGTTGACAGAGTGTCTCAAACACATTTTCTAAGCAATGCATATTCTCTATTATTTTCTCCAAGAAAACAACATGGATGACCGTCATTCCGTCTTCATCAGGTTCATTAACGTCAAAATTGTTATCGGCGAGTTTTGACAAACTTTGACACAGACATTCACAGCCGTAAGAATAATTACACGAGGCGTACATGACACTTAAACACGTGTACGGAGAGCCATATCGACGGAGTAATCTCCTCTTTTCTTCATAAAAAATCGTCTCAGGGTCACAAAATGCGTCGTGCAGGCTTAGATGTGAACTCCGTCTTTGGTTGACAGCCTCCAAAGCTCGCATGCATTCTGAATGTCGGAGAAACTTTGCAATACCGTGCAGACTAAATCCACAATAACTGCGTTTGTTAACGTCAAAGCCTAAACTCTTAGATTTCGTAAAAAGTTCAAAAGCAATTCGTAATAATTTTGGTCTATTCCATAGTACGCACTGAAACAATAACGCGGGCACTTCGTTGGATTCAACATGCCGTGAAAAGATCCTCAATACCTTTGAAGCCGTTTTATCATCGGCTGTGTGTATAAGATGTCCCAATATGATATGGACGTCCGAATAGTTCAAATGTGCTACCCTTTTGAGTGTCTTCTTTGAATAAACCGCATTCAAAAAGAAGCACCAGAGTACAGAGTTATGATCAGGTATACAGTCCATAGTAACCTTGGTAACAGCTTTTGTATCTGGGTCACGTCTAGCCCATCTTCTGCCAGCATTTGTAAAGTAGAAGTTGGGTTTGACTGTGCCGGAGCTGTCTTTCAATAGGGCAACAATTTTTGGAGATAATACAGCACAGAATGTGTTTTCAAGGGATTCAAGGACATTCTCGTGCAACAGATATCGCGCAACGTCTTTATTGTTCACCGCACATGCAGCGTGTATTAAACGAACTTTAGTAGACGCAATGTATTCCTTGGGCTGTCCAGTTGTATGTGGACAGCGTAAGTGTTTGATATTTTCAACTATCCTGTTGAACAAATCTTGAACAAGTCTACCTCCAGAACAGTATTCGAAATATTCATGAACATACCAACAGTCACAAGATTCCTCCCAGTCTCCTTTCTTATAGAAGTCAAACTGAATTAATTCGATGTCTGACTGGGTTGTTTTTCGAAACCTTTTTATTTTTGTAACAGCTTGACTATCCCTTTTTAAAACAAGGATAAATAGTTCAAGTAATTGGTCGTTCATTTTAAGATAGGCAACGTATCGATCCACCACGTAATGAGCCGCATCGTGAGAAAACCGGATTTTTGCCTATGTCAAAACAAAGGCGCAGATCAGCTTTGCAGTAACTGCTAAACTGATCAGCACCTTTGTTTTCGCTACACAAATAGAACAATTTCTCTTCTTCTAAAATACGAAATTTCAAGCTCTTAGTCTGCTTCTGTGACTGTACAGGTCGGTTTGTGACAGAACTGGTCGGAAATCCTGAAGACCGGGTTTCTCTCGTCGCGGTTCATATACAGCTGCATATATAGATCATTTCAATCTGTAATCGATTTTTTCCTGATCAATAATAATAGTCGGCAAACAAAAAGCACAATACTTCTTTGTACTATCTCTTTATTTAAATTGGCATCAATTAACCGATACACAGTACGAAAACTTGTCTATGCAATGTATAAAGATTTATTCAGCTGTAAAGAATGAAACTAGAAAATGTGTTTATGAAACACTATGCCCCCAACTGGTACCTCACTTTCAAGATGTGAATGTCCGAAAAATGTCTGTGTTCAAATTACAAAACAGTGACAAAAATAATCTGAGGAGTATATCCCAACCACATGCATATTTTCAAAGCATGGTCACTATGTCTGTTAATTTTCAAAAGTATCAGTATAAAACTGTAGGAGGAGTTGCGCACGCAAGGTACCCTCTATCAATTCACTTAAATGCCCGAAAAAATGACTAAGTTCAAATTGTGAAACAATGACAAAAATAATCTAAGGATTATATCCCAACCACATGAATAGTTTTTTAATGAATTGGTATGAAACTGTAGGAGGAGACGCACATAAGGTACCCGCTGTCCATTCAATGACAATGACAATTTGACAAATTTTATTAAGTATTTCTGGCCTCCCCATAATACAAATCAAAACAATTTGGATTAATACAGGTATCGAGTGAATGCATTACAAAACAATACACATATTGTAACGGGATAGTCTCCCTTGTAGAATACGTTGGTGCAACGTATTAGCGGCATATTAGCGGGTAGTAATATGCAAATTAGAAACTCGAAACTTTGTGATTAGAGTAAGTGTTAGGTATATAGCGCAGTAAACCACCCTTGGTGGATGAGCATGCTTTTCCACCGACGGGGTTTGCTGTGGCTTGGCTCGGCTGCACGTTACAATATAAGTACTACTATAAGAATAAACATGTGACTTGTGATGTATACATATATGTCCATCCCAAACTAAATAAGCAAAATTCTTATCTCTTATCAAAGCAATCTATATTATCTTTGCATCTCTTTAACAATTTCATCTCTCAATCTGAATGCATAATATATAAATTTTGATAATTGCAGTACTTCGTCCCTACTACTATTAATGAGCCGCATCGTGAGAAAACCGGATTTTTGCCTATGCGAAAACAAAGGCGCAGATCAGCTTCGCAGTAACTGCGAAGCTGATCAGCGCCTTTAATTTTAAAAGTGAATAAAAATCATCAACTGAACATTGATCTACATTATCATTCGGTAAATAGATATCACGAAGATTACTATATGCTGGGCATTTCATAACGAAATGAAACTCATCTTCAACATCCATTGAGTTACAAATGCTGCACGTCCTTAAATTATACTCTATATCATTATGTCTACCAACTTCAACATTCAAACTGTGTACAGAACATCTTAATTTTGAAAGTGATATTCTGAATTTGATTGGTATATTATAATTTATGTAATTTGCAACTTGCAAAGCTGGGGAAATAAATCTGTAGTGTCTACCTTTACCGGACTCTGCAATTGCAGAGCTCCAGTCTTGTATACTGCAATCTATAAGCCTTTGTTTAAAATTTTTCATGAATAAGTTGGCATCACCTACACTCTCTACCAACCACACATACCCAAATCCATAGCTAAAAAGAAGTTCTCTTACTTTTGATGCCCAAGTTATACGACCTGATTCGTCTAAATCTCTTAACATTTTGTAACATTTACTTGGAAATCTATTTTGATTCATTTTTGTTAACTTAATCCAATATTTAATACAATTGCAAAAGTAATCAATATACATAGGATATCTACCACATTCACCTCTAGGAAACACTTGAAACGTACAAGGTGGTAACTTTAAAAAGTTTTTACAATAATTAGCATGCACATTTTCAATACTTTCTGATACTTCAAAACCCCATACTTCCGAACCATAACAAAGGACAGGTTTAATCATAGAATCGAACAATTGAAACATTTCCGTGTATTCAAAAAATCACACAGTACTTTGAAGTTTTTTCAATGAAGCTATTGATTTTTTCGCTTGAATTAATAAGCATTCTTTAGCGTATGTCCAAATTAATTTTGGTGTTATTTGCAGACCCATATATTTATATGAGGAAACAGTTTCAATTGCTTGACCGTTGAAATGCCATCTTTCATATCCCCTTAAGAATCCGCCGTTACGAAACACTATAATTTTTGTTTTCGGTAAATTTATCTTCATATCTGTTCTCTGACAAAAATTAAATATAATATTTATTTGTGCTTGCAAACCTCTGACTGTATCACTTGTACTAACCATATCATCAGCATAAAAAATTGCGAGGACTTCTGAGCCATCAGCAGAAATTTGTATTCCTGTTATCCCGCTTCTCTTCAAATCATCTATTAAATCGTTCAAAAACAAAATAAATAGTATTGTTGATAGTTTACAACCCTGTTTTGTCCCAATGTTACATTTAAAATCAGATGTACATTTATTATCCTCTACTTTAACACATGTGCATAAGGAACTATACATAGATATTAACAAATTAAGAAATTTTCCGTGAACACCTTTACGAATCAATGAGTTAATTAGTTCTACATGGTTTACTCTATCAAAAGCTTTCGAAAAATCTACAAATAAACAATAAAATCTACCACCTTTCTTACTTAAATACTTTTGCCCCATAGACATAAGAGTAAATATATTATCAATTGTACTAGCTGTAACCTTGTCTATATCCAGCTTGTGATTCATCAATTTTTGAATTTTCCTCAGCCCATGAATATAACCTATCATACATAATTCTTGTTAATACCTTATTCAAAATGTCAATCAAAGAAATTCCTCTAAAATTATTTGGGTCGTTCGTAGACCCAGACTTGTGGATCGGGACTAATATACTGCTGGCCCAATTTTTTGGATAACGTCCAGTATTAAATATTTCGTTAAATAGAACAAGCAAAATTTCAGATATATCATTCATACTATTAAACACCATTTCTGGGAGAATACCATCTGGACCGCCCGATTTGCCCTGTTTCAGATTTCGAATATTTTTTCGAACCTCAGAAATAGTGAATGGCGAGTTAAAACCCTCATTATAAATCCCATCTAAAGTGTGTACCTGTATATTTTCTTTTAAATCGCCTAAATTGTTTGTATACAACAATTTCGTAAAATGTTCGACCCACTGACCTGGTTGAATATGATTTATTTGAGGCGCCTTATATCGAAACTTTTTGAATGTTTTCCAAAGTAAATTACTATTCGTTCTTGATTCAATAAGTTCTTCCGTGTTTTGCCTTTGAAAGTCAGATTTCTTTTGCTTGCATGTGTCTTTAAATTTGGTTCTTAATTCTTTGTACTTATTTAAATTTTCCGTTGTATTGCTTTGTCTAAAGAATCGTAAAGCTTTTTATTATATAGCAAGTGATGAAATATAGAGAAATATGTATTAAATATAACCAATATTGGAAAAAGTTATATTTTCACATGTGAAAATATAAAAAAGTTATCATCAGGAAAACATGTCCGTGTAAAGTATACCCCCTCAAACCCCACTTTTACATAGTAAAACTGGGGTATGCAGGGGTATACCTATCCCTCTCATTCCCGCCCCAAAAACACAGACCGCAGGTACCCGTTAGAACCGCCTCGGCGAGGCGGTTCTAACGTGCACCCACAATCCATCTCCCGAGCAAAAATAAGAAAAAATATCGAAAATTTTCTACTGAAATTTTTCATTTTTTACAACTTCAAAAATCTCTGTATATTGCATGGGCAAGTTTTCGTAATGATTTTCACATGTGAAAATATAAGATTTGGGAATACGCAAATTACGATTCCACCGTTTCATTTCTAATTTATACATAGCTAAATTTTATAATGTATGCTATTGTTGACGCAATGAACGTTCACACACAATAGCGACGTAATGACGTGACGTAATGACGTCATTTAAGATTTTGACGTCATATGCTTTAGCGCGCAACGTTACAATGACTACATGCAATATAATAAAAAGAAAATTCAAGTTTTTGTCGTGAATATGAGTTTTATTTCATCTCGTGAAGTGAAAAATTATATATTTCATTCGTGCCTTCGGCACTCATGAAATATAAAATTTTTTCACTTCACTCAATGAAATAAAACTCATATTCACTCCAAAAACTTGAATATCCTCTATATATTTTTGTTTTTTAATTTGCTCACATTGGTTATCCCGCCAGGGTTCATGTTTATTGGAATTGTGTTTTTGTTTTGGCTTCATACATTCAGCTGCCTGTTGGTATATAGAAACTATACAGTCTAAACAATCATCAACGCTTATTCTTATTTTAAATTCTTGAAATAAAGCATTAAAATTTTGCATAAATGTATTTTTCCTAATTTCTTTCCATTTAAATTTTGTAAATTCCCGCAGTAACACGTTATTCGTGGTTAATGTTTCTTCTATTATTTTAAATTTCATTGAGCATGCTAGTGGAAAATGAACCGAGTCGCTATAGTTACAGACTTCAAAGTTACATATATACTGAAACAAATTGCTAGACGCTATAAAATAATCGACAATACTTGACCCCTCATTAGCAACACAAGTTATTTCCCCTTCTCTATCATCCGGAAATCTTCTGTTTAAGATATGTATACCATAATTTTTACATAATTCAATCAAGGATATACCAAAATTATTCGTACGTTAATCTTTTGTGTTTCGCTCTATATCGAAATCATCTGACTCATATGCTCCATTATCATCAAAATTTTGAGCCGCATCGTGAGAAAACCGGATTTTTGCCTAGGCGAAAACAAAGGCGCAGATCAGCTTCGCGGTAACCGCGAAGCTGATCAGCGCCTTTGTTTTCGCTACTCGGATAGTACAATTCCTCTTCTACTTAAATCCGAAATTTCAAGCTTCTAGCTCTTTTCTGAGCTTGTACAGGCCGGTTTGTGTCGGACCTGGTCGGAAACCCCGAAGACCGGGTTTCTCGCGTCGATGCTCATTAATATAAAATCAATATTGTCGTTATCCAATAAGTCCTAGAGATAAGCACATCTTGCGTTAAAATCACCTGCTAACATAAGACTAGCATCAGGAAATTTTTGTATGATTTGTAAAAATTTATTTTCTAATATTTCTATACCATTTAACCCTGTTTCATCGTTATAGATTGGAGAACCTTCTGGTGATACATACAAAAAACATAGTATAAAAAGGTACAAGTAGGCAAAGATCAGGAAAAGGCGCAATCAGAAAGAGATTCCCACTCCAAAAACCGAGGTGGGAAAAAACCAAACTAACAATCAGGCACTTATACCATGAAACATATCGTAAGCCGAATGAGCAGCTATTTTCCCAATAGGTGGCCACTCAGTTACCTTAACTTAATTAAAAATATGAAAACATACATAAGGCGCCAACAGCACAAAAAATTTTAAACACCAAGACATAAAACAAAAAGAACCACCACAGAAGTATCGCCTTGGAACGATCAGTAACACAAAGTTACTGGCGGGCTTAAACCGGTTTTACAGGATCCTAACCTCACCCTCAGCTTCTGCAGTGGTTCATAACATTTAGTAAGTTCTTAGGTCCTCGTGGTGAATCTCTAACTAGTCAATGAATCATCAAGAACAAACAAATAAATAATGATAAACATCCTGATGAATCAAAAACAAGGACTCACAGATTAAGTAAGCTGCCCGACGATGGAGATCCCTGGGCGCCGAATAACCTACTACTAACTCCGGAGCAAAAGAAAAACACCAGTTGGACCCCGAATATCTTTGTCAATATTCAAAAAAGAGCCTTTTAAGAGCAAAACAACACAATCTTCTAGTTTACTAAAAACTCTTTCGACAAAACTTTCACTTTCTTGTCAAAATACCTGAAAAATGGTTAAGTTCAAATTGCGGAAAAAAGCGACAAAATTGATCTGAGGATTATACCCAAACCACATGCATATCTTCAAAGCATGGTCACAACATCTGTAAAGTTTCAAGAGAATCAGTATTAAACTGTAGGAGGAGTTGCGCACACAATGTACCCACTATCTATTCATTTTATCAAGAATTAAAAAGGGAAATAAATCTCACAGAATGGGCCCCTAGCCCCTTGATCCTAGCTCTAACGGTTCCTGACCGAGTGCTAAGCATAACTCACGCACTCTACTCACTATACGCACCCTATTCATTCTACTCCCTCGATGGACAGACCCAAACCAATATGCACCTTCAACTTACTTCTTCGAAGTTGGGGGCATAAAAATCATTAGTAAAAATTTGATATTTGAAATATATTTGCTCAAAACGTTGATTGTTGGTACACAACGAGCACCCACAATCTATGTTTTGGATCAAAAATAAGAATTCCCAACGCAACACAAAAGAATGCACTGAGAATTTGATAGAAATAAGTTATTCTGGCAATCCCTGCTGACAGCATTTAGTCAATAATGGTCAACAAACATTTTAAAGCCATTAAATTTGTTCTACTGATAACGGATCACTATGCTGTGTTCTGATTTGTCAAAACGTTATTTTCCCATTTTCCGGATATTCTCCACGCTAGAGTGACCATGGCCTTACATATTACATTTCTGTGACGCCTGTCTATTCTGGATGGGGAAATATTGCCCCAATATCTCACAGGACTATTCTCACCCAGGATTACCTGTTGCAGCGAACTCGGGAGGTTCGGGGAACTCGGAGGTAAACAATGGACCGCGCCTTAGACTAGGGTCAGTATAATGTCATTTTTAATATCACATATCGGTAAAATCAGAACTTATTTGTGTTTTGGGCTAAAAGGTATTATAATATGCAAACAATTTATGAACAGTGTGGCCGTCTTTGTCCTCACATTAACATGCTAAAGTATTTCGAACTCAGAATTATACTCACGCAGCAAGAAAATTTGTATTATCAGGTAAATAGTGGACGACCAATAACATTTGTCAACAAACTGGCAGCTACATTTCAAAATTTAGGCTTTCTCCTCGAGATATGAAGCATCCTTGCGCATGATTACAAAAGGATAAACTCCGTAGGCTTAAAAACATTAAGATGGTGTCACATCTTTTGATACTGGAATTCTCGGAGTAATTTCGAAATGTAATATTGGGAACTCGGAGGGACGGTTTTGGAGATTCGGAGGTATTTCAACATTTAAAGAGCTGTTTTTCCTCTCTTTTTTCTTGATAATGCTTATCTGAGAGTATATTTGTTTGGATCACTTCCATTTGCCTACGAATTAAGGAAAGGTAAGCACATAACGTTTATTCTGATTGTTGTGACACGGTAAGTATGCGCACATGCGTATTGGGGTAGGGGGGGGGGGGGTTGATGTATACTAGGAAAGGAGATGATCAACAAGCAAGCTACCGTCTATGCAACCTAAACCCCTTACATCCCATCTTGTGTGCATTATTTATTTTTATTCACATTATCGACTGTGGGTACTCGATAGAATCTTTCAGTGATGCACATGAAAAAAGAAATGTCATTTTACAGCTTATAAAACGGCTGATGCTAAATTTTCTTCGCCAACTTTCGATTGGGAGAAATACTGAGAGGGGAAGATATTTTTGTCAGTGCCCTCATCTGCGTTTGAACTCGATCGACCTGAAAAATCTTGTGCACACGTTTTAACTTGAACATACAGAATACGGGTTTTCTTTCAAGAGCTGATGATACTTTATGTACGTTTTCAACGTTTTCATAGTTTTAGTTTAAGTTATGGTAACTGAGTGGCCGCCTATTGGGCAATAGCTGCTCACTCGGTTTACCATATGTTCTCTCAGTATAAGTACCTAATTGCCATTTTGGTTTTTTCCTGCCTCGGTTTCGTTGGGGTCGGAATTTCTTTCTGATTGTGCCTTTTCCTGATCATTGCCAACTTGTACCTTTTTTTCATTTAGATCTCCCTGTTTGACACTTTGAATTATGAGATTATAACAGATTTTGGCAAAATGTTTCAGACGAGTTAAGCTAATTGTGGGACGGTTTTCTGATGCGATTTTTATTGTCTGATGTTCCTTTCACCTTTACAAGGTTGTTTCAGACATATCGAGACGACTCCATCAATAGGTTGGTCGAACACGGGAGAACCCCAGAATAAATTCCTGACACACCCGCAAGCAGAACTTGGCTTGCTCCACTTGTTACCCTGAGAGTGGATTGAACACATGCGGTTAGGGATTGAATGATTAAGAGTCCAGATCATACCTCCGATAATTACCATACCCAAAATTGTGATACCTCCTACATTTACCTGGGTAAAAACACTGGATATTTTGCAAACATGAGGCTAAAATTTTGCATGAAGCTCATTAAGACACTGTTTTTTTAGAAACCAGCCGCTGTTTAATGCGAAAATATCGTAAATACTCAAAATTAAGTGGTCCGAAATGAAAGTGCTTTACAATCATGCGATTTCCAGTTTACATTATTTATTTTTGATTGAAAATTGACGTGTCAGCTTAAACTGATGGTGCACGCAGGGACTTCGTCTTCTACACTTTGTATGTGCGATATGTTAAAATTTCTAAAGTGGACGTAAATTGAAAATAAAATAGGATAAATACTGCCCCTAGTCGGATTTGCCTTCCATTGTTTACCTCCGAGTTCCCCGAACCTCCGAGTTCCCTGTAACAGGTAATCCTGGGTGTATTCTGAACTCTGTTGTGTTTCGGTCATGAAAACCTATTCAATCAAGGCAAATTTAAAATGCAAGGAAATAGCTATAACAATGGTTTCCATTCATTTTAAAGTCTAAAAGTGTAAATTTATGCTGCTTAGAAATGTTAACAAGCACATTTACTAAAATTGAACTAATTTAGGTGTTAAACTTATTCCTCGAATTTTGTTGTGATTATCGAATTTACGCCTAAATTCAATTGCACATCATGTCATGTTAACTGGGTGGGACTAGATAGCGAAAAGAGGCTCTTTTTGCGGAAAGATGCGAAAAGAGGTATTTGATTGCCAAAAGAGTCGTTTATGATGCATATGATGCTGCATACAAATAAGTTATTTCAGTGAGTACGAAAGTAGCAGCATGTCATGATACAACTATAAGAATTTCTGAAACATTTTATTTCTTTTTAAAATAACGACAAAAAGTGACTGGGTATCTTTAATTACTAGGTGTGAATGATCACGGTAGGTGTTGGCTGGCACTCGCGTATATTGCCATATGACACCTTGGTAAATATACCCATTACTAAATCTACAAATAAAGGTTATCGTCGATATCGTGATTTTTTTTAATAGAGGCAATACTATAATTATTTTATCTTAAATAAATGGAAAAGATGGAATTCACGCATATTTTGTCTCCATTTAATAGTAAAATGCCTCTTTTCGCATCCTTTCGCCTCTTTTCCCGAAAATGCCTCTTTTCGCTATCTAGACCTACCGATGTTAACTGATCGGCAATGCTCAAAATTTAAATCAAACATGCAAGGAACAAGTTGGCTTCTTTAAAAAGAAACCAATGAAAAGGTCAGCAGTCGTTTGTTATAAGAGATTCCTTTTGCTCTAGATTTCAGTGTTGTTGATTTTCTGGCTTGTCATTAATTTCGATTCTCATACGTTTCAGTTTCGTTTCCTATACATGAATGGCGTTTCTTGTTATGAACGCTTGACCAGTGTGTGTATCTGTCACTCAAGGCATTGACCAAAATTTCTGATGTTATAGAATCAAAGCCAATACTAAAGGGAACACGATTACAATCAATATGTCGATGTGTAGAAAACCATTTTACAGTGCAGTCAATTCGTGTCAGAGTTCTGAATTTTGACCTGCAGCCACACTACCAGAAACAGACACATGGGACCGATGTGATGGACTAAAAGTCAGCCATATAGAGTTCCTATAGTTTCCGTACCCCTCGTCAGGGTATCTACGATCTAAGCCTAGATGCGCTATGATAAGCAGTCACCACGATCGAGACTGCTTGCTAGATTTTACCGCTTTTTGACGGGGAGTGTCAACAATGGATAAATTTAATTAATTGCGGTTAACTGTCTAGTCAGTATAGACGGGTTCACTATTTTTTTAAGCGCTTTATGTGACAAAACGCGTAATTGAGAGAGAGCAGTCGATCATGGGTAAAATTTTCTTCATATTCAAAGTAAACACTGTGGAAAAGGTCCTGAGGGACCTTTTCCAATAACACGCTTATGCTCAAATGCGTTTGGATGTTTCATAACGCTTGAAGGTTAGAGCAAGAACGTGTATAAGCCACTTTGAAATTGAGTTTGTGGTGCCACAGGGTTCTGCATATAAAAACTACAATCTAATATATAGTTTGAACTGCCTTTCAAATTTATTCTTGTTGAATTTGCATATTAAAATTTTCAAGGGGTGCTAAGTCCATGTTCAGTGCAAGAACATGTCTAAGTCCACAGCATTTAGTGCAAGAACGTTCCTAAGTTCACTTAATACATACTGTAATTGTCCGTTGATGTAAAATTAATTTGTTCTGCTATACTTTTTAAAGATTAAATCATCCACATTATGCAAATGAGTAAATACACCTCTATAAACTTATGTATACACATGGAAATAAGTTAGGGAACACTTTTAGCTCTTGGGAAATGTTTGAAAAAATCCATTTTCCTATTTTCTGGCGATACTGAAATTTTTATCACAAGTATTTCATACCTGCCAATTAATGGACGTTCACAATATTTTGTCCTTGTGCTACGGAGGACACAATGTGCCATATATTAAAAACTCCACTTTTACTCCGCAAAACTAAACTTTTGAATGCGAAACAAGAATGGAATGTTGCATCTGATCATTCTCAATGAATAAACGACTTCGGATCTAAAAAAACACGTTTCATCTTCAAACCAACTAATCATACAACATCTGCAGTTTGCATTGATTTCTATGGAAGGCAAAATTGTTTGAAGTTTTGCAAAAAAAAAAAAAAAAAAAAAAAAAATAAAATAAAGAATAATTCCGCTATTGCGCGATGATAAGAACGAGCAAAGGGCCATATCGAATATCTGACCCAGCGTTTACAACCTGCAAAATGTTTAGCCAAAGAACAAATCGTGATCATGAAACTTACCCCCGAAAAAGTATGGATCTACCGCCGACAGTCGGTCAGAAAATGAAGAATTAATGAAACCCAATCTACAGACAAGATCTCAGCTTGATGCTTAAGAAACATTATGACAATGTGAATTCACAGAATGAAGTTATCGCTAAGAATGTCAGCGCGTTCCGTATATCTAGCGAAAGATTTCTGAATCAAAGATGACCATTGTCCGCCGCAGTTTATGTTTGATTCTTACCATTTTCACATAGAAACCACTTTTGATACTACAGATTATGTCAACTGTCAACACATTCTTCATAATTCTTACAAAGAAGGATATATACAGTCCAAAGTTGGTAGTCACATTATTACAGGTGTTCCCTAACTTATTTCTATGTGTATATTTGATCATGTTTTCAGCTAAATATGATAAACGAAAAAAAATGTGGTTGTGGGCTTGTTCTTGTATAAATACTTTGCATAAATATTAATTTTATTTTATTATTTTTTTTACTTTTCTCCCGTATTTTTTAACGAAAGTTTGTGATATTTAAGCTTATTATTATATACGAAAAGGCGAATAATTTGGTATTCTTTTTAAATGTTTGTCTGTCCTTTGTCAAAATTTTAGGGTTTTTTTTTCGCGTTTTTCTCGAAATTTACAAAAATGGACAGACACATTATTGCACTAACCCCTTCATTTTTTGTGCCTAATTTTGACACTAATTGGTTCTTAATATGAAATAAGGCACCACCTTTTGCGCGACGCTATGCTCCTATTACGCCAATGATTTTTAAAGCTGATAAGTTCCTCATCCTCACCCTGGGGCTCTGTCAGGTGTCTTGCGGATCTGGGGAGAAGGTCATTTATTTTCAGGGATCTGGGGAGCAAGCATTAACATTTGAAGATTTTGGGAGCAGAGGAAATTGGCGATTAGGAAAACAATATTCTTTCAGAGAGCAGGCAGTAAAAAGACCCACCGGGTAGGACCTTACCCACATGATCAGGGACACACAAGGGCATGGGCCATAAAATTCTTCAGTTTTTCTTTTTGCACAATTTACAATGATTTCCGTACAACATAAAGTTCTAGATCTGTATTTTTAGGATACACCATTCCGAAATAAGGGTGGTCGCTTTGTTTCATACGAACCTTCGTACTGTGCAGTTAACCAAACGCAACCATGTGACGTCATACTAAGCAAAACTGTGACGTCATGTTGTCATGATCTATCGGGAACAAAAACGACATATATTCTTGAGTAAGTATCTTTGTTTAATTCGTCATTTAGGGCAGCCGCAGTCGAACAAAAAGTTTGTCAACAAAATATTTCGAATGTTTCGACGTGACAGAATAGTTGTTGCTATTCGCTACCCCGAATTCCGGTTCCGACTGACGAAAGATTTTTTTTTCTATCAATGTATATCTTGAACAGAATAGAACAGAACATTATTACCATGTTCTACCATAAGAGCGACGCAGAAGCGTCGCTATAATACAGGAGCCTCGTTCAAATATCGTGAAATCACGTTGGCTAAATGCCCCACCAACAGATAAGGTCATATGGGGATGGGTTTCGGTTTAAAGTCTGACTAAACGCTCCACCAACAGACAAGGTCATATGGGGATGGGTTTCGGTTTAAAGTCTCATTCTACAGACTGGAGAGGCCTGGGACCGAACGTGAGACCGGCGGGTTGCAAGGCAAGTGCCTCAACCACTGCGCGACGGAGGCTTCTTTGAAAACATCTAGTCAAAGTGCCTTCCTTTGTTTGCCAACATCCATGTCACAAAAGAACTTTGCCCTGTATCAGCTGGTTTTCAGCAAAACAATGTAATATTTTATAGAGCAAAAGGATAATGTATTTGTCATCAGGAAAACATGTCCGTGCAATGAATACCCCCTTAAACCCCACTTTTATATAGTAAAACTGGGGTTTGCAGGGGTATACCTATTTTTCTTATTTTTGCTCCAAAACATAGATTGTGGGTACGAGTTTCCGGTTACGCAAAGTTCCCGACTCCAGAAATCCTTATTAAAAACATGGTTAAACATGTATTACCAGTACCTTCAAAACAAATAATCAGTTTTTGTTCTCTTGGCAATTTTCTAAACATTGCATTATCCAATAAATATCTGTGAATGAGTTCACTCACACCAATCTTTTATCTTTAGTAGCTTTTTGCATGTCAAATTTTATGACATCTGATGTCACACTGTTACATACCGAGAGCAAAGAAACATCGATTATGCATGGAAACAACCATGTACATTACGTACATGAAGGATCTCATAAAATTATATAGAAAACTGTAAACACTGTTACATTATATTTAATGGCAAACACAGGCTGGACCAGAACCCAATACTTCAAACTTACGTAGGATGACACATTGCCGGGGCTAAAAAATCAGCAAGAATGTGCAATTTCTTTTGAAATAGTCGCTTCTATGAGGTAACGGCTTCAAGAAACGAAAAATTTGGTCATAAAAATCTTTCCTGCAAAGTAAAGGATATGACTTTGTTTACATCTTGTCGGGTATAGTTTAGCAGTAATTAAAATTCTATTCTTCTGATGGCAATGATTTATCATTCACAAGAACATTTTGCGAAACCAAGTACTTGACTGTAATGGAAATTTGATTTTATGACAGTTACTAAATTTATTCACCCAAGAAACACAAACGAAAAAGCGGCCCTCCTAGCAAAACGTGGGGAGCCTGGTTTGCTAACAGAGAACCGGACTAACAACTGAGAGGTCATGATTCGGTCCGATACCCGCCTGCGCCATGTAGCGTCCCTGAGCAAGACACTTCAAGCTCCGGGCGAACCCCGTGGCCGAATGGTTAAGGTCGCTGACTTCAGTGCTCTTGATCATTCGATCATCTCAGCTCTGTGGGTTCGCACCTCGCACGGGGCATGAGTCACATGTGGGACAAGCATAGTTCTGCTTGCGGGTGTGTCAGGTGGTTTTTCCCCGGGTACTCCGGTTTTCGCCACACCTACCGATTGATTTGTCTTGATATGAGTAAAGAAGCTTGAAAGGGATGCAAAATTGAACAAAAAAAAAAAACAAAAAAAAAAAAAAAAAAAAAAAAAAAAAAACTTCAAGCTCCACAAAGTACCGGTTACGTACCCAGAAAGGGACGGCTTTGTCTCGCAATGACTAAATAATAGTTGTGAAATACATTACGGCCAAAACACAAAAGAAAGTGAGAGAAAAAAATAATGACTTGACACAACCATCCTATGAGTCAGTATTTACATTGTGTATGTGCATTAGACCCAAGGTTGCAAATAACATGTCTAGGCAAAACAGTTAAATTTTGCTTCAATGGCTTGTTTGGTAATGTTTTTACGTCCCACTTAATACTGTAGCTAAGGTCATGCGGAGAAACTAGCTCATTTTAAATTTTAACCGGAAAGGCTGAAGAACCCTTGGATCAATACCACTCTGGAAACAGTTCAATAGGCCCAGAGCTATGTATACATGTACATGTATGAGGTTGACCAATGTTTTGCTTGACCGACTTTGTCCAAGGACTATCCTATAAGGGGGTACAAGATAGACAAGTTTCGGTGGTCATTTTTTTTCATATATATATAACGAATGACAAAATAAAAGAGGATTTGACATTAAAATCCTCTTTTCCCGCATAAAAGTGGGCTTTTAGGGGGTCTAATTCTTACATTTTAGGGGGGTTACCGTTTAACTTTTAACAAAATGTGAACTAGAGTACCCCTATTTTCGACTTACTTGTGGGGATTAATCCCCACATGACGTCCAATCATGAAATAAATATACACTGAATATGTAAGATGAGATACCCCTGGATTTAACTTTCTTCTGGGGAACAATCCCCACCTTGTATTAATATGTTTCTACTGATTGTCATTTTTTGGAATAAAACATCATGTCAGCTGAACACAAACACAACAAAAATGTTGTGAGGATTAATCCCCACTGGTTGTCGTTTTAAAGATAAATCCTCCACATAACCTCCGACCATGAACGTATCAACGGTACAATTTTTTAACTTTCATTTGGGGAATAATCCCCACCGACAATAATTTTTGGAATAACATATACTAACACAAAATTACCTGAGAAAATGAAATATGGAAACGCTATTTAATCTCGTTGTGGGGAACAATCCTCACTGAGTGTCAATTTTCCTTTCAGGAAAACAGAGAACCTTAATAGAAGTGTTGATTTCATTATGAGTTTATAAGATGATATGCGGTACGTATTGGGGAATAATCCCCACTGGTTTTTAAAGGTTAGGAATGTAACTTAACACCAGCTTATTAGGAACACAGAATAACTAAGGAAGATGCAATATAGAAAACATATTTTGCTTTCTTGTGGGGAACATTCCGCACTCACAGCAACTCTCATTTCCCGATAACAAAAATTCATCATAAGCTGGTAAAGTGATATAGGATACCCATATGTCTACTGGGGAATAATCCCCAATGGTCGTCAATGTCAGCAAAACCCCACATAACTTTCAAACAAGATCTCGCGCTAACCTTGAAATATGGTATTTTAGTTTATATCTCGAGTGGGGAACAATCCCCACTGGTGGTTAATTAGAAACAAGATCTTATTAAAACTTGAAGATGAAATTTAGCACCCATATTTATCAATTCATGATTGGGGATTCATCCCCACCGTTTGCCATATTTAGAAATCAACCGAACAAAAATTGGGAACAATCCCCGCTGGTTTTCGAATAAAACGCAGATCTTGTTATAACCTGAACATACTCATTTCGGTATCCCTTTTTCAACTATCAACTGGGGATTAATCCCCACTTGTTGTTAATTTTAGAAAACAATTAATGTTTTGAGCAATATTATTAACATTATCTTTTTTTTTTATATGGAAGTTTTCAATGTTGCAGCAACAAAAATCTCATTAGCATGGATCGCGCATACTGCATTATAAATGTTTGTTATGAAATAACATAAATAATTATTGTGAGAAATATGCATCATCCAACAGCAGTTTTCATAATGCTTCTGATTTACAACAATGTCCTATTATTTCAACAATATGCATATGTTCTACCGAGAAAGGAGCCGCACTAACGATGGTAGCAGAATGCTCCGAATACATGTATAAAATTATGAAATATTTTATGCCGACAAAAGTGCGATGGTGTGATGATAGAGCATCTTTAATTGTTAGGTGTGAATTATCACGGTAGGTGTAGATTGGCACGTGCGTATATATTGTCCTATGTCAACTTTGTTATTTACATTCTGTTGTCCCTATACCATCGTAATCGTGATGATAGTCATTCATTTTTATTTAATGTATAATTAATATTTCATATCAAAATTATGGTATGATATGCAAAACAAAGTTTAAAATTGACAACGAACAAAAAATCAGCAGTTCAGTATTTCAGCGTTTTAGTATATTTCTGCTGATCAGTCAGTTGCTGAATTCAGCAGAAAATTCAGCGTTTAGATATGAATAAACAAAACGAGGAAACCCTCCCTTCCCAATATGGAGAAACTGAAAATGGCAAGAGTAGTGTTAACCATGTAGACATTTTTGGTGAGACCCATACATAAAAATTTGAGCCTGTGCATGAGAAAACCAACAATTTGGCTTTATGACCAGGCCAGACACAAACCAGGCTGTACAGTCACAGAATTAAGCTAGAAGCTTGAAACTTTGGATAGTTGTAGAAGAGGAATTGTACTGTCCGTGGGGCAAAAACAAAGGCGCTGATCAGCTGTGCAGTTACTGCACAGCTGATCTGCGTCTTTGTTTTCACCTATGCAAATTGTTGGTTTTCTCATGCGAAGGCTCAAATAAAGCTACGTTGAAACGATGGCAGCACATTTGCGCACTGACATTCATTTGCGCGCACAGTTTTCATTTGCGCACACAATTTCCCCAAGTAAATGTTACATTTGCGCACACCAGATTTTCTCGGGTAAAGCATGGTTATGTAACTTTAGACAAGTCATGCCATCATCTCCAGTCTGCATCATTCTCAGATGGCATTCAAGGCACAGAATGACTATGTGAATTAAAACCTTCAGAAAGTATAAAGACAGTATGAAGAGAGAGAGAGAGAGAGAGAGAGAGAGAGAGAGAGAGAGAGAGAGAGAGAGAGAGAGAGAGAGAGAGAGACTACTTTCACTAATAATGCATGAATTTTAATCGGATAGGAAAGCTTGCAGAAGCTACATACATGTGTATACCCGCAAATGCGTTTGAACATTGTTTGTTCCGACGTCCGTGGCTATACGAAAGCATGCCCATGCTATATACAGATACTTTTTTGTGTTGTAAAAATTGAGAAAAAAATTTGATATTTCTGATTTTTTTTTTTCGCTTAAAACATTTATTGTGGGTACACATTAGAACCGCCTCGCCGAGACGGTTCTAGCGCTTAAGGCGGTTCTAACGAGTAACGACAATCTATGCTTTGGATCAAAAATAAGAAAATTTGTATACCCCGCAACATCCTATTTTTAGGGTGGCTGAGTGCTTTTCATTAATCGCATGAATTTCAATTGGGTATGAAAAGCGTCTTCATTTAACCCAGAAGCTACATATACCACACAATTGTTTGTTCCGACGTCCGTAGCATTACGAAAACATGGCCATGCAAATATACAGTTATTATTCTGCTGTAAAAATTTTAACTGATTTCATTCAATTTTTTTTTAATCATTATTTCTGATTTTTTTTTTAATTTATTTATTTCTTATTTTATTTTATGTTTTTTTTATCTTTATTAATTTATTTTATTAATTTATTTATTTATTTATTTACTTATTTATTTATTTATTTATTTTTGGTCAAAACATCGATTGCGGGTACATTCTGATGGTATTCTACTTTTTTGTTGTGTGTGTGTGTTTTTCTCTCACTGAGATGCAGATAGGTTACATGGGTAAATGGGGTTACAAAGGTAAATGAAAATTAATGATTTTTCACTCAGATCAATTTTGAGGCACCACACTACACGGACAGTCACTGTGCCAATTTTACAACAATTCGGTCGTTTGTAAAATAAATAAACAATAAACTCATAGCATCGCCTATTTTCCACTCAGAATGCAATTATTCTTTGAAACTTATTAGATTTATGTACGCATTTTGTTCGGGACTAAAAGAGGCGGTCTTTTATTAAAATTATACATGTATATCAAAAGAAACAATGAGGTTTCTGTTTGTTTGTTTGTTTGTTTTTCCTTTTCGGCCATTAGATTATTGTTGACTGAGCGGGCGTACTAGCTCCTCCTAAATGTCGTTTTGTTTATTTGCGACTTATCCATTGGTTAAAAATGTCACAAGCCACGCCTTCTCACATTTAATTATGTAAAATAAAAGGGGCGACCATCTATTACACTCAAATTTAGCCACGACATGAGAAAATAAAACATCGTCTCAGATCAGTTTAGGAAACAAAATTTTTATTTCGGCTATTTAAACCGCAAGCAGAGAAAACAAGCAAACTATACTAAGATAAAATTTGAACCCAGCAAAGAAGTTGGATAAAAACATGTATGTATATAGAATTATTTAGTCATTCTACATTAGTTTGTGACAAATATAATGTTTCAAATGCTTGGTTTTGAACACAATCTTTTATTTCGCATTACAGCCACCAATATCCAATTATCAACAAGAGCCTCAGGTTGTAATTTTGAAAAAATGAAGAAAAAACACGATGGTCTTAGCGCTTTGAAAAAAAAAATGTCCGAATCATTTCGAGTATCTGAGCCACCGCATGGGAAAACCAGCAATTTGCATATGTACTGATGCAAAAACAAAGGCGCAGATCAGCTTCGCAATAACTGCGAAGCTGATCAGTGCCTTTGTTTCGATACACGGATAGTACTATCCCTCTACTTTCTAAATCCAGTCTCTAGCCCTCTCCTGGGACTGTACAGCCCGGTTTGCGTCAGACCTGGTCAGAACCTAAATTGTTGGTTTTGTCAGGCACAGGCTCATTATTATTATTATTATTATTATTATTATTATTATTATTATTATTTGCCGTTTGCATTTTGATTTGTCCTCACAGTTTAAAATGTTAACTTGTGCCATTTCCCAATGGAACAGTCAGGTGCAAAAACACGAAAGATGCGAAGCAGTGATTGTTGAGACTGAAATAACGTATATGCGTTTTGATACCAAAATTTCATGTTTTAGATGTTTCACAAAGTAAATCAGCATCGTTTTTGTTATTTTATGGCGCAAATGTAACACCGCTAATACAAGGAAGGATTTTCACACTGCTGTAATACACCTGTCTTATGCAGAAAATTACATAATTGTGATAGCCATAATGAAATGTTCAAATTAATGTAACTTTGATTCGAAGCATGTTTTTGAAAAACAAAGTATAATCCTATATTCTCGTATTCATCAGAATTAAATTCCATTTTAACACTTTTCACATATTTCCATCTATAGTAGTAGTAGTGAAAAGTGGCTGTTTTTCGTCATGCCGGGCTGAACGGACTTAATCCAAGATTCCACCACAAGGACGAAGGTTAAGTGCTCCTGGGCTGCAAATCGTGGCGGTGACAGCAAAATGCAAATCGCGCTGTTCGCCTTTGCCCAACGTATACTGATAATGCAAGTCAAACCGGTAAAATGGAAGGAGCACTTCTTTTTGGAATTTTGAACGCCATGGTCGAAAAGTGAGCAGAAAAGTAGATAGGAAATCGGTGCCAATTCGGCTGCAAATTGTTGATTTCGCTATCTTGCTCGAGAGTTAATGTAGGTCAAATGATATATCCAATCATGTTGCTCTCTATTAGGGCCGCGCTTAATGGCTATGCTAGATCGGTGAAATGACCTAGTTTGGAACTGCACATGATTAAACAGCTACGGACGCTGCAATCCATGTGGACAGGTGGTATCGGGCGTGCGCTTGCGGCTGAGCGATGAGTTCCTGTGAGGAGGAGCAGGAGTGGTATCTGTGATGCAAGCCGGAGAAACCTTAAGCGGGCTGGACGTTTTACCAGTAGAGACGGGGGTGCATTGTCCTACTAGTGGCTGATGATAGGATGTTCTTATATAATATAGGGGCTGAACATCCGTATCATCTTTATTTTGAATTTTGATACCCGTGGCCTAAAGAGTTCGAAATATGTCATGGTACAGAGTGGAGTTACCAAAGTAGTTTTATGAAGCTGCTGTACCATATATATGTTTTTGGTTTGCGAAAGGGTATTTTTGGTTGTGGATTGGGTGGGTCGCGACATTCCTTAGGGTAGTTCCAATCAGGGGGCATTGTGAGTTATCGTAATCCAATCTAAGTCGTAGTTCGTAACCAATCGTGTGTAAAAAATAAATAAATAAGTTACTAATGTCATTTTTGTATATTGACATTGACCATGGTTTGGGTGGGCCTATCTGAAAAGCAAAGAGCTGAAAACATATTAAGACAGAATTATACAATATATCTACCCCATAACCATTGGTCGGAGATAGCAAGGGTCCCAGTTTAGTAACAGCCACTCCTGTGCATGCTTTAACCAGACGGAATACTATCCCCGGCCGTTGGCATGGGAAGAAAGTACAAGATTAAGGTGATTACATGGTACATGGTATGTGTGGGCCAATATATACATAGTCAGATGGAGAGAGTAAGGTTGAAAGGATAAAGTAAAGTGCTGTGCCCTTAATCAGTTAATATCTTCTCCTTCTTCTTACATCCAGGTGACGTGATATTTTTGAATTTTATTAGTTTTTTGTGGGTATAGTGTTTTTAGGGAAAAAAATGGTGATAAGGTTTCTGATATATACACTCACATGGTTTACATAGGTAACAAAACATCTCCCATACGTTCTCTATCATACATATCTATATACTCACATACAAGCATACTATCGTACAGCCTTAATGTCCTTAACATGGAGTCCGGAAGTGCCCACCAGAGAGAACTGCCCAGCCTTCGTACGAACACCGCGGGGCCAGTGCGCTAGTAAAAGGCAGCCAGTATCCAATCGACGTACCGCAGTACGTAAAAAAACAAAACGAAGGTAGGTTGTGTCCGTACGACTGCCGAGTTCTTCCCGCCGGTGCACCGCACTCCCTTTCTCCACTCCCAGAGTCCATAACCCTTTATATATACAGCCCAGGGCCTTCCCGCCCTTTACTCTGGGATTGCCCTGTTTTAAAAATGAACAGAAAAGAGTAAAAACTAAAACAAACAAACAAACGTAATCTGTGGTACCAGGGAGCGAATATCCTGGTACTGGCAGTGCATACCACATTGCAGCCAGTACAAAGTCGGTCCGTAGACACCTCCTACTCCCCAGAATTGCTATACAATAGGTAGGCAAAAGCAAATGGATGGGAAAATAAAGACCGAGGGAAAAATAAAGATGTATATTATGATATGAAATAATATTTATATAAGTGTTGCATCTTGTACATGTAACTATGTAACTTGTGCGCAAAAAAAAAAAAAAAAAAAAGGAATAACACTTCCGCAGCGAAGTGGGGTGCACGTATTGTCGATCCCGCGCTCAGAGGTGACACCAGACTCATTTAAGAGAAGCCGCCCCCCAGCCCCGCGTTATCGATGCAACATGCACTGGTATTCCCTCCTCCACTTACGGAGTGAGATTCATGTATAAACCGGAGCTATACCGTGGTGCAATGGTATACCATCTGTACTTGGCGATATGGGTCTCTAATCAGCCTCTGTGCGAACCCTTATCTATCCTAGCCAGATCCTCACAGTTTAGGTTGAGAGAGCGGTTAAAACCACTAACTCGGAGTGTTAAAGATACAATACATAATGGCAGGTGGTACAGCATAATAGAGCGAGCTAAGTATGTAACTGAAGAAAAATGAATGATGATGACCTAATACCTTAAGTGAAATGGTAAAAAATGGCCCTGGGCATCTGCTTATACAAAATAATCGTATCACGCACGACTAAAGCAGAGAACTGTTAATGTGAAAAACCTAACATGAAAGAGAAGGATTGGCCTGCAAAGATTGCCCTCTTCTACATTCATACATCTGTATCTCTGTATCCTATATAACCTTAGATGCGCGACATGTATTCTGTGTCCTTAATGTACTGAAAAACGGCACCTCTGATAATTTCTGAGTGAGCATGACTGGGATTAAGAAGTGTTTTAACTGTTATCTCCCCTATATCTGAAATGTTATCCTTAATACTGTTGAACATGACTATCCTATGGTCTATGTGCATGTGACATCTAAGGAAATAGTGGTCTGTATCCTCTATTTCATCACAGTGTGGGCACATAGGGTCCATTTCGCTATATGTCTGGTTATTAAATCTTAAGCCATTACGCCCTAATCTGAGTCTAGTGTATACCCTGTCTAATTGCCTTTCATCACTATATTGGATTAATTTCGTAGGTAAATTATTGTCTAAATCCCATCTGAACCCATGCTTATGCTCCCTCCATTTCTTTGCCCATTGATCCTTAATAACCCTCTTAATACGACTATATGCCTCAGTTTTGCTCATTTTAATGTTGAGTTCCCTCCCATGTGTTGACCCAGTTTTCGCTGCTTCATCGGCTAGGTCATTCCCTACTATGTTACAGTGAGATGGACACCAGTCCATATTTAAGATTACATTTTCCCTAACTATTGCATCGACAAGTGTGTTGACCTGAAGAATTAGGTCAGGCCTAGACTTGCTGTTCCCCAATTTTAATGCCCTAATCGAACTGAGAGAATCTGTCAGAATTACAACCTTATCTGGTTTGTTTTCCTTAACCCATTTTAAAGCTTCAATGATAGCTACGAGTTCTGCCGAAAAGATGGAGAGGTCCCCCCTAACTTAAAGCTCCTGGTAATCTTAAGTTCTGGAATTACAAATGCGCATCCTACTATTCTCTTATCAGTGTCTTTACTGCCGTCTGTGAATATGTGAAGATGGTCATGATAACTGCTACTAATGAGATTGGTTACCTTGCCTTCTATAGCTGCGATAGTATCAGATTTTTTGTTTATAGTTGATTTGAGAGTTTCTCTAGGGTCAATACCCTCCAGAGCAAAGGTTTGTGCGTACACTGGTTCTTGTACCTCAATGTCTTCTAGATGATACTTAGTTTTAAGATCCTGTACCTGCATTACAAATGGTATTTTGCCCCCCAACTTATGCCTTGCTGTCTCGTATATTGAATGCCCGTATAGGTCGTTCAACGGTAGGTTTGGACCGTTGGCTGATGACCTAGCCCAGTATTTGAGAATGAGTTCCTCTCTCCTTAATTCAAGAGGAGGGACGCAACATTCTACTTGTAGGTCGGTAATGGAAGTTGACCTGTATGCCCCTGTGACTATCCTAAGTGCTGCTGACTGAATACGATCTAATCGTGCTAATTGGGATTTGGATGCTGACGCATACGCCTGACACCCATAGTCTAACTTACTCCTAATAAGTGTTTTGTAGATCGTCATAAGAGTTAACTTATCTGCCCCAAACTTAGTTCCTGATAAATACCTCATGAGATTGAGATCTTTCTTACATCGGAGGACTAACTGGTCAATGTGTTTGACCCAATGAAGCCTGTTATCAAATGTGAGAACTAGGAAATTGCCCTGGGTCTTGTACTCTAGTTCCTGGTTCCCTATCTTAAGTTTGGGTATGTTATCCCTTAGACTGCTGTTGTAAAGTACCACCTCTGTTTTACCCGCTGATATCTTGATGCCTAGTGCTTCTGCCCATTCGTTAATAATGTTTAAAATTCTTTGCAGAAGTTGGACCAGTCGCTTCACACTCTTGGCCGTTTTCCAGACCGCTGAGTCATCGGCGTACTGGGACAGCTCTGCAAAGAGTTCCTTAAGTACCTCATATTGCGTACTGGCATGTATGTTAAAAAGTATTGGGCTCAATACGCTGCCCTGTGGTGAACCGTTATCTAAGAGTCTAACATCTGACAAGTCACTTCCTACCCTTACTTGAATTTTCCTGTCTTTTAGAAAATCTTGCACCCAGCCTAAAATTCTACCCTTGATGTTAAACTTTACTAGCTGTGCTAGTACCCCCTTAGTCCACATGAGATCAAAAGCTTTTTCAAGATCAAGAAATATACATAGAAGTTCCCTATTTTCCATCTTAGCCTTAAGTATGGCTGATTGTAACCGAATGATCTGATCAAGGGTAGATCTGTTTTTCCTAAAGCCTGATTGAGTGGGTGCAAGAAGGTTATTATTTTCTATGTGACTTGTCAGTCTGTTAGCTATCATGGTTTCCATTATTTTACAAACAGCTGATGTCAGTGATATTGGTCTGTAAGATCCTGGCTCATGTACTGGTTTGTTTGGTTTGAGTAGTGGTATGATTGTGCCTAGTTTCCATTGGTCTGGTAGTTTACCTTCTGTCCATGATTTGTTAATTAGTGTTAGAAGTTGTGATTTGCCTGTGTCAGTTAGGTTTTTTAACATGTCATAGTGTATTGTGTCTGCGCCTGGTGCTGTGCTCTTTTTCTTATTAAGTGCTGTGTTGAGTTCGTTTATTGTGAAGAATGCATTATATGGTTCGTCATTGCCTGTGGATATGCTCTCGTTTACTGTTTCATCTATGGCAGGTTCTACTTCCCTTTTCTTTTCCTTAAATTCAGGTTGGAGGAGGTCATTGCTACTGGTCTTCTGATAGTGGTTTGCCAAAACATTTGCCTTATCCTTATTTTCATGGTACCTTACATTATCTTGCTGAATGACCTCTACTGGTTTAAAAGGTTTGCCATTAAATTTGGATATGATCTGCCAAACTTCCTTATCGTATACTGTTGGTGTTATGGGTGAGTTTAGAGATGAGTTCTCTAAACTTGGTCTTCTTTGCATTATCTAAAACAACCTTACTATTTGCCCTTGCTGTCTTATAAAGTTCCTTATAGTGATCTGTTTTGTGTCTGGTCCAGAGCTTGTATGCACGTCGCTTTGCTTTAACGGCCTCCATACAAGCGCTGTGTCACCAAGGTAAATGTCTGCTCTTATTGTTAATGGGTTTGGTTTTGGGAATTGACTTATTGCATGCATTGACAATTTCTTCGACGAACTGCGCATCGCATTCATCGATGCTACAGCCGTCGAAGTCAATGTCAATTTTATTAGTTAAGCTGCCAAAAAGGATCCAGTTAGCCTTACTTATCTTCCATTTAGGTATGGTGTTCTGAAGTACAGTTTTAAAGAAACAGTTATATTTAGATACAATAGGGAAGTGATCACTGCCAAGACAGTTTTGATGAACATACCAGTGTGTGTTTCTGCTTAGGTTGCGTGAGGTGAGAGTGAGATCTATTGCTGTGGTGTTGCCTGTTTCTATGTTGTAGCGAGTGCCATTACCGTTATTTAGTACTACTAGATTGCGATGTTCTATGAAAGAATTAAGTTCTCGTGCGTCTGGTGTTTCATTGCCTGTAAACTGATCGTCCCAGAGGTTGTCCCTAACATTGAAATCCCCAACAATTATATGATGATTGCCCACATGAGAAAAAATGTGATCATAGTCATTTTCAGTAATTAAGTTTGCTCCATTGGTGTATAAATTGACTATGTCGATGTTTTTAGATTCCCCAAAGATTCGAACTATGGAAACCTCTAGATTCGGATTGTTTTGCCTATACTTAATTTCTTCCGAATCTAGCCCCATTTTAATAAAGGTTGCTACCCCACCACCCTTAGTGTCGTCATTTCTCCTGTATGAAACTGGTTCCTTATACCCCATTAATCTAATGGGTTGGTATGACTTTTTGTTCCATGTTTCCTGAATACATACAACCTCCGGGAGTTCCTTAAATGTCTTTAAATAATAAAACAATTCAGCCTTCTTGTGTTGCATGTCATGCCCGCAGAGGCTGCGAGCATTCCATTGCACCACAATGAATTCTGAATTAGTGCTATCTGGACCCATTAATGCAGCTCAGTGTATGCTTGTGTGCTTAGTAATTTTTAATGATTGCGTCCACCCTGGGGTTCTTGGCTCGGATTTCCCGCGTCATCTTTGGTGGGTCTGGGCCGCGGAGTGGCTTACCTGGCGATGACTTTAAGGCGGTGAACGTCACTCTTCTGGACTTACTTCGAGTCATGTCGTTTGACCGAGGTGACTTGTTTGCCCGGGGTGATTTAGTGCCAGCGTTAGTTTTGTTTTGGTGTGTAGGTGCTGAATTGCTTTGAGCTAATTTATTCATTCCAGTGAGTGCGATGTTTGTGTCAAGTGCGGGTGACTGTACGGAGGTTTGCTGAGTGGTGGTGGTGCCTGGTTCGTCGTCAATGGTGATAACCTGGTCCTCCTCTTTCCGGTTTTTGAGCACGAACTCATCGGGGCTGTATACTACAGCGTCGATGATGTCCTCTCTCTGTGACTCCGTCATGGTTTGCAGTTGTGCGAGTGTGTCTGGTGTGAGGAGGCACTTAAGGATGGTTGCTAAGTTTTGCTTGGTTACAAGTTGCCTGCCTTGGTTTTTATCTGCTGTTGATAGAATGAGTGGTGTTTTTTGTGGCTCTGCAGGTGCTTGATTGGGCTTTTTATTTGATTCTGCTATTTGTGCGTAAGATGCTTGCATAGGCTTGGGTGGGGGAGCTGGTGTATTGGTAGATGTATGGTTTGCAGCCTTTTTTCGGGCCTCCCAATCGGACAAGATTTGCTGGTTAATGGACTCTATTTTTGCCTTGTATTCACGGAGTGCTGGGCAAAACTGGTTTCCCGCGGCGTGGCCTTGGAAGTTGCAGTTCGGACATACTAGGTTGAGTTCCATGCAAATCCCGCTTGCGTGGTCCAGGCTACAGAACATACACCTTGTGTATGTGTTTCTGCATCGTGCATGTGTGTGTCCAAAGTGCTGGCATTTGTAGCATCTGTGGATGGCTAATAGTAGTAGTAATGGGTTGGTATGACTTTTTGTTCCATGTTTCCTGAATACATACAACCTCCGGGAGTTCCTTAAATGTCTTTAAATAATAAAAAAAATCAGCCTTCTTGTGTTGCATGTCATGCCCGCAGAGGCTGCGAGCATTCCATTGCACCACAATGAATTCTGAATTAGTGCTATCTGGACCCATTAATGCAGCTCAGTGTATGCTTGTGTGCTTAGTAATTTTTAATGATTGCGTCCACCCTGGGGTTCTTGGCTCGGATTTCCCGCGTCATCTTTGGTGGGTCTGGGCCGCGGAGTGGCTTTCCGGTTTTTGAACACGAACTCATCGGGGCTGTATACTACAGCGTCGATGATGTCCTCTCTCTGTGACTCCGTCATGGTTTGCAGTTGTGCGAGTGTGTCTGGTGTGAGGAGGCACTTAAGGATGGTTGCTAAGTTTTGCTTGGTTACAAGTTGCCTGCCTTGGTTTTTATCTGCTGTTGATAGAATGAGTGGTGTTTTTTGTGGCTCTGCAGGTGCTTGATTGGGCTTTTTATTTGATTCTGCTATTTGTGCGTAAGATGCTTGCATAGGCTTGGGTGGGGGAGCTGGTGTATTGGTAGATGTATGGTTTGCAGCCTTTTTTCGGGCCTCCCAATCGGACAAGATTTGCTGGTTAATGGACTCTATTTTTGCCTTGTATTCACGGTGAGCTGGGCAAAACTGGTTTCCCGCGGCGTGGCCTTGGAAGTTGCAGTTCGGACATACTAGGTTGCGTTCCATGCAAATCCCGCTTGCGTGGTCCAGGCTACAGAACATACACCTTGTGTATGTGTTTCTGCATCGTGCATGTGTGTGTCCAAAGTGCTGGCATTTGTAGCATCTGTGGATGGCTAATAGTAGTGGTGCGACCTCAGTTTTTGTGGTGTCTGATGTGACATGTAGTGGTGCTTTGCTGGTGCTGAAAGTAAGGATGGCTTGTTTAGTGCCTGATTTGCTGTTGATTGGTTTAAAGGCAATTATGTTATTTTTGTTCATGTTAAATTTCTTGGCGAATTCGGCTTTTGAAAGGTGCGTGTCTATGATGCCTTTGCTTGTATGCTGTGTCGTGTTGTGTGTATTGCGTGATTTGCGTGCTTGTTGTTGGTTGGTTGTAGTGTACCGGAGGTCAGGGAGACCAAGACTCTGGTTAATGAAGTGGCTTGCCTTAGAGAGCAAGGCATTTCTGATGGTGAATGATACGGACTGGCGCCCAATCATCGGTGCTGAATGGACCCCATTACTACCCATGTAGTTTCTAAATGCCTTGGTAACCCTTTCCCCCACTTGCTGTGTCATTAATCCATTGATTAGGGTGAATGTTACTGATACAAGGGTGTCTGCTATAGATGTAGATGATGGAGGGGCTGGAGTAGCCTCCATGGGTTCCTCAAAGGCTGGGATGGGCGCTTGACCTGGAGCGACCTGGTCAAAAAGTCTGTGCTTAGCTGTGGTCTTCTTGACCGAGCTTTTACGGCACACCTTCTTGGATGGGGTGTCCCCGACCTGGCCAAAGAGGTCTGGTGATGTGTCTGGAGAGGCTGGACGTTTCTTTCCACTCCTTGAAGGGGTGGTAAAGAGTATCCTGCGGGTGGTCACCACTGGAGAGGAGTGAGCCTGTGGTGTCCCTGGTGTGAGGTGTAGGGTAGCTTCTCCCTTACTTGGCGTGAGAAATGTGGACTGGGTCTTGCCGGGATTTGATCCGGTACCAGACTTATCGATGGGGCCGGGGGTAGTACCGGAGGTGGCGGAGGCATGACCCGTTCTACTATCAGCGGTACCGGTTTTTAGGCCGGTGTCAGGGGTGGTACCGGGGTCAGAGGTACCGGCTTTTAGACCGGTGCCGGTGATTGGGACGGGACCGGACTCACCGGAGGCGGTCTCGGAGATACTGGTGGTCTGGTCCGAGGTACCGGCTTTTACACCGGTACCGGGATTAGGAACGGGACCGAGGCGGTCCCGGAAGTGGTACCGGGTTTTGTGCCGGTACCGGGTTCTGGGGCTGGACCGAGTGTGGTCCCGGAAGTGCTGGATGTATAGCTAGGGGTACTGCGGGTATCGGGACCCGGTGAATTGAAATCCGATAAATTGAAATCGGAAGTGCTAGGTGGGGAACCAGGGGTACTGAGACCATCTGGGCTGTCAGGGAGGGGTATGTCCCTGGCATACTCCTGGTCAAGGGTGGTGTCTATGTGCACCTCAGGGGGCATAACTGCTGGTGGGACTACTGGTGGGGCTGCCCCGTCCGAACAGCCCTTAGGGGGCTGCATTGACTGAGCAGGGTCAATTTGTGTAACTATTCCAGGTGTAGACATGGTGACTATAATGTATGATTTTCCTTCACTTACACACAAACACAAATTATTAATACAAAATACAGATACAAGATAACAATAGATGATTTATTTAATTAGATAGGATCAACAACAAAGTGATTAATTGACTTTAATGGGATTTAATGACTGAGCTTATGTTCACTTTGATCTTTAATTGGGTAATGATCAAAGGCGGTGTGATGGATAATTACTGATCAAAGGAAATTAATTGACAATAGACAGATGGCGGTCCCCATGCTGTCTCCGAAAAATTTGAAGAGCGTATGTGATTAAGAAAAATAAAATTATAAATTACTAAATTACTAAAATGAAATTACTAAATTACTAAAAACCAAAATCTAAATAAAAAGTCTATAATATTTTTACTGGTGAAAAGAGTTTAAGAACAATGGAACTGTTTAGAGCCTACCTCCGTCTGATGCTTTAGCTTTAAAAGTGGCCTTCGTGACACAAGTCAGAAAGCCAAAAAAGTCTTTAAAACACAAACTACACAAATAAACACTTATCACTTAAAACATTTAAAACACTAAATTAAATCCAAATGATGACACTAAATAAGCCTTAGATAACACTAGAAAATAATATGAGATGCAGAGATACACGGTAAACACAGACACACAATTTAAATCCTCACGAAAAACACACATTAAATCCACGATAACTTAAGTATAACTTAAGAAACCTTAATTAATCCTAGTGCAAAAACTGATTATATTTCCCAAAAGGTAAAAAATAATCAAAAGAGCCGAAAGAAAAACACGTCTTATCGGTCCGGGTGCAACCTGGATGTCGGTTTTTTCCATCTATTTCCAAATGGTATATATTATACTGACCAAGACGTGAACATAAACATGAGCCGCGTCATTAGAAAACCAACAATGTGGTTTCCGAACAGGTCTGATACAAACCTAGCTGTACATCCACAGATGATGGCTAGAAGCTGGGAGCTTTGAATTTAGAAATCGTACTATCCCCGTAGCGAAAACAAAGGCGCAGTTCAAAAAGCTAACGATTCAGTGGGGCCGGCACTTTACGGGACAGATTTCTGTCTGTCGTTCGAACAATACCAATTGCAATACTGTTGAATTAAAACGTTGTACATATGTATCTATCTGTACAATACGGACATTTCAAGATGTGGACTGCTCCATGTATATTATGGTTGTTACGTTGGATATGAAAGCAAAATGCACAATATCGTAAGTATTATAGTTCTTTCTTTCTTTCTTTCTTTCTTCATCTAACTATCAAGGGAAGTTACACTTCCCCGATCTATCTATCTATCTATCTATCTATCTATCTATCTATCTATCTATCTATCTATCTATCTATCTATCTATCTATCTATCTATCTATCTATCTATCTATCTACATGTATCTTTCTTTCTTTCTTTCTTTCTTTCTTTCTTTCTTTCTTTCTTTCTTTCTTTCTTTCTTTCTTTCTCTCTTTCATGGCAAAAGCGATATAAGTGGGGGTCTTTGTCGGTGTATTGTCGCGCAAACGTATTGTGAAAGTGACTAAAATTTTTTAAACGTACATATATGCATACAAAATTCGCGCAAAGCTTTGTGCAAACGTTTCGGTCGCTAAAACGTGCTGTGCCCATTTAAATGAAAACACGATAAACATTGAAAACATTATTTGAAAATATTTTGAATTTGTTTTTCTAAACATATTTCTCGTGGGTACACATGAGAGCCGAATCATTGAGGCAAGTCTAAAGATTTTACTTATATTTTAGTGCAGAAAAACATGCATATCTCTGACACCCAGTTTTACTATGTACAAGCTCGAAGGAAGATCATATTGCATCAGCCTTATTGGCTTAGTTGGGTGGTTATTTATGAATCGCATTTTGTGTTATGCTGATGCAAGTTCGGGCATTGAAAATAACTTAAACACAGCATTTGCTTAATTTGCATAAAATACACCGCAAAAAAAAAAACGGATTAATAATTAAATACAGATACCTGACGAAATCTGTCTCATCTGTGCCTAAATCATATTTTCTCTCGAGGCGACAATTGACTATAGTAACTTTCTGCTCGATTAATGATCGAATAATCGAGTTATATCGACACGGGACAATAATCGAATACAACCACCTAATAATTTGAAAGGAGAAAGGCTACGAAAAAGATGTGACAAACTCGGACATGAAACTTATCTAGAATGACGTATTTAACCACGAAATCACAATTTCAAGCTTCCAGCCATCTTCTGTAGCTGCACAGGCAGGTTTGTGTCGGACGTCGGAAATTCCAAAGACCGGTTTTCTCGCGTCGAGGTTCAATAGCAAGCAGTATAGTATTTAAGTATTTAAATATGAAACATTGCCCTCTCTAAAATAAAGATTTTGTGCAACTGATTTGAGTCGATGTTTTATTTTCTCATGTCGTGGCTAAATTTGAGTGTAATTGACCATATCTACATTAATTACTGGTTTCCAGCTTACAAATAATCAATATTGGAAAACCAGGTAACCAGTAAAACCACCCCAGTTAGTCATTGGTCAAGATTTGAAGGTGTGTCCAATATTGACCAATGACTAACTGGGGTGGTTTTACTGGTTACCTGGATTTCCAATATTGATTATTTGAAAACTGGGAACCAGTAAATTAATGTGGATTTGGTGAATAGATGCCGCCCCTTATATTTTACATAATTTAAAGTGAGTAGGCGTGGCTTGTGACATTTTTAACCAATGGATAAGTCGCAAGTAAACAAAACGGCATTTAGGAGGAGCTAGTACGCCCGCTCGGTGAGACGGTTCTAACGTGTTTTGAGCAAACCAAATCAGAAATATTAAAAGATTTGAATGAAATTTTAAATTTTTACAGCAGAAAAAAGTATCTGTATATAGCATGGGCATGTTTTCGTAATGCCACGGACGTCGGAACAAACGTATGTTAAGGCATTTGTGTGGTGTTCATGTATGTAGCTTTTTGGTTTGCAACCGCTTTCAAAAATGAGCTTTTCCAACCATATTAAAATTCGTGCATTATAAGTGAAAAATTGTCCTCTCTCTCTATCTCTCTCTCTCTCTCTCTCTCTCTCTCTCTCTCTCTCTCTCAATTTAGGAAACTACCATCAGAATTACATGTCAATGAAAAGTCTACTCCGTCATACCCCACTTTTATAAAGTAAAACTGTGATGTTAAGGGGTATGCAAATTTTCTTATTTATGATCCAAAGCAAAGATTTTCGTTACTCGTTATAACCACCTTACGCGCTAGGCCCACAATAAACTATAAAAACGATAAATGAAATTTTCAGTTTTTAAAGCAGAAAAACGTATCTGTGTATATCTGTATATAGCATGGGCATGCTTTCGTATAGCCACAGACGTCGGGACAAACAATGTTCAATCGCATTTGCGGGTATATTTATATTCTAGGTTTCCAACCGCTTTCAAAAAATGAAGAAGCTTTAAAAGAAGCTTTCCTACCCGATTAAATTCATGTATTATAGTGAAAGTAGTATCTCTCTCTCTCTCTCTCTCTCTCTCTCTCTCTCTCTCTCATTTCATCATACTGTCTTTATACTTTCTGAAGGTTTTAATGCACATATTCATCACATACTGTGCCTTGAATGCCGTCTGTCTAATGAAATGACTGAGAAAGATGCAGACTGGAGATGAGGGCTTGGCTTGTCTATACAGTCTTGTGAACGGCCTCGGTAGCTCAGTAGGTAGAGTGTCCGCTCCGAGATCGCGAGGTACCGGATTCGATCCCGGGCCGCGTTCTTAAAAGCGGTCCGGCGAAAAGAAGATCGAGTGCCGAAGGCACGAGAGGGGGAGAGCACGAGAGCCCCCCCCCCCCTCCCTCATTTCTGTAGATACGTTTGCTGAATGCTCGAATCCTTCTTCGTCGTTCGTCAATGTCAAAGTTTCGGGGAAAATGAATTCGAAAAGACTTTTGCAACATGGTGCTAACGCACATAGGTTAAATCGTTTGGAAAGCAACGTACGCCGAGGGATTCACTCAATTGTAAAATATGTTCATATATCAATTGAGTGCCGAGATATAAAGCAAAATCACTGAATTGTAAAATTAGGTCACAATGACATAGGACTACATTAGGTTCAAAGGTTTATCATACAAGCAAACATAGTGTGAAAGAAGTGTGTTCATAAACCACCCAATCTTACCGTCATAACACAAGTCAGTGTCACAAAGTTGAATGATGAATTACCAACCATCTTCCTGCGATGTTTCTCTTCAGCAAGTTCCACATTTTGATCTCTAGTCCCATCCCCTGACTCCGATGCCATGGAACTTAAAAGTGTGTGAAGTATGAATGCCTTATGATCAGTTGACAAGATATAGACTCTTTGTAACAATTACACAACAGTACATACATTTTACTGAGTTCTTGCTTTTAACCTATAGCCCCGACCCCAGGGATACGATGCCATGAAATGAAATTCAACCCTACAGCGTACCTATGGTCCGCGTATGAAAGCCCTCTGATAAAAGGTTTTCAAGACATAGACTTCTATAATACTATATCACAAAACGCCATTATCAATTTTGTTCTGGCATGGCTCCAGGGATCCGAAAGCCAACGCTAAGGGGTATTAATGGCCCACGCGCACGGGAACGTAGACGACCGCTCTATGCACTTCATGCAGTCGAGGTAAAAAGTGAGTGGGAAAACATAAATTACAATAAGGTATTTACACTAAGAAAACATATCGAAAGTCGAGTGAGCAGTATTTTTCCCAATAGAAACATCTTAATGAGCCAGTCCTAAAATGGAAAGACAAATTATTTCGATTAGAAATGAGTAAAACCGGCAAGTGTCTTAAATGGCTAAATGCAACATTCAACATTTTCTGCAACGAGACACAATCTATCTCATAATAATACGATACAGTTTCAGTAGAATCACTTCATGAACGATGTCCATGCCATGTAAATCTAGAATGACAATCTATCCAACTGGTACCGTTGTAACCGGCGTTGTTTTTTTCTTTTTGCCATAAAATTATTCCTGTGCATTGTTTGGAGAAAAAAATACAAGAGCGATAAAAACGCCCCACAATCTTGCCTATAAGTCATTGCAAAATGCTCGTTTGCTTATATCTTGTGTGTATTTATAGAAAATACGAACCGTTTCTGTAGAAAACGGCCGAATAGGCTTTGGCCGAACATTGTTTACCAACTTCGGACTGAATGTTTGGAGAAATTATAAAATGTCAACTTTTCATTCAAGCAGAAATGATAAGTCAAGTTAATTCTCCATTAGATGCGCTTTTCACTATATCGCAAACTTTAATATAACAGCGAAGAAATAAAGAAATTCTTACCGAGTGTGTTCGCATCCATCGAAATTTTGTAGCGAAAGCACCGTACACCGGTGTTAGGGTAACAATTTACCGATGTTGGGACCGTTTCACCGTTGTCAACGTTGGAAAGGGTGCGATTTCATATGTGCTTATAAATTGCTTTTGTATTTGTGACGCATTATTTTAAAAAGAATATATAACAAGCATGAAAAGTGGGAATACAATCTCGGGGTCAGTGCATTCAAACAGTTTATCGTTACGTTTCACTTCACTTTCTAAAATTGACATCTTAGGGGATTATTCCCAAAACTTGAAAATAGAATGAAAATTCTTGTTTGCTAGTGATATGGATTTTCTATCTCTAAAACTGGCATACATTGAGTATTATTCTCCAGGTTTTGATGACAGAACAGAAATATAATGCTTTCAGATAGCCATATACCTTTGCAGAGAAAATTTTAGGTATGAAAACAGTTTATCAAATTGAAATATTTATATGCTGCATTTGACATAAAATGAGTCCTTTTGAATATAAAAGTGCATACAATTAATACCACTTGCATGGACAGTCTAGTCACATTCCTTTTATACTGACATACCCAATTCACATATTGCAAATGGGAAAAATAAATGAACTGAACATAAGTGATGATTGTGACTTATAAACCAGTAGTGATGGGAACAGTGGCTGAACCAGAAAGCCTCTGTGATAATGAGAAAATATTTTGACAATATCTTTTCTATTGAGGTTTATGAGCTCAAATCTGAGCTCTGAAAATGACCTAGTCTATAGACTGTTTAAGTAATGTGCAGTTTTCATTTCTTAAAGTTACAGCCACTGGGAATTGTTCCCCAACACGAATGTTAAAAGGAAAGGTACTATAATTTTGATGTTATGTTGAGCTGTCCGTTGTGGTTTTATACATTTCTAAAATTGACAGTGATTGGGGATTGATCCCCAGTAGAAAGTAGAAAAATAAGGATATCGAACTTCATCTTCAAAGGTCATAATGAGATCCTGGTTTTTATTCACAGCGAATTGGGATTATTCCGCAGTTTCTGTCCTGTTCTTGTGGGTCTGTTCTCTAAAACTAACAACAAGTGGGGATTAATCCCCAGTTGATAGTTGAAAAAGGGATACCAAAATGTGTCTGTTCAGGTTATAAAAAGATCTGCGTTTTAATCGAAAACCAGCGGGGATTGTTCCCCAATTTATGTTCGGCTGTGGACTTGATTTCTAAAAATGGCAATCAGTGGGGATTAATCCCCAATCATGAATTGATAAATATGGGTGCTAAAGTTCATCTTCAAGTTTTAATAAGATATTGTTTCTAACTTACCACCAGTGGGGATTGTTCCCCACTCGAGATATAAACTAAAATAGCATATTGCAAGGTTATCGTGAGATCTTGTTTGAAAGTTGTGCGGGGTTTTGCTGACATTGACGACCACTGGGGATTATTCCCCAGTAAACATATGGGTATACTATATCACTTTACCAGCTTATGATGAATTTTTGTTTTCGGAAAATGAGAGTTGTGAGTGGGGAATGTTCCCCACAAGAAAGCAAAAGAAATCAAAATATGGGTTCCATATTGCATCTTCCTTAGTTATTCTGTGTTCCTAATAAGCTGGTGTTAAGTTACATTCCTAACTTTTAACAAACAGTGGGGATTATTCCCCAATAGGTATCGCACATCGTCTTCTCAACTGATAATGAAATCAGCACCTCGTTTAAGATCTCTGTTTTCCTGAAAGGAAAATTGACACTCAGTGAGGATTGTTCCCCGCAACGAGATAAAATAGCGCTTCCATATTTCATATTCTCAGGTAATTTTGTGCTCGTATATGTTATTCCAAAAAATGATTGTCGGCGGGGATTATTCCCCAAAAGAAAGTTAAAAAATGGTACCGTTGATACGCTCATGGTCGGAGGTTATGTGGAGGTTTTATCTTGAAAACGGCAACCAGTGGGGATTAATCGTCACAACATTTTTGTTGTGTTCTTGTTCAGCTGACATAATGTTTTATTAAAAAATGACAGTTAGTAGAAACATATTGATACAAGGTGGGGATTGTTCCCCAGAAGAAAGTTAAATCCAGGGGTATCTCATCTTATATATTCAGTGTAAATTTTTTCATGATTGGACCTCATATGGGGATTAATCCCCACAAGCAAGTCGAAAATAGGGGTACTCTAGTTCACGTTTTGTGAAAAGTTAAACGGTAACCCCCCTAAAATGTAAGAATTAAACCCCCCTAAAAGCCCACTTTTATGCGGGAAAAGAGGATTTTAATGTCAAATCCTCTTTTATTTTGTCATTCGTTATATATAATTTTTTTTTGCTTTGCTGTTGGTATGGGTAACCTTAAGTGTTGTAATAAAAATAATAATAATAATAAATAAATAAATAAATAAATAAATTTTATATTTTAGGAGGACAACAAATTTAGCACAATTGACAATCTCCCATATGGTCCTCCAGTGAATACAGACAGTGATCAGTATCAGACCTTTTTTATTTATTTTTTTTCAGCCATTTTCGTATATTTTCGAGATGTAAGTAATGCTATATTTTGAAAGAAGAGAATCCAGTGCTTGCCTTATAATGCTGAGCGCCAAGCAAAGTAGCCACTGATACCATTTAAACGGTCTTAAACTTCGAAAAACCTTTTCTAAATTTTATCGTAGACACTATGAATTGATTTCCAAATATAATGTTGGGTTAAAGACACTTTTAAGTGAGGGCCTTTCGGAACCTGAATTTTATGGTGACTTGGTTTACAAATTAAAGAAACTTAAAGGAATAAATGATTTTTCTCTTCAGTTCGGAAAAATCATAACACGTTACAGACGTATAGGTTATAACTTGAATGTTATGCGACAGTCTGCATGCTTAGTTTTTTACCCAATCATGGTTGATAACTATGCTGCCTTCTTTAATTGCACGCCGGTGGGTCGGGCGTCAGACTCTATGATGGCCCCGACTTAAAGCTATTCATTTTAGTTGGTTGGGGCCGGAGCTTCTTGTCTGTTGCTTGGCCCACCGGGGTCCAACTGGTGTTTTTCTTTTGCTCCGGAGTTAGTAGGTTATTCGGCGCCCAGGGATCTCCATCGTCGGGCAGCTTACTCAATCTGTGAGTCCTGGTTTTTGATTCATCAGGATGTTTATCATGATTTATTTGTTTGTTCTTGATGATTCATTGACTAGTTAGAGATTCACCACGAGGACCGAAGAACTAACTAAATGTTGTGAACCACTGCAGAAGCTGAGGGTGAGGTTAGGTACCTGTAAAACCGGTTTAAGCCCGCCAGTAACTTTGTGTTACTGATCGTTCCAAGTCGATACTTCTGTAGTGGTTCTTTTTGTTTTATGTCTTGGTGTTTAAGATTTTTTGTGCTGTTGGCGCCTTATGTATGTTTTCATATTTTTAGTTAAGTTAAGGTAACTGAGTGGCCACCTATTGGGAAAATAGCTGCTCATTCGGCTTACGATATGTTTCATGGTATAAGTACCTGATTGTTGGTTTGGTTTTTTCCCACCTCGGTTTTTGGAGTGGGGGTCTTTTTCTGATTGCGCCTTTTCCTGATCTTTGCCTGCTTGTACCTTCTTATTTATGATGCGGCTCTGGATCTAACCTACGACACTCTAACCGATTACACAATGAGCAAGCACGATTTGGGAAAAATGTCCGTAGGCTGTCAGCAGTTAATTTGGTTGTTTGTATGGAGGCTAAACATTCCAGTCAACAATTTTTTAGTCATGTCGGGGCGGAGCCAACGCTTGTGGGGCTGTCAGCAGTTTAGCAGTGTAGCATTGAAGTGAAATCCCAAATCACGTACTTTGTAATATATATCAGCAGTAAGACGAATAGCAACTATTTAAGAAAAATCTGAAACTTAGACCACTGAATCATATTCTTGTTGTAGTGTCAGCGTTTTATGTCCTACTTACATCGCAAGTCATACTGAAACAGGGGCCCCTACCCATTGGGGCCCCAGAAGGAAATAGATGGGCTGATTATGCCTCCAGTGAAAGCCTGTACGATGCTGACTGGCTATCTGATTACTGGTTAACCGCTCGGGTCTGAGCCTGCCCAAGAAAAGAGGTTCCGAGTCTAACCATCCGCACATTATAATATGAGCCGCATCGTGAGAAAACCGGAATTTTGCATATGCGAAAAACAAAGGCGCAGATCAGATTCGCAGTAACTGCGAAGCTGATCAGCGCCTTTGGTTTCACCACTCGGATAGTAAAATTTCTCTTCTTCCTAAATCCGAAATTACAAGCTTTTGACCATTTTCTGAGACTGCACAGACCCGTTTGTGTCGGACCTGGTAGGAAACCGTGAAGACCGGTTTTCTCGCATCAAGGCTCATATATTATAACCCCTTTTGGCTTTGTCTGGTTATATTTGAAGCACATGTTGGATGTCAAAGACTCATGACATCTTCATTTTGGGCAAGAGTCCCATAAAATGGAGGCAATGTCCCAACATGACCTTAGCTGTTGACTGGGACGTCTTCATTTTGGGCAAGAGCCCCATAAAGTGGAGGCAACGTCCCGACATGACCTTAGCTGTTGACTGGGATGTAAAGCATCAATTCGAACGAATTCAAACTGAGACAGGGCATATTTGAAATTTCATCTGGAATGAATATGCCGGAGAAGCCCTAGAGCGATTTCCCAACCACTTATTACATAGCAGATAGCTTTACCACACCACGGATGTTCTAGTCTAAGACTTCAGTTGTATCCGAAGGATGCAACTAACATGGACTGACCTCCACCCTAGATCCCCACCCATTCGCACCCTTGTAACTATAAAAAAAAATGTGTTTAAACTGCACATACGCAACAAACGTGAACTGCATGAAAGGGACATTTGGCATACTGGACTTCAATAGACAAAAATGGAACACAATGCATTTTCATTTATTCAATAAATGAAAACTAATAGGGTGACAGGACTTTTGAGGAAGAGTATATTGCATCCCGTGTTCAGGACTTTCTCAAAACTGTTGTGTAATATTAAAACATGTACACAAGGAAAATTATATACTACATTTTCCGCGTACATTGCTCTACATGAACCATAACTAATTTTCTCAAAACAAATGTGTTTTTGGATAGTTAAATATCTTGTTTAATGCAGTCGGAACGTGATGTGCAGAAAAAATCTGCCATTCGCGTGCAAAAGGATTACCTAAGCTATTCATGGTGGTAAGTTTATCGAAAATGCTTGTTTTGGTCACTTTTCATATCCCTTGTAATGCCATACTGGTGCTTTGCATGATTAAAATTGTGATGTTTGGCAATAAAGAATAACTATTCATAATAGAGTCGGACAAACTTTTGGCAAAATACATTCTTGTTTTCTCTCCAATCAGATGGTCAAAACTGGCCGAACATGTTCGAAGCAGCCAAAATATGCCAGTGTTTAGAACAATGACCTTAAGTTATGCATTGTAACAAAATATTTTATTAATCAATATGAATGACTCAAACGCGTGAAACAGTACCAATCAGGAAAAGGCGCAATCAGAAAAAAATCCACTCCAAAAACGGACTTGGGAAAAACTGAAGGATCTCGTCAAAATCCGTATTCAGTTTGCCTAGATTTCGAAAGCCTGCATTGAGAAAAAAAGTACAAGTAGGCACAGATCAGGAAAAGGCGCAATCAGAAAAAAGATTCCCACTCCAAAAACCGAGATGGGAAAAAACTAAATTAACAATCAGGTACTAATACATGTACGATGAAAACATATCGTAAGCCGAATGGGCAGCTATTTTCCCAATAGGTGGCCACTCAGTTACCTAAATTAACTAAAAAAATGAAAACATACATACGGCGCCAACAGCACAAAAAATTATTCAAACACCAAGACATAAAACGAAAGAACCCCAACAGAAGTATCGCCTTTGAACGATCAGTAATATAAAATTACTGGCGGGCTTAAATCGATTTTGTAGGTACCTAACCTCACCCTCAGCTTCTGCAGTGGTTCATAACATTTAGTTAGTTCTTCGGTCCTCGTGGTGAATCTCTAACTAGTCAATGAATCATCAAGAGCAAACAGATAAATCATGATAAACATCCTGATGAATCACAAACGAGGACTCAACAGATTCAGTAAGCTGCCCGACGATGGAGGTCCCTGGGCGCAGAATAACTTACTAGCATGCATAAGTAATGCCTGTAATTGTGTGTTTCTGTGGAAGTCTGACATCCTATGCACACAACAAAACAAGTTTGATTTGAAAATTTTACATATAGTCGCCATAACATTAGTTTTTTGGGGGCAGGGGTAATTTTTTTGACCAAAAATTTTGATACCAAAAACCAAGATTTTCTCAAGTATTGATCGAAATACATGGTAAAATAATATTTGCAGCGTAAAACAATGCTGCAAACGGTCACATTTTGATTAAAACGAGTTAAAATATTTCAAAGTTTTTGTAAAATAATTATTTTATCTATAACTTTTGAACATTGCCTGTAATGCCTATATCCTACAGTGTCATCATTCAGTTGTATAACAAATACATACTGTCTACATGAAATTCAAGGTGAATACTCTACATGTCTGATAAATGTACCTTCTTATACATGCAAGCAACAAAAATTCGACTATTTGTGCTTTAAGGCTAGTAAATATTTGCCCACTTATTTTGAGCAACACAGTTTGTTTGACATAACATTGTCAGTAACCTGTTGACTATGTAGACCATGACGTGCCTTAAATATGCTAACACAAACTTACATGTTACTAAGCCAAGACAAAGGTATGGGACACCACTTAGACATAAACAAACACATTGGTACAGACACTCTAATTTCTAAAACCTAAGTAAGTAAGTAAGTAAGTAAGTAAGCAAGTAAGCAAGTAAGTAAGTAAGTAAGTAAGTAAGTAAGTAAGTTCTTTATTTAAAGAGGGTGACTGATGATCATCAAAGTTCACCAGAAGTGTTGAAGAGCAGAGGGCAGACTTTCACCTGGTGTGGCTACTTTTCAAACACGTTTGTTTTGGGTGCGTTGTATCCCCCGTTTAATGTTACTTTCTTTAGGAAAATACCCTCGAAATTCAGTTGGCAGACTTTGGGACAATTCTCTGTTTATCAATGACGATGGAGGTTCGTAAGTTGACTTTGAGCTAGATCGTATTGAGCCCACTGACCTCTGAATCACAGATTCTGCCTGGTTTGGCCCGTGGGAATGTTCGCTCACGCTAACGACGTCCCTTTGGTTATAAATACAATAAATACAATAAAAAATATATATATTCAGCAAAGCCGTACAAAACTCATAACGGTAAATGAGAGTTCGGCGGAAACTGCCGAATGGGAACGAGAAGTTTCTGTTATCACATGACCAAAGTACAGAACATGGCGTCTCAGAGACCTTTTGACCCTAGCTGAGAGTAAGAAAAACTTCGACAAAGTGTCGTATTCGACGATAATGCATTCGACGAAGTAACATTTCGACGAACTGGCGATTCGACAAAAACTTAAGACGAAGTGTCGTACTAGACAAAGTGTCGTTCGACGAAGTGTCGCGCTTCGGTAGAAGCAATCATCCATGCGACATTCATTCAAGTATTATGCAAACTGGATTAAGCATTCTAAATTGTAAATAGTGCATCCTTATCTAGAGAAAATGCTTGGTTTGTATAAAATAAATGAATGAATAATTAAATAAGCATTTTAATATTAATTCTTTATTTCTGTTTTAGCCCCAAAGTTAAACTATCAAATAATGACAATAGTCATCTTCTCTAGAACTCTGTATGTCACTGCTATTGATTTTAATTCCCCTTTCAGTGGCCCCCTACCTGTAAAGAAGCCCATGTCTTATCTGTGATTTCTCAGTATCAGTTGTCCGCTGAAGGTCATTAGAGTGTCATGCAATACAAAAATGTGTTTTTAACAGTAGGAGATCATGAGGGCCTGCGTAGACGTTTTTAAAAACAAAATTCACGTGCGTTTATTCTCGTGGACTACTTTAATTTTGAGGCTAGCAACCACGGCTGGCTTTTTCAGCAGCTCATTAAACGAAAATATGGGGATATTTGCCTCTAAAAAACCCAGAAATCGATTGTCCTTGGATGATTTCATTTGTCAATGCCAACGAAGACATTTGACGTCCTTCAGCCTTGCCACACGGACGACGTGAAAATGGCCGTTTTTTGACGACAACCACCACCCTCACGAAATCGCAAATTGAACTTATTTAACGTTTAACGCACAAATGCTCTTCCAAATCAGGACCTGCTTCGATAATTCTTCTTTTTATCGAGGTATCGCATGGAAAAAATGGTTCTGGAACATTTTTTTAACCCAAAATTAACGATCGACTTCCGTTTTCAAAAGTCGCCATTCACTGACAAAATGGTGGAATTTTTCACTGCATGACAACAGATCTAAACTTTGCAAAACAACACAAACAACAAAAGCGCTTACCCTATACACGAAGTTTAATCCGAGTCAGCGTGTAGACAAATCCTTGTCCTTCCTGCAATGCGATCTGCGCATATTATTGACAAGAAACTTGAAATATTTAACCAAAACATCCAAGAGTTCAGCACTTGAACACAAACGACATTTTGAAATGCTGGTGTAAACAATGAAACGCCCGTTGAAACGTCAGGTTACAATGACGTCATAGTCGAAATATTCCAATATGCGGATCTAGCAGTTCAATAAATGGGCTGTAGTTTATTGAAAAGATGCGTTTGAATCGAATAATTTGTGAAAGGAGACCAAAGAATTTGTCTAATTAACTTGAAAGATAACAGCACGTGAAAGAGTTCGAAATCTTAATTGTTGTGTGAGAGCACCTGTCATGTTTAATTGGTACAACATTGTCCTATCCCAAAACTCTTAGATCGCTGTGTACAGCCCAAATTGTTGGAGGAGCAAATCCTAAACTCTTGAACATGAAAGCATCCATCTACTTTATACCCACACAATTATCTACATTGAAAACAAAGAGATACCAAGCGGTGCCTATGAATAAGACGAGCCGCCCCTTAACCCCCCCCCCCCCCCCACCGTCTCTCTCTAGACCAAGACGGCCACTTTGAGGTCTCTCTCTCTCTCTCTCTCTCTCTCTCTCTCTCTCTCTCTATAAATTTATTTATCATTTATTTTTACTGGCTAGTTTCCAATTGTCATGATTGTTCAGGAAGCGTATTAAAAAGGTGATGGCAATTTTGGTATGGTTTAATGTACTCACATGTTTTCTCTGATCTCCTCAGCGACTATGATGCATCTTACTTTTGCTCCGAGCACATCCAAAACATATTTTTGATATCCTTTCAAGATTAATTCAGCCCATATGAGACCAGCCAATCTGTAGGTGGGGCGAAAACGGGAGAACCCCGAGAAAAACCACCTGACATACCTGCAAGCAGAACTTGGCTTGTCTCAAATGTGGCCAGAGCGGGGCTCGAACCCACACCAGACACAGCGATGAGATGATCGAATGGTTAAGTGCAGTAATGAAATATCACTCGGCCACGGGGGGCGCCGAAAACATAGAATATGCATACTCGTTAGATAGAACCGGCTCGGCGAGGCGGTTCTAGCGTATACCCACAATCTATGTTTTGAGAAAAAAAAAATAATATATATATACGATCTGTATTTGTTTCTCAAAGAAATTTTCAGCTTTTACACCTTCAAAAATCTCTGTATAATGCATGGGCAAGATTTCGTAATGGTTTGTAAATCCGTTTATACACCCGGTGACGCCGACAATGTAGGTTTTAGGGAGGGGGGGGGGCATGACACAGCAATAGATTTATATGGGACCCCCACCCACACCCATACACGTACGTCCGCCGTTGTTCGAATCTTCTTTTTTTGAAAAATTGACAATGCAACTTCAGTGCGATATTCTTGTGAGGTTTCTGGTGGAGTCTTTGGGATAATGAGCCAATGTAAAAGTAAGATGACAAACATGTCTCCATACACTCCACAGTCGCACAGGTACCTTGATACCAATCGGTGTACTCGAATCGTTGTTAAAGCCCCGTTCTCACTGTCCCGGTTCTACTCCGGTGATGAAAAGCCGGTATACCTTGATAAACTGGGGAACTGCCCGTACCAAAATTGATCATGTTCTCACAGTCGCTGTGTTACCCCTTGGTCAGTTCTATCACGGTGTCGCCACGGTGTAGGCCGGTATGTCCCGGTTTTACAACGGTTCACCCGGGCAGCGTCCTGATTCATCCCGGTGGCGTCACGGTTCACCCAGATCCCGCTTCGGTTATGCCCCGGTGTTTGCCGGTATTGAAAATGTTAGCAAACGGGGTGAATCGGGACGGTACCGGGATAAATTGGGACGCCACCGGGGTTAACCGTGACCACATTCTTAAAAGCCTGTTTGCCCCAATGGCGTCTTGATTCACCCCGGTCCCGCTACGGTTATGTCCCGGTCTTTGCAGGTATTGAAAATGTTAGCAACTGGGATGAAATTATAGTCGTATATTAAATCAGTATAGGGATCAAACATAATTTTCCATTCAGGAACATTCGCTTTGTCACGTGGGGAGTGTTGAAAACCTCTGGCTATGCCCTCGGTTTGACCTAGTGGATGTTTATGAATGACACAATCATTTTTGATCGCTATTATTGCATTAATTTTGCACAATCAAAAGAAATAATTACAATTACTTAAAATTTAATTGCACTACATGTATATACGCATAGAAGCTTTCATTCTTACGCGCTTTGCGGGCGGATTTCAGTTACTAATTAGCCTATAATCTCGTGCTTTGCGAGGCGCCCGGTAACAAGCATAAATAAATGCGATGTATTAACAGCATGTGCGCGCGTGAATCGCCTCATTAATACACGTTTTTTCTTCGTTAATATACGCCTGTTATTATCACGTGACACGGGTAATAACAATGATCATTACAACCACGCGATCTTGTTATTCGTCAACACACAGAAAGTCGCAACTGATACCCGTGTCGGGCAAGATGCCCATAGGCTTAGCGTTTTAAGTACAAAATATCCTGGTGGGCGTCTTGTCCCACTGTCACTGGTCGTCACGTCCATTCTGTGATGAGCCGCTACCTCAATTTATCGGCAATTAAATTTCGTAAACTTGGGAGAAACAGACACAGATCATGAGAAAAAAAGCGTATTGTCCCACCCAAAAGGACTTTTTCTAAGAGAGCGACACAGGCACTATAAAAAGAAGAAGTGAATCAAAACAGTCACCAACTTTCGTTTTTCAAAGCCAAGTACCTTAGGGTCGATGTCTTGCCCAAAGGCTTACTCTAATGTTATGAAAACTCAAGAAGATATGTATAATCTACGTTGACCCTAGCAAGTGTGGGACCCAACCGGAGCCAACACGGTAAAAGACTAGTGTAAATAACTGTTTTGCGACAGAGTATCCAAGCTGACCAATGCCGGTCTTCCGCGGATGGTCCTAATTCTCTAGATCGATCCAGTTAGGTAGGGGGCAACCCGCAAGTAGGGTCAGAGGGTTTGTAGGGATGTGCCGGTTGGGCGACCATACACAAGGAAAGTTACTGTAGCCGGAGTTGTCTGATTACACAATAAAGATCTGAAAAAATCGGGCTGCAATTTTTCCTACTGTTAACTTTCACTATACTTCTGCCTTTCCTATTTCCCCCTTTTTTAAGCCGCCACAAGAGACAGAAGTTGGCTTCTTGAAGAAGCCAAGTTTTGGGCTAGTCTGGCGTATGTCAAGTAAATGACACTACTTTTATGTTGAGGGAATTTGGCCTGAATTTTACATACAGCAAAATCTGTCAAAAATCTCCTAAAGAAATGGAAGTCTTCTGATTTGGAAACTCGCCATGAAAGCATTTGAGAATGAAACTCTAGAGAGTTTAAATTTGTAAGAATGATGATACTTAGAGGATCACATAGGTCCAACTGGGACAATTTACCTCAGTCAACTAAGGGACGTTACCAAGGCGTTACCTGGAAAATTACCTGTGCAGATCAAATTTCGATTGTTTCCCATAGATTGCGATGTGCGCGATATCCTATTTTGACACCTGAGGGACAACCTGTGTTTTACAGGTAACTTGTGGCTAAGGCCTGGGATAGATTTATGCAATTTGAGTTATATGAAATTGAAAGAAAAAGAGCCCATCATAGTAATAGTTATAAGAAATGGATGTTTCAAGGGTTCTGACCAGATTAGACGTATTCCGTCTGTGCAGTCAAAATGCATCATGAAAACATGTCGATGCAATGAATACTCCCTTAAATCCCAAAATTATTTAGTTAAACTGGGCTACACAGGGTAACCTATTTTTTCATATTTTTGCTCGTTTTGTGCCTAGAAATAATGCTTTGTTATATTGCCAATCTCGGAGACTCGCCAATATGTATGTACGTGTTTATGGAGCAGATATGGTGTGCAGGCTGATCGACATGTAACTCTAAATAGATCATTTATTTTACGAAGAAAAACATACGCAAGATGCAATCTCTATTCCAAACGCTGAATTTGTCAAAATCACCTATCGTCAAGGTAATACGGCCGCAGGCCCCAGCTTTTATTGAGGGAATGTTTATTTAAGACACGCGCCACAAGTTGATTTGAGAATGACAACCTGATTCAATGTGTGAACAATCAGTTTGGCCGCGACATGAAAAAAAATCTTGCTTAATGTTTTCACCAGCCTGTCATCAAACCAGGCCGGTTTGTGACTACAGATGATAACGCTCTTACAAAACTCGGAGTTTGGGACAGGTATAAAATCTACATAGCAAAATCATTCACGCTGATTAAATACATGTTCAATTCTCATGCAGCCTATTATTTTCATCTAAAAAATGGTATCTAACATGTATTTCGCGTTAAAAGTTCTCATTGTAAGCAAGGACACTCTATCTCGATAGAGTGTCCTTGTTGTGAGGTAATAGTTTTATTAAAAAAGATGCATTTAGTAAGTCAAAATCTTTAAATTCCACATTCCATAAAATAAGTTCTTTAATTAAACATGATTTGAACTTCATATTTTATTATCGTTTCTTTCTTTTCTTTCTTTCTTTCTTTCTTTTCTTTCTTTCTTTCTTTCTTTCTTTCTTTCTTTCTTTCTTTCTTTCTTTCTTTCTTTCTTTCTTTCTTTCTCTTTCACTTTCTTTCTTTCTTTCTTATACTATGCATTCTAACACGCACTGATTAAATATATGTACAATTTCCATGCAGTTTATTTCTACCTGTTAAAAGTTGTCTATCATGGTGTCAACATGTATGTCGCGGTATATTAAATGATTTAAAGTTCTCACTTCCAGCTAAACTGCTGTTGAGTAAAACAAATCACTATAGCGAGTACAATTTCTGCATTGAATTCGGCTCCTTTCATTAAAATAATTTCTTTAATTAAACATGATCTTTCATTCTTTCTTTATTGAATAACCGACTCAACTGGTTACAGTGGTAGCGACGCTGCTCCTCTTGGTTTGGACTTAGGCATTTCAAAGAGTTAGTCAGGATGGTAGTTGCGAAACGCGTAATTTTGCATCTTCTGAGTCAAATGGAAGAAATTTTGAAAATACTTATTTTATTATAAAACACATCAGATTAAAGCTTATAAAATTTTCTAAATGGTGATAACTTATAAAAAGTTCGCAAAAAATCCCAAATTTATGAAATTTAAGGCTAAAAATTCCTTTTCTCAAAATTCCTACTGAGTCTATGAGATTAATATGGACGAACTTTCGAATATGGAAGGATTTTCAATCGCAAAAGGAAGAAACAAGGCAAATACTTATTTTGTATATTTTTATACCACATTTTATGGCATATTATAAACATTATGACCATAACTTATAAATTTTTGTCGTAAAACGGAAAAAAGTGTCATTTTTAACATTTTATATGGTTTTCCTATTCAATTGTGTACATCGCTCAACAGTAATTTCACAGGTAAGCGCTCGGGTATTTCCGTAAATCCGATAATAGCCGATGGTGCTAGTGAAGACTATTGTTCCCTATGGGCTATGCATTGAATATGAAATACTGTTATACTTTGTACTGTGCTCTGCGGTGGTTTGGAGTGGTTTGGGTGGTTTGCGGCAATTCGATGCATTCTGGAGAAAAAAATTTGCTAATTAGAGCTAGCTGGTAAAAGGCCTCTACACCCCAGTAAAAGTTAAGATTTTGTCGCCGTTTAAGACCCAGTAACAGTTAAGATTTTGTCGCCGTTTAAGGCAGGATTTTTACACCAAAACAGCGTTGTTCATTTTAGACACACCTCGTGGCACGAAAACTACGCATATAGATCCATTTCAAACTGAGCACTAAACTGTTTTGGGCTGATGCCCAAAACAATAATGGTCTGCTTGATGAGTGATGCAATATTCTGCTTCATGAGTGACGCAATCTCTTACGTATGGCAAGCCATTTTACTATTTATTCATACAAACAGATATCTTATATTGTATATAAGATATCTTCTATTGTATATAAGATATCTTCTTTAATAAATAAGATATCTACTTTATTTTATTAGGTATCTATTATAAAGAAGATGTCTTATATAGCAAATAAGATATCTGTTTTGTTATATTAGATATCTAAATTGTCAAGATATCTTATATAGTATATAAGATATCTTTTTAACTAAACAAGATATCTTATTTGTTAATGTAGATATCTAAATTAACAAATAAGATATCTTGATTGATATATTAGATATCTTAGTTGTAAAAATATATGATATCTTAATTATTAATACAGATTATCTTAATTATTAATACAGATATCTGATATAGCATTTAAGATATCATATTTGTTAATGTAGATATCTTGTTTAACAAATTATATATCTAATATGATGTTTTAGATATCTATAATGTTTTTTTTTCTAAATAAGATATCTTAATTAACATATAAGATATCTAAATAGTATATAAGATATCTATTTTATCATATAAGATATCTTATTTGTCAAATAAGATATCTTCTTCTACATATAAGATATCTTAATTACGTTCACAAATAAGATATCTACTATGCTAAAGTAGATATCTTATTTGACAAATAAGATATCTTATATACAAAAATAGATATTTTCTATCCTATATTAGATATCTTATTTAGGTTTGACAAATCAGATATCATATTTAGTATATAAGATATCTTATTTGTTTTACCCAATCACAATTGGTTTCTGATACGTATATAAGATATCTACAAAACCAATACAGATATCTTATTTATAGCCTAAATCACGATATCTTATTTGATAATTTAGATATCTAATATACTAAATAAAATATCATATATATTAAATAAGATATCTATTATACCTTAATAAGATATCTTATTTACCACTGTAAATAAGATATCTTAATTACCAATTTAGATATCTTATTTGCTATATAAGATATCTAGTTTAGCAATGAAGATATTTTATTTACCAAAGTAGATATCTTGATTAATCTTGTAAAGAAGATATATTATTTAGGTATAGTAGATATCTTGTTTAGTATATAAGATATCCTATTAAGTATATTAGATATCTAAATTATCAAAATAGATATCTTATATGCTATATAAGATATCTTAATTGTGGGATCAAATAAGATATCTTATTTAGCATATTAGATATCTTCTTTGCTATATAAGATATCTAATTAAGGGTATACGATATCTTTTATGATAAAGAAGATATCTTAATTGCTAACTAAGATATCTTATATCCTAATTAAGTATTCAAGATATCTAATAATAAATAGTAACTTACGAAACAGATACAGGCTAACTGTCACTCCGCTCCACTTCGGTACTTCAATTCACTTTCTTTACGAGGTTTAACAGAATACCGATGGAAATATTCAGTGTAATAATTCTCATGAAAATCCTTTGTTTGAAACAGTAAATTTCGTCTCTATATGACCTTAGATGTTAAGTGGGACATAAGACGCCAATACAATGGAATTGACAAGACTTGCCAAGAAGAGACAACTCGTACAAGCTTATAAACGAAAGGGAGATCACCGTTGTATTACACACATGGACTCTGCAATCGAATTATCGATCTTTCTTCCATACTTTAAACTGTTGTTGAGGCTCGACTCAACGCTATATACATGTATATGCATTATTATTATGGCAATGCTCTGTGTACTGATTAATGGTAAGTCGCTCAGGTCTGAGTCAGACGACATCATTTGAAATTTTATCTGATACCCAAAATATCATTTTTAACCTTAAATATAAAATTTCACATTCAAACAACTAGGATGAACAGAAACAAGAAGCACATACAGATTGAATCTTTTATTACAGATCACAACTTATATGTATATCAGATATTTCTATATTCAGAACAGAATTTTTCTATATTCAGGACAAAACATCAAATGAGCTGCATCGTGAGATTTTTGCCTATGTGACAACAAAATCGCAGATTAGCTTCGCAGTAAATCAGGGCCTTTGTTTTCTCTATACAGATAGAACAATTTCTCTTCTTCCTAAGTCCAAAATTTCAAGCATCTAGCCCTCTTCTGTAGCTGCATAGACCGTTTTTTGTCAGACCTGGTCGGAAACCCCGAAGACCGGTTTTCTCGCGTCGAGGCCCAAATATGAGCAAATGTGTGAGAAAACCAACAATTTGGGTTCCGATTTGGTACCTGCAAATATGAAGAAGATCCACTGAAAAACAAAGATGCTAAGTGGCCACAACACAAAATATTGATTTTTCAAACAGTCAAGGGCAGATAACTCGGCAGTCAGAGGTTGGATCCGGCCAAAATTCGAACTCATCTCCGATGTTATTGATGTCCTTGTAACTTCATGCCAAGTTTCGTTGTAATCAGTCTGGAGAAGAAGATTTTTTAAGGGTTTTTACCATATGTGGGCATGGCGGCCATCTTGGTCATGTGACCTGGATTTCTTAGATACATCCTATAGATGCTTCATATAAAATTTGGCTTTGGTTGGCCAAGCGGTTTCAGAGATTGAAGAAGATCGTTGAAATTGTGGACGGACGGACACCGGATGATGGCCATCCTATAAGCTCACCTTGTTAAACCTTGCTAAAAATCACTGTGGTTGCCGACTTCGTCAAACATATTGTCTGATATAAACATTTTTATATTAATGCAGCAATGGCACTTTGAGTCTTTGACACTGATTGTCAGGAAATTCCACTTGTTTGCATTGTTGATGTAGAATAGTGAAAGGATGCTGACTTCAAGGCAATTTCAAACTGTCTCCTACATCCCCTTTGCATGATACTGAAAAAGCCTGAAAATGTAGAAAATGGTACTTTATTTCTAACGAAATCAAATGCAATTCAGTATTTTTACCAGTTTCTATTCTAATACACAGATCACTAATTATCAAATTTGGGCCTTCAAACCCTCCTCCCCAACCAATTACACATTACAAAACTATACCTATATGTGTAATAAACAGATTTTTCTGAAAGTTAGTAGAAAATTTTTGATATTTTTTTCTTAATTTTTCTAAAGAAATAGATTGCTGCATGTTAGTATTGCCTAGGTGAGGCTGTTCTACTGAGTACCCACAATCTATGTTTTTAAGCAAAAAATAAGAAAAATAGGTATACCCCTGCGAACCCTTGTTTTTCTATGCAAAAGTGTGGTACAGGGGGTAATTCATTGCATGGACATAATTTCCTGATGTAATTAAAAGAAAATTATGCCCGACTTGTGATTTTGTTTATCACCTCAGTGTTCAGGTTTGGGATGTCAAAATGTCAAACTAATTCACTGGCATTGCTAACCATGTTTTTTTTTTGTTTCTTTGTTTGTTGTTGCTTTTTTTGTTTGTTTGTTTAAATGCTAAACTATGAACAATGTTCTGCAAACTGTACTTACATGCTAGTGATGGCTTCAACACCAGAACTGAACACAGGCCATCTCGAAGTTGCCTTTCTAGTCACCTGTTTCAAAAATAAAGGGAATTATTCACATCATCTAGTTCACATGCAACCTCATTTGAGACATGCAAGAATATATGTTATTTGTGTCCGTGCGTGAGAAAACAATCAATTTGGGTTCTGACCAGTCCTGACACAAACCAGCTTCGACAGTCACAGGAGCAGTCTAGAAGCTTGAAATTCTGGATTTAAGAAGAAAAGGAATTGACTATGCTATCTGTGCAGCGAAAACAAAGGCGCTGATCAGCTGTGCAGATATTGCACAACTGATCTGCACATTTGTTTTCGCCTATGCAAATTGTTGGTTTTCTCATGCGGTGGTTCATGATTTTGTTGCAAGTCTGTTGATTCACATAGCTGAATTATATGTATACCCTATATATCTTTTTCCGTAACTTTGGCCAGCTTTACCTTTTTCGATAAAAAACGGTGATAAAAAATACATTTTCTTACCTATCATGCATTTTTTCGCACAATGAAAAAAATCCTACATATAGTGGAAACACAGCTCTTTTTAGGCCTAAGTTACAGTTTAGAAATCGTTACAAAAACTTGCTCTGACATGCAAAATACAGTTTTTTTTTTTTCAGTTGTAAAAAAGCAAATTTCATTAGAAAAAATCTTGATATTTTTCTATTATTGTCCAAAACATATAGGTTGTGGGTACAGTTTAGAACCTAATCGCCCAGGCGGTTCTAATGAGTCCCCACAATCAATGTTTGGTGCAAAAATAAGAAAAATGATTTAAATATACCAATTTATTTAAATTTTATTATGCATACCCCAGTTTAACAATATAAAATAATTTTTAAGTGAGGTTTCAGGGGTTATATATTTCACAGACATGTTATCCTGATGTATAAGCCATTTGAGCCTGTAAATGCTTTCAATGACTACTGTCTGAACACCATCATCAGGAAAATATATCCGTGCAATGAATACCCCCTTAAACCCCACTTTTATATAGCAAAACTGGGGTATGCAGGGGTATACCTATTTTTCTTATTATTGCTCCAAAACATAGGTTGTGGGTACTCGTTAGAACCGCCTCGCCGAGGCGGTTCTAACGTGTACCCACAATCTATGTTTTGAGCAAAAATAAGAAAAATATCAAAATATTACAGCTGAAAATTTTCAATTTTTAAAGCTAAAATAATCTCTGTATATCGCATGGGCAAGTTTTCGTAATGCTTCAGAAATTGCATTTTTCAAAATCTCACTTTTGTGAAACACTACAAGAAAAATATGACAATGTCATCTTTTTGCAACCCAAAAGTAGTAAAAGTGCTGCAGAAATTTGGAAAATCAGTTCACTAGCAAAATGATTATACCCAATAATTATTTTGAATATGCTTTTTGCATGTGCAAGGGAGGTAATCCATACTCCTGAAAATTAAAAATCAAGCGAATATGTGGAATGGTTTTAAGAGATTGGTGCTCAACTATGCATATTGCATACACTACAATTTTGTTTTACATTTGTATAGGGAGAGCGGTGGCTAGTGGTAGAGTGTCAGACTCTTAATCGAGAGGTCCTGGGTTAGATCCCCACAAGCGTCACCGTGTTGTGACCTTCAGCACATTAACTTCCTACAGTACTGGTTAAACCCAAGAAGTGTTGGCTGTCCCGACATGACTGAAAAATTGTTGACTGGTACATTAAGCCTCAACACAAACAAACATACAAAACAATTTTGTTTTGGTTGGGTGCATTTTAAACAAAAAATAACCAATTTAGATTTTTCCGGGAAAATATTTGCTTCCCTTACTGACATTTTTTTCTGGAAAAAGCCCTACCCAAAATTATTTTCTGGCATAATATTTTCATTTGATACCTGATTTTCATTTTTTTTGTGGCACTTTTTACGACTTATTGAATGCAAAATGGTGACATGTTCATATTTTTCTTGAGGTCTTTCAGAAAAATGAGATTTTGAAAAATGCAGTTTCAAGAAGATGGTGTGAGATGCAATGCATAGTAATTTTTTCGTCTGTGAAAAAAGATAATTTTCATTTGAAAAAAAAGAAGATATTTTTCTTAAACATAGATTGTGGGTACACGTTAGAATCACCTCACCAAGGCGGTTTTAACGAGTACCCACAATCTATAGGGTTTAACGAGTACCCACAATTTGTTTTAAAGCAAAAATAAGAAAAATAGGAATGCCCCTGTATACCCCACTTTTTCTATATTAAAGAGGGGTATAAGGGGGTATACATTTCACAGACATCTTTTCCTGATGTTTTTAAAGCAGAATACATCTAGACTATCACTGCCAAAATGAAATACCTTGAATTATCATAGCAAGTTTATGCAGCCATGCCTCTAAGTGTTTTGCCATCAAGAAGCCCCAGGAATAATAAGTTGATATAATTATTATTCACTGATCCCATAGCAACATCTTCTGATAGAACAGCTAACTGAAACAGATGAATAGAAAAATTAAGAATACAGGGCAGTGAGGGCACACATATTTACAGTCTAATTGAAAATCTCACCCCAGACACCAGGCGGGACAGAAAAAAAAAATGCTGAACATCATAACATGATCAGATTTTTTCAATGAAATTCTATGTTGTACCCTTATAGTCCTAAAATCAAAATAGCAATTTAAAATCAAGCATTTTTATCATTTGTGACCTGGATTTGAAAGTTTAATTTTTGGAATGAAAAGGACACCGCAACCTACGTCACAATCACTTGAATTTCATGGGTTGTCGGACAGAATATTGTTTATTGCAAGATAATTTCCATCAAAACTCTGGTAAGCGAAAGATATCAGAAATGGAGATAATGCACCAGTTTTGCCATCTTTTATGAAATCTATAAAGTGACTGAAACATATTAACACAGTTCTGTATTAACCTCACTGATCAGTGTTTCTTCTATATTGCATCAACTAGCAAGTTGGTTGAAGTGTTATTGTACAAAAAAATACATGTACGTACATATACATTTGAAAAATACATGTACATACATATACAAGTACATTTAATATTGGTTTGAAAATCTGCGGTCAAAAGCAAACATGTTTTTGATAAAAAGGTACAAGTAGGCAAAGAGTATCTATTCTATTTTGTCTGCGCAATTCTTTCAGTGTCCCACTTTAAGCCCCATTCTGCAGGGACAAGCTTGACTGCACCACCCCAGTCCCACACCTCGTAATAGAAAACCCCACTGGGTAAGCTGCTGGCACATTCTAATCATTTTTAAGTTTTAACTTTAAGCCTTTAGTACATGTAAATGTACAATGTAGATCTTCTTAGCTTCATGATCATTCACCGCATATTTGGCTTAACGGAGAATTTTTAATTATTAAAAGTATTTAATTATGAAGACGAAACGACTCTATTTTTCTTTTTCGGTATCTCGTCTAACTTCCTTTTTTCTAAAAATAGAACTGAAAATTTATTGGTTAGATTTTCCCTTGTTTAAATTCTTTGTTCACAGTTTGAAAAGTTTTCGACGGAGAAGGACGTAGTGAAGTCTGCGTTCTTTAAAATATTGTTTGAACTTTGTCGAAGTTTATTCTCGTTTGATTAGTGAGAAAACCCTCTTCGATCTCCACTGTGATCGTTATTTTTACACTCTCATGTACATTTGTGTTGGTGGGGAACATTTGGGGAAATTGTTATGTAACTTTGTTCAATGAGCACAGAGTTGGGTTCGAGAAGTGACATTCGATCGCTCAGAAAGCTAAACAGAATAAATTACAAAAAGATGAGTGACGGCAAAGCTCAAAATCAGCGTCACTGAACACACCCATTTTTCTAGCTGTTCCCGACTGCGCCTCCCAGTAATAATCAGCAGAAACAGAGAAAGGGAGGTTGGAAATCTCCCTGGGGTAAGGATCCTAAGTAATGTTAAAACCCTGTTATTTCCCCTGCACTAAAGACACCCGAAAAGTAATATATAACTGAATCTGAATGGTTTACTGGTGACACGCCAAACTGACAATACCTCACCAGGGGGGAGGGGGGGGGCAGGAGGGAAGTTAGTCCCTGGCTGTTCCCGACTGCACCTCATTTAAGTCTGGCTATCCCCCACCCTTCCCCATTGGTGTGTGTGTGTAGGTGGGAGGGGCAGCAGTTACAAATGACTGGTGCATAAAATGTATTATGGTACGATTACCACGAATTTGAAATGCCCCGAATTTCGAATGTTACGCCAGATCAGTGATGATGGGTGGGGAAATTCTTATTGCTAACAAGGTCCCACTGGAGTGACCGAGTCGTTATTATGGAACGCTCCAGACAGGTGTTTTGTTGCGTTTCATCCACAAACTATATATGCTACATGTAACAACTATTTTCTAACCGTAAATATCTATTTTACCTGCGCAATTTTTTATTGTGTACTCACCAGATACATCATCCGATCCAACATGGGTGTCAGAATTTCAACAGCCAATTAGTCGAACGGCAACGACGTCAAAAGTTGTGAAAGTATTTACAAAACGTCACCAAGCGCGTCAAAAAATAATCCCTTCAAAATGGCGTCATGAAAATGGCGCGAAAATCTCCCTTATTTATGGGCTTTATTTTGCGAGTAACTTGAAGTGTCAGTTCTGTCTTGATATTTGTTTACTTTTTTCTATCCTATTTACATCTATTTTTAACATTTTTAACTTTAACAGATCAAGGAACGCTATCTAAATGCAATGGGAAAAGAAGCACCTGAGTTCTCGAAAATTATTATCTTGAGAGACATGTCTTTGAAAATAATGGAACAAAAAAATCCCCCAGAAGGAATAACGGAACATTTATCAAAAACTCGAAGTGTAAACTCTAGTCCGTCTTATAGCTGAGTAGCTACGCGGGAGAAGTCCAATTTATTGAGGAAATCGTCATCAAAGTTGAGCTTCCGGAATGTGTAAAAAAACAAAATCGATAACAAGTTTGACTGTTTGACAACACCTGGGAAAGAAAGAATCCACAAAAGTGGTAAGAAATGGAATAAACACGATAAAGCCATTCAGTGTTGTTTTACAGCGTTATTCTCAGAAGAGTTTAATTCGACTACTGTTCTGCACTTTCCAAAATATTTCTCAAAATCTTTGTTGGAAAGAAATGACATCCGATCGGTCAACATTGACGCGCAGCATTGCCAAGTCAGACATTTTTGTTTTGTTTTTTCTTTACCGTTTACTGAGTCAATCAATTTCTGACCATTATGAACCAGTCATTTGTAACCACTGCTCCCCCACCTACGGGGAAGGGCAGCGATTATGACTTTTCAGTTTCAGGTCTCTGCTCTGAGCCCCACACAGGGGGCAAACTGGAGGTCAAAACTTTGCTCTTTGCTCTTTGGGATAAAGATCTTAATGTCAAACCCCGTTATTTCGCATGCACTGCCGGGACACTTGAAAAGTAATTGCCCCGCACTTCAGCCCTGTTAATTTCCCCCACCCTTTCCCTAGGTGTGTGTGTGTGGGGGTGCAGTGTTTACAAATGACTGGTGCATAACCTTAGGAGCTGTGGAAAATGTGACTTGCTCAAGGCCACAACTAAAAGTGCCCCAGCTGAGGATTGAGCCTGGGACAGCCAAGACGGGAATCAACCACTCTACCCCTGCATCAGTCCGCTCCACTATATATCTTCATATACTGAGGCGATCAATTTCTGATCATCATCTCAAGTTACTCTACGAAATGCCAAGCGTAATTTTCTACACAAATAGGAACATGCCCCTCCACCCTAAACTGTGGGGAAGGGCGGGGATTGTGACATTCCAGTTTTCGGTGCCCTGCAATAAGTCAACCCCATTGTCTCAGGAGACACTTGAGGTCAAACCCATGATCTTTGCCCTGCCTCATTGGGGTAAGGATAATACTGTAAAAACCTGGCATCTTCCCTGCACTGCCGCTGCAGGGACAAAAAGTGATTGCACTTTAATCTGGATATCCCCACTCTACCCAGTAGTATCCATATGTGTGTGTGTGTGTGGGGGGGTGCAGCAGGCTGGTAGGGTGGGGCTACAACTTACAATGACTCATTACATATGTCATCATATTTTAATATTATGATAACTTGGTCATGCAATATTTTTTTCTGCTGTAAAAAAAAAAATGAAAATTTTCAGTGAAATAAATAGACATTTTGATCAGAATATTGATTATGGGCAATTTTCCCGTCAGCATGTTTGCTCAACCCCAACCCCACCTAACACCTGATGTTCTATACACCCCTGTACCCCCCATAACCAGAATTTCTGCTATCATTACCATTTTTGCAAGTGTCATTGTCATTTTTGTTTGTTTTTAAATTACAAACTTCCAGTTGTTGACTGTGATACCATGACTGTTTAATTCTGTGGTCGGATGCTATATGATTTTTATTCTGATTTTAGTAAAACGACGAGTTCATGCCGAACATCAAATGAACAGCCACCACCACCCCATTTGAACAGGAAGCTAAGATGAAGCCACCACTGCCCAATACATTAACAAACAAAACCTATGCAGGTAAGTCAGTGATGGTATCTGAATTGTTTGTATGTTTAACATGCAATTTTCTTTTAATATACATGTGTATTATACCTCAGATCTAAAATAACCTGGATATGGCACTAAAGCAAATGTCAATTTATGTTGTCTTTGCTTGATTTTAATATATTAAAGCTATTGCTTAATAAAAAAAAAAATCTTGGATATTTGCTCATATAATTGAATTATCAGCTTGTCAACTTATCAATTACAGATTTGACAACTTAGCCAAGACAACATTTTTCTAATAAATACCATACATTCACAGTAGTTACATATCCAGGATTATTAGATCTGAGTTTAAGCATACAAATATCAATTCAGATTTCATTATTATGAGAAACATAAAGATACTTGAGGGTTTGCATTGTTTTTGCAAAGTTCAATTAATTTAGTTGTACTTACAAGAATCTGTTAATGCATATATTCATTGGAATATGTCTCTGTAATGTCATGGTGGCTGTTCAATATATGATCAAAAGCAAAAAAAAAAAAAAAAGAAAATTGAAACAGACGAAAAGAAAATTTTTATTGCTGCAAGAAAAATGTGGGTATTACTCGAAAGTGTTTTCCTAATGATACTTTATTCTAACGAAGAGTGTGCATTGGTAATTTTAAATTCAGGGCTATATATGAGACAGAGCTACATGACAAATTGCATAAAAATTGTTATTCCCTGTTTATTTTTAGGCCAAGAAGAAAGAGGAGGGTTAAAGTTTGTTGGTTGACATATACTTCTCACCTGCCATGGTTGTACCAAAGATGCATTATGCAAATAAACCCAGGAACAAGATGTATCATTACTATGTACTTTGTGTTGTCAATGGAGAAGATTGTGACCCAGCATACCAGAATTTACATGTGTATTTTCCTTGTGCATTGTAAAATAAAACTTTCACACTGTTTTCAATTTTTCATGGTGCATATCAAGTATACTGCAAAATGATTTTTTTCAAAAGTTTCATAATATAAAATATATTTGTTGTTAACACTTTTTGCACACCTTTGTTCTTAAATAAGACATGTTGAGGATTGTATGTTGTGTCAAATTGTAAGGTATACATGTAGCTGTCTTCATTCAATAAGCATTGGTTGTCTTGTACATAATTGTCATTTTCTTATTCTGTTGATGAAAAACAATGGGAATGCTTTGTGCATGTGCAACATTCCAATCCAAAAATTAAAATCCTCAAAAACAGATAACAGCTACATTCTCAATAATAAGAAAAAACGCACCAGGAACCAACAACAACAAATTTCAATGTTTAATTGGAAGGGAGACAACTCAAATGTTATGTATTTCTAAAGCCATTCATAGTGATAAAGAATTAATGTTATTCATACAATTTCTTCAATGTTTGCAGATTGATTCATGGCAAAATGAGAACTGAACTTAACCCTTTGGGATAACAGTTGAACTTTTCTCACCCATCAGACAATCATATCTCATTGTATGCCCGTCTGAGCTATTTCTGTCTCAGTACTAGTACATTTCGACTGTCTTCGCTGCCAACCATGTCTGACACAATCCGGCCTATGCAATCACAGAAGAAGGCTAGAAGCTTGAAATTTTGGATTGAAGAAAAGTGGTTGTACTACCTGCGTAACGATAACAAAGATGCTGATCAGCTGTGCAGTTACTGGACAGCTGATATGTGCCTTTCATTTTGCCTATGCATATTGATGGTGTTCTTATTTAGCAGCGCAAATTTGAAATTTCAAGCATCTACGTATTGTGCCTAAGCAGCCAGATTTTGTTGAAATTTTGTTGATTGTCCAATGTCATGTATGCGCATAATTACAACAGACATTCAAACTGGTATAAAATGATGTGTTGTTGTTTTCTTTCATTTCTTATCAACCATTTCCTTTCTCAGTTAAGCTCACCAAAGGCTCATAGGTGAGAGCTTATTAGATAGGCAGTCATCCACAATTTTAAAAGATCTTAAACCTCTTTGCCAGTCGAAGCCAAATTTTGACATGAAGTATCATATTCTTATTATGTCCCCCCTTCCCTCCACCCCGAAAGAAGAGTGATCATATTATCTCTGGTGCTGATTCTGTTGGTGTCCGCATAGCTTCTTTCTGATGGGATGTCTTGGAACAGTGTCTGGATTTTGACAGTAAACTTTCACAGCCTATATACAGTCATGGTTGGAATATAGCTGAAAGAATTTAGATTTTGGTGACCTCGACCTAATTTTCTTTGCAAACGCCCCTTAAAACTGAAAAAAAAAAAAAAAAAAAAAAAAAAAAAAAAAAAAAAAAAAAAAAAAAAAAAAAAAACACTTCCGCCACAATATATTCTGAATCAGTCAATGGATGGATTTTAACAGAAACATTACTGAAAGTCACTAGGCCATGTTTGTGCGAATTTCAACTAAATTGCACAAACTAGACTGTTTAGTTAGATTTGGTCGGTTGGGGTGACATAGTTTTTCCTCAGAACATGTTTTAATTATTGGGCATCTCCAGACTCGTTTTAGCTCACCTTAGCCGTTAAGCTCACAAGGTGGTCTTATAGTGTACCCATGCTCCGGTGTCCGTTCGTCGTCCATCCGCCTATAAAAAGAAGCGTCTATAGGAAGGGGAAACCAATGTGTATATAAATAATCCAGGTCACGCATTTGTTGTTTCCCCTGAAATGTAAGCTAAAGTCGTGTGTAGATCTCAAGGTTTTGTTACAGATATGGGATGCACTGTAGAAACTTAAGCAAAATTGAAGCACAAAGATGAAATAAATATCGCAAAGTTGTGTATTGTCCCGTGAATAAGTGATTAATTCGCCGATTTATTAGGCTGATGTTATAGAACATAACATCGTCACCCTGGTAATTAGCTCTCTTTGAAAGATTGAACAACTAGCCGCTAACCACCCCAGAAGAACCGTTGTAAGCCACCCCCCCCCACACACACACACTGGAATTTTATCAGGATAACATGTCCGTGTATTGAATACCCCCTTACACCCCATTTTTGTGTAGTAACACTAGGGTAAGCTCCAAAACATAGATTGCTGGTACTCGTTAGAACCGCCTCGCCGAGGCGGTTCTAACGCGCACCCATAATCTATGTTTGAAGGAAAAGTAAGGAAAATATCAAAACTTTTACACCTTGGTGAAGAAATAAACAATGGAATCTCATCATTGTGTTCCTCAGATTGAAAATAACACCCGGAATTGTAAAATGCTTAAGCAGTTTACTCCCATTCTTACTTTTTCTTGGAAGCGAGGCGAGTCTTGGGTTAATTTTTGACATTATAGCAAGACACGTACTCACCAGCTAAGATAATAAACTGCGTGTCGAATTTTAGCATGCTGCGTATTGATTGCTTCCCCTGGACAGCTAATTTGTTGGTCAAGATCATAATCGTTACTTGTTTTTCTTTTTTGTTTTTCATATTTTTTTTTCTCTCTCTCTTTTTTTTGTATGGAGGCTTAACGCCCCAGTCAGCAATTTTTCAGTCATGTCGGGACGAATTATACCGTAATGCCTATTGGTTGTTATTTCAGCATGGTGGTGGCATACAGAGAACATAACAGGTAGCATTCTTGAGATCGAAAAAAAAAAAAACAACAAAAAAAAAACACATTAAAATCTAACTAACAGCAGACGCTGAAGGTGAAGTTACCGGTTTCACCCCCCATCCCCCCCCTCTTCATTGTTTCTCTTTTTTATGGCTTATTTTTTACCTTTTGATACCGATATTGTGACAATCACGGTGTTATGATGTATTGATAGCACCGGCATTAACATTTTGGTTTGCTCAAAAGAATAGAGATTGTTTGGATAGAAGGTACAGTCAGTGGACATAATTATTCGCCATCTTTGGAAAACTCCATAGACTTACATGTATTTTCATGTTTGCAAGAAAAAATATTCTGCCTCTTCTGATCAACATATATTCACGTTTTTGGTGTCATTTGAAAGTTAAATGATTAAGGCAATAAATAAAGGTTAGTTGGTGAAGTTTTAACATTGCATTTTGTATATACAGCAGTTTAAAATTTTGGGAAATTTTGAAAAAGCCATTTTCCCATTAACGTCAATGGTAACGTTGCCCAAAAAGTGTCCGAAAAAAAATCGCAAGTTTTTTAAAAAATGTAGCTTTAAAACGCAGACATGGAATTAAATGGAAAATATCTTGTTTATTGCTTTATTCATTTACCTTTCAAATGACACCAAAAACATAAAAATGTGTTGACCAGGAGAAGCAGAATATTTTTTCTTGCAAACATGAAAATACATGTAAGTCTATGGAATTTTCCAAAGGTGGCGAATAATTATGTCCACTGACTGTCTACTGTGATGACTTCGTAGCCGTAACACAACGAAAACTTGCCCATGAAATATACAGAGATTTTTCTCAGCTGTAAAAATTGAAAATTTGACAAAACATCAGTTGTGTGTACACGTTCAAATCGTCTCGCCGAGTACCCACAATCTATGTTTTGGATTAGAAAAAAAAATTGAATACCCCGTATAACCCAGTTTCATTACATAAACATGGGGTTAAGGAATATAATTATATTACACGCCGATGATGCGTTGACTAGGCATTTTATCAGATCGGGGCAAGTTGATACAATTTTCATATTGTTCTTAAAACCCCACCAAACTTCCGGAAAAGATGGTATTAAGCAAAGGACAACTTTATTTTGTAGTTCTGATGTCTTAGATAACCTCGTTGACGATTTATTGAAACTGCATCAGCCTACCCCATGCATCAACTAGCCTTGGTCACCCCTACGACTTACAACTCTGCACTGCAGGGACACACATTTCGGTAAAATCCCTGCTTAATATCCCAAGGCAACCTTCTAAGTTTTCATTCACCCCGACTCATGCTTGGGGAAAAATCGAAGGTAAAATATCTGCTCATTTCTACGGCAATGGAGTCACAAGAAATATCATTTTGCCCAGCACCCTTCATTCAACAACTTTTTTTTCTGTTATCTACTGTTAACCATAGGAGACGAATGTGTAAATGCCGGTCGATTTCCTTCTTGTCAATCATAGAGGCCCGGGGGTGGGAGTACCCACATATAAAATTGGTATATATGTGTCGCCCTAGGTTAAACAAAAAAAGGGGGGGGGGGCTTACGGAGCTGATAAAACTGAAAAAAAATGGGTGCTTTCAGAGTTGAAAAGAAAGAACGGTAAAGTTGTACCTTTAGAGCTGATCGAAGTGGGAAAAAATGGGTGCATTCAGAAAAAGTGGGTGCTTTTAGAGCTAATAAATCTCAAAAAAAGGGGGGCTTTTTTGCGGCACATACCCGTACTGCTTTAATATGGGAGTACACTCCGGGGATTGCTCAAGATGTTTGAAAGGGGATGGGGGTGGGGTTCAGACTCCCTTGAAAGTTCTCGGAAACTCCAAATTCATTGGCCTATCCCTCTACCATGTGTAAATCTAAACACCCTTCAATAGCCCCTTAAGTATTTCAATCCATTTTTTTTAAATTATCATGCATATATATAACACAACACCTTCCACATATCCTCGCCCGCGCGCCCATTAATCTGTCAATTAATTAGCAGGTGCCCGTCCACGTGAAGCGCATACCTAAATGAAACTGAGAAGGGTATAGTGATTCTTTTGAGTGATTTTTGGGGTGGACATTCGCCAAATACAATTGGATTTAGTATAATTGCTAACTTATAAGCGAATAAATACACAATCGATATCTGGGGCGCAAAACCTGTGACGTTTATTGATTACGTCAGTCAATTCCAAGAAATGAAACCAAAAACAAAACATGGAACTGTGTGGATTTAATGGTGTTTTAAACAGCAAACGTGTTGTACATTTGGATTAAAGTAAAACAAGTAAGGTAACACATCATTTTAAAGTGTTTTGATCCATTGCCTTTCTGTTTGTAGGGAGGGAAATAGCTGTACTCAAGCGGGAGGCTTGTTGAGTTTTTCGCCTGACTCTCGCTGCCATTTTGAAAAGAGTTCCATTTTTAGAGGGGTCCTTTCGTAAATACTGGAACATAAAAATCCCCCAGAGCCTGGCCCAGAACCCTTGGTATCGTTTGAAGGCAGATACCCTGAACTTTTTAATGACCTGTGTGAGCCAATTGGAGCAATTTCACACGCTGAGATATTTACAATCAAAGATGAGCTTTGTTTCGACAGCCATTTCCAGTTTTTTGAATGGTACATTTCGATGCATTTAGGGGCTTGAATCGATGTTTTATTATGATAAATAGATGCGATGATATGTTGTAAAGTCACTTTGAATATTTTTAGCTTTGCAAAGCTATCACAACATGACTTTGAATTGTGGAAAGAAAGGTGATGGTCTGTCGATTCAAGAAAGACCACAAAAATTTCGAACGTTTCTCTTGGTTACAAATGTTTGATAATATTCTTGCGCGGCTCCGTTGCTTTCCGACTGAATAGATTTGAGTTTTACATATCCACCAGGCTCGTTACGTCACTACACAGTCTCTTGACAGTGGCGGACCTAGCAGGACATAAAAGGGGTTTTCCCTTTTTCGTTTCGTTGTTGTTGTTTTTTTCAATAACAATCGGTATAAATTGAATTAATCCAACGTGCTTCGCTCAACACAAACTCCCACACGTGTGCATACAGAAGATAGCGCAGTGCGCTTGCGCATTGTGCTAAAATTATGTCAAAATCGACCGGATTAGAAATCGATTCGTACGAATTCTGGGTCAACGCACAAATAGCACACCCATTCATAAGATGGACCAATATAAGTACTGGCTTTCTGGAAAGGCCAGGCCATATTCGTTCTTGAACATTTTTTAAACCCAAAATTAACGAGAGGCACTTTCATGCGAAGAGAAAACGGAAGTTGGCAGTGCCATAGAATTAATTCCTTGTTTGTGGTAAAGTTTAAACTTCACGTCCAGGTAACGAGTTTCATGAATAAAGAAAGTCTCATTTTGCAACATTTTCACATTTTTGGAAACAAACACTGTCACATAGGTGCAATCAAACGCCACAAAATTACCGGAAATTGGAGCCTCTGACAGCTGTCATTATTAGGACAAAAAATAATCCCAAATCGCGGAAGCAGAAAAAAAATAGAATGCTTAGCAACGGGGGTCTTGATGCTCTACTGTAAGGTTAATTGCAGAAACTATGTTTTCACACCAAAATTTTTGATTGGTACTTTTTCCTGGAGGAAAATATTCTAGGATTCGATGAAGGCACATCCAAACTATTTAATTCACTGATAAAAATTGTTTTTGAAATAAAAAATTATTTCGCCTTTTATACAGGCAGTCTCCCATACAGAATGGACGTTCTCCTTGACAATTAGGTACTCATACTTAGAAAACATATCGTAGGCCGAGTGATCAGTTATTTCCCAATAGACATTTTCAGTTAAGCGTGGACTCCGACGCGGACACCTATGCTGACTGTTTTGCGTACTTATTGTTTATTTATTTATTCCGAAATTTTAGTCAACTTATTTACATGCATAGTTACAAGTGTTTACATGATAACATCGGGGAATATATATGTGACTCGGATTAGGCGTAGGCATGCCTATAATTGCCTTCTCCGTATAATGTACGTGTTGCAATGAAACATCACTATACAAGTGGAAAATATGAAAGCATAATATGAGCCTTCGCATGAGAAAGACATCAATGAGAGTTTCTGATCAGGTCCGACACAAACCAGCCTGTACAGTCTAAGAAGCAGGCTTTCTTAATAGCTGGAAAATTCCAATTTTAAACAAGAAGAGGTGTCATACTATCTGTGTAGTGGAAACAAAGACGCTGATCAGCTGTGCAGTCACTGTACAGCTGTTCCGCGTCCCTGTTTTCGCCTATGCATGTTGCCCATCTCATGCGGCGGCCCGTTTATATAGATCTATATGATTTGGTTACATGAATACAATAGGGTAATATTGAAAAAGAAGAAAAAAAAAAAAAAAAAAAAAAAAAAAAACAAAAAAAAAACAATATTACTGCCTGTAAAGAATTCCGTGCACCGCTACTGGGGGCCCCCCAAGACATCTCCCATCCACTCCGTAGGCGCTAGACAAAGTGATAGAAAAAAAGAGAGAGAAATGAGGCCAACAGTACCATGTCTTCGCAAAAGGTATTTCTTCAGTACAGTGGTAGTTATGTTACTCGGTTTGTTAATCGAACTCGCCAAAATTGACGTCATAATCTTTTCTGGACCGGATGTCCAGAAAGCGTGTTTACTAAAAAATTGACCTTTGGAAATGAAAAAAAACTGACCCAAATACTGAGGAATTTACAGTGTTAACAGTTAACTGGTTACGGTAAGTATGTCTTTGAGTGGTTTTAGTCAACAGTAAATGTCTAGACATTACTTTGTTATGTAATTTACTATCAGCGATAACGTGTATTGATTTTATTATGCGGCAATGACAATGTGTGTCACTGTATGTGTGCATGGTTGTGTCAGGAGAAAACTTGAGACAGCCTTACATTTATAGGTTTTAAACATCCTTTGTCTTAATGATTAATAGGCCTATTGAAGTAATAAACCGTCAGTTCTTTATATTTTATAAAATTTAATCTTTTGTTAAACTCTCTTTTTCAGATATTTACTGACTTCATAAATTGTGTGTCTTATGTGGCTGCCTGTTTGTGGGGTTTTCACTGGAACTGTGAATCTGAAATGGGTAGGAACTTTATTTGGTTTTTATTGTAGTACTTTATACAGCTAATTTAACGATGAATAGTACATGTAATAAGGTTATGCCTTTTCTATCACGAGTAGGTAAATAATAGTATAGTCAGTACCAGGGCATTATCTCAAATTTGTGATATAGGGGAGTTTCTCAATGTTCATTTCAACATGTATGATAATTAGTTTGAAATAAATATGCTCCGCGAGTTGCTTTTTTGTTTATAACAATTTTTATGAAACTTTTCAGCAATTCAGGATCTTAACGTTGCATGATTCCAACCACTCACAGACCAAGAGCCGAACAGGTCCATCAGGATGTACAAAAAGGCCAGAAGGATGGTAATGTTTATTTCTACATTGGTTTGCAACTATAAATTGTTATATTTTATTGATATGTAAATCAGATTTAACCATTTTGTATCAGACCATAGACCTGCGCTACCATTGATCAGCCAGGGTAAAGATTCAGCTTCAATTTTTTATTTGATTCTTCTTATTATTTTAATTTATATTTTTCCATTTGATGTCAGTTGGGCTTTTGGTAAATTTTATTGCATATTTTAGAGCCTATTAGTTTGGTTGATAAACTTTATTACATAACTAAACAGCAAGCAATTTTCTTCATATGATAAATCTGCATTACCTTTAAGCATGTCATCTGCACATATTGAGATTTTGCTGTACAGTTGAAGAGAGTTCATTAAGCTCACTCGTTCATTTAGGAATCTTCGGCAGTGAAATAAGAAATGGTCAGTTGTTTCTGGGCAGTTATATGTTGCGCATTTTGTTTGTGTCATTCAGTTTATCGTCAAATAGATGCTGATTGAGTTGACTTTTAGAGTTTCTAAGTTGACATAACAGTATATTTGCCTTCCTTTCGCCATAACAATAGTGCTTTGGTGGCACAGTAATTCTATTTTTAAGTTCTTGTTTGAATGAAAATAGTGACGTACAATTTGCTAGATTTTGATCAAGTGTATTCCATAAATCAATAGTAGAAGGAAAAAATGATTCTTTGAAAGATGATGTTCGGGGTACAGGGTATCGTAAATTATGGTTTCTTAATGTATATGGTGTTACATGACTGTTGTAATCATCAACTATTTTATTAATGTAATCTGGGGTTTCGTAATTTAATATCTTATAGAAATGAAGTCTAGAATTTTTTCTTCTTTCAGAAAGTGATACCCATCCTAGCTCATTGTATAAAACTGTGTGTGATGTTCCTCGACGCAGACCTGTTATGATTCTGGCTGCATCCAATTGGATGGATTCAAGAAGTTTGGATTTCTGATCTGAACAGTTGTCCCAGATGATGTTTCCATATTCTAATATGGGTCTAATGTAAGAGGTAAAGAAACGAAATAGAGATTTTCTGTCCATATCATATTTTAACATCCTTAGTATGTTTAACCTGTAAGAAGCTTTTTCATATATGCGATTAATATGTTCTTTCCAAGTTGCGTCAGAAGATAAAGTTAGTCCAAGGTGTGTATGATGGGGTTCATCTGGAATTTCAGTTGTGTTAAATTTAACATTGGGCCACTGGTTATCTAATCGTGTAAATGTCATAGATTTAGTTTTCGAAAGATTAAGTATTATACACCATTGGTCAGACCACTTAGCTATATTGTATAAGTCTTCATCTAAAAGTGTTATAGAGTCTGCATTTTCAATAACAGTGAATAGAGACGTGTCATCGGCGAATAAACGAATATTACATTTGACATTTTCCACTATATCATTAACATATAACAAAAAAAAGATAAGGACCAAGAACTGAGCCTTGTGGGACTCCAGCTTGAGTGTCTTCCCAAGTAGATTTTTGACCTTCATTAATGACACGTTGTTTCCGATTTAATAGGTAACTTTCAAACCACGTAAATAAATTACCATCTATACCATATTATTTTAGTTTGTACAGTAGACCATCATGCCATACCTTGTCGAAGGCCTTACTAATGTCGCAGAATATGAATTTTATTTCTTTCTTTTTATCTAGGTTTTCAATTATAGTGTGATAAATTTCCAGAAGCTGGTTTACAGTCGAGTCCTTGGGTCGGAATCCACTTTGGAACTTTGTTAGAAATTGGAAAGAGTCAAGGTAATTGTATAAATATTTAAAAATGATTTTTTCTAGCATTTTACCTATGCAGCTTGTTATGGATATAGGCCGATAGTTACTTGGGTCTTGATTATCTCCCTTGCCCTTAAAAAATTGCTGATATATTGGCCATTTTCCATTGGGAAGGTACTTGCCCAAGTGAAATTGATTTATTGAAAAGAAGTGTAACAATTAATTCAGTTCCAAGTGTTTTTAAAAGTTTAGGAGCTATTTCATCTGGTCCACTTGGTTTTGATGTATTTAAAGCATGTAACTGGTCTTTGACATCCTGTTCAGTAATAGTAATATTGTCCAGAGAAAAGTTAGGCCGTATTTCTTCTGGTAATGGAGGTGGGTTTTCTATTTTGGATATATTTTGGATATATTTGCAAAATGCTTGTTTAAAGTGTGTGTTTTTTATTTTTCAAACTCGATAGTTCATTTGCTATCTTGTACCACTGTTTGATTGGAGTTTTAGGGTCAGCTAGATTCTCTTTGAGTTTTTGTATGTATTGTGTTTTTGCTTCTCTAATTAAATTTACTACTTCATTTCTTTTATGTTAGTAATTATCTAAATGGGTTGTTGAGTTGGTCTGTTTTGCTTTGTTGTACAGTCTATTTCTTTGTCTTATTTGTTTCCTTATATTACAGTTCATCCAAGGTTTATCTCCAGGGCGCTTGGTATAATTGATACATGGGATACATTGCTCAGCTGTATCAAGTAATATAGTGTGAAATTGATCATTTATAATATCAATGTTGTCCATATTATTTATAAATGTCCAGTCAACAGAGTTTAATTTGTTATGAATTGCTTGTTTGTCAGCTTGTTCATATTTCCAGAATTTAGTTTTTATGTGCATGCTCTGTGTATGTCTTAAATGCAACTTCAGTGGTAACAGTACAATGGTCACTACAGAAAGGTGGTAAAACTTCTGTGTTCATAATGATAGATGAGTGATTAGTTAAGATTAGATCAAGGCATGTTTGTGATTTATCCATTATCCTAGTAGGTTCAGTTATCATATTCTCAATATTAAATCTATGTAGTATCCTATTCAGTTTATTTTCATTACTAATAATATTAATGTCATGATTAAAATCTCCCATAACTATGATATCAGAGTTTTGGTCTGTTGCTTTTTCAAGGCAGGTTTCAAAAGAGTCCCAATAATCAACAGTAGTGCCTGGAGGTCTGTAGAAAACTCTAACAGAAATTTGTTCTTAAGTGAGTTAATTTGGATCCAAATATTTTCTATATACTCATATTCAATATCTTGGCGCCTTTGGTAACAAATATTATTTTTTATATAAACTAATAGTCCCCCTCCATTATTAAATTGTCTGTCTCTACGAATAGGCTGATGGAATCCCTCTATTTCCAGTTTTTTGTATCAACAATGTCGTTTAGTTTTGTTTCTGATACACAAATGATATCATAATCAGACAGTTCAGCATTTATTAAATCTACTTTATTTCTCAATCCATTTATATTAAGGTGGGCTATTTTTATGCATTTTAGGTCATTAGGTGTGTTGATTGGTTGTGCTCTTTGAGTTTGTCCAGAACTTGGTACATGTGTATTGTTTGCCCCAGTTCGCTTTTTACACATTCTGAGAACCACTCGATCACCCTCAATTTTCCTATCCTGTGTCGTAACTATAATACATCAATTGGGTATAAGTTTTGAGAGAATAATCGGTGGCTCCCAAGACATATGTATATGCATGCAACTGAGTATTGTATTTACCTGCACCCCAGACCAGACAGGACACATCGAGAACCCCAAGCAGCGGCACAACAGTACAAGTAAGAAACAACCAGGCAAAAATCACAAAAAAGTAGATAAAAAAAGGATGTGGGTGAAAATAATTCCCACCTATTTTCATAATGACATTGACAATTGATCAATACATCAATAGGAGTCTTTATAAGGGTGGAAAATTGAATTTCTTAAATGCACAAGTTCATATTCATATGGGTACATCAATATTCTACCATTGCAGCTCTAGTTCATTTGATGTATTGCACAAAATTTTCTAACCCGCCATTACAACACCGTACTACTTATTGTAGCGGGACCATATCCAAATTATCTCAGGTATCTGGATCACACTGTGTTTAAGGTGATACGGCGTATTTTTCTATTTCGGGAAAAATTCTCTTTTGTTTAATTTTTACGCCCCTTTCACTATTTATACAGTCAAATGAGATCGGTCAATCAATAGGTTGGGTAAGAACGTGAGTGCCCCGAAAAAACACCTGGCCCACCCGCAATCAGAAATTAGCCTGTCCAACATGTGTCCTGCGGTTCGAAAACGAAAGTGGAAAAGGCGATGAGATGAATATGACATGCCAAATGCACATTAATTCGAGAAACCTAGTTTTAGAGAGAAAACCCTGGTTTAAGTATTACATAAACCAGGTTTATTGCACATAAACCTAAGTTTCATTACTTAAACCAGGTTTAACGGACATATACTAGGTTTAACTACAAAACCTATGATAACAGTTGTTATACCTGGTTTAAGTGATGAAACCTAGGATAACGATTGAGAAACCTGGTATATGTCCGTTAAACCTGGTTTATGTGCTATAAACCAGGTGTAACAACTGTTATCATAGGTTTTACAGTAAAACCTAGTATATGTCCGTTAAACCTGGTTTAAGTGAGAAAACTTAGGATTACGCTCGAGAAACCTAGTATATATGTCCGTTAAACCTAATTAATGTGCGATCAACCTGGTTTAAGTCCGTTATCGAAGGTTGTTCTGCCAAAACCTATGATATCAGTCCATAAACCAGGTTTAACGCACATATACCAGGTTTATTTAGTAAATGTGGAGATAACCCAGGTTTTACAAACTTTGTCATATTTATATATATATCAGGCAAGCCAAATGCACAATAATTCGAGAAAACAAGAGGAAACCTATCCTCCGTCACGTTTTTACATATACCAGGTTTTTCGGTTTTTCATTGGTTCTAGCCTAAATATCGCCGAAAACGTTAAACCAGGTTTCGGTAAATCCGATTGGCTAACAATCTGTTCGGGAAATCTGCGCCATATTTGTTTTTGAACCCATGGTAAAAAACATTCCCATTTTATGACAGGCCTTATTTGAGCTAGACCAGGTAATTATCAAAGCATACTATCTCTGGTTATTTTACGAGACTTCACAAGAATTCCCGTTGATGCCTCTAATTCATTTATGCACCAGTCATTTGGATAGCGGGGACATAGCGGGGCTAAAGTACCAGGTTTTAACTTCCGATGAGCCCCGGCAGTGCCGGGGTTTTAATTTCCCGCCAATAAACGGTCACATTATTTCAAATTAGATATTAACTGTAGTTTTAACATGTTTAATATTTAATTACATTTATGGCCCATATTTAATTTGCAAATGTACCTGTACAATTTCATGCAGAAATTCAATCCCCCCTCTCATATTTCAGTTTCATCAGAACAACCCCAGCTGTTGTTCCACATTATAATCAGCCTCCGGGTAGCCGGGGCTTTTAGCAGGGATTTTACCACAAATATGGCCCCGCAGTGCCGGGCTTTTACCAGGGCAACGATCGCTCACCTGAGAGTCAACAAGTACAGTCACTGGACAAAGTTTTTTTTTTTTCATATATGGGTATGGCGGCCATCTTGGTCATGTTTCAGGTTTATGGCTGCAATAGTTTTCATAGGATCATTGGTCCTGTAAGCACTTACCAGAGACCTAGTTGTCACTTTGTCCCATGTAAAAGCCTATGTTTCCAAAATTGACCTTGACCTAAATTAATCACATACCTTCATCTACCACTTTTCAGGTCTCAGGCTGCAATAGTTTTCAAACAATCCAAAGTTTTCACCTTTTCCCATGTAAAAGATTCTGTTTCCAAAATTGCCGTAAAATAGGTCAAGGTCACCCTAGGGTCATCATTGTATCAAATTATGATGGACTTGAGTCTTAAATGCAACATACCAAGTTTCGTGAAAATCGGCCTGCCGGTTCTGGAGAAGATTTTTGGGTGTTTTTATCATAAATGGGCGTTGCGGCCATCTTGGTCATGTGACCCGGATTTCACGATCAAACTTTCGTTCCCCCTATCCATGGATGCTCCACATAGAATTTCACTTTGATTTGCCTTGAGCATTTTCAGAGAAGAAGGTACAAGTAGGCAAAGATCAGGAAAAGGCGCAATCAGAAAAAGATTCCCACTCCAAAAACCGAGGTGGGAAAAAACCAAACTAACAATCAGGTACATATACCATGAAACAAATCGTAAGCCGAATGAGCAGCTATTTTCCCAATAGGTGGCCACTCAGTTACCTTAACTTAACTAAAAATATGAAAACATACATAAGGCGCCAACAGCACGAAAATTTTTTTAAAAACACCAAGACATAAAACAAAAAGAACCACCACAGAAGTATCGACTTGGAACGATCAGTAACACAAAGTTACTGGCGGGCTTAAACCGGTTTTACATGGCCATAACCTCACCCTCAGCTTCTGCAGTGGTTCATAACATTTAGTTAGTTATTCGGTCCTCGTGGTGAATCTCTAGCTAGTCAATGAATCATCAAGAACAAACAAATAAATCATGATAAACATCCTGATGAATCAAAAACCAGGACTCACAGACTGAGTAAGCTGCCCGACGATGGAGATCGATGATCTTTGAAAAGTGTGTATGGATGACAGACCGGCACATTCAAGGGCAGCTAACTCCGCAGTCCAGGGTCGTATCTGGCTCAAATTCAAACTCATTCAAGATGTTATGGTTACTTTAAAGAATTAAGAAGATCGGATCAAAATTGAAGGCGCTAGAGTGGCCACAATACAAAATATTGATTTTTCAAACACTCAAGGGCAGCTAACTCCGCAGTCAGAGGTTGGATCTGGCCGAAATTCGAACTCATCTGAGATGTTGCAGTTGTCCTTGTTACCTGCAAGAATGGAGAAGATCCACTGAAAAACAAAGATGCTAGCGTGGCCACAACACAAAATATTGATTTTTCAAACACTCAAGGGCAGATAACTCTGCAGTCAGAGGTCGGATCTGGTCGAAATTCGAACTCATCTGAGATGTTACAAATGTCCTTGTTACTTCCAAGAATAAAGAAGATCCGAATAAAACTGAAGGCGCTAGAGTGGCCACAATACAAAATATTGATTTTTCAAACACTCAAGGGCAGCTCACTCCGCAGTCAGAGGTCGGATTTGGCCGAAATTCGAGCTCATTCGAGATATTGTAGTTATCATTGTTACCTGCAAGAATGAAGAAGATCCAATGAAAAACAAAAATGCTAGATTGGCCACAACACAAAATATTGATTTTTCAAACACTCAAGGGCAGATAACTCTGCAGTCAGTGGTCGGATCTAATCGAAATTCGAACTCATCCGAGATGTTACGAATGTCTTTTTTACTTCCAAGAATAAAGAAGATCCTAATAAAACTGAAGGCGCCAGAGTCGCTACAACACTAAATATTGATTTTTCACACCGTCAAGGGCAGATAACTCTGCAGTTAAGGGTCGGATCTAGCTGAAATTCGAACTCATCCGATATGTTATAGCTGTCCTTGTTACTTCCAAGTATGAAGAAGATAAGATCAAAATTGAAGGCGCTAGAGTGGCCACAACACAAAATAATGATTTTTCAAACACTCAAGGGCAGCTAACTCCACAGTCAGAGGTCGGATCTAGCTGAAAATCGAACCCATCCGAGATGTTATAGTTGTCCTTGTTACCTGCAAGAATGAAGAAGATCCACTAAAAATAATGGCGCTAGAGTGGCCACAACATTTTCCCCATTATAAGTCTATGGGGATTTTTCCAGACGCTCAAGGGTAGCTAACTGCGCAATCTGAGGTCGAACCTAGCCGAGATTCGAAGTCATCCGAGATGTTATTATTGTCCTTGTTATTCCCAAGAATGAAGAAGATCCAATCAAAAATTAAGTTGCTAGAGTGGCCACAACATTTTCCCCATTATAACTCAATGGCAGCTATCTGTTGCCATGGAAACCAGAGTTCTGATCCGACCTGGCCCAAAACCTAACGCAACCTTTCCCCCTCCTCAATGATGATCTAGATAAAATTTGATCACAATTGGCCTTGTTGTCTTAGAGATATTCAAGATAATAACAACTTTACTAATTCCCATGCGACAGAGATGCCATGGCTTCGACGGTAATTTCACTGACTCTTTCAGTGTAAAGTCTGTATTAAATACCTTAACTGAACTATTTACGCAATCACAAAGTACGAGTTCATCATTCGGCATGAATAATGAACGAGTTATCAGTGGTGTTAACTTTTCATCTGGTAATTTCACATCTACTTTCTCTTTTGACTTTATTTTCATGTCTGTTATTACTGGGCGTGTCTCCTTTCCAGTTATACATTTAGATAGCACGGTGCCAATGCTTTGGACATAAATCAGACTTAGAGTGTCATCAAATACAAATGATATGCCTCGTTCTTTAAACTCGTCCTCAATATCTTCCAATATACCGTCCATGTGTTCCAATGTCTTCTTCAGTTTTAAATTATGAATAAATATTAGCGGATGTATCCCTGCAGTCACTGCTTCTTCAAAAGGCTTATAATCATGTTCCATTCTATTAATTGCGGAGCTGATGCTATTAAGATGTTGCTCAATGGTCTGTCTTTGTTCCTTATCACATTTTGCTATGTCTCCAAGGGCAATATTTGTTTTTTAAATAGAGTTTCTCTTGAATTTTTCAACTGTGTCTCGACACTCGGCAGTTTTCGCGGTCAGATTTTTAGCGTCCTCGTTACGTCTCTGTCGCAGTTCCTCATATTTTGCCATTAACGTCTTTATCCATTCCTTTGTTACTGTGGTGTCGTTTCTGTCGAAAACTTCATCAATAGGCAAACTATTGCAGGTGTCATGATGGAATGTTTTACAATATACGCTCATGACTTCATTATGATCCTTGCAGTATATGGTGATACATGTATCTTTATTACTGACAGTGTATGAACATGAGCATTTCATCTCGCGCTGAATGTATTCCTCAGTTGTATTGTCTGCCTCTTTTGGCATTGAACTCTCAGGGACGTTCTTATGGCTTGTTGTTGTAGAAAGCTCTTGGAAAACCAATTCTAAACACGTACACACACCGTAGCCTTGACAATCTGGACAAAAGAGCTTCGGTTCCTTCTTGTCCCCTTCGTCGCCGCAATTCCAATCCTCTAATAGGTAACCATCGTCTTGTTTAGGCTTGGATCCGTCTACCGATGCCATTCATTACGAAAACATGCCCATGTGATATATAGATTTTTTGTTAGTTGTAAAAATTGAAAATTTTCTGTAAAATTGTTTTTCTATTTTTCTTATTTTTGCACAAAACATAGATTGTGGGTACACGTTAGAACCGCCTCGACAAGGCGGTTCTAAGGAGTACCCACAATCTATGTTTGGAGCAAAAATAAGAAAATTAGGTATACCCCTGCATACCCCAGTTTTACTATATGAGAATGGGGTAAAGGGGGGTATTCATTACACGGACATGTTTTCCTGATGTCACTAAATTTCTGAAACAGTCAATCATTGAAAGAGTTGAACACCTTTCCAATCGGACAATTTATTTGTTTGGGGTATGTCTTAACCAACCAGTCAACAATTGTAAAGTCACGATCGAAAAGGTGCCGTCGTTTCTAGAGTAGTAACAGAATTTTGGGGAGTAAATGTGTCAGGACCTCTCGATTTGGACTCCTACACTCGCCATTTAGGTCATCATGTCTTTATAGTGTTAATGTTTTTTTTACTAAAGGACTTTGAAAAAGCCTTGCTACAAATTGGCCGCAATGATGATTATTTCCATTAATGGAATACAGGATATTTCGGAAAAAATATTTTCGAACAGAAAAGCACCATCAGCCTTCTTAAATTTTATACCAAATCCGAAAAGTCAACGCCAGTGATTTACGTCATACAGTATGATTTCAAACGTTACCAAAAATCAACAAATACAAACTATGACGATGAAAAATATTCATCAGGCCCAACATGATTTCTGGAAAGAAACACCAAAAGCCAATCAAATGCCGTTAGTTGTCTTTCAATGGCACTAAAACTGTATTAATTAATTACGACACATTAACGTTTATGAAGAAAACCTTTTTTGCGTGAAAAATGAAACGAATTCGAAAGATTTCAAACACAATAAATAGCCTCGGACTTCTAAAAAATACCATAACTTTTGGCGCTGTAATCGTATGTCTGTGTGTTTTGACCACTTAACGGTTGACGTCAGCGAAAAATGCTAGCTCCTTAAACTGCACTGAACGAAAGTCCCTATTTTCATTTTGCCGATTTCTTGTGCTTAAGGTTGTACGCTATCACCAGAGATGGCTATGGCCATGTAAAATCGATTTAAACCCGCCAGTAACTTTGTGTTACTGATCGTTCCAAGTCGATACTTCTGTGGTGGTTCTTTTTGTTTTATGTCTTGGTGTTTAAAATATTTTTGTGCTGTTCGCGCCTTATGTATGTTTTCATATTTTTAGTTAAGGTAACTGAGTGGCCACCTATTGGGAAAATAGCTGCTCATTCGGCTTACGATATGTTTCATGGTATAAGTACCTGATTGTTAGTTTGGTTTTTTCCAACCTCGGTTTTTGGAGTGGGAATCTTTTTCTGATTGCGCCTTTTCCTGATCTTTCCTTACTTGTACCTTTTTGTTTTCACAAAAAGGTACAAGTAGGCAACGATCAGGAAAATGCGCAATCAGAAAGAGATTCCAACACCAAAAACCGATGTGGAAAAAACTAAATTAGTAATCAGTACTTACACCATGAAAACATATCGTAAGCCGAATGAGCAGCTATTTTCCCAACAGCTAGCCACTCAGTTTCCTAAACTTTACTAAAATATGAAAACATACTCGTACATAAGGTGCATAAACATTTTAACACAAGGACATAAAACAATAAGAACCACCACAGACGTATCGCCTTGGAACGATCAGTAATATAAAATTACTGGCGGGCTTAAATCGATTTTACAGGTACCTAACCTCACCCTCAGTTTCTGCAGTGGTTCACAACATTTAGTTAGTTATTTGGTCCTCTTGGTAAATCTCTAATTAGTCATGAATCATCAAGGACAAACAAATAAATAATGATAAACATCTGATAAACAATCCTGATGAATCAAAAACCAGGACTCATAGACTCAGTGAGCTGTCCGAAGATGGAGATCCCTGGGTGCAAACTTATTTATGAACTCCGAAGCCAAATAGAAATACCAATTGAACCCCGGCGGGCAAAGCAACAGACAAAAAGCTCCGCTCCCAACCAACTAAAATTAAACGCTTCAAGTGGGGGCCATCATAGAGCCTTTTTGTAGCCGTCCTTAGTTTTTTTGGACAAAAAAAAAAAAAAAAAAAAAAAAAAAACGTTACGTATCACGAAAATAGTACAAGCAAACAATTTAGCAAACAAAGCTTTATGAATAAATATAGTTTATCATGTTAAGATACACACTATTATGTGTATTTTATACTTCATATTAAATCTAACCAGTTTTAATCAAAATGATAGATAACCGATGTATTGTGAGGCGTTTTCAAAGTCCTTTACTATAGTTACAATTTTTAAATTTGATCATATTCGGAGCACATAGATCGTTGATCAATAAATATCTATAAAGATCTATAAATATCGGCACCGGGTTACATTGAATGAAGAAATTATATGATATAGCATGCATTTTTAAAGACGAAACAAAATAAATAATTGCGTACTTCAAATTAAGAAAACTAGTCTTTTGCCTAGATTTAAACAGATTATTAGTAGTGTCAATGATGTTATATTGTCTGACCTGACTATATACTTGCACTAAGCAATGACAGAAACAGTATCTACCCACCGATGGTTTAATGAAGTCACATGTATATATCACACAAACCCCACTCGGTCTACAAACCCCCTCGGTCCATGTCTTGGGTGATTTCAACTTCAGAGATATTGTTTGGCCAGATAGACTCAACAAACAAGGTTTTTCATTGAGCATGTCTGAAGGTGCAAAGTTGGTAGAACTTATAAGTGACCATGAATTGGAACAGGTAGTGCACTTCCCCACAAGAGGACAAAACACATTGGATTTGATTATCACTTCACTTCCCGGACAATTTGTTGATATTCATTCCCCGGACAGGCTTAGTGATCATGACATTGTCTCTGGAACTGTGAAAATAGTTATTCCCCCATCAAGAAACCTAAGAGAAAGGTGTATAAATATCAGAAAGGTGATTATGAATCTATGAAAGGTGATTCCCTTGAATTTGCAGAGGAGAAATATTTCAACGGTTACTCTGGCACACGGTCGGTTCACGAAAACTTTAATTTGATCACATCTTTTATCCAGGAATCAGTGGATAAACATATCCCATCAAAGACTAGTCATTCAGTTTCCTCAGTCCCATGGTTAACTCCTGAAATAAGAAGAAAGATTCGAAGAAAAAATGCAACTCACGCTAAAGCGAAGAAAACTGGGAGTGCAAAATTTAGAACAAAATTTGTAACTTTGAGAAGAGAAATCAAAGCAGATATCAGAAAACAGCATGAGTTGTATGTAAATAACTTGGTTGGTGATGTTAAGGCTTATCCAAGAAAATTTTATCGGTACATAAATAGTCAGAAAAAGATGTTCAAGGTATCCCCCCTTTGAAAAAGCGAAATGGAAGTGGTCTTGCTGAATCAGATTTTGAAAAGGCTGGTGAATTCAATGGTCAGTTTACGGATGTGTTCACCAAAACTGAACATAGCCAGGTCCCTCTTTTGAAAAGAAAAGCCCCGTTTATGGAAGACATAGTGGTATCCTTCTTTGGAAGACATAGTGGTATCCAAAGAAGGTGTCACAAAACTTCTGAAAGGTTTGAACCCGTCGAAAGCTTTAGGTCCTGATGAGCTTCATCCTAGAGTCCTTAAGGAATTGGCATCTGAGCTAGGTCCTGTCTTTGCACATCTTTTTCAACAGTCAATAGACTCGGGTGAAATCCCCAAAGAATGGTCTTTAGCAAACATTTGTCCCCTGTTCAAAAAGGCTGACAGGTCTCTTGCGTGCAACTATCGTCCAGTTTCCTTGACCTGCGTACCCTGCAAACTTCTGGAACATATAGTGTGTTCTAATATCATGTCCCATTTGGATCATCATCAACTTTTGTCAGACAAACAACATGCATTTAGGAAATCCCATAGTTGTGAAACCCAGTTAGCTACAGTGATTGATGACTGGGCAAAAATGTTAGACAATCAAGGTCAGGTTGATACATTTATCTTGGATTTTGAAAAAGCTTTTGACACTCCTCCGCATGAACTCCTTAAAAGCAAATTGTTCAGTTATGGAATTGGTGGGAAGACAATTAAATGGATTGATGCCTTCCTTTGCTATAGACAACAAAGAGTTGTGGTTAATGGCGTTAAATCAGACTGGGCTCCTGTTGTATCTGGTGTCCCACAGGGCACCGTCCTTGGCCCCTTGTTGTTTTCGTTGCATATAAATGATATCACCTCGGATATTGAATCGGAAATCAGACTCTTTGCTGATGATTGTGTTTGTTATCGTGAAATTAAGAATGTGGAGGATACAGTGAAACTTCAGAAGGATATTGATCGATTAGGTAGTTGGGCCAGGACATGGGGTATGAGATTTCAACCTGTCAAGTGCAACATGATGCAGCTGACAAATAAACGTACTAGTAAAATTCAGGCTTCTTACAAGCTTGAGGGTACTGTGTTGGAAAATGTTGAGAGTATCAAATATCTTGGTGTAACAATAAACAAGGATTTAAAATGGAATACTCACATCAGCAATGTGTGTACCAAAGCCAATAGGACCCTTGGTTTTTTGAGACGAAATCTGTTTTCTTGCCCCCAAGATGTGAGAGAAGCTGCCTATAAAGGTCTGGTTAGACCTATTCTTGAATATGGTAGCTCAGTTTGGGACCCTCATTATGAAGGCCTGATAGATGATTTGGAGAAGGTGCAAAAGCGTGCGGCTAGGTTTGTAACTAGGAACTATACATATGAAAAAAGTAGTATGACCAGCATCCTTAAAAAAATTAAAATGGGAATCCCTGCAGAAAAAAAGGAAGGATGATAGAATTATATTACTTTACAAAGGTCTAAAAGGGAGAGCAAAAATACCAACGGATGACCTTATCCCCAAAAATAGGCGTTGTAGGAATCAACACTCCTTGGCATTTCAGATACCTTCAGCAAGTACAAATGCCTATTTACACAGTTTCTTCCCCCAGACCATAAGAGATTGGAATGAACCCCCTGATTCTCTGATCTCCTCCGCTGAATTGTCAGATGATTGTGTGTCTAAATTTACTTCTCTTGTGAGAGCTCGGGACTAATCCCCTCCGGTCAAGCCCCCTGGTGTGGTATTGTCAGTTTGACGTTTCACCATTTAACTATTCTGATTCTGTTTCTGACACACGCTGTTTTCAGTTGTACACAGCGAATAAAGACTCAAATATCAAGTCTATGACTCATAAAATAAATAAATCATGTATAAATAACAAGCTTGTGTCATCTCTCGGGGAAAATCTAATCAATACGTATTTACTTATTGTATTGTGAAAACTTAGATTTTCAAATGAATACATGTTAAGGTAAAATATCGTAGGAGACTACTGTAACATCAAAATACGAAAACATCTGCTTCAATTATTTACTTAATATACCGGAGTCATCAAAGGTTGGGTTACAGTCCCATATTTATTGAAACATATGCCCCTGTTTAACTTTAATTAAATAAAAACTGATTTTTTTTTTCATAAATTTAATGATTTTCATTGAACGAGGATTCCTTACAGCCCGAAGGCCACTAACTAGTCTCCACTGTTTTAGTCCGTCGTTATAACGCTAAAAGCCGTGTTTTCTTGTCATTGTTCCAGAAAAGATATGGTTCTCTTTAATTAGAACGGTATGTCTACGGGTCATTTTCAAAAAAAAAAAAAAAAAAAAAAAAAAAAAAAAAAAAATGTGCACATTTGATGTCAGATATTTCTTTTTAAATTTAGTATTTGCGATTCAACTTATGTTGCGTTGATTACATCGGAAGTATACATGGGAACTCAAAATTAGCCATATGCAAGCTTATTCTCTTCTCTTTTATTCATTTTTCCCCAAACCTAGGACAATTTGAAAGAAATGTCAATGTTATTACCACTAAAACAATCTTCTAGCTAAATGGATTTGTAATGTTATCATGAAACATATGTACTTTAGCCTAGGTCAACTGACTTTATCATATATTATTGACCTTAACTCACCAGGTTTACCATAAATGTATGTAACACCAATGACATCGATAACAATATTGACATTTTGTAACAACATTGGCGTTATTGGTAACAACATTGATATTTCAATACAAAGTGATGTTTAAATCCTGCCTGGGTACCTTTAAAGCACTAAGACTAAATCATAGTTTTCATGTCTCGTTATTATGTGAAATAAATCTACATCTACAAATACCGACAAAACCTTTGTTTCTAAGCTGGTCAATGTTGTTACTTTGCTGGTCGATGTTGTTACTATGCTGGTCAATGTTGTTACTATGGTTTGGTGAGAAAAATATAAAATCAATGATAGAAAGTCATCTGTAAAATCATACATTATCAAAATACATATTATCATGATATATTAAGCTGCTTTTTAAACAGTTATATCATTCGTGCTATCAGCATGTGCAAGAAAAATGTTGTATTTTTCAATCTTGTTACCACATTATTAGTAACAAAATTGACAATAACAGCATTGACAAATTTTAACAAAACTTCAAATGTAGGGACTACGGTTGGATGTTTATGCACATATAAAACTAAAGCATGTTTTTACGTTAGAGTGCAATTAGGCAATGGCTAGTATTTTAACATTTGTTATGTTAAGAACTTTGTAATGAGTAACAACATTTGACATACTTACCGATCACACACCCAACAACCATATAACAATCTTCAAAAACTAAGGCATTGTTGCTTTTGGGGGAGTCAGCACGCTTTCATTATGGTAATTATATGGAAGACGTTTCATATAACATTTAAAAAAAGCATGTGAACGCAATGGGGGATAGCCCTAAGAAACGATTTACAATGTATAAAGCAGTTACAACATTGACACCATCTCGTTGGACAGACACTTACGCTAAGAAAACATGATAAAATAGTTATGAATGTGCTTGAAAGTACTTGTTGACAGCAGTTCTTCAATATGTCTCCATATCAAAACATAGCTGAACCTTTGGTGACATAGTGACTTTGTCATATTTTTTTCACATCTAAACTATATAAGGGGTCGGTGCCGGACAGCCCAAAAGTACTAATATTTGTGTATTCAACAAGGACTTTGGAGAGCTAATCATAAAAATGAGAAGCAAAAAGTGGTGTTTCAACATGCCAAGCATAGGGCATTAAGACAAATTAACAGAAATCAACTTAAAAGCAGATGAAAGCATGAAAAAAATTATCACGGACAGAAATATGCACATTTTTTGAAAAAGGCCCGTGCACGAAGCTTGTACACCAGTTTCAACTTGAATGCTTTAAATCGGGACACTGATTCTTCGATAGCTCCACATACCGAGCAAACTATTAAAATTATAGATTATCGTAGTGTTTTTGTAAAATACTTTGGTCCCATTGCTTTGTAAAGTTAAATTAGATTTTTTGCACTGGGTATTACCATCGCAACAAAATCACTATGACTATCGTTTTAGCATTTCTTTAACCTTTTCTCTATAATCCTTATTACAGAATCCATAGCAGATAGGGTTACAGGCACAATTCAAAACATAGGATCGCAGGAAAAAGTTCCATAAACTTCGACCTGTCACAGTCAAACTCAGATATAAGTTTGGTCTTAATGTGCGAAGCGCAACTATAACAAGAAATGGAATGAAACTAATAATGTAAGCAATAGTTATGGAAAAGAGCATGATTGTTGTCCGTCCAGCACGAATACGCTTCATCTCTTTCTGTTTTGACAAAGAGAACGTCGCTCCAGGTTTTCCCAACTTGAATTTTATTTTTAATACCTCACTAAGTCTATTCCGCTGTGGTGATTCTAATTTCTGTAGCACTGCTGGAGGATGTTTAGCAGTGTTATCGTCTAAAAGATCGCCGAAAGAACAGCTCGTTTCTTCATTCACATCAACTACGGCGATAGATTTAGGTCGATTTGTGGCTGAAACAGAACTATGCCTCTGTTCTTCAAGTTTCAGTCGAATATATACAGCCCGTCCAATGGCAGAATATAAACCAATCAAAACCATCATCACGGCTATTGTCAGAATAAACCAAAACGTCATTAGATATAAAGGGACTTTTGTGTGAATGTAAGAATCATTTATAAGGCATGTCTTCCCTGTAATTGTTTTGTTGGCATTAACTTGAATGGCTACAGTCTGTGTGCCATATATTACAAATCCCGGTATATAAACAGCACTTCCAATAGCTGCGCTTGCGAAACACATAACCTTTGTTTTCCGAGGTGTAAACACTGGCTTTAGGGGCTGACAAATCTTTCTAAATCTATCCACTGCAATGCCAATTAGGAGCAAGGCTGAAGTTCCACTTAGAATGTACGTAATTGTTCTGCCAACACTACAAATCACTGGTAAGTCAAAAGATACGAATCTACAGATGATGGCAATTTCAACAGGCATGGTTAGTGAGCAATTAAGTAGATCACATATAGCTAGGGAAATAATGAAGATCCTGGACGCAGTCCTTCGCATTTTCTTAAAATAAACGAGCAATGTCACTATATTGCCAACTAGTCCAGTTACCATGGCAAACAGAACTAAGATCAATGATGGAATAAGCATTTCAAACTGGGCAGAATTTATTTCCTCCAGAAGTTCTTGGTCAGTGAAAACATCGGAACCGTTTGTGGAAGACATCTGGCTCAATCCGGCGTATGACGTGTGAACACGTGACGGAGAGAACACTGATAGACTAATTGGGTTAGACACGGTTCAGCAAGACAGAGTCTGTTTTATAAGCAAATCAGTTTTGCATTGTGAAGTCAGTTGAAGATGGAACAATGAATAACGGCGCTTTTTAACATATCTGAAAAGAAAATAAACACCATTTACGGCAATATAAAGTTGTTACATTTTAATGTAGGATTAAGAACGCGGATAATGTCCTGTCTGGTCACTCCCCGAACATAGCCAAATGGCTATATATTCACACTCGTAATGAAATGGAAATGTTTCAGCATATAAACTTATTTTTAGATGTCTGCTTTTGTCACAATCGAGTGGATTGGTCTTTAGTCATATACCACATGAATGCAATTAATTTCAAGCATCATGAAAAAACGACAATATTTTGATTTTATGGTGAAAATACTACTTATTAAATATTATATTTAAGGCAGTAAGGACAAAAACAAAAAATCTATTGAATTTACTCACATATCCTCCAATGTAAGAAATCTTGTAGTTTTTAATTCACTAGCGATAAACGTTAGCATAACACAAAATAATTATTGTAGTAAATATAAAATTCTTCTCAACATTTAAGCGTTTCGTTGATGCGGAATAGATAAAAATGTTGTGGTTCGTTCATATACATAGGAAATACGTCTATCCGGATTTCTTTTAATTGCATATTTTCGTACTTATGAGATAAGGACAATTACAATAGCCTCTTTCTTTCTATTACAAAATAGTTGACCAGTATAGGGTCGTATATAGTGTCGTTAAGTGGTTGAAGTACTATATGATAGTTATGAGAAAATGGTGATTCAAAAATAGTATAGAAAGTTTTAATAAACCTACATTTCAATGTAACTCACTACATAACGCATCTCCCAGTCAATTGCAAGCAGTTATTTACCAGTTGCTTTCTCTGTCAGCTGAAAACAGGGATCTGCTGGGTTCTTATCATAAATAAGTCTTTTGTCCTCATAGTGGGACAAAGGCTATAATTGTGTTTGCTGAGAGAAATTGCAACGAAATTGAGCTGCCTCGTGGGAAAACCAACAATGTGGTTTCCGAACAGGCCCGACACAAACCGGCCTGTACAAGCACAGAAGCAGGTTAGAAGCTTGAAGTTTTGGATTTATAAAGTAGAGGAATTGTACTATCCGTGTAGCGAAAACAAAGGCGCTGATCAGCTTCGCGGTTACCGCGAAGCTGATCTGCGTCTTTGTTTTCGCTTATGCAGATTGTTGGTTTTCCCATGAGACGGCTCAAATAACTGAAACAGAAATTAAAACCACTCCTGAATCACCTAAATGAAAATTGACTCACTAAAATGAGGCAATTCCACTCGTTTTCATTATTTTATCATTATATCTTTGTTTTCCACATTCACACAAATAGCGAAATAACTGTCAAATTACATTAACCACATTATGACCTATATTCTTTGTCATTTTATATCATCGATTCTCCTAGAGGCATGGTATATTCTCATCTATATATAATCAAAACTAGAAATGACGTGATACACAGTGTTAAAAATGTTGAAATCAACTCGTCTCGGGAATTTACACTGTTACAGTATTGGCTGATTCAAAGAGAAGATATCGTGAGCTGAGTGCGAAGATGTCATGAACGTATGTCACATGAACTTATTTAATAACGTATATGAATACGCTAAAAAAAGAACCTTCATTGTAGTCTAAAATTACTGGGTCTTAAACAGGGTTTACAGGATTCCAGCATCACCGTCAGCTTCTGTAGTGAATCAAGACTATCGACCTATGTCCTGGAACAATGATAAAAATAATGTATCCTCTTTACTTATTGATACACTGTTTGTATAACATTGTACAAGATCTTTGCCTGGTGTCTCAATATGTACAACGACACCGTGGACGCGTCAAGATCATTTCGCATTACTAAATTAATCATTACTAAATTAATAGTTACCTGCGTTTTATTATTTCCTTGTTTCTTCTGCATCTTGTTTTCTTACACTGGGTTCCGTAGTATGCTTCGGTCTATATTGTGCGAGAAACAGCACGTGTAAGCACGATGGTGATTTATGCTACGTACTGACCGAATAGAAAACCTTGAAAATAATTGACAAAATTCTACATTATTTGAACACATGCCATATGTTTATTTGTAAATATGAACACTTGACCCAGACCTAAACGACTGTCGCAAAAGGTGCAATTGGATTCATTAGAGTAGGAAAACATCTCGGGCAAATATTATAATATTATTAAAATCATGTCGGTTAAGAAATTCATAATGATATTAAGAACAAGCATGATCTACAATATTACAGTAAAGACCAAACTAACAATGTGCAGTATCATATCATAGGGATGGTGTATTAAAGAAGCCAGGACGCTAATTAGATCTTATCGTAAACCTGCCAATTGATTGCAAGTGTTTACGAACTTATTCGAAAGATTGAGAAGCTGGCAGATACTGTACTATATGACAAAGCGAAGTGTGACAGAGAGCAGCGACTCGCCATTGAGCAATATTTTGCCATCTTTAGTACTGTATGTAAAGGGTATCGTGATTGGCTATAATCGTTTTGAACAAGCAGTTGCTGCAGGTATAAACGCGCTGATACTACTTAAAGCATTCACCATTTTTGCATTATCTGCTGGTTTCCAGCTCACCAAAAATCAATTGAAAATACAGGTAACCAAAACCACCCTGACCTCAAGGTCAGGGTGGTTTTGGCTACCTGTTTTCCCAATACTGATTGTTTCTAAGCGGGAAACCAGCCGATAATGCAAAACTGGGATCTCTGAATGGGATCTCTGTCTCGTAGAAAGTGAGGAAATCGTTATTTCACAGCCAGGCGCTAAATCGTTGCTGTTCATGAAAGTTATTCCCTAGCTACATACTGGTTCATCCGTTACTGCTACGATGTTGTTGTACAAGATGGGTTATTCTATGTTTCATTTTGAAACGGCGAAATACGGGTCCTTGACTGATCTGGTCAACAACAGAGAAATTCAAAGTCCTAACTATATCTGTGCCATGTCAACAGGGATGGTGTATGTACATGTATCTGAGCACGTTGGTAACATAATAAGAGTTCTGAAGGATGGCAAAGAAATCTCCAACTATAGTAAAGCGGGTCTTCATCAACCTATGGGGATGTACATATGTGAAGCGGAAACCATTTTATATGTGAAAGTCGCTCAGGTAACCTACATGTAAGCGTAATTGATGCAAAGTCACAGATATCAACGGTACTTCTGTCTCTAACCGATGGCTTATATTGGCCACCTACCATCACGAAAACATGCTCGTGTAATATATACCCCCTTGAACCCCACTTTTATATAGCAAAACTGGAATATGCAGGGGTATACCTATTTTTCTTATTTTTGCTCCAAAACATAGATTGTGGGTACTCGTTAGAACCGCCTCGCCGAGGCGGTTCTAACGTGTACTCACAATCTATGTTTTGAGCAAAAAGAAGAAAAACATCATTTTTTTTTCAGCTGAAAATTTTCAGTTTTTAAAACTAAAAAAAATCTCTGTTTATTGCATGGGCATGTTTTCGTTTAAATGCGGTGGCTGTCAGATCAGATGATTATACACTTATGTTCGGAGGAATATCGCGGACTCTGGTTGTGTGTAAGATGGTGATGTCCTAATATCCAGTGGCACTGATTTATATGATTATCATTAGACCATGAACATGGTATGCCACACATTGAGAGACGCATATGTTTTCGCATTGTCTATATTCTAGAACCACGGTTCAGAGCAGCAAGGAGGAACTCGTACCAATGCATCTCCTTTGACACTCATATTCAAATGAAAGTGGGATAAAAAGTACATACGCTCTTTACTATTTAAATATACATGAAGTTGTGGCTTTAGCAAATCCGGTGTAATGTATGGGATTACTAGTGTCTTCAATTATCGTCAAATGTGTGAGATTCCTCTATTCGGCTGTTTTGTATTAAATATCAAGCTTAAACGTCACGTCTAGTCCTTGCAGCATTATAACGCATTTGAATCGTGTAGCTCGATTTTGGCCTTAAACGCGTCAAAAGATCGACGAGTTTACTTAGTAATTTGTTATGGCTATTTCACAATAAGGGTTTCCAATATAATTGGCAATTACCTTGTCAAGTTCATGAATACATCAGGTGTCCCTTTCACAACTTGACCTGAGGAGTTGGTAAATCAATTGAATTGGTCTAGAGATAATTCCCCAATAATATATCCCTAGTGTACAAGTTTACAATAGGAGGTGTGAAGAGATCATTGTCAAAGGGGAGAAAGTTGCCTAATATGAAAAATTTTACACCAGGTACTACTTTCCATAATAATAATTTACACCATGTATTGAAAGCAGCATTTTTGTCAATGTTAGCTCACCTGAGCAAATGCTTGTTAGCTCACCTGAGCTGAAGAGGCAAAACATGAGCTTATGAAAGATGGATTATAAGAATACAATTCATAATTCTTATGAATAATTTGCTCATAAAGCAAGACATCTGATTAGACAATGTTATGGCAAATTTACCATTTGAATAGCCAATATAATACCCAATGATACTGTCAACTTGATGAAATACATCAGGTTTCTTTTGCAAATAAGTAATAATCTCACTGATTATACACACAATGTAATGAAACACAAAAATGTTCGTTCATTGTCAGCTCACAAGAGCAAAGTCTTGTTAGCTCACCGGAGCTAAGCCTAATATCTTTTATTAAATCACTTTGCCCATGTAAAAAGTATTGACGGTTACATTATGAAAACATGCCCATGCAATATAAAGAGATTTTTTTCAAGAAGCAAAAAGTGCAAGTTTCATTGATTTTTTTATATATATATATTTGCTCAAAACATACATTGTGGGTACATGTTAGAACCGACTTGCTGAGGCAGTGCTAACGAGTACCCACAATGTTTTTGGATAAAAAATAAGAAAATTATGTATACCCCTGCAAGGCTGTAACCCCAGTTTTTCTATATAAAAGTGGGGTTTAAGGGGTATACATTTCACGGACATCTTAACATGATGGTTTGTTTTTATTGTATGGAGGTTTAAAGTCCCAGTCAACAATTTCTTGATGTATTCATATGCGAAAACCACGATGCTTATCTGCATCTTTTGTTTTCGCTACATGGATAGAACAACGCCATTATTAACTAACCAAGAACAAGCTGACCTGTCCTGAAATTTGTCATTCAGCATAGCTTATCATCATCTTTGTTTTCGCTTACAGCTTAATTAATAGATTACACAAGTCAAACTGATTATCCAGAGACAACCAACACAACTGAGAAAAACAAACACAGATGAAATTAATGTGCAACATTAGGTAACAAATACCTGTCTGGGAACAACTTTCTACAGACAGGTATTTGAATGCTATAGTCATAAATTGATTCCATCTGCGTTGGTTATTCTCAGTCATGTTGGTTGTCTCTGGATAACCAGCTCGCAAGACCTCTTGTTAATAATTCTGAAATTTCATGCCTGTAGCTCTCCTGTTGTTGCACATTCAGGTTTGTTTTTGAATGGATGGTTAAACCTGAAGACAAGTTTTCTCAAGGTGTGACTCATAATACCTTGATTATGGGTCATTATCAGCTTTAACTCTACACTAGGAAAAAAGGTTACACCATCAATTTGTAAGGCAGCAATTTTGATATGAATGAATTTGAGATCATGGTTAGGAACTTCTTTTCTAACTTCCTCAGGTGGCAATCATGTTGACAATTGAGCTGGTCAAGACTAAAGTGAAAGCGCAATAAAGGATGTTCAGATTGTAACAGTAGAAATACTTACTGTGCGTACAACCGGAGTGTAAAGGTAAGCTTGAGGCAATTCGTACTGTATACCTTTCACGTGCTATTTCATGGACTCGTCGATCTTTTGACGCATATGAGGTCCAAAACGAGCTATAGTATAATATAGTTTAATTGGCGAACTGTCTACTCTATCCGGGTCGAAACCCCTGTAGGCAGATTTTCTCGTAACGTGGCTTAAATGGTTCAGTTTAAATATTATTAAATAGTTTTACCACGAGTTTTAGATAACATAGACATTTTGTTTATATTTTGTTTAAATTAGTTAACCTCTTGCATTAATATGCATTTTGTGATTGCACACCTGCAAAAGGTACGGTTACAATTATGCAGTCGAGACATAACCAACACGTCAGAAGTTAGTCGATATCCCTTTGACCACATTATCAAAACGCTACCACGTGAGGTCAACCGGTAATGTTAAATTACGTGTATATTTACTTAACCTTACCTTATATGACTAAAATCAAAGTGCATGGTTTATCATCTGTAATCGAACTAACTTTTGATTGATGAACATTTTAGCCGTATAATGAGAATCTAACTGTACAGATGAATAAAAGGATAAGTGGGATCTGTGTAGCTGCTGACCAGAGTTTGCGTTGAGCACATCATTGAGAGTATTTATCTTTAAGTTTCTAAATCTGAATTTCAAGCAACTTGTCCTTCCGTGTTGTGGTATAATACGGACCTGGTCAGGAACATCAGAAGAAATGTCTTCATGTAGCGCGGCTTAAATCATGCGAAATTGCTAATCAGCGACATTGCTAATCAGAAATGATGGATGGTCAGATGTGAGATTTGGTGCTTTTAGACAAGACGAAGAAAAATGGTATGTACGATTTCGATTTTTTTACTTTCCTATTGATGGTAATATGCTGAAGAGAAAAACGGATATTCCATTCGTCTGGATGGGGACTAAAGCAGTATTATGTTTAATCTTATCAATTTATACGTAATGTCTGCCAATGAATACCAACCAATCCATGCTTTGTTTTCGCTTAGTCTATATTTCATTTTTCAGACTCAAAAAGTCTAATGCCATGGGATTACAGATTGACAGAACTAATAATCTTATTAATTCTTTCAGGGCCGTTTGTCATCTGGTTACGTAGTTTTTGTTTGTTATAGAGCATGGCGTCAATATACGGATTCAAGTCTGTTCTTAAATCATCGGACAATAGTCCCTTGTTCGAGTGTAGTCCCTGTAACTATGAAGGTGTGAAGAAAGAAGCCAAGTTCTATTGTCCTCAGTGCGATGACTACCTATGTGATTCCTGCAAAGTAACTCATCAGAAATTCTTCTCTACAAGGAAACACCAGCTTGTCACCGATACATTATTGTCAAGGACGAATCGAGATAATGACCATTTAAATGAGCCAAGGACTATCCAGTGTACATGTTCCGGCGGAAATGATATTGCAATTTACTGCAAGGATCATAATGAAGTTATGTGTGTGGATTGCAAAACGCTCAAGCACAGAAACTGTAAAACCGCGTCAGTAGATGAGGTTTGTGATAACGTAGACGCAACATACACTGATGCAACAAAAGAACGGATGGAGACATTAAGAGACAAACTTGAAAAAATGCAGCAGAGGAGACAAGGTGACGTAGAAAATCTTACCACAAAAACTGCAAATTGTCGAGATAAGGTGGAAGAATTTAAGAGGGAGCTCATTAAAAAGATTGAAGACTTGGTATCTACCAAACTTGATGATATTGCAAAATGTGATAGCATTCAGCGAGCGACCATTGTGCAACATCTTGACGCATGTACTACCGCCTTAAAACGGATGGAGATTGAACATAAACCTTTGAAAGAAGTAGAGGCCACAGGTATAAAACCGCTAATATTCATTCATGACTTAAAACTGAAGAAGACATTAGAGCAAGTGGACGATCTCATAAACGATATTGGAAAAGACGTCAAAGAACCTTATATAGCGTTTGTGTTGAACGAAACGCTAAGGACGAATATTAACAGTCTCGGAGTTGTGAGGAGAGAAGCAATTAGAAAGACAGAAACAAAAGACCTTGTCGCCAAACAGTTTGCTAACGTAAAGGACACGCAGCCAGTAATAGCTGATATGAAAATCAAGACAGTAGAAAAGATAGATGTAAAGTTTCCAGGTGACAAGAATTCGCCAATTATTTGTGGCTCACTATTCATACCAAATGATGAGTTGATACTTAGTGATTGGACTAATAGTTCACTTAAAGTTTTAGCCAATACATATTTTACGCAAAAAGAGAAACTAAAGCTATCGTCGGCACCATGGGATCTCTGTCTGGTAGAAGCTGATGAAATTGTTATTACACAGCCAGGCGCTAAACAATTGCTTTTCATTAAAGTTGTCCCAAAGCTACAAACAGCTTCATCTATTTCTTTGGATCAGAAATGCCACGGTGTTGCTGTACAAGATGAGTTGATCTATGTATCATTTGAAAACGGGGAGATCCGGATCCTTGACAAAACAGGTCAACAACAAAGAAATGTTTATAGTGGATTCAGCTTTCATACCCCTTACTATATCTCTGTGGCACCTACAGGAATGTTGTATGTCTCTGAGAGCGGTGTCTATATAAGAATTCTAAAGGATGGCAAGGAAACGGCCAACCTAAGCGATGTCGGTATTGTCTGCCCTATGGGCATGTACTTAGATGGAGAAAATAACATCCTCGTATGTGAATGTTACTCGCATAACCTGAAGTTAATTGATACAAAGGAATGTACATCAAAAGTCCTTATATCTGGAACTGACGGATTAAATTATCCACGCACTGTAAATGTCAGACCAACTGATAATACGCTTGTTGCTGGAGGATCCACACTCGTTGTTTGTAAGATGGTGTTGACTGGCCAACATAGACAATAATACATATTGTTGTGTTGAATTTATCTAAAATTTAAAATCACACCTAAAGCCCATAAGAATGAAAGTGGACACACCCAATTGATATGTTGGGCGAATCCATTCGTCAAGTTAGGAATCGAACTCGATTATAATTTCTTTTCACTAGCAGTCAATGTTGCTTAGCAATTTAAAACTCAAGAAGTCGTTGATAAAGTTTTAAAAATTCAAAATTTAATCTGCATTCAATTCAAAACAAACAGGATTATAACAGAAACATGCAATAACATACATGTAGGAGCCGAAGGAGTAGATGCTACAATGTTTAAATTATTTTTGTTGCTATATGCTGATGACATCACAGTATTCGCAGAAACAGCAGTAGGACTGCAAAATGGTTTGAATATTTTACATGAGTATTGTAGCAAATGGAAACTTACAGTAAATATAAAAAAAATCTAAGATTATGGTATTCAGAAAGGGTGGTCTATTGCCTAATGATTTGAAGTTTTATTATAATGGTTCAGAATTGTCCATTGTTAGTTCTTTTTCGTACTTGGGTGTTGTTTTTACGCCCGGAGGTTCGTTTAGTTCTGCTCAACAGACACTGGCTGGGCAAGCTCAAAAAGCTATATTTAGATTAAACAGTTATTTATATAAGTTTACTGACATTTCACCTTATCATAGGTTAGAACTTTTTGATAAGTTAGTGACACCTATTTTAAACTATTCAGCTGAGGTCTGGGGATTTTGTAAAGCAGATAAAATAGAAGTCGTCCACTTACAATTTTGTAAACGGTTATTAGGCTTAAAACAGTGTACTCAAAATGATTTTATTTATGGAGATTTTGGCAGATGTTCTTTCCATTGTAGAAGATTATTTATTATTATTAGATATTGGCTTAAAGTTATTACATGTAACGAAAATAAATACATAAAGCATATTTATAATTTGATGTTAAGTGATATTGAATCTATGCCAGAGAGTGAAAATTGGGCAATGCTAGTTAAACGTTTACTATGTTCTTTAGGCTTTAACAATGTTTGGTTAGCGCAGGGGGTAGGTAATGTTAATATCTTCCTAGATTTAGTAAAACAAAGATTACATGACAATTTTGTTCAGAATTGGAATTCAAGACTAGAGGAATCAAGTAGAGCTTCTTTTTATACTATTATAAGTTCTTTTCATTTTCAGCATTACCTTAACTTTCTTAAAGTAAAAAAAATATAGGAATGCATATGCTAGATTACGATGTTCTTCGCATCGACTAGAGATAGAAGCAGGCAAGTTTCACAAACCAGTAAAAAATCCATTGAAGAAAGGCTATGTAGAAATTGCAATGTTGTTGAAAACGAATTTCATTTTTTATTTGAATGTCCTCTGTATGTAGAATTAAGAACACAATATATTGATAAATATTTTTACGAAAATCCTAACCACTTTAAATTAAAGACACTATTTCAAAGCACGCGTGAGAATGAAATAAAAAATTTGTCAATTTTATCTGTAAAGCTTTCGACCTGAGAAATTCAATATTGTACTGAAAACTATCACAAAATATGTATTTACATTTTGCATGTACAACGTTATAAATGTTTAATATATGATAGATTGTGCTTCTCCTTATGGAGACTTTTAGGTACTTACGACAAATGTTTACAATATCACTGCTGGGAATCACGTGATACGCAATGTTTATGATATGTGCAAATTGTAAACAAGAAGCCGCCATTTTGCACCGGGTCTAGGTAAGTCTATCGAGTTTTCTTTCAAATGCTGAGGGATAATGATGGATGAATATGCCCAATCCATGCAGATACATCAGATTTATTTAACCATGTGCGAGCTAATCTTTCAAAGTGTTTTGTTTGTGTAAACACTTCATTCCCATCATAAAAATTGTTTGTTGCCATGTACACCAAATATTTATTTTGGGCCTTATTCATTCTTCCTGTAACAATGCGTCCTTTCTTAGAGGTAAAATAACATTTGTTTCAAAGCACAATTACCTCCATTTTACAGAAATATGCTAAGTGCCACATGAAAAAAGATAATCAACATCATTGACATTGCATCCCTATACACATGCAATGTGGATTGATACCCTCCACACTAAAACAATAGTCATCATGTTTCTATTCTTTCGTCGATAAATGTATTGATTGCTAATGCACCAGTCCTTTGTAACCATTGCCCCCCCCACCCCCCTCAAACATACCTACGGTGAAGGGTGGGGGATAGTCGGGCTTAAGTGCAGAGCAATTACTTGTCGAGTGTATCCGCAGTGCAGGAGGAATGACGAGTTTTTTTATGCATTAGGATCCTTACTCCAGGGCAATTTTCTATTTCTAAGGTGAGGCCAAAGAGCAAAGTTTTGACCCCAAAGTTTGCCCCCTGTGTGTGCGGCTTATAGCAGGGCACTGAAAGCAGAAATGCCACAATCACCGCCCTTCCCCGTAGGTGGATGAGCAGTGGTTACAAATGACTTGTGCACATTTGCAGCTAAAATATGATCAAAAAAAGAACAAATAGCCATTCTCGGTTTCGTTCAATATTGAGAACGAATCTTTGAATGCTTTCCTGGCTTTATTATATATCAGCAGTCACACATTAGCGTATAACCCAAACGCGCGTCTGGCGTATAAATACTCTCAACATGCTTTAGATTTTGGACGTATAAAATAATTTGTCCCTTTAACTCGCTTTAGCAGTCACACATTAGCGCCTGACTGAGACGTGTGCCGGACGTACAAAAATCTCAAAGTGTTGAAGTACGTTTGTGTTACTTCCCAGACGCGCTAAGCATGTGCTACAGGCGCACAGCAAACGTTCAACGCGCGTCTCACAAACGCTTAGGGCACGCTACGGAAGCAATATCTCATAAAATCTGAAAACGCATGTGGCGTACACTAGCGTGCATAACACGTGCGCCAAATGCGTTCATAGCGTATTCAACGCGCCTGTAACGCGCATGGAACTTATTCGAAACGTAAAAGACATTCGCAGAAGACACGCCCAGCTTCTGGAAAAATTTTAAGCATGTTTAAACACAACCGTGCCTAGAGCGCGCACCGACCTTTAGCGACGTATATCAACACTCAGCGTACACCAAGCGTACATCATAAAACGCACATGTAATGCGTTTCTAATGTGTCTCCGACGTGCTCCTTACGTAGGTTGAATCATTCAAAGTTTACATTTTGGTCAACACGCCCGGCGCGCGTTTGCTTATTCTGCTATTTTAAACAGCAGTCACACACTAGCGTATAATCCAAACGCGCGCCGGGCGTGTCGACAAAAATGTAAAATTCAAAAAACGCCAGGAGCACGTTGGAGACACGTTAGAAGCGCGTTAAACGCGCGTTTTTTAAGCTTGGTGTACGCTTGTCGCACGTCGATATACGTCGCTGTAAGTCGCTGCGTGCTCTAGGCTCGTTTGCCCCCCCCCACCCCCCCCCCCCAAAAAAAAAAAAAAAAAAAAAAAAAAAAAAAAAAAAAAAACATGCTTAAAAACTTTCTAGAAGTTCGGTTGAGTCCCGGGTATGTGTCTTATACGTTTCGAATAAGTTCCATGCGCGTAACATGCAAATTAAGCATGGCCTGAAACAGACAAGCTACTTTCAAACTAGATGCACTGCGACAGATAAAATGCAGGTTTGTCGGACACACACATTTAACATATCGCAAATTTTACACCCATGTAAACCACATTGATTTTGCATATGCCAGTTTCGATAAGTTTTTGGTATCATGTATGCTCCAATTTAATACGTTTTTATCATTGTCGTGTGAAGAATTTGTACGTATTCATCACATTTGTGAAGAACTGTTTTTTTAATATATAAAAACGGTACCAAGATTCACGTGTGTATTTTTGACATGTGAAGAATTGGTACGTATTCTGCAAACTTTCTGTCAAGAACTGTTGAATTAAACTGTGCGTATGTTCATTTTCTGGGGCACATGGCGCTCTTGACGGTAGAAAAGTCTATGCTTTTACATGTCAAAAGTGGGTATAAAAAGGTAAGAAGTTTTTGATATGTGTAAAAAGCTTACTGATACTTTTTGCATACTTTTTGCATTAATTTAGAAGCGAGTGAACTTGTCTTTGAGAGACTGTAAAAACTGGTTTAAGGCCCCCAGTATTTTTTTGTATTACTGATTGTTCCAAGGCGATACTTCTGTTGTGGTTCTATTTGTTTTATGTTTTGGAGTCGAATTTTCGTGCTGTTTGAACCTTATGTACGTTTTCATAGTTTTGGTTAAGTTCGGGTTACTGTTTGGCACTTATTGGGAAATAGCTGCTCATTCGATTTAAAGGGAAACATAATTATTACATTCCCGCATGTGATTTTCATGAAACTTCACATGCTTCAAGATAATTGTATCCTTGGACTAAAATCGAAATAAAAGTGGGATGTCACTTTTTGAATGTTTCTCGTGCATTTCAGAAAAACGCGTTCGTAGCGGAAATGTGTTATTTTTGCATAAACAACTTAAACATACGATCAGTGCTATTTTCTTAAATTTTATTACTATTTGCTTTTAAACTTAGGATATAACAAGCAAAATTAACTTTCCCGCCATGTTTTCAAACCTGGAAAAATATGTATTTTTGCGATATCTCCTAAACTACGCATATGATTTTAATTAAATTAAACCAATAGATATGAAACGATGTAACCATTCAAAAGTTGAAATAAAAAGTGGGGGTCATCGAATTGCGTTGGAAGATTTAGAGAAAACCCGTTCAATATTCCCGCCTTTTTCGTTTTAATGTCAAACGTTGCACTGACGTCGCGTATATTAATGAGACGTCATCAACAGCGAAATAACCGTTTTCACATGTAATTAAGAAATGAATTTCATTTTTCTGGTGTTCATGGAGCTATGAACCGCAGTGGATCGCGTGCAAAGTGAATGAACCCCGAATTCATGTAAGCTTTGCTAGCGACCCACTGCGGTTCATAGCTCCATGAACAACAGAAAAATTAAACTCATTGCTTATATTTACATTCATTTCTCTCTATCGTTTGTTGAAAAATCACCAAGGCGGTCACATTTACAAGCAAACAAAGAATCTACACACAGTGTGTGTTCAGACAGCGGAACGGCGTCGACGTTTACAACGTCCAATCAGATTGTCGAGATTCATGTTTTTTGACGTCAAGTTTGGATTACGTCACGTCGCGTGACACAATTGTGTTCATGGAAGTATGAACACAGATGAACATCTAATGGTTCATCTAAGCCTCGGAGGTTTTAGAAAAATGTATATATTTAACCTTAAACACGAATTAGGGTATATCAATTGTCGCATAACTAATTTAAAATAAAAAAAAAATGAACAATATGTTTACCCGCTTTAGGACTTAATTATGCAGAAACAAACAAAATAAGATTCTACAGCTTGCAACGTCATTGGAAAATAAAAAAAAAACGACGCTAAAAGCTACGCGTAACATGCATACACAAAACGCCGACATTGCGCAAACAGTGTGCTCATAAACAATAGTAATGTTCTATAAGTATAAGTACCTAATTGTCAATTTGTTTTCCCACCTCGGTTTTTTTTTTTTTTTTTTTTTTTTTTTTTTTTTTAGTGGGAATTTCATTATGATTGCGCCTTTCCCTGATCATTACCCACTTGAACCGTTCTAATTTGATCGCTCTTGATCGCTACAGCTAATAAAAGTTAGCCTAAAACTTTTCATGGTTTATACGGTTTAGCTCCAGTAAGCATTTTTGTTTAAATTAGGGTTAAAACAAGAGCGACCAAGCCTTAAAGGAGAACGTTCAACGGCAATACCTTTTAAACTCAAGGTCTGATCTAAGAAACATTTTGGTGCAAATTTTGTTCAAATCGGTCAAGGATTAAGTGAGATATTGTGATTTGAAGTTTTGGAACGAAGTGAATATTTTTAATTAGAAAACTGTAAAACCATAAACAATGAATAAATTCTATATTTCAAATCTTTTATGGAGGTATATGTCCAAAATTGATAGTAAATCAATAGTACAAAACAGTGTTACAAAAATTAACAGAAAAATATTAATAAGGTTTCATTATTATTAATTATGCATATTTAAGTAGAAATTTATGACGGCATTAAGCCTAATGAATATCCAAGATGGCCGCCTCTTTTAACAGAAATTAATGTATATTCAAACCAACACAACTTCCTCAATATCCATCTGATTTTAATAAAACTTGTACCTAATTGTTAAAAGAGGCAACTACTTTCATTTAAGATGCATTGCCTTTAACCTTGCCTTTCCCTTTAAGAGTCCATGTTAGAACAAAATGAGAAAAAAGATGCAAAGAGTGTGTGTCTGGGGTCGTTGAAGTGTACTCAAAAGATTCTAAACATCTTAAGCAAATACCAAAGTGAGGGTGAAAAAAGGTGCAATTTTATAGTGACTTAACATATGACCCCCACCTGGTTGATGGCTAATTTTTGAAGCACAGTTTTTGCCCCTTGTTCAAAAGTGTGATCGAATAGCATATCTATGAAATGGAATCCATAAAATTTTGTTAATTCTTATGAGCTTTATGGAAAATTGGTTAATGGCATCATTACGTTTCTAATTTTGTCGGGTATATTAAATAAAGAAATGAAGAAAGAAAAAGGTATTCAACATGAAACATTAAAAAGACCATTGATGGATATGAGTGGTAAAGAGTCAAACAGTTTGTATGATCTAGTACTTTCTGAACTAGCGAAAAACATGGCTTTGTCCGTCATTGTATTGGACCTAATCAATTTTAGAGAGCCAAAATTCATCTACTTAAATATTAAACTGACAGAAAATAAGAACACAATTTGTTTGTGTGGAAGGAATCAATTTGGTTTGCTGTGTACATGGTATCTAGAAAAGTAATCTGCTCGTAAAATTGCAGAATTTGGTTTTATCCGTTATGAAACAACTTCCCACGTTTTTATAATACCACAGCAGTAAGTAATAAATTTCAATGTCATGATTAACATTTAATATTTAAGATATTGAAGGAAATAAAGCTTATGTGTGTAGGGTAACAGCGTATGTTAAGTGAATTTTTGAAGTGTTTGAAACACTGGCCAGGTGAAATGTCACAAACTATGGCTCTAGTTCTTCGAAATAGGGTTGTCCATGGAATGCACTAGGTGGCATACAAATCAACAAGCGTATCTTGAAGTTATTTGGAAAGAAAACAAAACTGATGACGTCATTTGTTTACATTTTGGTGTATATGGAAACATTTGCGGTCACATGATTCCCAGCAGTGAATATTGTTGATTTTGACACATCGCTTTGCATGTTGTTGTATTTGTAGTATATGCTCAAGGGCCGTTGGCATATTGCATTTGAATAAACATTATCTTATCTTATCTTATCTTATCATGTAAGATAGTCATGAGTGGACAATATCCTACAAGATGTTGGAAAGAGTCATGTGTGGCATTTGAATTGAATGCACCGCAGAGGACGAGACGAATATTACCATTAACAACTAAAACGATAGAAAACCAGAGTCTCGGTACCATATGGTCTCCTACCGTAAAACACTCCCAGTAATAGAAATAATGAAACTCGAGACAGTAGAGAAAGTAAATATAAAGTTCGGCGATGACCAGACAATAATGCCAGGAATAACTGGTTCACTGTTCATGCCAAATGGCGAGCTCATATTATGTGATGAAAGTAACAGTTCAGTTTATATGTTAGATACTGATTTGACACAAAAAGAGAGCTTAAGCTGTCATCCAAACCATGGAATCTGTGTCTCATGGAAACTGACGAAATTGTTCTTTCACAGCTAGGCACTAAATCGTTGCTGTTTATGAAAGTTATTTCCCACCTAGATAACAGGTTCACCTGTTACTTTGTATCAGTCTTGCTACGGTGTTTCTGTACAAGATGGGCTAATCTATGTTTCGTTTGGGAACGGGGAAATACGGGTGATAGACAGATCTGGCCCCAAGGTTATCAAACTTTTTTAAGCTCAACTCAGCTGAACATGAAATTTCAACTGCTCATAAATGTTGAAATAATCAAAATTAGTAGAAAATTCAGGTTCAAAACTCAAAAACTAGTAATTTATCCTGCTAATAAATGTTAAAATGCCAACAATTGTTGGCATTTTAACATTTATGTGCAGGTTAAATTTTAGTCTCAGCTGAGTTGAGCATGAAAAAAGCTTTATAACCTCGGGCCCAGGACAGCAACAGAGAAATATTTACAGTGGATTTCACAGTGCTAACTATATCTTTGCGAAGCCAACAGGGATGGTACATCTGAGCACGTTGGTAACAAAGTTCTGAAGGATGAACTACTAGTATAGCAAAGCGGGTACTAATCAACCTTCAGGGATGTACATAGATTAAGCGAAAACATTTTTGTATGTGAATGTCGCTCAAGTAACCTAAGCGTAATTGATGCAAAGTCTCAAACATCAACTGTACTTCAGTCTACTCTAACCGATGGCTTATATTCCGCTTATCGGGAAAAAGGGCGATGACGTCATCGATAATATTACCTGTGAACTCACGGGTACAGAGTCAATGAATATACGGACTTAATACACATATTTGTGCGGAAAAATGTGCCTGAAATTGTTAATATACGTTGAAATCAAAGCTGAATTAATTAAAATAAATTTAATTTAATATTAGAACCACTGAAAACAAATTATCCGCCATCTGTCTGAAAAATTATTTTAACAAGGTTTGTTTTAAATTCGGAAAACTGAATGAGCTTCTGATAAAGAGTCATGTAGTTGGATAACTTTATCAAATGTATTCACTTATTATTTTCAGCTCATATTTTTCTAGATTTGTGTTTATCTAACGGCAGCTTAGATTTCATGATTTTATTTTGTAATTATGATAATTCAATTAAATAATAGATAAAAATGTACAATGACCGTGCCGTTTAAGTTGAAGTTTCAAAATCCAAGCATGTGTGGAATGTTACTAAAAATCTTAAATATGTCTTCTCCAAAAAACAAATACTACAAAACGACTGCAAAACTACTACGGCGTAACATTGTCATAAGATCTCAATGTTATTTGAGACTGAAGTGCGTGAATATGTTTGCATATTTTAAAAATAACGAGATATCAAAGCCGCCCGCGATTGCCGAAAAATCAAAATTTAATTACTGATAAATAAACATGGAAAAATTGCACTTTTCAAGATATTTTCCTTCCAAATTCAAAATATATGCATTATAGTAACAATATTCCCTCATTACACAACAAAACTGTTAAAGATTTTGGCATTTTGGTTCATTTGTGCAAATAAACCATAACGTATATTGGCTTTTAATAAAGCCACCATTATTGATTTGTACCCGTGAGAGTGACCCGGATATTGGCTGATGACGTCACGCCATCTTTTCCGATAATCGGAATTATATTGGCCACATACGGTGGCTGTCAGACGAAATGATAACACTCTTATTGTCGGAGGAATTTCACAGATATGGTATGTGTAAGTATCCAGGGGCACTGATTTAGATGATAATTATTAGACTGGTTGAACATGATATCCCCCCAAAAAAAACAGATGTTTTCGCATTTTATATGTACTGAGCCAAACTTATACCGCAACACCGTTTTTTTTTTGTAATGCAGTACTCCGGATCGTTATCAAATAAACTTTGTCTCTATTGAATTAGATTGTTATTAGTCGAAATTCATGGAGTAAAATGGTTGCTAGGCACTCTCGATCAACAACGCTAGACTTGAATTGACCGCAGCACAATATTTCAGAGATGAAGATTAACACAGGAAATACTCAATTATGATCAGATGTTTTTAAAATTTTTGAGATAGCTAGATTTCTATTGGATATGTTTGATCAAAAGTCAAATCGTGGCCATAGTTACTGAACGAGTAGTTCTTAAATTATCATAGCAACCAAAGTTGTTGAGCAAATTCGACAAAACCTGCTCCATAGAGAGATCAGATGTATAACTAGTAAGCGAAAGTAGAAAGGTCGAGCCAGTCAACAGTGTTTACAAAATAAGAGAAAAGTCTCAATCATTACTGGATCACCCTCGTAGCTAAGTTTCCAGTAACCCCACCGACTCTTACTTTTTGTGCATTTTTATTGCCATTAAAATAAAATGCTTTCTTTTTTCCATTTGGTTTTGTTTTGTTTGTTTGTTTTTTGTTTTCTTTTATCATCACATTTGTTTTGCTTCGACATCATTTGCAAGCAGTGACACTTTTTATCATAAATGGCTTATTTTATAAAGACAAACTAGGTACGATTATATATTTTCCATTTGAGCCGCCGCATGGGAAACCCAACAATCTGCATAGGCGAAAACAAAGGCGCAGATCAGCTACTGCAAAGCTGATCAGCGCCTTTGTTTTCGCTACATGGATAGTACAATTCCTCTACTTTCCAAATCCAAAATTTCCAGCCTCTAACCATCTTCTGTGACTATACAGCCTGGTTTGTGCCGGACCTGGTTGGAACCCTAATTGTTGGTTTTCTCACACACAGGCTCATTTATTTGGAGTCTCACAGTGGTTAAACATTACTTTCGTTGTCTCGAAAAATGTTGATGACAGGCTACCACGACATATCCTGTTAGTATTGTAGCTCGCAAGGGGTGGCGTTGGAATAATTGTCAGATGGCGTTACATGGTTTGAGTCTTATTTGACAGTTTTGATCTCCTTTATCACAACCATGCTTCTTATTCACAATCAGTCTTGTAACTTAATCAACATCTCATGTGTGCATTGATATAAGGGTATCAGACAAGGCGCTATCTGTTTTTTGGCAAAGAGCTACAGTTGTATGTCCGCTTGGTGTTGGTTTTCGGTGTGATATGGACTTGAAAATACAATGAAGAATAGTTAAATGTTTTAAAGAAAAATATAAAATAAACATAAAAAGTAATGAAGTCATATGACAAAACAGTTATTGACTTCAATTTCGGAATACAAAAGGATTTGTCTACTATCAAAATCGATACGTTGAATATCACTTTTTCAGTTAGATAAGTCTTTATGTAATCCGCATTGTACAATATTAACCGGCATGGTCACAGTGTTTCCCATAATACGCATCTAAACGATTCAATAAACTCTCAGCAACTCCAGCTTATAAAGGACCTTAATGTCGTTTTAAAAGATTATATACTTAAATGGATAATAGCGAGATATATAATTCGGCAAATAGGTCACTGTATGGGCGGCAACTTTAATATTCATATCTGGGCGTGGTCGGCTAGTCCATGTGTTCAAGTAGGGAGATTATAGGAAAATCGAACTCAGCCTGGACCGCTGTCACATATTCACCGCTACAAATCAGCTACCTGTATTTTGTCCAATCCAGTGAAATAGACAAACTCATATTTCATTCTTATTTTATAACGGAAAACATGTGAGTTGCATCTTTTAACTGTACACCTTAAGCTTTTACCCAAGTCAAAGGTAGACCATACCTAATAACGTATTCATGAGGTAACGCCCATACAGTGACCTATTTGCCGAACTATACAGCTGTACTTTGCTGTCCCAGTCAAGGAAAACAAAAGACATACTGACACCGTTCAATATTTGCAAAGTGCATGCAGCTTTTGAATCAGGAAATAATTCCCCAAGTGATACACACCACAATCACAAGTGTCATATATATGAAAATCATACATAAACTGACCTTTCAATTTGTTTTTCATTATGTTACTGGTCTAGAAAAAAATGAGTTGCGTCATGAGAAAACAAACATTTTACATAAACGAAAACAAAGGCGCAGATCAGTTTCGCAGTAACTGCGAAGCTGATCAGCGCCTTGCTTTTCGCTACATGGATAGTACAATACCTCTTTGTTCTAATCTTAAACTTCCAGCTTCTAGCCAACTTCTGTGCTTGTACCGCTCGATTTGTGTCGGACCTGTACGGAAACCACATTGTTGGTTTTCTCACGACGTAGCTCAAATGACTTGTCTATGATGACCTTTTTGTTTTACAAAAGGTAGCAACCAAACCAGAATAACGCAGGCATGGTACTGAACATCAATATCTGCACATTATGTTCATCCACTCAAAATGCATCATGATAGTATAGTTTTGCTTATAGTATTTTTGCAAACTACTTATCGCTTATAGTAGTTTGATTTGTTATAAAGTCCACCTTCAGGGTGATGTTTCTTGTTTGCAGAACGTCATCGTAGTTTTGTACACTAGATTATTTCTAAATGCATGTGTACTCATGTTTGTTTTTATACATTGTTCTTGACGATGAGCTATTACGCTTTAGTCATAAATAAACTTTCTGTTCTGTCCTGTTCTGTAAGACACGCTGAATATGTACTTTTATTGTTTTACGGAATTACATGTCTTCTTCACGGCTTGTAAAATGCGAATGTATTATTTGGGTTGCCTTTTATTCCGGATTTCAACACAGAATACCATTTGCCATGTCATGTTAATGCATAGAACAACTAAATATTATAGAGCTCTTTTACGTTGAGAAAATGTCAAATACAGATCAGAGAAAAAACCTTTCAAGATGAACAAAGCATGTGTAACATTTAACATGCGGGTCTGGGTTTTCTTTTTCACATTACTCAGTTGTTTTATGGTTGATTTCGTTGAACATGTCACATGGTGTTGTCATTTCTTTGAACATGTCACGCGACGATGTGATTTTGTTGAACAAGTCGCACGCTGATGTGATTCCGTTGATTATGTCACACGATGATGTGATTTCGTTGAACATATCATACGATGATGTGATTTCGTTGATTATGTCACACGATGATGTGATTTCGTTGAACATATCATACGATGATGTGATTTCGTTGATTATGTCACACGATGATGTGATTTCGTTGATTATGTCACACGATGATGTGATTTCGTTGAACATATCACACGATGATGTGATTTCGTTGAACATATCGTACTATGATGTGATTTCGTTGATTATGTCACACGATGATGTGATTTCGTTGATTATGTCACACGATGATGTGGTTTCATGGAACATATCACACGATGATGTGATTTCGTTGAACATATCACATGATGATGTGATTTCGTTGATTATGTCACACGATGATGTGATTTCCTTGCTTATGTCACACGATGATGTGATTTCGTTGAACATATCACATGATGATGTGATTTCGTTGATTATGTCACACGATGATGTGATTTCGTTGATTATGTCACACGGTGATGTGATTTCGTTGAACATATCACATGATGATGTGATTTCGTTGCACATGTCGCACGATGATGTGATTTCGTTGAACATATCACATGATGATGTGATTTCGTGGATTATGTCACACGATGATGTGATTTCGTTGTTTATGTCACACGATGATGTGATTTCGTTGAACATATCGTACGATGATGTGATTCCGTTGATTATGTCACACGATGATTTGATTTCGTTGAACATATCACATGATGATGTGATTTCGTTGAACATATCGCACGATGATGTGATTCCGTTGATTATGTCACACGATGATGTGATTTCGTTGAACATATCGTACGATGATGTGATTCCGTTGATTATGTCACACGATGATGTGATTTCGTTGAACATATCACATGATGATGTGATTTCGTGGATTATGTTACACGATGATGTGATTTCGTTGAACTTGTCTTGCGATGATGTGATTTCGTTGATTATGTCGCACGATGATTTCGTTGTACATGACTCACGATGATGTGATTTCGTTTAACATGTCGCACGATGATGTGATTTTGTTGAACATGTTGCACGATGATGTTTATTTCGTTGAACATGTCGTACGATGATGTGATTTTGTTGAACATGTCGCACGATGATGTTGGTTTCGTTGAACATGTCGTACGATAGTGTGATTTTGTTGAACATGTCGCACGATGATGTTAATTTCGTTGAACATGTCGCACGATAATGTGATGACGTTGAACATGTCGCACGATGATGTTGGTTTCGTTGAACATGTCGCACGATGATGTTGGTTTCGTTGAACATGCCGTACGATGATGTGATTTTGTTGAACATGTCGTACGATGATTTTGGTTTCGTTGAACATGTCGTACGATGGTGTGATTTCGTTGAACATGTCGCACGATGATGTTGGTTTCGTTGAACATGTCGCACGATGATGTTGGTTTCGTTGAACATGTCGCACGATGATGTTGGTTTCTAGTTTGTCCAAATTTAATGTTGGGCTAAAGACCCATTTTATGGTGGCTTGGTTTACAAATTTAAGAAACTTATAGGAAGGAATGATTTTGTTTTTCAATTCAGAAAAAATCATTACGCGTTACAGACGTATAGGATATAACTTAAATGTTATGCGACAGTCTGCATGCTTAGTTTTTAACCCAATCACGGTTGATAACTATGCTGCCTTCTTTAATTGTACGCCGGTGGGTCGGGCGTCAGGCTCTATGATGGCCCCGACATAAACTTAAAGGCGCTATTCATTTTAGTTGGTTGGTGCCGGGGCTTATTGTCTGTTGCTTGGCCCACTGGGGTTCAACTGGTGTTTTTCTTTTGCTCCGGAGTTAGTAAGTTATTGGGCGCCCAGGGATCTCCATCGTCGGACAGCTTACTCAATCTGTGAGTCCTAGTTTTTGATTCATCATGGAATTTATCATGATTTATTTGTTTGTCCATGATGATTCATTGGCTAGTTAGAGATTCACCAAAAGGACCGAACAATTAACTAAATGTTTTGAACCACTGCAGAAGCTGAGGTTGAGGTTAGGTACCTGTAAAACCGGTTTAAGATCGCCAGTAATTTTGTATTACTGATCGTTCCAAGGCGATACTTCTGTGGTGGTTCTTATTGTTTTATGTCTTGGTGTTTAAAGTTTTTGTGCTGTTGGCGCCTTATGTATGTTATCATATTTTTAGTTAAGTGTAGGTAACTGAGTGGCCACCTATTGGGAAAATAGCTGCTCATTCGGCTTACGAAATGTTGTCAAGGTATTAGTACCTTATTGTTACTGTTTGGTTTTTCCCTCCTCGGTTTTTGGAGTGGGAATCTTTTTCTGATTGTCTTTTCCTGATCGTTGCCTACTTGTCCCTTTTGCTACCAGGGGCACGTCATATTTTCAATAATTCTGAAGTTATATGTTTTTGAAGAACATACCATTAGGCACCATATAATAGACAAATCTTGAGCTCAAACAGTTTGAGACATTCTAGTATCATGGTATTATCTCCATACATTACGAAAACATGCCCATGCAATACAGAGATTTTAAATTGTAAAAATTGAAAAATTTCAGAAGAAAATCTTTGATATTTTTCTTATGTTTACTCAAAACATAGATTGTGCGAGGCGGTTCTAACAAGTACCCGCAATCTATAATTTGGAGCAAAAATAAGAAAAATAGGTATACCCCTGCAAACCCCAGTTTTGCTATATACAAGTGGGGTTCAATGGAGTAAACATTACACGGGCATGTTTTCCTGATGTAAATCTTTAAGCATTATGAAGACTTAATTTGTTATTGGAGAAAATGTAAAGCCAGTCATGCTTCTTAGGAAAGAAAAATAGCGTTATCAGGCAACGTTGAAACAAGAGCAATGATAAGATCTTATGTTTGATTAGCATAAATGCTCACAGAAATATTCAAAATGAAAAGGACATGTAGTACGGTATTAGAACAGATCATACAGTGGTGTTTGAATAACTTGTAAGATTTAGATGGACGTACTTGAATTTTACAGGATGAGACATGCACATATCTACCATTCATTTACAAATGCTGCGACCAATATTCTTAAGTAAAAACACAAATATGCATGATACACATAAAATTTATTATATATCTGGTAATTGTAGTATTTCAGAAATAATGATTGACAACCCCCTGAAGGAAATCTTGCAAATAAGTAAAGGTATGCCTTGTTGTGTGGTTCCAAACAAGACGTTTGAAAATTTGACGTAGTTTAGACGTCAAAATTTCCACGACGTGCCCCGGTTGTTTAAAGCTCATGGTGTTCAAATCATTGTTGTGCTGAAACTCTTGTGAGTAGAACCATGCTTGATATCTTACACGATAGGTAAAATAATGTGTTTTCAGAAGATATCATTTTTAGCTCACCTGAGCCGTCAGGCTCACAAGGTGAGCTTATAGGATGGCCATGATCCGGCGTCCGTCCGTCCGTCCGTCGTCCGTCCGTCGTCCACCATTTTCAAAGATCTTCTTCTCTGAAACCGCTTGGCCAATCAAAGCCAAATTTTACATGAAGCATCTATGGGAAGGGAGAACCAATGTGTATATAAATAATCCAGGTCACATGACCAAGATGGCCGCCATGCCCATATATGGTAAAAACCCTTCAAAAATCTTCTTCTCCGGAACCACTGGACCGATTTCAACCAAACTTGGCATGAAGCTTCGATGACTCAAGTACTACAATGTGTATATAAATCATGACCTTGCGGTGACCTTGACCTATTTTACGGCGAGGTCAACATAGGTCGCCTTTGCATTTGAATGGGAAAAACTGTTAAATTGTCATTTAAAGGAAAATTCTTGCAGAAAATGAGCAGTAGGACTGAATATTAATGATTCTGAAAAAAATTGGGCACCAGGGGCTCATCCGCCCCCACCCCGGGGCAATATACATGTATATTATCATAATATTCAAACATCTTCTTCTCTGAAACCGCTTGGCCAATCAAAGCCAAATTTTACATGAAGCATCTATGGGAAGGGGGAACCAATGTATATATAAATAATCCAGGTCACATGACCAAGATGGCCGCCATGCCCATATATGGTAAAAACCCTTCAAAAATCTTCTTCTCCAGAACCGGTGGACCGATTTCAACAAAACATGGCATGAAGTATCGATGGCTCAAGCACTACAATGTGTATATAATTCATGACCTTTTCATGACCTTGACCTATTTTACGGCAAGGTCAACATAGGTCGCCAATGCATTTGAATGGGGAAAACTTTTAAAATGTAATTTAAAGTGAAAGTCTTGCAGGAAATGGGAAGTAGGCCTGAAAATTAATGATTCTGAAAAAATTGGACCCCAGGGGCTCATGTGCCCCCACCCCGGGGCAATATACATGTATATTTCCATAATATATATTCACACCTCTTCTCCTCTGAAATCGCTTGGCCAATCAAAGCCAAATTTTATGTGAAGCATCTATAGAATTGAGGAATCAATGTGTATATAAATAATCTAGGTCACATGACAAAGATGGCCGCCATGCCCATATATGGTAAAAACCCATCAAAAATCTTCTTCTCTAAAACCAATAGACTGATTTCAAGGAAACTTGGCGTGAAGCATCGATGGCTAAAGTACTCCAATTTATCTATAAATCATGACCCTGTGATGACCTTGACCAAGTTTATGGCAAGGTCAACATGGGTTGCCTATGCATTTGAATTGGGAAAACTGTTAAAATGTCATTTGAAGGGAAAAGCCAGCAGGAAATTGGCAAATGGACAGAATATTGAAGATTCTGAAAAAAGAAAATGGCCCAAGGGCTTCATCTGCCCCTGCACTGGAGTTAAATACCATAATATTCAAACATGTTTATTGGTATATGCAGCAGATCTCAGGTGAGCGTTTACAGGACCATTGGTCCTCTGGTAATTTCTGCGTGACAGACATCTGAACTTTAATAAAGAAAGTCTACGAACTTAAATCCCAACCCACGTATTTGCTCAAAACATTGATTGTGGGTACACGTTAGAACCGCCTCGCCGAGTTCAAGGGGGTAAAGGCGGTAAACATTTCACGGGCAGGGTAAAGGGGATAAACATTTCACGGGCATATTATCCTGATGTGCACGAAGCCTGATTTGTCTTTCCATAGCTGTCGAATTCATCATGAAAACATATCCGTGTAATACATACCCCCTTATACCCCACTTTTATATAGTAAAACTGGGGTTTACAGGGGTATACCTATTTTTCTTATTTTTGCTTCAAAACATAGCGGTTCTAACGAGTACCCACAATCTATGTTTTGAGCAAAAATAAGAATAATAAATAAAAAAAAAATCATATGAATTTTTCAATTTTTACAGAAGAAAAAAATCTCTGTATATTGCACGGGCAAGTTTTCGTAGTGTTGAACATGCTAGAAGCGTAAAAAAATCGATCAGGGGTTTCAAGAAAAATTTATAGCACAGATGTTCTTTTAATTATAAGGTAGAAAATCTTCATAAGCTTATCGATAATTTGTCTTTAAATATTTGATTTATTACCATTCAAATTACTTCTTTGTTCAAACCATTACGAAAACATGTCCATGCAATATACAGAATTTTTTTTAGGTTTAAGAACTAAAAATTCTCAGCTAAAAAAATTTGATATTTTTCTTATTTTTGCTCAAAACATAGATTGTGGGTACTCGTTAGAACCGCCTCGGCGAGGCGGTTCTAACGAGTACCCACAATCTATGTTTTGGAGCAAAAATAAGAAAAATAGGTATACCCCTGCATACCCCAGTTTTTCTATATAAAAGTGGGGTTTAAGGGGGTACATATTGCACGGACATGTTTTCCTGATGATCTTATCTAATTAAACATAGTGTTAGATATCAATATGATACATTCAAACTAAGATGAATATTTTAAAAGCATACACATTTTAATACTGAGTCCATTTAAAAGAATATGGTCACATACTTCTAAATGTTCTGTATATAAAGATCAGCCATGTCCATCAAACTAAAAATGTGAAACGGAAAAAAAAAATATTTCAAAATTCTTTGCACAACATTTACAATGCATATTAAGAACACACAATTGTAACAGGATAGAGACAAATGCAGAATTTTATCAATTGAAGCAGTTACCTGATCGGTATCTACATTGCAAAAAAAAAATCCACACATGAAGTTAAAAATTTCACTCGAGTTTGCCGTTTTTAAAGGTCATTTAGTTTGAAGCTGTCACTCAAATCAGCAGATCAACCAATCCAGATGAAAAGAACTCAGATCTTCGGAACACATGGTCTTCTTGTGTGATACAAATGCTCAAACGGCAAACTCGAGTTAAAGGGGCTGTAAGCAATTTCATTCAGCTTTGGAGAAGGTTTGGAAAAGATAATTCGTCCCCTAACATTGCGATATCAAATGTCTATTTCAAAGTAACCTCAATATAATTCCCAGTAACTGTTGTTGTACTTCGGAAGTTGTTTGGTGAATAAAACTCAAGAAATTTCAATGAAAATCACGATGTGTTTGGTGGCACAAAAATGTAATCGAAACGTTTTAATTTAAGGGGAAAGTGGTACGAGTATATTCCCATAGCCTTAGTACATTACAAATAACGGAGTTAAGTCCATTTATCGGTTTTGGTTGCCTTCCTCACTTGCCAAAACATACATTTTGATATAATATGGCATATACAAAACTACTGTTGTATTCAAAATATTTTTATTGTTCAAGGTGGGGGTGGGGACAACATGGACTCTTATAAAGTTTTCTATTTCTTAAATGATTCTATATTAAACTCAAAGAATTTGAGTAACACAAATCAAACCTGTGGAAACGGTACACCGGAAAAGCTGAGAATCGTCGGGGAATTACTGTAGGAATGTGAAACTGCGGGTCGTATAACAGGGAGTCTTCAGATTTTGCACTCGGTGAAAGATATGCAATTTGTTTACTTCCTTTTTAAAGCAAAATAAAAGATCGATAACACACAAAAAACAAATAAGATATTGGTTACGTGCTGGAGCTGTAAGGATCTATGTAACAGTTTAAGAAACCTTACGATGGCTGGAAATATTTTTTGTATAATCGCTACTGTGCGCCCCATTTTACTCCCACAAAATTTAAGGATTCGTTCGCTTGTAATTGTGTCAATTTTTCTTTAAGTAAATTAAGATAGATTACGACGGTTAACAATCATAGTTTAAACAGAACTATGTAGCGAAATGAGCTCCTGGACACCAACCTGTTGCCAAATTGCAAAAAGATGGAGATCATCGAAAAAGGCATATGATTGGTTATTTAGATAATCGTCAGGCAAGCTCAGTGGGTAGACGGGCAGCAACCAGGTTTGGTGGAATACCAATATTTTATTGTTTTCATATTCGTTGCAAGTTCTTGATTTTTTTACTTTCATTTTGGGCTACACCAGTTTGCCAATTATAACTTTTGCATGTATGAACACAACGAAAACGCTTTCAGTGGCGAATACTTGGGCATTCCTGTCCCAACTGTGTACGTCTCTGCCATTTTGAGGGGTTTTCTGTAAATCGTTCTCTTTTGCAATACCCCATTCACTGTCTGATCATAATAAGCCGAAGGGTGTCATATAATAAAAAGCCATAATGTTATCCCGATTATATGAGCCGCCTCGTGGAAAAACCAACAATGTAGTTTCCGAACAGGTCTGACACAAACCGGCCTGTATAACTATAGAAGCAGGCTAGAAGCTTGAAATTTTGGAGTTAAGCAGAGGAGGAAGTGTACTATCCGAGTAGCGAAAACAAAGGCGCTGATCAGCTTCGCGGTTACTGCGAAGCTGATCTGCGTCTTTGTTTTCGCATATGCAGATTGTTTGTTTTCCCTTGGGGCGGCACATATAATATCCGAAGTTGAAACATCATATGTTTCTAGCTCGCATCTTTAATGAGCGCTTGGAAATGGTTACAATCACCTGTTGTCATTTTGGCGTGTGACCAGTAAACTTACCGGATATCTGGAGGTACGGGATTTTATCCCGGGCGGCTACCCTTCAAAGTCGTTAAAATGGTACTGGTTGCTCCTCCCTTGGCCATCGAAGTTTCAGGGTGATGGTTGCTACAGGGTTATTATAATGCGACTGGGAATGGTATCAATCTATCGGAGTGCCTGATAACGATACCACGATGAGACAGCGCATCATGACGCAAACGTGTCCTTGTAACGAATTCCACTTTTAACTCCACATATTTATTCTGAAAATGGGATAAACTTTGCCGAAAACAGAGATTGTGGGTACACGTTAGAACTTTCTCGCTTTTTCAACCAAAGTAAACATCTTATTAGTATATTAAAATGACGTTTTGATGTTGTTAAGGTAATGGCTGATAAAAATGCACTGAACTTTCCATCATAACCAGATACCGTCGTGACATGACTAAAAGATCGTTCACATCAATTTTTTAAATCTGAGCCACACAGACCGTGATGATTCGAAGATTTCAAGTGGCTGGGAAAATATATGACAGTGAATGATGACAAGTTCAATCATTGTGAGTTCACAGTACCTGTGTCATGAGTGGCTACAAGTACATGTTCCACAAATCTCGCCAATAAAAGTGCGGTTAGGATAAATGCCTGTCAATACATATACATCGCTCAAAGTATTAACACAAGAAGAAAATAATTTGTAGGACCGGACCTTTTTACACGAGTCTTACCCAGTGCTCCTAACAAAATGTACAGTCATTCCATTCTACGATAACTACGATTGACCGCGCTTGATCCAGGATAAACAAAAAATCACCCCAGGATTCTTGTTCACCTTTTAGTTTAAACATATTTATTTCATATTTAAGAACAACATACATATACATTGACAGATACAAATAATTAATAGGATTAGAACGAAAGCACAAGTACTTATAGAGTTCTTCTCCTAGTACTTATAGAGTTCACCTTTTGAACTTATTTGCGATGAATGCACTTTCCCAGCCTTATTAAATGGATGAGCACAAGCCTGCATTCAAATGGCTCTCACAGTCATGGTTGATAGCTATGCTTAGGCCCCCAGGGGGGGGGGGCTTTGCTCCCTGCTCCCTGAAAGAAAAATGACCTTTCTCCCCAGCTCCCTAAATCTTTTTTCCTCACCCCCTGCTCCCTGCTCCCTAAAACCCCAAAAAGTTATGTTTTCTCCCCAAATCCCTGAAAATAAATGGCCCTTCTCCCTAAATCCCCAAAACCCTTGGGAGGGCTTCTATGCTGCATTCAAGTGAATCCCACAGTCATTGTTCGTAGCTATGCTGCACTCTTCTTTTGCACCGCGGTGGCTCTGGTCTTAGACTCAATGACGACTTCGATGTGAAGCTTAAAGTAGTTGGTTGACGCTTGATGATATTCTTTGACAGGACACGCCGTGGTGCAACTACTGGTTTTTTTTAGCTCTTGCTCGCAGTTTACAAATTTAGACATGAGCCCTTCTCATTGTGTCACCATAGTGTTTAAGTTAATTTGACTGTTACTGTGATGATACGTTGACGAAGTTAGAAAACCTTTATCGTATCGGTTATCGACAGACAACCAAAGCGACTAGCAACAAACACTGCAGATGAAATCAATACAGTGACAATAGGGAGTAAATTCTGACCCGTGGTAAATTATTCCGAGACAGGTATTAGCATCTTTTAGCCTTATATTGATTTTATCTGCGTTGGTTGTTGACAGTCCCGTTGGTTGTCTCTGGATAACCATCGTGCTCATGCGTGCCGAACTATTTTTGTTGCATGTTCTAAGGACTACATCTTCAAGTTCGCGCAGTTAAATATATTTAAACCCCACCGTAGCACTCCCTGAACCTTCTGTTTATCTATTTTACACATAGGACATTGAAGCTACCAAACTGTCATGGGACTTCAAGCGCACGATTTATACACACGTGAGTTTTGGTGTCTGGAATGGGATTTTGAATTTAATTGTGCCCATTCCTGGGGTTTCACTTCTTATTTTGAATAGTATGAAACAATTCACAGCTTTTTCTATATTCCAAAACTGTCGAAAAAATGATCACCCGTAGCTTTACAAAATGTGCCCCGTCGCCTCACTAAACTTGCCCTTCGTTTCTCATTATATGAATGCACCTAGCTCTAACTCCCAATACCATGCACAGTGAGATATTTTGGAAATGGTATTTTCAAGTATGGTATTATTTCACTTGTCTCATTTTAAGCATCAGGAAAACATGTCCGTGCAATACATACCCCCTTGAACCCCACTTTTATATAGCAAAACTGGGGTATACAGGGGTATACCTATTTTTCTTATTTTTGCTCCAAAACATAGATTGTGGGTACTCGTTAGAACCGCCTCGGCGAGGCGGTTCTAACGTGTACCCACAATCTATGTTTTGAGCAAAAATAAGAAAAATATCAAAATTTTTCAGCTGAAAATTTTCAATTTTTAAAGCTCAAAAAATCTCTGTTTATTGCATGGGCAAGTTCTAGTAATGAGAAAATCAAGCCGAAAGACTTTGAAATTGTGTTTTCGTGACCTTTCAACACCCAAACACTCAAATGTGGCGCACGATCACGGCTTTCCTAAACACACTCATTTCACAAAATGTGCATCGTAGCAAACTCTATTCATTTTTACCGCTCCTGCAGTAAAATATTTTGATTTGAATGTGTCAGAAAGCATACCGAAACAATAAAAAGAGAAGAAAAAAAAAAGAAATTCCCCGATGATTCTCGGCTTTCCGGAGCACCGTTTCCACAGGTTGATAACAGGACATGTCTAAACTTATTTTTCGATTGGAATAAAGTTCATTTCAGTGCCTAGAACTTGAGATTTTGAAAAGTTCTTGAGATCTCACAATAGAAATCTTCCGAATTCCTTTGAAGGATTGGTCAGTCACTTGAGGCTTACAAACTAGGAAGGATGTACCATATTCTCTGTGTTAAATACCGCCTTCCTCACAAATCTAACACTCTGTTCGATGTTTGTTGACCATTCGGATAGCCAGGTATCATTCTGTATATTGTGTTCTCTTTCTTTACTGCAGCCCCAGGTATAGCACGAACTTCGAAAATGTCGAAAAAACCCTTCAGCATACGACGTCACTACCCTAAAAGAGAATTACAAAGAAGTTTAAGCATTTCAAATGTGAAGACACTCGTTAAATATGCACGTTAAACTTAGAAACTGATGTGTTTATGGTACCCGTTATACCCTGGAAATAATTTTTGGTTTCTGTTGCACAGATACTACAGCATTTACAGTTGGCAATGATAAGGAAAAGACGCAATCATATAGAAATTCACACTCCAAAAGCCGAGGTAGGAAAAAACTAGATTGACAGTTTGGTACTTATACTTAAAAAACATTTTGTAAGCCGAGTGAGCAACTATTCAATTACCCGAACTTAAACAATGAAAACGTGCATAAGGTTCAAGCAGCACAAAAGTCGACTCCAAAACATAAAACAAATAGAATCACAACAGAAGTATCGCTTTGGAACGATCAGTAATATAAAACTACTAGGGGGGGGGGGGAGGGGCTTAAATCGATTTTACATGGCCTTAACCTCACCCTCATCCTCTGCAGTGGTTCACAACATTAAGAAGGCTGATAAATCCTCGTTGTGAATCTGTAACTAATCAATGAATCATGTATTTACGAATGAACGTTATATAGCCATTCATACTTGCTAGAAGGGGGAATCGAGTCGTGGAACTGACCTTCACATTATCTGCAAGTTTTATATAAAAGAAAGAAAAAGTCAAAGTAAGTTATCATCAGGAAATGACACAAACAAGCATAATTACTTACCCCAAAACTTAAGATGAGAAAATTATTAAACCTCTCAAACTTTTCAAAATGGATCAACATATTTCTCCAATTATCCATTTCTTGTCAGTGACATTTGTTCACAAACAAGAAGGGTTGTTAATTTGTTTCCTAATATTTCAAAGATATATTAATAATTACACACAGCTGCATATGATTCGGCATTTTATTCCTACTTAAATGATTCAAATAGCCTGCAATATGTCGTAGGAGTTTACATTTGTCAGTGTGTTCATTAAGCAACTGTTTTTTTTTTTTTTTTTTTTTTTTTTTTTTTTTTTTTTTGGCTTCACCTTTACCAGTGACCCGCGTAGCTGATTGACACGAATTTCTCAGAAAGATCGCATTTTCCTCATTGTGAATTATTTGGACCAAATCCTCACAGCTCGTTAAGATTTTCATTTCAATATTTTAAAGGTTTGTGACAAACGTGCATTCAATCAAAATTTACCTTTGTTTTCCATTGACTGGCTTCGGGTCATGGGTGTGTGCACCACCAGGTTGTATATACACCGGCTTATAAATAGTTTTGCGGGGCCTAAGGTTTTGAAACTGGCGTTCTGTCCGGGTAATGAATTTCCCAATGATGAGGTCGTTAGTTGTCCCATATGCTCCGAAAGGAAGAAAGTAATATTCTGCTCTGAATGTAAACGCCGCTGCGTTTGGATAGGTTTTGTACAAATCGGCCTGAAACATGATTTATCAATGATTACCTAGATAAAAAATTAACCAAGTTTTTTATTGCTAATACCAACTACCATCAGAATAATAAAGTGGTCTCGATACTACTGTTTGTTGATAAATAAACCTATCCTTTGAGTATTCTAAGTTCATGAGTCTAAGAAGTAAAATACAACTGTCTGGCTATCGTCGCCGGTTTATAAAGGGTCACTGATGTTGGTTCAGTACCCGAAATTGAGCAATATGGCCTATTCTTCATACCTTATTTGCTGTTACTGCAGCTGGCGTTGTACCATGTGGCGGCCCTAAAAAGTCTCCCAGTAATTCATCCATAGTGCAAATTTTATTATTTCTTTCGGTTCTTTGAGATCATTTAGACTATTCAGAGTATAAAAATTGTACGTTTTGAGCCGTTTTCTGGACAAAGTTTTAATTATTTGATCCCCGCTTGGGCGTATGTCTTTGGTTTGGCATTGCCTTGTGTGGGTTTTTGAAATTACTGAAATTGCAGTATATTTATCTGGCTATCGTCGCCGGTTTATAAGGGGTCATTGATGAGGGTCAACTACCCGACATTGCGCAGTATGGGGCAGTATGGCCCGTACTTCATACCTTTGAACGTTTGCACTGCTTTCGGAGAATCAAACTTTTATATTTTATTTGCAATTACTGCAGCTGACGATATCCCCGTCATCCGTAGTGCACATTATAATATTTATTTCGGTCCTTTGAACTCAGTTAAAATATTCAGAGTAATAATAACTGTACGTTTGGAGCCGTCTTCTGGACAGTGTTTTAATATTTCACCACGTTCGGTGTGTGTCTTTAGTTTGACCTTGCCTTGTGTTGGGTATTTGAAATTGCAGTATAATTATCTGGCTATCGTCGCCAGTTTCTAAAGGGTCACTGATGAGGGTTCAGTAGCCGAAACCTTTGAATGTTGGATAAACCTTTTATATGTAATTAAAATATGTCGAGGAAAGACCCTAAACAAATACTCGCGTTGCTCCGAATTGTCTAGTTTAATCCCGAGACATATGAGCCGCCCCATGGGAAAACCAACAATCTGCATAGGCGAAAACAAAGGCGCAGATCAGCTTCGCGGTAACCGCGAAGCTGATCAGCGCCTTTGTTTTCGCTAAACGGATAGTACAATCCCTCTTCTACTTTAATCCGAAATTTCAAGTTTCTAGCTCTTTTCTGTGACTGTACAGGCCGGTTTGTGTCACACCTGTTCGATAACCACATTGTTGGGTTTCCCACGAGGCGGCTCATATATATTCATCAAGGTACATATCATTTTGCTGGGTTGCAGCCTTTATCATTACGAAAACGTGCACATGCAATGTAAAGAAAAGATTTTCACAAGCATAGATTAAAAATTAGATTGGAAAAGTGTGATATATTCAATAATTTTGCCCAAAACTTTGATTGTGGGTACACGTTAAAACCGCCTCAAAAGAGCAATAAAGAAATAAAGTTCACTTTATTTGGCCTGTAATGACAGAAAGTTTTTTTTTTACTTCCTCTGACCAAAGTCGGTATACACTTTGGTCATCACAGAATGCGTGCGACGCCTTATCATATCTCCTGGATAATGCTTATGTAAGATTTGGAACCAAGTTATACAGACAAGTTGTTGGAATTCCGATGGGTACCAACTGCGCTCCTCTCGTGACTGATTTATTTTTATACTGCTACGAAAATGATTCCGTGGATTCTCTTAACCATGCCAATCATGTTGATGTTATTGAGACTTTTAATTCAACTTCCTGGTGCCTCGATGACCTTTTGAACATTGACAATCCTTATTTTGAAGGCATGGTCAATAAAATTTATCCACCTGAATTATAAGTAAATAAAGCCTACGCCACAGATACCGAAGCGCCCGTTTAAGATTTACATCTTTCTATTGCAAATCGATTTGTTTCTTCCAAAATCTATGATAAACACGATGACTTTGATTGTTATGCCCCCAACTTCGAAGAAATTGAGGGGGCATATTGGTTTGGGTCTGTTCGTGCAGTCAGTCAGTCTGTCTGTCTGTCTGTGATGCTTGAGCACTCGGTCAGGAACCGTTAGAGCAAGGATCTTGAAATTTGGTATGTAGTTTGTATATGAAAATTAAGAGGACCCGTATTTTTTCTTTTAGGTAAATTCAAGGGGCTAGGTGCCAATTCTGTGAGAGTTATTTCCCTTTTTAATTCTTGATAAAGTGAATAGATAGTGGATACCTTGTGTGCGCAACTCCTCCTACAGTTTTATTCCGATTCTCTTGAAACTTTACAGATGTTGTGACCATGCTTTGAAGATATGTATGTGGTTTGGATATAATCCTCAGATTAATTTTTGTCACTTTTTTCGCAATTTGAACTTAGCCATTTTTCGAGCATTTTGACAGTGAAAGTGAATGGGCAGTGGGTACCTTCTGTGCGCGACTGCTCCTACAGTTTCATGCCAATTCATTTAAAACTTTACATGTATTATGGGCATGGTCTGAAGATATGCATGGGTTTGGATATAATCCTTGGATAATTTTTTGTCATTTTTTTCACAATTTGAACTTAGTCATTTTTTCGGGCATTTTAGTGGATTGATAGAGGGTACCTTGTGTGCGCAACTCCTCCTACAGTTTTATTCCGATCCTCTTGAAACTTTACAGATGTTGTGACCATGCTTCGAAGATATGCATGTGGTTTGGATATAATCCTCAGATTAATTTTTTTTTACTTTTTTTCGCAATTTGAACTTAGCTATTTTTTCGGGCATTTTCACAATGAAAGTGAATGGGCAGTGGGTACCTTTTGTGCGCAACTTCTCCTACAGTTTCATGCCAATTCATTTAAAACTTCACATGTGTTATGGGCATGGTCTGAAGATATGCATGTGGTTTGGATATAATCCTTGGATTATTTTTTGTCATTTTTTCACAATTTGAACTTAGTCCTTTTTTCGGGCATTTTAGTGAATATATAGAGGGTACCTTGTGTGCGAAACTACTCCTACAATTTAATACCGATACTTTTGAAACTTTGCAGACATTGTGACCATGCTTTGAAGATATGCATGTGGTTGAGATATACTCCTCAGATTATTTTTTTTCACTTTCTTTAAAATTTGAACTTAGTCATTTTTTGGACGTTTTTACAATTTGAAAGTGGCTTACCAGTTGGGGGCAAAGTGTTTCATAAACACATTTTCTAGTGGTACAGTAAATTTTCCGTTTTTGGATGGTGACGTTCCTCGCCATGCTTCTTATGGTGTATACATGTCGAAACTTATTAGGTTCGTTAGAGTCCGCAATCATGTTGCTGTCTTCAAAGCTATTCATTTTAGTTGGTTGGGACCGGAGCTTCTTGTCTGTTGCTTGGCCCACCGGGGTCCAACTGGTGTTTTTCTTTTGCTCCGGAGTTAGTAGGTTATTCGGCGCCCAGGGATCTCCATCGTCGGGCAGCTTACTCAATCTGTGAGTCCTGGTTTTTGATTCATCAGGATGTTTATCATGATTTATTTGTTTGTTCTTGATGATTCATTGACTAGTTAGAGATTCACCACGAGGACCGAAGAACTAACTAAATGTTATGAACCACTGCAGAAGCTGAGGGTGAGGTTAGGTACCTGTAAAACCGGTTTAAGCCCGCCAGTAACTTTGTGTTACTGATCGTTCCAAGTAGATACTTCTGTGGTGGTTCTTTTTGTTTTATGTCTTGGTGTTTAAAATTTTTTTGTGCTGTTGGCACCTTATGTATGTTTTCATATTTTTAGTTAAGTTAAGGTAACTGAGTGGCCACCTATTGGGAAAATAGCTGCTCATTCGACTTACGATATGTTTCATGGTATAAGTACCTGATTGTTAGTTTGGTTTTTACCCACCTCGGTTTTTGGAGTGGGAATCTTTTTCTGATTGCGCCTTTTCCTGATCTTTGCCTACTTGTACCTTTTTATGATAAATGTTACTGATTATTTATGATTTAAAGCAAGTTAATGATGATCTACAATCTAAAATACAGATTTGGACCCATTATTCACCACTGAACTGTGTTTGGGTAAACTCCACATTGTGATGTGATGTGCACAGTTAAATTCGATCAGATTTATCACAAACCGATTAATAAATGCGATTCATGCAGAACCTAGTTGTATATATCACAAAACTCTATTATTGATATTTTTACTATTTGATTAAATAAATTCGATTTTGGCTCACCTTACCCCAAGGCTCACAAGGTGAGCTTATAGTACGGTAGTCGAGCCGTCGTCTGTCCGTCCGTGCGTCCGTTCACATTTTCAAATACAAATATCTCTGCAACTAGTCAGTCAATTGCAATCAAAGTTTATTAGAAACATCATTGGGATTGAGGAAAGGTCGCATTGGGTTTTGGGCTAGATCGGATCAGAACTGGTTTCCATGGCAACAGATAGCTCCAATAGGCGTACAATGGGAAAAACATAACAAAATCTTCTTCTCTGAAACACAAGGCCATGAGCTTTCATTTTTTGTGTGTAGCAATGTATAGAGGTCCTCTTTATAAATCCTGCCAACCGTGCCACTTGTGTCCATATAGGCCCCCGCCCGGGGGCGTCATGGGAAAAAACATGAAAACAGTCTTCCCTAGGGTCAAAAATGGCCCCGTACCGGGGGTCATTAGCTCCCATAGACTTACAATGGGAGAAACATAAAAAAATCTTCTCCGAAACCACAAGGCACATAACATTCATATTTTGTGTGTAGCAGTTTATAGTGGTCCTCTTTATAAATCCTGCCAAACGTGCCACTGGGGTCCATATAGTCCCCGTCCCGGGACGTCGTGGGAAAACATTAAAAAATCGGCATTAGTACTCTAGGGGTAACCGTTTCTGGAAACGTCCCTTATAGGTAGAGGAATGTGGAACCATTGTAACTTAATTGAATCTTTCATCTCCAAAACTAAACAAAGATTTGAACGCCTGGGCTAATGTGGAAGGTATTTGAATACAGTTTATACTGGTAGGGGTCAGCGTAGTTTCTGTCGTCATTTTTTCTTTCCAAACAGTGATCCAAGAGTCTGGTTATTAAAATCAGATTTCCGTGACGTCACAGTGTTGTTAGTAAATCCCTCCTCTACTAAGGGGCACCAAGATAAATATTTTATAAAGTATAATTGATTTGACTAATTTCGTTAATGCGCTTTAACAGAATGTGTCAAAACAATGATATTGGTATTTTACATTGTGTATAGTCATATATTTGGTTCAAACTTTAGAGTGTTTCCACATTTTAGCCCAGGCTATACGATAAATGTGATTTCATAAATGTGGAAACATCTCTATATAGGGATGTTTCCACATTTTAGTCTTGGCTTAGTTTTCGAAATATGGAATCATCGCTACATAGATATGTTTCCACATTCAAAATTATATTGCTCTCGTGAATGCGGAAACAATTAATGTTTCCACATTTTCGTCTCTATAAAGGGTTGTTTTCACATTTAAATCTAGGCTAGGTTTTTGAAATGTGGAAACATCGCTATATAGCTATGTTTCCACCTTCAAATTAATACTGTTTTCCTGAATGTGGACACAAATATTGTTTCCACATTTTCGTCTCTATATAGGGATGTTTCCACATTGTTTCCACATTCCAGAAAGCACAGACTACCGATGTTTCAATATTCCATAAAACCATAAGATTTCATAGCCATGGCTTAAAATGTGGAAACATCTCCATATACAGATGTTTCTACATACTGCAAAAATGTTTTAACGGATATAGTATTTACGGAATGAGCTGAATTCTAGTTGATATTTGTCATTACATTGTTGTTCCGGCATAGGAAGGATTTATTGAATCACAAAATTGCGCTACTAAGTAATACCGCACGACCGTCGTGCGGATAGCCTCAGTCGTATCAATCAGACGCTCTACAATCATTTCTACAAAATGACGGGGGACGTGTTGAAAGAAAAAGTGCTGATACTTGTGATTTTCGAGCGGGCAGTAGTCTTATTTGATAAAGTAGATACCTTTATTTCTTAAAGAAAAATATCTTCAATCTCCTAACTAAGATATCTTATTTACTAGTCAAGATATCTTCATTGCTACACTAGATATCTTAGTAAGCAAATAAAATATCTTATATAGCAAATAAGATATTAGTAATAAACATATCTTATTTATAGTGGTAAATAAGATATCTTCTTTTGTAAATTATATATCTTAACTAGGAAATAAGATATCTTAATTAATTGATATATAAGATATTTTAATTAAGGCTGTAAATAAGATATACGTATGTATTGACACAGTAGATATCTTATATAAGTTAAAGAAAACGGTTGTGATTAGGTAAAACAAATAAGAACTCTTATATGAGCCGCTGCATTGGAAAACAAACAATCTGCATAGGCGAAAACAAAGAAGCAGATCAGCTTCTAAGTAACTGTGAAGCTGACCAACACCTTTAGTTTCGCTAGACGGATAGTACAATAACTCTACATTCTAAATCCAAAATTTCCAGCCTCTAAACATCTTCTCTGACTGTACAGCCTGGTCTGTGTCAGCCCTGGTCGGGACCCAATCGGTTGGTTTTCTTACGTATAGGCTCATATATTTTATATACTTAATAAGATATCTTATTTATTAAATTAAATAAGATATCGAATATAGGATAGGATATAACATTTATTTTTGTATATAAGATATCTAATAAGATATCTTCTTTAGCATATTAGATATCTTATTTGAGAATATAATTTAGATATCTAATATGTTAAATGTTTACATGTTAAAATAGATATCTAACAAACTATTTTTAGATATTCCATATGCTTATTAAAATATCTTATTTAGAAAAACATTATAGATATCTATTTTTTTATAAAAGATATCTTATTTGTTACACAAGCTATCTAAAATAACAAATCAGATATCTTGATTGCTATATCAGATATCTAAATTACTTATTCAGATGTATTATATACTTTTTACGAATAAGATATTTTATATATCAAAAGGGATTTCTTATTTGTCAATTTAGATATCTACTTTAACAAATAAGATATCTTATTTGGCTAAAAAGATAGCTTATATAGTATATTAAATGGTTTAATTAATATTTTAAATATCTCGTATAATAGAAAGATATCTTAATTGTTTTATAAGATATCTTTTTTAAAATACATATCTATTAAAATCAAGTAGATATCTTATTTATTCAACAAGATATATAATATAGTATATAAGATATGTCTTTTCTTAAATAGTAAAACGGCTTGACGTAATATAACAGTCAGGGGTATGTGATGGGCCGGGGTTGAATAAACCATCCCAATAAGCCACTGCATTACACAGCAGGTAGGCCTACGTATAACTACATTTCTGCAAAAAGAACGAGTTAAACATATATGCTCTGTCACCACTAAAAATGTTTTTCACTGAAAATACAATTTTCAAATGAATGCTATTTCAAGTATGTTTCTACAAAACTAAAGAATTAAAAATGTGCTCTGTCACTCTTTGCCCCGACAAGACTTAAAAAAACTTATTGGCTGATAAAATGATGACTTGTTAGACCAAATCATTTAGTTCAAACCTGCTTTGTAGTTCAGAGACATTAATAATTGGTATTTATCTCGATAAAAGGGTGCTTGGTAGTAAGCTATGTTTTCATAAAGAATCTGTAACATATCATAAAGAATCTGTTACCCGTCATTTAGTATCATACTGAATTCATGACACAATTTTGTTACAGATTCTTTATGATATTTTGATACTTGAAAAAGAAAAGTCTGCAAAGCAATTCCTTTGAAGATTTACATGCATGGAAAAGTGCATCAGGAAAATATGTCCGTGCAATGAATACCCCCTTATACCCCACTTTAATATAGTAAAAACTGGGGTTTGGAGGGGTATACCTATTTTTCTTATTTTTGCTCCAAAACATAGATTGTGGTTTCTCGTTAGAACCGCCTCAGCAAAGCGGTTCTAACGTGCACCCACAATCTATGTTTTGAGCAAAAATAAGAAAAGTATCAAAATTTTCAACTGAAATATTAAATTTTTAAAGCTAAAAAAATCTCTGTATATTGTATGGGCAATTTTTCGTAATGGTAAGATCATAGGTAATTAGTTGAATTTCTAAAATTTTGATAAAATGGTTTGATGTGTTACGTATTTTGATATTCATTATCGATGTTCCTTAATTAACCATTTTAAAAATCACCATTGCTAAAATTGACAGAGAACAGTTTCCGGCTCATATATACTATGTATGTGTATCAAAAAGGACATTTCTGCCTTCAAGAACCTTAGAAACGCTGATTTCTAATCACCTACCAATAGTTGACCTAGTATGAAAATCATAAAGAATCAGTAGCTGATACCATAAAGAATCATCCCGCACTGTGACGGACCTAAAACCCTGTTCTAAAAACGCAGTACAATAGTCTGGCTTTCGTTGCCGGTTTAAAACGGGCTGCTGATGAGGGTTCATTACCCGAAACTGCGCAATATAGTCCATACTATCTCCCTTTGTATGTTTTTATTGCTTCCAAAGGATCAAAACTTTATATTTATTTGCTATTACTGCAGCTGATTTTGTGCCGTGTGGCGACCTTATAATGTCTCCCGTACATCATCCTTAGCGCAGATTGTATTTAATTTAGGTCCTTTGAGATCAGTGAAAATATTCAGTGTTCAAAACACTCTCGTTTAGAAACACACTTCTAAGCAATGATTAAATTATTTGGATCCCGTTTAGGAATGTGTCTCTGATTTAGACGTCTCGTGTTAATTTTCGAAATTGCAGTACAATAGTCTGGCTTTCGTTGCTGGTTTAAAAAAGGGCTACTGGTGAGGGTTCATTACCCGAAATTGTGCAATATAGTCCATACTATCTTTCTTTGAATGTTTTATTTGCTTCCACGGGATCAAACCTTAATGTCTATTTGACGTGTTGGCATTTCGGAACCGGAATTTTATGGTGACTTGGTTTATAAATTGAAGGGGTTATTGCAAGAACGTGTCCATTTTGTAAGTTTCCAGAGAAAAAGAAACGCGAACAACAAAGATTTGACAAAGGATTGGCATGCATGTGAAAAAGTACCTAATTATTGCTCCTATCAAAAAGAGTAAAACGATAAAATGTCATGAAATTTCGTTGACAGAGACGGAAGAAAATTAAGAAATTAAAATATTAATTAAATGTGTTAATGCAAGAATAAGTCTAAGTCCAAACCCCAATTTTCCCATACGTATTCTCTGACAACAAATAATAACAAATGCATGCCTTCATCCCAATCTTTCTCGGTGTAAACGCAGTAAGATCTGATCACGTTCTTCAACGTTTGATGGAATCTTTCCAAAGCTACTTGACTTTAAAGATGATAAGCTGATGATTTGTATTGTTTAATGTCAATTTCATGTATTACTTGCTGAAATATTCCTGACATAAAATTGGAACCCCTGATCTGATTGAACAAATTTTGGAAGTTTGAAAAAATTCAAACGGACCTTTAAGGCCTAGGAGTACTATAAAATGCAAAACAAGGTAGCATATCTCTGTATTTGTCTAGACACCAAAGGCTTAACACCTCCAGCAGCTCCTTAAAATCCAATAATCAATTTGATTGGCTGTGACTGCTACATGTGACATAACTGACATAAGCTCGCTTGTAAAATAGATAACCATAAATACCTGTGCCCATACCTGTGATTAATTTATTGCATTTTATTCAAACAGGTAGTGTCTTGGTGATTATCAATCAGACAATAAATATGACAGTAGCTGCACAGTAGCACATCTCTACCTGTATAACATGTATTTATCTGCTGCCACTCGGCGGCTGACTTAGGCCTTGAACTATTGTTTAAATTTTGATGTTCCTGAGTGGAATTGTTTCAGGAAAGCGTGTTAAAGCACGCCTTATATATTTGCAACCTGATTTAGTCTACGTAAGTGTATAACATGTCTCAATAAGGGGCAAAATATGATCTTTGCCTACTTGTAGCTTTTTGTATGTAACTTAAAGAAAGCCTAAAATGTTTTTAAGATGTTGAAGGTGCCTCTTTCCAGAAATGAACGATGTATACATACCAGAAATTCTTTTAGAGACATGTCACCAGATGGAATAAGAAACTCATCATGGTCCATAATTCCATAGTATGTATACCCAGACATTCTGTCATGACAATCAAACACCGCTATCTGTCTGTCACTCAGAAACTGGGCATTCTCAGTTCTGTACTTTCTTGGCATCAGGTCTGTAAAACAAATTTTTGTTTTAGTTTATTGCATTTTTAGACTAAACGGGAGTCATAGAAACAATAAACTTCAACTAGCTTTGTTCATACATGTATATCGAGAGGAACTAAGAAACTTAAGTATTGTAAAGACTTCCATTTTTGAAAAATACAAAAGTGTTGCTTCGTGTTATAAAATTGTTTACAGTAACATTTTTGTTTAAACAGTGGTTCGTAAGTTATTTCATGCACTGGTCGAAATCTTATTATACATGTAGTGTTCATGTTCATTTATCAGATGGAAATAGTATGTGTATGATGCTGTAGAGAACCAAAATTCTGTATGACATTACGAAAACTTGCCCATGCAATATACAGAGATTTTTAATTTGTAAAAAATGAAAATTTTCAGAAGAAAAAAAAATATTTGATATTTTTCTTATTTTTGCTCAAAACATAGATTCTGTGTACACGTTAGAACCGCCTCGGCGAGGCGGTTCTAACGAGTACCCACAATCTATGTTTCGGAGCAAAAATCAGAAAAATAGGTATATCCCTACCTACCCCAGTTTTGCTATATAAAAGTGGGGTTCAGTGGGGGGGGGGTAAACATTACACGGACATGTTTTCGTGATGATTTGTGTTGCGTACCAACGCAGCTTAAAGACAAAATTCATGCGTCATACATCACATTAAATATTCCTCCGGTGTTTTCAAATGAACTCCATAAACGTTGCCATTATTTTGCTAATACTGTGTGTTTGCAGAATGTTTTAATCGCATGGCGGTTTTATGCATTTATTATTGCCAATAGATTTTTTCTGTTGAATTGTAGCGCGAAATGGGCCGTTCTAGATCTTTTTCAACAGCCATAATGGCGTTGTTAAAATGCCAGATCATGTTGGTTAAATGAGATTCAAAAGTTAAAAATATAAATATTCACAAACAAATATATATTTTTTTAAACATTTGAATCTTACTGGATTCTTAGTGTATTTGAACGGTGGAAAGCTTAATAAATGAAACGTCCTGTTACAAATATTGGGACCCCAATTTGGACGTTGACCTCAGTAACGCAAACAACAAAACGGTGTACACACCGACAGCAATTTAAGGATTTCAGTGTCAAGAAGATAAATGCTTAGTCAAAATTCCCATTAACACAAATTGCAATCATTCATCAAAAAAATTGGGTTTAATCTATAAATAAATGACCCTTTGTGGGAACGTCCCTTATAGGCAGAGAAATGTGGAAACATTTTTACTAAGTTGTAGATCCATCTTTCCTCTCCAAAACCAAACTGAGATTTAAACGCCTGGGCCAATGTGGAAGGTGTCGGAATACAGTTTATACTGGTAGGTGTCGATATTTTCATTGTCGGCCATATTGACTAATATGTTAGCTCGAACATGCATTTGTTTCCACACTGTTTCAACACTTGGAAACCCTCATGATTTAATAGTCTGGGCTGAAAATGTGGAAACACTATCTGTTTCCACATTCACGAAAGCATCAATATTTATTTACCTTAAAAATGTGGAAACATGGCTCAAATAAACTCATGCTGTCGAGCCGTATTCTCATCGCTCCCTTGCAAGCGTCTAGTAACGGTGATCGATTAATCTTTTAAACCAGCCTGATTTGATTTGACCAAGGGATACAACTGCAGATTTACTGTTTTCTTCGTTCTTCTCTTCTGTCTATCCGAGAGAAACATTCAAATTTGGTTGTGCGGGAATATAATGAAAAAAAGATGGTTTGATTATCGTCTATTATATAAAGAAAATACAATAGGCACATGCTGAGTTTTTTCTCCATTTGAGTGTGGCCGATAAACCGTGTCATAAAATGAGCTATTTGCTGGACAAGTAGAAGGTTTACAGCTGGGAATTAGAAACGGCCTTGACTGCAAATTGGACCAATCGTTATGATCACGTGGACGCTATATACGTTTCAAGATCCCCGCGCCATAATAAACAGAACAGAATGGCTGGGAATCTTTTACTCTTGTTGATGAAAGTATTCTCTTACTTACTCACTCATTCTGTTAATGAACAAATACATGTATGTGAAAACACATTTTTGTGACAAGGCTATCACTGATTCGGCCCAGCCTATTAATTCATAAGGTTTTCCAAATGTGGAAACATGGCTATATAGGGATGTTTCCACATTCAAAATATTGGTGGTTTCGTGAATGTGGAAACAAATAATGTTTCCACATTTTCGGCCCAGGCTATTAAATCACATGGTTTTGCAAATGTGGAAACATCGCTATATAGGGATGTTTCCACATTCAAAATATTGTTGTTTTCATGAATGTGGAAACAAATAATGTTTCCACATTTGCGGCCCAGGCTGTTATATCACATGTTTTTCAAAATGAGGAAACATCCCTATATAGCGATGTTTCCACATTTTGAAAACCATGTCATTTAACAGCCTGGGCCGAAAATGTGGAAACAAATACTTTGTTTCCACATTCACGAAACCACTATGAATTTGTATGTGGAAACATCGCTATATAGGGACGAAAATGTGGAAACATCATTTTTCCTTAGTGCTATTAGCCCCTCCCGGGCCGAAAATGTGGAAACATAAACGGAATGAGTGTATTCCCCTATGGTGTTACCCTGTCTTGGCGGATTATAACGTCCATATTGGTGTCATTTATTACCCTATCTATTATAACGTCGAAGGTCACTGACCAAAACAATGGCCGCTGAAAGAGCTGCACATCGTGCGAACGGAGAAAAAAGTAGATTATTCTAAGGTAAGAAGACATGTTTTATTTATATAATACTATGTTATTCATCGTTAATATCAACGAAATATTCTGACTTTTTTTTGAAGAAAAACTTGTCTTCTACTTGAGAAAATTTGCTGTGAATCCGATCTTGAAACCGGCAAAGTGATTTGGTGCTTTTGCGAGAAATCGCGATCAACCTGCTCTCTTCCAGTGAGAACTACGTCCACGCAACATATAAAAGACCGATATTTGGTACTCAGATTTATAGAAGAGATGTTTATCTGCATTTCTATACCAAATATACCACATTCATCTGCCTATAAGGGACGTGACCACAAAGGGTTACTTATTTAAAGATTGATCCAAAAATTGTTTCCCGGCGTAAGAAAATGACGAAAATGTACTTTATATTAATATGAAATTAAGCTTAACATTTTTTATGTAAAAATTCAATATAACGTTAGTTAGTAAATTCTAACAACTTCGATCGCATATATTAACGATCCCTAATTTACCTCAGCGAAAATGCAAACTTTGAAATGCAAACTCTGAAGCAGATGTTACACACTGCTAGATCAGCAAGCTAACCCGCACTCCATTTTGTGACCTCGCACTACTTCCGTGACAGCTTAG